>JAOEGL010000001.1:219486055-220849805 GCA_034509955.1 Urosaurus nigricauda
GAGAAGAGAAGAGAAGAGAAGGGAAGGGAAGAGAGAAGAGAAGGGAAGGAAAAGGAAAGAGAAGAGAAGAGAAGAGATGAGAAGAGAAGGGAAGGAAAAGGAAAGGAAAGGAAAGGAAAGGAAAGGAGGGGAAGGGAAGGAAGAGAAAAGAGAAGAGAAGAGATGAGATGAGAAGGGAAGGGTAGGGAAATGAAAGGAAGGGAAGGGAAGGGAAGGGAAGAGAGAAGAGAAGAAGCTCTTACATCGACAAAGTTGCTGGCCGACACATCGTAAGGGACGATCAGCTTGGCTGCAAATTCCGCCATAAGGCAGGTCGTGCCATTCTCACGAACGACAAAAATCGCCTTTTCAGGGTCCGGAGAGAGACCCGAGAGGTTTTCCACTTCTTGCTCTGCGGCGATGCCGGGAAGTAGTGCATCTGTGGGGAAGAGGAACAAAGAGGGAAGAAGAGTTTCATATATATATATATATAGAGAGAGAGAGAGAGAGAGAGAGAGATCATATATCTATATATAGATATAGTTCCATATATTTATTTTATATGTATATTCTGTGTGTGTGTGTGTGTGTGTGTGTGTGTAGTTCTGTTCCTCTCTCTCTCTCTCTCTCTCTCTCTCTATACACAGTATATATTGTTTTAAGGTTCAACTGAGCTGTAAAAAGGGAGCCTTTGCCTCACCTGGACCAGAAGTGACTCTTCTGCCCGGACAAGGCTTGATCTCAATCTGTTCATAGACACGTGTGTGTATGTGTATGTGTGTATCTCTCTCTCTCTCTCTCTGTGGTGCCTTCATGTCACCTCTTGGTTTATGGCGACCCTCTGAATTTCACAGGGCTGAGGGATGCTCAGAGATGCTTCCTCATGGCCTTTCTCAGCAATAAAGCCCACAGCACCTTTGTTTTTATTTTTCCTCGGTGGTCCCCCACCCAATTACTAACCGGGCCTGACTCTGCCTAGCTTCCAAGATCTGACGGGATCTAGTGCCTTTGGGATTAAAATATTAATAATCATCAAAGGGGTTCAGTTTGTAAAATGAAAGGGGTTAAGTTTGTAAAACCAGAGGGGTGAGATCTGTGAAATGAAAGGGGTTAGGTCTGTAAAATCAAGGGCTTTACACACATACAGCCCTACACTGCAAATCCTATTGGCAAATCAAAGGGGTTAGTTTTATTGTTATGCACAAACACACACACACACACACATCAGTCTCAGTTGTGGCTTATTCTATTTCCCAAAAGAGCTGACATAACGGGGAATAACGAAGTGGGAGAAAGTGGGGCTGGGTTTTGAGAGGAAGGAAACCTGCCCTAGCTGCTGGTTATTAGCGTTATGCCCTTCCGACTTACGGAGACCCGTGCCGTAATCGTCTTGGCAAGATTTGTTCGGAGGAGATGGGTCCTCGCCCTCCCCCGAGAAGGCTGAGAGAGTGTGACTTGCCCAAGGACACCCAGGGGAGCCGAACCCTGCTCTCCAGAGCCCTAGCCCAACGCTCAAACCACTCTCCCACGCTTCCCCTCGCCCTGGCTGGCAGGGACCCACTACTCACAGCAAAAAAAGAGCAGCAGAGCCTGGGGTCCCAGGCTGGCTGGCCTCATGGTCCCTGGCCCCTGACGAGGTCCAAAAAGGAGTCCTGGAAAAGAGGCAAAAGAGGGCTCGTTGCCCTTTCCTTCCCAGTTGCTTCCAATGTTCTCCGATCTCTTTCCAAAGAGGATCCAACGAGGAGCTCTCTAAGTGCTGAAATCTCCGTCGTTCTCCGCTGGAGTGAGCTGTCCAAGTGCTGAAATCCCAGCCCTCCTTCTCCGCTGGAGTGAGCTGTCCAAGTGCTGAAATCCCAGTTATCCTGAAATGAGATGTCCAAGTGCTGAAATCCCAGCCCTCCTTCTCCAAACGGTGGGAACTGTCCAAGTGCTGAAACGAAGCGCTGTCCAAGCTCTCCAGTCCTTCCGAAAGGCTGCTTCCAACAAGCTCAACTCAAAGGGGGCTGCGCTGCTCCGGAAGCCGGGTTAAACCCGTCCCATAAGAGCGGTATGATCCCGCCCCAGCCCCTCAAAAGGACACACTGACACAGACAGAGGATCCTTGCTTTCCTGGAATGGAACAGAGTCTTTCTCCAAAACCCAGCCACTCTTTCTTCTCTCACACATTCTGCCTCTAGAAGACAGCTCCTTCCTTTCCCTAACAAGTCTGTCTTCTTGTTGTTGTTCTGTTGTTGTTGTTGTTGTTGTTGTTGTTACTGTGTCTTGTTGCTGCTGCGGCTGCTGTGTCTTGTGGCTGTGGTTGTTGTTGCTGTTGTATCTTGTGCTTCCTGTTGCTGTTACTGCTGTGTCTTGTGGTTGTTGTTGCTGCTGCTGTTGTGTTGTTGTTGTTGTTGTTGTTGTTGTGCCTTCTTCTTCTTCTTCTTCTTTCTTGTTGTTCTTCTTTCTTGTTGTTCTTCTTGTTCTTGTTGTTATTGTGTCTGCCTTCAAGCCGTTTCCAACTTAAAGGCAACCCTAAAGTGAAAACTCTATCCGGGGCAGGCTTTGTTCAGAGGGGTGTGTGTGCCATGGTTGAGGGAGGCTGAGAGAGTGTGACTTGTCCAAGACCAACCAGTGGGTTGTGTGGCCGAGCTGGGAATCCAACCCTGGTCTCCAGAGTTGTAGTCCGGCACTCAAACTAGACAGGAGTTTAAATGTTTAATCCTTGCGAGAGGAGGACGGCACCCTAACCCAGCAAACACTGAAAATGCCTCTTCCCTTTGGTTGTGATGGAAATGGGCAGCAGAGCCCAGTGGGTTCAAAGACACTCCCCTCTATAGAAAGGTTGGGCCTTGGAGAGAAGCATCATGATGGTGGGAAGAGAACAAGCTGTTGCTGCAGCTAAAAAGCAGTGGGCTTTTTCTTTGTCTCTTGCCATCTTTCCACGAGTCAGAGGCTGCTCAGGCTGAGTTTCACACCTGGCAATGCTACACACCCCAAGCAGATATTTCAGCCAAGATGTGGAGGGGGCTGTTTGTTATGCAACCAACAGGAGTAAAATATCCCACCTTCTCATGTGCAGAGAGAGAGAGAGAGAGAGACAAGAACACACACACACACAAGCACACACCATTGTGAGATTGATCCCTCCTCCTTATTGTTATTGGCTATATGGATAATAACTAGCACTTTTGAATTTACCCTGAGACAGACATCCTCAAATCTTTTCCCCAGGATTACTAAATGCTGCAGCATATAGGCATCACCTTTTGAACAGTGTATACCTAAACGTTTCCCCCAAGGAACTCCATAAGGCTTTTCCCTGCTGCATTTATTTATTTGTTTTTTGTTTGTTTGTTTTGTATCTTTGATCCAATTATAATTGATCAGAGCATTTCTATACACAGTTTCAGGGACGTATGCATGGAATTACATAATAACATCCACCCAGTAAGCCATCCTACTTTCAAAACTATTACATTGGGCTGCCCCCCCCCCCCCCGCCGCCATTTGGTTTGTCACCAGGCCACCAGCAATTCCTTGACAGAAAATGAAATGCAAAGATGAACCACAGAGTGGAAGAGTGCAAATTAAACCTAATAGTGGCTGCAATGAGAAATCAGAGTTTTGTTTGGGAGATTTTAGCCCCCAGATAGTAGAGGGTGGCTGGTAGCTATATTATGAAAGATTATTCAGGCCATCCTTATGCCTGTGTTCTCTCATTTTATGGAAAGCCAATTCTAGGAGTTCCTAGGACTCATTTCATAGACCGTGTCTAAAAATGTTCTTATGACAATTATACTCATTATAGATCATTTGGCACATTAAGCACTGTTTCTAAGACATTTATATGATAGTCATATGAATAGATTTTAAACAATTTATTTCAGTATAAGTGGAACTTAAATACTGGGTTGTATCTACACTGCAGAAATAATCCAGTTTGAGACCTCTGTAACTGCCCTGGCTCAATGCTAGAGAATTCTGTAGTTGTGTGAGACATTTATCCTTCTCTGTCAGAGGGCTCTGGTGCCACAATAAACTACAATTCCCAGTATTCCCTAGCACTGAGCCAGGGCAATTAAAGCAGTCTCAAACTGGATTATTTCAGCAGTCTGGTATTTAAATAGAAAATGTAGCACATGTCACTGTAATCTCCGCAGAAATAGTTCTCCAAGGCTGCCACCCTGTGCTCACTTATCTGAGAGTGAGCCCTGTTGGAAAGAAGACTTACCTCTAAGTAGATGAGTATGGGATGAGGCACCGGTTTTCAGTAGCACAATTTGAAGGATTGTATCTCCTGTTATGAGCTTTTACGAGTTTTTCGATCTTCTGGACCGGATCATGGGGTTTGTTTAGTTTTCTTCTACCTGTCTCACCACCTTCTCAGGCTTATTTGGTGGGAACAAGGGAGAGGGTGATCCTTTAATAATATGCTGTTCTTTTAAAATATTTTATGGTCTATACAGACGTTTAATTTAAAATAAACCTAATAAATTGTTTAATTGCTTTTTTTTAGATAACTTGATATTTAGATGTTGATCAAATATTTTGTATATTTTAAAATCTTCATTGTCTTACATATGCTTTTAGCTGCCATGAGTCCCATTGTTGGGAAGAAAGTGGATATAAATGAACCATCATCATCATCATCATCATCATCATCATCATCATCATCTAGAAGTAACTATTACATAAAAGGATTTGTGAAGTTGAAGGTTTTCAGGCCTGGCATCCATAGTGTTTTGTGGGTTTTTCAGGCTATGTGGCCATGTTCTAGAAAAGTTTATTCCTGACGTTTTGCCAGCATCTGTGGCTGGCATTTTCAGAGATATACTTCAGATGCAAATTCTCTGAAGATGCCAGCCACAGATGCTGGCAAAACGTCAAAAATAAACTCTTCTAGAACATGGCCACATAGCCCGAAAAACCCACAAAAAACTGTAAGAGGATTTATTTCTCTTTAGCTAGGACAGGATTGTACTGTTAAATACAGTTGGCCTGCCATATCCATGGATTCTTTATCCATAGTTTGAAAATATTAAAATATATATATAAATTCCCAAAAGCAAATTTTGACTTTGCCATTTTGTATAACAGATACCATTTTCCTATGCCACTGTATGTAATGGAACTTGAGCATCCACAGATTTTGATATCCATGAGGGATCCTGGAACCAAACCCCAGGTGATACCAAGGGCCTACTGTATCGTGTTATACAATAATACGCAATATACAGTAATATACAGTAATACATAATTCACTCCACAGGATTGTAAAGTATCATTCAACTCATGTGCAGAATAAGTACCTCTTTGATGTGTTGTATTTAACATTACAGTTTAGCAGTTGCTGAGACTAAAATTGTCCCCACAAATAAAAAAAAATTATAGGAAGGACAAATTTTATTTTTTAAAAAAGTTTGAACTCCAAATGATGCTAAAATATATAGAATCTGAAATCCTAAAATGCATGCCCATATTTGTGCAATCAAAATTATTCTTTTAGGAAGCAAAACAACCCAACTTTTGTCTGAGTTAACCTTCTGCAAAAGATTGTTCAACCATTCCGCTACAGACAACCATTCTGCTGGGGCCGCAGTCTATTGCTGCAGTGTACAGCTGGAGAAAAGCAACCCATTCAAATTACATGAATTTTCAGGCTCATTGATCCCTACCCTAAAAGTGTATTGGAATAGAATTCGTTGCCACAGTAACAAAAGAGGCCAATTAACAATTAATTAATTCATTCTGCAGCTTATAATCAACTCAAACCTTTGAGTGACCTATCGTTTCCTGGCAGTATGGGAAAACTATACATTGAAAGAAAAGCGAGACCGGCTTCATCTGAATCTTGCATCCAATTGTCACTTCCAAGTCAACTAGAGTATACCAACTGAAGCAATGGGATTTACATAAATGTTGGCTTGGCATCCAGCAACTGAACCAGTGGGTCTGATTGAACACGGACTCAGAAATGGACCTGCACCACTGAATCCAGTTTCTGAATTACGATGTTTAGAAATTGAATAATAGAATCATAGCGTTGGAAGAGACCACAAGGGTCATCCAGTCCAACTCCCTGCCATGCAGGAACTCCCAATCAAAGCATCCCTGACAGATGGCCATCCAGCCTCTGCTTAAAAACCTCCAAAGAAGGAGACTCCACCACTCTCTGAGGGAGTCTGTTCACTGTCAAACAGCCCTTACTGTCAGGAAGTTCCTCCTAATGTTGAGGTGGAATCTCTTTTCCTGCAGCTTGTATCCATTGTTCCGAGTCCTAGTCTCCTGGGGCAGCAGAAAACAAGCTTGCTCCCTCCTCAATATGACATCCCTTCAAATATTTAAACAAGGCAATCATATCACCTCTTAACCTTCTCTTCTCCAGGCTAAACATCCCCAGCTCCCTAAGTCGTTCCTCATAGGGCAGAGTTTCTAGACCCTTCACCATTTTAGTCACCCTCCTTTGTTCCAAATAAATCTTCAGAAAAGAGCCAAATAGCATATTGAACAGAATAGGTGCTTTTCTCTGAACTTTTCTTGGTTTCTCTATGCCAAATATTTATCAAAATCATTTTAATGTGTAACGTGAAAGCTGAGAGAACATTTTTTGCAATAATCCTGCAGAGAGGACTTCCCCACAAATTAAAGTGAGTAACTTAATTGTAACACATTAAGCACATGCTTGTAGAGCAGAATCAGTGTGGCTTAAGGAAGAAAACAGAAAAAATGTCCTACTGATTGCAGTGCACTCAATCAGAGGTCCACCTTAATCATTAATGACTGAATGCTTTGGAGAGAGAAGGCACAGGAGATTGAGCTAATATGCTTAAAGCCATGCCAATTTGTACATCAAATGGGGCAGAAGGAAATTAAGCATGGAGAACCACATCTGAGCACCACTGGCCTTCGTACATTGTGATGTGGCTAAACAAAATAAGGGCAGCCATTACATTTTCAGACTTTGATAGAACAGAATCTGATGACTGAAATTTCCTCCATGGTGGTGGTGGTGGGAGGACAATACTCAACAACCACCTAGTCATAATACAATGCCAAGGAAAATGTAGAAGATGGTTTGAGTGTTCAAATATGTTCACATAACTCTGGCCAAAATCCTACATAACTTCAATGCGATGTTAGCATCCCCTGGCAGAGGTACATTATGAACACGAACACAGTGCAACATATGTGTATCAATGGTCCGTTGACCTGGCTGACAACCTACTGTGAAATTGCAATGTGCAATGAGCAGAGGCATTGCGAAGAAACAATGCACATTCACACCCTACTCTATGTCATTAAGCTATCCATATGTAATCGTTCTGCATGTATGGCTCTGACTATGCCACTTTCACCTGAATATAATTGCTTTGCATTTCTGAGAATACGCACTCTCTATGCATGGCACAACAGTGTTATTGTTAACTACCTCCAAGTTAGCTTGGTCTTCTGGTAATCCGATGAATGAGAGACCACCAAATCACTCTATTGTCAACAGCCCTGATTAGGTCTTGCAGATTCAGGGACATGGTTTCCTTGCCTGAGTCTATCAGCCTGCAATGCTAGTCTTCCTCTTTCCCCGCTGCTGTCTGTCTTACCAAGCATGATTGTCATGTCTTCTCATGATATAACTAAAGTTTGGGCCAGAGCAAATGGACAGAAAAAAGTGGCTCGATCCTGTATTTTCTGAAAGTGGGTTGAAACCCCGTTGTTTCCATAGCCCGTTCCCAAGGCAGGCTGCACACCCACAGGCTGTCTGCACCATGCAGCATAATGTCATGTTGTGTGGTTATTTTTTGTCACCGCCACGAATGCACAACACTGCCTGCAACCTCCAATTACCTCCGTCTTCCCATCCAGATGCCATTCCACTGGACACCCACCCATATAACCGGCCAAACAGTCGCATGTGCAGTGCACCACCTGCACAATGCACCTGTACACCAATGTTTCCAGTGATATAATGGCAAAGCAAAATCATGGAGGACCCTCATACATGCCCCCTTCATTCATACCTCCCCCCCCCTCCGTTGGACTGTCTGGTCTGTGTATGTTTTAACCATTGCATTATTGGTGATCATATTTTTGTTTGCCGCAGTCCCATACCACAGGTGTAATGATATGCATTTTCTGCCTTGAGATGGAGATGGATCAATTAGAAGCAAGCTCTCAAATGGGTCACTTCAAGAAATCAGAAGCAGATTATGTTGCTGCATCACATAAGACCTGACAACTGGAAAATGAGTTAAAGCCTTGAATAATCTCCCACATTGCTTGGAAAAAAAAATATAAACATACTTGTACATGGTATGCAGGTTACGTATAATGAAATCATGCATGCATTAGTGTGTGTACACAACCTATGGAAAATAGGGGTGGGATGGGGAAACATACTATTAGGGAACTTTACTGGATTGGCAGATCTGTCTTCAAAGGTAGTTTCCTTTCTGTTGAACTCTGCATGCCATGAAAAGCAACTTTTTGATGATCAAATATGGGCTGTTAGGTCCAATGTAAGGCAATCCAACAACATATACACTACAGTTAAAAGGTTGCTAAAATGTCCTTTTGGGATTAATAACAGGATGATTTCTCCATGGTACTGTGGCAGACATCTATTCCCCAAAACAAAAATGACAAAATATTTTCCATTCTGATTTATTTCATGATAGTTGCGGATGAAAAAAGGCACATCAGTGAACAACATTATTGACAGAATGACTATCCAGATGTTATAGTTTAGCCTGGAATGAGTTCCTCTCCATGGCCTGGAAGAAACCTTTTGCTTTTCTTCACAAGGAATTTACTTGCAGTTCTTACTATTTAGTAATTCATCCATTCCTTCCTAGACATACCTTCTCTAAGAGCCAAGCTTGAAGAATTCCTTTTTGGCTTGAATTCCCAGACACTAGGAACCTTATCACACAGAGGCACTTGTCGCGGGCAAAATGTTCCTGAAGTGTTTCTGAAGCATGAAAGTGTGATCGTCCATCACATTTCTAAAATGCCATTGAGGCATTTGGCTTCTCTCCTATTGTCAAAGTGTTCACGGAGCAGTCATTTTTTGGATAACGGGATCTTCAGCTCATTAAAAGCATATTTCCAGTTTATAGTTTATGGCAGGAAAATCAACAAAGAGTCTTAACAGCGCCTTAATACTAATACATTATACATATTAGGGTACAGGGATTCAGTGTCCGCTTTGTAAAATGCCTGGAATACCATTCTGTGTTAGCAAGCATATACACTTTTTGGGAATGGAGTAGTGAGTTGTGCCTCTGCTACCAGGCAGGTGGGTTTAGGAGTCCTTGTTAGTATCATGGCCAAATATTAACAGCTTTCCAATGGTAGAGAAAGGTCTAATTTGTATTATTGACTTGGGAGATTATTGCATTAGTTTTGCTGCTGGGATAGACCCAGAAAGTAACTTTCTTAAGGCGGATCTTATCGCATTCACCAATCATCCAGCAGTATGCAGCTCATGTGCAACCTGGGCTTCTTCAGCCTTGTCCTGCATCTCTTCAAGAATGGGAAAATCCAGTTCTTGACAAGCTGTGAGAGAAGCCCGGGTTGCATATGGGCTGCATACTGCCCAGCAATGGGTGAATGCGATATCTGCCTTAAGAAAGTCACATCCTGGGTCTATCCTGGCAGCAGAGCTAATGCAATAATCTCCTTAGTTTGATACTTTTTAAAAAACCTTAGCTTGTCAGTTTGAGGCTAGAGAAAGATATGAAGGCTTAGAACAGACGGAAAGAGAAAATTTACTTTCTTCTTAATTTGCTTGAACAGTTCTCACAGCTATGGGGGTGGGGATGATTTGCACTTGTTATTATTTGTTTGCTTCTTCATTATATAATTATGGAAGTCCATCTTCCATTGGCCTCATCTGGGGGATGTACCCCAGCTTGGGGCCACATAGAACCAGCAATGGGGAACTGAATCACCGGACAGGATAATCTAGGTAGAATTAGTTATTTAGTTGCCCAGTTATACTACTGGCTATGAGGGGACACTGGGCCCGATCAGAAAAAGGGATGGAATGTCTCTATACTGTGTACTGTACTGCTGCATCATTTACAACCAATAACTCCTATCTTGTTGACTGACATCCTGTTGGTGTCCTACATAAGTCCTTACTTTAAGCCTGAGTATATCTTTTTTTGGAAACTGTGGAAATGTCCTTTCCACAACAACTGATGCCTTCTCTCTTGACCAGCTCTTCCATAGGCATTCTCTGCCTGCTGAAGCATGAGAGAAATTTTAGAAATATCTGGCCTGTAGAAATATGTGCCTGTAGCCAGATGTGAATTGACTACACCATCTGCTGGGAAGACCCCAGCGGATGGTGCTATTATTTTGTGTCTGGCTGTAGGGACATAGCCAGATGCTTCTCCTTTCCTGCCCCTGTCTCGCTCTCTACCAGGCAGGCATGGAATGGCAGTGAAAAACTGTCCATGAAGTCAGAGGGTGGTGAATGGCCAACTGTAGCATAATTCTGCATGTGGAAATATGACACTATGATAAGCCATACAAGATTCCAGCCATTATCTGTCACAAATACCTTCCACTGTAACTGGCATCATAGCATTTGTGCTATTACCTCAGTCCAATGATAATAATTCCTAAATGAAGATTGGTAATGGGTCTACATAACCATTTGGATGAAGCATAATCCTGTGGTGTAGAATGTGATAAACGTGATTAAAGTCCAGGGTTTCCCTCAAGAAAAAAAAAATAGGATGTCACTGTGTCCTTTTGATGACATCTCTGAGCCCGATAAGTATGACGTAATTTATTCCTAAACATGAAGGAACATTTTTGGAGAGCTATGGGAAAACATCAACAAAAAAAGCAAATTGTTTGTGGAAAGAGAATATAAATCACTGTGACGCAGTGGTTAAGAATGTGAGGTATGGGAGGTCTCTGCTTTTGTTTCCCCCTTAATCCTAAAATTCCCAGGAAGAACCTCAGCCAATTGCCCTCACTCTGGCTGACTTAGCTCACAGGATTTTTGTGAGGTTAAAGTGGAGAGGAGGAAAACCACCCACATAGCCTGGACTTGAAACATAAAATAAAAACAATTGTATACAATACACATATGTGTTTAAACTAGGCTCAGTTTAATAAAGAGAAGTAAGTGACCTTCATATTCACTTCTTCTTTGTATCTGTATGCATTATTTCTTGGTTAAAACTTTCTTTTGGTTGCATTCCTGAACATAATTAGTGTCAATTAATTAATTTCTCAACATGCCAGAAATCTTGGGGAAAAGTTTGTAAATGAACCCACTTTTTCAAATCTGGGTCTTTCTGCATCTCTCTTTCTTTACCTCGTTTCATACTACCCTCTCTCTGCTTTTCCCATGTGTTTCCAGGATCTTCAAACTAAATAACATTTAAAGGACAAAAAAAATATGGCAGCTTTATCTGTCGTTTGACCAACCTGTGTTGGATCTCAATCCAGTTTGGGGTCTTGACTAACCAACAGAGGTCCAATGGAGTAGAGATAATCAAATGGGAAGGGATGAGTTGATAGGAGCAGTTTTGAAGAGGAGAGGGAAAGTATCCCTTTATGTTTCATGGCTCATCTGTAGTCATTCCTAAGAAGTGAGCTATCCTATTGGCTCTTAGCCTTCTTCCTTCAGATGTTTAGCAATTTAGCTCCCTCTTTTGCAGAATGCCAAATAGTTAAGACATTCCAGGACCTGAAATCCAAAACCTTTAGAGGAACAAAGGTAAAGAACTGTTGAGCTATACATCCAACTTTCTTTTCTGCATAGACTGGTCATTGGGATAAATCCCCCTTTTTTAAAAAAGGAGTGTGATTGTGTAAAACTGATCAGTGCTGTCAGCATCGCTATAAAGTAGTGGATCTCACTTTTAGCCTTCCAGATGTTTGAGACTTCAGCTCCAAGGATTTCTCTGCACTGGCCACATTGACTGGAACTTCTGGGAGTTGAAGTCCAAACTGTCTGGAGGACCAAATATTGAGAACCAATGCAGTAAGGGATTTTGAGATATTAGCTCAGGCAAAATGCAGCTGCCAATGTCGTGGGGGGGGGGGGGGGGGATGGCGGATGTGCATGCATACCTTGAGTAAAATATAAAAAATTGAACTTTGAATACTCTGGGTGTAATTGTCTCCCTGTAGTGAAATATGAACAGGTAACTTAAAAAGCAGGAATGGGAAGCAGTAGTGCATCCACCTTCCTGCATAGGGCCTATTCACATAGATCATTGCCACATGATGAGCCACTGATCTGAAAGGACATATCAAATAGAAAAGTCCCCTAGTTCCATGGCGCTGTACATGTACATAAAAAAACCCTCACAGAATTCTCTGCCCTTTTTTGAGACCAAAGAAATAGAGGAAGAAACATTTGATCAGCTTTCTCCTAAGGGGAGGAGAAATTCTTGAGCAGTTTCTTGTGGTGAGGGTCACCCTTAGCAATGGCAAAGTTCCCCACTCAACTCCATTTAATTTTTGATGCTTTTCTGTAAGTGGTGGCAGAAATAAGCATCTTGGCGAACTGTCCAGCATTTTGCATTTTCCATGATGCCTCACATCTAATGTTGTTCTGTGGAGTTGTAGGTAGAGAAAATTTTGGCTATCACCAGAAAAATCATGGAGATCTTTAGAAAATTCTGCAAAGTGGCTTTTTTCTTTTCTTTTCTTTTCTTTTCTTTCTCTCTTTCTTTTCTTTTTTTGTGTGTGCATGTTTGGAGTCAAGGCATATATATGTAAGAAATTTCCTCAGGGGGAAAAATGTGTGGTTTTTTTTGAAAATTTTCATCTTAGCTGTAGACTGCAGAGGATTCTTGGACAAATATGCACCACAAAGGGAAATCACTGGCCAAGCCTCTCAAAGACAGTGGCTTTATCAGTCAAGATTCATTTTGCCTTATTCATTTTAAGAATGAGGATCAGTCACCTCACAATTGCACACATGACATGTTTAACAGCAACTCATCCTATTGCAAAGATTTAAGCCAAGAGAGTCTTTTTCTTCTATTTCATCTCCTCCTTTTCCTCCTCTTGGTCTATTAAGCAAAGTTACATTACAGTTTTAGCATCCACTTGAACCCTGCATGTTAAAACATTACATGCTCCAAGTGCAGCTTCTTATCTGACATGACCATCTCCAAGAGACAATATGTTGTCAGCTGTAACGGTCAGAATAGTTGCTTGTTTGCCAAATGGGTTTTGGATCCATGGAAGGAAAGAAAGCCCCGGTTCTTTCTCTCAGCTGCTGAATGCAGCAGTTGAAACAAAGGTTATTGGTTTCTATTGACTGAAAGCTAGCTGTGATTTACAATGCAATTTCCAAACTTGATGGGGTGGAACTGAAGTCTCCAGGCCTTGTCACACCATGATGATGGGGGAAAGAATGGATTTCTGCACTCACAATGCCTGATTTTAGTACAGGACAAAGGAATTCTTATGATTCCTAGCAGGTTGTATCCATAAGTTTGATCTTGTCATTTATGAGCACTGCTGAGCTCTCTTATAGTAATGTGGAGTATCAGTGGATTAACATGGAAATCTTCACTCCAGAGCAGGGGGAAAGTGAGGCAAAAACATCAAGTACACACGGAAGGAACACAGGCGTCTGAAATAAAAATTATTTTGATACCAAGTATAGGACTTTTGTGGGATGTCTGTTGGCAAAAGAGGGTTATGGGATATATCTCAATATCCATGCAAATGAATATGATAAGACCTTTGCTACCACCCAATTTTCTTTTCCTTGCATTACCCCAATTATCAGGCTATATGCAAGAGGGAGGGAAAGTCTTTTTTAGCCTGCCTAGTTGTACATGCCTACATCTGGACCCAAGCCACTGGCTTTATACAAAGATGACTAGAGAAATCTAGAATTTCCAATCTGGATTTAAAGCTAACTTGGTCTTATATGGTTTCACCCAAACAGACCTCATGGACCCATTCCTAATCATTATACTGTAACTATCTTCTAAAAAGCTACATGAGTAAAAGGCCATTGTGACTGACATGAGAGACACCCACCCCCACCCCGGCCACTAGAAACCTCACAACCTACGTGTCTGAACACTCTTGTGAGACCTGTTGCCAATTTACAGAGAATAACCAACATCTTCATTGGGATATGGGGCCCTCCTGGTCAGGAGAGATAATTCTGGCTGTGTGGACACAGAGTTTGATCTAATCTAGGACTACTCTTATGAAGTTTTCTGAGATCTTCTTTTGGGCTCAGGCACAATTCTAAGAACAATGGGGACATTTCACTAGTTCTCTAACATTACTGAAAGAATGTTAAAGAAAACCTTTGTTATGGGCTCTCATGCTTAGAAATGGTGTGGCTTAACATCTGAACATATTTTCCTTTTATTTTGAAGATTTTGCATCGAAAGTGAAAAGTGATTTTTTTTAAACCCATTGAACATATGTCCTTAGGGTATGTCTCCCTAATAAAACATACATAATACTCACATGCTGGACAGCATCATACATGTTCACCATAGACTTTGTCAATATGTCACAATTCCGGATAGCATTTTATAAGCTAGAAGCTCAAAGGAGGCAAACAAAGGGAACAATGGCTGATAATTTATGTAGAACTGTGCTAAGGCCAGTAGAGATCTTCAGCATGTTTTTCTTCTCCTGCTTGTCTTCAAGCAGATCAAAATCAAGTGGCTATTTAAATCCCATAATAAAGGAATCCATGCATTGCAAGAGAGTGCTTAGAAAAGAATGACTCAAATTGTATAATGCAACAGCACTCAAAATGTAATTAATCATCTGTATGGAATAGCATCTAAATTTGGCATTCATGTAGCACAGTAGTACTTGGTGAAAAGTGGGGCAAGGGATCTGTGGATATCCCACCTGTGATGCTGGTAGCTTGGGAATGATGATAAGAGGAAAGCACTGTGTGTGTCATATAGGCTGGACCCAGGAAACAGTCTTTAGAAGGGGGCAAACTGAAACTTTCCAACCTCCCTTTCAAAGCCAACCCACTAAGTCCTACTCTAGAATGTGCCTGAGAATCAAAAATCAAAAGTGGGTTGGGCTGATCATGGATAATGACTGATCAAGAGATAATGCTAGGGAGGGTATGATTTTGGTAAACATAAATGCAGGCTTTGTTTTGTACTATATTTAAGGATGACATTGGGCTAGTCGACGAGTAAGCGTATTAGGTGATTTGCTGTGGATTTTTGCACATTTGCACCCACATTTACTTGTCTACACATTCCTGTGCAAATTAGCATCTGTTGACCTTCCCCCTGCCAAAGATGCACAGCAATGCCAATCCACAAAAAGTGGATGGATGGGCACGTTAGATAATGCACAATCTTGTGGATACTCCAGTGAATGACCACATTTTCTTTTTCTATTGTGGTTAAATTTTTAACAGCCCTACTTCACCCCCCCCCCCCCAAAAAAAAAGCCTGAATTCCTCCAAACTGTGCATGGAGAGATCAGACTATTTGAACAAAATGTGGAACATTTTAAAAGTGTAGATGTGCCCATTGATCAGGTTCAGTGAAATTTTCCACTGAAATTACACATAGGCTCAAATCACAGTGTTACAGGTGTAAGCTAGTAAGAAATAACAGGTAAAAAACATATTCACAGATAGAATATCATAAGCAGATGAAGCTGATCAAATAGATGTGTTTTTTAAAAAAAAATCACATTTGCTCTATGGAGTACAGTCAGCCCTCCATATCCACAGGTTTTTCTATTCACAGATTCAAGCATCCACAGCTTGAAAACATTTTAAACATATATACATTCCTAAATGTAAACCTTTATTTTGCCATTTTACACAAGGAGCATCATTTTATTATGCCATTGTATTTAATGGGGCCTGAGCATCCATGGATTTTGGTATCTATGTTGGGGGGGTGGTGGTGGTGGTGGTCCTGTAACCTAACCTCAGTGGATAGCAAAGGCTCACTGTACTTTGATGAGATTTTTTTTCCACAGATAGTTTACAATAAGACCAAAGAGGAAAGTGCAAAGGCAGGCTTACTGTTGGACATAAAGAAAACAAAAATAATGACCACAGAGAACTTACACACATTCAAACTAGACAATGAGGAATTTGAAATAGTAAAAGAGTTCTCATATCTGGGATTAAACATTGATCGGAATGGGGACTGCAGCCAGGAAATCAGAAGATTAAGAATGGTGAGGGCAGCTTCGAAAGAATGAGAAAAGATCCTAAAATGAAAAGACATACAGCTCAGCACAAAAAGCAGAATCATACAAAGCATTCTATTCCCTGTTACCATGTATGGATGTGAGAGCTGGACAGTCAAGAAAGAAGATAGGAGGAAAATCGACTCATTTGAGATGTGGTGCTGGAGAAGAGTGCTGAGAATCCCACAGACAGCCAAAAGGGCAAACAAATGGGTTCTAGAGCAGATCAAGCCAGAAATATCCCTAGAAGCCAAGATGGCAAGACTTAGACTATCATACTTTGGACACATCATGAGAAAGCATAAATGTTAGGAAATGTTAGGAAAGATGGAGGGAAGTAGAAAGAGAGGAAGGCTACATGCTAGATAGATGGACTTTATTAAAGATACGTTGCAGGAGCTGGGAAGAGCAGTAGAGGACAGGGGGCCTGGAGATGTCTCATCCATAAGGTCGCAGTGGGTCGAGATCGATGTGAAGGCAGTTAACAAGAACAAAGTTTACAATAACAGAAATCAAATAATTTCAACCCTGGGGCCAGGCTGTCAATTTGTCTCTTGGTTTGTTTTATTTGGGAATCTGAAGAGTCACCTCTTGGAACTGCTACATAATCATCTCTTTATTTAATGTCATTTATAGGAATATGTAGAATCAGTTTGTACAAGCATATACAACAATATGATCATTACTGAATTTTATTGTCATCGGTTGTTTGATTTGCTCTAAACTACCAGCTTCCTACAGTCTCTTTTACATTGGTAGCACGAAAAACTCCAAGTAAAAGGCTGGCATGCATGATTCTGTGTTGTTAACTACAGCAGGCCTTGAGAACATGCACATTAATACTGTAGCAAATTGACTGGGTATCTAACAAGACATAAAAAGGGTTCTTCCTGATATGAAAGTCTGAAAATCTGCATAAATATATTGTGTAAAATTAAATTAACATATTTTCCTTTTCAACTAGAACTTGAAGTAGTAAGAATGCCCACATATTTCATATACACATTATACATATATATATTTACTTATGTTTTGTTAATTAATCAAATATTCTGTATAATACATTGACTTTGTATTTATTTACCAGCAAGAGAATGGCTGTGCGGTCATACAGTATTCCATGAAGTCAAAATTTATGTGTGTATCACATGCAACTAGAATTTTGTTGACTACTGTTGTCGCTGTTGCTACAGAAATGTGATTTTCTACAATATTGTGATTGCATGTGTATAAATACTTTACATTTTCACAGTTACAAACTCCTTCCCTCCCTCCCTCCCTCCCTCCCCACAACAGCTATTCAACAAATTTTAAGTTACAATGAGCTGTGGTACTTGGGACTGGTAACAAGTGGATCAAAATGAAACATTAAATAGTATGTAAACATTTGCTAAAGTGCCCAAAACACAATTCTTCATTTATTGATTGATTTTAACCAGACTAAGTAGATTTGGCACAGGGGCAATCTTTTGCCGCTCGGCAACCCTTCCAGCAGCCTTTTGCAAAAGGTCAGTTTCAGCCCAGAGAAATTGATACAGCTCATGCTGACAGTTTTTTCTGAATGATGTAAAAACTTGCACAGCTTTTATACCTCATGCTTGCTGCTGATTTTACAGGTGATGGTTTCCCGACATTGCATATACTAATGGCATTC
The DNA here is from genome assembly GCA_034509955.1 of Urosaurus nigricauda. Classification (NCBI taxonomy): domain Eukaryota; kingdom Metazoa; phylum Chordata; class Lepidosauria; order Squamata; family Phrynosomatidae; genus Urosaurus; species Urosaurus nigricauda. The sequence continues at coordinate 219,503,859 of JAOEGL010000001.1, forward strand.
TCAGTGCTTCATGTGCCAGCCCAGAAGTAGCCAAAATGGCACTGTCCATGCACAAAAATGGAGGCATCAGCAGGCCTGAGGGGAACTCAGTCTTTGCAGAAGTACAAAAACTTCTTTAGGAAAACCACCATCACCTGGTTGGTGCCAGCCAGTCACAGCTCAGAAAATGCTGTGAAGGGGCCTATGGGAGATAAAAGATTTTTAAAAAGTAAGCCTTGCCTTGAGACAGGGAAGGAATTGCAGAGAGATGGAAAATGATGGCTGAGAAATGGGGAAAAGTTGCAAGAAAGAGATGCCAGTCAGCCAGGGGTAACAACCAAACAAGATTTTGGAGATCTATGAATGACTAAATAGTGCAGTGATTAGTATGTTCAAAATGTTTATTAATAAACATCTACTTGTTTATTTATTGTTGTTTTTTACAACTGCGTCTGGCTGTTAAATTTTGATAGAGAGTATGGGCATGCCACAGTGAACTCACAGAACATCCACTGGTCCACATAGGGATCACCTTGAGGCCCAAGTCCTGGATCCAAGGAGGGTTAAGGGAAGGGCAAGGTGAGTGGCAGGAGTCCAAATATTTGGAACTGTGGGGTCAGTCTGGCAGGAACTGTCACAGCAACCAACAAAACAAAATGGTGGGAACCATCAGGCAAAACAGTGCAATGAAGACTGAACACACCCAGTAGTAATGAAATGCCGAATAATATGTTTGGGATGGGCAGAAAACTGTGTTTGGAGAGATGGAGGGAGTGCAGTGGCTGGAATTCTGAACAGAAAACACTCCACACTGCAACAGTTTGTTGCAGGTCCCATTTGTTGCATTTTAATGAAATCTGCAAAGTTATCTTTGTGGTCTCCCCCCAAAAATATCCCAAAGGACAGGTCAACGTTGATTTCCTCTTTAAAATACAGGAATGGATAGTGTTAAATTTATTAGAAACTATTTTTTGGGGGGGGGGGGGCGGGAGAAATGAAAAGGTCATGTGTCTCTCATGAAAAGCTCCTGTGCCAGGCTGCCCAATGGTTCTGAGAAACCACAGAACAACTGACTGGCTCTCAAACGCCAAGGCAGAGTGTAACATTAAATACCAAATACAAATTAGGAAGAGTACATACAGAATGTTGCTGTGTTAGAATGGGGTTGCGTCTGAAGTCTGGATAAAGACGAACACCTTTTTTTTTTTTAAGGAAAGTGATTTTTTTTTTCCTGAACTATGCAAGATTTTGAAACAAAATCTCCTCCTCCTCTTCTTCTTCATTTTCTTTTTTTAAACCATGGTCTATTGTGACAAAAACAAAGCAAAACAAAATACAGTACTTCAAATGTTACAAAAAATATTCCAAGTTCTTTGTCAGTGATTTGCAGCTATGCTGGACCTTAAGCAAAAGAGAGACGGCCGTCCAATCCTCAGTGAGTTAGCTTAAAAAAAAATCCGGACGTCAATTTGCCTGTTATAGCTTTACACCACTGTGGCAGGCCTGCGGTCCATCTCTGCTTCTAGCTTCACCATCTGCTGCATCTCCTTTGCCTGCAAAACAGGGCAATGATAATATTAACAAGAATGAAGATGGGGGAGGAAGGGGGGAGAGAATGGGGGAGGACTATACATGTGAGACTACCATTTTAAAAGGAGATTCCTGGCTGAAAAGGGCTGTTGTTGCAAGAGGAATAAATGTACAGACCTCGCTCCAGATTGCAAGGGAAAAGAAGGGAACTTTTCCTTGTACAATAACTCTACACATGCTCACTGAAGCTGCTGTGCAGGAAAAACGGTTATTGAATAAGTCAGGGACACATTCTTTATTTTCAGGCACAGTAAATAAGCAAATGAAAATATTAAATTTGGGAGAAGACACTCTTACTATATTTCTCTTAGGAATTAGGTGCACCAAGAATCTCATGTCAGATGTTAATGGGGTAAAAATCATAAGTGAAAGCATGAAAGAATATGGTATGGATCAGCAAATACAGCATCTTTTCAAATGACGACCTATTTTGATTTGAACAATTGGAATGGTCCAAATAAAATTAAGGTATCTACCTTCTCCCTCCAATTGTCTGCAAGTGACTACAGTACAGCTTCAGGAATTGTTTGAAGATGGACACATCACTAGGATATGTTATGGGGATTACCTCCACCACATTTTCAAATTAACTTATGTAACCACAATGTTCAGAAATCCAAATATAAAACCAGGTTCATGATGGGAAACATGCTTGGCAGACACATTTGCAAGGGAGATGTAGTGGATGTGGGAAGACTTATCTTTATATCTGTTCTCCCTTTCAAATCCATCCTAAAAGGATTAGCTCTCTCCTCTCCCTCTCACCGAAAGCTTGGGCGGGAAACAGCTCAGAGAGTCATTTGCAGAGGAAGGTGAGTGAAGTGTTGATCACTTCCCCTGCATTCTGACAATGACTCTCATTGTATAAATGGTTGCCCACCAACATTTGCATTACCTTGGCAAATGAAAGCATGGCAATCTGCATTTACAGAATTGGTAGGTAGTTTTTGCCCTAAAAGAAAGCATTCTGTTATTTTTACCATAATACAGGAACATCTGTGTACAGTGTGCTATTGCATTAGTAAAACTGTACTAAAAATATCTATCTGGCTCCCTTCACCTAGGGAGATTGCCAAAAAGATTATAAACATGATTATAACTTCCTCGTTTGCTAAACTCTTAAGTGAATTAAGGATTTTTTTTTATTCCTGCTTAGAATATCTTTGTGGGCCTGAGGCAATATCACCTAAACTATTACATTTATCCTGGGAGATTATTGCATTGACTTTCATTCCTGATCGAGGCATGGGATTCTTTAATTTAAGAACTCTTTTGAAAGTATCCAGGATTTAAAGAGATTACCTTCACCTCCAGGATCACAAGTGCCATTCTGATTCTTTAATTTATGGACTCTTTTGAAAATAAATTTGGACCTTGTTGAATATATTGAATATAGATTGTTTTTCATGACATTGATAGCACATAAAGGTTGATTAGCAGTATATGGCTGGTACATCATTTTGAGATATATATAATTTTACCTATCAATTGTTTGTTTGGTTTGTTCTTCCTTCAGTTGTGTAAACCTCCTGCACGTTGTTTTGCTCTATGGGATGTAAACACACATGGATAGATTCCATCACATATTCCCATCCCCGAGCAGTTCTCATCCCGTACCTGATCTGGGCTTCTCCTGGACCTTTTAAAGAACGGGATTTTCCAGTTCTTTAAAAGGTCCAGGACAAACCCAGATTGTGTACAGGATGAGTACCGGGGATGGAGCTGTGCAATAGAATCTCTCCCTGTGCATTTACATCCCACCTCTAGTGAGGGAATAAAAGCCAGTGCAATAATATCCTTTCAGTGTTACATTTGTAATTGTCGAGTGTCTTCATGTTTGTGACTTATGATGATCCTAAGGTGGACCCATCATGGGGTTCTCTTAGCAAGTTTCTTCAGAAAGGGTTTGCCATTGCCATCCTCTGAGACTGAGAGATTGTGACCTGTCCAAGGTTATCAAGTGGGTTTATATGGCCAAGCCTGGATTCGAATCCTCGTCTCCAGAGTCAGGCTCAAATGATCACACCACTACCATTGCTTTTTTAAATGTAAAAAATATTTCCCATGAGTCTCATTGACTGATGGTGTCCCAACTGGTGTGGTCTATATTGTCAAACTTCTATAACTCATTATCTATAGCATAACTGTATTATGAGCTGGATCCTGTCTCTTTTCAAAATTCATTTCTAGTTCACATTATTATACAAGATTCTGTGCAGACATAGTTGGCACTCACGAGTCCAAACACCCACTGCCAAATTCAATTGACTTTGTTGGTGCATGCACAGACCTTCTTTACCTGTTAACTCTTTCACTTCAACAAAACTCTTGTTGATCGATAAGAACCAATGGGAACAGGATTTATAATATACCCGTCTGCATGAATAAATATACTTGGAAATGATCTTGTGATGTTCCATCTATGTTGACTGAAATATCAAATACCTATTTAGTACCAAAACCAAACTAGATCTTTATGGGAAAACATTTATCTGCACACACATCAGTCACCATGTGTCAAACATTAGGAGCCAATATGGAAGAGCACTCCAAGAAAGCTCATAAATAGTGAGCTGATTCCAAGTCAAGGGAAGAGGAGCTCATCCATCACTGATGATGTCTTCAAGATGTGTCTTAGTGATACATTATTTATTTCAGAAGGAAAGTACACTGAAAGGAAAAGCTTTTTCAGTGTAGATTAATCCTACCTTGAGTTTGAGAGACTGCATGACACGATTTCAAAAGCTGTTTGCACAAAAATAATAATGTCAAACTTGAGTAATACAACATGGAGCAAACAAAATGAATGAAGAGAGAGATGAGAATGACAATAGATGCAAGAAAAATAAAATTATGCAGATTAATAACACATAATGGCTATAGTGTTCTTTTATTTGTATTGCACCCATTTTTTCTGCTAATGACCTTTATTGTAATGTCGCTACAGAACAATGCTAAACAAATCTACTCTGAAGCAAGAACTAGGTTTAGTGGGTCTTACTCCCAGATAAGAGGATCACACTTTAGAAGTTTACACAGGCAGAAAGAGTTTAATATTTAAAGACAACACAATAAAGTCAAATTAAATGAGTGAAAGTAAATTTTAAAAAATACATGCTAGCCACAATTCTCAGTATATGAAACATTATCTTAATAAGATACAAGAATCAAATTCCCAGACACTCAACCAGACCAGAGCATATGCAAGAGGGCATTCCCCTTTTGGTCCCTGGAAATGTCCTGGAAAATGCTTTTGGAGATGTGGGAATAGGAACCTCTCATAACCGAGCCTATATTTGGACAGAAAGTTTTACAAAGGGGCTTTCTAGATTGGCAGGAAAGTGTGACATGAAGTTGCCTTTTCCTTAATGCTTAGCAGCTGCACCACAGCCTTTAGATGGAGCTGCGCTGTTCTGCAGTTTTTAAAAAAGAAGCTGGGAAAACCAGCACCTTTTTAAAGGCGCTTCTTCTCCCCTAAAATGCAAAAAAAGCATTTTCATGGCACACTTTCCCTTTTTCTCATCTAAAGGCTAGAGTTTCATGCAGCCATGAACACACTTCTTTTTGCCAATCTAGAAAGCCCCAAAGTGTTTCTCATACAAACCACTGTCCTTTTTTTTTTTTTTTTTTTTAGATTCTAGAGCGATATGAAAACTGCATAGCTGGAACTCTTAGTGTAAAGTGGATGCTTGGGAATGGTTTGCACACGGTCTTGGTGTGCAGTGTATCACAGTCTCATGCTCATACGACTGAAGCTTCATTTCCCATGGAGACCGAAGAAGCAGGCACAAGTGTGTGACTTGCTAATATAATTTCCCACACAACAGAATGGTGTGTGAAGTTGACCTTATAAGTGCATTGATGTCCATGCTAGGATTAGCAAATTTGGCTAATCTGAGCAATATAAAATGCTAACTTTCCGATAACTATTTGAATATAATTCCTGTTCCTGAATGTATCCCGTGGGTCTCCATTCCTGGTGGAAAAAAAAAAACACATTTGAGTAGGTCAGGATGGTAAAAGGTTTGAATATTGAAACTCTATGCCAGTTCTGAAGGCTGCTAAATTGAACAGGGCTAGGATTAAGAGAAGAGACCTGAAGGTGAAACCATCACATGATTCTGTTAGGATGTTACTCAATTACAGAAACCTTAATCAATTGTATTAATTATACTCACTCCTTCAACTGATTGAACTGTATCCATTTGTGAATTGATTTTATTTAGGTGTTGCACTTATGGCATGTAATAGGTACTGTCTGAGAGAATGCAGTTTCTGTTGTTGACAGAGATGGGGGAAATACACTCCTTTCTACAACAGCACCGGCCAGCTCTAAGGTTTGTTGGGTTTTTTTAAGTGTTTGTACTGAAAGCATTTACTTAAGAAATAAATAATTTGTTCCATATTTGACATCTTGCTTCAAATCAGTGGTAGGAATCATGAGGCACTCCAGATGTTGCTGGACTATAACTCTAATCCTTCTTCACAGTTGACTATTCAGCCTAGGGCTGCTGAGAGTTGCAGTCAAACATCTGGAGGGCCACATGATGCCCCACTTTTTTTTAGCCGAACACATGTTTAAACTGAGCCAATTTATCCCAGGACTGTGGATCATGTGGCCAGATGTTGTGAGGCTGAATATTTTACTATCCCTGGCCTTTGATCATGCTGGTTGTGACTACTGTGAACTGAAATTCAACAATACATGTTGAAGGCACTTCCCACACACCTTGTTATAAAACCAACTGGGGAGAATTGTCACTCATACATACATGCTTCTTTTATAGTCTACCACATGATTACCTGCTCATTTTGCTTCTCCAGAATTTCTAGATGCTCAAGTTGAACTTTCTTCAGCTGATCCATTTCCTTTGACTGTTTCATTGCCAGCTATAACCAAAATCAGACAAATGCAAATATGAAACACAAACTTCTCATAGTAATTGCCTTAGCTTTAAAAACAAACACACACCTTTCTTGAAATGTTGTTTCTGAGGGATTCTTCATGCCCTAGAGAGCAAAATGAAGGAATCAGCCCTCTCAATAATTTGAATATTCGAAAGTTATTCTCTTTCTCTCTTTTCTCCCACAATGAACAGTAAGTAACATCTGCGGTGCACTATGCTATAAAAGAGTACCATTATTTTTTGGCATGAATAGTGCCAAGAAGTGGGCCTGGCCACATTACTCTCCTGTAGATCCTGACCTATGAAAGTGCTGTGTTGAAATGACACTAGTCTGATGGCACACACATTTTTAGAAAGGGAAGTCGAAGGCTTTCACTGCCAGCATTCATAATTTTTGTGGGTTTTCCAGGCTATGTGGCCATGTTCTAGAAGAGTTTATAGTTTATTCCTGACATTTCACCTGCATCTGTGACTGGCATCTTCAGAGAAATTTTTGGGAAGGCTTGAAGAAGGCATGATATGTGTATATTCACAAACCAACAAAAGTCCCTGCGGCTGAAAACCCAAGAGAAAACCAAAAAACTGCACCAGAGGGTTCTACCAAAAAACAAACAAACAAACAAAAAAAACAACAACAAAAAACAAAAACAAAAACAAAAAAACCCCACAATATCAATATCACACTTCCCAATATGAAAGGAAAATAATGTGAAAAACTCATTAGAAATAAAATAATTTATAATCTAAAATAATTTAGATTATAAAGGACTGGAAACATAAAATCAGGCAAGAAATGTCGACAGTCAATTTGGTGCTCTTCACTTCAGCTTCTCACATGCTAAAAAGATCAAGACTTCTTACAAAATGTTTTGGAAAATGCTTCAAAAGTGTGTGTGTGTGTGTGTATGAGAGAGAGAGAGAGAGAGAGAGAGAGAGGTTTGATCTAGACTAAGGTTGCAATCCACTCGTCTTGAAATAACCCCAGTGGACTATATGGAGTTTACCTGCTGAATAGGCATACTTAGAACTGCACTTAGTTATGACTGTAGTCAGTGGTATCCAAACAAATAATATCTAAAATTTCACACCAACTTCCACAGAACCAAGCTGAGACAAAATTTGTTTAGATTCAGCTCCCCCCAATGCAATGCACTGGAAATTAATTTGTCTGTTTTTTGTGGCACATCTTATTTTAATTTTAAGAGCTGTTTTCCTTTCCATTCTGTTTTTCTTCCTAGTCATACTCTTCAAACCAGTAAGTATTATCACCCCTCAGAAAATAAGTGAGATCTTCACAATTGTGTGATTTTTTAAAAACAAACAAAAAGACTCTTTGACAGTCATGATTGCTCAAAAAATACATTGGCACTGATGATACCTAAGGCACCGAACCACTTACCCGCTTTCTCTCCTCCAAAAACTTCTTTGTGTTGCTGCTATTCAGTTCCCTGACACGCCTAAAAAAAGACATTTCTGGCACTGTAGTATATACTTATTTTAAACACATGAAATATCAACAAAACCTTCAGTTAGAATGTAATGATATTGCTAGTTTGGTTGTCATGTATACCAGGATGATGATGGAAAGACTATTTTAAAAAAATGGATCAATGGATGACAAGGGAGATTTCTGAGTGTTGGGAAACCCCAACAAAGAAAAATCATGAGTGACAAGCATTTTTACAGTTCAAGACTTTTCTGTAGAAGATATATCTCTGAACAGAATTCAGCTGGAGGGAGGTTTATCACAAAAACCTACATGTGGTTATATGTGTGCTTTGGGTTTTTGGTTTTTTTTTTTTTGTCTAGAATAAGTCCTAAACAGTCCTCAAAAACTGTACCATTTTTGATGATAGTATTATCATTTGCTGTCAGCAGAAAAAAAAAAACATTATTACCAGTAAATGTTACATGAGGGAATAAAATTTCCAGCAATATCTGGAGGTCTAACATTTTTACAGCCCCTGTATATACTAATAACAATCACAGAGTGCTGGTCCTTGTGCAACAAAAATAGCACCGTCCACAGCAAAGTATCGGGTAAGCTCAGAGTTTGCAGAATATATATATATATATATATAAAATTTAAATGTTTGGAAAACATCACAGTTTTCACAACAGTTCAGTTGTCATTTACATGGACTACTTTTATTTATTAATCTGTTTATTTCTATGCTGTCTATCTCCCAGAGATTGGGGAGTGGGAAGAATGCAGGGAATGGAATGGAGTGGCTTGAATGCTGAACAAGGAGCATGTGATAATGCACATGTAAGTGATAATATGTGTCCCACCTGCACTAACATCTTTGTTGCTAAAAGCAGTGGGACCATTTCAAAAGTTTCTAATCACTTTGTTTTTTTTAGAGCAGCTGAACCGGTATTCTTAAGACAGCCAAGAGGTAGCTCCTATGTTTTATGCAGCACTCAAGACAGTTTTAGCTGAGACTCACTTGTCTCGCCATTCTTTGAAAATTAAGTAGAGTTCAGTGGTTAGATTGTTGGATAAGAAATAAGTACAGTCATTCCTCCGTTCTCATGGACTTGAGATCTACTGTCTTGAATATTCATGGAGGGGGCAACCTCCATTATTTTCAATGGGACGTCCCCATGGCATGTATCCCATGCACACTAACAGGCACGTGCTCCATTCAAGCCCCATTCAAGTCTATGGGGCTTGAATATTGTTCTGTTCTGGACACCACCATCCCGTGAAAATGGAGGGCCAACTGTAGGTGTTGTTTCAAATCCCTGCTCAGCCACTGGGTAATCTTGAGCCATGAACTATTTCAACCTAAAACTACCTGTGAGGAAAAAAGGGGGAAAGAATCATGACCTAAATCTGATTGTTGGCTCCAATTAAAGTAAACCCACTGAATCAATGGGGTTTAGATAACACTTATTCAGCAATTGAATTAATGGATCTACATCAGACTATCAGATGGATTTAATCCTGTATGTAAACAACTCTGAACTCCTTAAGAAATATGGGATATAAAATGTAACAACTAGCTAACCAGAGAAACTTCATTAGCAGAATTGTTGTGAGACTGAAGTGCTACTTGAAGCCTCTTGGAAGAAGGATCACAATTGAAAAATAATAAAATAAACACTAGGCCCTGATATAGACAGGCACTATGAGGCACCTGGGTGGCACCATTAGGGTTAGGGAGTGCATAGTGTTTGCACGCTCCCTAACCCTAGCACGTGATGACGCTTGCGTCATCATTTTAAGGCTTTTAGATGGCGTGCGTAAGCATGCTGAAGCAACTGCGCAGCTTCTAGATGGAGCCTTTTTTCTTATTCGCGCCTTTTCGGCGCCTTTTTTCCTAATCGCACTGCAACTGCAATATAAAAAAGGAGCGGGGTTTGCCAGCTCCTTTTTTGCTGCACAGCTTCACTGCAGCGTCTAGCTGCTGCGGTGAATCTGCGCAGCAAAAAAAGGTGGCGACAGACCACCCTTTTGGGGCGGTCTGTATAACCCAATGATTTTGGTTTCTGACCTTAAGTAAATTATGGGGTGAAACAAACGGTCCTGAAGGGATGATGTGATGCTGCCCCTGAGAGAACTGGATTGGGGCCATGGCAAATGCACATCATGGCCCAATCAAGCCAGCTTTTGTCTCAAATAGGAGCGGGAAAATCCACTCCTATTTGGGGTGGAAAAAAGCCACTCCTTCGCCTCTAGAGCTAACTTTTTGCCAACTCTGGGGTGAGTGGTGTCTGAACGCCATGCTCCCAAGTGACCTGGAAGGCAGCCAGCGTGTAATCACCGACACGGCTTTTGGCAACTCAGGGTCGTGGCGTCTCTAAACACTATACTCACATGTTGCCCCCAAGCCAGCACTTACTGTCAGTGTGTTCAGACTCTAAGTTTCATTCAGGCTTTCAGAAGATACTCATCTCCAAAACTCTAACTTCTCACAGGGCAATCTCAATAAAAGAGTAAGGGCATCTTGTTGATTTCACCTGTTTACATATCCAGATGAACAACAAAAGTAGAAGGAAAAGCAGAGGACTGTATCCACCCAGAACGAGCACTGGAAAGCAATACTTACCTCTCTCTTTCAGCTTTGTTTTTGATAGATTTGTCCTGGCTTATGGCTTTACTGTTTTCCATTGAAATTTTTGCTTGGTTGGCTCGCATATCTTTGCTTTCCCTTAAAAAAAAAATTGCAGGAGAAAAAAATAAATTATGAGGAATTTCAAAATAATGTGTTGGAGCATGAATGTGAGCAGTGGACAGGGTCAGAGCCCACTGTGAGTAAAACACATTTTCTTCTCTCTTTCTGACACCCTCTTTCTACTACCCCTCTATCTGTCTGACCTCCAACTGCCTCTTTCACCCATCCTTCCTCAGCAGCTGCCGGTGGTGGGGCAGACTGGTTTTGCCACTTCAACTGATTTTTTCAAAAAAACATCTGAACCTATGCTATCCATACTTCTACACACTGAACTCAGTGGGACTTACTCATAAGTAAACATGCATGGTGCTGCATAGTTCAATTAGTTTATTGGTACATTTTTGTACCTGGAAATAACTAGAACATTGGGTTGTCATGCTCAACTCAATAATAGCTATCAACTCGATAATTTCTATCCAGGAAATCCTCCGTCATAGAAATGTGGCATTAAGATCAGGTCTGCTTGCCTGAAATATTTGGTGGTTACCTTGCTTCTCAGACAGAGGAGGGTTTATCATTTCACACATACTGAAACAGATGTGGACACATATGCATTGAAATTACTGAGTAAAGATTCAGACAAGAGCTATCAGTTCATTCACACTGTGATGATCTCCTCATAAGAAATCTTGTCTGTTCCCTGGAAAGATTGAGAGCTACTACCTTCATTTATCTGGCCAATATTTAATCATATGATATAAAGCAGTTATCAAAAAAGGAAAATCATCTAGATCTACTTGTAGCATCAGTTGCAGAATGAGTCACTAGTATTTTAGATTGCAATCCTATATTCATAGAATTAAGAGTAAGTTTTACTGAATCAGTAGGTTCATGTGAGTAGATGTATACATAACAGCATTGTTAGATTGTGCCATTTGAAGAATATCAACTATGCAAAACCACATCCAGTCAGTAACACATCATCAGAGTGAAACACAACTGGCTGACAATCAAAAATTTCAGAACGTAATTCTTTATCCTTCAGAACTGTTTAAAGGAATTTTTTTTAAAAAATGAAAAGACAATGAAAACAATAAAGAACAACAAAACCAACACTATACCAAACTAAAAATAAGTAGCAAGCAGATATATATATATATATATATATATATATATACACACACATACATACAGAGAGAGAGAGAGAGAGAGAGAGAGAGTTCAGAGCATTTTAAAAACTATGGTTAGTTTTTGAATACTCCAACTGAAATTTTATCATTTAATTTTTTTTTTACTGGAGTAGTGTGAAATGAAGTATACATTCTCTGTGTGGTTGTGTGTACATGGTCATATGCTTGCAGCAAAGAGATAAATGAGAAGGTGATGTTACAAAAATAATGTCCAGTAATTGGAAAATGAGAATATTGACACTGTGGGTGCTTAGCATCTTTAATAAAAGTCAGAGAGCAGGAATTTTAAACAGAAATTATAAATAGAATATTTGGAGCAACATCTTCCACAGTACCTAAATCACTAAAAGCTGAAGAAAAGTATTTAATCTGCCTGTTCATCTACAGTTATATGTTTCACTCCAGTTATAGACATAGAAATGTCTTACAGGCACTTTGCAGCCTGCGAATAAACCAATGATGTACAGCACAGAATGTGGTGTAACCTATAGATTATAACATACACGGGTATGGTGTAAGACAGAAGGCTAGATGTATTACCAGTAAAAGGTGGAACGTCTGGTTTCATCGCACTCACCAGTTGGGTATTCATATGGCCATAAAGTGATGAGATCCCAGACAGAATCCAGATTAACAAGTGGCAAAAAGACTCAATCCCTTACTAGACTACCGCACTCCACTCTGATAGTGCTGCTATTCCACTTTAACAGCTCTGACTGCCTCCTGTTGCATTCTGAGATTTGCAGTTTAGGCAGGGATATTTAGAATTCTCAGCCAGAGAGTTCTTAGGCTTTACTAAACTACAAGCAACAACTACAAGAACTCAGAATGCAACAAGAGGCAGCCAGAGCAGTAAAATTGGAATAACAGCACTGTAAGAGTGTAGTGTGGTATTCTAGTACTTCTAAAGAGATAGGGATGGAGAACCATGTCTGCTTCAGTTGCACAAGGGACCTCTAAGCCAATTATTCACCAACTAAACAAATCTGATAGAAATTTGATGGATTCTTCCATGGTTTCCAATAGGTAAACAGCGAGGTGGAAAGAAAAACTACAGAAACAAAGTAACGAGCCTGGGTTTCAAGAATGGGTAAGTTTCAGCCAAAACCTATAAAATGATATGATGAATGCAATAAAATAAATAATGCATATTTTCCTCTTCACTAATCACTGCACTTATGCTAATCTATAGAAAAGCCTGTGTGGGAATTTAAAAAATAAATAAATTAAAGTTGGTTTGATCAAGACAGCATCTGCCAAGCCTAATGGCACTGAAACGCAGCTACCTTGTGCTTGCAATCTGTAAAATCTTTTAAAAATAAAATTCCCATAATGAAAACAGGCCTCCATCAAGTTTTCATTGAACATCCCAGTTCTGTTCTACAATGTTCCAGGCCTTCCCAAATGAGTTGAACCAACTCACAGCCTCCGAGACCTCCCCTGCCTGAATAGGACCATTGGTACACCCACCTGTCATGGGAAAGCTTTAGTTGCTGGGTCTGCTGTTCATGCGCGTTAATTAGCAGCTTCTTTAGTAACTCACACTGCTGGCTCAAATGTAAATCACGCATTTCTTGCTCTTCAGCGCTGTGCGTGTTGATCATCTCTGACCACTCTTTTGTGTGTTGTGCCACAATTTCTTTTACCTTAGGGAAAAGGAGAACTGCATCAGTACTTCCACATTTATCTTTCAAAGCCAGGCTGTCAAAAGGCCGAATCTGTAGAAAGTACTGGGAACAACTCCAAACCCCCGCAGCTAGGCATGCCATGGAATTACTGAGGAAATCACTCAAGACACAGAAAAAAAGTGAAAGGGATGCTTCTGGACATTTGCCCTTATGCCTTCATTGTTTTACAATATATAGTTTGAAATTACAGAAGGCAATCTCCCAACTAGAGAGCTACATACAAAATTATAGTCATTGGTCTAAGCATGACAATTATTCCTATGGGTTAAAGTATTTTCTCTTTGTAATTTTTTCTTGAGTTTACTAAAATGTATGGATACCGCCCAATGTTGATTCACTTTGACTCATGAAAAGAAAGGCACTCAATTTTCCCCCAACTGCAATCCCCAGCTGTTCCTGAGAGTTAATAGATCCTCCAGAACTCTATGGAATGCAATAGGTAGAAGGAGTGGTGAAAATAAAATGGCTCATTTTTGCACAAGTGGAAGCACTTTTTGCCATCACTGATGACAACCTAAGCATTTAACAACCAGTTTTAAGATTTTCTCCAAATTTCAGCGCAAAACCCATAACCAACAGAGATTTCTGTCTTATTTATGTGCCCATTATTCACACAATTAACAAAATTACAGCACCAAACAACTGGTTATCTGTGGTTTAAGTCAAGGATGACACTATTGAGATGGGAAAACAAAAGTATTGCCCTCCTGCAAATAGGAATTTTGCAACCCCAGGTAAAATTTCTCTTCAATCTATGATTTTCTAGCATTGCAGTAACTGGAAATTTCAACTAAGCATTTAGCAATACAAAGGAAAGGGACAAGCCAAGGTACCAAGGGAATGAGAAGGCAGGAAATATGAGTCCTAGGTATGAACGATGTTCAAAGTCTCATTCTTTGCAATCCTATATATATGGGGACTGAAGGACAATTTCATCACCACACCCTTGGAGTAGCACTCATAGCTTAGCGTCTTTATACATGGAAGTGACTTTGATAAAATAAATGTTCCTATCAGCAAAAACAGGAGGGACAGATGTCACCTTCTACACTCCTACATAGGATCTTCCAGCCTTCCAAAGCAGATCCTTGAAGTACATACGTCACCAAAAAAGGAAAGATAAATAAATAAATAAATAAATAAATAAATATCACTTCCCCCTTTTCTGTCAGGGAGAATATCCTGAAGAAGTAGAGTCACACTCATGGGAAGTTAGGATCCAACTCGGTGTACAGAAGCTTGAAACAACGGAGCACAGGGAACTTGCAAATCGCCAGGTTATGAATTCTTCTTAAGAAGGTTGGCAGCTTGTCATCCATTTCATTGACTGAGGTACATGAAACAACTTTTTATCCCAGGTTGATGACTTTAAGCAAAGAAGGAATCTACCCTTGGCACCTGCTGACTTGCCCTAGCAAAGAAGCTGGAAGGCAGTCAAAGCAGCAGAAAATGCAGCTACATTTGGACCCTTCTTGGTGACAAACTTTCGATATTCTTAATTCAGTTAAGCACTCCAGTATCTGGATGAATCTATATTGTTTGATGCTACTTTCCTGTTGCGTAAGCAATCATTATTTCCTACTTCTAGAAACACCCATGCACACAAAAGGGAGATGTTAAAAATGACCAATTCTTCCCTTACCTTAGATTTGTGATCTGATGTTAGTATTTGTATTTTATTCTCTATTTCTTTTTTCACCTCAAGGCAATTATTTCCTCTAAATAAAGAAAGCAATGAAGATATTTCAGACTAGCACCACACATTATAATTCCTAAAATAAAAGTTGGAAAAGGACCCAATACTGGAACATATTTGATTAATAGATCCCTTTTTGCACATGCGCTACACTTTACATATCTTGACCTACTGATGTCTAATCCAAATGCTGCATAATTCAATAACAATGATTATGTTGTGTAGAGAAGGTACAAGTAGATCCAGTTTATGAATCTGGATATTTCTAATTTTCTGTTTTAGATACCTGTAAGTTATTTTTGTTTTAGGTGTTGTTATGTAGATAATTAGAATCCAGAAAACCCTAGCTTCATGTGAGGAGGGGTAGATTATAAATCAAGTAAATAAAAGGAATGATTTAATTAATTAATTGAGTTAATAAAATTAATGATTTAATCAATTAAATTGTTATCCATGAAAAAGGTCCTAGGACTGTCCCAGGGGATACACGGGGACAGTCCTAGGACCTTTTTCATGGATAACAACAATACTCTCAGGTTTAAATCCAGTTCTTACTCCCAACAAGAGTACACCAACTGTATCAAGAGGAATTTGATAATCCAACACTTGCATAAATTTCCTAATTTCACCAAATGCATTAGGGTACATCTACACTGTAGAAATAATACACCACTTAAATGGCCATGATGTCATCCTACAGTTTTTTTGAGGCATCAGCACACTTTAGCAAAGAAGGTTGAGGATCTAGTCAAACCACAAATCCTAGAATTCCATAAGATGGAGCTATGTTACTTAAAGTGGTGTCAAACTGTATTATTGTTACAGTGTAGATGCACCTTATTATCTTTATCTCAGTGAAGACAGAATATGATAGACTTGTTCTTTTATCAAAATGTCCAACTGAGGAAAATCTTCACTTGATGAAATGACAATTGGAATGTCAGGGTAATCCCATAGATATCTCCGAGAGAGCAACTTTCTCTGAAGTCTAATTGCCTATACAAGTTGCATCTTGAAATAGGGTCTGATAGCCAAAGTGGAGTAGAAGTAGGAAAATTAGGGAAATGAGAAGCGAATCCATATACACAAAATAACTTATAACAAGAGCTGAGGGCCAAAACCAATATGATGGGGCCAATTATGTTTGTTATCTGCTACAATCTCAGGTAACCTATAGAGCTGTGAGAAATTTCTGATATCTAGGTCAAAAGGGTTGCATGGCTGAACTGAGCAGAATCTTCCTTTGTCTTGCTTCCCTATATTCTCTCACACTTTAGATACTTCCCCCCATCCCCATCCCATTACACTTCTGTAAACGGACTGCAGATAAGGCGAGGGAATGTTCATCTCCTTTAGGACACGTGTCAATTTACGGATGTCCACAGCAGACTTCCCACCCCTCTCTTACACATTTTCACTTTCATTGTATCTAGCTTGGCCTTTGTGATGAGGTTGTAAAAATTCCATAGGGAGCAGATTAGCTCTTTTTCTTTCTTTTTGTCCTGGAGAAATATGCTGCTTATTAATCTGTGAACCTGAACCCACAAACATCTGTGAATGGCCACACAAACACACTAATCCACTAGAGACTGTGAGACATGCAGTGGCATTTGTAGTGCACAGCCAAAGTCCCTGTTCAAGTGCACTAGGCATGTAGTCCATCTGTCAGTGTATATTTTCCCCCAGTGGAAATTATGGAGCTTATATATAGCCTTGTATTCTGGACAGACGAAGTAATTCTTCATACAACACTTTATTGACTTGTGGAATTTGTAACCAAAAAGGGATGATGAGCATTGTTACTTTTTTATATAAGGGAATTATATTTATGGAAAATGGAAGCTCCCACCCATAGCTTTTAGCACAAAGGCACAATGGGACACTCTAGTGCAGCAGGAGGCAAGTAAATATTGCCTTTATATTTGGTTTGTGGGACTCTCAGAAGCATCTGGCTGGCCACTGCTAAAAACAGGATGTTGGGCTATGCAGATTTTTGGCCCGCTCTGGCAAGGATCTTATAATTTCATGGCACTGATATACAAGGAAAAGCCCTAGTAGGTAATACAGACCAAAGAACTGCATTTTGAAAAACGGTCATGTTGGTCCTAAACACACCTTCAAACAGGACAGGTGTCCTGCACAAGCCTATTTGCAGATCTTCATCTGCTTTATATTATTTACCTATTTCTTGGAAATTAATGAGCCTTCTTTATGGTTAAAGAAATGATTTAACACTGGAAAGATAAATGCCTACTTCCTATTAATCAAAGGATGGAGAACCTTACAGTTCTTTCAATATCTGAATGTGTGGCATTCAGATTTCAATTTAATAGAAGTATTTATTTGTCTATTTGCTCTTGACATCCCTGCACATAAAAACTTTAATGCAGAGCCTCCACATATGTATTGACCGAGCAAAGGGGGGAATCCTTCTTCATTACAGTATTTGAGGGTGAGGAACTTTCTTGTCCAGTTCACAAGCCACTACTCGGTCACACCTTCAAAAGCTGTGTGTGTTGGGGTGCATATAAGTGAGGTCCATTTCCTATGTCACCCATGGGTTCATTGCTACCCATTCTGAAATCTGCAAAGAAATCTGCACTATCTTTTGTGAATTCAATGTTTAGCGTATTACCATTTGAGGAAAGTGAAAGCTGGAAACATTAACATCTTGATTGTGGGAAATATTATGGTTTGATAGCATCTATGACTATTAGGGTTACCAGAGTGAAAAACTGGAGAGGGCTCTTATTGTGTAGAAGCAGGGATGTCGGCAGGTGATGCTTGTTATACAATCAGGAATAACCTTTTCTGCATAACTATTAAAGGTATCCCTCGTCTACATAACTATTAAAGGTATGTGAGCCCTTGCCAGTTTCCACTTTGGCAACTCTAATGACTTAAGCAGTTCTTCCTTGCTGGGAAATAGGCACATTAGCCATGCCAAAAAAAGTAAGTTGTATGCAAAGTTTTTGTGATATTTCAGAGCACACTTCAACACAAGGAGAAAATGTCGATATTTTTTATTTTTAGGAGAAGGATAGCATTTTGTATGTCCCAAATATCATTAATAAGTGCAACACTACATTCATTAGAAATTATCCAGGCAAACGTGATTATGTCAGGGTAGATCAGCATATATAATATTCTACCCTTGTATTGGCAACACAGCAAATCAGTGAGTCACAAAACAGCATCAGTCACTCATAAAACAGTATAGCTATGTTAGGATGATGACTTGACTGCAAGTCATCATCCGTAACCACTGGCATGGTAGCTGAGGCTGATGGGAAGTGAAGCTCAATAACAACTCAGTCTCAAAGTCTGGGCTATCAACTGACTCCCTCTAAGCCAAACATGAGGTCTCCAAGAAAGTGGCAGTTTGAGTTTTAAATTTAGCCTTTCTTCCCGAATTTCACCATGGAGGTCATGGAATTTGTTGCTTAAATAAATAAAAAATTAGAATCATTTGCGTACAAGATGTGCAACTACAATAGCTGCTTCTTGAGGAACAACTGGGAATAAAAAAGTGAATTAATGCAACAGATATATCCTAAAATCACAAACTAGTAAGTCCTTTTAAAATAATAATAATAATAATAATAATAATAATAATATCATACCCTTTTTTCTTGATTGCCTTTTCAAGGATTTTCTCATAAGCTAACTTCTCTTTGTCATACTGTGCTACCATTTTGTCAACTTGTGTGCAGTGCAACTTTTGCATGACACTGTGTTCCTGCAACAAAAAAAGTAGTATATCAGTAGTGTGCTCTATGAAACATTTAAATGTATGTCACAATATATGAAAGTGGGTGAGGAAGACTCTATACCTGATTTTTTTTTTTTTTTTAAAAAATCATCTTTGGAAGCATTTTACTATTGCACAAAGGCCCTTTTACTGACAGGCACTTGGTCCCCAAGTTTGCATAGTTCATTGTAACTTAATCTAAATAGGTGCAACTGAAAAAACTGCACATTCTACCTGTTTACCACCCCTTCTCTTTCTTTGCCTTCCTGTTTTCTCCGCTGTCTTGCTGTACTAGACACAGTGCTGTGCAACACTGATGACAGTAAATTGGATAAGGACCTTGGATACCCAAATTTGAATGCCCATTCCAGTCATGAAATCCAATGGGTGACACTGGCCCAGTCACTATCAGGCATGCCAATTTCCCAGGGTTGTTGTAAACAAAGCTGCATGCAGCTATGAGTTTCTTGGAGGAAAGGGAGAACACAAGTGCAATGGATAGAGAAGTAATACATAGATGGAGCAACCCTAAGCACTGGTTGGAGGGGGCTAAGATGGGCCAGAAATTTCTCTCCACTGGAGATAGGAGATTCTCCCACAAGGAGCACATTTGCACCCCCGCTCCTGAAGCACCAGTGGAGATGTCTGTAGCCTTAGATTGACCACCAGTGGTATTTCTGGTGATGGTAGGCCCTGAATCAGGCTGTTCAGGAGGCAAGGCAGGAGCAGGTTTGAGATTTCCTTGGTTCCACTGCATTCAAGACATCTTCATTTCCCCTCTTCATACTCAAAAAGGTGCTCAGTAAGGTTGATATTGCATTCACCTGAAGTACAACTTTTAGAGCAATACCAAGTCCATTTCTGTACCGGTTATCGGAGAACTAGCACTCCCTAAGTGTGCAAGCCAATTGCCTCCAATAAGCTGGGTACTCATTTTACCTATGAAAGGATGGAAGGCTGAGAAGACCTTAGAGCCCTCCTCTAGGATCGACCTTACAACACTGTGGTTGCAGTGCCAGCATTTAACCACGGCACCACCAGGGCTCTTTTATGTAGACTTGTACAGGACTGCAGTGTAAAGAGAAGCTTATAAGCATTATGCAGATGGAAAGAAGAGTGTGATTTGTGTTTCCCGTTTTTGTGTGGGTGTTGTAAAGTTCAAAACTCAGCTTAGTTTCCTCTTCTTGAAGTAGAAGCTCTTTAATACCTCCAATAAATAAACAAACAGCTTCATTTATATACCGCTTCATACCCTTAAGGAGTGTCTAAGCAGTTTACAACTGTAAGCTATTTGCCCCCCAACAATCTGGGTACTAATTTTAGCGACCTCGGAAAGATGCAAGCCTGAGTCGAGCTTCAGCCCTTATGCTGGTCTTGAACTCGCCACCTTATGGTTTTGAGTGAGTGGCTGCAGTACAGGCATTTAACCACTGCACCACCATTTTCTTTTGAATTTTATAGTCACTCCCACCACAAAGAATAATATCTGGGACTAGCAACTAGCGTTCTGTTTGGCTGATGTTACACTTACCCATGCAAAATGAACCAACTTTAATTAGGCAGTAAATTAGGCACTACTACTGTACTCTATCTGAATAAGTAATTTCCCCTGATCAAAACATTTGTTTCCTTTTCGATTATCTGTGACCCCGTTTCTGAAAACTGATGCAAGAGACTTCACAGGTAAGTCACTTTTAAAAAATTACCATACCTTTACATGCCTCTTCTTCAAAGCATTCAGCTCTTTTTGCTGTTTTTTCAAATGCTTTATATATGCCTGTTCCAATTAAAACAACAACAAAACAAAACCAAACAGGTCTTTAAAATATCAAAAATTATAAGAATGGACCTGCCACAATGGCACCTACATGCAAACATATTGACTTCAAATATATTATAAACTTAATATAACAATTAAAATTTGGGAGGTAACATAACAAACCAAGCTGCGGGATGTAACTAACATATGTAGAGACTTGATGTGAGCCTAATACAGTTGTTACTGTATTCAATTAACACTCAGTGACACTCATTTGTAAAGCAAAATTTTGAATAGAATAATTTGCCTCACATGTTGCACCTCTCCACATAGTTAAGGGCCCTGATTTTGATCTGTGTATTGGGAAGGAGTGTTCTTAAAACTGCTGAGAACATTCCTGATCAGGAGAAGCTCTTCTGTTCAGACTAAGATAGCATATTAAAAACATATGTGCAAAATTTCCCACTCGATGAGAGAGGTTGTCATGACATGTCAAGCCAGCCTGTTAAGAAATTGCCAGAACCTGATGGAGTTCTCACTTCCAATGAGCGAATGAGAAAATGCACACAACACACATATATATTGAGGGGGGGGGGGAGGTTTCAAGGTTTCCATAATTTACACAAGGCTCTGTGCAAAATTTCTATCCTTTTCTTTTGTGAAGTGAAGTAGGTATATACATACACAGATTGGCAGAACTAACACAGCAGGACTGCATGACTGAAGACAAAGATACAGAGAACCCATCCTAACTTTCTTTTTTATACAGGTCCATACAAGCGGGCAGTGGCTACCATAAATTTGTGAATCTATTAGTTATTATCTTGTTGATACTAGCAGAAAATACCTTTCTGCTTTACAGGTGGTGAAAGAAATTTTGTAGTTTCTTGCTCTCATGCACAAGATAAACATGGATTTACATCCGTAACTGAGCTTGAGAGAAATACAAGAAGGGGAAAAAACCTCACAAGCTTCTTGTACTTAATCACTTCCTAGAACAATAATCTTTGTCATTTTGAAAGGTTCCCTTTCATGTTCTAACTGCAGTGGAATTAAATCTTATTCTAGAAAATATCAAAAAATATGAAGAGGAAAGTCCCTCTGGAATTCTCAAAGCATTTAAGTAAGGGTGGGGAACCTCAGATCACAGAAATGAATTTGGCTTTCCCGTGTTCTCAGTCTGATCCTTAGGGATTTCTCAACAGGCCATGCTTCCTTCCTTGTGATATTGCACATTTTGGAATCCCTCAGCATTTGTATGGGTTTTAACCATTCTTCATGGCTGACAGGCCTCTCTGAAGACCTTGTTGTTGAAAATCTGAGTTTTAATCTAAAATACATTTATATTTTTTAATCCCATCCTTTTGCCTTCGACTCCACCTACTATTCAGACACAGTCTTGTCTGAAAATGTACTTGGCCTTTGGGTGGAAAAGTGTTTTTTACCCAAGAGATAATCTACTCTTAAAACCAACATGATGATAGATGTTTCAGCCACATTGTTTCATATCCAAGAAAAATGAAAACCCAGCTGGAAAAAAAAAAACCTTTTAAAAAACAGGCAGTATATATAAAGGTAAGCCTAATGGACACTGTTGACCTATAATTCCTAAAGGAGTCTTTCATAACATTATAATTTCAGTTCAATGATAACATCCAGCAGATAATCGAATACATTCTCTTCCCAGATTTGAGAAAAGTTATTGCTTTTACATAGATTTACCTTCATTTGCTTCAAGTCTTCTATCTTTATCTGAGGAATAAGATCTATACCTAAAAAGGAGGAGAAAAAAAAGAAGGAACTCAGACATTTTCACACTATTTTAAACCCAGTGATGGCCATTTTAATTGCACTTTTAATGAGTCACCCACTCCTACGTAGGAGCTATACTAATTCTCATAAAGGAAGGTAAAAACCAAAGTATGCTTCACAATTAAGATCAGTGACAAGCCTAAATCCAAATGTTATTCCCATAGTTAAAACATAGAGACATAGTTAAAACAAAACCTTTCAACTTCTTCAGAGGCATGTTTACCTTTCTTAGTTTCCATTCCAGGTCCCACACTAGATGTGGCATTTGGTCGAAGTTCAGAGCTAGTCTGAGGAGTAACGTTTGTTTTGGGATTATTAGCTTTGCCTTTCTTATCATTCTTTGATGTGTCATTTGGAACATCAGCTATATCACTCTGTAAAAATAAACAAGGAATTTTTAATCAGCCATTGATAAATCTGTAATTAAAGGAAATAGAAATTGTATATAGATTTAAACAACAAAGGATTCCAACATTACAGTGCCTGGAATCCAACCCAGGACATGAATATAACTGAGCAATAAGGATGTAAAGAATATTCATGATTTTAATTCTCAAAGCAGTCAATTGCCATGAGATTTTTCACATTTCAGACGCTTTTGTTGTCGTTGTTGCAATATGTGTGTGTGTGTGTGTGTGTGTGTGCAAGAATCACTGCAAAAAACTGTTGTAATCTTGCCCAGGAAGGAACAAATAATTAAATAAGTGAGGATGTATATCCTTATCCAGCAATCAGAGTAACACAACTACACTTTGTATTTTCATTACTAGGCACGGGGATAACATTGCCATAATTTTTTTTCCTAGTCCACAAATGGATTTCCTGACACTTGCAAAACCCAGCAATTTTGCACTAATTCTGTATTTGTGAAAGCTGGGTCTTTGTATGAAAACACAATTTTTGCACACCACCCATTTTAACACAAAAGCTCCATAGGTAATTCTGCACAGAATAGCTTCCTGATGCATTCTGGGATGCGTGAATACTAGGCAAAAAATGTGCAGAAACATTAGCTTTCTCCTGAAGTGGGAAGAAAATTATATATAAACTATTCAGCTTCACGTGTAAGGGAAAAATATTCAAATATCTGCATCTCTAATTAACCACACAAGGGCCATATTATCTCAAGTTGCAGTATCCTACAGTGCACAACTTAACGACTATTTTTAAGAGACTCAGAGCAAAATATTTTCAGCCAGTTTTGAACTGCAAAGGCCTTACATTATTTTTATACTTAAGCGGACAAAGCACAGCCACTACTGGTACTAATCCACTAATGCCTTCTATAATTCTACTTCCCCTTTCCAAGAAGGTGCTGTCTAAGAAATGATGACATCTTACACAACTTTAGGCATATGAATGACACTGGGTGGCTTGTTTCTGACCTCAGAGGGAGTGACTTATACTAGTGACCGCAGCATCAAGCAACACAGCCTGCCTGGCATAGCTGCAGAGTGCTGAAGTAATGGGGGCAATCCAGGGCAGCTCCAGGGCCAGAATACACCAGGAACGTGGAAGCCCAGAATATTCTGGCTGGTGTAGACAAGGAATAGAAAGTGTGTTTGTGGACACGCGTGCATGTGTGCACAATGGAGATCATTAAAAAATTTGTTGTGTTATGACATACATATCAGCAGTGGTCTCATTTTTCCTATTTACCACCTGTTATATAACCAGAATGTTTTCATAAACATGGGGTGAGAGTGCGCATCAACAGTTGTAAGATAATTCCCATGATTTACAGAAGTGGGGTGGGGGAGGAAAGACACCCCAATATGGGCTCTTTAAGTCCACTGGCCACAGAATCCAGAAAAACATGTAGTTTGAACATGTCCGTATCCCATGTTGTGTGTGTGGATGGGAGAGGAGGGGAGAGAGTGGACTAATACTGCAACTCCCTGAGACAGGCCAGATACTTATAAATGAAACTATAAGATCTTGGCTCAAAAATAAATTGGCTCAAAAGTCCACAGATCACCCACACATTACATAAACCACTGATTTATTTATATACTGTCGCACCACAGGTAGCTAATACATTTTGCAACTTATCTCCCCAGCCCATAATAACATAATTTATGATAACATAAATACATAACTAGACTAAAGCTAGTCATGGTGGAGTCTATCTGAAGTTAATAGAGAAAGCTGGTTAGTCTTGCCAGCTCTTCACATCTTTTAAATCTACTAGAAAAGGGTTTAAGTAAAAAAAAATGCAAATCACTTTCTTATCCACAGTTAATTACTACTTACTGTTTCAATCCCCATAGCTCGCATCTGGTCTGCTCTTTTCTCCATGACAGATAAAAATTTCTTTGGATCTGACAAGGCATCCACAATGTCTAAAGGAAATTTAAAGTATGTAGTCAAAATAATTTCCCCCAATTCAGATCCTTTCACAATTGTGTCACATACATTTACACAAAGAGTTGTTGCTTAATTTTGCCAGAAAATACCAGTTTCTTCATCATGGGATAATAATTGTGGAAAGCCACTGTAGACTTCAAAAGAGATTTAAAAATATATGATGTCCCATTTGGGGCTCTAACTAGGATGTGATTCCAGAAAGGAAGGCAGTAAGAAATGAAACATACAGCAGACTTAGCTATTCCTTGGGTTCTGCACAGCTTGGACAAACCCGTTTCCAGACCGAGTCAAGGGTGGTATGGAAAGCCAGAAGCACCCTCTGCCCATGCAAAGTCAGCTATCAAGCCTCTTATATGTATAGCAGGGCAGTTCTCAATGTTTGGGAATGCCCTACTTGACCTTCCCCATCTCTGTCAGAAAATTATGTGCATCATTGGAACTTTCTTGACGGTTTTCCTGATGTGACTCTGACAACTAATTTGTTTCTTTGGAACTAAGAAAATAAGTTCTTTATTCAATAACTTTTTCAGCACTGTTGGGGAGAATCTCAGTGAAAATACCAGATGCACATGCGTGCATACACACACACACACAGACACATATTTGAATTGCACCCCAAATACAGTATGATAATTATTATAGAAATCTCTTACTTCTTTAAAAAAGCACATAATAGCAAAGACCCCCCCCCCCCAGCCAACTTCAGCATGTGGTATGACTCACTGCACTCTGATTACTGATCAGTCTGAAAGTAAAATAAATAAATGAATTTATATATGCCTAAGAAAAGTTTAGAAGTCATTTACCTTTCAGATTGTGGAAAGTGTTTGAACTATATTCTTAATTATTTCCTGATAGACTCCTTAAGAGGTTTTTTTTTAAAAAAATCATGTTTACCTCCAAACCCATCAGGCACATATGTTTTCAGTACAATGTTGCAGAAGATTGTTGGCAGAGATAATGGTTTGTTGCCTTCATTTCGAAGGGAAATGTGTCTGTAACCCGCCTGAAGACCATCTAGCGGCAATATCCTTTGGCCAATCAGTCTGTTGTTGTCATCGTAAACAGCTATCCTCAAGACTGCAAGATCTGGTAGAATAACCTAAGAAATCCAAGAACACAATGGTAATTGATAATCACAATGCTATAAATTCAATAGTTGAAGGAATCCAGGAACCACATCCATGGGTAATTTCTAATGGTGTCAGGCCTGAGATTATATGGCTATAATTCTACAACGATATGAGAATCTATTCCAGATGTGTATTTTATACTCATATACACATTTCATTTAAAATCTATAGTGCATAGTAAGTGATCACAAATACAAGAGCCCATAGGAAAATTCTCTAGATTTCTGTTACTCTGGTCAGTATCCAAGACTAGATTTCTGCTGGTAGAACAGGAAAATCCAGTGGAAATGGGAATGCTCAATCCCAGATCTCCAGTGTGCCCCACTCTCTGCATCCTCAAAACTAGTTCTGAAGGATTACAAAACTCTCCAGAGTTGCTTTTCAGGTGATATGGGGAGCGGGTATGTTGGATTCAGATCTCGAATTTTAATTCTAAAAATAGAAATTAAGAACATTGGGAAGAACAAAGCAAACAAGCCAAAAGTGATAAACATAAATAAAGTGTTTGCATTTTGGAAATGGACAATGAAATTCCAAATTGGAGTTTTCTGTACAGTACAAAGTCATAGACAATATTGTCCATGGCTGCATTATCTTTATTGGCATAATTTTGCTTTCTTTGCAGTCATGTCCATTCCGCTCCCTGTCATGTAGTTGAGATGGAATGCACACAATGATAGCAACTTAACCTGTGATGAATGAAAACATTTATCTCTTTCATATACATGATTATACTAGGCAAAGCAATCCAACTGAAATCTCATGTCAGAGGACATTTTTTCTGATTATTAAATACTAATAAAATAGATGAGGTCACTTATCAAGAAGTTTCATTCTTGATAGTATCTGTAGTGGAAAAACTCAACTTACTGCTGCAAGAAAGGCTAGTATTTTTCCCCCAAAGAGGAATATGAAGTGGAGGTGCAATTCTTCCTCCTTTCTATATACATATAACGAATCTAAATAATCCTGAAATCTTAAAAAAATATTAATTATGAAAAATTAAATACAATCTCACAATTGTCAGCATCCAAGAGAACAAGAGTATGGATGATATGACAGGGAAATATCCAGATGTTCTAAAGGATAGCCCCACTAAAGCTATCACCCTTCAACCTTACATAAAGTAAACTATTCTCCAACCATTACCATAAATGCAACTTCATACTAAACTCTATATTATTCTTTTTCAGTTGGAGAAGAAGAGCAGTTAATGTTTAGATGTGTATGAGATCAGTACCATCACAGGCAAGAGAATTCCATCACTCTAGAACACTCTAGGAAAGAATGAAAATACAGCAATATCTTAAGATGTGCAGAGAAGACCATACGTTACAGGTGGAGGCCATTTTGCCCTGATGAAAGATATACATAATTTTGTTACCCAATAAACACTCTGTTTTTGAGACTGCAGACTCAGGGCACTGTTACTGTAAACTGTCTTGGAAACACTTCTTTAAGGAAATTTTGGCTATTTGAATGAATGTTCTCAAAGTTTGAAAGAATGTTCTGAAAGATCTTCAAACTTAAATCTGGTTGCTATTCCTAATGATATAGACCCATTAAACCACCTCAATGGATTCCCTGTGTAAGGGGTGGGCCGATTGTATTTTTTTGTCAGAACTGTCACTTGTCTTATAATTACATTGGCACTACAGCCTCTCTTTGGGGCTTTCTAGATTGGCAGGAAAGTGTGACATGAAGTTGCCTTTTCCTTAATGCTTAGCAGCTGCACGCAGCTTTTAGATGGAGCTGTGCTGTTCCGCAGTTTTTAAAAAAGAAGCTGGGAAAACCAGCACCTTTTTAAAGGCGCTTCTTCTCCCCTAAAATGCAAAAAAAAGCGTTTTCATGGCACACTTTCCCTTTTTCTCATCTAAAGGCTAGACTTTCATGCAGCCATGAACACACACTTCTTTTTGCCAATCTAGATCAGGCCTTTAGATCTGACTAAAGGAACTTGGAAATATCTGTGAATTCAGCCTTCACAGGTGAAATGTGGTGATAATAAGAAGAGAAGGCACTCAGTGTATTTCCATAAATTTTCTGGGTAGATTAAACTATGCAAAATGACCCAAAATTAAGAAGATCCTCGTTGGATTATAATAATTAGCTAATGTTCTTCCCATCTTCCATGCTGCTGGAATCATGTTGGTCCATGGTAGAACAGTATACTGTTAATGCAGAAGATGTCTAACATATGCAAGATGTCCCGATTCCTTGATGATAGATTGGTAGGCTGTTCCAAAGAATCATGTATATGTCACCATGTGTGACTACATAAGAATTACCTTATTCTGTCCTCCCTAAATTTTCTCACTCTCTAGGAAACTAAAACAAAACAAGTACAGTTGGCCCAACTAGCTATGAGATATTTTGGATTTTTTGATGCTGAAGAACTTGATGATTTTATAGCTTAGTAAAGATGTAAAAAAAAAAAAAAAAAAAAAAAAAAAAAGGACCAGAAGAGGAGAAAAATCCATTCTATCTGCAATCTGTCAAAATGTTTCTTAATCCAAAGATATCTGTTGATGCTCTGTCCAGACTGTATTGGTGCAGAAGCAGTTCTGCTTTCAGATATAGAAATACAACTTCATTCAATGGATAATCTGCATAACCTCATTTTGGAGGGTTTCATGTATGGCTTTGCCCTGCTGTTTAACGTATGTTTTTGCGATGGAGTTAGCTGTCCTTACCATTACATGAGGTAATTCGGGGGGGGGGGGGGGGGAGGGATCTTCAGATAAGATAAATTGCTTTGAATTTGCAACTTGGCATCCCTGGGCTGTGTTATCCTTAGGCACTTGATTTCTGATATGATTGACTACAAAGACAGGTTGTAAGGCCCCATGCACAGGAGAGAAGACACCTACCTGGTTAGGGAGATGTTTTTGGAAAGATGTCTTTCTGACTATTCGGGCATGGTAATCCAGCAGGAAGCACTTCAAGGGCTTCACAGATAAAGGAAGAGGGGATTTGTTATGAAAAGGGGACTCCAATAAAGGCTTTACTGCCTAGCAAAGGCCTGCAATCTGCTTCTACTGTGCAGAACCTATTGTGGGAAGGAAGGTAATTGTTCATCCACTTCCTAGTTGGGAAGTGGGGAGGATTTCCAGCCTTGCCTACAGAGCATTAGGAATTTTATTCCAAACTTCAGTCTTACAACAATGAATGTGATTTCATCCATACCTGGATACTGTGTGGGCTGTATGTGCAATTACAAAGGGCAAGTTACCAGGTTATTATGTTTCAATTACTCAGGCTGCATTAATGGCAGTCCTGAAGAGACAGACACATTAAACGGGGATAGGTCCCTTGATATCTCAAATTGTAATAGAAGCAGAAAACAACTTCATCTTCTTTCTCTCCAACTAGTTACTTATTTGTAGAGCCCATAATTAATAATCATCATCATAATAATAATAGACTCTCCTTCCAGAGATTACTAATTGGCACTCCATCAATATAAACATAGGATCAGTAAATATAGACCAAGGATATTGATGTTAAGCAGTTCATCAGTATTGTTAGGAATTCTCTTACTTAGGGGAATTATAATTAGCTCAAATATGCAGAGAGGAAGATCCTAACAGTCTTACGCCAGAATCGGGTCCCGATATTGTCTACCAGAGTTTATTAGGGGGCATAAATATCACACAGCAAGGGGGAACACACACACATTCAATGCTAGAGAAAAGGGAGGGGTAAGATTAGGAATTAGGTTGGAGAGAAAGAGACACCGTTGGAATATCTACCATAGAAGTCTTCTCCTGGAAGCCGGATTGAGACAGATGATGATGATGGACATGACTGCCAGGATGAGGGAAGATTGGCAGCGGGAGCTATAGGCAGAAGACAAACTGGCATGGACCAGCCTGTCCTCTGAGAATAGCATTGGGGAGCAATTCAAAATGGGAAACTTATATAGTGCTGAACATATCCAAAGGCTATGCATTTGTGCTAGACAAAGGTGTTGATTGCCTGGGCGTTCTTAAGCCAAGAGCAAATAATCTGTGTACAATGCGCTTAGGTCTGGGAGACAATTTGGAGGGGAAGCCGGCTTAATGGCTGAGTGACACATTAAGTGTGAAGCCAAGGCTATTGTCTTTACTTCAGAGGGCAGTGGCAAAACCAGTCTGGCGACTCCCTACTTCCTCTAGACAGCTGCTTGCTATGAACTCAATTCCTCCAAGCGGGGTCTGCCTATGTGGTCTCTTTGCTTGGGATTTATGGAGGGCCTTTGAATAGGTCAAGCAGGGGTCATGATACAGTCTACATGTCTTGCAAAATTTTATATCAAATGTAGGTATTGTAACATATTTATATATTTATTTAGCAATGGCAAATAAAAAATAGGCCCAGGAAGAAAGCAACTTGGCAATGGCCTCTTCTAAACACAATGCAATGGAACTGGTTTGTTTGTTTGTTTGTTTAAAACATTTCTATCCCATTTTATTGCTGGAAAACAGTCATGTATGACAGACAGCAATGGAAAAAAATAAGATACTCTGAAAGTTGAGTTAAAATATACTTAATAATAAAAGTAACATGATGATGGTTCTGAAGGGACAATGATTGAGAATGCTCAATCCCCAGGCCTTAGAGATATCAGGTTTGTCTTGTCAATAAAACAGAAAGAGATCACTCTTATTTTAACCCACCCATTAAAGGTTATATGCAGTGGTACTAATGGCAGTCTAGGCTGCTGCTTGAACCATTGTAGCCTTCAATGGCTTTCATGAAATCAAGCTGTCAGTTAATCCAACTCCACTTTAATTTTTATATAGTTATAAAATCAATAACTCATTCAAAAATATAGAGACTAGCATGCATCACTAAGTACAGTGAGGCTGACTGAATATATGCATTAAGAATATAGTATCACAACTTACCAATACCTCACAGTGGAATGACAACATATAATATGTATTACAACAACAGCAGTTTTACTTTTCAGAAAAAAAAAACAGGAGGACAATAAAACACAACTCACACATTACCTGCTAGAAGTTTGCACGAAGTTTGTGCCCTAATGATAGGCACCATGAAGCCTAAACCTACTGCCTCACAGTGTCCTTGAGAGTGTTTTCAGCTACAGGGCTCTGCTGCAGAAGTTATTTTATGCTGTCTTACCAAACTATAATTAGACCAAATGTCTGCCATATGAAAATTTGTGCCAAATGATTAGTAAAATTTATATTTGGTATTATCCATGGGGATAATTAAAAAGGGCATGACTTCTAGCCAAAAAGATCCTAAAGGAGGTGGAAAGCAGGTAATCGTTCTGCATTCTGGACAACAGAA
This sequence comes from Urosaurus nigricauda, assembly GCA_034509955.1. Classification (NCBI taxonomy): domain Eukaryota; kingdom Metazoa; phylum Chordata; class Lepidosauria; order Squamata; family Phrynosomatidae; genus Urosaurus; species Urosaurus nigricauda. The sequence goes on from JAOEGL010000001.1 coordinate 219,535,153, forward strand.
CAAGTGAAAGGATAAAAGACACTGTCAAAGACGGCACCACTAACGCACATACTTTGGATGAAACTCCAATTGATTAGAAAAAAATAGAATGGGATATAAAAAAAAATTACAGACACCATAGATTACAACTGAGGGTGAATTTACACACACAGTTTTCATAAATCTCTCTGCAGTATTTCTGTTGTTAAAGATTGCATGCATGTATCGAGCATGGTACAACTTAAGTCTGCACCTGTTTTCTCCCATTGATAAAACCCATTCAGAATGGGATGCGAATGAGATGGTAGATTCCTGCAGTGTTACCTCTTGTAGAAGAGACTTGCATTTATTTATTTCACTTTTAAACTATCCAGTGGCCAGAGTTCTCTAAGCAGGGTATAATACATTAAAAATAAAATAATAATTAAAAAAACCCAGAATGAACAGCTGTATATTTAATAACCTAAAAAGCAGAATATAAAACCCAAATGAAACCAGAAGGAATAAAGAAGTGTAGAAAGTTCTAAAAGCACTTCATAAAATCATTGAGCAAATAAGGACTCCACCTGGTGCAAAAAAGATGGGGATGGTATTGCATAGGTGGGATGCCACCACTTTAAAGACTCTTTTTTGTGGCCGCCTGTCTTTCTTTATTTGGTGTTGGCACCTGGATGTGGCCTGCAGATGATGACTTTAGGATCCACTAGGGTAAGACAGACTATTTCTGTTAACCTGGCCTCAAGCAATTTTAGGCTTTAAAAGTTAAAACCAACACTGTCAGCCAGTGCAGACAGCAAAGTAGTGGCACAAAATGATCATACTGGCCAGTCCTAGTTAGCAGTCTAATCACTCTGTTGTTTCTCACTCACTCACCATCACAAGGCTGTGAGTTCGATACCAGCCAGAGGCTCCAGGGTCGACTCAGCTTGGTATCCTTCTGAGGTCACTAAAACGAGTACCCAGGTTATTGGGGCCAATTATCTTATACATTGTAAAATGCCTAGGGAGTATTTAAGTCCACTGATAAGCAGTATTGAAATGTACTTGCTATTGCTATTTCTGGAGCTTGAAGTTTCTGGACCATTTGCAAAAGCAGCTCCACATTATTCATGCTCTGATAACTTCTCGCTTGGATTGTTTCATGTCTTATAACAGATGCTAGGCATATTTGTCCTGGTAGGGTTGTGGTTCAGTATCATCCTAAACTGATAAAAGGCACACTGAACCAGACTGTGCTTTTAGTGACAATGAAGGACACAAGAATGCCACTACATTGTGAACTTATGGTAATCCTTCAGGGAAAGTATAGCTCCCTCTGAGAAAGACTGAACAGCCCTTAATTGAACTATCCACAAGCATCTCCAATTTGTCTGAACTGAGTCTCAGGAGATTATCGCACACAATTTATCTTGTCTTATCCCCAACAGGGTAGACAAGTGTTTAACTGTCAATGACAAATCTTACCACATTCTTCCATCTTCCATATGTAACCCATGCTTGTCCCATGGCTTTTCAAGAACAGGATTTCCCCATTTTTGAAAAGCCATGGGATAAGCCCGGGTTTCATACAGGTTGCATATGCCCGGCCACAGAAGAATGTGGTAAGATCCATCATTGACAGTTAAACACAAATCTATCATGTTGGGGATAAAATGGGATAAATCACATGTGATTTTCTCCACAGTTAATTGTCCCTTATTCAGTTAATTAACCTCAGTAGTGGTTCAGCCTCATGAGCATTAGATGAAAAGGAGAGGAGGAGCTGTGTATCATTTGCTTTGGTGTCATAACACTCAAACAACCATTCCCAGTGGGTGCATGAAGATGTTAAAAAGCATGGCAGGTAGAGTCTTGAGCCATGGGACAAAATAATTCCTAGCACCATGTTTTGGAATTAGTCTTTGAACAGCAACAAAACCACTACCAGTGCAGTGTTTCCCAACTCAGACAGCCTAACCAGAAGGACATTATGACTTATGGGACTGAAGGCCACTGAAAAGTCCACTGGGACAAATAATGTCTCTCCTCTGACACAGACCAATTACACAGTAAAAAGCCATTTTCAAATCCAGGCTATATATGTAAGATGATAAACGATATTCCACAAGATATAGAGAGATGGATGGGCTTAAGGATGAGTCTATGGGGCGAGGTAAATGTGTTTTAAATGAATGTTATATGTAGAATAGTTTAGGTTATTCATGGAATTCCCTTACATGCATTGTCTAGGTTGGAGAAGGGTCTCATCACCTCCTAAAATTTCAGTGAAAAGGATGCACATTCCTATCAAAGAGGGATCTAACGGATGTACTCTGACCTCCCTTTAGTCATAGTCTATTGTTTATTGTATTTTCAAAAAGATGTTTTAACTCTTATATTGTTTAATAGTATTTTAAGGGGGAGATTGAGGGATTTGGATTGTATATGTTTTCATTTTTGTTTTAAATCTTTGTATGCTGCCCCGATTGCATTTTGTAGAGGGGCAGGATATAAATAATAATAATAATAATAATAATAATAATAATAATACCATTGGGTATATCTGTTATCTTGTATCAATTTATGGGCATAACCACTTAAAGTAAGTAATACACCATGATCTGCTTTAGATTCTTCATTTCTAGCACCTCTGTTCAAATGGATAATACTTGATTGCCATTTTATAAAAAAGGACAGTGTTTTGCTATAAATTTTAGCAGTCAGAATTGTGTGGCAAGTATTGTCTCTTTAACTGCAATTTAATCTATACGCTCATGCCAGATTGACTTGATGAGGGAATCCAGATTTGAAAATTGGCAGTGTTTCCTCCTGACGTTTGGCCAGCATCTGTGGCTGGCATTTTCAGACAAAGAAGATGCCAGCCACAGATGTTGGTGAAACATCAGGAAGAAACTCTTCTAGAACATGGCCATATAGCTCAGAAACCCCACAAAAACCTAAGTAACTGAGTTATAGGTAGCTGAGATCTCTTTTGAATGTAAACAAATTATTCAAAAAGAGAAAAAGAAAAGAAAACCAAAGGATTGTACCATCTCATTTTGCTGCACAGTTAAACAAGGCAAAGGCCATGATTATCACAGAAATATTGCAGTTTTCAACCACCGTGAAGAGAAAGTTTTGCAAAATGCCATATGTAAACTCACCCTGGAAAGCAATCTTTCATGATATATTTACCAAAAGGTGTCTATCACATTTTTTGGGTGAAAGAGAAAGAGAGAGAGGGAAAAAAATGTACACGACGCACACAGGATGAGAGCACCAGCCTCAGAGGTGGAGGCAGCACCCTCCTGACTTAATCCATGTAATGACATTGACCTTAGCTTCGGATGCAGCATCTCACCTGCCCTCTTGGCTGAAGGAACAGTACAAGATAGCAGCCACTGCCAGGGCAGGGAAGGAGTTGTAATCTCCAAGGAATGTAGAGGATCACCAGCTGGAGCTCATTCTGAGCAGACTGCATACCTGGAACACAGGCATAGCCACGAACGAGGTGGGTTCCTCCAAGAGGGAGGAGGAAGCAAGAAGAGGAAAAAGCCAAACAGAAAAAAATAAAAATCATGTGATAGCTACAAGAGGTTCTCTCTTCTTTAAAAAAAAAAAAATCCCACACATCCTAGGATTAAATCAGCCTTAATTTATGACAAAAAGTGTACCATGGTGTAAGCCCTATGAAGGAATGGAGCACACTAGAAAGACTGTCTTATCCTAAATGATTTCTGCTTGGGTAAGGGATCATACTGAAGCAAAGCATTATTCACGCTAAGGCTGCCAAACATAAGCACACTTTTGAAACACATCATACCTTTCGGAATACAAATGATTCTTCATTGTAAACAGGATTCAAACCATTGTTCATCACCATCCGCGTTCGGAATTCTTTACGTATCGTGTCGGTGGGAAGGCCATACATATCCACTTCTACGTAAGTGCCAATTTTTTTGTCTGATAAGAACTGGCCAGATATTACCTTTAAACAAAAATATAAAAAAGGTACAGTACAAAAGTCAGATGAAAACTACAACACATTCAGTGGACAGCATATCCACATACAAATGTGCAGCACCACATGCTGTTTTAGAGGGAGCTACAGCATGAAAGATGGGTTCCAAAAATGCTTTTATGTGAGCATCTTGTGTTTTCCCTTCTCTAGATCCAACAAGGGGTATTTTAAGAGCCATATTCAAGCATTCAGAAAAGGAACTGTCTCTACTTTCAGGGAAGGAGAATTGAGTGTTCGTGCTACTTTTTGACTTTTCTCCATCATACTTTTCTGTTCCACTTTGTGCTGAGTGTTATTGTCTGCAGTAGGGAGTCTCCACCACCCTTGGAGTCTCTATGTATGATTTCTCACACGAAAATCTATGCTCCCAAACAGACGGGACAAGTGGAGAGGCCTCTGGTCATTTTGGAGGCATGCCGTTTACATGACACATGCCTCCAAAGTGGCCAGAAGCAGTGCTGAAACTGCACTCTGGTCCTTAGGACTGGAACAAAAAGGAGCTGAGAATACCTGACTCCTGGCTGGTGCTGTTTGGGCCCTGCATCCATGGCCTGCCTTGGGAGTGGGCTGTGCAGACAGTGAGGTTCCGACCCACTTCTTGCTGGAGCGTACCCAGGCCGCTCCTTCACACCCATCTGCTCCTACCCCTAGGTTCATCTTCAAATATGTATAAGTAAAGCTTCCTACCCCTAGGTTCATCTTCAAATGTGTATAAGTAAAGCCCACTGGGTTTGACAGGGTTTACTTCTAGATAAGTGGGAACCTGAAGACCTCTACTTGAAATGGAGTGATGTAATTTAAAAGAACAATATATGACCCAAGAAAGGAAGGTTCACAAGATATGAACACATGAAACTGCTTGATATTGAATTAGGCCATGTAGTCTATCATAACAATTTCTGCCTCATATGAACAGTCCAAGGTCTTAGGGAGAAATATTTCTGATTTGCTTCCTGAAGTTCTTCTAACTGCACAACAGGGGTTGAATCTGGTATTCTGAGCACATTGACTCTGCCTCTGAGTCTGCCTCTGAGCTGTAGCCCTTTGAAAAGAAGGAGGGGGTTAGAATTTAATTTAGGTTCATTGTTGAGCAATGCACTCAGAGATCCTGGTAATGAATTAAGGTTAACATCTCCTTTTTTCTGAAAGGCAGGAAGGGACAACATGATTATTTTCATGCTGGGAATAGCTGAATTTACAAAATCTGTTGAATTTACTCAGCGCACATCTTGTTTTTACTTTGTATTTTTGAAGAATTTAGGAAGTATACTCCATATTTGAGATGGAAAAAATGACCTTTAAAAAATTCAAATGCAAGAAGAAGCAAAGCTGATATTTACTCCCATCCCTAATTAAATGAACTCTATATTTTTTATTTTATTTTTTTGGTCAAGTAGTGTATTTTATTTTAGCTGAAGTAGCTTATTTTAGGTTGGGTTATGTCATATATAGTGGCATTTAAGCCTCCTACCTGTACGGAACAAGTTGCTGCAATTACACCATCTACAGGAGTTTCTGAGAAAGGGTCAAATGTCCGATCAGGTCGCCTCATAAAATCTGGTTTAAGAAGATACCTTAAAATAAAAAGAGACATGATTTGTATATGTGAAACTTCATACTGTTTTCAAAGTGTTTTTATCAATTGTGCATCATCTTGGGGACCTTGGTGGGCTGAGAAGAGATAAATGGTATGAATAAATTAAAAAAAAAAAAGAGAGAGAGAGAGAGAGAGAGAGAGAGAGTGTTATGTTTTCACACTTTTAAAAAAATGCTAATTTTATTGGATTTTAAAAATAATTGCTATCAGATGCCTTGGGTGATGTGGAATACACAAAAGTGGGCTATACATTGATTATCATCATCCTGAAAATATATTGCATCATTAATAGTTTTCAAGCCATACAGCTTAAGATAAACATTCAAAATGACTGAATTCTACTCACTGAATCATGGAAAATAAAAACACAACAATTAGTACATATAGTTTGTGTTATCCCTGAATTTTTTCAGACATTTCTTTCTATAATCTTAACCATTTGTGTGATTTCCTTACAGAATAACTAGGTCAATCTCCAATTTTGTTTATTTTTAATTGAGGCTTCTTATCCAACTGTCTGTCCATGTGTTAAGGCTGCGTATGAGATGGTTACTTGAATGCCTTTGTAACTCTTTTGTGGAGTAAAGGTTGGAGCCTTGACCAAGTTATGTTTTAAATAAAAAATATTTTAAAAAAAATGTTACTGCTAGAGTAGAGCACTTAACTAGACTTTCTGCCTGAGCTAAAATAACAAGATATTTCTTGAAAAATGCTGCAGAAATGGCAAAATCGTCTCAAAAATGTAACCCCAGTACAATTTTAGAGGGAAAAACAGATAAATCCTGTCTACCTCCAGAAGGCCATTTATTAAATTTTTAAACCATATGAATTAGCAATTTCTTATCGTTTAAACCTCACAACCAGCAAAAATCATACATTAAACCAACTTCAGCACTGCCAGATTTGATATCAAGCCAACTGAATACAAACCCACTTTTTCAAAGAATCTTAATGGAAGGGGCCAGTACCCACAACACCTCATTTAGTTTACAAACTTGGTACCAGTCATCCCTTTCTACTCTCCAGTATGCAAAAAACAAACACATTCAAATAACTGCAATGGCAAATAAATCAGCATCAACTGATCATGTCTACATGGGTGCAATGAACATGGATAATTAAATTCGACTGAATATGCATGCATGCATGAGCAAAAGAGAAATGAACTATTAGTAACTTGCCTGCAATCTGTTCTTTCAAAACACAATGTTTTAGATTCATCTGAATATATAAATTTATGCTTTGGCATATATACTATAGCCTGTTCTGTCCTAGCATAGTATGCAGAGAATGAAATTGTTGTTGCTTTTATTTTTGTTGCTGTTAACTTTTTATTACAGCATATTTAAAACAATACTAAAACTATACAAAACATTACTAAAAGTACCAATATTAAAATTCATTAAAAGACTATACGCAATCCTTTAAAACACCACGTAGCATTAAAAGCCTGACCCTGATCAGTTTGTAAGAGTTTAACAGCAAAAACAATAGAACACAAATCAGTTTTAACCTTCTGACAGACAGAGAGCAAGGATGGAGGCATCCTGGCATCTCAAGGGAAGAAGTTCCAAAGTCTGAGAAGGTCCTCTCTTTAGTTGTCACCAAATGAGCATGAGAAAGTGGTGGAGCAGAGGGAAGGACCTCTCCAGATAATCTTAGAACTCTACTGGGAGATACAGATTTCAAATATCCTAGACCCAAGCCATACAGGGCTTTATCAATCAAACCCAGCACTTTGAATTGTCCCCAGAAATGGATTAGCATCCAGTGGAGCTGTTGCTCCCTGCAACCAGCCTCAGTTAAGAACCTGTCTGCAACTTTTAGTGCTAACTGAAGTTTGTGGGTACTTTTCAAAGGCAGCCCAGCAGAGAGTACATTATAGTAATCCAGATCAGCACTGGCGAGATGCAATAGTAACCATGTTTGTCTTTTTACAGCATTTGCAGCTGTTATTGATAATCTCCTTTCTGTTTTCATCAAGGTAAACTGGAAGCTAGGGAAGAATAAAATAAAGGAAGATAAACGTGAAAAAAAAAGTTTGGGAAGCATATGTGTGAGAGACAAGAAGTGAGAGATATTTTTCTACATCTATCGGGCAAGGGATCAAATAGTAAAAAGCCAAACAAAACGAATTTTCCAGTATCTTCACAAAGGATATTCCTCCAGATGATACCTCATATGTGGCCCACAGTTCAGTTGAACTGCAAAAATAATCAATCTACACTAAGTCATTTCCAATCTGTAGTATGTCATTCATAACGAGAGTAAGAACAAACAACGACACCAACAAAAAAGGACCACCTGCCTAGGAGGTCTGCAATGATATTAATTCTATGAATACATTGAGAGTGAATATACTCGCAACAATGTCAAATATCCCATATGCACTAATAGCCTGGGTCTGAAGGGAAACAAAAAGGTTCCTGATCTGAGAGAGGAATTACTGAGGGCCAAAGTAAGCCAAATAGTGGTAGGTGTATTTGATGCCTGCCTCAACAGTGTTCAAATGCAGGAAACTGATGGTCTAACTATAACATCAAAAGGGGTGCCTGGATGACTGGAAATGGACATAAACCCCAATAAGTCAATCTTTAACACTGGCCCAGTTCCAACTCTGTAAATGAGCAGCATGGAAGAAGTGCCTGGGGCAGACCATTAGATATGAAGGATAGAAAGATCTTACATTCTCCAGCTGGTGATGAAAAGCAGACCTCCTCCAATCTTACTTTATACGTGAATGAAGGAGACACATAACAAAACGGGGTTGCTGCCATCATGAAGAGCATAGCCCTGAAACACTTCTGTCTTTTAAAATGGTTTCTTATCACAGTTAGATCTTTTGTTGTTGTGAATGTTCTAGGAAAACTACCAAGGAATCTTTAAAACATTTAATCAATATTTAAAATGCCTCACTGGACATTAACATTTCTAACCTATATTTGCCAGAGTTAATTAGACCTTAACTCAACATAGCATTTAAGTTGTATGATAAACATGGGAGTTTATCATACAACAGAATTTGGGGGTATAATGCAATTGCCATCTGAACGCAATCATTGCGAATGAGTCTATCTCACCAATTTTAGGCAATGGGAAGTCATTCTGAACGCAATCATGGAGTTTCACGTAATTGCGTATTGGAGTATCTCACGCAATTTTGGGCAATGGGGGGTCATTTTTGCGAAATGGGAAGTCATATTGAACGCATTCCGAATGCAATCAGATTTCATGTAAAATCGCTAAACTAGCGAATTCACGTAATTGCGAACTGGCTCCATTCACAATTCAGAGAAATTCCTCTCATGTGATAAACTCCATGGGTAACAGCCATGTGCTGGCAGGGCCAGATTGGCCCACCATACACCTCTCCTAAAATCTCCCCTTTTAATTTTTTAAATATTTAAACTCAAAATGTCACTCATACTCCGTACACAACTCTGCCATGGGGGGAAATAGGAGTAGGTTGTTTTATGTGTAGTAGAGACCTTGCTTTCTATTTTATTTCTTGCTTTTGAAAGCTCTCCTCCTGCGCCTAAAAAAGCCCATGGAGAAGATGTACCAAAATACCAATGGTAAAAGCTGGCACATTTTTTTTAAATGAATAAAACTAAAAAGGGACATTCCATACCCACTTGAGGGGAGCACATTCAATTCATGGGTGACCCTTTGCCAATTTTTGGTTTAACCTGAATAAATCCTTCCGTAAAGTCTTGACACTGCTTCCTGTATTTACAGAACATGTTCAGGTTCTTCCTTAGCCTCTTCCCTCCCCTAAGTGTAATTAGACCCTGGTCTTTGAGCTTCCTTCCATAAAACAGAACAGAGAATCTAATCTTTACACCCTGCTTTTCATATGTAGCATATAATTAAAAGTGACATAGTTCTCCATAATGACAACAGATTAAATCATTACTCACCCGCATGATCCATTATATTCAAATTTCCCCTGATTCAACTGCATTGCTAAATCTGTCAAGAGACAAAAATAGTTTAGCACTTCACTCCTGAGTAACACTTGCTGCATCTGAACAGCCTTTTTAATCTAAGGGGATAATTTGTCCAGGACAGCCATCTTAACTAGAATGCATCTCCTGTGTATTTATTTAAAGTCCTTGTTTTCAAATCTAGCTTAATCCTGCTGAAGTTAAAACTGCATTTCAAATGAACAATGGCTTTCCATTGCCCTCCATGTTATGACACTGGAGAAAGCATCAAAACGATGCACATCTTGTGAACCAACTGGCTTATGTTTCTGCAATTCTACTGGCTCCTAGTGAACCTTCTATTTTAAGTCTAATAGGTCTGGATTCAAAAACTGAATGGATGAAAGGCCATTAACAAGACAGATTTTTTCCCCATCCTCTCCTTTCTTCTCAGCAGATTCATGTGGCAGACAGCAGCACTGACTATCTCACTTGCCTACATAGGCTATCACTAGCCACTCGGCAATTTCATACCTCCATAATAGTGTGCTAACAGCCCCTATGAGTCTAATTCACAAAATTATCCAATGATATCATTGCCCCACCTTCCTATGTAACACATTCTGTAGTAAAGTTCTTCAAAACTTATAGTTCCAAAATTCTTCTAACAAACAAGCGCACAAGCTGTTTGGCTGACATGATAATCTTACATGCCCAATGTGGCACATATACAACACTCTGGATGAGACAAGGAAACAAGAAAACTTTTTTTCCCTGTGACATCCACATAAAACAAGCATGCAACAGAGTACTGTTAGGGCATAAGGAACACTATAGGCAAACACCTGCATTCTCCTGACTTGCAGAGAGGCAGTTATTTGAACATGACATTGTGGTGACATGTCCTAATATCATTATAGAAACCTGAGGATTTTGACTATAACATCAAAAATTTGTATTTGATCTGATCTAGCTATAAAGAAGGAAAAATCTTTAAAACAATGTATAAATTGTCAAGCTAATGATCGATAGAATCCATGGGGATTTCCAGTTACAACAGTTATTAAAATATCCAGGAGAGACATTGCCAGGTATCTTAAAGAAAACTTGGTTGTTGCTATTGTTGTATGCCTTCAAGTCATTTCTGGCTTATGGAGAAGGCTAAGGTGAATTTATCATGGGGTCTTCTTAGCAAGATTTATTCAGAAAGGGTTTGCCTTCCTCTGGGGCTGACAGAGTGCGACTTGTCCAAATGGGTTACCATGGCTGAGTGAGGATGTGAACCATTTAAAAACGGTAGATAGGGGCTTGATCCCAGTATCTGCTTTTTTGTCACCACTATTACAGATTGTTCAAACTCCTATGGATGGACTTTTGCTAAAAGTAGCTTTCCCATATAAATAAAAAGTAGCTGCTCCAAATAAATAAAGTGGAGTGTGTTTTCCAGCTTTCCCTCCTCATACTGTCCTTACTTCTAATGTTTCCAAGTAATGTGTATTAATTTTTCCAAGGAGGTGGCTTAGTTTAAGATGACGCCTCTGTAAATGCCACTATACTGAGTAACTCTGTAATATAAAAAGCTTTTTGCTTCCCTACTTACAACCTTAGTGCCTGCTTGGTCTGACATGGATTCTCCAACAATGCCAGGAGCAAAAAATGATGACATCTGGCAGAGAGTTACAGTTTAAGCTGCCTTTCCTTCAAATTCAGATGCAGTGGATGTATCTGTCTACCTGGAGTCTGATAGTTGAGTGAGACCATCTGGCATCCAGCGTTCCAGAAAATTTGAGGCATGTAATTGCTGGAATCCACTCTGCCTCCCTTTGGGTAAATCCGACTCATTTGACGTTTATTATAGCTGTGTTATTTGTTAAAGAAAATGGAATAACAAAGCAACATATATAGACCATTCGCTCACATCTTCATGTTCTTTTTTTACCTCCAAATGTCCCAGCTCATAAGGCATTTGACACAACAATGATCATGTTTAATAAAGGGTTGTGCATTATTTAGGTACCAAGTACTGCCCCTCCTCAGTGGTAATGTTAAAACAGTCCCATTATAGTACTCTCCATAAAAGGATACTTCACAAACTCAATTGCATGTGTTTTCAAATAACCTAGACCAACAGACTCATTAAAAGAAGACATATTGTAGTGAATGTTGCGTTCTAAAAAGGAAATAAGTAAAAATTCCATTGTAAAAATTTGGGTGCAAAATTAATAGAATATTAAAAATGAAGTTAAACATCTGAACACAAGTACCTCAGAGATTCTTAGTAAAGAAAAGGCACAGTATAAAAATCTAAAAACAGATAAATTAAATGAAACAAAAATCATGTTTTGCTCATTTGTTTCTCAATCATCTTCTTCAACATAATGACCTTTCAAATTATTGATAATGTTGCCATCTTTCCCAAATTATGAATTCACCATGTTAAGAGCTAAAATATCAAGGGCAATTCACATTTCTGAAGGTTAAATGAGTATTATAATTTTAAAAATACATATTTACAATTACCACATATTACTGAGCAGAGAAAAGCAAGCCAACCAAAGCCATGTATTCTATATATATATATATATACACAAGTATTTGTACCATGTAACAATTTTTATTGGCATTGCTGCAATAGGTACACATCTTGTAATTTGCTGCCTCCATGTGGACAAAGGATGAAATAAAATGACAGGAAAAATGTACGGGAAATTTCATAATTGAGATTAATAATAATTTAAAAAACATTGGACAAATATATTTTACATTAACTGAACCTTTTTAGTTACCTTCCGCTACATGGAAACCTTGAAATTTAACAGGCTGAGCATAGTTGATCAACGCTGATAAGTATGGATGTATATTAGTTGTGGCACCTACATATTTGTAAGAAGCCATCCATGCTTGCTCATCTTCTGCAGTGATCACACCCTGAAAGCAAATGCAGACAAAGAAATACATCAATAACAGCACCTTTTTCAGGGCGTAACTGGAATGAATTTAAGAGAGAATTTGGTCAGAATTTCTAGAAGTGAGCGTACTTAGATAATGACATAAAAAAGGCTTGTTCCATCACCAGCGCATGCACATTATGCTTATATATTCCAAAGAAAAACATGTAGGCTGTCTGAGTACATCTGTGGTTAAAGATCTTATTATCATGATTACTGATTATTCTGTGTCACCATCAGTTCTTTCCAGAGCAATTTAAATACTAGGAGGATCTTCCTGTTTGTGACAACAGAGTTTACGATCTAAATTTTAAAAATTTTGGAAAGAGAAGCAAGGGGGAAATATAGGGTTCAGGGAACAAGTCAAGAGTGGGGGCAAGGACAAAGGATGAATTTGAGAAATACAGTACAGCATTCTGAAATGTGATGTAAACAAGGCTAAAGATTAAGATTCACCTTTATTAGAGATACAGACAGGATCTGATCACATGCAGAACAGAGTGTCCTGTGCTCTGTACTTAGCCTCAGTGTGTATTTTTAATTTTCCAATTTCTGACCTTAGTACATACTTAATATTAAACACCTCAATGCTAGGCTTAATTTTTTCTTGTTGCCTTGAAGTTATTTCCGACTTATGTTGACACTAAGGTGTCAATTCACAGGGTTTTCTTGGTAAGATTTGCTCAGAAGGGTTTGCCTTTGCCTTCCTTTGAGGATGAGACAGTGGAGTTTATCACACAGGAGGAGTTTCTCTCAATTTCGAATGGAGCCAATTCGAATTCACGTAAATTCGATAGTTTAGCGAATTTACATGAAATCTGATTGCATTCGGAATGTGTTCAGAATGACTTCCCATTTCCTGAAAATGACCCCCCCCCATTGCCCGAAATTGCGTGAGATACACTCATACGCAATTATGTGAAATCCCATGATTGTGTTCGGATTGCCATTGCATTATACCCCCAAATTCTGTCGTATGATAAACTCCAGTGACTTGCCCAAGGTCATCCAGTGGATTTACATGAACAAGTGAGGATTCTAAACCTGGTTCCCAGAGTCATAGTCCTATAGTTAGACCACTCCACCATGCTGGCACACACCTTAATGTGTGTTTTCAGTGTTCCATCTTAGGACCCAAGGTAAAGGACCATGGAGTTTTGGGAATTATTCACCTTCCTAGGGTAGATACAAAATAACTGCCTTGCATATTATCTTATTCAATACTGAACCTTGACTTGGAATACCATCTACCCTTCACTAATGCCTCCTGTGGAGCTACTACACCTAGCTAATAAAAATCTGCAAAGATGAATGCCAAGCAGTTGCCAAAATGGCCACCTTGTCATTTGGAGGCAGAGTCATTCTCCCACTCTAATGTCAACAAAGGCTTGCAAAACTTTGATTTGAAGGCCAGCCTTCAAACCACCTAACCTGTTTGAATAAAGGAAGAGGGAGAGAAGAAGGGAGCAGAGCTGCCTTCAGGCATGGTACTTCCCAACAGGCTGAGAAAATGTCAGCACTGATCTAAGATGCAGCAAATTAGATGAGGCTATTGTTTCCATCCCCTCAAGGGCTAGCAGTAATGGTAGAGTCTTGCCCTTCTGAACTGGACAGAAGGAAAAAAAAATCATAAATGCTGATTCATTTTAAGTAGAAATAAACAAGCTTCAAAAATGACAGGCTCTTTCAAGAGGTACAATGTATAAAAGTCATGGCCACTCTCTATGTCAGTAATAGTAACACACAATAATTTTCTTCTTTTTTATACTTCTAACAAACTATAGCTGATGTAATGCAGAGGAAAGAGTGGCCTGTGGGCATCATGCCACACTCCAGGAGCCATTTGTTTTGGCCAGGCCTTGCAGAAGCTAAAAGCAAACATAAACCCTCCAAAAACCAAACCAAACCAAAACTTTGATGCCTGCCCCCTGCAAAACCCATCACTGACCCCATTCCCACTTACCTTAAAATCCAATTCCTGAACCGATTCCTGAAACTGGTTCAGCAAAAAAGTGGTTCCCACTATCTTTGCGCCGGTTTCAGGAATTGGTTCAGGAATTGGCAAGTGACAGGGGATAACTGGCATGGCCTGGCCCGTCACTGGCCTCTCCTGGCCCCAACATCCCTGGCTCAGCCTCCTTATTGGCTTCTTTGGTTGCTGACCAGCTTCTTGCAGCCTTTTTTTAATTTTCCCACAGCCAAGGAAGCTGGGAAGGAGGTCGCAGAGAAGCCGGGGAAGCCTTGTGACCTCCTTCCCAGCTTCCCTGGCTTCTCTGCAACTTCCTTCCTGGCTTCCTCGGTTGTGGGAAATTTTAAAAAAGGGTTCAAGAAGCCAATCATCGGCAAAGAACCCGGTAAGGAACCTGGGCCGGGGATGTCGGGGCCAGGAGAGGCCAGTGATGGGACGGGCCATGACAGCTACACCGCGTCACATGCCGATTCCTGAACCAATTCCTAAAACCAGCACAGTGGGAACCAAAGCCCCCCAAACACCCTCTTTTACCAGTGTCTTTTTGATGCAGGTTAAATGGGCAAAAAGCATGCCCCCCTTTCTGAATCAGTCTGAAATTGTATTCAGTGGGAACTATGCCGGTTTAACCCGGATCACGATCCGGATTAAACGGTAGTGGGAATGAGGCCACACACACACAGGTATGATCTAGGAGACATGATGGAAATTTTTACCATGTTTTTGCCCCTTTGGGCCATTTTAGACCCAGGAGAGTGCTTTTTCTAAAAAAGGAATTGCAAGTGAACTGATTTCCTGTTGCTATAGAAAGGCCTCTTCCAGTTCTAAAATGGCCATGGAGAACCAAAAACATGGAGAAAATGTCCTAGAGGGTGTTTGGAGACATAGAGGATGTTTGGAGACAATTCTTTTTAAAATATGTGTATGTATGTATGTGTATGTGTGTGCATGTATGTGTAAGTGAGGTCTTTCAAGGTGTCCTGGGGGCCCTGTAACCTCCCATAGTTGCTCACCATTAGTGCAGTGGGACAGGAAAAAGGAATAATTACAATGTACTCAGTAATTAAAACCTCATTAGGACTGTTATAATGTAGTACACAACCTCCAAGTCTCACACAGGCATTATTGGATTCAAAGAACCATGAGCTGCTATTTCTGCTGTTCTCACGTGCTTGCACAAGGATTTGCACAACTCATCATGCATTGCTATAATGAACAAATCCTACAGCAAGCTTCAAGTTCTTGTTCTTGTTCATCAAGAGTTTGATCTAAGTTCGTGCGCATGCAGAAGATTTTTAGATTTCACGGTTATTTTTCTCATGCAATACTATAGCACAAGGAAGAAAATAGTCTTCCAAAGAAACAGTCTGGATTGGAAAGGTAGTTTTGCATCCAACCCACTGTTGTATGAATTCAAAAAAGGAAGGTTCCCTTGACAATTCCACCTTGTGACCTACTTATTTTGCAATGGAGGGGCAACAGAAATTTTGGCAATTTTCCCTTTTTTTCAGTTGGCATCTTGCTGTCATATTATATTAAGTGGAATTTGACACCCAAGGGTCCTTGGCCACTTCTGAGATGCAGACTGCTTCTAGAGCTAGAAGTAGCAGGAACAGATTCCCCCTCCAACCTACAATTTCCCCAGTTCCAACCCACCCAGAATGTATTCAATATTGTCCCTTATTTCACTGTCATTTCCATTAAAAAGGGCACATTGTTATATCATTCTATAGCAGCTAGTCAATATCTTGGTAATAGCCAAGAGTTGTTAAATGATCTGCAACAAGAATTTGTATCATATATCAGAAGAAAGCCTGCAAGTATGAGATGCTTATAGGGTGAGGGACAAAACAGAGAGAAGGCTGTAATACAGACTGCAGTCTGTTTTCAAGTCTATATTCCTCTAAGAAAAATATGGAAAGAAAGATCAACCTTTCTAATTTATTGGTCATGTTCTTCTTGACATTTTTCTTTGACATTTCTCCTGGTCCATAGTTAGCTATGAAATATTTTGCATGCCCTTTGAAAAGATAGCAGGAAGTGGAAAGAATATTGGAAAATGATTGAAAATGATTGAAAAATAAGTTTCTCAAGTGCTGGAAATCCTGATGGGAATACTGGAGGTACAAGAATCCTCAAAGTTCAGGAATTACTCTCTACAAACAAATATATGTATTCCCCCCCCCCCCCCGCAGCAGTATTTTATGCACAGAGACAAATACTTCTGTACAGAAAACAAATTTCCTGTGTTAAAATATTTTGTGCAGTCAAAAGCTTTCATGGGGGTTGTGGGGTTTTCGGGCTATGTGGCCATGTTCTGGAAGTTTATTCCTGACATCTCACCGGCATCTGTGGCTGGCAACTCCTGGATCCTCTGCAGGGAACATAATAGTCCAGAGGATCCAGGAGTTGCCAGCCACAGATGCTGGCAAAATATCAGGAATAACTCTTTCAGAACACAGCAACACAGCCAAAACCCCCACAAAAAACTATTAAAATATTTTCTTTGCAGAAAATCCTGCTTTCTGTGAAGCAAACTTGTGTACTGTGAAGGAAACTTGTTTTCTAAGCACAGAATGCCATTTTCTACATTTAAAACCATGTGTATTTTGTTTTACACAGAGTAAATCCTAAACAGCAGACAGTTTTCAAAAACTTTACAGTTTTGGCTGACTTTTTCACAATGAGGAGAGAACTGCAAAAATTATTCATTTCTGCCTGTAAAAACAAAATTTAGGAAGGTGTACATCCATAAAAGACAGTGATGGATTTAGGAAGGTGTACATCCATAAAAGACAGTGATGGATCAGTTCAATTGGAACTGATTTGATCGCAGTGGCATAATTCCAAGCCATTTCAGAATGGCTAGCCTCTTCTATATAAACAACAGAAAAACCATTAAAAGAAGGGCAAACAGAGATTCATACTTGGTAGGCCTGTAGGAATCAGAAGAATCTTCACAGACAAGAAACATGGAGAATGGGCAGCATTAGGAGAAGGTTCAAGCGAAGCGTTGACATAGAAAAGTTTAACATGCAACCACCACCTCCGCCCCAAAGAAAAGAAAGAAAAGGAGAAAGCAAGAGTAGAGGGAGATATGAAGAGATGAGAAGGACGTCAAAAGTGGCCAATCATTCTTCAATGAGCTAACTACATAAACATCTGCATTAGCCCAAGACAGCGGAGGCATGCAGACCACTTAAGCACCCAACTACCCTAGAAAGAAGGAGGGGTAGTTGGATCTGCTACCAGTATAAAGAAAGAGCCACCATGACAATAATAAATAATCTAATAAATCCTGAGGAATAGCTAAAGAGAAGGCTAAATGATGCAGTGAGTTAAGAATGCATTCTACAAAGCAGGCTTGTTAGGTGCACAGAAATGCAGAAAGTAAAAGCTGTAAAATATCTTGTGGGTCACCTTTTTATTGTTTTCTTGTTCAGAATCGTCCACAGCCTAAGGGGAAAAATACAGATATTATCCAAAAAAAAGTTGCAGTATCACATACTCATAACTCAAAGGGAATAGGGAAAGCATAAAGCAAGAGGGAGAACTGGATTTTTTATTTTATTTTAAAATTATCCTTTCCATTGGGTGTATGCTTAAACTAAACCTGCTGTTTAAAATGCAAGGCAGTTTGCAAGGTGGCAAAGGGAAGGCCCTTGGTGCAGAAGGGATGACAAGGTGTGAGTGGGAATAAGATCAGGGACTGTATCTGAGTCCATGTTAGCACTGGATGAAAAACCAATGAACTGAAGCTGCTCCGTACTTCACATGAGGAGCTCTTGACAATTCTGTCTCTGATGTTAATAGAGACTGACACCTGAAGACATTATTCTGGAATATCTATTGTACAGCTAAATACTAGGGGAATGAAAGCAGACAACCCAGATCATAACTAAGGACATGCTAATTAATTGGAAGGAGTTGCATGCCTTTTATTTCATGTAGCCACAAACATACCGTGCTAAAAGGACAACTCCCAACTTGGTTAGATGGAATCTGAAGCTCCATAGGAAGCAAAGAAAAAGCAAGTGAGTTGTGTTGGCATTCCTGAATTAGTAGTTTTAGTTCAGAGACATTTTAAAAAGAAAAGAAAATGATGATAGGTAGAGCCACCTAGATCAAGATCAGAAGATAACTAGGTAAGAAAGAAGGAGCTAGGATACCAACATGAACAAAGTTATAAAATGTTTCAGAATTTTAATTTTCTTCTTGAGTAAGCAGGATTTGATCTGTTTACTTGGCTAATACACTGAAATGTTTCATAACAAAGAGCCACTTAGTATCTTGAATGGAATAGTAAACTAAATCAATTAAGAACAACTGGAGCAACACCTTTATCTGCCATTTTCATGAAGCCTTGCTACCAATCACAAACTGGCTCTTTCAGATGCTTCTTACTTTCCAGAATTCTGGCTTGCTAATTATTTCCACCGTTATTCATTGCAAAAGTTATTCATTCATAAGGTGAATAAGACAGATTTAGTGTACAGTGAAGGCTAAGTGTAACACAAAAGCCGTTCTGTCCAGCAGCAACCTGCAGTGAATAAAGTCAGATCCTCCCTTTGTGACTTTGATTCAAATCACATACACATGAAGCTAATCAGTACAATGTGTGTATCTGCACTGTACACTCTTATCCAGTTTTCTTGACCATCTTAATGATGTGTCTTTTCATTAAAATAGATGCAGAAAAAGCAGTCTTACCTTTTTTACATTGTTGGCTACAGATTCTTTTTGACTCAAGTCATCTGCAGAGAGCTCACTTCCAAATTTGTACTCTGGATGAGCTTCCTCTTCCTGGTCAGCTAAATGCCCACATAGGCCAAAAAGAAATAAGACACCGGGGGTAGGGGGGGGGGGGGTAGGAGAAACAGTGAAAATGAAGAGAACAATACAGATCAAATCTCAAGAGTTTACCAGAAGATTTTAAAAGGCTCCTATCTTACCCGTAAATAAAGAACACCTCCCAGTAAACTTGGTCTGAGGTAACCATAATATAGCAGTACTTAAAATATGGGTTAAAGTTCTGTAGGCAAAAAGTAGCTATCAGAAGGAGAATGCTGTTTGGCAATGGCTCACTCCATGACTACAGGTGTAGCAAACATCCATTACCTCCTCTGCTCATCTAGGCCTTTCTAGTAGATAAGAAAGTCTCAACAAGATATTCTGTTGCAGAAGGGGCTGTACAGACAGGCACTTTGTCTGCCTATAATCATGGTGAGGGCTGAGCATCTGGATGCTCTGAGCCCTCACCATGCCACCCAGGCGCCATCTTAGTGTGCACTCATCCACACGGCATGTACCATGATGATGCACACTGTGCGCAGCACCCAAGAGTGCTTCACAGAACGGGTGTCATGACACCGCACCGCAGAGCTCATGATGCCCCTTCCAGGAAGCTGCTTGCATCAGCTTCTTTTTGCTCCCTAGAGGGAGCAGACTGGTGCCACTGTGTGCGGCTGCTGCAGCACCGATCCGAAGGAAACAGAGGCGGCATGCAGCTGCCAATCTGTACAGCCTCTAAGAGGCAAATATTAGAGTCATTCAGCCATCCTATCAGTACTGCTCTGTGGGCTCTGCATGATGGTTCAGATCCATTAAAACCTATCCTATTAAATCAACAGAACACCATAGGATCAATCCACATGCAAATATATCATGAACCCACTGCATTTACTGCATATAATTTTAGAATATGCAGCACAGTTATAAATATTCATTTATTTATTTTTTGTCAAGAGTGGATGCTCATCTCATTATGGTCATTATGAGACCACAAAGAAAGAAACCAATAAATGCAACACATTAGCCTCACATTAAGACTAACTTCCAAGTGAGCTCAGATAATATAATTATCAGCAGAAGTTTATAAAAGGAGTTTATAAAAGTACCATCTTACCACTTTCTATCTCTTCTTCATTATCATCTTCTAAAATGCTGACAGGAGCAGCAGTTTCCCCAGCTTCCATCATACTTTTCAAAGTTTCAAGCTGTTCTATTTAAAATAAAACGGATGCACCACACACATACAAAAAAAAAAGGGGGGGCATAGTTTATTAATCAAAATATGTTGTGAAATCATTGTTGTTAAGGCTTGAATTTAAATGGACAGGCCAACCTTTGCCAGCATTACATTACTGAAGAATACTGACTTCTAGAATTCTCAGTCAGCCCACTATAGTCTGGGCTCTACGAAATTCCATTCCATTCCACTTCACTACTTGCTCTGGATCTGCGACACTGGGTGGCTGTTCATACGTATGTTCCTCTGTGCCACCTGGTATTGGTACCACTGATGCAAGTCACTTGGTCTGGGTCAGAATGAGGTGCCCAACCATGAGATTGACACTGGGCACTTTATTCTGACTTCAGAGCAAGCAACTTGCAGCGGTGGCACTGGGCAGCACAGCAGATGCATATGTGAACAGCCATTCAGTGTGGCAACTGA
This sequence comes from Urosaurus nigricauda, assembly GCA_034509955.1. Lineage (NCBI taxonomy): Eukaryota > Metazoa > Chordata > Lepidosauria > Squamata > Phrynosomatidae > Urosaurus > Urosaurus nigricauda. The sequence goes on from JAOEGL010000001.1 coordinate 219,556,026, forward strand.
GTGCCTTGCACTTTAGAGGGACATCAGAGCAGCTCCAGGACCAGAATAGTCTGGGCTGCTCTTGGATTTGGGCCAGCGTGGACCTACCCGAGAGAACAATAGTAGTGTAAAGTAAACATGTTGTTGCCCTACACATGAGACCTGTTTCTTCCAGTGTTACTCCAAAATGATGGGCCTTTTCTATTAACAATTAAATTGTTGGACTAATATTAAACATTTTTCAGATTTTTTATTTTAAAACAAATTTCAGTTCTTAAAAGGAAACAGCAGGGACAAGATATGGGGCTTCAAACATCAAATGCACATTTACTCTACCACTAAAGTATGGCTATTAGCATTTTAGCAATCCTTTGACTGTTTACTTGAAAGAGAATTCAAGTAAATCATATGCAGTGTAGTTGACTCCCAAGTAATGGTGCAGAGGACTTTTATTCTCCCAGAAATAACTTCATCACTGTACTTATAACGGTTTGCCTGCTAGCTGGTTTATGGTCAGGACTGGAAAGATATGGAATTACTTCCACTCTTTGAGTTCAAAAGACAGAATGTAAAAACTACAAGACTCTGAAATACCAAAAGTGAAGATAGAACCCACCATCACTAAAAATCACAACAAATTTGAAACAAATAGTCAAAGAATTTTCTTTTATACCAAAAAGTGTATATTTTAAAAACACAGCAAGATCTCGTGAGAAGGCAAAATTTAATAAGACAACAGAACAGTTCAATAATCCTCCAGTTAGCAATTTTGCCATGCTTCATTAATGAATAAAACAACAGCAAAAGAAAAGTCTATTATTTCCTGAGAACACTGGAAGCAAATGAGAGGTTTTAAATACAATATTGTGTTTTATTGTTTTTAACATCCAATGTTTTTTATGGCATTTTACTTACTTTTCTCCACTTCAGGTTTCAACCTCTTGTTTTTAATAAGAATCTTTCTTTTAAGGTCATTTGGGGAAGGCAAGGGTCTTCCTGCTTCAAGCTATAAACAAGAAAAAAAAAAGTTTAACTAAGTCACACTCTCTCAGCCTCAGTGGAAGGCAATGGCAAACCTCCTCTGAACAAATATTGACAAGAAAACCTCATGATAGGTTCGCTGGGATCACCATAAGTTGGGATCAACTTGAAAGCACACAACAACAACAACAACAACAACAACAAACATGACTTTTGTATATGCTTCCTTAAAATATGTATTATTGTCCTTTGCTTAGTGCTGCCCACAATAATCTTGAAAAAAAGTTAGCCACAAAAAGAACAAAGCCACCTGTGATTTGCCAAAGTCTCTAGCGAAGGAGAAGACAACCATCTTTTTCTTCCACTTTTTCATGGCATTTGCTAAAGTATCTTACCCGAATCAAGCATTTTCCATAACTTGCCAACTAAGAAATTGCCATCTGAGACTAGTCTACTACTACTTCTACTACTACTACTATTAATTTGTATCCCACTGTATTCGCACAACTGGGACTGAGAGCAACCTCACAATATTAAAAGAACAATAAAATTAAAAACATAGAAAAGAGGTGCATTAAAAAGAAATTAAATTATTATCATGTTAAAATAGATAGCTATTAAAAGAATAAAATACATTTTAACAAATTAAAACTGTATAACATTTTTTTAAAATGGAACAAAATCCCAAGCTGGTCCTTTACAAACATTCCATTTTAAAAGCCTGTCTGAACAGGTAGGTCTTAGCCTGTTGGCAGAAGGTCAATAAAGAGGGGGTCATTCTGGTCTACCTAGGAAGGGAGTGGGAAGGGAAGAATATCAAGAAAGAATGTAAAGAAATTTTATTTATTTATTTATTTATTTATTTTTTATTTTTATTATTTTATTTTATTTATTTTTTTTAAAAAAATCCAACGATAAAGTAGCTAATTCCTTCTGGAAGTACTAGAGTTACATCAGTGACTAATTTTTTAAAGCAACCTTCAAAGTACACTTCATTATTGCATAATACAGAGAATTGTTATATGTTTTTCAAAAACACATAGGAAGATGTTCTTCAGGTTCAGAACTTATTGAAAGCAAACACAAATACTCTCTGCACCTATTTGTATCCTTGAAGCAATCATAACTCAAACAAAAAGAACATTTTAACCCATGTTTTTATAGAGTGGGCTACTTGGTCTCTTCATGACGAATTCATATTAGCTGTAAACAGCATTAACTGGATGCTGCTATGAATCAGGAAACAGAATGTCAATTAAGTTGTATTTTGTGTGTTGTAGTTTCTTAAATAATAGCTGTAGGGTGGCAGGAGACTGACTGGGTTTAGGACTGCAATGCACATAAAGCGTCAGCATTTAGAACTTTTAAATATCGTCACAAACTTTTAGAATTCTTCTCAGAGGCAAAGTGGCAGCCAGGTGCAACTGTTGGAGAAATAGCATAAAACAATTCCCAAGCAAGCACCCACTGACATCTTTTGACTTGCAGTATGGACCAAATGAAGTTTCTAAAGACTTTTCAAGGGTTGTTTCTGAAGACTTTCCACACAAATCATCTCTAGATAATCCAGCTAGGAGGCAATTAAGTTATTACTGACCACAGCCAAGTCTGCTCTCTGAAATGGGTGCAGGTGCATTTTTAATGCAGTGCTGCAACTAGAGCCACCACCTGGTCATCTAGATGTAAAGCCATGTCGGGGAAGACTCTCATACTGTGAACCTGATTTGTCAGAAAAGTGTATGTCCTCATCCAAAACAGGTAGAAACCCTGTTTCAGAGTCCCCATCTTGGACCAACTATCTTGTCTGGGTTAGCCAATTTGTTAGTCTTCATCCAAAATTGCCTTCAGAAACTAATTCAAAACATCAAACATTATCCTTGGTGTTAGATGAAAAAATGAAGTGAGTTGTGTGCCATTCTTATATTGGTGAAAAAGCACTACAATGGCCAGTTTCTGAGAGGCAGGCAGGCAATGTAGCCAGTCTCTTCCCTTCAAGTGAAAAGTATTATCGTGAAGTCACATTTGTGTGTCTTTATCCTTCAGGACGGCTGTCTCATTATGAGGACACTAGGGCCAGTGACTCTCCTTCAGATAGGCAACATCAGTATGATTTCACAATGGGTTAGTCTCTCTCCTTCAGGTAGCAACATTGCAATGAGATCACAATATACAGTGGCTACATCAAGTGAACAGTGTCATGTGAAGTCACAATGGACAGCCTCTCTCTTCTTATTCTTCTTCCTTTCCTACATTAAAGCAGAAGCAGCATGTGGGTACATTCCCTCCTCTTCTCTCCAAATGCTGAAAGAAGCAGTATATGTGAGTGCAGGCCCTTTCTTTCTGAGATGAGCATATGTAGGGACAGGTGGGCAACCTTTTTTTGTGTTTTGATTTGTTTTGACTGTGGTGGTCAGTAGCCATGTGTGGCCACTAAGCTCTCTCTCTCACTGAAACGAGGATCCGGATGTGGCTAGAGAAGACACATGTTATCAAAGGAGCAGAGCTGGTAGGTAAGGTCCGCCAGCTTTTTCAGGATAGAAACATGCACAAAAGAAAAACAAAATAGGAGGGTTTATGGGAATTTCAGCAGCCCCCATGATATAACAAGTGCTTACATATAGAGTTAGAAATGACCACAGCTTTAGAGGAAGTGGCAGTCTGCAGATGAGCAGAGGGAGAACAGACTGGTATAGGACTCCAAATACAAGAGGGACTGAAGCTCCAGAGGAACCCCAAGTGAAAAGAGCCTTCCCTAACTTAGTGCCCATAAGACGTCTGACTATAAAAAGCATGACATTTTTCCTTGCTGAGTCAGAATGTTGGGGAATGTAGTACAATATAATTGGAGGGCTCCTGGATAGGAAAAACTTGGAGGTCTTTAAGCAGAGGCTGGATGGCCATCTGTCGGGGACGCTTTGTTGGAGAATTCCTGCATGGCAGAAGGTTGGACTGGATGGTCCTTGTGGTCTCTTCCAACTCTATGATTCTATGAGACTATTAACTTGCTAGGGAAGGGAAAGCTTAGCAGGGCAATACGCAGAGGAAGACAGGGAGAAGATTAGAATGAAAATAAAAAGGGGTGGGGATAAATAAAACAAAGCAGCCCCTCTACAAGGTGTTTCATTCCTAAGGAAGAATAACATATTGTGAAAGAAGAAGTGAACAGACAACAAAATATAAAGAGTATATTTGGTTTATCCCTGAAATGGGACCTCATTCGGAAAAGAAATCCTACAAAAGGAAAACTGCCAGGCTCCTCTAGTAGACAGAAACTCAAATCAGCAGTTAGCTAGTAATAATTTTCACAGTGGTCTCACTCCATGGCCTTGACTGAGAATTGCTAGGTTGTAGCAGAATCAAACAAAGCCCAATTGCACAATTTCTCTTTGTGTCCCCTAGTGCTGCCCAATGCATTTCCAACATCAGTCACTACAGCCTTTGCTATTTCAGTTCTCCTCAGCTTAAAATGTTACAGAGCTTTGGACCCCAGCTTTATGGAAGGCAGCCAGAAGGCAATACTTACTTTAAATTTTCTGTTTATTTTGTTAATGTAACAACTAAAACTAATTTTATTAATTGCATATCATTATCATATTAAAAACAACAAATTGCCCATTTCTATAATTTATTTTAACTGACCTTGGAATCCTGGTTAATACTTCACATATTATTTCACACCCATCCACCCCCCCAAACACTGGAATTAATCTCCACCTTTGAAAAAAAAATGTATATTGTAATGTTTTTAAGAGAATGACAAAAGAGTGGTGTAGTAGTTTGAGTATTGAAGTAAGATGCTAGAATGCCAGAGTCTGAGGCCTCTCTCAGCCATGGAAGCCCACTAGGTGGCCTTGAGGAGTCACACACTCTCAGCCTCACAAAAAGACAATGACAAGCACCTTATGAACAAATCTTGCAGAGAAAACCCCATAATAGTTTCGCCTTAGGGTTGCCATCAGTCAGAAATGATTTGACAGGCCAGCACACAACAACAACAACAACAACAACAACAACAGTCTATTAAGGATGGTGTAAGTGGGGTTGGGGTTGATTGAGAATAGACTAATGTCACTACCAAGAAAATCACCTTATTATAACCATTAATGACATTATTATCATTATTCTCTATGACTTTTTCAGGGCAGTAGCCCTGTTAGTCTGCTGCAGCAAAACCATCTGTTCTGTAGCACCTTAAAGACTGATATATTCATTATGGCATAAGACTTCACAGACAAGATACCCCTTGAGCAAATGTATGAATGTATGCATATGAGCATGTACTTAAATTATTTATAGCATTTCAACTAAAAAGCTCCAGAATGACTTACAAATAGATTTGATAGTTCACTTTCAAATATAAATAAATCAAATAAGATTTACAGGGAGTAAATGTAAAGAAGGGGAGTAATATGCCAAAAAAGAAAAGAAAAAGGAATATTCTGAGGAAATTAAGAAGTAAAGATAACTAGAAGCAACTGAATTCAAGGGCTTCATGTTGCAGAAAACGAATGTCAGCCAGGTCTATGAATATACATGATATGTGCCATCATATTTTCCCGAATTTTTTCACACGACAATGTAAGCCAAATGATTGTAAGATACCTACTGGATGTGATTCCAGTGGTTGTTTCAGCAGAAAGTCTCCAAAAATATCTTCACAATATTTTGACATTTTGTATTGTTGATATTTGCTAGGAGAAAAGGCATCATTATGAATGATCATATAATAGGGTGTTAAATCTAATCTACTACTGCATAACTGAAAATTAGTTTGCCAAAATATTCAGCCACATACAAAAGCTTGAAACCTAAAGTAATTGGATAACTGATTTAAACTAAATATATGAAAATATATAATGGCTTTCAAGTATATTAAAACTTTTGTTTTAAACCCAATGTGGCAAAAATTTAAATATGACATTTTAAATAAAAAAGTACAAATATATACTCATGAGTGACCTCAGATTTAATTTAGCCCACTAATGTTAAAATGCTGTTATTAGGAACAGTTTTGCCACAATTTCTTCCTGATTGCACCATTAAAATATGCAAGAGGAATGATTTTTCATGATGTACCTGCAATGATTTTCAAATGACAGAATAACAGGATAGTCGGATGTTACAAACGCTGTTTCCTTAATGGCTTGAATCACATCCTTCCAAAAAGAATAGAAAAAGTTACACGTGAATACTAAGCGATCAAAAGCATGTTGAACACAAAAGATGCCACATATTAAAACATGTACACACAACATATGTTGAAAAATAATTTCATGCTGATTGTTTCAATTTAGTACTTTATCACCAAAACGGACAGTAGGATTTTCAATGTTCTCCCTATTGCTGAAAGAAATTTATTACGGTGGTAAACAATACACTATCACAAATGCTATTACCTCTCCAGTCTACTGCTATTGGCAAAATCTTATTGAAAGTAAGTCTCATACTTTCTCTTTCCACTGATGTGAATTAGAAACATAAAACCTTATAGAACCAGAATAAAATTTATTTCACATTAAATATTATAACTTTTTATTGTTTAGCCCGTCATAGGATACAACTACCCCACAGATTAGGGGAGAGTTTCATTTTTATGCTGATACAGAGAAGGTAATACACAATCCATCAGAATGAAGCTGCAGAACAATGACTTGTGATGTGGGGTGGATTTATATACTGTATATACTCATGTATAAGTCTAGAAATTTAGGTGAAAAAATTGACCCAAAAAACCTGAGTTGACTTATCCACGGGTCAATGTAAGTACTGTATCTTAACTCTTATTTAAAAGAAGGAACCATCCCCTGATGAAAAGCAAGAATATATTCTGTCCTGGAAGCACTGACTCCCTTTACTCTCTCATCCATCCAGTCTTAAGAATAAGCACAAAGAGTTATGTGTGATGGATTTTGGAAGTTATTTAACATTGTTTTGCTTTGCTTCATCCTTTAGATCCTTTCTTATATGCCTCTAAATTTTACCCTCAACTATCCATGGGTCATAGCAAAATCCATAATTTTGGCCCCAAAACTTGCCCTTGACTTATCCATGAGATCGACTTATAGTCGAGTAAATAGGTATCTGCATGGAATAACTGCATTATACTTAAAGAGGGAGTTTACACAACTGGAGGCTGAGTTCCCAGTAAAACATGAAAGAAATACAAAAACAGATATATAGTTGAGATTTTAAAATTTATTACATGTTACACATACCTTGAACAGAATATCTGTACACATAGCTTTCCCATGTGTTATTATTGGTTCTTGGTCTTCACCTTTCCCATCCCAGCAATCAAGTTCGACACATCTATAAGCCCAAAGTGAAAAGAAAAACTGAATCTTTTTTTCTTGCTGAAAGTAGTAGCTGTAACATTTTATACAGAATTCTATTCAAATTATGGAGTTTATCACACGAGGGAGACCAAGGGGTTATCCTGGAGAAATCGTGAAATTACGCAACACCATTTCACACGACATTGTGAAAAACTTGCAGTTAAGATAGATTTAAAGGAGGATTAAGTGACGCTATTTCACACGACGTCACAAAAACACGCAGTTAAACTAGGATTAATCCACATCTTTTCAAGCTCAGATCTCTACAGAAAGTGTAAATTCAAAATTGCTTTAATTGCAAAATCACGCATGAACGTTAATTGTGAAATAACGTTATTTCCACTTTAAATTTGCTTTAAATTCACGAAGGCTCAAGTTTGCTTTAACACCACTTCAATGTCATTTTAACATTGAAATTGGTCCCTAGTCTGATAAACTCCCATGTGACATGGTTGTTGCTGTCTGAAAATGCATTTTGTATATGCAGAAAGATGACTGAGATAAAACGATACTCATAATGTTTTTACATATTTTGAATAGAATTCACCTTTCAAGGAAATTAAATACAAATTACACACATGTAATTACAGACTCACTTACATCAGACATGGAGGAAATGAATGTGAAGTCATATTTTTAGAAAATTCAAAACATCACCATAAGATGAAGAAAGGACTTTATTTAACAGGGACACAAACTGGAACAGGGAAACCAGTAACACAGCAAATTGCTTCACACACTCCCTCAGGGTATGTATTTTGAATCAAATTATTATTTAAATATTTTCTTTTAAAAATCTGTTGGTGGGAGAAAATGGAAACATGAGGAGCTGGTGGAGAGGTGTAGCCCTTCAGGGTTATTAAGTGAATGAACACAGATCTCCAGTCCCTCATAAACTAGATATAAGCAAATGCCTCTGAAATGTTCTCCAATATAATTTAATTTTAATTTTGTTGCTAATGTGTATGGTGAAAAGCAACAACATTCACATGGTGAAAAGAATCCTAGATTCTCCTGCAATTTCTTTCTTTAAAGGTATTGTTGCAATCTCCCATAAATATTGTTAGAATACTTTTATTATTTAGTTCAGTGTTTTATATATGTATGTTTTCATATCATAGATATGTAATACACACTAAATTAGTAGTAGTGGTGATCTGGATAAATTTAAACTGTTCTGTCGTGTAGCTTCCCTTTAAAATATTCCCTTAAACCATCATCATGCATGTCCAACCTGCATCCAGCTAAGAGGACTTGTCTGTACATCTCCACAGATGACTTCCCACCAAACTGTCTTCCCGTCAAATACGTGTTGTGGGAAGAGCTAATGAAGTAGTGAGCCAAAGGATGTTCCATTTCTTGGTATAGTTCTAAGCGGTCAAGGAAGACAGGTGCATTCTCATCAGACATCAAGTATCGGCAAAATCCATCACTTGACATGAGACCTAAAAAGCAAAAAAACCCCACAGAATTATAGATCCCTTAGGCTGTTCCCAATTCACCTATGAAACCACATATTTTGTTGTAAAATACAGCTCAGCTTTTTTTCATGTTCTGAGTTCCTCTCATCTGAGAGGGCAATTTCATAAGGAACAGCATGAGGGAGTGTAGTGAAAAACATACATGTTCTTCTGTATTGTTTAGAAAGGAATGCTAAAAATATGAGGGAACTGCATCCTGTGCTGGGGACGATCCACAATTACGATCCGTAGAGGTCATGGCAACAAGCTGACAAACAGTTGTTAATTGCCACTTTCACAGCTTGTGATAAAGCTGACTACGGAGAGCAGTTTCGCCCTTATATATTAATAAAAGGCATCCTAATTGTTGGAGCTTGATAGGAGATGAGGTGAACATTCCATGATCCTCAATTGGTCCTTAATTTGGAAAAGAATGGTGGGCTGAAAAGTTGGTCACTCCAATTGACTGATCAGTTCTACCTGGAGTAAACATGAACAACTGTAGAGAAAAGTTCAGGTCAGTGCTGCCGAGGAGCTCTTGAAGTTCTGGAGAGTGGGACATTACAGAAAGAGCCTGGAAGCTAGAAAAAAATCTGAAAATGCAGATCCATGGGAGACATCTAAGAAAAGACTAGAAGACAAGGCTGTAATCGCTCGTAAAAACAGATAGAGCTAGCTACATCTGTAGAGAGAAAATTCTAAAGATGGTTTTCAAGAAGAAGCAAGACACGATATCAGATGACAGTGAATCTTAGTGAAATGTAGTGCTGGACCAAAGGGAGTGTTCTGGAGAAGGTCATCATACACCTAAGCACATATTAACTCAACCAAAGAGAAAAATCCATCATTTAATGCCAGCTGGTGACTCAACTAGGATGCAGGTGCAGCCAACAGAGTACTAATGGGATAAAGGTTGGTTACAGAGAAGAACCAGGTCTTCTAAATGTCTAAATGTCTTGTTTTCAGGATGAATATTATATGTCAATTATGTTACTTACTATGGAGCAAAAGTCAGGATATCCTAAGCAAATAAGCAAGCATCTTCAAAGAAACCCAGAGTTTATCGCCTCATACCATCTTCTTCTTACCTTTGTTCTTTAAATCTTCATCTGGCTCATATGTCTCAATTATCTGCATTGCTCTCTTGGGATCATAGAATGGAAATAAAATTTCATTCAGCCGAGGATCTCGTTGATGCTATGGTTAGAGAAAAAACAGAATCAGAGAGATAGTGTGCAGCTTGACTTCTACAAATGTTTCATTAATGTAAATATTGTTGGGGGGGGATATAACTGCTTTTAAAACCAAGCTAATTTAACGTATTTTCTAAGTTTTTTTAAAAAAATCTAACTTCTCTATGTGAATTTATTTCTATTAATGTTAACTAAAATTGGATAATGAGTTGTCAGTGCTATTATTCATAAACAGTAGCATACATGATGTATGTATAATAAATCATTGTCCAATTTCAGAATTCATTAATAAAGTGTCGCTTTTAACTGCCCTTGTAGTTGGCATAGTAATCCTGTGGATGAGACATGTCCAATCCTTTCATCCTCCACAGTTCTGCTTACGTTTTGTAGATTCATGGCCATGACCTTCCTAATTGAGTCTAGCCATCTGGTGTGTGGTTTCCCTCTCTTTCTACTGTCTTCCCCTTTCCTAGCATTATTAACTTTCTAGTGAGTTGTGCCTTCTCATGATGTGGCCACAATATGATAGCCTTAATTTTATCATCTATTTCTGGCTTTGTCTGCTCAAGAATTCACTTGCTTGTCTTTTTGGCTGTTCTCTATTTTGAATAACAGGCAGACCAACTCAAACTAGATTAGTTTTCTAAACTTCTGAATTTTCAATATTACACCATATAACTAGGGTACGTCTTTGTAAAACAACACCATTCATCACTAGAGCATCAGCTTATATCAAAATGCCAAAACCACCCTTCACAGGTGATGATGTTGAGGGTATGTTTTATGGAATTCTGTGGACTCAAATAAATAGCTTCATAGAACAAATAAATTCAACTGCCCATCCATCAGTTTATAAGTTAAACTTTAAATTATTCTAGAAATAAATATTGCCATAGAAAAGATTTTTTTGTGTTTTTTTTTAAATAATGCTGAATGGAATGAAAAAAAAATATGAATGTGATATTTCTGAGTGAAGTTAACTAATTATGTTAATGGTATAAATGGCTAAGACCTCAAGAGCTAGTTGACTTATGGCCAACTAGGCAGGCAAGTGCCATCTCCAAACTGCTTTTCAAGGTCCAATCAGGTGCAAAAATGATTTGCTATGAGACACACGGGAACTAATGCTGGAGAAATGCAAGCTAAAATTCTCTGGGGATGCATCTTTCACTTTTGGGATCATGCCCATTAAATATCCTCCTAAGACAGGGCTTGGATTGTTGGTGCCCACCTCTGTCTTAAAGCAGAAGAACTACTTGCAGGCAGAGTTTTAGTCAAACAATAGGGCTTGCTTACTCCTTCATCATTTCTGCTTCTAATGCTCCAATGAGACACCATTCTTGAAAGATAAGAACCCTCTAAAATAATGTTCAAACTATCATGAGCAACTGGAGATGGGTGGAGGGTAAATCAGCAAGAATCAAGAAAACCATACCCACCCTGATTTTGCAATAGAGTTTTGATCCAAGTAATGTGCTGGAGGTATCAAATTCTCCAAAGCCATTGGTTCTAGAAGTAGAAACCCCTTGGCTCTACATAAAAGTGCCCTGAATGGTGACTAGATAGATTGGAAAGATGGACCATGTTGATGGGTAATGAAACAGTTTTTGGCTCCAACTTTGCTCTCTCTACCCATAATAGTCTTGGAGGTTTCCTGATCCTCATAAAATACTTCTTGTCGGAGTACAAGACTCTTCCTCTCTTGCTTGTGTTTCAGTATAGTGTTTAGTCCAAATGTCCCTGATATGATTCCTCATTCACAGATTCTCAGTCTACCCTGACAGCTGCCTACACCGGACAAATATATACAATGGAGATGTAAACTTAATGAAGATATGATTGATAAACGTTTCTTCAGAATTATATGACTTATCTATGTGATTAAAAAGCTTTAGCATGGAATGTAATTCTGCTGAACGATAATGACAATTGTACACAAAGGAAGAACACCTGCTAGTGGGATACTATGTCAACAGAAGCAAAATACCAACAGCTAACAACAGGAAAAACAAGAACAAACCATTGATAGAAAAACTTTGAAATGTCTAGCATTTCATACGTATGTGTAAGATTGTACCCAATAGGATATAAACAATTGGCAGTTTTCCAAAAAAATATGTGGCTAACTGGACACCATTTGTTGTCTAATGGGCTAGAAAAATACATGTTTCAGAGAATATACACCCATTCTAGTAATGCTGTAAACTGTAAACTGAGACTTTGCAATAAATGCAGATGTAGTAAGAAGGTTAGATGACATCAAGGAATAACATTGATATGGAACAAATTATTCAAAATAAGGATATTTATTTCCATCCCACTCCACTCTCCAAAATATCAGATTATACAATTGTTTTAGGCTTTTCCCCCCTGTGTATTCAGGATGATGATTAATAAATAATGATAAAATACTAACCATAGAATCTGCCATCCACTGGACAATCTTAAATATTTCTGGCCAAAAACGTGTACCATTAGCAAGTGGGCTTTCTTCCAAGAATATATTCACAGAATTGTAGCCTTAATATTGTTTTAATTAGATGGAAGATTTAAAATGCATAATATCCAGAAACACTGTGAGTTTGGGTACTTCAACAGGAAACTCCTAAAATCCTAGGGCCAGACTTGTTCTCAGAGTCACCCAGCACAATATTTTATAAAATGGCAAAATCCAATGTTCTGTCTCCAGTTACCCCTAACAGATCATTGTAGACCAGCAACCTATTGTCAAATTAACTACTAAAAAGAGTCCATAGATGGTAGGGTTTTTACTTTGTTGGAGTGTATTAGGGCTGCATCTTGTGTGCCTGATTCTCCCTCAAAAAATAAAATAAAAATGAACGTACTTAGCTGTGTAAAAGTGGAGTATAAGCAGATGCAAGCAAAATAAAATTATGGCTATAGAAATCATTCCGCCTAAAGAAGTGCTTAGTTGTAAACTTTACTTTTTAGAGATAAAATGCAGAGCACCACATGTTTCATTATCAACTGTTTTGGAATGACCAGTCTTTATATAAGAGGAACCAAGAATTCTTTGTTGTAATTTCTTAAATATTTTGGCATTCTGTTCAATGTCAAGCAATCTCCAAAGAAAAAGCAAACAAAGGAGTTATACTCTTCATAGTCAAAACATTCCTTTGTCTACTGCACACATCAGTATGAAAAAGATTACACGCAATGCCAATTCGAAGCATGCAACTAAGAAGGTATCATCTTTCAATCTATGCTACAAACAATATGCTCCAGACGTACAGAAATTTAATTATCTATACGTTGATTTCCTGGATATCTAATGTTAATGAAAAGTGAAAGCTGCTGGATATAGGCTGCTGAAGGAGCACTGCTTGAAAACAGAAAATTAGCATGCAAGTGCATGCAGGCCAACCACAGATGCACAATGCTGTTCATGAGCAGCAGAAAGCTTTGTATTATTAGTGCCAATATAATATCCAAAACAACTACAAGAAGTAGGTTTAGAATACAGAAACAACATCCTACTTAAACTACACATAAACTCCCCATGGGCAACTAGAAATAGACAGTGATGGAAACTAGAAGGATGGAGGATGGATGGCCCTTGTGGTCTCTTCCAACTCTAAATTTCTAAATTTCTAGGAGGGAGGATTCCTGAGCACCACCAGGCAAGACATTTTGTCTGATTTAATTTTTTGTTCTTATTAACCTTTGAGTCAAACTTTTATATTCTATCTTCTGTCCAAGTGAAATGTGCCTTCATTGTGCCAAATCTGCTGAATCAGACCATGGCTCATGCAGTCCTGCTGTTTGTGTCCAACAATGGCCAGATAGAGGTACTTCAGGAGTTCAAAAGGATACGATGGTAACAGCCATTCCCTCCAGCAACCAAATACACCCTTCTGAACATGGCAGATCTATTTCTGTCTCTTGGCTCACTTAACTGCCAACAGACCTACTACCAAGTGGCATAAATTTCTCCACTTCTTTTGAAAGGTAGTGGTCATTCCTAAATCTTGCAGCAGTAAATTCCATAAGGTGATTTATTCATGATGAGAACTGCTTTTTTTTCCCTTGCTTTTTTTTGGTCAGCCTTGAATATTGTGCCACTCAATTTAAACTGGGTGTTATGGTCTTCTACTCTACAGACCCTTGAATCTCTGTGAGATGCTGGCAGGATGTTCAATATTTCCTTTTAGCAGGAAATTTAAAAAGAAGGGAGCTTCCTTTTCTACTTCACAACCTGCACTTGGCTGACCCAGAGTTCTCACAATGTGAGAGAAGGAGGGAAAATGTTCTATTAATCCTACAAATGTTTTACTAAGTTTAACACGTAATATATCCTAGCCTACACTATCTTTTATTCTATCTCTCTCTCTGATCCTTCAAGATCTTCTAACTGTGACTAGCTGGAGCTGAATTAGGAGAAGCAAGCCTCAAACATTATGTCTTTCTGTGAGCCTTGCTACTATAGTTCTCTCCCCCCCCCCCCCCCAATAGCCATGTAGCTCAGCAATAAAGAGATATCAAGGTAAATGGAACTCTATAATATACCCCAGCCACATCTCATCCAGTTGCCTGCAGAGCTCTGGAAATTACTGAAGAAAAACAACCCACTGTGTTCTAAGGGCCAAGCTAGATGTCGTCGATTTAAAAGTGTATCATGGATTTAAAAGTGGAGGAAATTATTCTTGGCCTCCCAAGACTGTAAAGATTTGCATGACAAAGTGTGACGAAGGCTTGGAGGTATCCTAGAAGCCAGAGGAATCTCACTGCTAGCTTTCAAAACCAAAATTTCTTCACCAAGCAAAGTTGTTTTAAACACTCAGAGTGGGAATTGGTGGGGGAGATCAAAATTAGAATCTGTACTCTACAAGTTGTCTTCAGAGGGGTGTGAGCTTTCAGAAGTCTCCTTTGTATTTTTTCAAATTGACAAGTTTGCAGTAGTTTGGAGTTTCAAGGGGGAGGGTCTTCTGTATTCTCAAGCAGGTTGGTGTCCTCTTACTAGTTCTGGAAAGAGGATTTTTTTTTAAAAAAAAAAATTCAAATTGAGAACCAAATTTTGTGGGTTTTCTTTCATCATCTTTCTTCTTCCAGCAAGCCCAAGACCCTTGGGAGTAGTTCCTGAATAGCCAAAATTGATTATTTACATACTCTTCCTCACATAACTAAATACAACATGTAAACTACTGATTCTTCAGGCTCATCAGTTCCTCCACTACTCTCTACTGCACATTTATAAAAAATAGCCTGATGATGAATCTAGCTACCACTGAGATTTTTGTTTTGTCTTTTTGGTTAGCTTAATAAAGATATTATCAAAAGATGGATATTGGATTTATTTTATGGTCAAAGGTACCCTCAGGCTATCTGATATTGGGGACTAATAATAATAATAATAATAATAATAATAATAATAATAATAATAATGTGCCAGGACCACTGGTGGCACTATATGTGTACCCAGTAGCTACAACTGTTTCTTTCTCTTCTGGAAACTCACCAGGGACTGATGGTCAATGAACCACAGACCCAATCACAAGTCCAGGGCCCACAAATTTGAGTAGCACTGCTTTAAACGATAGCAAAGATGGAAAATCCCATTTACTACAACCTTCCATGACTATGCCTCTTTGTTGTTGTTGTTGTTAGCTGCCCTCAAGTCAGTTTCAACTCTTGGCAACCCTGTGGATGAGGCGTCTCCAAGGATCCCTATCTTTCATTGCTCTGTTCAGGTCCTGCAAGCCCATGCCTGTAACCTTTCTGACTGAGTCCATCCATCTGGTCTGCAGTTTTCCCTTCCTTCTTTCACCCTCTACCTTTTCTATCATTATTGTTTTGTTTTTTTCTAGTAATCCATGCCTTCTTGTTATGTGGCAAAAGAATGATAGCCTTAATTTGATAATTGTGGCTTCCAAAGAGAGCTCTGGTCTGATCTGTTCAAGGACCCATTTGTTTGTCTTCTTGGCTGTCCACGATATTGTAAGTATTCTTCTTCAGCACCACATTTCAAATTAGTTGATTTTCTTTCTGTCTGTTTCCTTCACTGTCACCTATAACATCCGTACATGGTAATGGGGAATACAATGGCCTGTACTATTCTAACCTAGTGCTCAGTTGTATGTCCTTACTCTTCAGGACCTTTTCTAGTACTTTTATAGCTGCCCTTCCCATTCCTAGTCTTCTTCTTATATTCTTGACTACAGTCTCCATTCTGGTTAATGTTTGATAGGTACAGGGATTCTTTAACTATTTCAGTTTCTTCACTGAATTTATGTATTTCTTCTGTGGTCATTATTTTTGCTTTCTTTATATTCAGCATTAAACTTGCCTTTGCCCTTTCATCTTTAACCTTCCTTATTAAATGGTCCAAGTCTGTGTTGCTTTCTGCCAACATTACAATGTCATCTGTGTATCTTAAGTTGTTGATGTTTCTTCCTCCTGTCTTCAGTCCTCCTTTTTCTGATTCTAACTCTGCTTTTCTTATGACATTTTCAGCACATACATTGAACAAATAGGGTGATAGGAAGAAGCATTGCCTGACCCCTTTGTCTATTGGGAACCATTCTGTTTCTCCGAATTCTGTTCTGATGATGGCCTCTTGTCCTTGTTACAGATTTTTCATCAGGACTATCAAATGTAGTGGCAACCCCATGTCTTTGAGTGTGTTCCATAGCTTTTCATGATCTACACAGTCAAATGCTTTGCTATATCTATGAAACACATGTTGATTTTTCTCTGTAATTCTTTGGTACACTTCATCAGCCATCATATGTTTGTGATGTGGTGCCTGGTGCCTCTTCCTTTCCAGTATCCTGCTTGCACCTCTGGGCTCTCTCTCTCCATGTATGCCTGGAGTCTATGCTGCAGAATTTTGAGCATTATTTTGCTTGCATGTGAGATTAGTGTGATTGTCCTAATAGTAGCTGCAGTCTTTTGTATCTCCTTTCTTGTGGAATGGTATATTGATCTTTCCAGTCTTTTGGCCACCTCTTTATTTTCCATATTTAATGGCATATTTTAGTTAACATTAGAGCTGCTTCTGAGTATGTGCATTGTAGCAGTTCAATTGGGATATTATCTGTTCCTGGTGATTTATTTTTTCCCCAATTTCCCTTATTGCAGATTCCACTTCTCTTTTTTAGAATTTGGAGGTCATCTTCATATGATTGTTCTTTCCATGCATTATTCATTTCCTCATCTCTTTTATATAACTCTTCTTTAGCACTTAGCTTCGTTAACAGATCTTTTTAATTTCTATTGTTATGCTTAATATTTTGTGAAAACAGAAATGTAAAAAGTATTTTTTTAAAGGAAACCATAGGAATGACTGAAGAATATTTCCCATGGTCAAAAAAGTGGTAAAGACGAGTTTTGTTTTCTATCTTCTTTATAGCTCTCACTCATGACAGACAGAAACAGAACAAATTATACCATATATATGGCTGCCAGGGTTTTCTTATCCTAAATATGGCACAACCTTCCTTGTTACCCAGCCTGGTCACTAAACATGAAACATCTATATAAAGCCTGCCTCAGATGTCACAAAAAGAGGACCTCTTAGGAGAGTTCCAGTGTCCTGTAAGACCTGAGATCTTGCAAGAGCCCAGAAATCAAGCAAGATGTGAGTGACACTTGAGTTGGGCCTTATACAGGCTTGTTCTTAGCCATCTGTAGAACTGATTTAAAAGGGTGTTATGATCCATGCTTGCAAGAGACAGACTCCATCTGAGGGTATTTTGCTGTACACTAAATGCTCTAGGGTCGGTTTATTGTAAGTGCAGCTGCCATCTGCTCTTGACAAAACGGATTGCAAGTCATGCTCACAACAGACTGACAGCAAAGCATATGGTACAAGGAAAGTGGTCTCAGTTCCATCCATACAGGTACAACTAGTATTTACTCTTCCTAAACTCAGATCTACAGATGACTTAGAGACTAACATGTGAGGCATGATTTGGGGCTGCTCTGTCACTATCGTCAGTGTAGTGTAGAGGTCTGAGCATTGGACTATGACTCTGGAGATCAAGGTTTGAATCCCCACTCATCCATAGAAAGTCATAGGGTGACCTTGGACATCACCTCTCAGCCTCAGAAGAAGGTAAAAGCATACTCCCTCTGAAAAAATATTGCCAAGAAAAACTTGTAGGTGGCCTTAGGGTCACCATAAGTTGGAAATGACTTGAAGGCTCACAACAACAACTGACTCACTGGCTGGGAAAAGAAAGAAGAGCAGTGCCAAGGCAGCTGTGATCCCAGGAGACAGGTGCCAAGCATTAGATACACCAATCCATTTTGTTGTGTAGCAAATACCTAGGGTTTGGTCTGTTTGGAGCTTGTCTGGCACCTGCTCTCAACATATCAGAAATAAGGAATTTGGGGTCTCTGTAGGCAGAATACCAGGCTGGACTTCAAGACTCTAAATGGAATTTTCAACAGGATGCCTGAGGAAAAAAACAGGAAACCTGGGAACCCTATATAAAAAATCCATTATAAACAATAAAAAGTAAAACAAATTTATATAATGTAAACAGTTATGTTTGATTGTTGTCACAGAATTTTCTTAGTTGTTTTTTCGTTTTTCTTTTTTAATCACTAAGTCCACATGGTTACAACAACAGGCAGGGTATCATTACTGCTGTTTACTATAAGCATTGCAAATTTAATTCAGTACCAAAATTGCTGTCTAAGGCCAGCACTAGCAGCTCTTATTGCTACTATTTAAAGAGCAACTCCACATTAATTTTCATAAATAGCTTGGTTGTTTGCAATAAAGTGTGTTCTAACATCAGCATAGTGGCCTCCTATTAAGGAGATGTGTCTTAATATGAAATGCCACCTCCTTGATTCCTTCCCAGAGCTTAGAATTAATTTTTAAAGAATTAATTAATTACCTATAATCCCAAAATTATGCATTTCATTACCTCATTCATTATCTATTAATTGCTAACAAGCCTGTCAAATATTGTTATTTTAGGCAATTACTGTTTCAGGCTACTTTGATCCCTTAGTCTGAAAGGTGAGTTCCGAACCTTCCTTTGGAATTTTAATTGGTTGATTTAAATTTTAAAACTGATAAATCTAACAAAATCATTTTATAATATTCACTAAAGGGTTACTGATAATGCAATAACTGTGTGAGTTAACATTAATATTCATCTGTTATCTTTAACAATAAAGTTTCCCAGCTCTACATGATGTGTAGATTGTGGTGAATTCCAGCAGCATACCAAAGCAACAATCCTCTATCAACCTATAAGGGAACTCAGATTGGCCTTTGAGCTGGTATTGACAGTTTTCCACTGTGAGCCCATGGGATTGAAAAATTTATTATATGGATTAAATACCTCACTATCATTTTTTTTTTTAAAAAAAATTGTATTCATTTTTTTTGACAGAAAAGTAATCAATTGGGGTTGCAAAAGAATTGTACAAGATCTGACAAGCAGAAGAAAGGAGGAATATTGTCCTTTTTGCATGTCAACAGAGATGGCTGTAGCTCATTTGTATATCTCAAATCACAGAGTACAAACACTTAGAGATGGAAATCTTTGTTTGTTTTTCTCCCACAGGGAAGAATGTGTAATTTCAGCAATTTTCTCTCTATTCCACTACAATATGCATTTCTGAAAAAAACAATACATGTGATTTTGCTGCCATCATGTCTCACTAGTATACATAATTCCACTCATCTCTTCTCCACGATGCTTCATATCACCTCAGCAACTCAGTCCTCATCCCCTCCCTATAAAAAGAACGCTTGGCTTCTGCTAACATGGGACCATACTAGAACAAACTGACTCGAATGCCAGACAGACCCTAACTCAATCTCATCTCTCTGGTGAGACACAAAGGACACGAGAGTAGATCTGAAGGAAGTTCAGGGGCTGCCCACAAAGAGACCAGATGGAAATCTGCCAGTCTATTTAATCCTTTAAAATCCAACCATCGTGTGTGGAGTGTGAGATGGAAGGCAATTTTAGACAATTGCGGGCCTATTTTTTTTTTTTTTAAATAGCCACTTCATCATATTTTACTCTCAGAGTATAACAGAACAAACACAGTGTAAGAGTTAACTAGCTTTAATCAATTAGCTAAATCCTAACGACAAATTGCTGTGTGACAATTTCAGTGATTCATATGTGCATTCCTCTAATAAAATTAAGATCTTTAAAAAAAATCTAATATTTAATCTAGCATTTTATTCTCAAGATACTACATGGTAAGCAATTTGGTTTGCTAACAAGAGGTCATCTTGAGGAAAGCACATTACCAATACATCCGTCAGCATGCTAAACACACGCACACATAAAACACACACTTCTTAAATAGCAATAGGAAAATATGATCTCTAGCACAGAAGCAAAATTTTCCATTTGCCCTTCATCACCCCCTTAATATTTAGCAGGACTGATCCATTAACATTTGATTCCTAAAAATAAAAAGATTTCAAGTCACGTTGGTTAAAAGTACATTTGACACAATTACAGAACAATCAACAGACAGCTGTTACACACTACAGAGTAAATCAACACAAGCAATTTGCAAAGCCAACATGAAGAAAATAAGAGAATGCATTAAGGATGGAGCTGATTTTTGCACCTGGATATTGCCAAAATGGAAAGATCAGCTGATCAGAAGCACAGCAAATGGTGGCATGGAGCATGCAATGAGACGAACAGAAGAAGCAAGCCACTGCAGACAAACTTGTATGGTAGTTAATGTATGAAAAAGCTTACTTCATTTAGAAAGCTCACTAATTGGTCTACCGTTAAATAATCAGTTTTGTCTCCATTGCTGAAAAGAAATTTATTAGAAAAAGTAAGTTTTCATGTAAGATGCTACAGCAGGTATGATTTACATGTTGACATTTTTAATATTCTCAACACTCCTCTCATATTCTACCACTGATCTAAACTGTGCATTTTCAAAATGGTCACTGTTGCAACGGATAAACTTGCTAACTATGCTTGCTACAAAACAGTGTATTTTCTCCAGTTTATTACTTAACAGATTAAAATACTTAACAAACCAACATGTAAGTCTTCCACATCAAAATCTTAGTGTATGAAATTTCAAACATTAAGACTTTAGTTCACATACTGTGTTAATAACTTTAAAATAGCAGGTTAATATTGTAGGTTAGTAAAGCCAATTGAAAGACATTTCCATGTGCTTCCCTTTACTCAGAAGTTCCTGAAAGATACTGTTTACTCCATTCATATGGGGTAAACCTCTAGAGAAGAACAAAAATCTGACTATTATTATTATGGCATAAAGGTATGGCGTAGTAACATTTACTATACCATCTTCATATTAAGTAATGGCTATAATTAAATTCATTTTATATATAACCAACTTACATTTTTCTAAAAAGATCCTCTATATCAGTACGAGGACATATCTTCTGAGTTAGCTCATAAAACTTCTCATAAGTAAAAGCTGAAGGCTCTATTTCATCATTCTGAAAAGACAAGAAAACTTTACTTTTTTCTAAATTCTTACTATTTTGGCTGAACAAACTCAGCATTAACACAGAACTCAAACAATGCCCAATTTAATCCAGGAGTGGGCAATATGTGATCATGCAGTTCTTGCTGTATGACAACTTTTATCAACCCTAGCCAACATACCCGATGGTAAAGAATGCTGGCAGTTACAGATTAACTTAATCTGAAAGACTGCATTTTGCCTAACCAATTTAGTCCAACATAGTTTTTTATATATATTATTTATATTGTTTTAGTTCTACACTACCCTGAGGTCCCATGGGCCAAAACACGCTGCAGAAATAATCCAGTTTGAGACTGCTTTAAAATGCCCTGGCTCAATGCCAGGAAATCCTGGGAACTGTACTTTTGTGAAACATTTAGCCTTCTCCGTCAGAGAGCTCTGCTGCCACAATAAACTACAATTCCCAGGATTCCCTAGCACTGAGCCAGGACAGATAAAGCAGAATCAAAATGGATTTCTGCAGTATGTTTTGGATCCATAATAAAGACTGGGACATATATATTTTCCATTTCATTGAATTAATGACAAATACGTTTGAAATGTACAAAAGTGAACCAAATACCAAAAATGGGGGGGGGGGGGGAGGGAATTACAGACATAAATAAACAAGTAATGCTAGAAACAAAAATGTATGGTTTCTCTTCATGGCATTCAAAACTTTCACTAAAAATTGCCCAGAAGAACATTTATAAATAAGGAAAGTCACCTCCGCAACCCTTATCTGCAGTTCTGCTTTCCACAGTTTCAGTTAGCTGCAGTCCAGATATATTCTGGGAGACTGAAGTTATCATGGGCAACCATACTCTCTCCTAAACTGCTGCTTGATTCCCATCCACACGGCAAAATGTACTATCAAAGGGGCTAAACAGACAGGCAAAAAGAGGTGCTTTCAGGCTGGCTTGAAGGCATGGCGATTAGATAACACATGCCTTGAAGCCAACAGAAAAAGTGCCGTTATGCAGAGAAAAGCTGTTTCAAAAAGAAGCAGCTTTTTTCCACTTTTTCCTGGCTTGAAGCCATGTCATGTGGTCATGACAGGAGCACTCCAGCTGCCTTGGGAGCCGGCGGTGCGGTTGGTGGGGTTTCAATGTGGCTTTAAAAAAGGCAGCTTCAAGCCACTATTTCCTGCCCATCTGTTTCACCCCAAAATCTTCCTTCATTTTAAAAGCATGGACTATCAGCCTCTGTGACCTCTGTGATTTGGAAATCATCACTGTCAAGAAAACAGAAGTGCTTGTGGGTATCTCTTGATCTTCCCGTGTGATTCTCACGTTTGGGCCAGAGGTTGACCTCCCACCTTCTGCCTGTTGTGCAAGCATCTGTTGAGGAAGGGATGAGAGGAAATTTGGCAGTGGATCTCTTCCCCTGCTCTCCATGAAGCAGAAGGTGAGCAAGGGAAGGATTGTCACTCCTCCCAATCACTCTGTTATAGTGGTTAAGTTTAAGTAGTCAACTGCAGTCTGAAAATATAGAGTTTGGTATTATCTGCAGTTTCAGGCATCCACGGTGTGGATATGTTAGAATGTATCCCTTGTGGATAAGGGAGGACTACTGTTAATATTGTTTCCAACAGCACTGAGACATTAACACTAGCTTCATCAGCATTAGAGTTTGGCTGGTAGTTGTCAAGAGCTATACCATCGTTTGGTTCACAGGCCAGGCCACAATACTTTATGCCGTGTTCATTAGAGATGAAATTCTGAGCATTTCCCATAATAAAGTTTGACTGAAAAGGAAGAGAATTGAAAGATAGTTTTTCACATTCACAATGACATGTGCAATGTTCCGTGTGTATTTATAGCCTACTCTCCTCAAAATGTCCTACCTTTAAACAGGATAAAGGTTAACTGTTTTGCAAAATTACTAATTAATATGGTTAAAAGCGGGCAATGACTCATCCATCAGCAACACTACAGAATATGATTAACCTGGAACTCAAATCTAAAATAATTTTAGTTCATCATGTTTTAAAATTAAAATTAAATGTATATACCTTTCCACTGGGGAAACCCAATTCCTTAAGTGCCTGAAAGATCACCTTTTCAGTTTTCCCTGATGCAAAAGTTCTGGTAATGCTAAAGAAAAGAGAGAAGTCAGTTATTTGAAAAGTATTGCATAGATCTTTGGTATAGCTACATCAGACATCTTAGGTAGTGATGGTTATGACTTTATGGTTTGCTTTGCTGACAGTTTACAAAGATAGTTTTTTGTGGAGCTTTCGGGCTATGTGGCCATGTTCTAGAAGAGGTCCTTTCTGATGTTTTGCCAGCATCTGTGGCTGGCCTCTACAGAGAATGATAGCCTGGAAAAGGATTGGAGATATATATCCTGTGTGACCCTGGGAAGGGAGGAGTGATTTGCAAATGTATTGTTCTGTTGCTAATGGCAGTCCTCAGGGTGGGAGGATATGCAAACAAGGATTACAAAGATAACTCTAGCATCATTTTCTGCATGGACAATATTGTTAAAGTCTCAAAATCAGATCTTGTTGGATGAAAACTTCTAGCCAGAACACTCCAAGACAAGTGTAAAATTTTCTAAATGGTTTTTACCTTGGTTAATGTCAAAAGAGCACTTTCATCCCAAAATATATGAAAAACAGCTAAATTGTTTGGAAAAAAAGCTTTTTTTGTTTTTCATCACAAGCCTGTGTAATTTAAGCTATTTTTTTCACAGATAGAAATCTCCACACAAGCACACAAAGGCTAAATTTTAAGATCCTGAGAAGCTGTGCTGACAGCTTCTGAACTAGCTCAGGGAAATCTAGGGAGAGATCCTTGAGGTTGTCTAATCCATCCTGAAGGAGTTCCCTAACTAAACTTAGGTAAAGTGTGTGCAGAATGAATTAATTATAGTTTTTGTGAAATTCTTCTTTTCCAACAATTGCTTTGTGTATGGCAATGGACTCAGCTCAGCCTGTTTCACAACCGAATTACTCTTCACTGACCCCCCCCCCCCAAAAAAAATCATTTTGGAGTCCAGGGAGGCCTTCTTGTCAATGAGGCCACTGTGAAGAATAAGATGGAAGAAGTTGGGCTCCAAAGCCCAATATCTCTATGGCTCAAAGCTCCTCCTGAGGTCCCCTAGAAAGGGAATAGCTACCTAGAATAGGACAAGTGGGGTTCACACTTTAGCTTTCCCTCATAGTTGCTTTGGATGAAAAGGCAGCCATCAACCTCCCTCTTCCTCCAAAGTAACACCTGAACCATTACAGAGAGCAAAACGTGTGTCACTGCCCTTCATTTCTAAAGATTCATAAGGCACCCCAGAGTAAATAAGCATGGCACTTCAGTTAGGATGACAAGTAATTAAAATTTCGACACTAAAGGGAACAACAGTAAAAGAAAAAAAAAACAGCAGAAGAAAAAAATGAGATAATGATAATAAGGGATGAATGTTAGCAAACGCAGTTACACATAGGTTTTGTTAAGGGCAAGGAAAAAAAGGTTAAGGAAAAGACTTTATGGAAAAGATGAAACTTGTTGACAGACCTAAATATAGAGACAGAGATCCCACATACAAGTTAATGGGATGAATTTTTATTTGTCACTGTCAGACTGACTGTTGCCCCTCAACTCCTGCAGGTCTTCATATGAAATAAAAGATATTTGGTAAGTAAAATCTATGTGGAGCCTTTTTCAAAGGAATTCTTATTTATTTTAAATTTGGTCTGGACTGAATGGCCACTTGCTTGAGTGTGTGTTTGGGAAACCATTTAAACATATTTTCTAATTTGTTGCCACTCTTTTCTCTCTCTTTATGACTTTAGTGTCACTTTTCCCCTTCTTGATTACAACTTCTATCTCCTTCCTACAATGATCTTTACTAATGGAAGTCACAGAGTGACCATGCTGAGATCATGGTATTATGCAGCCAAAGCCAAAGGAGGGTTAATATCACCACATCAAGTCACATGAGGAACCTAACCAATCTAACCAATTTTCTCTCATCACAAATGACCCTCACCTTTATGAGGTAAGTTTTTTTTTTGGGGGGGGGGGGAATCACACAGAGGAGAGGTCTTTTCAACAATGCCAAGTGGTATCTCATCAAGCTTGAGTCTACTCCTTTATACACAAACAGAGAAGAGGTTGGCATCCTACTAGTGACATGTGCACATGTGTGTGCAGCTTAAACACACATACATTTCTTTTTGGATGGGATATGGGGGGTTCCCTTGCCTTTTCACTCCCAGAAAACTTCTAAGCCCCAGGAGAAATTGCTGCTGGTTCTTAACAGTGAGAAAGTAAAGGCAGGAGTTTATCATACGACGGAATTTGGGGGTATAATGCAATGGCAATCCGAATGCAATCATGGGGTTTTACGTTATTTCGGGCAACGCGAAATCATTCCAAACGCAATCATGGGGTTTCACGTAATTTGTGTATTAGAGTATATCATACAATTTTGGGCAATGGAGGGGTCATTTTTGGGCAATGGGAAGCCATTCTGAATGCATTCCAAATGCAATCAGATTTCACATAAATTTGCTAAACTAGCGAATTTACGTAATTGCGAATTGGCTCCATTCGCAATTGAGAGAAATTCCTCCCATGTGATAAACTCTGCAGAAAGACAATTCATGACATGAAGATATGGCTGCTCTAGGCTTCCAGGGGAAGGAAGGGAAAGTGCACACTACCTGAGAACATACCCTCAATTTCTCTTGGTGCCACCACAAAGTTGAGTGCAGCCACTACTTTATGGTTTGATCTGCCCCTCTAGAGGCTTAACAGATGCTTGGGATGGGGAAAAGATGCAGAACAGCATGAGCAGAGACACACTTCGGTTATAGGATCTTATTGAGATTATGTTTTTGTCATCCCTCTTACATCTCTGTGCAAATATATCAGACAGGGGACAATTTTATATGCCTGAATAATGCGTCAGAATGTTTTTTATCCATTAAATCTTTACTTGCAATATCTGGAAAACTCAAAGACAGACCAGAAGTAAGGATGCAGTTTGCTTTGTTAAGTATGGGATATCTGAGACAGACTGATCACAATGAATTTCTAAGATCATTAAGGAGAACAGATAGTGCCAACACTGTGCATATATCTACTTTATAGAAATGTTTATGTGCATCCTGTGGAGAGAACATTTTAACATTTCTTAATTTTCCCGTGTTAGAATGAAAATTTATGTTGCTAGCAGTTTATAGTTATTTCTCTTTGTTCTACAACCCCATGGTTCTAGACATAAGAGCAACTGATTTCCACTTTTTTTATTGGCAATGCAAATAAATTGAGATGCATAGACATTAGAAGACTACTTTCCTTGGAGCCATGAATTCAGTAGCTTCCTCCCCTAATTCTAATATAAAGGGTTTATGTTACATTAATTTTCTGATTCCAGCAACATTTCTCCTTACAAAAACACAATGGCATGGGATAAATAAATGCCATCTGAAGTTTTCAACATTTATACCAACGGGTTTTTTTTTTTTTTTTAAAGTCTACATAAAAATTTGATAAAATACAAAATGGCTGTTTTCTCACAGGTTTATTGTCTGCACTGTTACCAGCAGCAAATGGCACATCAAGGCAGAAATATCTAAGGCCACAAAATATTGCATGGGTGCCCAAACCCTTACATGACTACAAAAATCAATAAGCCTTAATCCACAAAGACCACTAAAATGGATGATTCAAGTTGAATTCTGGCTTAACTTTTTAAAAAATTCCTAATAGTGTAACTATATCCAGGTGCTCCACTGAACAGCTGCAAAACACACTTACCTTCTAACTGGAATTTTGCCATTTGTGTTAGTTAAAAATGCCAGTTTCATCCAGCTGGAAGGCAAGAGAAAGCGACTATTAAACTTGGTTGCACACACAGATACAAAAACTAGTAAGAACTGGCTCACATGACAATGTGGAAGAGGAATATAAGCAGAAAGGTGTCCCACCTTTCTTTTCTTGCTTTTCCTGCAAAAGAACACAGTGAAAGCGAGCCCTTACACATTTTCATTTGAGCATCTGCAGATGGCAAGCCTGCACTGTCCTCAATGGTGGCATGCATGCCATTAAGGACAAAAGTCCCTTGCCTTCCCTCTCTCCTTCTCTCCTTCCTTCTCTTCTCCCTCCCTCCCTCCTTCCCTTCTCCTCCCTCCCTCCCTCCCTCCTTCCCTTCCCCTCCCTCCCTCCAAAATTTCTGTCCCAGCTTGACTTGACAGTCTGCCACCCAGTCAGCAGGGGTGGCAAGTCAACGGATAAGGAGGGCCCACTATAACACTGAACGCTCTCAACCAGTTTAACATCTCCTTTTTCTGGTTCATAACCTACCCACATATATTCCAAAACTCTCTCCATAATTCATGTGGTCATCCACCCACCCTGGCCTTTGTCCCTCAACAACCATCATTAATCTGAACTTGTCCCCTCATCACCATACCCTCAAGTTTTGCATTTCCATGGCTATTCACATAGTCTGATTGCAAAAGACTTTCCTGGGCATCAGTTCATTCCATGCATCTGAGGAAGTAGACCAAGTCTAGGAAAGCTTTTCCTACAACTTCTTTTGCATAGTTAGTCTCAAAGGTGCTACAAGTTCTCTTTGCATAATGATATTCCATGGCTATGTCTCTGAAGTCTTTCTCTCTTAGACCTTTAACTGCTTAAAACTCTCTTCTCCTTACTTGCCAGGCTCCAACTAATTTTATTCCTGAGAGATAAGAAAACCCACGTCTTATATCTCAGACAGAGAAAAGCAGGTTCTGGGGAAGCAGGTTTTTCAGCGAATCATGGAATCATAGAATTATAGAGTGGGAAGAGACCACAAGGGCCATCCAGTCCAACCCCCTACCATGCAGGAACTCTCAAATCAAAGCATCCCCAACAGATGGCCATCCAGCCTCTGTTTAAATACTTCCAAAGAGGGAGACTCCACCACCCTCCGAGGGAGTTTGTTCCACTGTTGAACAGCCCTTACTGTTAGGAAGTTCCTCCTAATGTTGAGGTGGAATCTCTGTTCCTTGAGCTTGCATCCACTGTTCTGTGTTCTAGTGTCTGGAGCAGCAGAAAACAAGCTTGCTCCATCCTCAATGTGATACTCCTTCAAATATTTAAACAGGGCTAGCACATCACCCCTTAACTATCTCTTCTCCAGGCTAAACATACCCAGCTCCCTAAGACTTTCCTCATAATGCATGGTTTCTAGACCCTTCACCACTTTGGTCACCCTCCTCTGGACATGCTTCAATTTGTCAACATCCTTATTGAATTGTGGTGCCCAAATAAAGCTCATGAAAAGTCTAGACCTTTACTAAAGACTCAGAAGTCCTCTCAAACCACAATTCTGAGAGGACTTTGCACTGGGAATTTGCTGTTGATACAGCTTTTTTGCCTAATGAAAGCAGAAAGAGCAGCCTTTGTCTATACCTTTTGAACCAGCATCCAATTTCTATTCCTGTCAATATTTCTAAGAAACAGAAAGGAGGCATTACAAGTCAGATGGGGAAGGGAGAAACTTCATTGAACAGTAGGGAGAACTAAGCGCTAGTAGAGAAGCACTTTGAATGGTCCAAGTCTTTCCAAAGTTTCAGGGCATCCTTCAGGGTGTATAAAAACATAAGGCCAGATTCCCAAATTCAAATCTAACAAGAATGTTTGTGCATAATTGGGCAGGCACTCTTCTTCGTGAACTAGGAAAAGTTCAAACAAGGCCAAGAACTATAAGGCATCTCTCAACAGATTATAATGTCCAGCAGCAAACTCTCTTAATCCTTGAGACTGTATTTCACTTTGGGAACATTTGTATTTGTGGAACAAATACGAAGAATAAATTAGCACCACATTTCTCATGGATGTTTGAACTTATAGGGAATGTCTCCTGCAGACTGCCCAGATATTTATCTCTTGCTGGTCCAAGTAAGGAAAGGAAATTTCTGAAAGCATGTGTTGAGAAGTATGCGACCAGAAACAAAATAAAAATTGAAGAGGTGATAGATTTTTTTAAAAAAAAATCCTTACTGTTTCTTGAGGCATGTCATTGGACAGACATTGTTTGCTCTAAAATTACGTATGATCGATCTAAGTCCTTCGACCCATTGCTGAAAGACAAAAAAGTACATAAGCATTAGTCCATAGAAAAATATTAAAATTAAAAATGCCATCCATACCATTTATTCCCTTAATGCCAGTTATTTCCTTAATATTGTGGCATCCTACACAGCTGAAATGCCTGGGTTTATTAAAATTCTTTAAGGAATTCTCACTTCTGAACTTTCTGTTTTCTCAAACAACAATATTATATTCACAAAGTGGAAGACCAGATAGCATATGCATAATAGTTGTGGAGATAATGTTTTGTGTAACAAAAAGTGTACAGTGAATCTCCTAGATCTAAAGAGCAAAAGTGGCCCTCCAGTGGTTTTTGTCCTACAACTCCCACTGGCACAGGTCATAGTAAGAGATGGTGGGAGATACAATAAATATATATCTGGAAGGTCACAGTTGCTTATTCTTGTCCTAAATGTTTTTTCAAGCAATTCATGTTTAGAGCTGAGCAGCTTTTGTTCAGGTTTAAGTGACCACACTGTATGTTCATATTGTGGATTTCATGTTTCCCAAAAAAAGTACACTGTAGGATTGGACAGTCAACACACTCTGCTCTGTGGAGAGTAGTTTGTTAGAAGGGGAATAGTTTTCCAGAGTCACTGGTGGCTGTGGCACAGCAATAGAGGGGGAAGGGAAATCCTATCCTTATCTTTTTCGCTGATAAAGATTGTCAAAATTAACATCATGCAAGGTGTTTGATTGTATTAATGTATTATTAACTTAGTACTGTCTGCTAATGTCAGCAGAAATAACCACACACTCAAGAACAATATACTTTACACAGTGTTGGCTTCCTATCTCTAACACTTTTGCTTCCCAGTGCCAAAGGATAGGATCTTCCCTTCCTTAGATTCATAGAGTTGGAAGAGACCTATGCCATGGACATTGACACTTTATCTAATCAATTGCTTGAATGGCTATCTTTGTCACTTTCCAAGTATTGCATTCAACATTTTTGCAAACAGACTATTTACTAAATGGGCCAACCTCATATTTGCTTGGTAGTAGGTTATTCTTTTAGAAATACTTTTTGCCATCAGATATTGTAAATCTAAAACCACAACACTTGACGTGTCATGGCAAGCTAGTTCATTTTTAAGCTTTCTATGAACAGTTTATACAAACACAAACCTACCTATTTTAGTTGCTACTGACAATCTTAGCATAAAGTAAGCAAGAGTTGAGACTTCAAGCTTTCAGAAAGTGGCAGGAATGAGAGCTAGAACTATATCATCAGTGAATAACATCAGTAAATAAAAGAGTGGCAGGAAAGGGGGGGGGGACAACAGTATCTACCATTCTTTACAACAGAGGAGATAACATGGAATCCTTTCATTTACTATTACTGTATATGTGGCCGGAGCCAACATATAAACTATTATATATGGGAGATTCATGATTTTGGGGTAGGGAAAATGTTGCCCCAGGGACCACATGATGCCCCAAGACCATTTCTGAATTTCCAGGACTCCACCACTACTCCAAAATGTTTTTGAAAGAAAAAAACATATTCTCCAAGATTCCCAGGACATGACTTTTTTCACAAAAGGAGGGATCTTTTGGTTTGGTGGGGTAAAACATGCCAAAATTGCCCCCTTCCTCCTGCTTTATCCCATAGTTCCCTACCCCACTCTATCTCATAGGCCATTGACCCAAGGGGCATTGCTGTGTGGCCATGAGATCTCAGCATGAGGCTCTACCCACTCAGAAGAGGGTCAGGAGAGTAAATGAGGCATGTGGAATGCAAAAGAGGGTGGTTAAACTGCACCATTAGCTGTTGCTTCAAGGATGCCCTGGGAGCAGACAGTGTTTTCTGTTAAACCAGATTAACAGCTTAAAGAAATTGATTCATTGTGTGCATCATAAGGCATCATTGCACTGGATATGGGGCAAATCCAGGGTTTTGACCAATGCAGACAAGCCCTAAGACAGACTGATGGAAGCTGGAAAAAATAAATAAAACATCTAGTGGTTAAGTGGACTAATTACAACAGAAAATAATTCTGTTTTCTATTTGACAGCTTTCAGAAATGGGTTCGGGGTCACAGCCAAGACAAGTGGAAAGGGAGCAAGGAGGACCTCTGTAGATCAACAAAGTAAGGTGATTCGTAAGGTGATTTTTAAAGAAATTGCTAAAAAAAAAAAGGGCAAAGAAATGGATTCTAGAACAAATCAAGTCTGAACACTCGATAGAAGGGAAGATGACTAAACGGAGATTGTTGTATTTTGGCCATATCATGAGAAGACAAGACACCAATGCTTGGTATGGTCAAAGGCAGTAGGAAAAAAGGAAGACCACATTACAGGTGGATAGGTTCAATCGAGGAAGCCATGGCTCTTAGTCTGTGAAATTTGAGAGGATTGTACATGACAGTGGAACGTGGAGGTCTCTCATTCATAGAGTTGCCATAAGTCAAAATTGATTTGAAGGCAGTTAACAATAATAACAAACACTGCCTAGACACATCCAAATTCTAGGGGTGTAAATCTTTGCTTTAGACAAGATCGCTACAGACATGAACATGGAGTTTAAGAAAAAAAAATTCCCACTCAACAACTTTTTTGTGCTTTTTAAAATTATTTTTCACATTTTGGGGAAATTTTACAAACCCCCCCCCCTCCGCTTAATACAGCAATCATGATTTTTGCACAGAAAACAGTAAGGAGGAGAGGGTTGCACAAAGTACACGGTTTTCTTAAAAAACAAACAAACCAACAATGTATTCCGTACATATAAAATATTTACAAAAGAAGTTCTGAACTGCTGAAATGCCAACAGAGTGTCTTGATGCACCAAGACATCTTTTCTCCTCAAGGATAAGTAAAATTGGTTGTTATGCTTTACATAAGTGTCAAATTCATATATTAAAAATTTGGGTATTCTGGGTTTGTAAACAGTTCTATATTGTCAATTCCATTCAGTATAAATACAATGCCCCATGATTTTGAAAGGGGGAGCAAAAAAGCTCATGCTATAATAAATCGGTTAGTCTAAGGTGCCACATGTCTCTTTGCTGTTTATGCTTCTATGAAACACCATTTGGATTCAATAGCAATCTTGGCAGCCTAAGGAAAAGCTGCTGGAACAGCATGAAAACAGAGCCTTTCTGGCCAATATCTGACCTGGATATGGTGATGTAAACAGCAAGATAGTTTACATAACTCAAGTAATTGCAGAATAGTTTACATAACTCACAATCAAGTTATCAATAATACACTTCCCACTTCAGCGGCTAGCCCTAAATGCGCTTCCTAGAAAGTAAGTTCTGGAGCTTTTTTAAAGTAACATTTTATTGAACTTAAACAGACTACAAAGCAGAGGGAAATGGTAGATCATTAAATGCATGAACTAAACTTGGGAAGAAGAAGAAGGAGTATATTCATGACAACAAAAAAGAGTTTTCCCAATATTTCTGATGGTTTCAGAGTGGATTATAAAAAGAGGTATAAGTACACATGACCATAATAAAAACATACAACTAACATAGACCCTGGAGGGTTTGAGCCCCCCCACCAGTCTAGGCTGGGATGTTGGTGCATACATACACACTGCCATGAAATGGTCAGGCACACAGATCAGGACTACCAAGGCTCATGCATGGTTGAGGTCCCCGAGGAAATATCAATCAAAAGTATCCTTGAGTGCACCACCAACAGTAGAAATAATGCAGCATGATACCAGCTGCATTTTACAGCCATGGCTCCATTGTACAAAATCCTGGATAAAATTCCCCCCATTCCAATCCCACTCCCCAAAAAAACAGGAGAAAAGAGAGTGATGAATTCTCTCAGCACACAATATTGTTTTATTGCACTATTCATTCATCTAGTGGAAGAATGCAAAACTTTCAAAATGACCTTGAAGTCTGAAAAGCTAGGACTTCTCTCCATGCCACCGGATTGATTTTAAAAATTTATATGAAACAACCAAGGAGACATGTTTTAATTAAAAAGCCGAGCCTTATTTTTTTTTTTTTTTTTTTAAAAAAGAAACTGGGATGCCACCAGGTGTCAGCAGAAGAATAGTGCACCACATTGCTGAGGTGATAAACAGGAATGTGCAAGAACCATCCATACAAATAAGCTCCGCTTCAAAATGGAATTACATCCTTGTTGATTAAAAAAAACAAAACAATTCAATACGGATGGTGATGGGGAGACTAGGACGTACAAAAGGGCCACAGGTGGGACAGGTGAGAATTCATGTTTTTCATAATTTGATATCTGTCATTAGTGCTGCTATTATTATTCTTTCTTCCATTAATGAGCAAGAACATAAAAATGATATATATTTTTTTGGTCGCGGTTGTGTGCCTTCAAGTTGTTTCTGACTTATGGCAACCCTATAACAGGGTTTTCTTGGCAAGTTTCTTCAGACCCGGTTGCCACTGCCATTCTCTGAGGCTGAGAGTGTGACTTGCCCAAAGGGTTTACATGCCTGAACCTGAATATGAACTCTAGTCTCCAGAGTCATAGTCCAAGACAAATCACTCCAATAAAAATGATATTACATACATACAATGTGTACAGAATGTCTAAAAAGGTGTGTAACACTTTACAAAAGAGTGGCAATGCTAGCCTCCTGGAGCAAAGGACAACAGAGTCTCATGACACCTTTGTGTGTCGACTACAAGCTACAGTCCTATTTCTCTCTTGATTTATTATCTGTCTCTCCAAGGAGCTCAGAGCTGCATACACAGTTCTCCACCCACACATTTCACACAGTAATGGTGTGCCGTGTGATTTATTAAGGTCTGCCAGTCTCACTTTAGCCAGACCAGCCTGACCTACCTGTAGGACAATAAGGTGCATCACCTAGAAGCAGGTAGCAACAACTGACCTTCTCCATCCCCACTATACCTGACTTTGACCTGACCTTGACAGAAAAATGTGAAAGGTGTGTGTATGCAGCCAATCTGTTTTAATTGTGTTTTAGTTTTAATAACACTGTATTGTACTTTAATATATTTGTTTTGTGAGCAGCCCAGAGAAGCTATGCTATGGGGCTATGATATAAATACAGAGAGTAGTTTAAAATGTATGGAAGCAAAATTAAATTGTTTTGACAAGAATACACATCAGTTTCATTTACTGCTTTTCCCTTCATCAGGTCCAGTAATCTCGTCTCAGAAAAACAGCCCATTGAGACACCTTCAAAGAGAGGCTGCTAATCCTTCACCACTTCAGCTCATGCTCTTGGATCTTTCACCTCCTCCAGAATCCTATTGCAAAACCTCTTCTCAGATCAGAGAGACAGTGAATATAGCATGACTGTCATAAGGCACAACAACTGTTTCATTATTTGTGCTTTTCCTCTCTGAGAGAACCAGTGAATGACAGCAGCCAGAAAAGAGATTACCACTGAAAGCCGAACTTCATCCAAAAGCCAGCAGACACAGTGGCATCCCATCAGTGCTCCAGGCTGCAATGGGAAACCCAAAGAGCTTACTATATCTACTCGGAATGAAAACAAGCTTTGTTAGCAGAAGAAGGGTGTATTTCACAGGATAAAGGCCCAGCTCGCAAAAATCATTTTCAGCTAAAAGCTTCTCTGTAACACCGAGTGCACAATAAGGCAGTGACTGGAATTATAGAACTGTGCTTCCTTGCAAAGCTACATCAGCTGTTTATATTTTCTGTTCTGTTTTCAGTTTCTGGGCTCAACAACATCACTTGTTTAAATTTCACATCCTTATCCATTGTTCCCTCCACTCTTCCTTCTAAAATTAATAATATTCTCACTGTCTTTGTTTCGTCTTTTGCTTATCTTAATTCTATAAAGTTCCATGAGAACACCAAATTTGTACACAAGAAACTGCTACTGTGGCCCTTATAGTACTACAAATGGCTGCATAGATATACTTATGTATTTCAACTGTGCACTGTACTCTGTCCACAAAACTCAAGGACAGTTCACTCAAGGACAGTTGCATGAAGTTAGCTGGGAAGGTCACCTCTAAGGAGGTGGAGTTGCTATGGGAAAGGCTTGCCATTCCCCTGAGGGGAATCAGGATCCTGGGAGTAGGGCATCTCTGATGGAAAGGAGAGGCCCAAAGCCCTCAACATTTTCCTTAAGAGTATTTATTTATTTATTTACAGTATTTCTAACCCACTCTTCTCAACCCCCGAGGGGGGACTCAGAGCGGCTTACAAGGTAATCCTTAGATGCTGGCAGTATACAATTTAAAACATAAATTCAGCAAAGTTAAAGCAAGCACAATCAACAATAATTAACAATCAAACAGTTCAAGATCTCAGTATATGATCCTTCCATATCCCAAAGCGGTAATCCGTGTTCTTATGACCATCAACTTTAGCCAGTCCCAGTGAAGTGCTGCATTACATTAATGTGCAAAAGCCTGGTCCCACAACCATGATTTTACTTTCTTCCTAAAGGCCAGGAGGGATGGGGTTGATCGTATCTCACTCAGAAGTGCATTCCACAGGCGGGGGGCCACTGCCAAGAAGGCCCTGTTTCTCCTCCCTGCCAGCCGCAATTGCGAGGCTGGCGGGAGCGAGAGCAGGGCCTCCCCAGAAGATCTTAAGTTATGAGGCAGGACATAGGGGCAGATGCGTTCGGACAAGTAAGCCGGGCCAGAACTGTATAGAGCTTTGTACTGGGGAATCCTCTTTTTGGAACAATCTGACAGCCGAGGGTGGAAGAATCCCATCCTCCTCCTCCTCCAGTGAGGTTTCCCCTTTCTCTGCCTTCAAGGAGGTGATATTGCCAGTCCTGACATGATACTCCTCCTCCGAGAAGTGCGTGGCAGAAGCCGCACTTTTTCTAGTGATGGTATAGGGCTGCTTTTTGTGCCTCTTATGGGGTGCCTATGGGGAAGCTGGGGATCCTCTTCAACCTTGGAGGCTGAGCCCTCCCACTTATCCTCCACTAGGCCATGGTTTGACTTGATTTTGGCCATATGGTCAAGATGGTGGCCATCTGGGCAGAAAGAGAAGACATCCATCTTGTCTCACATGGTTTTTGTGTGTGAACTTGAAGCAGCCTGGAGTGGTCCCTGGGACCACTGCCACCCATCTCCTGGGCTGTGGGAGGGGTAGAAAAGATGGGTGAGGGAGTGGCAGCCAAGGAAATGAGAAATTTGCAAGAAAGGGCATCTGAAATAGGAGAGAGAAAAGGACAGAGAAATAAAGGCTTTTTTTATAATATAGAGATTTATGTTTTAGATAGACAATAAGGGAAAGATAAGGATAGGAATGAGGCAGAGAAAGGGGATGATCCAAAACAGGATTGGAGCAGCTATAGCAACAAGCAACCAAGAACAGAGCAGTAGGCAAGAAAAAGACTGGCCTTCTCAGGCTAGTCCCCCCCCCCCCCATGCGAGGACACTGGACACTAGAAGATCTTTCTTTTTCCTGCGTATCTGGGGAACCCAAACTACAGGATGCTCTTCCCTTATCTATTGGGCATTTGTGGAAAAGCCATGCAAACCAACAAACCTAGGAGCTGGTACAAGTGAGAATAAAAGGTTATTCAAGTGCTTGATCTTCATCTCCCAGCATAACTGCAGTGTGCCTTGCACAGAACTTGGTCGTATGACCATTTAAGTGATTAATGCTTTATTTACAGGGGTGTTGAGGCTATGTGGACCAAGATGTATGATCTCAATATCCTAAACACTTGATGAATGCCACAGAAAGTTAAGGGTTCAGTATAATAACCTCTACAAGGTAAGCTTATATGGCATTGCCCTCATGTTGTGTTCTCTATTATGGCTTAACTGCTGGGGCAAAGTTAAGGAAGTGCCAAGTTTTTCAGATCAAGGTTATTACGAAACTATAATCCTTAAATTATGCAATACCTTGGTTTCAGGCCTTTCTAAACAAACACACTGGCTAGTGTTCCTTGGACAGGAACTAGCTTTTCTTTTCTTTTCTTTTTGACCTAGGAATTTATCTATGTGATCATCAAGGAGTTATGTCAGAAACCTGAAAGAATTCATGATTTCTTGTAAGTCACTTGCTCCAGTATCATCCCCTTTACCAACAAACTGGAAACTTTGTACCTTTGGGTCTGGAAGCAGAACAGAGTCACTAACAGAGGGAAGCTGCTGCAAGCCTGGAGGGTTTCCAAGATAGCCAAAATTACAAGTATTTCCAAAATTCCCTCTAAAAGGCTAAGCCCTCTCTCCACCACACACACACGAAAAAAGGAGTACAAGACTGTGCCTGCAATACTGTTACGTACCGTAAATAAAATTCTATTCTACTGTTATGTACAGGTATGCAAACTATATAATGAAGACTGTCCTTTGCTTTATAGCTGTTTCCATTCATTCTTGTGTGGGCCATTTCTAATAGCTGATCTGGTACTTCGCTTTAAAAAAGGTAGAAGGTACTGAAATAGACAGAGGGAAAGGAACAGAAGGAAGTAATGGCTTTGTTAGTGATTAAACTCTCAGATTTTCTACCAATTCCACGTTAGCTATACATACTGCATGATAACCCATGATAGCCATCACCTTCTGGTTGCAGTGTGTATAGCTAATGTGGAATTGGTAGAAAATCTGCTAGTGAGGAGGCATTTTTGTATGCCACTGTGGTGTTTTACTCAAAGAGCAAGACCAACTTTAGATATGTGCACTTGAATGAAAATCTATTAACTGCAATCAGGCTTTCTTCCATTTAGGGCTGCCTAGAATCACAGCCTCAGAGACAAATATGCCTTCCTTACAATCGTCCATGAATCTAGATAATTTCTTGATGTGGGAATTTAGCAGCATGTGCACACCAAGTTCCACTTCAAGAACTTTCTTATCTATTAGTCCCAGCTAGATCGCTGAAGTAATGGGATCTTCCTAAGTGCTGTACTGACTTCCCATTTAGGAAAGGATTATATGGGCTGACTTTGGATGGGACTAGCAATTGGACTTAGACCTTGAATGATGAGATCAATCATGTACATTTTCAAGCACTCATTTGCCTCTAAGAATTCAGTTGCTTATTCAGCAACACACAGACTTTGATATCATGATATGTTTAAATGGCTGGTCATGATTCAATCTAAAATTCATTTAAAAGAAAATCAAGCAGGTGTAGGATTAAAGGTGAGTGCTTAACTGGAAGAAAGTGAGACTACTATTCATAAACTTGGAACTTGGAAGATACCACAAGGGCCACCCAGTCTAATCCCCCACCATGCAGGGATACACAGTCAAAGCACTCTCAACATATGACCACCCAGTCTCTATTTTAAAACCTCCAAAGAGGGAGGCTCCACCAGACTCTGAGGCAGTGTGTTTCACTGTCAAACAGCTCTTCCTCCTATTGTTTAGGTGGAATCTCTTTTCCTGTAGCTTGAATCCAGTGCTCCGTGTCCTAGTCTCTGGAGCAGCAGAAAATAAGCTTGCTCCATCCTCAATATGACATCCTTTCAAACATTTAAACATGGCTATCATGTCATCACTTAACCTTCTACTCACCAGACTAAATATATCCAGCACCCTAAGCTGTCCTCATAGGGCATGGTCTCCAGACCTTTCACCATTTTGGTTGCCCTCCTCTGGGCATGCTTAGGGTGCATGGCCCCATTCTGTGATGAGGCAAATTGGTCAGAGAGGTTTGACCACAAGAGGGAAGCAAAGATGGGCAGGGAATCTATTATTGCAGTCTGCCCTCCCCATACGTGTATGGGGACAAGAGTGCATGCTCAAGCCCCATCGAAAAGAATGGAGCGCACACTCATGGCGTGGCACAAGGTGTGCAGGTATACACCCCATTACTTCTGCTGGGGCTTGCCTTCTGCATGAGCTCAAAGCTGCAGAAGACAAGCCTGCCTACAGTGAGGGCCAACTGTACTAACTGATGGTAACTACAGGACTCCTCTATTCAGTTAGTTTCAAAAAGGAGGTAAGTTGGCCTAAAGGAGAAGGAAGAGGTGGAGGGGGAAATCCCATGGAAGAAACCTTTATAGGAAGATTAGACCAAGAAGCATAATTAATATAGGAAATCAATGGAAGCATAGAATCATAGAGTTGGAAGAGAACCCCAGAGCCATCCAGTCCAACCTCTTCTCCATGCAGGAGTACACAATCAAAGCACTCCCAAAAGATGACCATCCAGCCTCTGTTTAAAAACTTCCAAAGAAGGAGACTCCACCACACTCTGTGGCAGCATATTCCACTGCTGAACAGCTCGTACTGTCAGGAAGTACTTCTTAATGATGAGATGGAATCTCTTTTCTTGTAGTATGAATCATTGCTCTGGGTCCTATGATTGAAACTACTATTCAAATTTTCCTTGAAACTCACTTTTAATATGTTTGTTTTGTCTAAATATTCATTTAAAGTGCATCCCACTTAAAAAGCAAGAAAAGGGAGGCTGAACACCATGCTTCAGTCCCTTCTTGTTAGTATGTGCAGTTATGTTCTTATCACAATGAAAACAAATTTCTTTACTTATCCAGTGGAGACAGTTTAAATCTCAGGTTGGCAAAGGGTTGGATTCAGATATTGTTGGATATTGACTTTCAACATCCTCAGTTAGCATGGGCAATGGTTAGAGATGATGAGAACTATAGTCTAACAACTCCTGCCTTCATTTAGAACTAATTTGTTTTGCAATTTTAAAAAAATGACAACAGCTCCTCTGTGTAC
Organism: Urosaurus nigricauda; assembly: GCA_034509955.1. NCBI lineage: Eukaryota > Metazoa > Chordata > Lepidosauria > Squamata > Phrynosomatidae > Urosaurus > Urosaurus nigricauda. The sequence continues at coordinate 219,596,134 of JAOEGL010000001.1, forward strand.
AAATGCAGAAACATTTTACTTCCCAGTCAAGAGCCCTTGGATTACAACACGTATATGAACTAAGCCCTACTAATAGTTTATTAACATCAGTGACTGCAGGAATATGGCCCATTAAATGTTAATAGCTGTTTTGCAAATATGTCTGAGTTTAAAACACCATTAAATGCTTCTGGCCATTAAGTTAAACTTTTGTTTTCCCTGGTGGACTATTTGCACTTAGATTGCATTCCCTAAAGTAGCATCTTCTTGAGAGTATTATCTTCCCACATATAAACTGATATGCATACATGGCATAATGCTTATAAACAAATTCTAATTAAGTTGGCAGTCAGCCCATTGCTATTTATTGTATGTATATATAATTGCAGTGATACATCTCACACTGATATTTAGTAGGATGAATCAACCATGATATGAAAAGGTAAAAAAAAAATGTATCCTTGACACAAAATATGACCCCCATCTGCATTCCCTGCGTGTTTTGTAATAAACATGTGAGAAACAATATATAGCTCAAAACCTCTAAAACAGCGATGGCAAACCTTTTGGGAATGAGTGCACAAATTCAAAAGTGTTCCCGCACAGGGTGTCTGTATTTATTTATTAGTTTTGTTTCTTTCTGTTCCAACTGGTTTTAATGCAAGTGAAAATAACAAGGGTGGTCATAGCAGGAGACGGGCTGTTTAGAGAAGTGCTGTGGCTTTGTACTCAGTGGAGTTAAAGCCTCCCCGATCTTTGCCTGGCATGTCCTGGGAACTCTTCCCTTTTGCAATGTTGGCAGGATAGCCAAAGGGCAGTTGAAAGACCCGCTCCTGTATAAGGAGGGATTCCACAAGCGGAAAGAGAGATACATGGCATCCTATGGTTCCTGGAGCAATCTCCCTGATTACAATTGGAGCCTTTTTACGTTCTCCCCCCCCCCCCCCCATTTTATTAAACAAGACATACTTTAATTTTCCACGCAGGCTCTATAGCACACAATGGATAAGTACATAAACATGCCCTTTTTAAAAAGGAAGATCATAATCTTATTCATTTATATGTTTTGCTCAGATGAAAGCCAAGGTTTAAGTGCTATTTAACAGAAGTCTCTCAGCAGCCCAACCCTTCCAAAGAGTTACAGATAACATCTCTCATTGCAATTTAACTTTTTTATCAGACATCTCCACACTTCCTAAGCTGCCATTCTAGCATTCTTCCACATGGGGGAAACACCCAAATGATCTGAAACAGGTTGCATTAATTCATGTAATAAAAATAGGTCATTTTTAAAATGCAAGTTATCTGCTTTTCATTTCAGACAACTGTGTGCCAATGTGTGTTTGTTGCCCTTCAGCAAAGAACAAGCATACCGTAATGCCAAAGGAGAGCTTTACCATGTACTGCTAAAAAACCAAGTAAGTGTCTCTTCCAACTTTATGATTCTATGTCATAGAGCAAACCTAGCATGAACTCTAACTGGATTCCAAAATGGCCAAACTGAAACTATCATACTTTGGACATAGCATGAGAAATCACGACTCAATGGAAAAGACAACAATGCTGAGGAAAGTGGAAAGCATTAGTAAAAGAGGGAGACTGCATTCATGATGGAGTGACTCAAACAAGAAACCAAGACCCTGAGTTCAAAAGTCCTAAGCAGGAATGTTAATAACAGACTCTTTGGGGGGGGGGGGAGTGTGTCATTCTATGTAAACATGATGTAAACAACAAAACATCGTAGCTGAATAGCAATGCAACAAACCCACAAACTGTATTGAAATGCAGTACCTTAGCATCTTCAGTGCTTTCTGCTACCATATATGTGAAGTTGATATTCACCAAATCGGTGCCACTGCAAACACACACTATTCGTCCTTCCAGTTCATTTTCTGCTTTGCCAACAGTTTCAAGAGCACCTAGTATCTTTGGATCCTGTTAGACACAATGAATGCCTTGTTAGAAAACCAACTCTATAAAGAGAAAGGGTTTTTGTGTTCATCTATTTTCTGTAAACATTTATTCTTTGCTTTAGACTCATCCTTTGATCAACATTTCTAGTATATAACAACAAATCCCAACTTATAATGGTTTCATCTGAAAGCCTCCAAGAGAGACCATTCATTTTTTAAATATGATGGGGGGTCTTTCACTGGATTGGCTAATACATTTCCTCTTCCTGTTTTTCAAAACCAGGCCATAGGGCCATTTCAAGTTTAGTTTCATTTTTTTCTGTCTTTATTGGCCTTTTTGGCTCCTGGACCTGCTGCAGTTGCTCACCCTGGCTCTTAGGGTCATGTCCACATCAGACTGACTTAGGTGAATCTGTCAAAAATTGCACATTAGAATTAAATTTCCACTATCTTTCCCATATGCATTTGTCTCTTTGATACCCCAAAATCCTTCCTATGAAGTGTCAGTCTTCATTTTCATGAATCCCTCTGAATTCATTAGGCAGTCACCCATAATCACACCAGAATTAAATGGTCAATCCTAACTACAGATCACTGAATCAATCAAACAATGGTAAGTAATCACTTATGTAAATTTCAATTATCCAAATGGTTTGTTCTAGATGAGACAAACAAATAGATTTAGGCCTTGATTAGTTAAAAAAAGTCCTCTGATGAGTCTATGAAAATCAAACCAATTTTTCAAAAGATCAGGTTTTACCATGAGCATCTCTAAATGCCAAAGTCTCTTAATGCCACTCCCACAGCCACACAAAGGCTATGTGGAAAGAATGATCATAAATTATCAAACTAAGATACACAACTGTATCCTATTGCATCAAGTGACTGTATATAAGGCATTAATTTGTGTGTGTGTGTGTGTGTGTGTGTTTAATTCTGTGATCCTTGGGGATACCAGGCTTTCAGCAGCTTTTGACATTTGTAGATGGCAATCTCACAAAGAAAGTTCCATGACTGGTCCTGAAGCCAACACTTATTGTTCAAAACACTACCAAAAAACTTGACTGCAGAAATACCTTTGGTACTGCTCCAAAACGAATACTGTTGATTAGGGAGCACTCTAAAACTTGCCCTTCCTGTAACAACAAAAGGAACAGCGTAAGCTCCAAGGTTTGTTGTAATTAACACAGAAAATATCAAACCAGGAAATTTAGCAAAAACAAGGCACAGATGGAAGTTATAATCAGAATTAACTCACAGCAGTATGTAGTTGAAAAAAAAAGTTAGTTAAAGTAGGAGTGAGGATCCTGTGTCCCTCCAGATGTTGTTGGACTCCAATCTCCCAACTAGCTCCCCCTCCATGGTTCAGGGTTAACTATATTTGGATGGGGACATGTTATTCAAACATGGGTTAAAGATGATTGAGTGATCCCATTAGTCCTAAAACAGGGGGAGATTTCTTCCTAATACTTGGGGCTATAATTACTGTTTGCCATATTGGTTGGGGTGAATAGTAGCTCTAACCCAAAACATCTGGAAGACATCAAGATGCTCATCATATTCAAAATTTTCTCCACCAATGGCTCTCCACATCAAATATAGAAAGGATGAAGTAAAATTAATGCCAGTATTATGTCATGAGTTGAGGTCATAAGGGAACACAGGTGGCCTGTTGCTATGCATTCACAAAACCAGCAGCACAGGAAAGGATGGAAAGATTCAGATGGAGACAGCATGAGGACAACACATACTGAAGACGATCATCGCGATAACCACATTGGTAAAGTTTTATACATCTACAACCAAAAATATATTTCAATGAGTACTCCTGTAGTCAACAAATCTACCTCTGCCTTCCTTAAGCCTCATAAATACACACCACTTGCTTCCTTTCTATAAAGAGAGGTCTTCTGAGGAGGATAGAGGAGCCTCTATCTCCTTTCTCCTTTCTCAAATAAGAAGGGGAAATATATGGAATGGACATAAATAATCTGCAGGAACTATGTTCCATTTATGGATTTCCCCCACAAGACTGTGAGATCCTGTGCATGAATACACAAATGCAAGTTAAATTGTGTTTGTCATCTAATGGCAGTGGTTCTCAACAGAACAAACAACATTGTGTCTTGTTATGAATATGCATTGATGGCTTATAGAATTGGAAGATGGAACTACTCAACACAGTCATGATCCTGTGATCTTGAAATCATTAGAAACTGTACCTTTCCTTCACTTTTCCATGTTAGAAAAAAGCCAAACTCATCCACTTTAAAGAGGCAGCTTGGTTCAAAAACAGAAGACTCCTGTTTAAAGAAAGAAAGAAGGCAAAATCAAAAATCAGTTAAAAAAATTACAGGAGCTAGGGAAACATCATTCCAATCAGAACAAAACACCTATACACACACTGGCATTAATAGATTTGCCTTCCTGACTCAGCTGTTATTCAACACAATATGTCCACTGTGAAGGTACAGCTTGCACATGCAGAGGAAATCTTTTAGGATACATCCCCAAGACTTGTTGACCTCCAACTGTACTGGAATACAACAGAGTTGCAGTGCAGTTCCAGTATCTAGAAGGGAATGGTTTGGGAACAGTTGCCAGCAGTTTGAAGAGACGTCTTTTCCACTTTCATCCAGTGGCACATGGACACTGTATACCAGGTAGTTATAGAGGATGCTAAGCCTATGTGTGTCCTGCAAATCCTCTCCCATTAGTCATGAGGAAGGAGTAATGGAAGGTACAAAGGGGCTACTGTCTTGATGTTCCATTTCTCAGCTTTTCATAAGCAGTGATTGGACACTGAGGGAACAGAATGTTTGACTAGATAGAATGTTTGACCAGCACATCTCTTATTGTGTTCTTAATCCTTGACCAGAATTGGAATGGAAGCCTAAGTGATGAAGAGATTATGGAAGATGTGCCCAGGCCGCACCTTGTAACAGCCTGCTATAGTGTTTGCAAACATGCTGCAAGGAGAGAGGTCAAAATGGTTCTGTTATGTGCTGGGAACATAATTTCATGGATGGATGCTGCACAGAAGTGAACTCAAGAATCCCTTCTGCTTATTTCCACAGCTTGTTCGGTTCTTATGTTTTGGGAACAGTCTCTGCAGGAGAAAGGGAAGGGCATTATCAAGTGCTTAAGAATCCTTCTGCAAACAGCAAATGCTCAGCAAGCTATTTAAATTCCTCTTAGTGTATTTACTGTTGCCATGAATGTGGAGTGTAAGACCTCCTGATGTTCTGGCAGGCCTTAATGTTTAAAAATACCTTTTCTTCATTTTAAGAGATTAGGGAATGAAATATTACTGAGGGGTTTGATCAGAACTTGTATTTTTATTTTCAGTTACTTATGTTGTTAAACAGAGTCTCTAGGTAATCTGATTGATAGATTAGCCAGAGATTCTGTTTATGTGAAGTTGTTAAAGTGCCAGACAATGCCCATGTATTAAATCCAATTAAACAAACAAAGCATCTAATGATCTACTTCTAAAAAGAATGTGGACTGCATGGCTAAATAAATATAAAGCATGCATCCAATTTGATCTTTCTCAAACCCAGTAAGTCTCCACTCATAATCTTTGGGGATATTTCTTTTTACAAGTTTACAGACATGGCTGCCAATACTTTTCCAGCCTGAATGCAAGGTACAGGTGGTGACGTTTGAATCCCTAAGCAGCTCGGGACACTTCCCCCTATGAATGATTCCCTGAGAACTGAAGTTTCATAGAGGGACTGACCTCTGTGTCCCATCAGAGAAATACACTGTATAGATGTGGGACAGAGTCTTTTCAGCTTTGGCATCCTTACTATGGAATGCTCTCCTATTGAAGGCCCAATTGGCATTAACACGGTCTTCATTTCTGTGCTAAATGAAAACACAGCTGTTTATTAAAGGTTTGGGGGCTTAACTGATGTGGCTTCAGACAGTTTTAAACTATTTCTACCTTTTAAAACTGTTTCAACTTTTTAAATTGTGTAATGTTATTTTAGTCTATTTAAATTATTTTAACTGTGTTATGAGCTGCTAAAATCAATTAGCTATAAAGGCATCCATGTGGATTTGTGAGAGAAGATGGGATATAAATACTTTAATAAATAAATGGTCTTGTAACAAGTGAATTTTGCTGGAGTGGAACAGCCAACTTTCCACAGCCAATATTGGATGAGCTAACTGATTTGCCTTGGGATGAAAATGGCAGGGCTTTTTCTGGCATTCATCGGGCACTTTTTGTCTCTCTGTATGCACTGTTGAAAGGAAATATTCAAGGACAATAATAAATGGAATTTAAGTGCTGTACTTTCCTTTCCTAGCCCCAGATAAGGAAATCCAAATCCAATCTGAAGTGTAGCTTAATGCACAAACAATGTGGGGTTTCAGTAAGGAAACAAACAATTAAACACCCATGAATGGCAGCAAATGGAGTGTTTTGGCAAAAGCAGGAATGGAAAGGATAGTCTCCATTATTTGTTTCCAAGAAGAAAAGTGGGGGTCTCGAACAGCTTGTAAATTCTATAGGGAAGATAAGTGAGCGACAAGACTTTAGCAGTCTGTACTGGTATTTACCTCTCCTGAAGTACTTGTGTTGTAGGCAAATCTGATCTCCTCCTAGCCTCCACCTGAAAATCCCAATTCCTATCCTACTGCATCCCAGTTAGTATATGACTGATCAGGAACGCAAGCAGCAAGACTGTATAAGGATGCCTCAATCTTCACAAGTAGAGAATCATTCGTGCGTTCTCAGATATTGCAAGAACCTCCAAAGCCATGGAAATCCTTTGATGGCTGCTGACCCTTGTAAGATTAGGGGTATGCTGTTGTGCTGACTGTGAGTTTACTACTCCGCTGCGATTACCAGATAGGAGGAAGAACGGACCTTTCTACACTCACAAGAGATGGACTCCCACAGCATTTGGTAGGTAATTTGAGGCCATCTTGCTGTGTACCAAATGCTCGGGGGTTGGTCTTTTGTAAGCATAGTTGGCACCCACTCTTTCCACTCATACTGGATAGTTCTCCCTAGAGTCCCAATGGAACATGTCAGGACTTTCAAACATGGAGAGTATTCTGTAAAAAAATATTTATTCCCCACCCCAAGAGGGGAAATGAAAACATGGTCCTTTTTTAAAAATAAGGTTAACAACTGGCAACTTCTGTTTTAGTGCATTTGCTTGGCCATTTAAAACACTGGAGGGTGATCTCTATGGCCTTTTTCTGTTTTTAAGGTTTTTTAAAAAAAAAAACAATAAAATAAAACAGCTAAATAATAGAGGATAATAAAATAACAACTAAAGTGCAGCTTCATGAAACTAATGGGTAATGTTCAATGAGTAATTTGTTTTTAAAAATGTTCCAAGGTATCAGTGCTTGTTAGTAACTACAATCTAGTCATCCAGTGCCTCAAAATTTGGAGTGAAATCCAAGAGGGGACTTTGAAAGCATTACTATCTTCTGCTCCCAACATTTAAGCTGTTTGTGAAAGAATGGCAGAAAGTCTTTAAAGAAATTTTTGTTTTTTAGCAAAGAAAGTTTTTTTTTTTAAAAAAAAAAAAATCAAAACAGCATGCCTAGCTTTATTCATCCTGTTCGAATGAAAGGCTACAACAAGAGAAATCATACTCTCTGAAGAAAAGGTTGATACTGATATGCAAAAGGAACTTGCAGCACCTTTGAGACTGTGCAAAAAAAAAAATGTAGCATAAGCTTTGGTTGACCTGGTCTTGCATCTGAGGAAGTAGACCAAGTCTACAAAAGCTTGTGCTTCTTTTACACAGTTAGTCTCAAAGGTGCTACTAGATCCCTTTGCATACTGATATTACAGACTAACATGGCTATGTCTCTGAATTCTACCCAGGTTGAAAATAAGAGAGTGGGGAAATTTATCATAAATATCTAGTACATAAATTTATATATTACCAAACGTATGTACTAGATCATATATATATATATATACACACACACACACACACACACACACACATAATTACTCAAAGTGAATTTTCTAAAAAAGAAACCTAAAAAACCAATGTTCACTATGTACTGAAGCTCATTTGGATTCCTTTTGAACACTAAGGAGTTTATCACATAGGGGAGAAAGTGTCATGCTCCCGTGTTTGTTTGTTTTTCTGTTACCATAGCACAATTTCACAATAGTAGAATAGCAACAAAACAGTAACGAAAGATGATCACACACTGCCAATACAATATCTGTTTGGAGGAGAACAAGCTTTACATTCACATCAAGCTGACCTACTGCAAGGTTGTCTCTTTAGATCTAATCCTTTGTACATGAATCCCAGTCCACAGCAGTGAACAGGGAAGCCTATTAAATAAATAGCTCGTGGAGTATCTAAGAGACATAGTTCAGTGCATGCTTCATAATAGTAAATGTCACAGTACGTGCTTTCACAATGAGGGCTCTAGTTTTCATATTCCCATAGTATCAGATTCTGGCCTTTAAATCTCAGGGAACCTGATGTTGCTGAAGATTATTAATGTAGATTATCACAAGGATGAGGCAAGAGACCTCTCCCCATCATTAAATCGTCATTAAATAATGTTAGTCGTGTGATCAGAGTGAAGATTATCACACCCCCATGCAATTGTCCCATTCTTGTCCTGTCTGCAAACAGTAATGGATGCATCATTTGGTATTAACCATTGATATCAAATGGTATGTCCATTACTGTTTACACATGGGACAAGAACTGAGTAAGCACGGTGTGTGTGTGTGTGATAATCTTTCCCCCTATCATGTAATTACATGCTTTAAGGACGATTTAATGATGGGAGGGGGAGGCTTGCTTCTCATTTGATAAAGTCAAATCGTAATCAACCCACTGATTTGACAGAAAGGCAGTCTCTTATGTTTTTGCCCACGAAGCTCTAGGCAGGGATAGGAGGCAGGCATGTGCTGTTTGACTTCAGGCTTGCTGTTTCTGTTTGCTTTTTTTCTGGATTGCATTAAAATAGGTCCTTACTTCTTCATATCTGTCAAAAACAGCTCCATCTTGCAGAAAGGACGGAACTGGCTTCTGCCAGTTAAATTCATATGGTTTTGCCATTGCTTTGAACAACTACCCTGAAAAAGAAACAAACAGTAAAATTAAATTTTGGAATATGAAGCAGTGAAGACTATTGATACTATTTTATTACCAGATACGGAACCAAAACCAATTTTTCGTTCCACCATTCATTAACCATTATAGTTAATACCTGGGAGAGTAAAAACATCAAATTTTCATGCCAAATTTTGTATCAAATGTTGATATACATATATTGATGTGTTCATGCCTAAACCAAACCATTTCTCCTAGAGAAAAGAAATCACAGTATGAACTTTCACAACTAAGTAAATGAACAGCCAGAAGAAAGTTAACATGGGTCCAGCAACTCCTTATTTGTGTGTATATAAATATTAGAGCTTAGGAAAGTTCCTTTTTTGGACTGCTATTTCCTGGATCTCTCTGTCAATATGTAGTCAAAAAAGCAGGAGGCATTTCATAGTTCTGGTTCAAATTATGGCTTTGATGCTAACTTTTCTAAGCTCTGTAAATATGCTGTATATATCAAACTTTTTTAAAAATGAGTTAAGCCATCCATCTAACCCAGCACTGCCTTCTTTGACTAGCAATTGGTCTGAGGGAAAACCCTCCCTACCACAACTACATGAGATACAGTAAACAGAACTTGACCTTGGACCTTCTCTGTACGAAATCTGTGCCTTATTACCAATACACTCTCTTGCTTTCCTTTCAAGTGAAATAAGCAACAGGGAAGATTATCAGGCCAGCACTTACCGTGGGGGTGAGTGCTGATGGTAATAATAATAATAATAATAATAATAATAATAATTTATTTCTATTCCAGCTTTTCCTCTCAGAATCAAAGCAGATTACAACAAGAACATTAGATACAAAATATAATCATACTGTAAACATAAGACAGAATACAAAACATAAACCTAATGTCTAAAGCAAGAAAAATATATATAAATATATATATAGAGAAAAATACACAGAACAGAATCCACAGTATTAGCATAATAAATTAAAATATACCCTAAATCATTAATCTAACTAACAAATATCAACTTTCCTCTAGCAGTAAAAGAATACAGTTCAATACAAATACTAGGACAATAATAATACAACAGCAGGAGGAGACCATAGCCCCATATACTCCCCAAACATTACATAATAACACTTTCCCCTAGCAGCAAAAATACTGTTCAATAAATTGTCAGTTCCCCTCCAGCCTTACTGAATTGTTTGGGGAGAGGCAAATTCCTCTGAATGGAAATTTTGCATTCAGAGGAATTTGCCTCTCCCCAAATGATTCATTGACACTGGAGAGGAGCCGACGATTCCCTGACGTTGAGGAAGTGCACCATGCTTCCTCGACATTTTAGAGGCAATTTACCAGTGCTTATCCCATGATAAGCACTGGTCTGATAATCTTCAGGATGTAGAACTTGTTCACTGCCAAAATAATCTAGGACAAAGCTAGAGAAGACATTGTTCAGGTGAATTAGCATTGTGATTTTTTTTCCTTTTAAAATAAACACTTAGATGCTCATTCCCACTAGGGTATGAATCGATTTTCTGATCGATTTGTATGTGTGTCATTCACACTGGGAACAATTACATTCAGTTGGAGTCACGTTAAAGCAAGACAAATCCAACCCCCCCCTCCTGCTTTTTTCAGACACTAGGTTTTTTTTGGTGGTCCTTTTGTTAAAAAAAATGATTCAGAGGAGTTTTCTAATACTGGGAATGAGGGATCTGATTTGCATCTCACCCAAAGTTGAGGGGGGTGAGCTGGGCTCCCCTGGCTTTGTAAGCCCTCATCTGGCAGAGCAGGACCCGGCTTTGGGGCCGCTGTGGTCGTGGAGGGCAGCTGCATGGAGGGAGCAAGCCGGGAGCCACCTCGGAGGCATCAGGTCCGCTCAGCTGGCTCGGCTTCATCTGCTCCTCCGGGGGTCTCTCTGAGAGGGCATTTTCTTACTGACCCTTCTCCCCCTCCCTTTCTCCATCTCTGCCACCTTCCACCTATCTCCTCCTCCTCTTCCTTTTCCAATTTGATCTCTGGGGCTGAAGTGGGGCCGGGGCAAGGAGGACCCAGGCTGGCTTGTGAGAGAGTCAGCAGGGCAAGGAGGAGGAGAGGAAGACGGAGAGCTGCCGCCACTGCCATGGACAGAGAGAGTCCTGGCAAGCAGCATTGAGGCGAGGGCGCACCAGAGGGCAGCTCAATAGGAGGAGGGAGAGCCAGGGGAGCCCAAGCCTTTCCTCCATGCCTCTATTATTGTTGCTATTGTTGTTGCATGTCTTCAAGTCATTTCCAACTTAAGACGCACCTGTCGTGGGGTTTTCTGGGCAAGGTTTGTTCAGAAGGAGTTTGCCTTATTTTTCCTCCTCCTCCTTCCCCCCTTACTGTCATTATCACCTCTCCATGGCAGTTGTTCTTCCTCCCCCCCCCAAGTCAGTTTGAATGACAAAAAGGAGTAAGCGGCTCTGGAGAGATTTGATCATCAAAACAACCCAGCTTCCACACTGCGTTATTTTGTACTGGGAATGAGCTGGATTTAAGCTGTTCTCGAGAAGAAAATGGCAGAAAGTTTTTTATTATTACTATTTTTAGTAAAGAAAATTTTAAATTGTTGTGTGTTTTCAAGTCATTTCTGACTTATTGAGATTTTCTTGGCAAGATTTGTTCAGAAGTGGGTTACAGTTTACCTTCCCCTGAGGATGGGGGAAATGGCTTGCCCAAGGACATACAGGGTGTTTCCATGGCTGAGAAGGGATTCAAACCCTGGTCAACAGAGTTAGAATCTGACACTCAAACCACTACACTGCGCCAGCTCTCATTGTTTAAATACTATGACTTCTTTCATATGTGGGGTTTTATCTAGAGTTGTCCTTATGTGAACTGAAAATACTTCTTTGCTACACAAAAAGCAGAGCTGGGAAGTTGCTTTACTTGGAATACAACTCCCAGAATCTCCATGCCAGCCTGGCCACCAGCCATGAAGCTTTAAAAAGCAATGTTTTCAAACCCTGCTGGGAGAGTCAATGGAAGTACCCCACTGGAAGAAGGGGATATGGAGAAGAAATTTTCATTAATTCTCCTTTCACCCTTTATAGCTAATTCTCATATAGTTCTGGAGTCTTCTCAAGCATGCCAGTGTTACAATATATGCTTTTAATATAAAATTTTGGACTGTGTGTGGAGTTCCTTCATGACCTCAAACTGACCTGCCAGGCTAGCAGCCATAATCCCAAAAGCAGTGGGTCATGTAGGCAGATGAGTCATACTCACAAGATCCCTGAAAAACAACACTTTGGAAAGGTTTGGGAGTTGCTAAATGGGACAGCCATCACCTCCAAGAGTAAAATCTTTGTTTTAGGTCTCACATTGATGAGCCAGTGATTAACTTAACTCATCTACCATCTCCTCTTGATTGTTGTCAGACCACTTTGCTTAGACATGACAATGCAAAGCCTTAGTTTACAATGCCCAAGTAATCCAATACCTTTGTCTAGGCATCAGCCCCCATCAAACACCTTTGCCAGAGGGGATATTTTCCCTATAAGAACCCCCAGTTTTCGGCACTCAGTGTGCCAGCCCAGAGGTCTGCATACTCCACGTCAGTCTGATCTCTGAACCTGGACACTGGCAAGGGCCACTCAAACTCACGTTGCGGAGCAGACTTGTCCCAGAAATCACTGTCTCTTTCGGATCCCCGAGGAGAATCCCCACTTCGGTAAGCATCACCATTAGTCAAGCCTCAAACCTATTCCCAACGCTAACTACTGACTTTCCTCAGCCTTGAATGTGTGTGTGTGTAAGTGCATTGTGTGATTGTCGTTTTCTTTAATAAATTGGACATTAATTAGACAAGCCTGTCTCTGCAGAATTCCTTGAACCCCGGCCCTCTTGGTATACACAGCGGGAGGCGACCTCGCAGGGTTGTTGTAGCCGACCCATCTCGCAATTTGAGCTAATAGTATAATTCCCAACTAGGCTCTTGGCTACACCAGAGTATTTTTTTCTCAAGAAAAGAATGGAGAAGTGACAAAAAGTACAAGAAATCTAAAATAAAAGCCATTTGTCTTTAGTTAACATTTGTTGAGAAGTGCATAACATTCATCAGGCTATATTATATTAATGAATTGTTAATTTTAAGCTTTGAAAATTAGAGTTAGAATGCCCACCACCTTCATCGTATGCTCTCTGGCAGAAAATGTTCCTACTCAAAACCAAAATGGGAAAAAACCCTAACACAAATGGAAAGACCCAAAATAACCTTATATTTATTTCTGGGTGTTCTCTTCAAAAAGAAAGAGAGAGAGAGAGAAAGAAAGAGAGAGAGAGACAGGCAAGAAATCTAAGTTAAAGTACACAGCAAGAAGCCAGAAAATATGGGCAGCACAAGAAGCCAGAGGTAATATACATAATTTAATGAGCTTGTGATCTCATCATACAGACATGGTTAACAAAACAAGAGAACAAAATCAGCCAAAAGAAACCGACATTGATGTGGTTATGATGTCACAATGAGAAATAGTACTAGAACACAGAATTTTCTTTTGAATGAACTAAAAACAGCTTCAGACTTTCACAACAGCACCTATTTCAGCTGGTTTTAACTGGCTGTGTTGTGTTAGCAACTGGCAGGCAATGTTAGTAAGGAGAGCACTGAGAAAGCTGCTCAGTTAGGTCCTACCAAACAAAACTTTGTCCACAGAATTTAAATATACCATATATACACGACTATAAGTTGACCTCATGTATAAGTCGAGGCAGTTTTGGTGCCAAAATTATGGATTTTTATATGATCCATGGATAAGTAGAGGGTAAAATTTGGGGGCTTATAATAAAGGATCTAAAGGATGAAGCAAAGCAAAACAATGTCAAAATTTCAGCAGACATAGCTCTTTGTGCTTATTCTTAAGGCTGGATGGATGGGAGAGTGCTTCCAAGATAGATTTTACCCCTTTCACCAGGGGATGGTTTCTTCTTTTAAATAAGAGTTAACATACAGTACTTAAATTGACCCGTGGATAACTCGACTCAGGGTTTTTTTGGGTCAATTCTTTGACCTAAATTTCCATACTTATACAAGAATATATACAGTAGTTCTCTGATTTAAGAGACATTTGGAAGAAGAAATGAGAGTGGCATTTTACCTTGAGGGCACTGAAAGATTTGCAGTCTGTATGTAAGGGTGGAAACAATTAATAAAGACACAGCATGTCAGCTAAAGCACAAGCGTGTAACCTTCAGAAAATTAAGATTTTGATTAGAAGTTACCAAAGGAGTTGTACACTCCTTGGAGAAAAGGAGTCGATACAAACTAATGACTCTGTCTACTAATGAATATATTTCAGACCTTTAACGAAGGAGCAAAGACATTATTGGCATTTGAGTATATACTCTTTCTTTTAAACTTTAATGCCAAGTAATTAGTTTTGGGACAAATGTTGGAACAATTATAGAAGAAACAGATAATGCCTTCAATCCCCTCTTCAATACCCACAGCTACCTCCTCCTCAAAATTCCTCAAGGATAATCTCAGTTGTGCCTGAGGCATTATCTAGACTCAGATCTTTAATTACTATATTTTTGAAAATGCTACACATCAAGTTTCTGCAATACCTTCTAACTGTTTATTCATAGGATATTTTATAGTTTAATGATATTGTCAGGGACCCCTAGTTTGATCAAATATTAGATAAAACCAACAATTACCAAATTTGATCATGATGTAATCCTAGCTTTCTCCGGCACTTCAGAGATTTGTTTGATTTTGCAAATGATACAAAAGGCCCGAACAGACAGATCAAAATAAAGCTGCTTTGGGTCACTTTGGAGGTATGCTTTTTAAATGACAAATGCATCTTAAGAGGCCAGAAGCTGCACCAAAGCTGTGCTCCAGCCCTTAGGACTGGAGCGTGGCTTTGACACAGCTTCCAGTCTTTTAGGAAGCATGCAGCATTTAAACAGCATACCTCCAAAGTGACCCAAAGCAGCTTTATTTTGGCCTGTCTGTTTTGAGACTGCTTTAATTGCCCTCGCTCAGTGCTCAGGAATTCTAGGAATTTCAGTTTATTGTGTTATCAGAGCTCTCTGACAAAGGCGGCTAAATGTATCACAAAACTAAAGTTACCAGAATTCCCTAGCATTTATCCAGGACAGTTAAAGTGGTCTCATACTAGATTATTTCTTTAGCTCAGTTTAGACTTAAGATACACATCTACTTTATTTTGTTACTATGGTTTACTTATATGACAACCAGATTACATATAATTTATGACCAGATTACATATAACTTTATACAATTAGATATACAAATATGCTGTACATTTTATGTGAAGGAAACAATATTTTCTGCACAGAAAATAATAATAATACATGTTATTTCTATACAAAAATGCTGTTTTCTGTGCACAAAAAGCACACGTGAATTTTGTGTTCAATTGATCCCCAACTACAGAATTTTCTGTACAGAAAATATTTTTATGCAGAAAATGTAGTTTCTGTGCACAAAGCCTAAATGCCAATTGTGAACAAAATAAGTTCAGTACTATGACCATCTTCAAAATCTGCACATCTTTCATAGACATTCTCACAGTGGGAAGAAAATAGCTAAAATTATTTGTTGATTTCTTCAAGAATTAGTGAAGAATCACATCTCTACCTCCTTCCCAAAGAAAAACACATGGTACACAAGGCCAGCCGTTTTTGTAGCACCTGCCACAGAAAGTCTGCAAGTACTCACTCCATCCGGGCTGCAAAAACACATAATTATTATAAATTAAATAACTAATAATTTGTTGGCCTTTCATGACATTCAAGTTCAGGTGCCTAGCAGCCATCTGACTCTGACAATTGGTAAGGCTGGCTCTGCACAATATGCCTGCGTGTGGTTGAAAACTGTGGCTCACACCTCTAGAAACACTGAAAGGCCATTCTTACTGAATTGCATTCTCAATGCTCCATAATTATGAAGCTAGTATTTGGGGTATCTAGGGATTCCTCCCTTGAAAATTTTCTTTTTCACTCGCCTGTATTTTTGCAGAAAGTATCAGCACAATTTGCAAGGGGAAAAAACAGGAGGAAGATAATCCCTGTGAACCGATTTGGCAATGGCACTCACAAAGGAGGGATGAGGAGAACTGGCCTTGGAAATGTTACTTCCAAAGTTTATGGCATCTATCCTGTGGCCATAGAGAAACTTTCTTCCTAGATGTAACATAAGTATATTCTTGGTTTCCCCCAGAATATTTCTTCTGGAAGTTTGTAACTTTGATTAACTAGTTGATCTGCTCAGAATGGGAAAAGTCCTTAGAAGCAAAGCAAGGGGGGAATAATACCCTGGTTTCCTAGGTAACATAGTCACAACCTCTCTCTATGAAATCATAAAAGGGTTTGTCTGTAAATGTCTGCATAGCTGAAGCTTTCAGCCCTCAGCCCTGACCTGCAACTGGAGGTTTATGGTGTGAGAAGAAGATCTCAGTTGTCAATTTCTTCTATAACTGGCTGATTTTGCCACAAGCTCTCTTCCTCAAAGCAGGTAACACTTCAGAGTAGGTAAAGAATGTGTAAAATGAAGGGAATATGTTTTCCTGACAATCCACCTCTTATCTCTTTCTTCCCTGTGTTAGAGCTAGAATGCACATTACATTTTCATCCTCACCATTTGCCAGCCATTACTGCATGAAACCTGGCTTGTGTGGATCCATGCCCTAAACCCTTCACATTCTTGGTTGAGACAGCATCTTATCAGGACAGGGAAGGTACTTATTAAACTATCTTCTGTCAATGATTTAAAGGAGAAACCATCCAAAAAGAAAAGATCATTGTCTTAGGGAACCCCGGTGGCACAGTGCTTAAATGCCAGTACTGCAGCCATTCGAAGCCACAAGGTTGTGAGTTCGATCCCAGGGACTCCAAGGTTCACTCAGCCTTGCATCCTTTCATAAGTCACTAAAATGAGTACCAACTTGTTGTGGCAATTAGCTTACACATTGTAAACTGCTTAGGGAGTGCTTAAGTTCACTGATAAGTGGTATAGAAATGTACTTGCTATTGCTATTGCTTTTGCCTAACTACCCAGGTGGAGTAACAGCTGGCTAGCAATAATACTAAGCCAAATAAAAGAAACAAAAGAAATAAGTTCCCCAAGATCAAAGTCACTGGTGAGACTTCCTGTGAGAAGCAAAAGGAAAGAGAGCAGGAAGACACTTGTCTTACTCCTTGGGCAGAAGCCTAGGATCTACAGAAAGAGGGCAGGTAGAAAATTTAGGACAGGATGGACAAAAGACATGGTTAGTCTGCTGGCTACAGGGAGCACACAATTCCCTTGCTGCAACAGCTCCATTGGCTGCCAGTCCATTTCTGGGAACAATTCAAAGTGCTGGTTTTGACCTATAAAGCCCTTATACAGCTTGGGTCCAGGTTATTTGAAGGACC
Organism: Urosaurus nigricauda; assembly: GCA_034509955.1. Lineage (NCBI taxonomy): Eukaryota > Metazoa > Chordata > Lepidosauria > Squamata > Phrynosomatidae > Urosaurus > Urosaurus nigricauda. The sequence continues at coordinate 219,613,503 of JAOEGL010000001.1, forward strand.
ATATCTCGTGTACAAGCCCCCAAGAATATTGAGGTCATCGGGAGAGGCCCTTCTCTCTGTCCGACTACCCTCTCAGGCACATTTGGTGGAAACAAGAGAGAGGGTCTTCTCAGTGGCACCTCCCAAGCTTTGGAACGTCCTCCCTAAAGTGGCCAGGATGGCTCCATGCCTGCTGTCCTTCTGGAGTCAGGTAAAGACGTTTTTATGCCACCAGGCCTTCTCATGACATGGATGCTGCTTTGTTTTTGTTTTAAAGAGATTTAAATTTTAAATTTTAATAATGTAATGTTTTAATTGTTTGAAGTGTTTAGTTGTTGTTCTTTTAAACTTTGTATTTTTAATGTTTAATATTGTTTTAATTTGGACTGTTTTAGATTTGTAAGCTGCTTGGAGTCCCTGTACTAGAGGAAGGTGGGATGTAAATAAACAGGATAATGATGATGATGGTGATGGTGATGATGATGATGACTTTCATCAACCTTACCCAGCATAACTGAGGTTGGGAATGATGAGATATGTATTTCAATGATATTCCAATGGAGGATCATCATTGATTGCTTCAATTGTAAATGATTATAAGACTTCCCAGATCCCCAAGGAAAGCCCCGTGAAGAACCCAAGAAAGGATATTCAGGGGCAAAACAATGGCCTCTAAAGTCCATCTCTACACTGGCTTGGGGGTGTGGCATTTAGACATGCCATGCTCTCAAACCAGACAGAAGCTGCACTGGCGATTACATCCTGGCCAGCTTCTGTTCAGGTTGGGGGCATGGCATTTAGACATCACTTGTCCCAGAGCTGGTGAAAAGCTGGCTCCAGAAGAAAAGGTCAATTCCCCCCCCCCGCCACAAATAGGAGCAGATTTTTTCTGCTCCTATTTGATGCAGATGCTGGCCAGATTGGGGCTGCAGTTTGTGACTGTCAAGGCACCCACCTGGATCTATCAGGGCGGTGTCACGCCACCCCTTCGGACCAATCTGTTTCAGCCCTAAGTTCTTTATAGCCTCTTTTCTTGTTACATGCTTAGGAACATGCATAATCTGAGTGAAAGCTCTAATTCATGTCTATTCATCAATGTACTGAGATAACTTAGGTTTTGTACCCAACACAGTGGTAGAGTGGTGAACTATAATTAGAGAGACGGGGCATAAAGTGTCAGTTTAGCCATAAATCCCACCAGGTGAGCATGTCCAACAAGGAATCACGCTAAACTATCAGAAAATCCACTACTTCTTTGCAAGAAAATTATTTGCCCATGGCTACTTTTCTCCTCTTGCTCTCCTTTTTCTCAAAAAATAGCAACAAAAACTATGTTTTTTGATACCATAGTTTTTCCACACTGAAAATATGCTTTTGACATCTTTATAAATGTGTTCAGATACCAGAGTAGACCAGGATCAAGTGGGAGTAATACAGAATTGTGTGTTGTGCAGTCCTTGGTTGCTGTGCAACCAAGAACATATCCCAATCACAGTGGAAAATTAAGCATAATAATAATAATAAGCTTCAGAAGAGTCAATGTGAATGCTTCAAAAGGGCTGTAAAAAGAAACTTACATGAATATTCAAAAATTAACAACCATATGCACAATTAAAGGAGTGAAATCTTAGCCTTGAAGAAATAATAGGATGCTACTCCATAATGACATAAATACACAAAGATGTAGAGCAAGTTATCTCTGTGGGAAGGTAGGAGCATCTTAATCAAACATGGATCGGCGCATTCAATGCATCATAATCCCCAGCTGCCTTAAGAAGAATTTTCATTCTCCAGCAGCTGCTTATTTTGGTTAAAGAGAAGCTCAAATGTAATTATAATTGTGATAGCCTTAGATGGGAAAAAAAGTTCATTCTGGACTAAAAATAGCTACTACCACTAAGTTCAGCTGTCACTCAACTCAGCTTGATGCATGATCACATGCCTCTTCCTCTGAGGACACACAGATCATCAAAATGAAGTTGCATACATGAAGAGCGTATGGCTTGTGCCAAGATGAGATGCTTTAAATAGCTGGTCTAATAACCTTCATATTTGTTGGCCCTGACTCCAATGCTAGCCCCTCAAAAGTAATTAATTACTGAGTGGAGACATACTAGTGCCCACCTCATCAGACCAAAATCCACAGGAGGATCTGAAAAGAGAAAATGAAATCTGAGAGGTATATAAAGGAGATGCATAGGCAGCTCTTGTTTATTTATTTTTTTGGGGGGGGGGGTCCAAAGATCTGTATTGTGGCTGGTGCTTTTTACATTTACAACTGCCAAAAGGACAAATAAATGGGTCCAACAGAAAATCAGGGCTGTATTCTCCCAAGAAACAAAAAGACACCAAGGCTATCCTTCTTTGGACACATCAAGAAACAACTTGACATATTGGAAAAGTTGACAACGCCAGGAAAAGAAAATAAGAAAAAAGAAAAACTGCATATCAGATGGATTGATTTGATCAAGAAACCCACAGCCCTAAATTTCTAAGACCTGAGCAGGACTATTGATGACTATAGCACACAGAAGACTTTCGTTCGCACACACATTAAAGCAAAAGACTTAGATTCACATAGACATTATTGATGGCGTGTGAGCTAGCAATTACTGTCTAGGAAAGGGAACATGAGTTCACAAAGGACAGCTCAAATGAAAACTACAACCTGGCTGTGAAACAACAACACCAACAACAACAATACCAAATTCCATTTTAGAAGTCATTAGGAAAAGACTCAGAACCAGACGTGTCAATATCAAGATGCCTTTATACAATTCTAAGGTGCAACTAATCTTGGAATATTTTGTACCATTCTGATTGCCACATCCCAAAAGAGAGACAGTGCAGCTGAAAAAAGTGCAAAACTGACCAACAAAGTAATGGACAGCTTCCCCTGTGAAAAAACGTTACACATGTGGTTTTAGTTTAGAGACATGGTGGTAAAGATAGAGTGGGGAAATAATCCTTTGCTATTTTTCTTCCTGAAGGAAGCAATGAGTAATTTCGAAATTTTCTTTTCATTGCAAGAGTCTTCAAAAACTGCACAGTTTTCAAAAACCATGTGCCATTTGGAACTAATTCTACACAAAATTCACATATGGCTGTTTTCTGCAGAAAATAGCATTTTCTGCATAGGAAACAACACTTTCTGTACAGAAAATAATATTAATGTGAAATAATAATATTTCCCATGCTGAATATGCTATCTCCTGCATAGAAAATGCAAAACAACAATGTGTGAATGTTGTGTTCCAAACTAAAAAGATTCTTGTCGGACCAAAATTGTTCTTGTCTGGATGTCTTCACACTCAAGAAACATTTTTTCAACTATTCTTACAACTTATTTTGAATACTCTTCACATAACTATGATAGAAATTTATAAAATTATACATGATGTAAAGAAAATGGATAGCTTTTGGTATAATCCATCAGAACTCTCAGTAGGTTCTTTTGTTGGTCTTCCTTTGATCTGTAGAAGCTCCTAAGTATCTCAACAGCATATCTCTGCCACAATCTTGTTGTTTAGGGTACCTTTAAGTTGTTTCAAATTTATGGCTATCCTAAGGCAAAGATATCACTTTGTTCAGAGGGGGTTTGCCTTTGTGTGACTTACCCAAGGCCATCCATGGAGTTTCAATGGTAGAACTGGGATTCAACCTCTGGTCTCCAGAGTCATCCAACACTCAAGCCACTATACCACGCTGGCTCTAACCCTCCCTTTTTTCCAACTATATTCAAAGTGTGGATAAAAGGGGATCAGAAAGTTCAAACTTTATCAAAATGGTATTCTACCATCTGTAGCTTAATTGTCAGTGGAAAATGTGAATACATGCTTTGTAAAGGTTGTTAAAATAGACACACCAAAATCAAATTTGTTGACCAAATTTCTTAACCATTTGTTGTATAACATGGAAAAAAAAATTCCTGTATTACAGTGTTTAAAACTACAATCTCTTTCGTTATGAAGGCAAAGATTTTAGTAGGGAGAAAAAGGGAGATGGTTTTGTTTTACTGTAAAATTAGGCATTAGTTCTCTTAAAAGGCTGCATCATCATCATCTGATTCCTAATACAGGCTATGATAGATCATTATATGTAACAGTGAGGAAAAAATCAAGCAGACCTAAATTGTGTATCAGCTTGAAGACATGTCGAAAACAGTCACAAACTGATTGAATTATGCTGTTGTGAAGTATCCCCTGCCTCCATTCTCGAGCAGATATGGTGTATTTTAGTTTCCTTCTCCTCTAGGAATCTTATAATTTCAATTATCTGAATGATATATGCTCTGGTTGTGCATATATTAAGCAGTATCCTGTTTCAGGAGGAGTAGTCTCACAATGTAAACAAAGTAAGAGTCATTCTTATCCACCCTTGGCAATCATGGATTTGTAGTGTCCACAACCATGGATTTCAAGGGTACACAAAAATCCTATGGTGTTTCCACTTCACTGATTCATGCCGTATGTTATGCAATTTTATTTTATTTTTTGCAAACAAAACAAAGCTGTTATATTTGTACAGGTGCATGAACAATGCTAGCTCTACAAAAAAGAGAGCCTATCTATTATTAGTGCATTAAAGAACATTGTGTACACCAAAGCAAGATGACAATCATTAAGGATACAATTGACTTTGCCACCACTGTCTGGGAAACATTTACACTAATTACATCTACAATACATACAAGTAGCTGTGCAACAAAATGTTACAATGTGGGTTTATTCTTTCCAGGGTTTCAGATACTTACACATCCTTTCCAAATAATGTGTGTTTTCTCTCCTATCTTTTGGTATTTTTCTGATGATGGGATTGACACTTTTGCCCAACCCCAAGTCTTGGATTTCTCCACAGCTGTCTACTTGGAAGCATTCACATTCATTCCCAGAGAATTTTATACTAGCTTCTCAATGCAATCTAGGAAACTATCTGTCCCAGCAATTAGATTATTTTATATTTTCTCTCTGTTGACATAAAATGGGTGGTCCAAGACTAAGGGAGGGGTACCAAGGGCCACAAAATTGGTGCAGGTAGGCTCAAGGCTACATTTTGCTCAACCTTGCTTTAAAGCAAGAGGCACTATCAGGGGAAATGTGCACAGGGGCCTAAGACTAATGATATTAAAGAGGTAATAAAAATGCAGAATACTGTTCTGTGAGCTGAGTTTTCCTGACGCCAAATAGCCTCCAAGCTTTTAGAATAAGAGTGAAGCAACTTTGGCCCTCCAATTGTTACTGGACAGCTGCTCCCAATATTCCTGACCACTTGTATACTAGTTAGGGCTGTTGGAAGTTGCAATTCAATAGCACTCACATATAAACTCCCCATCTCTGCTTGAAAGGTTTTCTCATATCAGTGGCATCCCCGCACATGGTGTCACCCAGTATAGGGGGCAGGGCTTCTATGGGATGAGGTTTCCAGGAGTGGGAAGGCAGTGCACATTCCCCCCCCCCCCGCCTGCCAGAGAGTGGAAAGAAAGCTGTGCCCTCCAGCAGCCTGTAATCCAACAGGGGAGACGGGGGGGGGGGAGAGGCAACACCTGTGCCATTTCCACCTGTCAAACAGCCAAGAAAGAAACTCAGGCAGTCAGAGAAAGAGAGGAAGGGGCACTCAAATGTATGCTTGATGTTCTTGGCCACTTCCTTCCTCAAATCTTTGCTCATGTAAGGCTGTGCCAAGCGGTCTGGCTCTGTGCCACCTGAAATGTATTTTGGCAGCACCTGGGGGAGGCAGTGGGAACACATTCAGTGCATTACAAAATCATTTCTCAAAGGGTATGAGTTGGGCAGGAAGGCATTTCACAGCCAGCATGTCAGCCTGGGTGTATCAGACAAAGTGAGGGTGGGAGCTAAATGTGGCCACTTGGATACCACCACCACCAGCAGTCCTGGGGAGGCACGATTGAGTCACATTTGTCTCCCTGGAGACCAGCCAGCTGGCCCACCTACTCCCTGCCTAGGTTCATGGGAAAGGGCACCAATGCCCTATGGCTGATGGGATCGTCACCCCCTGTGCTTCCTGTGTGGGACAGCACATGGGGAGGGAGTGCAGAGATGGCACAGCAGGCCCTGATTGGGTGTCACCCCTCTTTAGGGTGTCACCTGGTACAGGCCATACCACTGCACCCTCTAGTGATGCCACTGCTAATATGAGATATCCACCAAATAAAACAGCCAAGAAAATTGTCATTAAGCTAAGTTAGGTCTAGCCCTATAAACTGCCTAGATGTGAGACTAGTAGGAAATCCTATAATAGTGGTCACAGTTTTCAGAGAAAAAGTATGATATACATGAAGCAAATCTTGCTGCACCAGTAGAACTGGGCAGAGGTTAGTAATGGTAACATCAACCCAAGTAACCAAAACAGGATTTTATAGTTGCATTGTGCAGACTGCAAATGTATCTGGTAGTTGTAATCAGAATTTAAGATTCAGTGGACAATTCTTTCAGAGGAGAAGTTTTCAGATCTCACATAACTAATCCTTCGCACTTCTAAGTTGAGGAAAAACATTATGCTAAGATTTCAAGCTCAATTATTGCAGCTGTACACATACCAACGACTTCATATATTTGCAAAGAAAACTCACTAAAAAAAGAAACTCACACACACACACTGGGCTGATCTAGACTGGCAAAAGAGGTGTGTTCATGCCTGCATGAAAGTGTAGCCTTTAGATGACCCACACTGAAAGTTTGGCATGAATGCACTTCTTTTGCATTTTAGTTGGGGGAAAGCAGCTTTAAAAAGGACCTGCTTTTCCCAGCTTCTTTTTAAAAAGGGTGTAACTGCGCAGCTGTGTCTAAATGCTGCAGTGCAACTGTGCAGTTTTTTAAAGCTCCCAAACACTAGCTCCAGCCTTAATCCGAACCCTAGACATGTGCAGTAGGGACTCTGGGATGCTGTAACTGTTATGCAACTGAGCATAAAATGTCAATTCATTCATAAAATAAAGAATTTTATTCACAAACTTAAATTGTAACGGATTTAATATCTTTTTAAGGGGGGGAGGGATGTAGTTTGTTTTATTTATGTAATAGTATTTTAATGTGTAAGCTGCCTCGATTGATCTCAAAGGGGTGGGGTAACAATAATAATAATAATTAAAAAAAATAAAGGGGTTCATTCATGGTGCACCGATGCAACTGTGCACTTAAAAAAGGGAAGTGAAACCACAATGGTAATTTGACAGATCTTTATAACTGCACAGTTCATGTGTGATGTACCTGCGCAACTGCACAGTTTGTAGCTGGCAATACAACTGCCTGTATGATGTACCGGTGCAACTGCGCAGTTCGCAGCCGGCAACAACAACAACAACAAAAATTAAAGGTTCAGTGCGGCCAAAAGCCCCATTCATTGCCACCCATGCAGCTGCTCCGCCTGTGTTTCTAGCATCCTGCAGTTTCCAATGTAGCTGCTGAGCAACAGAAAAGACTTCAGATAAGTCATCCCCACACCTCCTCAGTGTAGCTGCCCTATGCCTTTTTATTACACACCTGGGACTTGCAGTGCAGCTGCTAAGTATTAACGAAAAGGCAACTTCATGTTGCCATTTCCTGCCTATCTAGAAAGCCCCACTCTCACACAAAATCTGGCCTATTGCTGGAACTGTGCACAGAGCAGTGAGAAGCAACTGCTCTTTGACTTTCCCCTGAGACAAAGCGACTGCACTTTATTTCTTCTGTCTGTTCTTCTATTTGCATATAGTTAGAGGAGCACTTACAAAAAGCATCTTTTATCATGACTCCAAATGTTAATGTCCACTACCAGCATTCTCTTTGTACCTTTTGCAAGCCCTCATGTGAAAACTAAAAAACCTCTTCATGTACTCTCTTTTTGGTCTCCCTTCATTTTAACTCTTCATCTCAAGAGAAGTGTACATCTGTCCCATGTTTTCTAAATCATTCTGCTCCTCAATCAGATACCAATGAGCTATTTCTGCAGCAAAATCCTACTTTCCCACTACTGATATCCTTTTGTAGTTACTTGCTTCCCTCCCTCTGCTACTTTTAAAGTCAATAATATTTATCATTAAGTAAAATTAAATTAAAGTAAATTAATTAAAATTAATTAAGAAATTAAAGGGACATTCAAACCAAGAACTGGGATGCTCTGTGATGATACAAATAATATAATTCAAGACCAATAGGGAATAAGAGGAAGGTAAAGGAAGAAAGTGCAAAGGCAGGATTACTGTTGAACATAAAGAAAATGAAAATAAAGACCACGGAGGAACTTAACAAGTTCAATCAAGACAATGAGGACATAGAAATAGTAAAAGTGTTCCTATATCTTTAAGGTTACCATTTGTTCCAAAAAAAGTGGGAAAGTCCCAGTTTTAAGGCTTGTGGAAATGTCCCAGCCAGTTGCGGCTGCATGTCCTGGTCTCCTATGGTGTTCGGCAGCATCATGGGATTCCAGAGTCTGACCAAGTGCCTTCTTGTACTGCCTGCTTGGCCCTGAAATGAGAAGCAGCCATGATTTGGTCAGTGGCTGCAGGGGACGGCTTTCACCTTCTCCACACTGGCCAGCCTTGGGAGGAACTTTTGAACTTGGGAGGAACTGGCCCACCACCATTCTTCCCTTGCTGCAGCTGGGATCCTTGCTGCAGCTGGGATCCTTGCCAGCACAGACGGCAGCACAGAGGCATGGTTGGATTCTCTGAAGATTTTCACGCCAGCACTCACTGTAGGTTAAACACTGGAAAAGCACTGATAAAACATCCCTGAAGTGCGAGGATGTAAAAGCCAGTCACATTTTTGAAACATCAGTGAAGCGTTCCCTCATCTCTACCATCCTTGAATCATTCACGGAGCAGTCATTTCATATGAATGCAAAGTTCAATTTGGAGCAGGACTAAGAAGCATAGAGTTATGTTTATATGAGTATTTTTAGCTTTTATTTGGTCAACCTACCATTTTTCAGTGCCTTGTCCTCCTTGACATTGAAGACATCTGGTCACTCTGTTCTGGAAGGTTTATTCCCCCTCCCCCTCTTCTTTGTGTTCTCCTAGCTGGATGGTTACAGAAGTTTTGTTCCTCCTTCTGTCTTCCTTGCTTGGAAATTTTTCCTTCCTTTGTTCTCGGAGAGATGGCACCAAACATATAAACCCATCCTAGAGGGTTTATATGTTTTGGAAGCTTTTGTAGAAGAGTAGGCTCATACGCTACCTGTCTGAAAGTGGCCCACCTCAAGTCTTTTACATGATTATGAAGGAGTTGGCTCTGCAATTGTTGCTATCATATGTGTGTATGTGTGTGCATATTCCTCCTTTTTTAACAACCAAATAGGGTGGCAGGTAGCATATTCCTCATCTTTCATGTGGTCTTTTCCTCAAGAAAGGACGATCCCCTCCATCCATTCCTCAGCTTTAGGAGCAAGAGGATTAAAAGGATCTTCTTCACTACACTCACTTTTCAGATATGCTATCCATGCCTTGCAAGATTTCACAGATGAAAATGGGACATCTGTGGCTAAGCAACATTAGAGTCTGATCACAATGAAGAAAGTTATTAATAAGGAAAACAGACAAGCCAGGAGATGCTGCAACAGTTTGCTTTTGCTTGAACCTCCTGATAACTCTGTGCCACTCTCCTCTCCTCGCTGTTCAGTTGAGTGCAAACCAGCAACTAAAGAAAGTCAGGAACATTTTTTTTAAAAAAAAATGTTAATGCTTTTGGTTTGTAATTGGTGTCCTCCATTTTTCTTGAATGTCCAACATTGTGTCCAAGTTTGTTGGAAAATAATTATGCAAACCTATATACCATGGATCAAACATAGATCAGAATGGGGTCTGTAGTCAAGAAATCAGAAGAAACCTAAGAATGGGGAGGGCAGTATGAAAGAACTAGAAAAGGTCCTAAAGAGCAAAGATATACAACTAAACACAAAAGTCAGAATCGTACAAGCATCTGTATTCCCCATTACCATGTATGGATGTGAGAGCTGGACAATTATGAAAATGGACAAAAAGAAAATAAATTCATTTGAGATGTGGTGCTGGAGAAGAATGCTGCGGATATCATGGGCAGCAAAAAGAACAAATAGGTGGGTTCTAGAGCTGATCAAGCCTGAAATTTCCCTGGAGGCAAAGATGAAGAAACTGAGGCTGCCATACTTTGGCCACATCATGGGAAGACACAACGAAAAGACAATAATGTTGGGAAAGGTGGAGGGAATTAGAAAGAGAGGAAGACTACATGTTAGATGGATGAACTCAATTAAGGAGGTCATGGGAATTCATTTGCAGAAATTAGGAAGAGTGGTGGAGGATAGGGGGTCTTGGAAATGCCTCATCGATATAGTCACCATGAGTCGACATTGACTCAAAATAAGTTAACAACAACAAAAATTCATACAACAATAAAATATGGTAGTGCACACTGAAATAATTGTTGAACATGCTACCTGTATGTTTAGACACAAGTTCTCAATATTCAGACAGCATATGTTCAAGAGATGGGCACATGGTATGGCCACAATCTATGGGAATTCAAGCTCAAATTCAATTGCTAGCCCCAGCTACAGTGCACATGCGGCATATGTGAGCTCGTCATACTTGGACTTAAGGGCATAGACATGGTGAATCCTGGTTTTATCAATGGTGTGAATGTGGGAGTGCATTGCCATTGAAAACAATAGGACTTGAGGTCCCATGGTATTTATCTTGTGTGTGTGGGGGGGGAGGGGTCCAGAATGGATCCACACGTAAAACAAGGGTCCACTGTATAGACGATCCACTGAATCAATGACATGTATACTGATATTGATTTAATTTTTAGAAACTGATTCAGTAGGCCTACTCTAGTTAGTAGTAGCAATCTCGTCTGTCTTAATCTGACATATTCTTGTTAGGAAATTGAGGGGGGGAAAGTGTAGGTGTAGGTGTGCTATCTCATGCTCACCTTTAGGTCACCCCCTGACTTATCACAACCCCATGAATTTTAGAGGATTAAGCAATAAATATTCAGAGGTTGTTTTCCCAGTTTCTTCCTCTGAAATATAGCCTACAGCACCTAGTATTTCTTGGTGGTCCCATCCAAGTACTAACCAGAGCTGGCCATGTTTAGCTTCCAAAATTTGGGTGCATTTCGGATACAGGATCTGGGGGATTTCTGATATTTAGGCTGCTATTAAAGAGATACTTGGTTCAAATAACAAATCACTGTTCATAATGTTTTCCCATATCATCTACAAGCCAACATTTTAATTTTTACAAAGATTCCATTTTCTTCCAAAAATACATAAGCTCAACCTCCTAAATTTGTTTTAGTGAGAATTATTTAAACAGCTTTTATTTAACTGAGGCCATAGCCCTCTAAAAAGAAGCTCCAGGGCAGTGGTTCTGAATCTTTGGTCCTCACAATGGTTTGGACCTCAACTCTCAGACATTCCAGACAATAAGAATTCTGAGAGGTGACATCTCAGACATCTGGAGGACCAAAGGCTGAGAACCACAGCTTTAGGAATATGCAATGGATCACAGCCAAAATAATTCCTACTACTACTACTACTACTACTACTTCTTCTTCTTCTTCTTCTTCTTCTTCTTCTTCTTCTTCTTCTTCTATTTATATACTACTGTAAATTTACACAGCACTGTACATACAGTCTTTTTAATTACATGGTCCTAGTGATCCTAGTGACCCTGAGGGCAGTTGTAGTGTCTCACTAAAATAATTCCAAACAATTTCATTCCTAGAAAACAGTTTTTCAGCTCTACATAAGTAACGAAACATTCAGCATGTTTCACTTGCTTTCAGGATAAGGAGGATTGTTCTCCAGTTGAAAATTAACAGTAGGTTTGATAATGTCCTCAGGATTTGAGGTAAGTTACCAAAATCTACAGTGATTTAGACATACTGCCAAAGGATTTGCTGTTTAGAGGCTTCACTAGAATTCTGCAGACAGCCAAGACAGCAACTAAAGGCCAAAAGGCACAAAAGAGGTTGGCAAAGGCTCCACAAACATTGTGCAGGAATTCTCCTTTTCTCCTGATCCAAAAGACAAATTGTTCTATACATCAGTAATTTACAACCATATTCATTTCCATACCAACTGAGAACATGCTTCATGCTGAAAAGGTTTTACAGCATAAAGCAGAATAAACCAGAAGTCACTAGGAAAAGATCTCCACCAAATTAGTGGGTTAGTAAAATGTAAAACCCACCATGTCTGCATGGTATTATGCTGTACTAGTGTTAAAGACAATGCTACCAAAAAGAACTCTGGACATCCATCATTGAACTCTTATTTACATATCACAGAGATGAAAGTTCTGTCTTCTTTTCCACTCTCACAATATACTGGGTAAACAAGCTCCTCCTTTGATAATATGAAGACTGATGACTTTCTATGCAGGATGATATATCTATTTCTAACCTTTTTTCATCAAACGTGTGGATGAGCTGTGAGCATTACACCATATCCATAACTTTTGTAGTATGCATTAGTTCTGAGTAGGCCAAAATAATGAAATAGTTCTCCTGGGAGAAGAAGCTTAAGGATTTCTAGTGGGTAGTTCCACAACTTGTGATGCTTTTAAAATAGTAAAGCCATTGTGGTGAAAACAGTGACAATTTAATGACTGATTTTGCTTCAGAATATATTTTTCATGCTTGAAAAATTTCTGAAAAATAGTATTATGGTCAGACATTGATTCTCGAAGTATGCATTACTTGAAAGATTTTTTTGTCCTTTCCCAAAGAAAAGGATCTAATGTGCCAAGATGCTTTCACTTCTTACCAAATATTTGTTGTTGCTCTTCCTAGTTTAACTTTAATAAATCTAACTTCATGCAATTGCTTTTATAGGTACAAAATGTTAATTTCTATTTATGATCATATCCAATGACTTATTACTGTAAGTGGAACATTAGCTGAAAGTTTGTAGTTTACTGCACACTACCTCTCTATCCTATAAACATTAACCATGTTAAGAGAAAATTCAATACAAAGTAAAGTGCATCCCGACCCTATTTAACTGAGCAGAACAGCTGAGTGGGTCTTCTCACAAAAGACTGGATTAGCCAGGCCAAAATGAGAAGAATGTACTTGTCTGATGAATGCACTTGGACAATACATACTGAATGCTATTGTTGTTATTTAGGTCAAAAATAAAGAGAAAAAAAGGGTGTTATATGCACACATAGAGGATGTAGGATACGTATCTTGGCAGAAATACATGTGAAAAGAGCTAAAACTGTAGCTGATCACAAATCAGCACCACAGTTAAGACAGATGCAGTCAAATTTGGAACAGGTTAAGAGGAGGGCAGCAAATATGGCCCATGGCATGGAAAATCCATGAGGAAAGCTGAAGGAACTCTGTATACTTATCCCAGAAAAGAGACAACTGAGGTGGGGTGGGAGGCATGATACAGTAAGTCGATCTTATCCAGGGATCCCCCTCCCATGGATTCAATCATCCGTGGCTTGAAAATATTCCCATATTTATGTATGTGTGTATTGCAAAATAAAAGATGGATTTTGTCATTTTATATAAAGGATGCCATTTTACCATGACATTTTTAATGGGACTTCAGCATCCACGGATTTTGGTATCCATGTGGGGTCCTGGAAACAAACCCCAGCAGATACCAGGGGCGCACTGTACTCTTCAAACACCTGAAAAGGTGTTGACACAGAAGACTACTTCTCTAACCCAGAGGAGAGGACAAGATCTAATGGATTTAGGATACAAGAGATATGATTCATTCAGACATTACAAGAAACTTCTTAAAAGCAAGAGCACATCAATCACAGAACCAGTTACTAAGAGGGGTGGCAGGCTCTCTTTTGCTGAAAGGTGCAAGACAAAGACTAAACAATCTTCTATTGGTGAGGCTCCAGTGCTAGGTTTCCCTGATCTAACATGGCTTGGAGTAGACAACTTACAAAGCCACTTCCAACTCCAAAATTCTATCCTGTTTAATCTAAATTGAAGTAGGTAAATTCAAGAGCTTCCCACAGAATCTGAGAGGACCATATTCCCATGTCCACCAGCACCCAATTTTAAAGGCCCTTGTGCTCTCAGTGAGCTACAGGGAACATTTCATCACATTTTCAAAAAAACCCCTCTATGTATGTTATAGGCCCATCTGTTCTAGTTCGGGGGGAAAAAAACTGTCTCTGATGGCCTAAAAGCTATTGAGATTAGCATAAATGTGGCAAAATTATCTGTCAGAGCATTTAGAGGCATGAGGGCCTTTTAAAATGAGAGAGAGAAAGAGAATGCTTGTGTACTATGGCGTGGGTTCTGGGGACCACCCTGTGGCTCACAGCCTACACTTTGTTCGCCCTGCTCTTTATTATGAGGTTCAAATGTTATCACTTCAGGAGAAATCTGCAGTTAGTACAGAGTACTTAGTGCTTAGATGTGATACCAAGTCAAGTCATTGGTCTATCAAACTCAGTATTATCTACTCAGGGTGGCAGCAGCTGTCCAGGATCTCAGACTGGAGTTTGTCCCAGCTTCACTCAAGTGGTTAAGACGCTGCATGAAGAAGGCCTAAAATAAGTTCCTGGCATCTGCAGGTAAAAGGTAAAGGTATTCCCCGTTGACAAGATTGTCAAGTTGTGTCCAACCACAGGGGGCAGTCCTTATCTCCGTAACTAAGCCAAAGAGCCAGCGTTGTCAAAGACTACTCTGTGATCATGTGGCTGGCATGATTGCACAGAACGCTGTTTACCTTCCCACCAAAGTGGTACCTATTTATTTACTTGTGTCTGCATGCTTTCAAACTGCTAGGTTGGCAGAATCTGGGACTAGTGATGGGCGCTCACCCCATCATACAGCACCCGAGCCTCGAACTGCCAACCTGCTATCTTGCAATCAACAGAGTGTCTGAACTTGACTTGGTATCACATCTATGTATGAGTTACAGAGGCCCTGAAGAAGAAGCCAGTTTCCCCTTGTAGGTGACACTGACAGTGACGCACAACATTTTTACCAAACAACGTATTATATAACATGTGACATATTAGATGCTGGGGGTTTTAATATTTTTAATTCTTATTAGTAGTATTATGGAGCTTTAAACTGTTTTAATTTAATTTGTGTTTAAATAGCATAAATAGTTGAATGTATCATTCAATATCACAGTTGATTATGTTTTTAATGGAATATCCTTTATAATTCTGTTGGAAGCCTCCTTCCATCCCAGTTCTAGGAGAGACAATATAAGTCAAATAAATAAACCAACAGCTAGGAAAAATATATTTATTAATATACAATGCCCTTAAAGGGAAGTAGTTCTTGATGATGAGGAAACACAAGAACAGCGAGACAGTTGTTTTTGCATGATAGTAAAGGTTCAAAATAAAATACAGCAAAATTTGTAACGCTCTTGGGTATCACCCTTGAATTGTGATGCTCCATCCTCTGAATCTCTAAAAAATCCTGGAAACCCCTATCAGGGTGCCATAGGGTTCTGTCCTGGGCCCCGTGCCATTCAACATCTTTATCAATGACTTGGATGATGGAAGAGAGGACATGCTCATTAAGCTTGCAGATGACACTAAATTAGCTAATACTCCAGAGACCAGAGGACAGACTCAGAATTCAAAATGACCATAACAGATTATAAGGCTGGTCCAAAACTAACAAAACGAATTTCAACAGTGAGAAATGTAGGATACTATACTCGGGCAGTAAAATAAAATGCCCAGATATAGGATAGGTGACACCTGGCTTGACAGCAATATATCTGAAAGGGATCTAGGGGTCTTAGTAGACCACAGGTTGAACGTGAGTCAGCAGTTCAAAGACATAGCCATGTTACCTGGAAAATCAGTATGCAAAGGGATCTTGTAGCACGTTTGAGACTAACTAAAAGAAAGAAGCTAGTAGCATGCGGTTTTGTAAACTTGAGCCTACTTCCTCAGATGGATGAGTTGGAGTCCAGAGTCCAGAGCTGTAACCCCTGTATCTAAAAACAGTTCCTTTACCTAAGGTACATTGACAATATCTTCATATGCAGAAATGGAAAAGACTCACTCAAGACATTCCACTAGAAATTCAACAACTTTCACCCTACCATCACTCTTAACCTGGAATTATCAATGGAACAAGCTCACTTTCTGGACTTTATAGTACAGCTACAAAATGGGCATCTAAGCACTACACTGTGTAATAAAACCACTGGCCGCTACATGTACCTACATGCCTCCAGCTTCCACCCTGAACACTACCAGATCCATAATCTACAGCCAAGCCCTCCAGTACAATCACATCTGCTCAGTCCCATAAAACAGGGATGCCAAGCACATGGAATTACGACATGCATTTCTCAAGCTAAAGTAACCACCAAAGGAAGGAAGGAAAGGAGGAAGGAATACGGCAAGACTTGTACTCAGAACTCATCTATTACAGAACAAACTGAAAAGAGGAAATGACAGGATTGTATGATCACATGCAGCTCCCAACTGAGACTATTCAGATGTATCATGAAGGAACTACAACTGTAATACTTCCCTCTCAAGGATTCTTGGTTGCAGGCTTTTACTTGCCTATAAACTGCCTCCAAACCTCAAACAGGTACTTCCCTACAGGGGGACACACAACACAGATGTGGACATTGGTACAAAGTCTAGCTGTAAACACAGATGCCAACATATCTACTCAGGAAGTGTCACCACAGGAGCTAGAGAAGTATAAAGGAAGATTGGAAAAGAAATAGCAGAATTGGAATGATATTGTCAATGTAGCACAGGTAGAGGAGCAATTTTTAGGTCCCATATTGGAAGAAAGGTATTATATGAACTGAAGTAAATAAACTGAGCTTGATCTTCTGGTGACTTCTAGTGTAGAACCTTGGACCAAAAGGCAAGATATAAATATTTTAAACAAACAAATAAAAACCAACAGTTCAGCTGTAATCAGAGAAAATGGAATTATCTGAAAAGATGATTATCTAAAATGGGCCACCGTCCAATCTATAATTCTCAGTTGTGTTTAAACTGGGAAGCTGATTTTCTTTTGACTGACAGGAAATGCAGATTAGGAGAACAAGAAACTTAAAAAAAATGCCAAGAGAAAGCAAAACATAGGATTACCTATGATACTGTAAACTAGATAAGATTTTTTTTTTCCCCTCCATGTGGCTCAATTCAGAAACCCAGCTTCCTTTGGAACCTAGCCAAGGAAGGCACAATTGAGGGGAAACTTTAGAGCAAAAGATTCCTCCACTGAAAACAGAATGAGAACACAAGAGGAAATCAGGGTTGCAGTCATATATTTGGGACCCACGAGCTAGGCGGTTACAATATAAGTCAGACCCTTGCTACATTGAGGGGGTGCAAGTGATGCCACCTCTACAAATAATACCCACAACAGAACAACTTGGATGCATGAGCAGAAAATGATGAAGGTGTCTTTGTTCCTCTGGTGCAGCTAAACAGTGGACCGAAAGAAAGAGCTGTGGAACAGAACCTGGTTAGAATTAGGCTAAATACAATGGATGTGACTATTACTCAGTTCCATAAAGACCATCTCACACCCAGTTCCATGAAGACCATTAGAGAGGTGCACTCCAAGGAAAGGAGTAGGAGCTGAAATTGTTCTTATGTATTTCCCCTGCTTTAATTATGATTTGGTTTCAGTTGACCTCAGAACAGGACTCTGAGGGGAGTGCAGAGCACGGAACCTGAAACTGCCATGCCTCTGGAGTGGGAAAATGGATGTGATTTGTAAGGTTCACAAGGGGGATGGGTGCTACTCCCATGATATGTGGAGCACACAGCTGGTACCGAATCCTACTGGGCAAAAGAACTGGGGATGGAGGGGGGAAATTAATCATGAGTTGCTAGAAGAAAAGGTAGCTCATACAGGTCTTGGTTCTAGGCACAGAAAAAAGGTCATTCAAAAATATCCCCCAAAAAGGTCAAAGTGTTTCCTGAGTGTCAGGAAATGAAGACAATCCTTGACAAATGAGAATCTTCACAGTTCAGGTTATACTGTCAAAATTTGCACTTGGTATGTTTTGCATAGTAAACATCAGAGACTTTAATTTCTGTGTAGTAAAAGCTAATAGGTTTGCATAAACATCTGATGCAGATTTTGAGCAAAATAATCTCCTGCTCTGACAGTGCCTGGCTCAAAACAGATGGACAGATGGAGGCGGCTTCTGGCCACTCTGGGGGCATGACACTTAGATGATGCACACCTGAGGAGTGCTTGGAAGTAGCACCAGGGCTGCCTAAGATGGCCCAAAACCGGCTCACAAGGAGAAGATTTTTCTGCTCCTTTCCACGATCCATTTGGGAAGTGCCCATGGGGCTGCGGCATGTGTTTGCTGCAGCCCCAAGGCAATTGGACCAAGAGCGGCTTCTGGCCGCTCCTTCCTTTCTGTCTGTTTGACCCCTCTACCTTTCCTACCAAAGGCAGAGTTGTGTCCTCCCCTCTCTCCAAAAAAGTGCCAGAGCCAGAGCTCAGAAATATTACTTCTTTGGACTACCGCCCCAAGATTTCTGCATGCTGATTGAAAAATTTTAGGTACAGCACTCCAATACAGTAACTTTTCCTAGGACGTTATCAGACGGGAGGAATTTCTCTCAATTGTGAATGGAGCCAGTTCGCAATTACGTGAATTCGCTAGTTTAGCGAATTTATGTAAATTCTAATTGTGTTCAGAATGACTTCCCATTGCCCAAAACTGACTTCCCATTGCCCAAAATTGCGTGAGATACTCTAATACGCAATAATGTGAAACCCTATGATTGCGTTCGGAATGACTTCCCATTGCCTGAAATTGTGTGAGATACACTCATACGCAATAACGTGAATCCCCATGATTGCATTCAGATTGCCATTGGATTATACTTCCAGTTTCTGTTGTCTGATACCGTCCCTAGTTCCAGCAGCCCAAGAGCTTGCTGCAGGAGATCATCCAATGGCAGCCCATGAACCACAGCAGCAAATTCACTCCCTATAGAAGCAATGGGTGTGGGCAGGAAAAAAGTGACTGTTTTTTATCTGCTTCTCTGGTTGCTGAGCAGTGCAGGGCTCAGGATGGAGCAGGGCTTCCACTACCACTCTCCCTCACCCTGGGACACATGACCCTGCCACTAATATCTTACAGATTATCAGTGTAGAATCTATTGTTTTGTGCATGTGTACACTCTGCTTTTGTGGCACATTTCCCCCAGGTTCAAAGTAGGTGAGTGTGTTCCTTTAGTGCAGACCTCAGTCCATATACTGATCCAAAGAGTAACACAGCACTAAAGGGGGTCATAAGATAGGCTTGCATATCTCAGTCAATGCCGTAGGTTGGCACATGATGGTCCTGCCCAGAGGTGCTCCAAACTTCTGCTGCCCATCACTTCTTTGATCACAGATTGTCACTTCACACTTTGCCATGAGACATGCAGTGCCAGTGGTCACATTAATAGTCACCTGCCTGTCATGAAGTGTTAAAAAAGCATGTGGTCTTTGGTCCACAACAAGTTTCCAGTTCAGAGGTATGTTGGAGAGAAGCGAAGCACTGTGCAGGACCATACAATTTGACTTCATAGAGGAAAATTCAGCACTGCCTCCCCCAGTTTATTTTTTATACAGAAATGGTTGGGGGACAATTTGTAATACATCTTTCTGATTAATTAACTATGGTTTGGATAAAACATGCCTCTGTTAAAGTGTTTTTAAATTATCACAAAGGCTTGGTAAGATGTTTGTTTTCTTCCTCATCTGCTGTTTGCCAGAGTGATACTTTCCTGACATACTCTCTTTTAAAAATATTTTTGAGGCTGTTATTTCATCCTTTCTTATGTTTTGCTATATAACCGTCCTTGTCTTTGCTAACAAAGAAACCTTCTCTTACTTCAGTCATATGGCTCAGTCATGGAGGAGAAAGTACTACTTATTTAAACACAAGGTTTGCTTCTACTAAATTCCTCTGGGTCATGTACTCAATGTGCTACAATATAGAAGAACTGTACCCAATTTTCCCCCTTATACAAAAGGTCAAAAATCACTTGGCATCATTCAGGCATTGAACCAAGCCATATACCAGTCCATTTCTATTTCTTTGCCACATGTGCTGTTTCATGTTATGAAAAACAAGACATATTTTTTCACTTGTCCTATCAGGACTTTGAAATGTTATTGTTTCTATTCTCTTTCTAATCATTAGTGTGTTTGCTTTTTTCCAATGAGTTGTGCTTTCTCTTGATGTGACCAAAGTACAACAGTCTCAGTTTAGACATTTTGGGAAATTTTCAGCTTGATGTGTTCTAGGACACATTTGTTTGTCTTTTTGGCCGTCCACAGAATCCTCAACACTTTTCTCCAGAACTACATCTGAAATGAATTTTCTTCCTATCCACCTTCTTCAATATCCAGCTCTCACAACCATATATGGTAACAGGGAATGCAACGGCTTGTACAATTTTTTTTAATATAAAAATTATTTTAAAACAAGGACAACAACAAAAAGAAAATTACAACACAAAATGCAAGACAAAAACAAGGACAATTCTAACTTTCATGTTCAGTTGTATATCTTTGCATTTTAGGATCTTTCCTAGCTCTTGCATAGCTGCTTTCCCCATTCTTAAGGGCTTGACAGACCACCCCAAAGGAGCGGCAGTACACCACCCCTTTCCTAGCCAGATTGGGACTGTGGCAACCACACACTGTGGCCCCAATCTGGCTTTTCGAGGGTGCAAAAAGGAGCTGCAAAAAGCAGCTCCTTTTTCCACCTTGGAAAGGGCACCATAACTCCAGTGGCATGGTGCTCCTTTGGTGCTGCACCATATGGACACAGCAACAGAGAAGTGCATGATGCCACATACCATGTGGAACACCACACATTGTCATGGCACCCTGGGACCGAGTCAGAACTTGCCTTATCAGGATGTGATGCCCGACTCTGCTCCCAGGCAGGCCTTAATGGCTAGTCTGAAGAGGGCCTTAGTCTTTTTCTGATTTCTTGGGTGCAGTCTCCATTCTTGTCAATGTTTGATACCAGGTATAAAAATTCTTTTACTATTTCTATTTCCTCATTATCTACGTTGAATTTGTGGAGATTCTCTATGGTCATTATTTATTGCCTCCTTTATGTTCAACAATAAGCCTGCATTTGCACTTTCTTCTTTGGCCAGTGCAGACATGATCAGATAGACCAGCAATGGTTTTCAAACTGGAACCCCAAAACTCAAATGGAACTCGTTGTTGTTGTTGTTGTTGTTGTTGTCAGCGTCCTCGTCGCTGGGCACTTCCAAATCATTTCAAACTTATGCAACCCTAAAGTGAACCTTTTATAGGGTTGTCCTGGCAGCTTCCAGCAGATGTATGTTTGCCACTGCTATTCTCTAAGGCTGAGAATATTACTTCCCGAAGGTCATTCAGTGGGTTTTATGCTCAAGCAGAGATTCAAACGCTGTTCTCCCAGAATCATAGTCCAGCGCTCAAACCATTACACCATGCTGGCACTCGGTCAGAGCTCAACCTCCTTTAAATCCCTCTTCAAGCCTCCTCTCAGTGAGTCAGTGGGGAATACCATGGACTCCTAATGAAATCATTTTAATGTGAATTTGTAAGCTTACAAATCCACCCTGACTATTCAGTGACATTATGAAAAATGTTTGCTGGCAGGAGGATTCAACATTTTCCATCTATTATGGACCAAAATTATAACAGTCAGAAGAAAATACATAACAATTACATATTCTCTCTGACTCTTATAACTTTGATTGATAACAGAATTTGGGGGAGGGAAGGAGCCTTGAGAGTCTCAAAAACAGCACTGGGAGTCTGCCTGAATTCCACAGACTGTGTGTTACTCACCCTGTCATAACCTTTTTGATCATCATCAAATCCCTGTATGTATTTTTATGAGCAAGAGAACGTACAGTGGGCCCTTGATATCTGAAGGGGCTTGGTTCCAGGAAAATGGCAAAATCAAGCTTTGTTTTTTGGAATTCTCTCTCTCTCACACACACACACACTAATTGTTTTTATTTGTTTTTAACAACAATACAAAACAAACAATGAATACATAAATAATAAATAGTCTTGGAGGGCTATATGGAAACTTGCATAATCGCTATCTCTCATGAGGTATATATTTTTAAAAAAATATTTGTAAGCCGTGGATGCTTGAACTAAAACGAGATGCCAGTAATTTCACAGTATCATAACTTGCACGATCATAATGACTCCCACTACTCTGATGACTGTACACGATCAGGACAGCTCAATATTTCTGGTGTACTTAGAGAATACATTTCACAACACTTAATATTTACTACTAGAAGGCAGCTGTTGTCTCTCCTCTGAAGCAAAGGCATTACAACTCCAATTTAACATTACCTAAGATTGCTTTTTAGCACACCGGCACAGAGATGCTACTCTTCTCTGACATCATTAATCACCATGGAAACCTTCTTAGACTGACTTCAGGCTTGAAATAAGTACTGTCAACCCATATAATTTTGAGAGCCATGTAGCAAATAATAAATAATATTGGGTACCTCACAAACTTGGGCCACCATGCGAGACCAAGAAATAAAGCAAAACTGACAAATAGCCACAGCTAAACTGAGTCGCCACTCTAACCTTACAAACCTAGGATAAATGTGCCAGATTAAACTATACAGAGATATCTAAATTATCCCAGACTGAAAATCAGTTCTAACAAAACAAAGCACAGCTTATGTGGATGCATTAGTACAAAAAGAAATGGGGAACAGAGGGAGGTTTTATTAGATATGCTCTTACTATCAATTTTCATGGCATTATCAGATTACATAAAGGCCAGCTGGGAAAAACAAAGAGGCCTTTCTAATAAAATGCTCATTAATCTTTGCTCTCAGAAAGCACCCATCCTAAATGGAGTGCAACCAGATGTATCATGTCGTTTCGCTGCCTATAATACTTCTGCCATACTCACAGAGTCAGTCCCCACCATTAAGCTCTGTGATCCCTAGAGTCCAGGTACCTTCAACTCTAGAAAAGACTGTACCTTGCAAATATATTTAGTGCCACTGAGTGGACGTGAGCACATCAGTTTATGTTTGCATGAGGCTGTGCAGTTAATGATTAATCATGCTTTGCTGCCTGAATATCTGACTATACAGTGAAATCTTGGTTTCCCTTATCAGTCTAATTGTTTCCAGAAGAACAAAGGCATCAGTGTTTGTCACTCCAGATTGTGGGGATGCCAGAAACCACTTGTAGCTGCTGTTTAGCTGATGCAAATGCAACATTTAACTGTGGTTGCTTCAAACCAAGGTTTCACTAACTTTTGCAGGTAAAAAACTATGGCACCTGTATCTCACTGATGAAAGCACAATGTTAGACTAACCCCACGTTCACACGTCTCCTTTACACAAAACTGCTGCAGATCTTAAACTAACGGTTTGTCAAAACAAGCCCAGTTTTTAACCAATAATGTGACATCTGTTTATTTTAAAACAAACAATGCAATCCTGATTACATTTGCTCAGATGCTGTTGCCAGCATGTCCAATAGGGTTGATCCCAGGATTCCAGCACTAAGCAATTTTTTAATATATCTATATCTATATAAATATATATATATACCGTGTTTCCCCCAAAATAAGACAGTGTCTTACATTATTTTTTGCTCCTAAAGACGTGCTAGGTTTTCTTTTCAGGGGATGTCTTATTTTTCTATGAAGAAGAATTCACATTTATTGTTGAACAAAAAAATTAACATTTATTATATGTTGTATGTATATATATATATATATATATATTATACAAAAACTTTGCTAGGTCTTACCTTTGGGGGAGGCCTTATATTTAGCAATTCAGCAAAACCTCTACTAGGTCTTATTTTCTGAGGATGTTTTATTTTCGGGGAAACAGGGTGTATATATATATATATATATATATATCAAATTGTAATATATCCTTTAGCAAGGTAGAAAACATTATTGAATGCAAAACTGGGAAACTCTGTTGACACTGAATAATCATCTTAGCATAATCTTAATGTGCAAACCAGTTCTACCGCATTTCAGACCAATGCATTTATTGTTTTTTCTAACACACACATGTGCCCACAAAGACACAATTAACAGCCTCCTTTAATCCCTATTTAGGACACTGGGAAAAATGATACTAAATGAATACCTGGGGGATAGGAGTGGGGTTGGTAACTTCCTTTGCTATTTGGTATTAATAGTGTAGAATTTACACTATTTTTCAGAGAAAACAAAGCAGAAGGGAAAGATGAAAAGGTTATTTAAAATATAGCTATTTAAATAAGTTTCTTAATCAGGGAAAGAGAAAAAAACAGACAAATTACAGTTCATTGTCTATTGACAGCCCAAATCATTTTAATTTTAGAACAATATAAAAGAATAAATAACATTTTGTTAATTTTAGAAATGACTGTCTGTTCCAGCCTCTCCCAGAAGCTTCACAGGTCAGAGCATACTGAGACCCCAAAATACTGTGAAGGGCAGCATGACATTCTCTCTTGTTTCTTTGTAACGTGTAGTATCCTGTATTTTCTAGGGTAACACTGCCCCTCACAAGACTAGTGCTATGTTGAATTAGAAAAAGGCCGGCCTTTGTCCAGCTTTCCGTTTGTTCAGTGGCTGGTGCCCATAAGAAGTTGACAATTTGGAACCTGTTTAAGTCACACTTGAAACAGTGTGCACCATTCTCATTGCCATCATTCGGGGGGAAATTGTTGAGCTGGGAAGGGTCCGGTAAAGGACAAACAAACTGGTCAGTACTGGGGTGAAAGTGAAGCAGCTCCTCCCTGAGAAGATTATTTTACTGGGAGATATTTAGTTTAAGAAAAAGAACAGCTAAGAACGGGCATGGCAGAGGTTTATAAAGGCATGTAGGGTGTGGAGACAGTGAAAATAGAGTGAAGTTCTCCCTCTCTCATATAACTATGTATGAGTCTCCCCCAGTGAAGATGAATGATAGCAGTTTCAGAACAGACAAAAAGAATTCTCTCTTCACAGATCATGGTTGAATTGTGGAATTTCTCATCATAGGGAGTAGGATAAGGCTATCAACAGCTGTATCAGGACAGTAAACTTCTCAATAACCTATTGCTGGGGAACATGAAAAGGAGGGTACTAATGTGTTCATGTTCTGCCTGTGGACTTCCTAAAGCCTATAGGTTGGTCACTGTGAGCAATGGGTTGCTGGACTGCAAAGGTATTTGCCCTGGTCAAGTAGGCTTCCTCTTATGCTCCTAGGAAAATTAAATATAATATTTTACATTCTGCAATAATTATAGCAAATGAAGTTCTTTTTTAAAAAGGGGAGGCACGCCTAGGTCAGCTGTTTTTTTGGATAACCAAATGACAACATTCATCTGAGTTCCCACCCCTCTTGGCACAATATACATGCAATGGGACAACATCAGGAAGACTGTTCCAGAGATAAGAAGAGAAGCCTCCCACTTTTGGTGAGGTTTTCATAACATTTAATAATGTAGACATTGTTCTCAGGTTCAATGAGGCATTAAATAAATATATCTACATTTGTCCTGCCAATTACACTAGTTTCCAAGGGGGGAAAATCTATTATCCAAAGCAGTTTTTCTACCCAAGTGTTGCTTCCTGGTCATTTAGAAAAGAAGCACTGGACAATTTAATAATGTTCCAGTCCATCATCCAGTAACAATACTCCAAAGGAAGTACTGCCAGATGGGTTGGGTATAGGTTCTATGATAAAACATTACCTGTCTTTTATCCTGACAGGTTTGTAAGAAGGTAGGGATCCCTTTGGGAGCACTCAAAATGAAAACCAAGTTGCTAGAGAGTTTTACCCATTTCAATAGTAGACAAAGCCCTCCTCAACTCACAGTCCAGCATTTTGTAATAGATATGGTTTTAATTTATAAGATTGTATGTACACCGCTGTGTAAATTTACAGCGCTATATAAATAAAGGATAATAATAATAATAATAATAATGTGGTCCCCCGGGTTACGAAAGTAATCCGTTCCAGATTACCTTTCGTAACCTGGAAATATTCGCAAGCCGGGGGACTGTTTTGTTTTCCGGACCGCGCAGCAAATTTAAAGGGGCCGCAAAGTTTTTCCTTTCGGAACCTGGAGTTTTATTCGTAAGCCGGGGCTGTTTTTGCGGCCCCGGCTCTTTCGTACCCCGGGGTTTTCGTACCCCGGGGGATTCGTAACCTGGGGGACCACTGTAATAATAAGGTAACCCAATATCTGAAATGCTTCACTTCTTCATGAGGGCAGGGAGGTTTCCATGTCCCCAGGATCTTAAGATTGCATATTTCTTGGTTATATATATATATATATATATTACTGTATATGTATATAGGCCAGCATAGTGTAGTGGTCTGAGCTTAGGTCCAGGACTCTGGAGATCAAGAGTTCAATTCCTAGCTCAGCCAAGAAACTTACTGGGTGATCTTGGGCAAGTCACACTCTTTCAGCCTCAGGAGAAGGCAATGGTAAACCTCCTCTGAACAAATCCTGCCAAGAAAACACCATGCCTTAGGGTCGACATAAGTTGGAAACAACTTGAAGGCACACAACCACAACAACAACAACTATATATAGTCTAAAAGTACTGTGTACAGAAGTACAGTTAACTTCCTCAGTCTGAAAGCCACACATGCCACCACCACTATTACCCCACAAGGCCTGGGGGTGCACCTCCTACACATCCCTAAATATGTTTTTAATTTCAGTTAACATTCTCCTTCCAAATGACTTAACATAATGAAAGCACAATTTTTAAGGGGATTCACTGATTGTTTCAGGCCTAGGATGAAGTGAGCTTTAAAAGAAGCCTGAGGTGGAGAAATTCCTAATGGAATTGCTCCCCACCACAACCCCTAGAAAGTATAGCGGCTTTTCAGTTTAGTTTAATTTTTTAAAGAAAGAAAATAATTAACTGTGTTGGAGAGGGAGGAGCACAGTGCATCTAAAGAAGTGAATGGTTGGCCTTGAAAGTTCATGCTACAATAAATCAGTTTCAGAGTTGCCCATTGATTCCTTCATCCCCTCTCCCTCTTCCATTTTATGGGACTAAACACAGCTCATGAGACACAGTTTTGCCCACGCCTGCAGTAGAGGAATGAAGCATCCCCTCTCTGAGCTTGTGTCCCAACATACAATGTTTTAAAAAGCCATATTAAGAACAATTGACTTTTCTTTTCAAAAAGAAAAAAGAAAGAAAATCTGCCGGTCATTTAATGAAGCATTTGATATATCTTAATAAAGGTAACAACTCAGACCACTAAATGTAATAGGAATGCACGTGGGTGAAACTATCACACTGCAATAATTTAAATTCTGAGGTGGTAATGCACCACCACCCAAAGTCAAAACATCTGTCAAACTTCACATATATGTTTTGTTTTGTTTTGTTTTTTTAAAAAAAACCCTCTGTGAAAGAGAAAAACAAGATGAACAACAGCCTTGTTGGATTAAGGCAAAGATTTATCTAATTCAATACTCTGCCTCCACCAGTAGCCCACCAGATGCCCCTGGGAAGTATAAACACAGGGCATGATTTCTGCTAAATATAATTATTAAGCTGACTTTGCACGTAATACAGCAATCTCTGAAGAATATGTTGAGCTGTCATGGCCATCAAACTGAGCCACCCATATACCTGGCTTCCCTATTATCAGCCTTGGAAACTCACATCAAGGCAAAAACCATGGAGAAACAAGGCTGGAGAAGGCTAATGACCGCGCTTGAATGTAGGGCATACGCTCTTTGCCTAGACAAGTAGTTCAGCAATCCCCAGACATCTGCTACTCAATTATACAGGTTAGGAGCAACTTTCAGGAATCTCTCATCACTCTTTTAGAGATATGCCAAAGGCAATTCATTTTTATAATCATTCTTACATTATATATTCATATGTATGTGAATATCTGGCTGTTTTGTTTTTTACTATGAAATACTTAAATATAATTCCTCTCATTAATTAACACACAGATTTGTAAAATAAACAAATAGTTTAAGGCAAAGTGCATGTGCACCCGAGAAAAATCATTCATTGATCAAACTAAACTGAATAGGCCATTCCTAAGAGTTGTCAACTTGGCTGACCATTGTAAGCCAGTCCTTACCAGTCCCTCTCTAACCAAGCCTTAAGGATAGCCAATGAAGACAGATATATTAGGGGCCCAAATACCTTAAAGGCACCAGATCCTATCTCAACTTGGAAGCTAGTAAGGGTAACTCCTGGTTTGTACTTGGATGGGAGATCGCCAATGAATATCAGGTGCTGTAGACTACATTTCAGAGGAAGGAACTCGAAAGACCACTTCTAAGTATCCCTTTGCCTAAGAAAACCCTACGACATTCATGGGTCCACCAGAAGTCAGCAGGTGACCCAAAGGCTTGTGTTGCACACACACATACACTTTTGTATTCTGTTTAAATGAGAAGTTGCCTTAATGTAGGTGGGAGGGATTCATGTTAAGTCAAGCCTCACCATGGAAGCAGAATACCATAAACAACACTAGCTTTGTGTGCAGGTCATGAGAAATCTTAAGACTCTCACGTTCCACAAAGCATTCAGAATTGGACAGTATCAGAGAAAACCCAAAGTCAAATAAACAATGTTACTCAGCTACCAATGTTAGTTTAGCCAAGGGTATTATCTGTGCTGATCTCCAAGGACTTTATTTACATTAAATACTTGTTGTAGACTTTGGCTTTGTGCAGAGGGGGGAAAAGTCATTTAAAGATCTATTCCATTACTACACATGCTCACACAGAATATGAAACAGAAAATTCATAGAGGATGTGCTGACTATTGATCAATAAAGCCATGATATGTAACTGGAATGTCTATTCGGAATTAGATGGAAAACATATTTGACATTATTCAGTTCCTGGCCAAGGTCAGGAAGAATGTCAAAGTGGTAAAAATTCTGCCCATTGTTTTCCCTGGTATTCACACGTTAAGTGTTTCGGGAAATTATTCTTCACAGAAATGCAGACAGGTTCTTTGCACACACAAAAAATGTGGGCTTTTCTGCACACACCACAAAGCCCCAACTTTTGGAACAAAAACCTTTGTTTCTGTGCAAGAGCACACGGCTGTTTCATGCAAGATTGCTGGCAGAGTTTTATACAAAACAAAACCAAAAACCCATAGTAGCCAAATTTTTTGGTGCTTTTCTTGTTCCAAAGGCACCAAACTTACACAAAAAATATGTGGCTATCTGGAAACATGTTGGGTTTCATGTAAAGATGTGAGGATTTGCCAAAAGAAAATCCATTATTGCTATTGTCTTTCATATAGAACACTCATGTATATGTCTATGAAGAATAATTTCCCTAAACACTTCAGGATGTATGAATGCCAGGCAGGACTTCTGCCAAAATATTACAGTAGTTTTCTATGTGGCGGGGGGGGGGGGGGGCTGTAGAAATTATACTTGCAAGGATAAAATGTGCATCTCTAGTTCATTGGCAGAAATGGGACTTGCAATAAACTATGGCAGTAAAGACTTCTCTTCCCCAGAATAATTAATTCCATTCTGCTTTCTTCTTGATTTTCTGTTTTCTTTCCTCCCAACAGTCGCTCATGTTGCCACTAAGCATTATAAGCAGTGACAGCTAGCATGGTGTAGTGGTTTGAACACTGGTCTACAACTGTGGAGAAAAGGGTTCAAATCCCTGTTCAGCCATGGAAACCCATTGGTTGACCTCTTAGCCTCAGAGAAAGGCAAAAGCAAATCTCCTTTGAACAAATATTACCAAGAAAACCCCATGATAGGGTCTGCCTTAGGGTTCCCATAAAGTCAGAAATGACTTGAAGGAACACAACAACAACATTTACACCGAAAACTTGTGTGAGAAACTAGGGTTGCTTTTTTGTGTTTCCTGCAAAATAACTGTTGTGCATTCACAAAACCTGTTAGTTCCTCAAGCCTTCATATACCTCTTGTATAAGGATAGTGCTGTTGTTGTTTTTTGTTATGTGCATAATGCACCTACCATTACTGGGAAAAAAACCATACTATTTATGGTTATATCTCTATACAACAAAGGCCCATCAACATCTTGCCCTGCATATGAGACATAGAAAAGATATTTTTGCTGGATGTTGCTGGAAACAGAATGTGAGGATAGCTAAGGACCTGGAAAGCTGCTTTTTAAAATTAATTACTTATAGTTATAATCCCAAAGCTTCCAAAGTAGTTTGTCACAGATACAGTCACAATTTTAAAGTAACTTTTACATTCCTTTAAAGTAACTACAATTATTACTTTTAGTTGCTTAAAATTGAATGCTACAAGCCAGTGGCTTGTGGTATAAAATGTACTTTCTTTCCTCTGTGGTACCCACAACAAAACATGAGTCACAGCACTTGAGATATGTGATGTTTGTCCTCCACTATTTAGTAAACCACATTCCCAAAACTTGAAAAGTAGCAAACCACAAAAATAATGAAGTGGATATCCACTCAAGTTATAATGTACATTGTATCTTACTTAATGCATAAAGAATTAATTTTAAATAATTCATTAATTCTAGATTCTTGGATAGATGACATTTAATGTGTTTCAGTAATGCAGCCTTTGGTATGCTTTGGTGTTTCATGTGTAGATAAAAAGTGCCATTACTTATTTTTCACGATGCTTCTTCAGATACTAAAGCAGGAACAAATCTAGTACTATCCGCAATGTTCCTAAGAATAAGATTTTGCTGGTGCTGATGAAAACATCCCGGATTTTGCACATGTTTTGCATAGATACAGTGGGCCTTTGGTATCTGCTGGGGTTTGGTTCCAAGACCCCCCATGGGTACCAAAAAACTGTGGATGCTCAAGTCCTATTCTATATACAATGGAAGAGTAAATTGTGGCAAAATCAGGGTTTGCCTATTGTAATTTATATAGATTTTAAGTATTTTCAAGCAGTGTATGCTTGAATCCGTGGATTAAAAAAAAATCCGTGGATATGGAGGGCTGACTGTATCAATCTCTGAGGATACTGTAACCATTTCACCACAACATTTGGAAGGAAACACATCTTAATAGTAAATAATTTCTCATATCAAAGTATTTTGCATCATATTAATATTTCTCAAAATGGGAGCTTATGGTAAATAGTTGGAAGAATAAAGCAGTGCTGCTGAATCAAAATTCATGACACTCTAACATGAGAGATAACAGAAGACAATTGCCAATTGCCAGAGATGGTCTGAAGATGAACAGCTAGTTTCCCCAACAGATCGTCTCTTGTGCACATTAACAGATGCAGTGGACAAACATCCCATTTCTTTCCTAGTAATTCAATCTGACTTCTATACAATTTAGAAAGCTTTTGTTTGTTTTTCACTTGTTCTCTAGAGGATCAAGAGAAACCATTTCCACACAACCATCAAGGGCACAGAGGTGAGGGAAACCACATTGCCACTTGATCTTCCAAGGAAGCTAATAACATTTACTTCAAGGTGACACTACTAAAGCCGCCATGTTAGCAACTTCACAGAACTGCTGTGATGTAACAGCAGGCTATGGGGGGGGGGGAGATAACTGATGGAAGAGAGGTTATATCCACACTGCAGAAATAATCCAGGTTGACACCACTTTAACCACCATAGCTCAATGCTATGGAATTCTGGAATTTTGTGAAACATTTAGCCTTCTCTATCAGAGAACTCTGGTGCCACAACAAACTACAGTTCTCAGAATTTCAGTCCATTCAGCCATGGCAGTTAAATTCGTGTCAACCTGGATTATTTCTGCTGTGCAGATGCAGCCTGATGGGGTTGGAAGAGATGGGGGAGGACACAGTTTCTTGGGCTGAGTAAAAGTGTGCACCCAAACTTCATCACTCTATTTGATGGATACAGCATGCCAGTGGCATTTCAGGGGTTTACAAGGGATCCTGGAAACAAGGTTAGCTAGTAGTGGGGCAAAGTCCATTCTTCACTCCTTTCCCCATTTTCTGTACTAGGAAGATACCTGTGTGTGGGGTGAGGGGAAGCAATGCCCTATGACTTGGCTTCATGAGGATACTACACAGTCAGTGCAGATTTATCTATGTGATGACCTATGAAGCCAAATCACAGGCAGAGAGCACTTGCTTCATCTTTCAATCCATCACCTTAGGCAAAATAATTGAAAAGGAACACCAACCACAGGAGATAGTTACTAATCATTGACACCTTAGGATTATTGTCAGACAGTACTAACAGTGAAAACTGGAAGGGAAGACATTCCAAAGTCATACAGGCATCAGGAAAAAGTTCAAACACAATTTTTCAACTCAGCTGCAGAAATTTTCCTTCCCAATCCCTTCACTCCCCCCAAAAGATAGCCAGCATTTTTTTTATCTCTTGGCTTTCAGTGGTACTGTTAACATCAGTGCTATTTTAAATACCCAGAAGTAACTAAACATATGAGAGAAATGAAGTTCATAGTATACAGATCCCACCCATCAAAAAAGTGTGACAATAATACACATTAGCCTTGATAGCAGAAAACAGAGGCATCTATATTTTTAGACAGGGTGGAAAAGTCTGCCAGCACAACTCCTCCAACAAGTACCAAGGGAGTAAAGATTCCTCCAGGCCAAAGTAGCAACACACTACATTAGATAAGAGCTACAAAAATAACTTGCCTCCTGAGGTCTTCTTTAAATGCTGCCAACTTCACTTGCTGTAACCCTTGACACCTTTTGTTGCTTATGGCCCCTCTTTCCTCTGCATTTAAGGGACTAGGATGAAGCACCTCAGTTAACTGTCATTAGCTGCAAGAAACAAGCCCAAAAGCAAAAAGCTCCTTTGCCTGTTTCAGGTCGAGAGAGTGGATGGTAATCACTCCCTGAAGCTGCATACAGACCATCTGCACAGAGGTTCTGTGCCACTGATATAACCTACTCTGTGCTTTTTATTTCTTGTCCCTTTCCTGGCCTCCACCCCATCCCTTACCACCATCCTGGGTGGCACTTTGGCACCATTGTGTAGAAGCAGGAAACTTACCAAACAGCACGTATTTGGGTAGATAAACAGAGTTCTCTTTGGTTGTAGAGGGAAACTTCTCTTCCTAAAAAAAAAGAAAGATCAAACAACATCATTTTTTAAAATTGAGACAGGCAACATTATAAAGCCAAATATGCATGTTAGTATAAAAAAAAAAATCATAGATTTGCTGAGTGGATGGTACTCCAAGGGTCATCTAACAGTTAATGCATCCTTGAGAGGCAGCCATCTAACTTCTGTTTAACAAACTCCAGCAAAGGAGAAGGAGGATTTAATTTTGCTCCTATTGCAGCAAAGGTCATTTAAGGCAAGTATGTGGGAACTGTGGGTCCTAGGATCCACACTCACCACTTCACGCCTTCCCATGGGAATCCCCAAAGACCCAAATCTAACTAAAAAGAAATTTTAACATCCCATCCAATTTTTGTCCCCCAAATGCCCTCAAACGCACCCAGGTCACCACAAGAACATGGCAGTTGGGATCCCTTTTCCTGCAATACCGCCCCCCCATCCAAACAACTAAAACCTTTAAAAGAAAAACCCAGGAAAATCACTAATTTTTCAGCCCAAATTCAGAACCTTATGGGACATTAGGGAGATTATCAGACACGTGAAAGTGACAGGAGCAAAGCGGGCTGCTCCTGTCACAATCATGCGATTGGGGCAAGAATATCAGACAATGTTGCATGATGTCGTCATTATCCTGTCTTTGTCCTGTCTGTGGGGAGGAATTCTCCTGTCGCTTTTTATTAACAGGACTGGAGAATTTCTCCCCAAATGGGACAAGGATGGGATAATGGCGATGTCATGCAACATCACCTGATATTCTTGCCCCAATCGCACAGTTGTGAAGGGAACATCCCACTTTGCTCCCATCACTTTCAGGCATCTGATAATCTCCTAGGGCATTGGTGATTGTGTTACTGTACATTGTGGGGAGGTCCTGAAGTGAACTGTTCTTGCCCCCTTCAAAGTTACCCATCCCTGCCTTATGTGTTTCCTTGAATCCAGGGTGGGCAACCTCTGGTGTCATGGGGTTACATTGGATCTCTAGTAATCTCCAAGACCATGCTCTACACCTATGTGCATCCACACATACCAATACACAACCGTCCCCACACACACATGTGCATATCAGACTGACAAATATATCCAAGCACACACCCCTCCAGCAACCAATAGACACACTCAGGCCCTTGGGTATGAATACAGTTTCTTCTGCCAATGTCATCAACGGGAGGGAGGGATTAATCTGGTCTTCTTTTTCCTACAATATTGCTGTACAGCCATGGGTGAGAAAAGTCAGGAAAGACAATGCAACGATCCTTTTCAGATGTACTGAAGTGCCAAGACTTGTACACAGCATTTCAAACATGGCTGCCCCTTAGTGTGATATAGAGCAGGGCTGGGAAATGAGTGGTTTTTAAAAATCTGTTGCTGTTCCTCACAACATCAGCAATCCAGCAGATGTTGCTGGATTCCCAGTGGTGACAAGTGAGGCATGTTGTAGTAAAAACACATCTGGAGAGTCACATATTCCCCAAATTTGATATAAGGGTTTGATGCTACTGGCTGTAGAAAATATGAAAAGCACACGCACACACACACACGCCGCAGCCATTCCCTTCTGACTGCTAGAACTGCCCTATTCAGCCGCAACATTTCACTCATGGTTTTATTTTCCTAAAACAAGAACACTAAAGCTATCAAATGACTAGGAATAATAACCGAAAAAGGCAAAAACAAAGCTTAGTAGATATTCCTGACATGACTGTGAAGGTCTGCATATTAAATTATGGCAAAAGAAAACAAAAAAATTGAATGGAGAAACATTTAGGTTTCCCTCTGCCAATATCAACACGACAATCTGTCTCTGATTCCCATTGTATAAAACCCAAGCACTGCAGTTATACTGTATGTTATAATGTACAATTATTGAGGAAAGAACTGAAGTATTTCAAGCCATTAAGTAAAGTTATGCTACAGAGGGTGCTTCCTCATAAGTTGTTTCCTCTGGAATTAAAACTCTTTATTCACTCCCTTTTTCCAAGAGCAGTTGTTCCATATGATTATGAAATCATGACCTGCCATATTGTTCCCACAGTGCTGGGGTTTTGTTTTGGTTTGATTTGAGGGGTTGACCTCAAAAGCACAGAAGAACAGACCAAACCTGACAAAAGTAGACAGTCTTAGTGCTGTTTGTCCAAGTTTTCAAAGAGGTATCTTTCACACGTGCACTGACCTATCAGGATGGTGAACTTATCATCACATTGAACAAACATGTTATTCTCCTTTGCCCAATCCACAACATCTGGCTTGCCGCAATGCTCATTCAAGAACACTGACAAGACAAAGCATCTAGGAACTTGAATCCAACATGGAATAGTTGAAAGATCTTAGTATTTTTAGCCTGGAGAACAGACAATTAAGAGTAGGCATGATACTGATCTTCAGATATGTGAAGAGCTATCACACAGATGTTGTTGCAAAGTTGTTCTTTGTTGCTCCAAAGGGAAGAACTGCAACTAATGGGTTGAAATGGCAAAAATGTTAGGAGAAACCTCACGTTACAGGAGGTAGTGAGCTCTTCTTCAATGAAGGTTTTTAAATGGAGGCTGACTGGCCATTTCTCAGGAATGCTGTAGTCATATCCTGCAAGATTTTACAATGAGCAGTGGAAGGACTCTTACAAATCTGTGATTCAGTGATTGCCTTTGTAAGTCCTCTTACCACATGATTCTGCCTTGAGGATACAGAGAGAGAAAGAAAAAATAAAAGTGTTTAAAGAACATCGCTGGATTTTGGAATTAAAGATTAATAGCTAGAGATACGTAAGATATTCTGCCTCTAGAATACTCTACCTCATTCCCTGTGGCTCAGCCTCCAGCTACCCATTGTCCCTGATCAGAGCTCTGAAAAACTGAAACTTTTCCATTGGCCATGTTGGCTGGGGAATTCCAAGAGTTGTAAGCCATAAAAAGTTAAGTTTTTAAAATTCTGTTACTAAATGCAATGGTACCCACTCTGAAAAGACTGGAAGTTTTTATTTCTTTCTTTTTTAATGTAATTTCATGAACATTTTTTTTTAAAAAACCAACCTGTCTCTTAATTACAAGGTGTTTAGAAAGGTACTTTTAGGGAAGAAATTGCCTATCATTCTTGCTTTAAGTCCACTCATTATCCGACTCAGTGGAGGATAGCCTCTCCACCTTTGTTTCTGACTGAACTAATAGCAAAAGCACTTTTCTAAAAATATCATCATCATCATCATCATCATCATCATCATCATCATCATCAATCTGCTTGTTCAGGTACAGTCAGCCCTCCATATCCATGGATTCTTTATCCATAGATTCAAGCATCCACAACTTGAAAATATTTTTAAAAATATATAAATTCCAAAAATCAAGCCATTATTTTGCCACTTTTTATATAAGGGACACCATTTTACTACGTCATTGTACTTAATTGGACTTGAGCATCTATGGATCTTAGTATCCACAGGGGGTCCTGGAACCAAACCCTAGCAGATACCAAGGGCCCACTGTATTTCTACACATGTCCCAACCTTCTGTATTCAAATTGGGATAACCAGCACAGGGAAGGATGGGGCACATTTGGGTTCGGAGGCTTCACTTGTTTGTTTGGGTTTTTTTAAACTGTAATTACTTTCCTTCTCCACTCATAAGGTTATTTACAGCCCAGTAGTGTGAAAGTGGAATGGAAGTTAGCAGGGTTACATGCAAAAAGCACAAAAAAATCCAATAGTGTAGAAAGCTGATTGCTCTTCTATGTGTAACGTAAGATCAATTACTGGAGAGATTATGGTAATCTGTGTGTGGAAGCACACAGAACAAAAAGCAGCTATCATTAAAAAGGAGGTTTACCACAGAGAAAGGGCATATAGGATAATAAGGTTGATAGACTTTCTGTAAGACTAGTATAAACGGTAACATATAACAATTCCTTTCTGCAGATAAGATTGTTTGTCTCTCTAGGGAAATTTTTTTACTTATAGTATTTCTATATCTCCTCCCAGCCTACAAGGCTTCCCTCATTGACAACTGAAAGAAAGATTTAAAATTGACATGAAATAATTGGTTTTGAGAATTCAGAGTTTGAGAAATGCTTGTGTTTTAATGATAAGAAGTTGGTATTTAAAATCTATAAGAAGTTATTGAAAATAGAAACTGAGAAGGAACAAGTTAAAGACTGTATGATTAAATGGTCACAAAATATATGTCATATACTCAGAGCAATGGAAAAATGTGAAAGAAAGGACTAAAATTTACTTTGAGCTATTATCTTAGAGCAATTTTTAATTAAATAATGTATCATTGGTATTTGACCCCAGAAAATATCTCTAAGATGTATAAAAGTCCCTCAAATTTGTATTGGAAATGCCATAAAAAAGATATTTTTTTTCCCATATGTGGTGGACTTGCGAAAGAGAAAACTAAACATTAAGCTCCAGTTGAACTCTGAACTATTCTTACTTGAAATTTTAATGTGAAAAAGTGTATTAAAAATATTGCAATATATGATAACTAAAGCTAGAATGATATATGCATAAAGATGGAAAAAACCAACAATTCCTTCACAGGAAGACTGGATGTTCTGCATTTGACTAAGCAGAACAAATAAACAAACAGCTTCATTTATATACCTCTTCATACCGCCTAAGGAGTGTCTAAGCGGTTTACAACTGTAAGCTACTTGCCTCCAACAATCTGGGTACTCATTTTAGCGACCTTGGAAGGATGCAAGCCTGAGTCGAGCTTGAGCCCTTTTGCTGGTCTTGAACTCGCCACCTTATGGTTTTGAGTGAGTGGCTGCAGTACAGGCATTTAACCACTGTGCCACCAGGGCTCCTTTGTGGATAAGCTGACTATGTTATTACACGAGAAAATTTTGGATAATTTTAAGAAAGAGTGGAAAAAGTTGAATGAATGTATGAAAATTAAAGGAGATTTTATTATGGTCTGGGATTTTTAGAAGTATGATATGTAAAATAAATGATTTGTATCAAATGTATTTCTATTTTTTAACAAGATTTAGCCAAAGATTTATATGTGTAGTAAGATAACATGATTATAAGACTATAAGCAAGTGACATAAGACTGTAGGCTTTACTATAGGTGCTATATTAACTTCAAAATAAGATAAAGAGAGTTAGATAACACAGTGTAAATGAACCACAGGTATACTGGAAGTCATTATTTCCCTGTCCAGTGTGTCTAGTGTTTAGCATACAATATGCTGTTTTGTTGTCTTCTTCATTTTGTTTGTTTTGGTAGTTGTTATGTACTCACTTTGGATTTTTCCATTTTTCTTTAGATATAGGAAAAGATGTCTATCTTTATATGTCCATTATTGGATTATGTTATTGTGTTGCTTTGATTGTTTTAATAAAAATGTTATTTAAAAAAGGGTTCTTGCGGCAATGAACAAATAAAAACCAATGAAAGCAATACCACACAAAATGTTTTTAAAACACATTCAAATGCTCTTTAAAAACTCCTAAAAGCCGTTTAAAAAGAAAGCTAAACTCAAGTTTTGAAACAGTGAAGACAGATTTTGCAAACATTGAATGTCATGCAAAACAGCACTGTTGCTTCTGACCACCAGAAGCTTAAAAGAGATGGGCCCAGCCTAACCTCCTTAGATAGGAAGTTCCACAGTCAAGGGATTGATACACCGAGGCTCCTCCCCAGCAGTCTGAGGTCTAGGATGTAATAGCACTTTAACTGCCCAAAACAGCTGCTATGGACAAAATTGAACTGATGTAATACTTTGCTGCCTTACTGTTGTGAAGAAGATTCTAAAATGGGTCTTAACCCATGTTCAATTGGCTTCATCCTGGGTCTTTCTCCACTATCATGCTAGCTGTCCACTATCATGCTCTACTATCATGTTTGCAGTCCACTATCTCTGAGCTTCTCGGGAAACCAAGGAGCCTGTGCTCTGCACCCAAGTAAAGCACACTTGGTAACAGCTGTGTCAATTGCCTGGGTCATCTCCCTATTCTACAGATCAACCAGGACATCAAAAGAATCACAAACTCGAACAATACTCCAAAGCATTCAGAAATCCTTTTGAATCCATTACTCTCTTGGGGTGGGCTATTTTAACCACTGTCTCTGCAGAGGTTAGGCATTCTAGCAAATCTAAACCCTATCAGGTAGTGATCTATCCATGACAAGAAGGTTCTTTCAAACCTACCTATCCTCAAATCACCGTCATTCTAACCAGCAAAAAACAGATCAAGACCTGCTATATGTGTGGGGCCAGATATGAACTGAGGTAGGCCCATGGTTGCCATTGAAGCCATTGAATCCTGAGCTGGCCTTGATGAGGGTGCCACAACACACTCAGTTTGGCATAGATTAACACCACTCCTGAGATCATGTCCAGCAGCTCTAGCTATACCAATAAGCTTCCCATCCTGTCTCACTGCCCAATTGCCAGGTGTAAACATTCA
Organism: Urosaurus nigricauda; assembly: GCA_034509955.1. Lineage (NCBI taxonomy): Eukaryota > Metazoa > Chordata > Lepidosauria > Squamata > Phrynosomatidae > Urosaurus > Urosaurus nigricauda. Next base: position 219,652,890 of record JAOEGL010000001.1, read on the forward strand.
CATTTTGGAGATTGTTGAACAGGGTGCCTCAGTTAAGGAATGGACTCATGATAGATCTGTACAAATCTGAAATCCCTCCTATTACCCTTACCATTATTTAGTTGGTTGGTGCTCTTCAAGATATTAGAGACTAAGGGCCTGAACAGACAGGCCAAAATAAAGCTGCTTTGGGTCACTTTGGAGGTATGCTGTTTAAATGACATGTGCATCTTAAGAGGGCAGAAGCTTCACCAAAGCTGAGCTCCAGTCCTTAGAAGTGTGGCTTTGGCAAGACCTCCAGCCTCTTAGGACACATGGATAATTTAAACAGCATACCTCCAAAGTGACTCAAAACAGCTTTATTTTGGCATATCTGTTCAGGCCCTAAGATCACTATCTTCAAAAGGCAGAACTCTTGGAGAAAGACTATTAAAGTCAGAGAATCTTACTGATTTAACTGGTATGTAGTTTGTTCTGTGACCATACAGTTTTTGAACTAATTCCTCTTTTGTCCCCTACCTACTGTGTCTCAGTCATTATACAACTTTCAAAGCTATAACCTCACAGACTTTTAAAATAACAGATTACAACTGGCCTAGGACTTGTATTGCATAGCATAGTGGTTTGAGTGTGAACTAGGACTCTGAGAGTCCAGGGTTCAGTTCCCTACTCAGTCATGGAAGCCCTTGGGCAAGTCTCAGCCTGCGATGGCAATGCCATCCCATCTCTGATTAAACCTTGCCAAGAAAACCATATCCTCTGCTAGCGGTATTTAAGCCAAGGACCAGCACCCTTCAAGTTTAGTTAAATGTCCACTACACAGTCTACACCAGGAAGAGGTTGGGTGGTGATAGTGGTGGTTGGGGTAAAATAGAGGGATGGGGGCAATTTCCATCTTTCCCCCACGGTTCATACATTTGCATTTTCAGATGAAAATCAGCCAAAGTGCAATTAGGATGTGGCCCAAAGTTCCTGCCAGTTTCCTGATTTTTTTTCAGCTAGTCATTGCCTATTTCTGGACAGATAAGGTCGTGGGAGTCAGGAAAGTTTTCAGTGTTTTGAGGCATGGGCAGGGGTGCCTCACATGAAAAGCCAACATGGAGTAGGCTTTCTCATCTATCTTCTTTATCTATTCTAATGTCCATGTACTTTTCTTTCACCCTTTCTACGGTATTTCATCCCTCAAACTGAAGGGGAACAAACTACCTTTTGGCTTTTTACTCTTGCCATCCCACTCTACTTGCCATTGACATCACGTTGGCTTTGACCTTGGTGACTTTATGAATAAGAGACCTCATAAAGTTCCGGTCATAAAAAAAAAGTCTTTGAGATACATGGTATTTCAGCATAAACATAAAATAAAATGAATTGCTCATTAGGTGTTGGTCACTACTTACAGTTTGTGCCATAATTTTAAAAAGTGCCCAATGCACAAAGCTTAATAACAGGTACGTGGACAGGTCTACCAGATTTTGTAGCACAGCTTATTATAGTAAGAATATTCCACTATAGTGCCCTGAAAGCAAAATGAGTGGTGTCTACTACAGCATTTCTAGAAATCAAAGATCAGGTTTATCACACAGAGCATTAACTTTGTAGTGAGCAGCATCCAGTCTAGTTCACTGGCAATTTAAGAGCTGTGAAGTATAAAAGTATGAGGATTTTCTACAGAACAAAGTCCCTTGACACTCACATGTATGAATACACACACACTATAAATCTTAAAATTCAGAGAGACCCAACGTTATTTAATCAGCGTCATTAATTTTTTGTAGAAATGACATGCAGAGCAGCTAATGCTATAAAAGCCTAGCAGATAGTTCTCAGTGAAACAAGAGTTTTCAGTTTTTCCTGAGCCTCACATCCTAAGATTCAAGGAGTGGACCCTGGCAGCTAGAGGATAGTGCCTGACAAATCATGGTCAGCATCTAGAGAGAACAAAGAACAACAATTGGTTATTCAGGAAAAGGAGAAAAGACTGAAAATGCCTACATAATTCCTCGGGAGCAGAAATCCAGAGCTTGGAAGGAACCACATTCACTGGGGGATTCTTGGAGCTGTAGTTTTAAAAATAAAGTCTGCCAAACTCTGGTAAAAACAGACAGACATGGAAGACTGAGCAAAGAGCAAAAGCTCTGAGGCTTTTATCTCCCTGCTTCTGGCCTCTCAGTCTGAAATTTTCTTCCTCCCTATGGAAGAAGTTGAAATGAAGTGGAAAACCATGAGCATTTGTGTCAAACCCTGACACCTGGGAGGTCAATAAAAAGCAACTTTATTTGTTAGTGTTTAGAGCAGCAAGTCCAATCATTTTAAAAGGCAGACCAAAATGGAGGAGAGAAATCTGAAGCTTCCTCCTGCACACCAGTTTCGCAAAAGAGTGGTATACAGGCCAGGAAGGAAAAAAAAAACATTTTACATAAACCATGTCTTCTTCCATGGTACCTTTTGGCACTGGGGGAATGAAATAGGAACTATAGTCCCAAGATATATATAACCACACATACGTCTGTATCTCCTTAAAAGAAGTCCAGGATGATCCACCTGTGTCCTTCAGATGACAACACAAGAATCCATAGCTATTTGCCAGCTCATCCGAACAAGCAGAACAAATATCTGTTAGGAGCGTTAAGTAAGAGCAACTTTCCTCTTCACAGAGGATCACATTCACTGGCTTTGAGCCAGACAAGGTGCTCAGAGCACAGAACATTACTGTTATGTGTAACTAAGCTTTGTCCATCTTTCCTTGAAAAATGTCTGTACATATTCTGCTTTTAAAAGCCAAGGTTCTGACAGCTCCTTACAGTGAAGCAAGGTTGCTATGCCAAGAAGGAGTCAACGGGGGAAAAAACAAAGAAAACCTTAGAGTTCTACTCTTCTGAAAGGATAACCACTGAACTACAAAGAGCACATTTAGAAAAAACTTTATCCGCCAGCTCCTTGTGAATAAAAAATTCCCATTGGGCTTTCCTCAAGCAACCACTACTTGTTTCTGTGTCCTTGATCCTCACATCTAATATGTTCTCTCATCCAAACTTGTTTTTTGATCCAGCTTGCTTCCAACCCTTTTCTTGTAGATTACCATGAATGTTTCATCATTCTTCATTATAAGCTTTTCCCCTAACATCCTGGATCCCGATACAGCATTTTTTTTTTTTACACCCTGTCCCTCTTTTTCTTCATTATCCTCTGTCTAGGTAGAAGTTTTACAGCAGCACCAGCATTGAGAAGATGGTGAAAAATTACTGGGAAAACATATATTTTCAGTGGAGTTTATCATATGACGGAATTTGGGGGTATAATGCAATGGCAATCCGAATGCAATCATGGGGTTTCATGTTATTGCGAATGAGTGTATCTCACGCAATTTTGGGCAATGGGGGTTAGTTTTGGGAAATGGGAAGTTATTCTGAAAGCATTCCGAACGCAATCAGATTTCACGTAAATTCACTAAACTAGCAAATTCACGTAATTGTGAATTGGCTCCATTCGCAATTGAGAGAAATTCCTCCCATGTGATAAACTCCCAAGTCACTTGCAGCATCATGTCTGAAGTAAGCTATGCAATAAAGCAAGCTATGAAAGAGTAGGGTTCCACTTAGCCAATCATACTGTAACCTTGTGTGCTTTCCTACAACAGGTAAGGTAAATAGAAGCTGCCCTTAGGATCCCTTACTGAGCAAGCATAAATACCAAAACAGAGAGAGCAAAGGAAAAAGAAGATAAGCTTGCCTCAACAACTACCCTTAGCATAGATCTGTAAGTTCAGCCACCAATAAGAAATGTAGAGGCTGCTTAAATAAAAAGTTGTTTCTGAATGCATTTGGAAGATGCCTTCAAGTGTTGTCAGAAAGGTTCAAAAGGTCTTTGTTTATTATGTGAGGTTCACCTGTCCTTTTTGTTTTTAAATCACATGTGCATGTTGTTAGTTTTGAATAAAAGTTTGCTGAAACGTGTGGAACTGTTCTTTTTTATAGTATCAGAACCTATCCCTAATCTTGCCATATTATTACTGGTTCTAGTACAAAATTTTCTGTTAATGAAATAATGCACAGGAAAACATCTACTTTGTCAAATGATGTATACCTATACTTAGTCTACTTTTTACAGCCATTTGTAGCCCACACAATAATCCTCTTTAGCAATACTGACACTAAATGTCATAGGTTTTATTCTTTCTTAAGGCAATAACTAGAAAGCCGTGGAAAGGAAGGGCTTAGATTTAGCGGTAGTGCTTCAGCACCAGATGATGATGATAAATATTTCAGTGGATGGTTTTGCTTTTTAAAAACAAAAACAAAAATCAGCCTTAAAAACCACACTGAAGTAATAGCAATGGATGGACAGGGTGGAGAGGGCTGAATATTATTATTATTATTAGTAGTAGTAGTAGTAGTAGTAGAAGTAGTAGTAGTAGTGTCCTGCCTTTCCCTAGATTGGCAGCTTTCCCTAGATTGGCAGCTTCAGAGAAAGATGGCATCTTCTCTGAAGATGCTAGCCACAGATGCTGGCAAAACGTCAGAAAGGAACTCTTCTAGAACATGGCCTCATAGCCCGAAAGCGCCACAAAAAACTATAAAAGCCAGCACAACAGTTATAAGACAGCATTGTACAAGACAGATCTTATATAATTAGTCATCACAAGCCTGCTAGAGCAGAAGGTAGGGAGAGTGCCAATGTACCTTTTCTGGAAAGGGAGTACCAGAGCCTGGGGGCAGTGACTAAGAAGGCACTCTCCTGTTCCCACCAGCTTTACGTCTGAAGGCAGTGGAACTGAGAGAAGATCTCAAAGCACAGACTAGTTCATAAAGGAGAATATAGTCCTTCAAATAACCTGGACGTGAGCTGTATGGGGCTTTAAAGATCATAACTAACACTCTGAATTGTGTCTGGAAATGGAACTGCTGCAACAAAGGAGTTATGTGATCTCTGTGGTTAGCCCTAGTTAACAATCTGGCTGCAGCTCTTTGGACCACTTGAAGTTTCAAAACATTCTTCAAAGGAAGTCCAATGAAGAGAGTTTTACAGTAATCCGACCAGAGTGTAACTAAACTACTGTATGTGTCACCACAGCCAGATCTGACATCTCAAACAAGAGGTACAGCTGGCACACAAGTGTTAATTCTGTAAATGCATTCCTAGCCACTGCTGCAACCTGGTCTTCCAGGCTCAGAACTGAATACAGGAGCACACCGAAGATGTCATCTTCAGGAAGAGTGTAACCCCATCCGGCACAGGCTGAATTGCTGTTTCCTGATCTGCCTTTCGATTGATCAGATGCATTTCCGCCTGAAAAGCTACAATAGATATTATCAGAAATAATGACTTTGTGGAAATGATGCTTGGATTACAGCACAGATCAGTTATAATCCCAGCAGCTTGAACTTCACAGGCTACAACAACAGCATGACAGTAAAGCCTTAGACACTCCTCCAAAATAGTATCTCCCAGATGCTTTGGACCGCAGTTCCCATCAGTGCCAGCCAGAATAACCAATGATCAAGGATGACAGGGGTTGTAGTCTGAAATATCTGAATAGTACCAGGTTGGAAACGATTACCTTAAAGGATAACCCACATTACAAATGTTAATTTCCTCTGAAACTGATTTTAATAGTATCACCACAACCATTTCCTAAATTCCTTATTACCCAAAGCATGAAAAATGTTTTGAATTTTTTTGTACGGCAAGGGTCCCAGAGGGCAAATGGGCAGCCACTAAAGAAGATTAATAGTTTCACTAATATATTGTTTGTTAATGGCTATCCCTAGGTTCCCCATATATGTTCTTTCAACAGGTGAGGAGGAGGGAACAGAAAAATAATAGGATTACCCTGTTTCCCTGAAAATAAGACATCCTCAGAAAATAAGACCTAGTAGAGATTTTGCCGAATTGCTAAAAATATAAGGCCTCCCCTGAAAGTAAGACCTAGCAATTTTTTTGTATATAAATATATATACAGTATATAATAAATGATTTTGTTTTGTTTTGTTTTGTTTTGGTTCAACAATAAATGTGAATTCTTCTTCATGGAAAAATAAGACAGCCCCTGAAAATAAGACCTAGCACATCTTTGGGAGCAAAAAATAATATAAGACGCTGTCTTATTTTTGGGGAAATGCGGTAAGCAAAGCCTAAAGCCTACCAGTGCTCCCTCTCATCACATCCTTTTTCCAATTTGAACTTGCACCCACCTCTTCCATGCAATTTGCAAGCATCAATAACCCCTCCTCTTTGGACAATTCAACAGCTTTGGCTGCCTTCTGCAAAACAAGTTATTGTTATTGTTTGTAACATATTTGACTGAAAAGCGCACCCAGCCTTGTACAGCCCAAAAGATGTCTCTGGGCTACCCTGATAAAGGTATATTTACTATGAGGTCCAATCGGTTTATGCACAAAAGGATGTTGGTATTTGCCTTTTGCTCACTGTCATTCTAAAGACATAGAGGCATCCTGAGTTTGGAAAGGGTGCATTTCTGGATTATACCTGCTAGAATCCCCCAGTTGGCATGTACAGCAGCCATGATGTCTGAGGAATTTTGAGAGCTTTGGTCCAAAAAATAAAACATTTCTGAGCACTGCCAGCAACACTGTGAAAATGAGAGGCACACAACTGATAATCTTGGTTTTGAATGTCTTTAAGAGAAATCTTTATGCTCCACACCATCAAATTCTAACTCTAATTCCCATTAGAAACTACATGTTCAGATATTTTCTTACATATACTTGCCCCATTCTCTCCTCCTACACACCATTTTGCTTACTATGTCTCTTGTAATTATTAACTATTCTTTCTCATATCATCAAACAGGGAAAAACAGTCTTTCCAATTGTCAGGAAAACCCATCAGAAAGAATAAGAGACCAACAAGAAATTTGCACCATTTTCTCTCTGTCTTAAAATGTTCCAGAGTGTTAAGGAAGAACTATTATGTGAAGAAATAAAACTGTTGTGTGAGTATGCAAAACAACAGTTTATATATCCTTGCAGAATAATTTCTTCACAACGCTTCAGAACATTTGGAGAAGAATATTCATTTTCTCCTAAAATGGGAAGAAAATAATGGCATTTGTCCTCAGATACAAGGATGAAATAATTGAAGATTTTTATCTCTTTTACATCCCTAGTCTGAACCTTAATTTACCCACATAGGCTGCATGCACACTGGAGAAATAACCCGGTTTGGCACCGGTTTAATGACCTTGGCTCAAGGCTATGGGATTCTGGGAGCTGGAGTTTGTTGTGGGCCCAGAGCAGAGCGAAGCTCCGCTCTGGGCCCCACAACAAACTCCAGCTCCCAGAATCCCATAGCCTTGAGCCAAGGTCATTAAACCGGTGCCAAACCGGGTTATTTCTCCAGTGTGCATGCAGCCATAGAGAACTTTACCAAAATTTGCCATCATTTCCACACATCAGCATTTACAAATGGAAATGTTCAGAGAAAATAGAGGGGAAAGTCATCCTCTCCAGTAGCAGGAATGGGAAAGTGGGCTGCACCTAGGTCAAGTTTTTAAAAGATGACTTAGGGGCTTTCTAGATTGGCAAAAAGAAGTGTGTTCATGGCTGCATGAAACTCTAGCCTTTAGATGAGAAAAAGGGAAAGTGTGCCATGAAAACGCTTTTTTTGCGTTTTAGGGGGGGGAAAGCACCTTTTAAAAGGTGCTGGTTTTCCCAGCTTCTTTTTTAAAAACTGCGGAATAGCGCAGCTCCATCTAAAGGCTGTGGTGCAGCTGCTAAGCATTAAGGAAAAGGCAACTTCATGTCACACTTTCCTGCCAATCTAGAAAGCCCCTTAACATGATTACAAATGTTAAGAACTATATTAAGAACTATAGAGATAGTCAAAGGTTCGTCAGTGGAATCATCCCCAAGGGGTCAGGGTAGTAAGATCCACTTCTTAAACAGACACTAGCAAAAGTTTCAGCAGCTGCAGAAGGAGCAATGAGGGGGAAAAAAATCATGGGTGGATTTGCCCAACAACAGACTCAAAATCCATCCTGGGAAATTAGTGCTGATGCAGGTTATTACATCCCACAAGAGTACAGCTCAGCACTTCTGATCTCAGAGACAATGAAAAACCCATGTACTACACCTCCAGATATGATTTTTGTGGATTTAACACCTGTAACAGGGCATAGTGTATTATGAGTTAAGGCAGAAGGAGAGAGAAAGAAAGAACTACTGAAATACTTGATACTTTTGCTAGAGTCTGTTAAAAAAAGTAAGCATTACTGAGTTTGTTGGGTTCCTTCCAAACAAGGGGATACAACATTGCAGTCTTTCTCTGATTTGCGATCCTACAGCTATGTAGAAACAAGGAGGGACATTTCCAACTTGCTTTTAAAAGAGAGATCAAGAGGCCAATGGTGCCACTTTCCTCTGTCACACTGACTATAGGAAGTCAGAAAAAGATTAGAATAGAACACTGTGCACAGTTAAGTCCCTTCTCCCCTAGAGTGACCAGATGTCATAACCGTAAAGGAGGGAAGGCACTGCAAAATGTAGGACATTCAAGAAAAAATTACAACATTACAAGGATATTACAAAATAATTACAAAAAAATTAAACACACTAATATAAATATAAATTCATGTTTCTTAGCCATACTCAAAATGAAGGACATTTTTAAATTCCTCCTAAACATAGAACGTAGAACGTTAAATTCCTCCTAAATGTAGAACATATTTTGGGAAAGGAGGACATCGGGTCACCCTGCTTGTCCCACTCTAGATCTCCACAATTTCCTTAAAGTTTGGAAGCAACCCAACAAAGTAAGACTTACTTTTTAAGCATATACTAGCAAAGGTATCAGGCATTTAGCCTGAAGAAGAGAAAGTTAAAAGGTGATATGATAGCCCCTTTAAGTAGTTGCAGGGGTGTCATATTGAGGTTGGAGCAAGCTTGTGTTCTGGTGCTCCAGAGAATAACACAGAGAACAATAGATGCAAGCTACAGGAAAAGAGATTCCACCTAAACATTAGTAGTAACCTCCTGGCAGCAGGTGCTGTTTGACAGTGGAGCACATTTCCTTGGAGTGTGGTGGATTCTCCTTCTTTGGAGGTTTTTAAATAGAGCCTAGATGGCCATCTGTCAGGGATGCTTTGTTTGAGAGTTCCTGCATGGAAGCAGGTTGGACTGTATGGCCCTTGTGGCCTCTTCCAACTCTATGATTCTATGATGCTATAGTTAAGTCTCAGAGGCCCCATTCCCACTTACAAATAAATCAGTGTGTTCTCTGAATCAATGGATTGAATTGACAGCAGAGTGTGGTTCCAACTACGTTTGCCCCAATTGCATTTTCTCCCACTACATTTGTCCCAATTGCATTTTTCCTGCTAAAATAATCCACTTGTGGTTCCCATTCATGAATGAAATAGATTCAAAATGATATGGTTCCAGCCAGCCGAAGGGGAAATTTAAATCAATTCCGATCCACATGTGGTTCTCACTTGCGCAGATTCGATTTATCAAAAAAGAAGCGGGGGAAAAACAGTGTCAAAAAGACACGGGTTAAGTGAGTCTAGCGCATGGCCCCCCTCATGGAACTGCTTCAGCGATTTGGATTAAGCTGGAACCAGGGTAATCTGAAACAGTTCAAACTGATTCACGATCCAATTTAAACGGTAATGGAAATGAGGCCTAAGATTTCCTCATTTTGTTTTTCAACAGGGAAAAATAAAAGCATTTATTTCTGGGCTGTTGGCTTCTTCATTCCCCCCCCCCTTTTTTTCAAGGAAACAGCATCTCTGTGTCTTTCAATATTAAAGGAGCAAGGCACATTGCAGAACTTACACTACCAAGTCATGACCTTTCCATTTACCAAGAAGGGTATTGTCTACCATCTACAACACTACCTGAGAGGAGAATACTCTGCTTTTATACATAGCTTACCTGGCCTTTTACCAAACAAAATAATAATTATCAAGCAAACCAAAGGAAAGGAGTGTTGCATCAGTGGAAAGTACTCTTCATATATTTTGGATCTCCAAAAAGAAAGAAGAAATCAAGCCATTGCTGCTGCTCCAGTTAAATTGGAACTAATTATTAAAATTTGTGAATTGAGAGTGGGAAATTCACGGATTATGAGCAAGCACAGGATACAACAGGAAAAGCTCTCAAGATTTTCTTAACACTGTGGAGTCAGCTACAGCCACCGATTGCATTTTATAGGGAACCTAATTCTGAGTGATTTTCACAGAAGACGGGTATTTTAAAATGGCCAATGTAATCGTTTCAAAACAGAAAAACAATTTAGGTGCAAATGAAATCAGTCACCACAACTTTCTTGTTTGATGGAGATTCAAACAAGGTACAGAAAGTTATGGAATATAAACTATTAGCCATTGTGGTGGAGTGGTCTGAGTGTCTGACTAGGACTCTGGAGGCCAGAGTTCAATTCCCTGCTTAGCCATGCTGAGTGACCATAGGCATGCCACAGACGCTCAGCCTCAGAGGAAGTCAATGGCAAAGTCCCGCTGAACAAATCTTGCTAAGAAAACCCATGATAAGGTTCACCTTAGGGTTACCATAAATCAAAATGACTTGAAGGCACACAACAACAACAACCTTTCATCCAGTGTTTCATTTTTAATACCCTCTATATACATAGACATGCATTCAACATGTTCAAAACATAAGTGTCTACCATGAAAATAAAAGGGAAATGTGCTTAGGGGGAACTAACTAATCCCAGGATACACCTCAGACAGGCCTTCTGTTCTAGAGCATCAGATTTAAAGGGCAGAGAATCCAGAAATTATTTCCCTCTCCAGTAACTCCAGAAGACTTCTACTGAAATCCAGGGGTCATATTTACTCAACATTCTCCCAATTTTATTTGCCAAGTTCCCCTTGAAGGAAACGTCCAAGTTGTTCTACTGAACAGTCAAGCATAAATGGAGGAAAAAAGGTGTCTCTAATATAGCACAACATCAGCAAAACCTGACAACAACAGAATTCTTCTGCAAGAATTACTGGGGATTAGTTGTAACTATTTTATAGTTCCAATCCGCATCATTTTTAGATCTATCTTCTTACAGGATTACAGTCTCTCCCTCTTTCTCTCCAGCCCCCTATATATAAAATGAACAAACAGTTTGCAACTGACTAATCCAGCTCAGTCTATATACAGAATGAGATTTAAATTTTTAAGTAGAAAAAGTCTCAGTGTGTGCTTGTCAGAAAACCATAATTTGATTCATCAAGATTAAGGGAGCATTTGAACATTTTGTAACCTAGTCCTTCTCAGGCGATCTGAGGTGGAGAATAGGCAACTTTTGTTTTCTAATGTGACAGAACCATGCTTATTTCCATTGCTGACAACTATTTCTTTCTTTCCTGGAAGCTCTTCATGGACTGGCAGCTGATAGCTCATGCACTGGCACCCATCCACAGACTACCATTTTGAGAAGCAACAGTTTAAAATATATAAAAATTGGCAACACACCACTCAATTTAGGCAAAGTACCTGACAATGTCCTCAGTTTCCTCCAGGACAGCCCTATACGGTGTGCCCAACTACACCAAGACAGCAAATACATTATTATTATATTATTATTATATTTATTTGTATCACACTCTTTTCCTAGGAGTGGGACTCAGAGTGGCTTCACAACATTAAAAACAGTACAATTAAAACATTAAAAAAATTGTTCAACATCCCTGCCAGGCTTCATAACAATTCCTTAAACTCCTGTGTGAACAGGTAGGTCTTCACCTGCCAGTGGAAGACCATCAAGGAGGGAGCCATTCTGATCTCCCTGGGCAGAGAGTTCCAGAGTCTAGGGGCAGCCACCGAGAAGGCCCTCTCTCGCGTTCCCACCAACTGTGTTTGTGATGATGTTGGGACGGAGAGAAGGGCTTCTCCAGAGGATCTGAAACTCCGGGCCAGTTCATACCAGGAGAAACAGTCTGTCAAATAGTGTGGACCTGAGCCATGTAGGGCCTTATAGGTGACAACTAGCACCTTGACTTTTATCCAGAAACAAACTGGCAGCCAATGAAGCTGTTTCTACAGGGGTGTTGTACGGTCACTGTAATCTGCCCTTGTTAACAGCTTGGCAGCAGATCTTTGAACCAGCTGAATTTTCCAAACACTTTTCATAGGCAGCCCCATGTACAGCCCATTACAGTAGTCCAAAGAGGATGTAATCAAGACATGTACCACTGTGGTCAGATCTGGCTTCTCAAGGAACGAGTGCAGCTGGTGCACAAGTTTTAAATGTGCGAAAGCACTCTTGGTCACATCAGAGACCTAGGCCTCCAAGTTCAAAGCTGAGTCCAAGAGTACTCTCAAACTGCGAACCTGTGTCTACAGGAGGAGTGTGACCCCATCTAACAATTCCTTTCCATCAGTGGGTTTTGTGCCAAGGGCCCTTGCAGATGGCAAAAAACATGGATAGTTGCACCCCATGTTATTCAATGGCAGCAACATGCACAGAGAAGTGTTCACATATGTATGTCTGCATGCACACGCCACCATTGAATAATATGTGGAATGGTGACCTGCAGATGGTCAAATTTGCAGATTGCCAACCCAACGATATGAAGGATCTATTGTATGAAGTACATATTCTCTTTTTCTGATCAGAGCTTGAAAATTTTAGTCAACAACCCTTAAAATCTCCCAGACAGCATGCTGGTAATGATCAATCTGAGTGTGGGGATTATCAGTGTCATTATCATTCATTCATCCATTCATTAATTTATATCTTGCCCTTTTCCCAATAATGAGACTCAAAGAGGCACAAAACACATTAAAAACAAAACAGATTTAAAATATTCAAAATATGAATAAAAATTATAAATAAAGAAAACAGTTGTACAGTCTAAACCATTTAAAATTCATTAAAAGACTATATAAAAATTGATAAAACAGTACAGAACACAATCAAAAGCCCATCACAGTCAATTTTTAAAGCCTTGTGGAATAAGAATGTTTTTTGCCTGCCACCAAAAGAAGAGCAAAGAGAGAGCCAGTTCCAGAGTCCAGGGAAAGTCACTGAGAAAGAACTGTCATTCTAAAAGTACTGTTTCCAAAATCTGGTTTTGTCTGTTTCTCCTTTACAGATCATGTACTTGAAAGTATTTTAACATACAAGCAGACACACCCTCAGTTTTGGAGTGCCTATTCTTTTTCTTCAAGCACATATGGCAATTCACTAAGACGGCTTCAAGACTGAAATACTTTCACCTACAGTCTTTACTTTCCCCTTGTGCCATGAAGGAAGGCATAGCTTATAGGTAATTCTATCAAAAATTAGTGACTCATAGATTGTGTTGACCTTCAGAGTTTTTTTTAAAATCAATATTGGATTCATTGCTTCCCACAATAAATGGCTCGTTTGATCTAAATTATCAACAGAAGTAATTTATTCACTCTGAAATAAGGGTGGGAAGGAAAAAAAAATATTCTGGGAGAAGTTGGCTGGAAAGAATTGAACCAGAGGCTGGCAGCAGAACCTGGACTATCCCAGAGTAAGGAAGAAATATGGTTACACATCCTTTAATTGAAATCTGAAAACACAATACAAAAAAGTGGGGAGGGAAAATATTTTTAAAACGCAGGTAACGGATTTAGCCTTTCTGGGTTTTTCCCCTGTATGCTTGTTACCTTTAAACAGACACTGTCACAACCAAGTGTTTCACAGTGATGCACTTCAAAATGGTATCTGTGTAGAAAGTAATGTTAGCATTTATTTTTCTGCATACAGCAGCAACACACTGGCTTTGATTATTGAAGAGATATTATCTGACTGCCCGAAGCTAAATGTATGTGTTCTTCAGATTGGACATTATCTAGCTAATAAACTGATGAAAACCTGTGCCAGAGACGCTTGTCATCATAACCTTCCAAAAGCATTGGGGGTTGGTGGATTGGTAAAATAATGGAAGAAAACCTGATGTACTTTGTGTTGTTTTAAAAATCTACTAGTACTGACTATAAAGCACCCATGCAGGAAAAGCATTAATAGATATTTTCTTTTGTTAATAGGTTTGGGATTCTTGCTTATATATATGTTACTGAATGAAGAAGGTAAATGGATCAGTAGATAATTTTCCAGAGATGGTATCTGCAGGTAAGGGTTAGACCTTGGCATCAGTTAGATGCTGGAAATGCTACTTTTTGATTTACCCTTCTCATACTTCCACAGCCCAAATGGCCACAACTCAGGGTGACAGAAAGTAGGGTACATTCTTGGAAGTCGAATCCAAAATGTAACCCAAGCTGTGGCTACACATGGAAACAGAAATGTTTCTGGTGTAGGCCTATGACCTGTTCATAGAATCATAGAATCACAGAGTTGGAATAGACCACAAGGGCCATCTAGTCCAACCCCCTGCCATGCCTGGTGGTTTTTAGTAGTTTCTGGGCCCAATCCGAAAACTCACAAAAGCCTCCTGGTACAGGGAAGGAAGGGTATTTCAGCCTTCTCCTCCTCATGATGGAGACTTTGGGGCAGAGAAGCCACCTATCTGGCAGTGCAACCACTGGGTGCTTAGTGAAGACCTCAACTTCACTAGACTCCTTACACTTACCATGAATGTCTGCATCCCAACAACAGGATATTTTGGATCAAGATTTAAAACTCTGATGAAGATGAAGACAATGATACTGAACGCTGAACCATTAATAATTATCCCATCCATTAAACCTTCCCTTAGATGCATTGGAGGAGATGGTGGGCTGACTTTTCTCCTGCTTCTTTCCACCAGTTTGCAGCTGGAGTGGACTGAACAGCAACACACAGGGTTAGCCAACCCAGCCTTTGCCTTGGCTCCTCTAATTTGGCCACTCCACTGCATGGAGGTGGGCTGAAGAACCTTCAAGCCTTTGCAGACCCTTGTGAGGACATCACAGTCTCCTAGGGGTCAAAGGACCAGAGTTTAAGAACCACATCATTACAAGAAATCTCCTGTTGTTCAATGTGATTTCATTTTTAGGGTCTTTTGTGAACATGAACCAAAAGGCCTACCTGTACGTACTTCCTCTTATCAATTTCTGCACAGGCTCTAATAAAAGTCAGTATAATCTGCATTGTTTTTATGGTTGATGGAGCAGGTTTCATGAACTAACTTTCTAAGAACCAAAACAATCTCGTGTATCTGGAAAAATATCAACACTTGGCATGACTGGAGTTTCTTCATAGCTGCTGGAGATGTTTATGTTTATTGCTGAGAATGTATAACCCACAAAACATCATTGCATTGATCCGTCCTTATTGGACTTTGTAATGGGGATGTGCTTTGGAAAGGATAGGGGTGGGCAGACATACTGTATTTTGGAGCACCAGTTAGGAGACATTAATCCTTGTTTGCATATCCTCCCACCCTGAAGACTGCCATTAGCAACAGAACAATACATTCGCAAATTACTCCTTCCTTCTCAGGGTCACACAGTTAGTTAACTGCTCACTCACCCCACATTGGGATGGAGCTCTTATCTCATGGATTCCAAATGAACTGTGCATAATAAGCGGAAAGATAAATCAAAGGTACTAAAAACACCCTCACATGAACACATGCACTTTACTCTAACAAAGTCATGAAGATGAGTGACAATGTTCCAGATTTCCATCCTGCCTCACATCACCAGAGCCTCTGATTTAGTGAGGGTCAGTCTTTTTTTTTTTTTTTTTAAACAGGCCCTTACTGCCTCTTTGTCCTTGCTTTCATCCAATGCAGAAAATCAGACAAGCAGGAAAAGTTCCTGTCAAGCAAGATAGATCATTTCCAAGATACATTTAACATTTCTTGAAGTCCAAACCCAAAATACAGTTTTTTGTGGAGCTTTTGGGCTATGTGGCCATGTTCTAGAAGAGTTGCTTTCTGATGTTTTGCCAGCATCTGTGGCTGGCATCTTCAGAGAATAATAGCCTGGAAAAGGATTGGATATATATACAGTGGTCACCCGGGTTACGAAGGTAATCCGTTCCGGATTACCTTTCATAACCCGGAAGCTTTCGTTTCCCGGGGGACCGCTATGTTAAACGGACTGCGCGGCCATTTAAAGGGGCTGCGCGGCTTTTTTTCTTCGTATCCCGGGGGATATTTCGTATCCCGGGGGATACAATGCCGGTCCGCCGCCTTTCAGATCCCGGGGTTTTCGTAACCGGGGGATTCATAAGGCGGGGGACCACTGTATCCTGTGTGACCCTGAGAAGGAAGGAGTAATTTGCGAATGTATTGTTCTGTTGCTAATGGCAGTCTTCAGGGTGGGAGGATATGCAAACAAGGATTAATGTCTCCTAACTGGTGCTCCAAAATACAGTATGTCTGCCCACCCCTATCCTTTCCAAAGCACATCCCCATTACAAAGTCCAATAAGGACGGATCAATGCAATGATGTTTTGTGGGTTATACATTCTCAGCAATAAACATAAACATCTCCAGCAGCTATGAAGAAACTCCAGTCATGCCAAGTGTTGATATTTTTCCAGATACACGAGATTGTTTTGGTTCTTAGAAAGTTAGTTCATGAAACCTGCTCCATCAACCATAAAAACAATGCAGATTATACTGACTTTTATTAGAGCCTGTGCAGAAATTGATAAGAGGAAGTACGTACAGGTAGGCCTTTTGGTTCATGTTCACAAAAGACCCTAAAAATGAAATCACATTGAACAACAGGAGATTTCTTGTAATGATGTGGTTCTTAAACTCTGGTCCTTTGACCCCTAGGAGACTGTGATGTCCTCACAAGGGTCTGCAAAGGCTTGAAGGTTCTTCAGCCCACCTCCATGCAGTGGAGTGGCCAAATTAGAGGAGCCAAGGCAAAGGCTGGGTTGGAAAGAAGCAGGAGAAAAGTCAGCCCACCATCTCCTCCAATGCATCGAAGGGAAGGTTTAATGGATGGGATAATTATTAATGGTTCAGCGTTCAGTATCATTGTCTTCATCTTCATCAGAGTTTTAAATCTTGAGTTACATCTTGGGGGATCTATAGCAACAAAAGATACTTAAATGGAGTGCCTGTTTTTGTTTTTTTAAATGGTTAAGGACCACAGTTTTAATGGATTGCAACTACTCCCATTCAACATTCATACTTTACTTTCCTCATTGTGACAAATATTGGGTGGCTGAAAGATTTGATCATTCACATTCCATTTAGAATGGAAAGTTCTTGAGGTTGTACTTGGTGGTGCAACTTTCTACTTTAAAGGAAAAACAATGTGATGTTGTGGATAAAATTTCTTGCATGCACAGACACTGCTAGGCATCCAGTGGTCTTCATACTGCCATCTTGGGAATGGAAAACCACAAGCATGCTTTAATATTGTGCCTTTGCATTCTAGGATGGGCTACATTCTCAGTGCTGGGAATTATTAAGAAAGAGAATGGAAACAAAACATCCAATATCTTAAGGCCTTTTATACAATCCATGATGCAGGCACATTTAGAATTCTGGACAGAATTCTGGTTATCCTTCTTGAAAAGGTTACCATAAATCTGTGGAGGAGACAGAAGAGGCAACTAAGAGTCCAAGGGACTAGAGAATCCTTTTTCTGAGGAAAGGATCACATGGCTTGGGGATTTTTGTTTGTTTGTTTGGATGAGGAGGGGAGAATATTATTAAGATGGAGCATGATTTTATCTTTAACATCTGTCAGCTGCTTTCAACTGAAAAGCCTTCCTTTCAAGTAATGTAGATATTATCAGAATCTAAATGCCATGTTAATAATTTTTTTACAGATAAAACCCATGATCAACAGCATAAAAATTAGAAATGAGTGGCTAGCCAGTCTTTGGGGCAAACAGTAAAAAAGAGAGGGGGCACTGATCCTCTGTTGAGTATGAAAAGCCCACTAAAACTTGTTGAACTTACAATAAATCTTTTTATAGGTAAGAGCGTAGGTACTACAACCAAAGGACCCATTGTCCTATGCACGCAATAGCTGCACTTCATGTATCTTCTTATACAAACGGTCCTCTGTATCCATGGATTTTTTTTTTTAATCCATGGATGCAACCATTCACAGCTTGAAAATATTTTTGGGAAAAAATAATACATTCTAAAAAGCAAACCTTGATTTTGCCATTTCATTTAAGGGACATCATTTTACTATGGCATTGTATTAACAGGACTTGAGCATACATGAATTTTGGTATCTCTGGGAGTGGGGGGCCTGGAAACAAATTCCAATGGATACCAAGGGCCCACTGTACTAGAACTGGGTAATGGCTCAAACTAGATCTTTGTCCCTCATAACCCTAAATTTAGAGTTCAGACCTGGGAGTTCTGGATTTGGATGCCATCGTCACTCAGGCTTAATCAAGAGCTCATGTAAATCATTGGAAATAAAATATCAGCCCTACTATAAGTAAAGCAGGCGTGCCTCCATTAAGAAAGAAACGAGGCATGGGCCCCCACAACCAGAGAGGTTTCTAGAAATATCTAAAAAGCCTACATTAGAATTGACTGCTTTTACCCAGCATGAACAACGATTGTGATCTATCTATGCACCCTGCTCTTACGCTGCTGCAGAACAGGCGCAACAAGGAAAAGTTTTCAGCTGGTCATGAGCTGAAAGTCAGACCAAAGAAAGAAAGAAGACCACCTCCAATGAACTGAGCCTGGGGATGTCTGCAATAGCCCCTCTGCTTGAGGTGGAAGCAAATGGTGGCTGTTTTATGAAGCTATGGAGTGGAATACTGGACTCGGGGTAGGAAATAATCTCTGATTTACTGTGCTCTTCACTTGCTCTACTATTTATCCTCCATCAGTCACTACAAGTTTCTGTGCTAATAGCCAACAGGCCCTCTATCACTCTACAGATGGGATGTTAACAGTGCTACTAATATTCTGAGATATTTTCATGCAGATCTTCATGGAGAAAAGAAATTATGTACACAACCAAACCACAAATGCAGGTGTATTATACAATTAAACTATGTATGTCTGTTTATATACACATATGAGGAAAAAAAACCTTATGCAACACATTTGGTTCACTATGTATCAACAAGTTACTGAAGTTTAGGGAGGGCAAACAATTGCATTATATAACTGCATTATGAAAATTTATCTAAAAAAAACAATTCAATAAATATGGGGATCAATTAACAAAGGTAATTGCAACTTGCGTTTTGGACTAGTGGAATAAATACAAAGCCTGTGATTCTATGATTCTGTGATTCATTTGCAGAGAATAAATTGTGTGGGTATACCAGTAGTTAAAGGCTGAAATGTTGTATAGTAAACAGAGAGAGGTCCCTAAGTAAAAGGATCCATGCAGCTACAAAAGAGGGACAGGGTGTGTTAGTTTTCAGGATTACCAGATCACATATTGGTGGGATAGCTTTGTGGGAAACTAGCCATGGTGCTGAACTCAACCCCCACGACAGGTTTGACACTTTGAACAGCTCCTTTAATGCTCAAGCTAAAACCTAGAGTAGATTCACCACTACCACTGACATGGCCACTTCTGATGTATGCCTTCAAGTCATTTCTGACTTCCGGAAATCCTAAGACAAACCTATCATGGGGTTTTCTTGGCAAGATTTGTTCAGAGGAGGCATGCAATGGCCTTCCCCTGAGGCTGAGAGCATGTGACTTGTCCTAAATCATCCGGTGGGTTTCCATTCCCATGCCAGGACTCGAATCCTGGTCTCCAGAGTCATACTCCAATATTCAAATCACTATGCCATGCTGACTAGTTCCCTCAAAGCTATCCCAGCAATATATTGTGGGAAGTGGTACCCCTGAAAAGTAGCACACCCTGTCTCTCATAATTAGCTTCATGGATCTTTTTATTTAGGGAATCTCTCTCTGTTCCTCACCAACTACCACTGATGGAATGCTGTTTGCATTTTAGCCTCAAATAGCAATAGCAAGTATATTTCTATACTCCTTATCAGTGCACTTAAGCACTTCCTAAGCCAGTGATGGGCAACATTTTGAGGTTGGTGTGTCACACTTTTCACCAAAAACAGTATAACTCGGGTGGTGTGTCACTTTGAGGAAAAAATATATATATTTCGCAATATTTATAGTTCAAATCACTTATTTTTAGAGCTTATATATTTATAGTTTAAATCACTTATCTCAATAATGATGTATTAGAAATCCATGTCACCCCAGAATAGTAGATAATGGTTGCATTCCCGCTGTGTTCCGCTGTTCCCTGCTCGGCCGGTGGAAGTGAGGGCAAAGATCCCAGCTTAACTGGAAGTCCCAGAACTAGATGCTCTGTGACAGACTTCTGTTGTTTTGGCCTACAAACCTCCGGCACAGAGTGTCTAATAGGGGAGGATGAAAGATTTGCGACTTGTTTCATCCTCAAGAACAGCAAATATTTCATCTTCCCCTATTAGACAATCTGTGCTGGAGGTCTGTAGGCCAAAACAACAGAGGTTCATCACACAGCATCTATTTCTGGGACTTCCGGTTAAGCTGGGATCTTTGCCCTCACTTCTGCCAGCAGAGCAGGGAGCAGCGGAACACAGTGCGGCCAAGTGCAATAGCCGAGGATGAAACATTTGCGACTAGAGTCTTATTCATCCTCGGCTACTGCACTTGGCTGTGCAAGAGCCAAGGATGAAATATCCTTCTTGACACACAGCTGCCTCAGCGGCTGTGTGTCATCAGAAATGGCTACGCGTCAGTGGTGACACAAGTGTCATAGGTTCGCCATCGGGTCCTAAGCGGTTTACAAAGTGCAAGCTAATTGCCCTGAACAATCTTTCTAATGTTTAGGTGGAATTTAAGTTTATGTAATTTGAATCCATTGGTTTGTGTTCTAGTCTCTAGAGCAGCAGAAAAGAAGCTAGCTCCATCTTCTACATGACATCCCTTCAGATATTTATATATGACCATTATTTCACCTAATAGGCTTTCTTGCTACCTGCAGCCAGAGGTACATGATGGATTTTCCTCTAGGAGATTATGAGAAGCTTCCTGGCAGTGAATCTAAAGCCCCATGTATCTAAATCAACACCATCACTGCTATAAAGCTAAAAACAAGAAGGCAGTCAAATTGCCATTTCTCTGCACAATTTTCACTGATTTTATGATTAGGAGTGAGGAAAAAGATTCTGAATTTATATTTCTATTTAAAAACAAAAAATAAAACCTTAATGTGAATATGATCTTCTAGAACAAGAATAGTACCATTCACAACTGATCTAATAAAGGTTGCCGTGCTGAAATAAAACGTTTTATTGAGTCATTAATATTTCACTGAATTTTCAATACAGCTAAATTGCACGAGATATTGAAATGTTAAATATTATATAAGAGGAGGAAATGCTTCCTCAGTTCAGGAAATGTGTTGTTGTTGTTGTTTGTTGTTGTGTGCCTTCATGTTGTTTCTGACTTATGTAAAACTTAATGTGAACCTACCATGGGGTTATGTGGGGCTGAGAGCGTGCTTCCTCTGGGGTCACCCAGTGGGTTTCTATGGTCCTCAGTGGGTTTCCATAGCTGAGTGGGGAACTGAACCATGATCTCCAGAGCTGTGGTCCAATGCTCAAACCATTACATCTTGATGGCTCTCAAGGAAACAAATATCCCACTAAAATTTGGCTATTATGAAGAACTCATGATGCTAATAAACAAAATTATGCACATGGTTTAGAAATCTGAAGTCATATCACGTAACAAAATGAGAAGCAGCTCTTATTTTTCTCCAAGTTTCTCATCATCCAGTTCTGGATAAACTCATTTATGCCCCCGGCGGTTAAGTTAACATCCTGTTCCTATTCAGAGAGCTTGGAAAGTTTCCATAATGCAAAATAAGCCATCTTCTCTTATAAATGACCAACCCTATAAGCTCTCACTGAGCAAAACAATTAATCAGGAATACAAACAATCTGGTTGGAACTCCAAATATACTCTTTTAATATGTAGTGTTTACACTTTATGTTCCTCAAATGCAAACCCCAAGTTTGTCCAAGCTGCTATGGTGATATTTATTTTCCCCTTAAAAGCAGTCCATTTCTGTTATTTTAATAAGTAGTTTTAAAATGTGTGTATACAATATACTAAATAATGGACACATACATTTCCCCGCAAAGGCATGTTCTTCAGTTGAGATCTTACTGTCTTCCCAGGGTTTTATTTTATTTTATTGCAAAGCCATTATGTATTCATCATTCCATGTTATAGTTGCACAAATCTTAATATAGGTCTCTATAATACCTTTACCTTTGGAAAGAGATTCCACATTCTATGAAGAGATTAGGAATCCTGTACCCATATATTTAAAAATAAACCCCACTGGATATCTGGATGTAAACTTCATTAGGATAGTAGCTAAAACCATGTTTTCTGCCACATTTTGCACATGAAGTCATGAGTAACTAGCACTAGCACTTGATATTAAAATAAACATCTATTCTAAGAGACATCTCTAGCTATTGAGTAGTCAATAGCAGCAGTGACTTTATTGCCCTCATTTAGGCTGCAAAATACAAAAATCAGAATGGAAGAAAATACCTGCACATTAGGGGTTTGCAAACAGCAATAGTTTTGTTGAATTTGGCCATAGTGGTAAAGTTCTGTAGTCCTTTGCAAAGCAATGTCTTGAACATTGGGTCAAGGAAACAAAAGGCAACCTGCACTCCACCCCTAATTCTAGATTTTATAAGCAAATTGTTTATGGGGGAAAAGAAATTGAGAGAGAACAGTAAAGACTTCCACAAGAGACAACTCTTCCTGAAATGCTGCTACATACTTCTCACAAGTATATAACAGCCCATTAAACTCATTTAACACTTTATATATAACAACCTATTTAGCATTTTTTAAAGCTGCTGTTGTTTCATATTTAACATAAATTTATTCAAAGCATGCAGAATAGCCTAGGTTTCAATAAAATAGAAACATGCACAATTTCATCCCCCCCCCCCTTTCTGAAATCATTATTCAACTTTTTAAATCATTCTTTTTATTTTATAACAGGGGTTTTTGGGCACTCACCACTGAGTTTTAAACCTTAACTGCATTTGCGGTGAAAAGCAGTAAGATGTGTTCTCAAAGTCAAAGTAAGCAGAATTTAATACATTTGAATTTAAGATAGACAATCCTGTAATTTAAATTTTAATTTAAAAAGCACCTGGTGCTAGCCAAACAAAGAAATGGTGCAAATGACAGTACAAATAAAATGTGTTTATACCACACACACAAATTCTATTTTGTGAAGCTCAATGGATGAGCTACCCCTGTTTCCCTGAAAATAAGACCTAGTAGAGGTTTTGCTGAATTGCTAAATATAAGACCTCTCCCAAAAGAAAGACCTAACAAAGTTTTTGTATGTACATATATATACAGTATATAATAAATGTTCATTTTTGTGTTCAACGATAAACGTGAATACTTCTTCATGGAAAAATAAGACATCCCTTGAAAATAAGACCCAGTGCATCTTTGGGAGCAAAAATTAATATAAGACACTGTCTTATTTTCTGGGAAACATGGTAATAGCAAACCTCTCTTCAGTTAGGTAGCCATAATGTCTTTAGTAATGTAGGGGGGGAAAGGCTATGCGACAGAACAGCCAAGCAGAAGAAAAGCAAGGAGATAGACAACAGTAGCAATTGTTAGCAAGTGCCATACACAATATAAGACTGATCTAGAACACTTCCAAAGAAAGTGGGATTAGAGGAAGCAGGAAACAATAAATTTCTAAATAAAATATGCCTTATTTTGGGAAAATTTGTTTTGCATATGCAAAAGATGGCCACCATCTTTCACAAAACAAAGGGGGAGAGCTGTCTTACCTTAAAATGTGAAAACCCAAATCCCGATCCCGTGTCTCTCGGCAAAGCACTCACAAAGAGAGAGGAAGGGCTGACACTAAGCACTGTTCCTTAAAAGGCTTTTGCAGACACTCTAAAAGAAGTGATCCACTACAGCACCTGCAACTTCATGTCCCCCCTCCTCTTGGAAGAGAAGCACTTGCCCAGAAATAGGGAGGGATCCCACTTAAGTTGGGCTCCTTGGAAAGTGGCATGCCCTGTTTTGAAGATTTTTGGTCTGCTCCCCATGCCCAGTAGAAAACACACAAAACCTTGTTTTGTGTGTGTTCCTTGCTTTTTTTTTTAAAGGATCATCCTAAGCTAATGGCATAATAGCTTCAAAGCAGCCCCATCATTACAGAACTTCTAAATTAAGGATGCAACCTTGTACCTATTATCTGAATACGTAAAGCTTCATTACACTGAACAAAATGCACTTCCACTGGTTCTCCTAAGTAATTTTAGAAGCTTATTTGCGGAGGTGGGTGTCTGACGGTCGTGCATATTATTTTAATTATCAGTAACCGCACAGGCTAGATCCAGATCAAGTCTTACTTAGAAAAGAGTCATTGAAATGGATGGGATTTAACTTAGCTTAAATCAAACTTTAAATCCATTTATGTTAATCAATGTTTACCCCACCCTACCATTTCAGACTTTGTAGCTTTTGCTAGATTTCAGGTATGTTTTATTAAAACATCACCCCTTCCATTTAGTAATCCTGACCTTGTGTTTGTGTGAGTGTGGGTAGATACAAATTTGTGTGAGTATGCACATGCAAGAATCTGCAACTGTTTCCCCACTTAAAAAAAAAAACACTGGCGTTCAGTTACCTTTACGGTTTTTATGCAGGACTGAACTAATGTAAAGCAGTATATGGCATAGTGGTTTGAATGCTGGGCTACGACTCTGGAGACCAGGGTTTGAGTCCTTGCACAGCCATGAAAGCAATGACAATCCTCCTCTTAACAAATCCTACTTCCTCTGAACAAATCCTGCCAAGAAAACACCTTAAGTCAGAAATGACCAGAAGACACACAATACACACAACCACACAGCTGATGTTCAGCCAGTCTTCAAAGGCTCCTTTTAACTTTGGATATCCTCATTACAAGATCTAATATTCCTTTTGCAGACTCACTTAGGTGTGCACATTTTAACATCAGGAAAGCACCTGCTTATGTTCAAGTACACATGTACAATTATGACTGTGCTGCCAGAAAGCAGCTGCAAGGCAAGCGCAAGGCACATAAAATAACATCTATAATCTGTTGGAGCACCGAAAGAGCTTCCTCAAAGGCCTTAGAAACAATTACTGTATAAAGTGCTAGAGCAGATTACAGGGCTCCTTTTAACACTTCATTTGGAGCACTGTGCATTTAGGTCATTTTCCAATTCAGTTCAGTATAGTGGTTTTCGGGAGGAGGTGGGTTCCACTCATTTCATATTAATTGTGCCTTTGAATTATTATATAAAGCTGGCCAGATGAGCAGATGCCATCTTTTTTTTTTAAACTGTTAATTGAAATAAAAGTGTTTGAAGCTCAAATACCCTAAAGGTGCCCGATCCTGTCTGTTCTTGGAAGTTAAGCAGGGTCGGCTCTGGTTAGTTCTTGATGGGAGACCACTATAGTAGTAGAATGCCATGCACTAAATATCATGAGAAATGTGTTTCCATAGTGCCTGTGATTTTTAATAGGGAAACAGAATTTACTCATTTCATTATTCCATATTAGAAACAACAAGGGGATGGGGAGAAAAAGGTTTTGACCTTTCAAAAATCAAGACTGAGCATTCTGTGCATTTTTCATTATTTTTCACACTTCCTGAGAATTTTGCAACAAATTCACAAAATTTTTTCCTGTACAAAACAGAAACACCTTTGTACAAAAACATGCATTTGGCACAAAATAGTATTTTTGCACGCACAAAAAATCTGCACCAAAATTTCAGGAATAAAATCTCAAAATAAAATATAATACAAAATCTTGCAGTAGAAGACAGCTTTGATAACCTTGCTAACTAAGGAGAAAGATACTTTTAATCCTATTCCCTAATTTTTAGCATGGCCTCACAGCTATTGCCGCTGGGATATATATATACCTGTATTCCAGCTTCAAGAGTCTAAACATGTGAACCATCAACGGTGATGATGATTACTGTATGGACTGAATACTACTGAAGAAACCTGTGCATTTCACTTAAGACTAGATGCAAATATGCAAGTCCCTGCTCCTTTGTATTTCCAAATAAGGGGACTCATCACATTGTCCTTTGATAGCGGGTTTTGCTAAAGGCGTCTGGTTCATCAAGATCCTACACTTAATCTATAGATGCTGATTTTAACTACAGACCTCAGTGGATCTAAACATTTTATTAGCATGCATTCAGACAGGTATGTAGGTGGGTAGCTGGCTGGCTGTGATTATAATTTATTTAATTGATTCATATCCTGCTCAAAGCAGCTTATAATATATATTAAAACAGCATATCTAAAACAATATAGATTTCCAATGGTTTCATAAGCCATTCATCAGTTGTTGGGAGTTCAGAATTTTTGCATTTTTAATACAAATGTAAGCAAAATTAATATATGATTGTTTAGTATATAAGCAGAGTGAAAGAACAGAATTCATATTTAATAAGTGGGAGGGGGGAAAGGTAATTTACTTTCTAAGGAGTAAATTGATTTAATGATTTATTCGATGAAATAGAAGAAACAATGGATACAGCAGCTGATAAACTAGGTAATTGTTATCCGTATGTATTTGTAATATGGGGAGGAGAATAATTTGTAACAAATTTAAAATGGAACCAACAGGATTCATTTACAGAAGTCATGCCATTGCATCTAAAGAGGTAACGTATGAAAACAAAACAAAACAAAACAATAAAACAATGTGGATTTCAAAAGTTTTCACACACATTAAACTATGGATCCAATTAAAACACCTCTTTTAAATCATTAATATTAAAACAATGAAAACACTTAGGACCTTATCATACAGAGCCCTTACTATGGGCAAAATGTTCCTGAAGTGTTTCCAAAGCATGAAGGTGTGATTGTCCATCGTGTTTCTAAAACTTCATTGAGGCATCCCACTTTGAAGCGTTTGTGGAGAAGCCATTTTTTGAATAACGGAAGATCCCTCAATGACGTTTTAGAAGCACGACAGACAATCACACCTTCGCGCTTCAGAAACACCTCAGGAATGTTTGGCCCAGAGTAAGTATGATAATCCCCTTTATATTAAAATAATATATATTGCTGTGTGTGTGTGTGTGTGTGTATGGATGTCTGTGATCCCCCTTAAATGTTTACCATCCAGTGAATGAAAAAATTTGGGGACCCTGAAATGTTTTGCGAATTTATAGTTGATCATAAAAAGATATTGTCTCAGTACAGTATTGGCTTCTAGCTTGATCCCTATAGATCAAAACGGCCTCTTTATTTTATGACAACTAGGTCTCATAGTACAAGGGATAATACCATTCAAAGAATTCAAAGAAGAAAGAAGGCCACAGGCTTCTCAAATGATTCTTCCTTGTCACCACAGGTTTGCAGGGGAATTGCAAACTGGGTGAAAGGTATGATGTGTTCTCATTTTAGTTCCTCTCTCCCTTTTATGCAAGAGTTCGGGCCTATTACTTTAACCTCGGGTGTTAAACAACAACTTTTAAAAAGAGTTTTTCTAAGTAGTTTGTAATATAACTCCCAAGCCAACTACTCAGATAAAATCTAAAATATTCAAATTCAAAGAACAACATTAACAGATATTTAAAACATTTTGGAAAACAATAATATGAGTTTTACAAAACAGTTATAATTAGCATTGCTGTCATTGTTTTCAACTTTTCAAGTTTGCTTTGAATATCTTAGAAGGGGAGATGCCCTAGTAGCAACTGTACTCCTTGCTTCTTCACATGCTAGTTCCATGCCAGGCTATTAATGTCTTGTCAGTGATGACAACCTTCAGCTAAAACTGAGGTCCATGATAAAAATGCTGTGCAATACTTCAACACACAAGGAAATGGTGCTTACGGTTAAGCACACTGACCTCAGAGAGCATTTGTGCAAATTTCATAACCGCTTAAGGCAAATATGAAGCAAATACAGAGTATTTTATCTTCCAAACCACTAAGCACAGATTGAGTCCACAGCTAAATAAATCAATACACAGTTTGACAAAGATGTAAATTGTTCTAGTATGAACCCCGTACTTGACATGGCCCAGGTGAGCTATACTAAATAAGGGGGAGTATCTTGGAATGCTATCTGAAAACAAGTTCTCTCTTTAAAACATAATAGTACATGATTTATGACCAGTGTGTACTACTTAAACACACTGGTGTTTAGTCATTAACTATCTCTCATTTACAAATATGTAATTCCTTTAGTGCCCACAAACTCAGTACTACTTCACCAGTGGGAGGTTTAATTTTCAACACACATAGACACATGGGCCTAATGATCAGGTTTCATGTGCAGGGATATACATAACAAGGAAGAATCTGAAACTTTCACACTGAATTGGACAAGAAGCCTGCTCACAAATGCCATAGTAGGTGTACAATTAAATGTGTTATATTAGATGCATAATACCGTAAGCCTATCAACCTACCAGTGGCAGGAAAGATAAGAATTATGTAAGAGAGGAATGGAGGACATACAGTCCTTCAAATGCTGTTAGGTTGTAATTCCAATCAGTCCTAGCCAGTACAGCCAAAGATTTATATTTTTATTTCAACAACAGCTAGGGGCCACATATTCCACATCACTGATATAAAGAGTATCATTTTTTTTTCCAAACAATTTAGCAGGGGGAAATTGTGCTACAATTGCATGGCACGCCATAGCTTTGCCAGGCCCATCCTCCAACAGCTAAGCAGTAGCACATTAGAAGCTCTTTCTGCACCATACCAGAAGAGTAGCCATCTCAGCATCTTAAGGAGTACCACTGTGACAGTATTATGAGCCCTGGAGTCTATGCATGCCAAAAATGGGCACTGTTTTGTGGTATGGTATACTATAAGTCGAAAATCTAGATACGGACCTTTCACAAATATCTGTCTCAAATAAATTCACAACATTGGACAAAGTGGATACGTAGAAGTGCAACTGGTAAAACAGACATAGAGCTGAGGGCCAATACACATGTTTACACATTTCCTCTTGCTCCTGTTGTGGCTCATGACAAAAGACCACGTCATCCCTTTTCCATAGGCTCACAGATGCATCACCCCAGCCCTGGTGGTGCAGTGGTTAAATGCCTGTACTGCAGCAACTCACTCAAAACCATAAGGTTGTAAGTTCAAGACCAGAAAAAGGGCTCAAGCTTGACTCAGGCTTGCATCCTTCCGAGGTCGCTAAAATGAGTACCGAGATTGTTGGGGGCAAACTAGCTTACAGTTGTAAACCGCTTAGACACTCCTTAGGCGGCATGAAGTGGTATATAAATGAAGCTTGTTTGTTTGTTTGTTTGTTTGTTCTAACCTCAATTTCTTCACAGACTCACTCTTGGTTTTTTCTCAGCATTTTCTAAGCAACATACTTTCCCCCTACCCTTTCATTCTTGTTTTGCACAATCTTCAGAAACCCTATCATGGATTCTCAAACTACCACTTTCATTTATGTTTCTCCTTAATAAAATGCCACTTGGACACATATATATCCTCTGTAGACTTCTACCATGTCGTCCCTTAATCGTATCTTCCAACAATGTGGATCAAACTGAATGATACACTTAGCATGTTTTTAGAAGATGTGCTCCTTCAAGTAGCAAAAGATATTGGTTTGTCATAGCATGTGATCCTCCTCTTGCATTCAGCAAACTTTGATCAGTGGAAATTAAACTTAGGTAATCATATATAAAGTTACACTAAGAAAAAGGTGATGCAGATTGTGGTGATTGTATCAACAGCTTTTTAAAAAAAGTTTTTCCTCCAGTTATAATCTGTTGTGGAAATCCTGGAGACCTCTTATGGAACAAGTAGACTTCCAGGGATCCCTGGTTGAGAAACTCTGGACCAGACTGAGACTGTGGTTAAACTGAACTTTTCCTGGCTATCTGAATACAAAATTGCATTCACCTTTTTCCTCCTCTCTTTATGATACATGACTGCCTATGTATCAATATCATTGCAGAAGGCACTCAAGCTGTACCCAGCCATACATGGGGTACTTAAAAGTACAGCCCCCCTTTTCGCAGGGATCCATTTCACTCCCACGTAGAAATGGAAATTCACCTATATTCAAGCCCGATTTGTTTGATTGGTGGTGTGTGCCCATGGGCACCTGCCACATTTTGTCCCCCTGCATTTGTTGCCTGTCAACGGGAAAGGGATGTGAACTTCAAGTGCATAAAAATGGAGAGGTGACTGTACAAGTATATCCATTGTGAGATTTAAGAAATAGTTGTTGCAATCAGTTTGACTCTACATCCCTCTTGAGGAGCTATTGTTGCAAGAGAGTCTTAATAAATGCAACAGGAAAAGAAAAGTTTTTCCAATGTGTTAGAGGTAGGGTTGGGGTGGTTAGGAGGAGAGTAATGATCCGCTGTAAGTAATAATTACACAAACCACACTCTCTTTCCCATTTGTGACATATAGTTGTTAAGGAGCATATCGGTGGGATCCCTGCCTCGCATCAGAAAAATGTGTCCAAATTGCTTTCTCAAACAGGCTGAAGACAAGCCTCACTTTACAAAAACACAAAGAATCAGCACATCTCCCTTGAATATGAACTGTGTTTTTCCACCTTCCTTCCCAGCCTAGTTGTGCTGACAGAGAAAGACAATTAATAACACTAACCTTTCAAATTGTTTCCACTGATTAGAAAGGCTGCTTGAAAAATGAATTTCTCAGCTTCCAAATGATGCTATGCTTCCAAGTAACCTCCTCTCATCCGCAATTCTCTGACTTTGCAGAATATTACCTTTTCACGACACACATAGTGAAAATGGCTTATCCAACAGGCTGTAGCCACAGCTTTGGAAAATATTTAGAGTCACTGAACAAAAAGGCCTCCTAACCAAATTTGTCTCTTCTTGTTTCATGGGGCTGAAGCCACTGCCTGCCTCTGTGTCATCTGCCTTGTTTTCTTAAGAGTTTACCTTGTTGACTCCAACCCTTCCTCTGCTTTTCTAGCCTTCTTTAAAACAAATGTTTGTGTATATTTTGCTTTCACTCTAGTAATGCTGCTCACAGACACACCTGCCATTACATTTCCAAATTTCTAATTATTTTAAAACACCACCTTATAGTAAACAAGAGTTTCAAGAAGCACGAAGAGATGCCATGCTTTATACTCCTCTATACTTAACTATATCACAAAAAGCTTAGGTAGCAGCTCATACAGCATAACATGTCTGAAGCAGGAGGAGAAAACGAAGATTAAAATCAAAAGGCAATGACCACCAGTGAAAGCTCATTTAGCTGATTTAGTGTCTTTTACCATAAAAATAATTAGTAATTAAAGTGGGAGATAACACAAAATGAACACAATTTGCTAAGATAGCAGGGCATTTCAGACTAAAGCAAGAGCATAGCTGTCAATGAGTGTACTGCTCAACATTTTATGAAAATTCTGGAATTTCTAAGAAGTACCTAGGAGTCTTTCAACTCCAGATCTAGAATGAGTACAATCCAAAATACTATACTTCCATTGCATAAAGAGTTCCTTTTGTTAGTGAGAAACGACATATCAAGGATTTTGCAGACTGAATTGGATGAGATGGGGAGAGGAAACATTGAAAGGAACAAAAATTAGAACATTTTAAACCAAATGCAAAATGTACATACACATATCTGAGACTTGAACTCCAGCTCCGAGCCAGAAGATATTTACTTTTTAAATTTATATTACACCAAGATTATTATTATTATTATTATTATTTACAATTAGAATTGGTAACTTACAGTAATTGTGGTGAAATGTTTGTTCTGGAAAATACGCAAAGGAAAGCAGCAATTGGTACAAGGCCACAGAACTACCCTGAATTATTTTCTACATTATAAAGGTTCTCATTCAAACCCCCACTGAATTCAACATCTTAGATGGATGTGAAATTAAATGGAAGCTTTCCTAGAGATTGGAAGCACAAAAGGTGACATTCAAACTACAATATGTAATTGTCCTAGAATTGTATGGGCTACAGTGACTTTCAAAGTAGCTGGTCTAAATTTTCCAAGTCATACATACAAGTAAGGAATGTGTAAAATGATTTTAAATTATTTTTCTCCATACAGTACATGCCCGGTAACTGAAAACATATGGGAAGAGGTCTAGTGTTATATATTTATAAAAGTGAATCCTCCCTTTGTAAAGATAGCAAGACATGTATTGTTGAGATTTATGAGGAATTGAAGAGTAAAGCCTCTCTTAACATCCCATGTGCCATGACCTTTTCACACTCCAGAAAAACAAAACAGATCTAAGAAGAAAAAAAAATCACTCAAGTCAAGGCAAATAGAGAAGAGTTACTCCCCTTCTTGGTCCAAAGAAGACAAGTGGTGCCACACTGAATTCAACATTGGATGTGTTTTTTGCTGCCATTTGGTGGAGTACAAAAAAAGTAATCAAAACTATGCATTCCGCTCTTTATACATTCCCTACATTGTGTCCTCTCCTCCTCATAGCAAATAGGGAGGAGGGAAAGAAGAGGGACTCCTTGCCACTGTTAAAGCAACCTGGTTGGAGGTCCCTCACCAAATATATTCTTCTGTTTCAGCTCAACTTAAATTCCATGGTGGAAAATCCAAGGATCTTATAACTGAACCATACAATGACTTGTTAACATGTCTTAAATACATCCCATTCTCTGAGTATGGCTCACTCCTGCCTCCCCCAAAAAAGAAAGCACTATAAGACTGTAAATGAAGAAACAAACACATTACAGGATATTCCTCATAGAAGCAAGCAATTATCAAAGCTGCTGCTACCATTCACAGAAACTGATTCAATCTATACTTCAATTATGCCTTGAATTTCTTATTAGCACCAAAAGCTCATTACCTAAACAATTTGGTATTCGGAGGCTCTTTGAGGAGAAGAAAAGAGAGAAGGATCCCTGGTGTGCCGAGGAGCACTGGCTTTATTTTTTTTTTAAAGAATATTTATTGAAATGCTTGCAACCACATTAGGAAACAAGCCAAGCTGTTCTGATTAAAGCTCCCAGACTCAAGCATTGCTTAAACAGAAACAAATGGCCCTCTTAGCTCTTTTTCTAGGAAAATGCTTTAGTCTCCATTATACCAAACAGGCTGGAGTGGAAATACTTTTTTTAAAAAAAAAGATACAGAGTAAAAACATGTTCAATGGAAAGATGGCCAAGAAGAAGTCAAGTTTACTCCAAGGATAAGGCAAGAACTCTAGAAACCAGGTTTTTATTCCTGCTTGGCCATGTTGGGTAAGTCACACTTTCTCAGTCTCAGGGGAAGGCAATGGCCAACCTCCTCTGAACAAATCTTGCCAAGAAAAGCCCATCAATTTATGGCACCTTAGGGTTTCCATAAATTGGAAACGACTTGAGGGCACACAAGGACAAGAAGAAAAGAAAAGTGAATGTAACACTCTCTGAACACTCTTAGATCTTGAAGCCCATGGAGTCCTCCTGAGTGGAAATCCTCATGCAGCCCCCTCCCACAATGGTCAGAGCCAAGTTGCAAGGTTTGCCCCCATTATGACCATGTCTCTCAAGTTCAACTTCTCTGCACAGATGTGAATGACATAGGGCCATGCGAAGATACATACACAGGAATGCCACTAAAATGGGTATCAGGCCTAGCATTGCCCATAGTGACCCCAGTTTGTTTTGCGTGGGAAGAAGATTTTTTTCCCTCTTGATGATGACTTGCTTTCTTATGTAGAAAAGAATTGGTTGCTCCTATCCTGTTCTGCTTTAGCCTTTTATTTATAAGTCATGTTAGAAAGGGGGATAAAAACTGGAGCGTGACACATAGGTTGCTGCCACACCACAGAATTCATGCATTTTGACACTGCTTTATCTGTCACAGCTCCATTCTATGGAATCCTGGGATTTGTAGATTGTTGTGGCACTAGAGCTCTCTGAGAGAGAAGACTAAACAGCTCATAAAACTACCAATCCCAGATTTCTATAGCATTGAGCCGTGGCAGTTAAAGTGATGTCAAACTGCATCATTTTGGCAGTGTATATGCAGCACTAGTTGCTGGAATCCTGTTACCTCTGAGTAGAGTAGAACTACTGAATCAATTTTAGAATGGTGAGTTAACAGCTGAATAAATACAATTGCTTCAACGGGTTCATTCTGGTCAGGCACAACAATAGGATTTGGGCCACGGTTCGTTTCTCACCATTATATAGAAATATGCATTGCACTCTGCTCACAATAGAGATGTTTCTTTTTAAAAATAAAATAAAGACATACACTTAGTTTCTTGGATATATTTTTACACTTCAGTCCAGATAAGCTTCCATTTTGAGTACTTGATTTAACCGGGAAGGAGGGGGGCTGAGTGCAAATCCCCACTGAGCCATGGAGCTTTTGCCAGGTAACCTTGACCCTAGCGTACTCAGCCTAATCTACCCCCTGCAAGACTAGAATGGCGACACAAAGAACAATTTTTGCTGCCTTGAACCACTGGAAGAAAGATGAGCAAGGAAAATGGCTCTATGCAGCTCAATGCTACTCATGAGCCACATGTAGGCAAATGTTGAAGGAGCGGAGAGCCCTTTGCCTGCATCCTTGTAAAGCAGGAAGAGTTAATATGTGGCCCTTCAGACTCTGCCTAATGCAAAAATATATGCTGATCTGGGATCTGGTCACAATAATCTGCCTGAGTAAACAGAAAACCTTCGGTTGGAAAGAGCAGCTAGATATTAGTGAGCAGCACACGCAGTATGTGGCTTCAAGCTAAAATCAATGAGGCTGTTCCCATTAATGAGAATCCTACATGAGAATGCTAGATACAAAGTTCAGCAGCAAAACCAGCCATGCTCTGTTACCTAAATAAATAAATAAATAAATAAATAAATGGAGACGAGATCCTCACCTCAAAAAACATGGATAATTATTGTCAACAATGTGCCAAAAGCACCAGCGAGTGGGGAATTACCTTAATAAAAGACCTGCCTTTCATCTTGTAGAGTTTTTTCTGATGGGCCTTCTGTCCCAAATCCATTATACCAAGAAGGGAAAGCAAAAACAAAGAAGGATGCAAAGAGGGTAACCTTATAACATATTATTTTCAATCTCACACATCAAGTTACAATGGCTAGGGGAAAATGATTTTTGGGAGCTCCTATCCAAAACAGTCTAACATGAACCTCTCGGATGAATGTACTGATTCAACTAAGCATTTGGTGGACATTGCAGTTTCCACCATTTAAATATTTGGGGAGGTATATGCACGGATGAAAATACTCCATTCTATTTTTCCATTAATTTGTTTATTTTTTAAATTTAAAACACATATTAAAATACATTTTAATTGTCATATTAAAGCAATTGTATTTTTGATTTTTTTAAATTACAGATTAATGCAGAAATAGAAGGAAAAGGAAGAAATAAATATATAGAAAAATAACAGAATAGAAACAGACAAAGTCCCTCATCCCTATTCGAAGCAAGCCACATGAGGAGTTGACAAATGTTTCACTCACAGAAGTCATCCATCTTCTCCCAGAGTCCAGCCTTATGTGCTGTTTAAAATTCACCCATCTGAACAGTGAAGGCACTTTCCACTTGTAAAATGATTTAACTGATTTACTATTTTTAGATGATGGGGTCGTGCCATTTTCACTTTCTGCTTCATTTTGATTTTTTGCATTCAAAATTTTTCAATGTCTAGTTCTTTCCATTTTGAACATGCAATTAGTTATTATCAAAACAAATAATTATAACTCATACTATTTAAAATAAGAGACAGCCAGAAGAGTAGAGGAAACCCATATAACAATAATTGGGGGGGGGGGGGGAAGAATCCACACATCTCTCCCTTCAGGTACTCCCAACAGCAACAGGTGACTATTTTGTGCATAATAATACTCATGTCCGTGAGGAACCTTACCCCCTCCAAAACAAAACAAAAAAATCCTCACATATAACCCCCAATATATAACACTGGTATAATGCAATTTAAAATGTAGACTATGGTCCATGATGTCCTTCACAACTTGGAACCATGCTATCTGTAAGCCTAGATGACCTTCCTTTTTCAGGAATCTGAGACAGGACCTTCTCAGGGTCTATTCTCTAGCTGTGGACCACCGGAGGCCCGGCTAACTTTATTTCTGTTGTCTTTCTAGCGGGCAGGAAAAGTAATTTTTATTCAGATAGGTTTTCACTCTGTTTTGTGAGTTGATGATGATTTTACCTGATGTGTATTGTTTATTTTTTTATCAATATTTTAAATTGTTTTATGTTTATGTTTTAATTATAGTATTTTTTTTGTCTGCACTTCATTATTGTTAGTTCCTTGAACACTATTTTTTAGTGAAAAGGCAGAATATTTAATAAATAAGTATTTATAAAACTTATATAAATGGCTAAATACCCACAAAACTCACATATTTCCACCCACTCACCTTCCAAAAAGTCTTTTTGGTAATTCATTTAATTTGACATTTATTGCTTATTTTCATTAGCATCTTTTTTCCAACCAACATCTATTGTCCCTCAAAAACCCAAACTGCCTTGGCTTAGGGTCTGACAGATCCTCTGGACTTTCAGGTGCAAGTGGATCTTGGTACAAAATACGTTATATAAATTTAAAAACCTGAACCTAGTAATTAGAGTAAAACAGGAGAAAGGCCTCAATTTGATTTGGAACCAGTTAATGGAACAGATATCCCTGGATAAAAGGTGTACAGTTTAATATGCTATGATCTGGGGATAATGAGTTCTTGAAATTAAGCATTCTAAGAGTATCAATTAAAATAGCAAATTAGCACAGAAACCTCTGTGAGTTATCTCTACTTCGTTTATTTGACTGCAACCCATAACGGATTAAAGAAGTTATGGAAAATGGATCACATTTTTCCCCTCTGTTTAAAAACAGTCACCTCCCAACTGCAGATCTTTGAGCAGTAGCTTATTATGTTAAAGTGAGACTTGCATCACAGTAAAAAAGGGGGGAAAAAACACAGCCCATGAACCAGGACCATTAAGTGTTCAAAGTTCAGAACATCTTCAAAGCAGATTATCTTTTTAGCTGAACTACAGAGCCAGATTCAAAGAGATATCCTGTTAGTCTAGATTGCTATTCAAAGGGATATTGTAGCACTTTTGAGAATGAGAGAAAGAAGTTTGTAGCATAAACTTTCATAGACTGAATCTGCTTCACAAGATATGTAGCCAAAATGCAACACTTACAATTATTATTAAAATTATCAGCATTAATAAACATGGATATTCACAGCACCTTACAAAACAGAGCTTTCAATAATGAATTGTGATTGCATGCCTTAATGGTAATATTGATATGATGAATTTTGGAGTAGACAAGGCAAAAAAAATGTCTGCACTTTCATTCCAAAGACTATATGGAGTAAATTATGTATAATCTCACACCTGCTTGTACTTGCTATGTAATGTTTCTCAGTAAATAATTATCTGCTCAGAATAGGATTTCATTCCATAATGAAAAGAGAGCTGGTTTAGAACAAAGCCAAGAAACTGAAGGCTAAGCCTGATGCCTTAACAGGCACATCTGTGATCAGGAATTATTTTGTGAAACACTATGAACTGTGCTTGCTTACAGTGGTACTACTTGCACTACAGTGGTTGAAGGTGCCTTCAACTTTCCAGATGGTGAATGAAGTGCTCCCAGGACCAATAAAGATACCCCCAACCCATTTGTCCTAGTCCTGTATTGCCTTATATAAGCCATCAGAGACTTACTGAATTTCTAGAAGAATCTCCCTGTGGGTTGACCCATGCCTCTTTGTTGCTTACATCAACAGATCACAGAATGGGTTCAACCCTGAGAGCACGTCCTTCTCTTGCACCCTTCCATGACCCTACATAGGTTCAACATATAGAGATAATGTTTTTCTGTGGCCTAAACATGCATCTTAAATTCTCATGCAACCCTTTCCTCTATCTGGCCAAAGAATACAAAATTAATGTTTCCTATAATGGTCTAATATGATACCTATGTCACATCCAGGTAATCACAGGCATACAAATTACTAGTCTACTGAGTGTTAGAAGGGATAGGGCAGAGGGTTCCATCCAACCTTCAGCAACCTTAAACTTTTCTATGTTGAGCACAAAGTAAGACCCACTACGAGCTTTATCACACGAGGGAGATCAAGGGGTTAATCCAAAGACACCCCAGAGAAATCGCGAAATTACACAACACCGTTTGACCCGACTTCGTGAAAAATCTGTAGTTAAACTAGATTTAAAGGAGAATTAAACGGCACTATTTCACACAATGTCACGAAAAAACCACAGTTAAACCAGATTTAAAGGAGGATTAATCCACATCTTTTCAAGTTCAGATCTCTACAAAAAGTGTAAATTTGAAATTGCTTTAATTGTGAAATCACGCATGACGTTAATTGCGAAATAACATTATTTCCACTTTAAATTTGCTTTAAATTTGTGAAGGCTCAAGTTTGCTTTAATACCACTTCAATGTCATTTTAACTTTGAAATTGGCCCCTAGTGTGATAAACTCCTAGGTCTCACTGTTAGGCATCAGGGCCAGATTTAGGAATTGACTGACTTCAGTTCCACCAGACCACTCACTCAGCTTCATGAAATCCATGCACTTGTCTGCATGCAGTTCCTCGTCACCTCTGGGTACTAGGCTAGGGCTTAAATATAAGACTGCTCTATATTCACTAGTTATGGAAGGCAAAAATAGGGCAGTTATCCCCCCAAGGGATTTCTTCCACATACATGCTTTAAACTCATGATAGGCTGTTTTCAGATCTTGGAGTTTATTTTCCTGTGTTTAATTTGTTTTAACAAATATTTCGTACTAAGACATATTGTAGATAATAAATATTAGCAATGCTTTTCGCTGCAGAGATGGTTACTAACATCCTATTCTTCTCTATTATCTCCTTTCTGCCTTCCTACAAGTACACGAATATGAAAGCAAATAAAAGCGAAAGAGAGAGTTAATGGCGATATATAGCCTGCACTGATATATCATATGGAATGTGGCATACGTATGAGCCCCAAACAAGTCATGTTTCCACATTCTTCCCCCACTGCTCTTCTCACAGTCACAAAGAGGATCTTGGCAGTTTTTACTGGTAGCTTCCCCAAGTCTCAATCTGTCACTGCATGCAAACATGGCACAGTGGTTTATAAAAAACAAAGCCCAGTCAGTTCCAAGATGAGTCAACTTCGGGACTTTTTAAAAATAAACCTAAAACACAGACAGGTTTTGTTAGGGTTTTTTGATGTTTTTTGGAGGGGGGATGAATTTTTGTTTTTGTTTGTTTTTGCATTAATAGGACAACATCAATATAGGACAAAATTAGAAAATTAAGTAGCAAAATGCAGTTCAGATGTTGTGGCCATTAGCTTAAATAATAATTGTTCTTTAAAAAGTGCTCTTTTAAAGCAAATCACTTTGAACTTAGGTTAATTGAAGGATTCATTTCTGAAAGGTACTACTTGCACTACAAAATAAAGTGATTAGAAACAAGCATCTGACACTGGGTATTGATCTAAAAATAAACAATTGCCAATATTTTAACGGTTAAAGTTAGAATGTTTAAATTCAGTCAGTCGCCGTTGGGTTATGGTCTAACTTCTTCTTTTTTCAATGAAATAACCATATCTGAGGGTTTATTGTCTCTGACATTGTTTTTATTTATTATTGTTTTGGTATTCTGTTTGTTGTCATGTTTTATTAATTAAAAAACTAGCTAAAGTACGAATAATCAATTTTAAAAAATCCAGTATCTTTTTTAAAAAGCCATCTGCTTTAAACCAAACCAACCTAATTTAAACCTGCCAAGTCTGGTCAGCTTCAGTCTTGAGTTATGAAGTTGGGCTGTGTAACTGTACTGTGGTGGAGGCGGCCTGAGCATACATTCTATATCATCAGGATATATATCTTCACTTTATTCTTGAAGGAAAAAGTTTTGTACATTTTTGATGATTTTTACAATGTAAGACATCTTTTTTTTTCTTTTTTTTGGTAAAAAAATTCATTTGTCTAAAAATATATGTCTTAATTATGTGCAAAAAACAAACAAACAAACAAACCAAAAACAAAACAACAAACCCTTGGGGTTTTCTGCAAAACAGACAAAAGGGGGAAAAAACACTTTGTGCCAAAAAATGGACATCATTGCATACATTTATTTTTTGCAAAGTCTAAAAATGTGAAAAGCCTTACAGCAGTTGGCCATTTGCATGACAAGGCTCTCAGTGTGTTGAGACCATTTCTCATCAAGGAAAAGGGCATTATCAACTATTGTTTACATTCCTACTATGCTCCGACAACAAATTCCTCAAAATGCAACAAAGGTGTATTGGTGCTACATGTAACACACATTCACAAGCTGGACAAGTCATTTTTTGCATTTTTTCTGGATGGGCTAGTGGCCATGTTAGCAGTGATATTCTGGGCAATGTAGTCCAAGAAAAGGGATTTTTTTTTTCTTACATCTCAGACATGTATGTGCTATCATTCAAAGGTATGAAAGAAACATTGGTGATGTACTCTGTGGAGAATAAAACATGGTGGTGGCATTCTCTAACTGTACTTAAATCAACCCAAAAAATGAATAAGAAAGAGACTGAATAAAATAGGTCACACAAGTCACATAGACAGCTTCAATTGCACCACAGTATCTAGATTACGGCATTGTGGGCCAGGAACGTTCTCAGAATGGTACAAAACAGGAGCGGATGGGACCGGAAGTGTCTGCTCCCTTTTTGTACCATTCTGAGAAGGTTCTGAGAATGTTCCTGGCCCGCAATGCGGTAAACTTATATGCCAATCCATCATCTATCCATTTCAGATCCTACATTTACAGCACTGATGAATAGTTATAATTCCAAGCTATCCTTTCAAGCTGTAAGGAATCGATTCAGAAGCTTACCCCCCCCTCCACACACACACACACACACATTCAACACATTTGATTCTTTAACTCCTAGCCAATTTACTAGTCCAGGTGTTAGAAGAGCTTAAATCAGAGATCTCCTCTTTCAATCTGTAACCAGATTAGCTCTCTTTTTAAAAAAAATCAAGCATATGCACCAGTGGCCCTGAAACAAAGAAAGTCTGGTCTGAATGTTTCATAGTTCAAATCTATCACAGTCAGCCAGATTGCCAATGGAGAAGTACACACTAAAAAGAAAAGGTCACTGGGCACTCTTACACAATGGCAACAGCTATGAACAATTACCTCTTTAAGTCTCTGATCAAGTTTCTTATCTTATTACTAGCATTTATCTGGTAAGGCTTTATTGTTTTTAAGAGTTCAGAGCTGTGCAAAATGCATGAATCGGTTTTTTTTCTCAAAAGCATGAAATAGCAAGTGTTCTACTTCAAAACAGTAATTATAACTCACTATTAACATTCTTTTTTTTTTAAAACCCTAATGGCTTGTTTAACAACAAACCAGATGTAAAGTATCAGAGAGCACACATCAGTTTCATAAACCCTGGGCTTAAAATAAGGCTTCTATTCTCAGAAATAATTCACCCTCTTCAAAGATCATCCAATGTGGTGAGGGAAACATTTTTAAAAGTTTGTAGCGAAATTTGTCTATTATCCAAGATATACAAGACAAAATTTCTCAGTTGATTTGATTTTGAACAGTGAACGCTTTGTCCTGATATGACATCCTCAGACATTTTACACCATGGTTTGTATGAACCGTAAGAAACAACATAATTCTCTGTTGAAGTACACCCTGTGGTTAAAGCTGGCAGGTCTGATTAGTCTGCCTTTTTTGCTGTCAACAAAACTAACTTGCTACTAATACACTAAAAAGACATGAAGGTTACCTACAAAGGCATTTCTGGCATGTGGGCTTGGAAGAATAGGGAGATGGGGGGGGGGGGAAGGAATGGAATCAGATTTGCCAGCTACCAGATGCTGAGCCATCCTCTAAGTCTGTCTACCAACTAGGGCTCCTCTCAGTCTCCGTCATATATCATCTGATCATTCTCCTTGATCATGTGATTTTGACATGAATGCCTGAAGCTGTAAACTAGCTTTTGCTTACGTAATTTGGGGACTATTGCTTTCAAAAGGATATTCATTAAGTGCTATTTGAGGCCATATCAGGAGTGATTAATCATCCTTTGAGATTCCGTCTATGGCAGCCTTATATGTTAACCTACAAAGAATGTTTAGCAACACCATGATCTAATGATACCACACACACACAATAACAGAAGACAGAACTGATCGCCTTTTGTGGGTAGTCAAGGTTCCCTGTGTGAACGTCTCCATTTCCTTTCATACTAAAGCTTGGTACTCTAAGGAGTGCATGCGTCACCAGTAAATGATCTGAAAATGCCATCCTACGAAGCGAGGATGGCCAAGGATCAGCTAAACTAACACTCAGCCAGCTGAAGCTATGGAGCATCCAACTGACCCCCAAGAATCCCCCACTGGGGATTTTTTTTTTAGAACCTACCCTTGCTTTGGTCGAGCTTTGTGCTGACACAGAAATGTTGAATTTTAAATAAATTTGTTTCTGCCTCACCCTTCACCCTCCCCTTCTCTGTTGACCCCCTTTTAGCTCTTCTCTTGGCATATCTTCTGCCAACTGCAATATAAAGAATATTTTTCCATTTTTCCGTCCTAGACAAGAAAGTTCAGAACACACTATCAGTGCGCCATGAAACCAATAAATCCTGGAAGACTTCTACATTTCAGGTTTATTTTGTGACAAATATGTTTGTACGCAAAAACCTTGTTTTTGCTGGAAACAAAGCCATATTTGTGTATTTTGTGCCAATATACTGGTTTCTTCAAAAACTGGTTTTAGTGCAAAAATGCTGGGTTGTGAGCAAACAACTCATTTGGAGGGAAAAGTCTCGAAGTGCAAAAAAGAAAATCACTGAAAATATGTAAGAACTCTTACAGAATGAAATGAGCTAAGACTGATACTCATACGAGGGGGTATAGTAAAGTTTTAATGATCACCTTTTAAAAAAATTGACAGAAAGTTTGTTTTGATTTGTAGTTGCTAACTTATCTCTATGTAGTCACTATACTTGATATTATAGAATACCTGATATTATAGAAGTCTGCAGATTGTGCTTCACGTGGGGGTATTGTAAAGTAATAATTATCACCCAGAGGTTATTATGGCATATTGATGAAATTTCGTCAGTGTCACAATTGGTCCCTAAGTGCACGTTGCTGAGAAAATCAACTCATTGCATCCTTTATTTTTGTGGCTGGTTGTGCCAGAAGTGACTAAAGTGTAAAATCCTTGTCAGGCACAATCTGCAGACTTCTACAATAATGGTATTTGGAGGGTCAAGAAACACTGGGGAAAATGTGTAAATCTGGATGGTGACTATATAGAGATAAGTTAACAACTACAAATCAAAACAAACTTTCTGTCAATTTTTTAAAAATGTGATAATTCCTTGTACTTCCAGGAATTTGCTCTGTCAATAGGTCAGGAGAAGAGCAGCTAGCATTATCTTGAAGTAAGGGTTGTATTGAAGTTGGACGTTCCACTTCTTCCTGGATCTCATCCAACCCCTATAAGTATATCCTTCCCCCTGTTGAGTAATCTCATATGCAGCTGGCTGGAAATATTACTATGAGCTCTGAAGTTCCTTCCTGGCTTGCAGTCTGTGCTGCTCCTACTACAAAATCACTGGAGGATTTTCTTTTTCCTCTGAAGAGAGCTTAGGTTCCAGGACTGGACAGGGATACATCTTTCATCCGAAGATAGGAAGTACCAAACACAATTCAAAAAACCTTTTAAAGAAGAGAAAAGGCAGCATGATGTCTTCCTCATCTACCCCAGTACTGGAAATTTTGTCACTTGTACATCAGCTGAGGTCAAGTGGCTCTTCAAGAAAGCAAGAAGCAGAATAAAAGCATCCCATAAAAACTAAAGCGACTATGTTCCAAAACACACTGCAGAAATAATCCAGTTTCAGAACTGTTTAACTGCTCTGGCTCAGTTCTAGGTAATCCTGTGAATTGTAGTTTATTGGGGCACCAGAGCTCGCTGACAGATAAGGTGAATTGTCTCACACAACTACAGTTCCCAGAATTCCCTAGCATTGAGCTAGGGCAGTTAAAGCTGTCTCAAACTGGATTATTACTGCAGTGTGTTTGGACCTACATAACCACGAGTAAAAAGAAGCCCAGTCACCCCTGGGCTTGCATGGACCAATAATCCAATCTGGTATAATGTCAGTTCTTATGATCTTTTGAGAGAAATGTTAAGGTAAGAGAGGAATGCATTAATTTTTTTTGTGCTTTGTGCTTTGAGCTTTTACTTTGTCTCTGATATAAAAATATCTGTCAGATATTTGTGCATCCTTTTAGCAACTCTTCATTACTTGCAGTATTTTTTTTCTAAAGAATTTATGCAATGTTTGTGAATGACTGGAATATCACATATAATTGTACTGGCACTCTCACATCTCCAACTAAATTTCTGCTTGGCTTACTCACAAAGAAAACTTAAACACCAAGTGATGTTTGTGACTTTTCCTCCCCTTTTCCAGATGACATTCATAGTCTATTTCTCCAATACACTCTTCCTCACATAGCATTCCCTAATATGAATAGAGTGCTGCAGTACATTAATCTCACTGGTCCTTGCAGTATTTCCCCCTTTTCTCAGAGTGGAAGCCTTTCTTTTGTTGCTGACAATGCTTACATCCAGGACTCCCCCTGTGGACCATCAAAGCCATAATTCTGACACGCTGG
Organism: Urosaurus nigricauda; assembly: GCA_034509955.1. Lineage (NCBI taxonomy): Eukaryota > Metazoa > Chordata > Lepidosauria > Squamata > Phrynosomatidae > Urosaurus > Urosaurus nigricauda. Next base: position 219,697,479 of record JAOEGL010000001.1, read on the forward strand.
TCGTGCGCATTAAATCTAGATCTGACAATCTATTTTGTTGAACCAGATGTCCAAATGTGTTCCCTAATCACAAAGGCTGTAATATTATACACACTTATATGCATATCTATTTGTGCCTTCAAATCACCTGTCAACCTATAAGTTACCTGATAAATTTCATAGGGTTTTCTGAGAGATGGTTTGCCATTGCCTTCCTCTGAAATACAGCCTGCAATGTCTGGTATTCCTTGGAAGTCCACCTTCCAAGTACTAATCACACCTGACCCAGCTTAGCTTCCAAGAACAAATGTAACTTGGTGTCTTCAGGGTATTTGGGCCTATACACACTAATCTCACAGTGTGCCCCACTGATGACTTTGGGGCTTCTTCTCAATGGAGATATATAGCAATAGTAACAGCAAGTACATTTTTATAGAGCTTATCAGTGTACTTAAGCACTCCCTAAGCGGTTTACAATGTGTAAGCTAACTGTCCCCAACAAGCTGGATACTTATTTTAGTGACCTCGGAAGAATGCCAGGCTGAGTCAGCCCTGAACCTCTGGCTGGTATTGAACTCACCACCTTGTGATTTGTGAGTGAGTGACTGAAGTACAGGCATTTAACCACTGCGCAACCTGTATAGAACTGCATAGGTCTCCAGTTCAAAAAAGAACATGATTTAATTCTGTAGTAGTCATTAAAATCCCTGCAGTAAGTCCTATGTGCTGCATGGCAAGGCTGATTATGAGACGCAGTTTGCTTTCTATACAAACTACATCAGTACAGGGGTTTGTGTGCATGGACATACATCTCTAATGCATGGGAGTCCCTGCTACTTTGGATGGAGTACCTCATTCTAAAAGAAATTCATGTACAAAGCTGTAACTTTTCCCATGCTCCAAAGGGTTTCCAACAAGTGGAGAACCCTAAACCTCCACCCTAGCCAAAACTTAATCTGCTAAATTAGATGAAGAATGCATCCACATGTCAATGACGGAATAAACAAAATAGGCACCACCTCCTCAGTTCAAAACCATGCCCCTTCCTCCTATGCTCTCAAGAAAATAAAGCAATGACTGGGTAAAATTGATGTGCCTGTCCCATGTTTGGGGTCTTGCTTGACTGAATATGCTGTCAGCCCTATACAGCTCTATCTTCAACATCGCTTTCCCATTTTGTGTCCCCTCAGCACTTACTACCGGATGTGGCTATTCCAATCTGCCTAATAGTAGTGCTGGCCCATAGCATCTGAAGGCAGGAACATCCAGAACAGATCTTCTGAAGAACATCTTAATGGCCTGGTGGGATTAGGTAATAAGGTGCAATTTACATGTCTCCATGCTGCCTGATGCTAGCATTGGTACCTCATACTCTAGGCAGATACTACTTGATACCATTTTAAATGTCATGGCTCCATCCTATGGGATTTTGGAATTTGAGTTCATGAGGTACTCATAATTCTATAATGTCCTCCCCTGAATTCCAGTTTTAGATCTCTTTACCAGTTAATGCTCTGATTTTTCTTCAGATCATATAATTTTTTCACCTTTTAAGTGCATCCCAAAAACCTTACAAATCCCAGGCTTTCATAGGATGGAGCCATGTCACTTAAAGTGGTATGAAAGCACTCTAACTGTATAGTGCAGATACACCCTGTATTTGTTTAGCAATTTTATTCCAGTTGTGTGGGGCAAGAGGAGGTATGATGGTAGGAGTAAGGACCAGCGTTACAGGGGAAGGCGAGGTCGATGTTTAGTATCTATCTCTCCTTCCAGTCCTACTCCTAACCAAGAGGGCCTGAGGGTCACTCCAGCCATACCACAAACCCTGTCTCTGCTCCTGTGCAACGCCAGGCCTATTAAAAACAAAACCCACATGCTTCACGATCTGATCGAAGATAACAACTGTGACCTGGCGTGCATAACCGAGACCTGGCTTGGGCCTGAAGGGGACGCTGTGTGGGCTCAGGCCCTCCCTGCCGGGTACTCGGTGAAGGACCAGAGCAGGTTAGGTGGGCGGGGGGGGATGTTGCCTTGGTGCACAAAAACACCTTGTCTCTGACCAGGAACCATGTCCGCCAGACCTCCTATATCGAGTGTATTTACCTGACCCTAAAGGCTAGGGACAGTCTAGGGATTCTGTTGGTGTACCGGCCACCCCGTGCGCTAACAGACTCCCTTAACGAGCTGACACAGTTGGTCTCGGAGCTGGTGTTGGAGTCCCCCAGGCTTTTAGTCCTGGGTGACTTCAACATCCCCTTCGCGGCCAACAATGTTCCATCAGGTGCAGCTCGGGAATTCATGGATACCATGACAGCCATGGGCCTGTCCCAGCTGGTTTCGGGTCCAACGCATTTTGCGGGGAATACACTCGATTTGGTTTTCTGTACGGACATGGAAACTCCGTGGGTGGAAATTACCAACATTTCCGCCCTGTCATGGACGGATCATTTCCTGGTGGAGGCAAGCATCAAGGCATCAACCCAGAACCCCTCCGGGGGTGGCGGACCTATTCGAATGGTCCACCCTCGAAGGCTGATGGAACCCGAAAGGTTCCAAGAAGCCCTAGAGGGGTATATGGTTGGAAGTGACGGCGACACTGTTGATGCCCTAGTTAACACCTGGGATACGGATCTCTCTAGGGCTATACACAGTATCGCTCCCAAGCGCCCTCTCAGGCCTGCTTCCAAAAGGAAGCCCTGGTATACGGAAGATCTCCGGGCAAGGAAGCGGGTCCTGCGACGGCTAGAGCGCACCTGGCGGAAACACCAGCGTTTATCCGACAAGGCTCTCCTAGATCTTCATTTGAAGGACTATGGAGAGGTGATACAAGCAGCTAAGAATTCGTTCTTTGCTGCTCGTATCGCGTCCGCGGAGTCGCGTCCAGCAGAGTTGTTCAGGGTAGTGAGGGAGCTAACTCAGCTCCCCCCTGCCCCGAACCAGATCCTTGAACCAACCAAGGCCTGCTGTGACCAATTTAACAACTTCTTCGCGGATAAAATCTCTCGGATAAACGAAGGTCTGGACGCCAGAATTGAAGCTGAATCCAGAATAGAGGCGTCCAGAGCTTCCGTGGACTCTGTTGTACTGGATCAGTTTGAGTCTGTTAGTACCGAGGATGTGGACAAGATCCTTAGAAGTGTTCGGAAGACGACCTGCTCTCTCGATCCCTGCCCCTCATGGCTAGTGGCCCAGGGGGGATCAGCAGTAACCTCGCTGTTACGCCAAATTATTAATACATCTCTGAGGGAGGGTCAATTCCCTGACCATCTCAAATTGGCCATAGTAAGACCGTTGTTAAAAAAGCCCTCCCTCGACCCCCTGGTTCATAATAATTATCGGCCAGTTTCGCTACTGCCATTTTTGGGGAAGGTGATCGAGAGGGCGGTCGCATTCCAGCTTCAATCGATCTTGGAGGAAACGGATTTTCTAGATCCATTTCAAACCGGTTTCCGGGCGGGCCATGGGGTTGAGACTGCCATGGTCGCCCTGGTCGATGATCTCCGTCTGGGCATCGACAGGGGTAGCGTGTCCCTGTTGGTGCTCTTGGACATCTCAGCGGCTTTCGATACCATCGACCATGGTATCCTTCTGGAACGCCTAGCGGAGGTGGGAATCGGGGGCACTGCGCTCCAGTGGTTCCGGTCCTACCTCTCTGGGAGGTTCCAGATGGTGCAGCTGGGGGACGTGTGCTCCGATAAGAGGGCCCTCACTTCTGGGGTCCCTCAAGGAGCCATTCTGTCTCCCATGCTCTTTAACATTTACACGAGACCGCTGGGCGAGGTCATCCGGAGACATGGGGCGCGGTGTTATCAGTACGCTGATGACACCCAAATAGTCTTCTCTATGTCTCCGACTGATGCAGTGACCAGGGATGGCGTCGCTCCTCTCGTGGCCTGTCTGGAATCGGTAATGGACTGGATGAGGGAAAACAGACTCAGCCTGAATCCAGAGAAAACGGAAGTACTCGTGATAGGTTCCCCTGGCCCAGGGATGGAGGTGGTTCCACCAGTCCTGAACAGGGTCACGCTCCCCGTGAAGGACAATGTACGCAGTCTGGGGGTGCTCCTTGACTCGTCGCTCCACCTGACTTCTCAGGTGGATGCGACAGTCAGGAGCACCTGCTTTCAGCTTCGGCTGATACGCCAGCTGCGTCCCTACCTGGACCGGAGGGACCTTGAAACAGTAGTACATGCCCTGGTAACCTCTCGATTGGATTTTTACAATGCGCTCTACATGGGGCAGCCTTTGTATCACACTCGGAAGCTTCAACTAGTGCAAAATATGGCAGCACGGGTGGTCACTGGTGCCCCCAGGACCGCCCATATAACACCAATTTTGAAAGATCTACATTGGCTGCCTATTCGCTTCCGGGCTCAGTACAAAGTGCTGGTTATCACCTATAAAGCCCTAAATGGCTTGGGCCCAGAGCACCTGAAGGACCGTCTCTCCTCACACAATCCGCCCCGCACACTTCGATCGACTGGGCAACAACTTTTAAGAGTTCCAGAGGCTAGATTATCGTCAACAGCAAAAAGGGCGTTCTCTGTTTCGGCCCCTAGCCTCTGGAACTCACTGCCCATGGAGCTTCGTTTAGCTGCCTCGCTTAATTTGTTTAAAAAAGGGCTAAAGACATTTTTGTTTGAGCAAGCCTACCACTGATTATGATTTCCTCTCTTGTGTCCCCCTATTATCCCCTCATTATGATCAGATTTGATGTTCCATGAACCCCGGGCTGTCATTGTATTTTTACTGTGTATTTTTACCGTGTTTTTGAATGTTTTAATATATGTTTTAACTGTTTAATTGTACACCGCCCTGATCTTGGGAAGGGCGGTATAAAAATAAAATTTATTATTATTATTATTATTATTATTATTAATAAATTGTAGTCCTAGTCATACTTACGTCTCCAGTTTGCTGTACATATAAAATGCAACAATTCCTCCTGGTTGTGTGTTTAATAAGATCTGTACTGATAAATTTACTTTGACAGATTGCCTACCGTTTTGTGGCAAACAGAATTTGCATTCCTACCATTGTCTGTAGTGACCATGTTGCTATGAACATAGGACTGCTTTTTTTCCAGCTGAAGGTCAGAGAAAAAGCAGGCTAGGCTAAACTCCTCCTCATGTTCAGAAAGCAAGCTCAGTCAACTTTAATACTCACTTTGGAAGAAGATATCTTTTCCTGCTCTTCTTTCTGCCTTCCAATGCCGGCCTCTACCTTTCATTACTTTCTGTGGCATCCTCAGCAGGGTTAATGTGTCACATTCAGTACATTCATAATCTGTGTATATACCAATTTGTGTACCTATTATCATTTAAACACTTCTCTAATACACATAAAGGAATACTGTAGCACCTATGGGACTGAATGAGAAAAAGGAATTTATAGCACAAGTTTCCATGGCCTCCAGTCAGCTCCATCAGATGCATGCTGCAGTCCACATAACCTTATGCTAAGAACTGTCTTTTTCACAGTCCTAAAAGTGATATTCATTTCCTTTGTATCTTTTGTGTTAAACATGATTACGTCTTTGAATACTACCTCCTCAGGTTCAGTAATCATATGAGGAGTAAGCATGTTCTTGCCCCACTGTCCTCTGCCATCCTCCACTTGCGGAGACTAGTCTTCCAAAGAAGAGAGCTTCTGCTGCCCATGGAGGCTCTGAGGTTAAATTCTCAAAAGCAGCTTCTCTGGACAGCACTGGCTATCCTTCTCAAAAGTTTGTCGTGCATGTCTAAAGGGGGAAGGGACAGCATAAAGCTTCCAGTTTAACCAACTGTAGATAATGGAAATTCTCAGGTCTTGCATAAGTGGATTACATTCATGAACTGTTTCCCACTAAGGATATATTTGGAAATATTTTTTAAAAGTCAAAAATGTTTTTTTTTCCTCAAGTGTCATGAAGCTCTGACAAAGAAATTCCTTGACGAACAAGAATATTCACAGTTTGAAACTTGTTCTGTGCAAAATTATCACATTTTTGCAACAACAACAACAAACCACCAGCATTTTTTTTGCACAGGAAATAGTATTTTCTGCACAAACAAGAATATTTTGCACGGAATACGTCCCAAACTGTGAACAGTCTTCAAAAATTGTGCTGTTTTCAAAGTCTCTCTCATAGTAAGAAGAAAGCTGCTAGAATTACTTATCCTTTCCTTCAAGAATGAAAATAGCAAGGAATTATATCCCTTATATTCACTATGTCTCTAGAACAATGGTCTTGTCATCTTTTTCTGCAACCTGTGGCTCAAGCCTTAAAAGGCAGGCATTAGATCTACGCCTAATTTCTCCATTTCCTTTTGGTATCCCTTTGGAGAGTCTCTGGAAGGTGTTATACTGACTGGAACCAAAGACAAAAAATAATGATCTTGCTACAAGATGTCATGTATTTGTTGGTCTGTTGTTGCTCCCCACCTCGATCCATGGGAAAAAGTGAGCAATTGTGCCATTCATTTGGACAACTCCTCTCCAGCATGCAGATAGTTCAGACTCTCCAAGTTTGAACAAAGAAAAATATTCAGCGGAAGCCTGCCTCTTGTTCCCACTTTACAGTCCTCACACAGAAAATGGAAACTGGTAGCAGATAAGACTCCACTGGTGGTGGACTGGCATCATGTGTGTAGACAGTCATAGCCATTTGGTAACTCTTCCCTCCGAAGACTCAGAGGAACATTTAGGTCCAAGGGGCCCTAGATAATGAGAGCTTTTTAATATAGAAACAGTTGGGTACATAATGCAAATTTAAAATATATGGGTGAAATCTATTGGTGTCTGTTGAATGATAGAAGGGCCTCATTGGTGGAAAAGATGCCTTCCTCTGAAGCCCCATGTGCTGCCCTTCTCTAAAGCATCTGGGGCCACCTGAAACAGCTTGGGATGGAGTAAGAAAAGAATGGGAACTTATGCTCAGTGAGTTGACATCTGCTGAATGATGCTGGAAGGAAAACTGTATGTTTATTCTCTGTTAAAAGGCTTGCTCATTTTACTGACATTTGAGTGTAGGGTTATAATTTTCAAAACTCCACTCCATTTCCAAATGGACAGTCTCTGATACAGCTTTTCCCTCCAACATAATAGGCACCTTCTCATAGGAGATGACGGGTATTGGTACAGAAAAACCATTTAGTATCCTTCACATTTGGGAAATAAGAGCATTTACAAAGGTCAGAATAAAATGTGTTCTCAATTATTCCAATGACAGCTATCACAGTGATCTACAGGAAACCTAAATGACTAAGAATTCATATTATTCTTTCATATATAGACTAGCATCCTGTTGATTACTCCCAGCTAGGGTAGACCCATTCAATCAATTGCTGAATACATTGATAAATCCAATTGACTCAATGGGTATACTCTAATCAGACATGCCATATATACTCGTGTACAAGTTGACCTCATATATAAGTCGAGAGAAGGTTTTAAAGCCAAAACCATGGATTTTGATATGACCCATGGAAAGTCATGGGTAAAACCTAAGGGTGTGTAGCAAAGGATCTAAAGGGGAAAACACCACTTCGCTCCCTTCTTCTCTGGACCTTTCCTGACCATCGAACACCACTTCCCCAGTGATGGAGGAGAAAGTTTTAACATCAGATTGAGATGGGAAGGAAGTAGAGTTAAATGGAGTGTTTGGTGGGGAGAGATGGTTTTAACATCAGATTGGGAAAAGAAGAAGTGGAGTTAAATGGGGTACGTGGTGGGGAGAGAAGGTTTTAACATTGGTTTGGGAAGGAAGTGGAGTTAAATAGGGTTTTGGTTGGGAGAGAAGGTTTTAACATCAGTTTGGTAAGGGAGGTAAGTTAAACAGAGTTAAATGGGGGTTTGGTGGAGAGAGAAAGCTGGAGGAGGAAGAAGAGGAGAAAAGGTTTTAACATCAGATTGAGAAGGGAATCACCTCTTTCACATGCGTGCACACACATACACAAACTCCTGATAGGGCAACTCTTTCAGAAATCACTGCCGAAGCACATCAGACAGTGCTTCCTTCAGGACCTTTCTAAGCAGTATTACTGTATTGACCTGTATATAATTTGACCCAAGATTTTAGGGTCAATTATTGGACATAAAGTTTCTGACCTATAGTTGAGTCTATGGGGTAAACAGAATTTAGGCTATAGTGGGTTATGAAGTACAAGTTTTTCTACCAAATTGTAAAAGGACATTTCCCCACTGAGATTATTCATAGAGATAATGCAACTCTTATGGTACAATTTAGCCATACTTTTACATCAATAGTTAAGAATCAGATCACTCAATATCACATTTTAAAAGTTTTCTTCTCATGGACAAACTTCAAAAAGGTCAGCGTGAGGTACTGCTGTCAGATATTTGACAACTGAAACTGTAACATTATGCATATTTACACAGCTTGAACAAATACTGAATTAGACAAGACAAATTTCATTTTTCAGGAAAGGTGAATAGGATCACGCTGCACATGTAATTTTCAGGATGTTACAAGATCTCCTTTCTCAGGCTGCTGCCACACTACAGAAATAAAGCAGTTTGACACCACTTTAACTTCCATGGCTTGACGTAGTGCATAGTGTAGTGTGAAAGAACCCTGAAACTATTTATTAGGATTCACCTTGCTGTTGTTGATGATGTGTGCCTCCAATGTATTTCTGACATATGTCAACCCCAAGAAAAAGAATTATGATGTGGTTTTCTTTGTTCAAATGAGGTTTGCCATTGCAATCCTCTGAGGCTGAGAGTGTGCGATTTGCCCAAGGTCACCCAGTGGGTTTCCATGGCTGAACTGGGATTCAAACCCTCATCTCCAGAATCATAGTCCAAGCCATAGTCCAACAATGTTGGTTTTCAGTGCGGTTTAATACAATTTTAACTTCTACGGCTATATGCTGTAGAATTCTGGAATTTGTAGTTTTGTGAGATATTTAGCCTTTCCTCAGAGAAATAATAGAATCATAGAGTTGGAAGAGACATCAAGGGCCATCCAGTCCAACCCCCTGGCATCCAGGAACACAGAATCAAAGCACCCTGACAGATGACCATCCAGGCTCCGTTTAAAAACCTCCAAAGAAGGAGGCTCCACCACTCTTTGAGGGAGTGTGTCAGCAAGTACTGTCAGGAAGTTCCTCCTAATGTTTAGGTGGAATCTCTTTTCCTGTAGTTTCAATCCATTGCTCCGGGTCCTATTCTCTGGAGCAGCAGAAAACAAGCTTGCTCCATCCTCAATATGACATCCCTTCAAATATTTAAACAGGGCTATCATATCACCTCTTAACTTTCTCTTCTCCAGGCCAAACATACCCATCTGCCCAAGTCTCTCCTCATAAGACATGGTTTCCAGACCCTTCACCATTGCCCTCCTCTGGACACTCTACAGCTTGTCAACATCCCTTTTGAATTGTGGTGCCTAGAACTGGACAGAGTATTCCAGGTGAGACATGACCAAAGCAGAATAAAGCTACACTATTACATCCTTCGGTTTAGACACTATATTTCTATTGATTCAGCCTAGAATCAAATTGGCCCTTTTAGCTGTCATATCACACTACAGACTCATGTTCAACTTGAACAGAGCTCTGTTGCCAAACTACAAATCCCAAAAATCCATAGGATGAAGCCATGAAAGTTAAAGTGGCGTCAAACTGCTTTATTTCTGCAGTGTGGCAGCATCCTCAGGCCATGTGTCATATAAATCAAGGATAACCAAATGTAATCCTAACTTATTAACTGTAGCTTCTTTCCAGTTGTGACTGTGTGGCCTAGCATTCCTCATTTTTTAACTTTCTATATACTGTAGGCAAAGCGTGGGAGTGTTACAGTTTAGGACTGCAGTTTCCAGAATCTTCCAGGGCAGCATAGCCAAATTCTACCTCTACCACTGAGTTATGGCCTCTCTATGATAAATTAATACTTACCACAGTTGAACTGTGCATTTATTAATATTACCCACCCTTCAAAATTTTGCAACCACAAAACAGTCGACTTATATATCAGATAACATTTCATACCTAGCTGCTGAAACATTGAACGCTCTCACCTTCTTCCCTTCAATCATACTAGGGGCAAGGATTTTTGTATCATGTCAATCCAGTATGGATTTTACAAACTGATTTTCCACCTCATAGCAAAGACTTAAAAAAAACCCTCCTAGTAAAGTGTAACAATCTAAGAAGCCAACCTTTGAGCAGGCCTTCATCCCAGTCATAAAAACTACTATAAAACAGTCAGCTTCTGTCTATTGGCTTTCCCCCATTCAACCATGGCCTCCAAGCACTGATTTAAGACAGGCTGCTACTCCTACCTTCAAAGTTTTGTTAACACACACACAGGCACACAGTCACACACACCACTTCAGTGTTATAAATCATCTCAGCTGGCTATTCTACAAATGTTAAATACAACACTGGATATAAGGCAGATCCCCTACAGAATGCATAACCGTTGCTGTCCCTGTAAGACAAATCTTTGTATGCAACCCTCACAAGTAATGAACAAATCAAGAGCTAGACTCTTGTTACAAATCTATGTTCAAGCTAAAAATATTTGATCTGCAACTGTAACGGCTGGTGGTTTCCCTGCTAATGCAAGTAGTTGAATCCATTCCAAATTTTAGTTGGAACTTGAATTTATCCTTGGTGCTGAATCCTAATCCCAGAATAGTTTCAACAGTCTGGACAATTCCTTAAACCTTTCAATTAAAACTCAAGACCGGAAACCCATTACTCCACATACATGAGAGTTACCAGTCAACAACATGGGTCTACCATTGGACCTTATCAGACGTTGGAAATTGGAAGTATAATCTAATGGCAATCTGAACGCAATCATGGGGTTTCATGTTATTGCGTATTAAAGTATCTCATGGAGTTTCGGGCAAAAGGGAAGTCATTCCGAACGCAATCATGGGTTTTACATTATTGCGAATTAAAGCATCTCATGTAATTTCAGGCAATGGGGGGGGGGGTCATTTTCGGGTAATGGGAAGTCATTCTGAATGCATTCCAAATGCAATTGGAATTCACGTAAATTCATTAAACTAGCAAATTCACATGAATTCAAATTGGCTCCAATTGGCTCCATTCGCAATAAAGAGAAATTCCTCCCATCTTCCTACTTATTTACATATTTGTTCCATTTTTCTCTATATTAAAGGGCAGTCCCAATACCTCTATTAGGGATGAGACAGTCCCTGCCCCAATGCAGTTGAAACCCTGACTAAATGTTTCAGAGAATGCCTTAATTTTGCTAGAGCCATTGCAGAGCCATTCATCTTTGCCTTAAGCCTCAAATTCATGCTTCACTTTGGAAATCCAATAGATTCACATCCTCAGTTTGTAGCTTACTGATCAAACTTTATTCTGTCAATTTATGTCCAAAAGTCCAAAATGATGCAAGAATTTACTGGGACTGATTTTTTTGAGATTGCAAGTGCCAAGACAGGAGCAGAAAGGGCAACAGTATAAAGCAAATCTCCATAGTCAACATAAATGTGCCCAAATAAACTGTATTTTAAAAATAAATACTTCAAAGCAACTAAGGGGAGAGCTAGTTCACCGGCTCTCTCAACATGTCTCCGTATTTTAAAAACATTGTTTTTCTTCTACACAGTCACTCCGCCGTTACAAATTCTGCAACTATTACATTTATATGCATCAAACATTACATGAAAACAATAGCAAATTAATAGCCAATTTGTTGGACACCTAGATGCCATGTTTGGCTAGGCAGATGTTGGAAATTTTTATTTTTTATTCTATTTACTCATTTACTTTGGTCTACAACTCTGCAAATATCCTGGTCTGTATCACCTGGGGCAGGATGGTTGCTTTGTCATGATGGAAAACATATTGTGTAGGCCTGATTGTTACCATCAAACCAAATTTATAGAGGATTATTGCTTATATCTCGGCCCTTCCGGTGTTCATTTTTAGATAGCTACTTCTTGATGCAATCGCAGCTGATGTGATGAGGTTACAACGGTCAATTAGACTGAGGCCAGTGCTATCTGCCATCGCTACAAATTAGAACTCTGCCTCCACCCCAATTTTGCAAGCAACCGACTTCAAATCACCAGGATCAGGAAGAACACAAAAACAGTGTACAGCAAACACCAAGATTTTCCCTAATTTTTCCTGAAGTCTTTTAAAATCTTTCTTTGTGCAGGAGCATGCAATTATTACAGAGACAATACAGAGTGAGTCCAAGAGGATGTTAATCAAAAACGGAAATGGTGGGCTTCCTTTCTGGTCCACTGGCTTTACAAATGCATCCTACAGCACTGTGACAGACAGAGATACAGCCTATCAAAAAGCTTTATTTGATAATGCCACTACTCGGCAATATCCAATCAGAGATATGAGAGGGTAGAGTTAAAGCTGTCATTACATGGGATTGTTTGGCTGAGCTCCCGTCCGCTGCTAGTTCTGTGAGCAGACTGCTTGCAGATGTTTCCTTGCAGTTTTTGCTTCCTAAATCAGATACTCATTTGAAGCTTACTCCTTTCTGCATTTTGTCTCACTCTTTCATTCCTTCATTCATTCCTTAGTTTTAAAAATAGTATTTTTAAATCATAATTGTTAGTTTCTGATTTCTACTTTAATCTTGTGCCTGTCTCAATCTCTCAGTCAGTCCCCACAAACACACACACATATCTGTCCATCCTCTCCTAGTCTCTGCCATCTTTTTCCTTTGCTGATATTGAAGGTTAAGTGCTGGACCCAGATAGCTGCCTGGTGACATGGGACAGGTGACAAAATGTGATACTGAGGGTAAGCAATTCCCTTCCTGCCAACATACAAACCTTCAATCACATTCTCTCTCTCTCTCTACTCCTCCTGCCCAAATGCTGGTGGCCCTGGCTTCATTCCCATTACCTCCTTTTCTCCCCATATCCTACTATTTCTAAGATCTAGCAGACCTGACTTGATCTCTCCCTCGCCATTCTGATGTCTGGGGCAGGAGTACAAATGGTGCCCCATCCCGCAAGTCAAGGTGCATAATACCTACAGTTCTCTGAATTATTTTAGCACATAAGGCAGGAAATCCCACAAGCTCCTTTCTCTATTGCTGGCAGTACAAATACAATAACAAACAAAATAATTAATTACCTGCTGCCCTTTCATGTCACTAAAAATTTGCTGCCCAAGGCAACAGCTTCATCCTTTCTAACAGCAGAACTAGCCCCATTTGCCTCTGGCCAGCGTTGCTCTATCATGTTCTTTTGTATCTGGGATGTCATGGCAGATCCTGTTGCTCTTCTGTCTCCCTAGTGTGTCTCACAAACTCAGCCCAGCTTTTACAGATTCTATGAGCTTTTGAAGTTGTAGAAACAGGACATAACAACCAATAAAGAAATCCCTGGGGGAAAGCCCTTTTAGAATCACACAGTGGCAAAACAGTAGGTGACAGGAGGGCAGTATCCAGCCCAGAATGAAACAAGACATCCATGAACTTTATTTATCACACTATACATCAGTGAAAATATTTATATGGTTAAAAGTAGACTGATTAGTGAAAAGTGCATTCCATACCTACATTAATACCCTTCCTGAGCCTTCTGCCCTGTATCTCATTTGACACCTTCTCTGACAAGCTGTATAAAAATAAGACAGGTTAGGCATATGCTTAGTTTTCCTGTTTCATAGTAGTTATGCAGATATGTGTGTGGTGTGCAGGAGGAAGAGATTGGCTTATGAAGATTAATGGGAGGTGCTCACTTGATGTGATCAGGCAGAATAAGGGGCTTCTGGATTTTAAAAAGCCCACTCACATACACGTGTGTGCAAACACAACTTTTCCTCCAATAACATGAGCACTGATCACTTGCTTTAACCTTTTTCAGTCCCATCTAATTCTAAGGTACTCACCACAAGCAAGAAACCTGAAACATGTAAGAGTCCAATACACATTCTCTTTTCTTTTGCTTCTCTACCCATATGCTACTATTTCAGTTAGATAGGCCACTGTGCCCAGTGTTGTTCCCTACCTTTCCATAAAGGAACAGAAACTGCGAGCACTTGTTCCTGCATTTCTCTGTTCATTGAGAGAGAGAGAGAGATTGGCACTTGTGACTTCTGGTTGATATTGCCTATCTGAAGGAGGGAGACCAGCCATTGCATCCTCAGTCTAATGCTGCCTACCTGAAGGAGGAGACCTGCCATTGTGACCTCTGGCTTATGTTTCTTACCTGAAAGAGGGAGACTGGTCATTGTGCCCTCTGGCTTATGCTGCCTACCTGAAGGAGGGAGACTGGCCATTGTGACCTCTGGATGATGATGCCTACCTGAAAGAGTAGACTGGACATTGTGACCTCTGGCTTATGCTCCCTAACTGAAGGAAGAGACTGGCCATTGTGACTTCTAGCTGATGTTGCCTACCTGAAGCCATTATGACCTCTGCCTGATACAGTTTACCTGAAGGAAGAGACTGGCCATTGTGACCTCTGGATTATGCTGTCTACCAGAGGAATTGCCATTGCAACTCCTTGCTCATCCTTCCCACCTGAAGGAGAAGAGTGGCTGTCGTGACCTCTGACCAGATAACTAATAGCTAGCTAGCTAGATAGATAGATAGATAAATGGAAGTCATTGAAAAGATAGTAACAGCCCCTGTTGGGTATGAGAAAGGACCAGAGAAAAGACGCAAGGAAAACTAAAGCTATTAAAGAAAAAAAAAGAACAATAACCCTGAAAGAGGAGTACAGTTGTCCCTCCTTTTTCGTGGACTTGGAGTCCGAGGTCTCGCTCTTTGTGTTTGGGACAAGCATGGAGGACACTCATCCCCCCCACCACCATTTTTTCTATGGGACTCAAATATTTGCAAGTTGCCCTTTTCACCGGGGGGGGGGTCCAAAATGGATCTCCCATGAATTGGGAGGGGCTACTGTATAACTAAAGTGTTACTTCTTGCCCACTTCTGTCCAATACATATAATATACATGCAGTGGTCCACTAGCAGAACACAGTCTATGACCCATGTAACTGTATTTTGCAGTGTCAGGCAGGAAAGCCACTGCTGGGACACAATATATGGCTGATGGCCTAAGGAGTTTTTTTTCAGCAGCATGAGTAACATGTTGGGTTGGCCTGATTGTTAGCAGTCAGATCAATTAGGTATAATGGATCCCTCAACCTAACATAGCATTAGCACTTTGGTTCTCAATCCTTTATGGATGATGTACCCCTCTGAAAACCTGATGAAAGCTATGGACCTTCCCTCCTCCCTAAGGAAAAAAAATGTCCCAGACTGCGGCCAGCACACACCAACCAAAGCTGATAAGGCAGTTCCACAAACCTAAACGTTGATCCTAAGAATAGTCCAAAAGCTAGAGCCAAGGTCAGGGTTGGGGAAATCACAGAAGTCAGTCTGGTCCAAGGTCAGGGCAAGGTGAAAGCAGCAAAAGTCCAAATCGTTCCAAGGTCAAGGCAAACCAGAGTTCCAAAGACACGAAACCAGCACACAGTCACACCAAAAGACTTTCAATAAGTTCTGGCAAAGGGATGGCGTCCCACATGTGCTTAAGTAGGAGACACCCTCCCTCTTGGCAGCTGTGCTTTATTACCAGCTTGCTTTTCAGCAAGCCTTCGGGACTGACGTACACCAGCACTCTCAGCCCTTCTCTCCTTAAAGGAGGGAACCACCAAACTGAATTCTTCATTTGAAACCTCACTCAACTGCTTAGCATCTGAAGGGAGCTCCACAGTGCTAGGCTCCCACTCCTGGGGCTGAAATGTCAGGACTGGGGTCTGGCATGGCAGAACTGGGACCTGGTCTAGCCTCCAACTCCTCTTGCTCCTGAGGAACCATGTCCTCCTCCTCCTCCTCCTCTGACTCCATCTCTTGGCTGGCCATGACAAAAATACACATGAACATAGGCACATAACTATTTGCATACCCTTTTTAATTGCACAAGACTGGAAGAAAAAATTACAAAGAACACTTGACAAAACCAAGTTTTGCCTTGAATTCATCATGATGAGAAATTCAAAGCAGTAGGAAGGAAATAAAAAAGAAAGAGGCATTCATTTTGTACTTGACTTACACGATGCACTGGAGTCAATCTATGGAAGCCTTAGGTCCACAGATCCCAGGTTAAGAACTCATGCATTAGAGAAGTCTTTCAGGAGCTTAAGTCAACCACTGAATTACTCTATCATTCTGCAGCATGTTGTTACTCTTATTTCACACATACACCTAGACCTGTTTAGTGAAAAGAGTGCCAAATCCTATTACATTCATTGGACTGAGGTATCTTCCCCCTCCATTAACATCCCATCCAGTAAACATCCCAAATACTACTGAGACACATTTACATTCTCACATATTTTGTTAAGATAAGCCTATTTACTTTACAACAATGACAGTGAGCTTGGCCTGCACCTAGGTTTCATATGCTTTTCATGAAAAACAAGTCTCTCTAGTATGCAAGTTTCATTCTCCTTTTAGATTAAAAGAATACATAGAGGTAAAGATACATACCCTTTATATCCAGATCACATCTTCAAAGCTCTCATTGCAAGGAACTGTTCATTTCTCTCTCTCTAAAAAAAAAAAAGGAGGGGGGAGTAAAGACAAACATGGTTTGCTGAAGTTCACAACACTTTAAAATAAATTACAGTCCCATGAATTATATTTCCAGTATAGTATGGACATGTCTCAATTATATCAAATAATTGCCAAAAAGGAAAATCTAAACTTTAATGACATTTAGCTCCCATTTATTGGGAACCTGATGGATGAAAAGAGGCTTTGGAAGAATTGTGCCCCTAAATTGTAATGCATTCTAAAACCCAAATTTTGCCTAGATTTGGAATAAAACACCAACATTTTTTACGACTTCTGGTCTTAGTGCTACTGTCGTTCAAAGAAAAGGGCAGACAAAAATGTATTCATGTATGTAAATTCATATGGATTTGTTTCATTCCTGAGCTGTTACATCTGCACTTTTTACCCACCCATTATTGCAACCTCCTCTCCAAAATCCAATTCCCTTTGTTTCAGCTGTGAACTGCTCTGCTACTAGTATTCATAGGATCAGCCCTATGCCTGTGGCTGAGCACTCTCCTCAATCCACATTGAGACGGTTACAGAGTTGGCAAAGGGAGGGAGTACTCCACCATCCCTGAAGCAGCAAGTTAGTTTGGAAGTGGATGGAAGCCAGGCCAAGTATTGGGCAAACACAGCTCTGTCCTCCAGTAGAGGGGAACATCTGGAGAGCCGAGATGAATGGCTGAGAAGCTACCACAACTGTCTCCCAGCATCTAGTGCCTGAAACAGCCATCTTGGTTAGGTTAAACAGTGATGCCAGCTCTGATGACCAATATAACTTCCAACCCCATTCAAGTTTCATTGTACTACAGCATTGTAATAGAAACATACAACAGAAACATTCTCCAGTAGTAGAAACATACTAGAGAGGGGAAAAAACCCAGACTGAACTAAATTAAATGCTTTGGAACTTTTATCATACCAGCTGCTCAATTCAAAAGCCAGAGGACATCTCTCAGTCTTCTCAAGTATAGCACTCAAAACTGGGCCAGAGTCAAAATAGACCATGCAGTGTTGTGGCCACATTCAGAAGCTGCAAAGCTGAACAGTCTACTGTTTTCAGTGACTGAGTGGCGGGGTGGGGGTGGCTACACAGCAATACCAAAACTTGCCTACTATGTAAGAGGAAGAAGGAAATATATCCCCATATTGCCTAATCGAGATCACACACACACACATCTTTCCTCTCGCATGGTAATACATGCTTTTATCACAATGCTGAAAGTCCAATGTGAGCTCAGAATTCTCACTTTACCTGGAGTAAAACAGGGAGACTCATAAAGTTTCCAGATGAAGGGCTCTCTACCAATTAAAACATTGGGAAGACACTGTACAACGCTGTTAATTCCATCTCCTCCAGCCACTGAGCACTTTTAATGGAGACATACAGCGTGTAGTTGGAAAACATGAAGGCAGCCTCATCCAGACACAACCCACAATAAAATTGCATGAATGAGGCTGAGCTGAAATTGCTGAAGCTCAATGAAGCTGAGCAGCTTCAGGATTAAAGTCTTGCCACTAAGTACCCTTCCTGTCTTCTGGTGCTCTCAGCACAACGCTGAAGTCAAGCAGGCAACTCTAGGCAATGTCCAATATTTAGAGGGGAAAAAAGAATTCAAATACAAATGTTCACGAAAGATCCACAAAAAAAAAAAAAAAAAAAAAAAAAAAACCAAAAAAACCCAAAAACCTCATGCCTCCCAAAGCCTGAATTGTTTATGCTGTGGCTTTTCACAGTAGTTGATATTTCAAGGTTGAAACTAAGGATGCAATGCTATATATGATAAGGGTGGTTAACACAGCCATTGTCATGTTCTTGCAACTCGTTGGGGATCTCTGAGGATCCCTCACCTCTGCTACCAACTCTGCACAAAAAGCAGCATCCTACCCAAACACCTTGCTTGACAGTAGATTCACAAATCCGAGGAGATGCAAATCTACTCAAAGGCAAGGCAAGCAGACTGTTGAGCCTTGTTTAGAGGCCCAAAGGTGATTTCAAAGGAAAAGCAACATTGTTCACACCCAACTTGGAGGGGAGGTATAGTGCAGCAAACCATGGATTTCAGCTCACCATGAAACTTGCCCAACCCTGTTGTACACACATCCCTAGGGGAAGGTTTCACTGAGCTCAACAGTGACTGACACCTAAGAAAAAATATATAGGATTGCTTCATAACATTTTGTGGCTACTTTGTATTGATAGGAGAAAACAACAGCTTGGTATATTACCACCATCACTCACTCCCTTTGCAGATCCATGGCATTTTTATACTCTACTAGATGGATACAACCAAATTAGAAGATCATATGTGGTTTGAATTTATATGTATTTATGGACCAGGGACAGGGGGGCAATGAGTAGGATTCAAGTATGATAACAGAAGTGACCTGCCTTTGCAATTTGGTAGAACAGAGCCTTCTGACTGACCTTTCTTGTCAAGTTTCTATGACAGAGCATTACATAACTGATGGATGATAATAGTTCCAATAGGTTAGCTCAGACATTGCAAACAAGTGAAAACAATCACAGACCAAGAAGGGGGGGGGGGGGAGAAAGATGTAGAAAATATGAGTGACTCAATTGGGGAAAAGTAAGATTGAAATTACTTTGGTGATCCCTCTGGCAAGTTATGTTAGTCAGTGGCCGGATCTTTTCCAAAACAATCTTGATGGAAATATTACCAAATTAGGTGCCTGGCTCTGAAAAGGATTCTGCCCCGTGATTTATGCAAGCATAGACTGTTGGTATATAGAGCCAAGTGTATTGTGCACCTTTCATATGTGCATTTTCAACACTGAATAAATCCCAAATTGTGAAGCTTCTTGCTAATCTAGGCTTTGTCTCATGGGGCTTTTCTGATTATCAACAAACCCATTTTTTTAACCATTAAAAATGGTTTTCAATATTTTCCCATCCTTACTTCCTTGTAGTCTCACTGACAAAAAGAAAGGGGCGTGTAACCTGTTACTTGTAACCTGTTCCTTCCAAGGTGATACAATACCAAGATGGGCTGACTTCCACCCCTTTCCCTGTTCACTAAGCTACTGAAAAAAAGAAGAGGAAATCAATCCAGGAGTGAGTTTTGTGTGATGGAGCTGTCAGCTCAGTTTGAGTCCTGGAGACAAACCCGTTGAAAGAAAACATTCTCATTTTTTAAAAAATCATTATATATCACTTCCAGTGAGCAGTCTGCATATGGCTCCAATTGGTGGATGTTGCAGTTGAAGTATAGGGAGGAAAAGGAGTAGCTACTGATATATAGCCCTAGGGCAATGCTGGAGAGGGTAGATGTAATCTGCAGATATTATTTCCCAGTCCTGCTTTTCTCAAGATCTACTTTTTATTTTCCCACCTTTTTGTTACTTTATAACTTTACTTTTAAAAAGATTTAGGCCCAGCCCTCAACTGCATCTCAAGGCTACAAGCACCAGAGACAGTGTTTCATTGCCTCTTCAATCAGGTATTTGGAATTTTTCCAGCTTTGCTATTTGTGAGCAGACACAGCTTCCATAAATATGCTGGTAAGGAGCAGAGAAACCATAAACACACTGGAGTAGGAAAGAAAATTATGACCATCCTCTGTGAGCACCCTGTCTTTAAAGTATGGCCACACTCAGTGTAGATAGGTGAAACTATTTTGCCACATCGTCCATCAAAGCTGCAGTCCATTTACGTAGTCCTGAATGGTGAGTTTTCATAACCAAAGATCATACTGTGGTTGGACTGTTCTATTAATGGCTGGAATTCTTCACAGAAAAAAAACCCCACAATGCCTCCCATATGACCAAATAATCATATGCCATCAGCCACATTTTATTCCCCCCCCCCTCCCCATTAAGCAAGCTCAGAAGATTAATTTTGTTATGTATAGAGTAACAAAAGGAGTATTCTGTGAGAAAGTTTTGAACTCAAGGAAACTTTTTGGTATGCAGATTTATTGTTTACACACATCTGCACTAACTGAGCACTGTAAAAATCTGAAAGACCTGTATCACCTCACCCATCTCTTTGAAAATTTAGGGCAAGGGACATGACTTGCATCTTTCCAGATCCTATTACATTCTGTCCCAATTCCACAATTGTATACATGTTTTTTAACCTGAAGCTTTAACATCACTCTGTATTGCATTGGAAAAAGGGGACGTATATCCACAAAAGCTTATGCTAAAATAAAAACCAGTTAATTTTAAAGGTGCTGCCTTGTTCCTTTTTCCCCCTCTGCCTCCCTTCTTTCCTTTTATATTGCAAGAGACTAACATTGCTACGTCTTTGAGAAAAACTATAATGTTACTTCAAAGGCAGCTTCCTTCCAAGGAACTGTTATGTTAGACACAAAACTGAAACTCGTGCATAGGGGAGAGAGATGCAAATAAATTAGGCATTTTTCTGGTCCATCAGCATCCAGACTTTTGTCCACCAGATGACGCTCCAAAAGCCATCTCTCAATTTCCATTCAGCTCATGCATAATTTGCTTTTTGTTTTTCAGCAGCCAGATTCCATTTAGTCCCCAAGGCCTTCAAAAGATGACAGCCAGCCAATTGTTTCAATATGTGTGAGGATAGCATACAAATGTATGCCTTCACCAAATAAATGAAGGGACGCCTTCACAGCGTAGATCGGCTGACTGAACCCATTTAGCAAACATCCCCCAAAAGTGGACATTCAGCACAGGGAGAGAAATACTGCTGGGCATTCATGCGTGCACACATATACACACATATATAAACACACACGCTTAGGGGTGGAAAACAATTTCACAAGAAACTTGATCAAATTAGACTTTTCAAATCTTTGGAGACTTTGTATGAATGGAAATACACTTTGCCTCAAAAATTTGCACTTCTGCAATACTTATGTAGCATTTTCAGAAAATAAAGTACAGTTGGCCCTTCATATCCTCAGGGGTTCTGTTACGGACCCCAGCCTCATGGATACCAAAAACCATGGGACCACAAGTCCCATTGGTTTTAATGGCAACATGCTGTGCACACAACTGTGGCAGGGTGACTGAGTGCATGTGCCACCACTGGAGTGAACAGGACAAGGCCATCTGCGGCTACACAGATCCATGGTTGGGATGGGCAAACTGTACACACAGCAATGCACACATTTTTAAATATGAACAATGAAAAATTCATACAATTGAAAAATAGGCATAAGCATACTTTAGCCAGTGGGGAACATGAATACATCACATAAACTGCATAAATAAATGCAAACATTCAGGAAAATATGTACAAGTTTCCTTGCAGAGAAAGAAACAGAGAGTTTCAGAATGAGATATAGGGTGGGAAGAAAATGCAGCTTGGATTTGGATAAACTTAATGAAATTGAGATTTCTATAGCTGGTGCATCTTCTCCCTTTAGCAGATACTGGCGGTGATAAGATGTCCTTGGCCAGCTCTTCACTGAATCAAAGCAACCTTTTCCTCACATTTTTTGAGGATAGGTTCAGGGAAACAGAAGCACAAACCACAAGGACATCCATTTTCCTGCTACTCACACATCTGAAAACATATTAAGTAACATTTTGGAAAGAAACGTAGAGCCTGTACAGACAGGCCAAAGTAAAGCTGCTTCGGGTCACTTTGGAGGTATGCTGTTTAAATGATGCATGTGTCCTAAGAGTCCAGAAGCTGCGCCAAAGCCATGCTCCAGTCCCAAGGACTGGCATGCAGCTTTGGCACAGCTTCCAGACTCTTAGGACACATGCATCATTTAAACAGCGTACCTCCAAAGTGACCCGAAGCAACTTTACTTTGGCCTGTCTGTATGGGGCCTACATTTCTATTTTGCCATGGAATAGTATCCTGTAAACAAAAACTGTTACTAACCTACAAAAATTGTTACTTCACAAACAAAGTACAGCACTTTGTAGTTCAGGGGAGAGAGGATTTATGGCCCTCCATATGTTGAGGCAACTCCCAGAAGTTCTAGCCAGCGCAGCCAATGCTAGGAAGTGTGTTCCAACATCTGGAAGCCAAAAATTGTCCTCCCAACTTATAATACAAGCAAGTTCAGTTTCAGAAAAACACTTCAATAAATTGGCATGTACATCTGCAAATACCAAAAATTAATCCAACAGCACAGTAGCTATATGCAGAAATCTTATTAGTTGTTTCCACATATCCCTTTGCAAAGCAGGCTTATAATGTCATAACCATCTTATACTGCAGAGTATTAATAAACAGATTGTTAAACTGCTTAAGAGCTAAAGGCTAAAAAGGAGATGCAAAGGCCTGGGAGAGGAGGAACCAAAATTGAGGTGGGGAAATGCAAGTTTTCTTCTCCTTTTTTTTCAAGTTTCTTTGTCCTGGAAAAATTGGGGAGGAAATGAAAATTGAAATAAATGAAGGAAATTGATTATGGATTTCCTCCTTTAGGGCAATAAAACACTTACAAGGTATTCATACATTTATTGTTTCTAAAATTGTTTCTAAAAACTATGTATGAGGCAGACTTTTATTTAAGATAATCTACAGAATTGCAAGTCCTGTTCTAGGTTTCTTTTTCTCACTTCTTTTTATGGAAGTGAATGCTTTTATGTCTACTTAACACAATGACAAACTAGAGGAGACAAAATAATATTCTCTTTTCTACTAATAGTGATGGCTTCGTTTGTTTTTAGTGTATTTTACCTGCGCTCAATAACCTAGCAAAAATGAAGAGGTTCTTTGCAGTTTAGGATCGAGAAAGAGAGAAGGAGTTTACATGATATAACATTACATTATCCCCTACCCACTTTCTCCTACCCCGGACAACATTCTATGATTCAAAGTATAATCTGACAATAGTAAGACAATGTCCAAGTATTCATCCTGATAGCTTCCCAAATATCATGTAGTTTGATGGGGGCCATGTCTATAATTTACTTGTGTCATATATGTTATGAACGGATGCCATGTAGTCTCAAAAGGGTCTTCAGTTAATCCGCCTCTGGCAAGGCAAAATTTGTATGTCAGTTTCCTCTAACAATGCAAGGATTATTAATGGACAAACTTTGTAAAATTTTGCACGACCTTGCTATCTGCATCCTTGCTACATAGATCTTTACATAGGACATTTTCATTTCCTTTATCATAAACTGATAAAAATCAATAAAGTACTTTGAAAGTGCAAATTATGATTACTTATTTTGTTACTCTTTCAGCTAGAATGGAATTATTTTCGGGCAGCCAATCCACATAAGTTCCAATATACCAATGTTATCACAGCTTCTCCAACACCTGACAAATTGTTACTGATTCTGGGTATTCTAAAGAGGAACAGATACCAACAATGTATCACTTTATCAGTACCCTCCTTTACAGTTGCAGATATTTATTTATATAAATACTAAAAAGTATAAATAGTTTAGTATATAAACAATAAACAGTTTAGGATCTTGTATCTCCATTTTCAACAACCCAAATTCTAATTGTTGTCTGAATAAACTGTACTTTTTATACACAAAGCATGATAATTTTATGCTGAGCAAAATTATACAAAATATTCTGTGGTTCTAAAGCAACAAAGTGATTTTCATTCTGTAAAGGTAGGTAACACAATAGATTTTCAATCTTTCCAATAATTTCAGGGTTCTTTTTCCCAAAAATAAAAAATAGGGTTTTTGCATGATTTCAAAATTTCTGGAATATTTATACAATGGGCCCTTGGTATCCAGGACCCCCTGTGGATACCAAAATCTGCAGACTTCTACAATATTAGGTATTCGGAGGGTCAAGATACGCTGCGGAAAATGTACAGTATAAATCTAGATAGTGACTACATAGTGATAAGTTAACTACAAATCAAAACAAACTTTCTGTCAATTTTTTTAAAAAGGTGATCATTAAATGGATACTCCCCTCGTAAGTCTAATTTCTTTCTCCAGTTTTAGGGCAAGGCAACTGAGAAAGAAGTGCTCACTCAACATACAACTCACAGACTGCCACAAACTAACCTTAAACGCACTGGAGTAAAGTGCATGCAGAGCAAATAATTTCTGATAAGGTTAAAAGGAAATCAGCATAATTTTGAGGGTTTAAATGGACCAACTACACAAGAAATTATTCAAGCTGTTAGCCACTGCATTAATGACTTTTCAAAAGGAAACAACGCATTGTCGTTGTTGTTGTTATGTGCCTTCAAGTCAACACTGAGTTACTGCAAAACTATCCTAGGGGTTGCCACAGCTTCTTCCAAAGCAAAGAACAGACACCGTGAGCCTGACCTGGACTGGGAACACAATTTTCCTGAAAACAAACAAGCAAAACAAACAAACACAAAACTTTACCGATGCTGTGGTTCACAAGGGAGGACCAATACCAATTCTTCTTTTTTTAAAAAAAAAAAAAAGGGGGGGGGTAACAATATTGTATAACAATATTGTATAACGGCCATCTTGTCTACTTTGTACCTGTCTATGAAAAAGCTTGGCTGGCTATATAAAGCAGTGGGATGGTACTGGGAGCTCTCCAGTTGATGGGATTTCACCTTCCATCGGCCCAAGTCAGCTAGACCCATGGTGAGGGCTGGTAGAAGCTACGGTTCAGCAGCACCTGGAGGTCCATATCTTTCTCCATTCCTGACGCAGCATAAGGTTATCCCACACCACATTCATTTCCATCCAAGACATTTTATCCAGCTAGTTTAGCTGTCAATTATACTTTCATTGCTGGTCATTTACATCTATCAATCCTACATAATATTGCCTGGGCATTTCCCAAAATATCTTGGGTAAAGTTATTCAGAAGGCAATTGTGATCAAGCAGATTTAGTTCTAGGCATATTTATTTATTTAATATTATGCCTTTCTTCTTGCATAGGACCCAAGATTATTTATATCCAATTTCAAATAAGGTACATGAATACAACATTACTGAAAAAGATTGGGGTGGGTATGTTCTAGGCTAGCTAGTGACCTAAACTGATAATGCATGCCATTATCAACTTGGCCAAATTTCATCGATATGAGCATTATGCAAAGAGCATGTGAAATAGAATCAACAAGTCAAATGGGATGTTTTACTTGATCATTTCAATTTATAGCTACTGAATGCATAAGCCAAAATTTTGTTAAAATAACAGTAGATCATTCTCTCCAGTATTGTCTTCAGGCTGTGTAGTTTGCTTTCTTCCTCAGCATGGGGCCAAAATGTCACCTTTATCTGTGTCATTACACAGTAGAGCTTATGAACAGGTAGTTTTCCAGATATTCAGCTGCAAGTCCAACCATCCTTCACTATCATCTAGGCTGTATAAGACTAATGAGAGCTGCAGTTCAACAGCACCCAGAGGATTACACATTCTCCATTGTGTAAATTTACAGCGCTATATAAATAAAGGCTAATAATAATAATAATAATACAAAAAAATCATGCTGCTTCCACGAGTACCTTCAGGAAATACTGTGGCCAGTATCATAATGGCCTACATCTAGTTGCTATTCCCACCAAGAGTAAATGCACTGAACCAACCCAGATGAATGGTAAGTCAACATTTCAGGAAAGCCATCTGATTTATTGGGTCTAGTAGAGTAGGAATTAACAATTGGATTTAGGCCAACATCAGCAGGCATCCTATTCAGATAGGAACAAAACAGCATCTATTTTCTTAAAAGACAAGAATGCTCCTCAAATATTCGGGAGATCAATTATTTCCAAAACATCCCCAGACAATTAATGTAAATAAAGACAACAATAATTAAAAACCACTTGCCTTCAGGGATAAGAGGGGACGCTCCCTTCCATTTCCTGTTGCATTCATACCAATTGTTAATTACTGTCTTATAAAAGATTTTGTGGGTACCAAGTAATGTTTTCTTTTTACTCCTCTTACATAAATTGTCTAGTCCACAGCTTTTAAAGGATACAAACAGTTATTTATGGCCACAGCAGAAGCTCTGTCACTAATGGTGCTATGTATCTGTGTAGCAACAAGAGAATTTAAAGGAGCAGAGCACAAGATTATCCAACTTTCAGTATCAGAGTCAAATGCAAGTAATGAGAATGGTGATCATTAGTCCTTCATCAGCCTGAAAAACTGGGGGGGGGGGGGGGGGGGGAATAAAAATCGATGACATTTGTTTTTAAACTATTTTAAAAATCACCTCTACAAAAATCCCTTCAACTAGAATCTAGATAAAATGTAAAAGCACATAGAGACCTGGCTCCAAAAGTTTTTTAAAGCAAAAGTAGAAGATCCTTTTGAGGCAACCAGGTTTTTTGGGGAGGGTTACCTGGGGTGCATGCATGCATACATGTGTATGTGACACCAATTCCTGCATCCCTCAGTCTGCAACCCAAAATCTTTACAATATTTTTGAAGCACAGGGATAGGCTGCAGATCCATCTAGTTTGGTGACATTGCCAGGTTTGACCATTTGGAGCCAAACTATAATCTTCTAACACCAGATCCATGATCCTCTTATCATACACACAGAATCACACCCATCTTTTCTGCATAAAAGAAGGAGAGGGAAAGTATATAATTTACATGAGCAAGCATTATAAATATAATCTGTTTTGTTGTATATATTTTATTATGACCTCGCAGCTGACTCGATACTGACGAATATTTAGCCAAATAACTTGAACAGTTCCTTCTCATCTCCTGAAGAAAGACTGGTCTGACAAGCCACTATCAGCTTTTGCTCTAGGAACATTACAGGCACATTCAACAATACATTGGCCATGAGTCAAAACTGTCTGTTCTGTCATTTTATGGCAGCCTACCACTTTCTGGATTATGTAGATCTGAATCCTGTTGGTCATCCCGACCAGAATACATCCACTGAATCAATTATTTGAACAGTGAGTTGCTTATGTAAATACCATCGATTCAACAGATCTGCTCCAGATGTGATTACAATTGGAATTCAACCTTATTCTCTTTGCATCATTATTATTACTACTTTAAAGTCCTTAAATAATAAAAAAAATATCCAAAAAAATTGCAAAAGGCTTTTTGGGCATAGGAGGCAGAAGGGTCAGGACAAATTTAACAGAACAGCCTTCAAAACCTTAGTCCACAAAAGAATGTGAAACTAGCACTTTCAAGCACTTTGCCTAATTTAGGTCCTAGCAGTGTATGTGCGAATACCATAGAAAAAATGCAAAGTAGTGTAAAATATATGCAACATCTGTACAATAAATGTCCTTTTTCTGATACTTCTTAAGACAAAAAGCTCCTAGAATCCATAGGATTAATTTTTCAACTGCATTTAATTTCAGCTGCTAACAAGGAACAAATTCACCAAAATGAAGTATCTGCTGTTTTGTCATGTTCATATGTAATGGGCCCTTGGTATCCACTGGGGTTTTGTACCAGGAACACCTGTAAATACAAAAATCCATGGATGCTCAAGTCTCATTAAATACAGTGGCATGATAAAATGTGCCCCATCTATAAAATGGCAAAATCAAGGTCTAGTTTTGGCATGTCTATATTTTTAAAAAATATTTTCAAGCCGTGGACAGTTAAATCCATGGATATATTTTGCTGCACATTTAATTCTGAGCATCCTGCCCTAAAAAGGAGCCAGTGGAGCCAAAAGCTGGTGCATTTAAAACTTCATGTAAATCAAGATAGATCGTGTTGAGATAAAGGGCCAAGTTGGAGTCTTTTGAGTGGCAATGCTCCATTCCTCTCCAGACCAGTTCACCTGGTAGCAGTCTTGGGGGGGGGTCTCTTTGGATCACTGGCCATCCTGGCTAAGGAATTCTGGGAGGTGTAGTCCAAGAAAGAGACATTTCCAAACTCTTTCTGACATCAGATCTGTTCAGGCAAGGGGAAGCAGCAACGCCCTCTGAAGTAAGAATGAATTTCTAAGTCAGTATTTTCCGTGATAAAGAGCCACCACTGATTTGTTAACATCGCTAGGACATTTTTTTTCTTGCTTAATAAAACCCACCTCTATGTCAACATGTCTTTCTGGCTTTGTTTCATCTCATTGAGCTCTTCTCTTCAGTTGTTAACACTTTATTTGGGGGCAAAGAAAGGTTTGGCTCCCAGAGTGTTAAAGAAACAAAAATCCAAACACAAAGAAAAGGACATCCCCATGTCTGAAGTAGAATATAAGCACCTATTTTTCTTCTTATTTTAAGTGAGCCTGAAGAACAACCAAGCATCTCAAATGCCTACAGACAGACAAGTGGACAGTAAGGTGAAGGAGGAAAACATTAAGACACTATCATCCCCGCCCTCTCTATTGGTATGTTTTAAAAATACAGGAAGTGGATTAAAATTTAAACTTTGTTCAAACAGTCAAAACAATGATTCATTTATAATGCCGTGGCAGGATTGCTATGGACTAACGCCATACATACACATGCATACAGAGAGAGCAGGGAGGGGAGAGGGAGGAGGGCAGGATTTCCCAGCTGTCTGTTGCCTGATTTTGTAAGCAAATGGATTAGGAACAACCATCAGATGGTCTGCCTATTTGTCTAGCAAACAAATGGATCCCGCACCGACTTGGAACACAATTGCAGTCCACTCTCTTACAGATACTATCGTGGGACTCCCCAGACATTCAACCAAACCAACAGCATGCAAAAGGATCGTGCAGCACCTTTGAGACTAATTGAAAGATCGAAGTTGGTAGCATGAGCTTTTATAGACTTGATGCATTGGAGGAAGTAGGCTCAAGTCTACAAAACTTGAGAGGTTTTCTCTCAGGCTTTTAAATAATATTTTTATTTGTGGTTTCCTCCCCCCCCCCCCCCCCCACTTTCATGCAGGTTCCCCATACCTAACCCAGTGAATGTGGCAGGCTCACTGCATCTATATATCCTATTCAACAACATGGTTAGGAACTGACCTGCTAAATAGATGAGAAACAAAATTAGACAAGCAAGGATAAGACAAAGCTTGGGTTGTTGTTTTTTTGAACTATAGCTCCCAGAACCCCCACTTAGCACAGCCACTGTACATATGAGCTATAGTATTCTGCCAGGCTTAGTCCCCAAAAGTAGCTTTTTCATGATCTTAAGCCTTAAGTCTTAAGCCACCACTTTCTTGCCTCTGTATCTGCAAGATGAAAACGTGGTTCGAGTTCAAATCTGTGGTTGTTTAACAACACAATGGCATCTGGACTGAGCTATCATCTAGACATGGAGCAACATGCACCTTCCAAGTATACATACAGGTTCCATTTAAACCCCACTCTCTCTGCTTACTATCTTTATACTCCCATTAGTTTTGAATTTAGTCTTGGGACACAATCCTGGAAGCATTTGCATGCTTTATCTTTACGACCACCGATAAAGTGAATGAAAACATCATGACTAATTGTAGCCATGTGTTTTATATAACACAGATTCTAGTCAATAAAATATGCAAATCCCTGAGGACTACCACAATGAATTCTTTAGGGTACAGGATTCTCAGGAGAATGCAAAACGTGCAGTGCAAGGGAACTTGGCATTTCATTCCCTATGGGAAAGAAGTACTTCTGTTCACATTCTTTTCTGTGAATTAATCAGTCTGAAAGATACTGACAGAACCCTAAAGCACCTTGCAAAATTAATTTAGAAGAGACAGGACCTGTAATGGATTGAATTATTCTCTCCTCACCCCCCCACCCCCCCAAAAAAGCAGGGGGGTTACTTGGGAACATTTTTAAAGCACATAATTTTCACCCATTGGAATATAGTGCTGTACAGTTGGCCCTTGGTATCCACTGGGGTTTGGTTCGAGGACTCCTTATGGGTACCAAAATCCATGGATGCACAAGTTCTGTTATATACAGTGACATAGTAAGATGGTGTTCCCTATATAAAATGGCAAAATCAAGCTTTACTTTTCCAAATTGATATATTTTTAAAATATTTTCAAACCAAAATAAAAAAAAATCAATGGATACAAAAGCCTGACTCTATATCTAAATGTGTGTGGGGTTTTTTAAAGTGTAAAGAAAAATAATTTTTGCTACATGGTATTTAGCAAAATCATGTGTGGAGTTTAATATTCCATAATATACCATAACGAAGTTCCAACATCTCTCCAAGATGTCCCTCTCCCTTTTCCCCACTATGTACAAATTTGATAGAAATACTGAACATACATCTTAAATGGACTCAATAGTTAGAAAACACCATTGGAACAGCGTCCTTTGGCATCCATTTCTTAACATATTTTCATTATACTTCCTGACTTCAGTTACAACCGTAACAAAAACACTTTTTTGTCCCATTCTCTCTTGGCTATTGTGCATGTTTATTTTCATTAACCAATCCTGGCAATTTGAAAAACAACAACACCGCCTTTGAAGAGTCACACTGTGATTCAGTGGAGAACATGCTGAGGAGATGGAGTTGCCAACAAGAAGCCATTTGGTGAAAGCCAAACTCCTGCCAATCTGCTCTGCATTTGTGAATAGGGAGTGTTACATGTTCATAACATTTTGAAGCTGCAGGGAAGCACTTTTCTGAACTGAAGGGGCATGGTGAGAAATTGAAAAGCTGTGAAAAAGTGAAATATATACCATAACTTATAAATCCTAAGCTCATTAACAAGCAAATGAAGAATATGTTTATGGATATAATAATAACTGAGGGATATTTATGCTATTTTTATTCAAATTCTTCAATTAATTAAAATAAATTTTGTGCCAGGATATAGAGATACCAATGCTGCATCTAACATATTCACCATATATACTCAACTATAGGCCGACCTCACGTGTAAGTCAAGGGCAGGTTTGGGGGGCAAAATTATGGATTTTGATATGACCCTTGGATAATTCGAGGGTAAAATTTAGGGACAGGAGTGGTAAGATTCATACAGTCTCAACAATATAGTGGGAAACCTTGGTTTTCCAATAATATCAGAGCCACACTATAGGGTAAACTATGGTTTCAAACAGCACAACAGAGGGAGTGAAGAAGACATAGATCTGAAAAAAAAATTGTATATATTGATTTACACATGTGGATACAAATACAGAAATCGTTCCATTATTTAAATCAGAGTTGTGCAAAGTGTGGCTCTTTTGGGATGTTTTTGTGGCCCCTAGAGCCCCCCAGGAATAAAAGAAAAGTTGATCCAAAATGACCAAAAGTGATATTCGAGGGTATTTCCATCATAACCGGTGTCCCACTGGATCCCCACTAGAGTCAAAATGAAATTTTGCAAAATTTTACACATACACACATATTTGAAAAATGATCTCTAGGACCCCCCCCCCCAACCCCATCACTCCTACAGGGCTTTGGGGTCATTTATGGAACAAAAATGGGGGGTGAGAGCAGATGCAGCAGGGAGCAGGACCTGCTAGAGGGCTAATGTGCCCCCCCCCATGTGTTCTGCAATTGCCTAATCCTGGTTTAAATAAAAACATGACACATTCCACCATAATGAGGAAGTGATTGGGTAAATTACAAAATGCCACCTCTCTCATCTTGTGTTTCTTTATCTTTAAAATGAATGTGAACTAGGCAGTCCCCCAGATAGACAATTGTCCTCTGTGGCTGTTGATCTGCATTTATTCACAAGAAGCTTTTCTGCAGACCCGAGGAGGCACCAAATGCAAAATACCAGGAAAGGAAGGACAAAACCTAAGCGGCAGGAGGTGGAAAATGGCTGGTGATCAAAAGCCAGCAAAGAGTCAGAATGGAATATTCCAAAACATTTCATAGCACTCTGACTAGGAGCACTGCAGGCAACATTTTGTTGCAGATCCAATGGTGTCACTAGGTTTGGCATTACCCTGTGCAGGAACTCATTGTGTCACCCTCCCCTTAACTTCTTTCCATATCGTACCATACTAAATTCTTAGTAGTTTTTTGTACTAATGTTACTTACAAATCATAATTCCCATATATCACTGAATGTAACGGCAACAGTTGTAACATAAACAAATTATTATTATTATTATTATTATTATTATTATTACTACTACTACTACTACTACTACTAGCAAAATTAAAATTATACCTTTAAATTACAATATCATACACACAGCCTAAATGTATTTATATGTGCATAGTTTCATGCAGTTGAAGTGAAAATCTGGTAAGATGAGATATTGAAAATAAAAAGTTTAAAATATTCTATTTTAAAAAAAATTAAAATTAAAAACCTGAGGCCTCTCCTTTCTCTTCCCACTGATCCGTACCCCACTCACAGAATCTCAAGAAGTTTAAAGAGATGCAGCAAATACCACAACCTGTTCCTGTCACTTGGAGAGCAGTGATATAATGTCACTCTTCCCTTGGGGTGTCACCTGGTGTTGTCCACACTCCCTGTACTCCTGCATTGACACCCCTGTGCAGATCCCACTTTATCTGCTCTGGAACAAGTACTTAAATTTCCAAAAATGGACAAAAAAAATAAGTCCCAAGGACATAGTTGTCAATATAAAGTTGTCTTAACATATAAGCAAGCTGAAAATGTAATATTACACTGCACTTTTGAAATAAACCAAAATGTCCTTATTGGGAATGTTATTCTTCATATTGGGTAGGACTGATATTTTCACCATCATACTGTGGTAATCACAGGGACTTCTTCCAATTTCAAACCTTCCCATTGAAATATATTTCTGCAAAAGCTTCCTTTCACCCACCCATAGGCCATCTGACTCATCTTCAAACCTCTGGGTTTCCAGAATAGGTGGATACCTTCCTTCTTGAGTACTGGCTTGGCTCTTTAAGTAACAGCTCTTACAGCCTGAGCAATGGAAACAGAAGGAAAGATGATCTGAATACCAGATATTGGTAACAAGCTTTCACAATCATTATAACATATTTTAAAAAACATAGCATCATAGATTTTCTTTGCTCTTTCCCCACAGAAATATTTAATTGCTGCAGTGGTCATACCAACAAACCAAAATGTCCATACTGAAACTTCCTTTTTATATTTATATTGGGAGATCTTGATATTTTTATTGCGGTACTAAGGACCTTCTCCTTTTTTAGCCTTTCCGTCTTTTGCGGATGTATATTTTAACATTCTTTCACCTACCCATAAGCCATCTGACTCATCTAAACCTCCACTCTTGTGGGGAAATTATTTCATATTCTGTGGCTGTGGCCATGATAACAAGAAAGAGGAAAATTCAAATGTCACCACTCTGTTTTCAAGACGTTTTAACAGATTTTGGTAGCCATGCAGCTTACTGACACTTTTGACATTAATCTCTGTCAATGCAAATGCTAGAGATCTGCCTACAATGATGCTAACTGGAGGAGACAGCAGTCTACTCATGCTCCAGACCATTTATACCGGGTATCTCTGCTCTCATATTGTGTACTCCTACCACACATGTGCAAACAAAAAAAATCTCACTGGCTGGGAAAGACATATAAATGATCAGTGTTTCCAGTATTGAACCAGGATAGCTTTTGCTCTGTCCTCAAGAAGAAAGCTAGTAGAAAAAGAAAGCTACCGGTAACAGAAAAACACTAAACAAGTGGAACCTGCAACAATATGTTCCAGTACACAGTGCCTTCTTCCAGCATATTGCAGCCATTCCCCCTCCCTATTCTAAATTTTGCACCAAATCACAGATATGCACTCTACGTTGCTCAGTCTATATCCTTAGGCATAATTCTATAGCCTCTGTTTCCCTTGGAGAGGATCTTTTGTGGCAGCTGGTAGCTTCTAAGGGCCACAACAGACCAGCATATGAGCCAGCCTTGGGGCGGAGTGAGGAATGGCATCTGTACGCCAGCCACCCAGACTCTGCCCCATGCCACCTGCCTGACCAGACGCTGCATCTTCAGCACAGTGCTTACATGCGCTGCACTGAAGAAATGGCAAAAAGGCGCCACAGCAGCAGCTAGGCCACCCTTTTTGTGATGCAAAAAGAAGCTGCTTTTTGCGGCTCCTTTTTGCATAGCAGAAAGGCCAGATTCGGGCCACGACACGTGCCACAGCCCCAGCCCAGCAAGGAAAAGGATTGTCTGTACAGCCCCTAAGTCATTGGCAAAGTAAAAACCACATTTTAATCCAAACTGTAAAGGAGGCATCCAGAGTGCAGAGCCACCTTTGGGAACAGGGTCAATCAGTTTCAGTATCTTTTAAAAAGTTCAGATTAAAACCCAGAGCAAATTTACCAACCCAATAACATTGAAGCCACACCAGCTAGGACTCCTCTAAGGCTGAGAGCAAACCATGGTCAGCATTAAATAGGATTAACATCCATAAGACTTGCCCCAACCATAGTTAAGGCCACTAGAAAGAAGATGTTGGGGGGGAAATAGGGGAAGGGGACTGAGTTAGTTAACATATGACGAGGCTCTAATCCAGACTGGGCCTAAATACAACCTGCAGGTGCCCTTATGCCCTTTTTGAGTGTGTCTTCCAAAATGATTTTTGTGTAACTAATATTGCAGCATGGTGATGAAATTCAGGGGCAAATCACTAAACGCATTATTGTCAAGGGGGAAGGAAGTAAACTCAATGATAGTGAGTATCCCATTTACCTATCAATAGTCTCAATACTCACTATATTATTGGGCATTCAGTGCTCAGTAACATAGTGTATATTATGTTTATTAAAGTCAATTTAAGTTCATTTATATATAAATATATTTTATAATAGTTAAGCAACTATGAGTGGAATATTTTATTTGTTAATAATGAGTGGTGGGGGTGTTATGTGTCTAAAAATGAAGCAGGCCTGCTAAATATTAACTACAGTAAACACATGCGTATGGGTGATTTTATTTGTTAATGAGTGGGATGGTTTTTATTTGCTAATAATAAAAATAAATTTTCCAAATATTATGAGTGTGGGGCTATTTAATTTATTCATAATGAGCGAGCAAGCATTATGTTTGTTAATAATGGAATTTAAATATGAAAACAGAAAAGCCAACTATGTTATGTATTTTGCTATTATTATTTTTAAAACCCTCCTGCCTTTACCCAAGATGAAAAGTGGGCCTGCACTTCATAAAGAAGTTGCCCAGCCTGGCCATAAAGTACATCTAATTCAATATGTTACATTGCATTACCAAAAATGTGTATTAGTTTAGCATAATTTTCTTTGGGGAAAAAAAACAATTTAGAGGCCCTCAGAATCTACAGAATTTAACTAGCTCACTTAGGGGGCATCTACATGGTGGAAATAATGTAGTTTAATACCACTTTTAAATACTGTAGTTCCATCCTATGGAATCCTGGGACTTGTAATTTTAGAAGATCTTTGGCTTTCTCTGCCAAAGAGTGCTGGTGCCAACAAAACTAATCCCAGGATTCTGTAGGATGGAGCCATAACAGTTAAACTGCAGTCAAACAGAATTATTTAATAATAATAATAATAATAATAATAATTTATTTATATCTCCCACCTCTCCCTACGGATCGAGGTGGGCTTACAACATGATAAAATACGATACAATAAAATCAGTATTACATTATCCCAATTAAAACAATATCACAATAAAAACATATTACATCATAAAATCTGTAGCTTCAGGGGTAGTTCTAATACAGAGGGGATATAGATACATCCTTAGTTGGTTCATAAATCCAGCACTGTAGGGGGGAAGAGCATGCATTTCCCTGTCCTGTTTCTAATCCCTTAAACACAGTTTAGGAATTAGGGGAGGAGTTTAGCAGGCTGATGTGTATCCACTACAAGAAGTACACCAGTATGCTGGTAAAAAAAATACCAGTTACATGTCTGGAGCAAATCCTGTTTAACTATTTTTAAAAATAGGGTGCTGGAATACTCAAATGGAATTGGTCTATCTTGGCAGGGAGAGCCATAAGGTACAATGTAGTATGGTAGCCATGCCAAACTCTCAAAATAGACATGCACATGCTGGAAGAGGAGCTCTGGTACCTCAGCTTCATCACTACTACCACCTCTTGTTCCCTCTAATGGAAGACAAAAGATGTGCTTGCCAACACAACTGCCAAGATCCTATATTGTCTCAGTATTGTATGACTATCCACCAACCAAGTAGCACTACGCTAGCACAATACAGTCCCCTTTACAGAATAGCGTTGCAGTACACTTTGCAAAAAGTAGTGACTGCATTGCACAATGCAGACTGACATACACCATCAGGGGCCTTATTCCTTATCTGCAACTGTTAGATATGTCTGTTGAACATTACACAAAAAAGTTACTCGAGGTACATAACACAATTTAAGCCAGCATATGTCACCAACAAGATTTTAACCAATATGTCCTCTAGCCACAAAGCTGGTCCTCACATCCAGTAGAGGATGTTGCCCTGTTACCACTGTAGAAATGACCGGTAGTTTATTTTAAAGTGAGACAGGGGCCCTATCTTCTCAGTTCCCTCAGAGAGCAACTAGTCTTGGGCTAGATCCTACATAGGGTTAGATCCTACATCA
Source organism: Urosaurus nigricauda (assembly GCA_034509955.1). Classification (NCBI taxonomy): domain Eukaryota; kingdom Metazoa; phylum Chordata; class Lepidosauria; order Squamata; family Phrynosomatidae; genus Urosaurus; species Urosaurus nigricauda. The sequence continues at coordinate 219,734,294 of JAOEGL010000001.1, forward strand.
GGCAGGGTTCTTCTTAACTCCAAGGCAAACCTTAAACAATATGTTTCCTACCCATATGCCACCCACCCACCAGGCAAACATTAACCACTTTAATTCTCTGAAGATGCCAGCCACAGATGCTGGCGAAATGTCAGAAAGGAACTCTTCTAGAACATGGGCACATAGTCCAAAAGCTCCACAAAAAAGTATGGATGCCGGCCATGAAAGTCTTCGACTCTACATTAACCACTGTGTTTCCTACCCACATGCCAGAGCCAAGTGGAGACCTCTTTTACCCAACATAAGTTCACATATACAAGGAAGGCTGCCTCACATTCTTAAGCCTCACCATATCAGAGATGTCAAGGATGAGAGTGACATTGAAATCCTTCCATGTATCATTGAACTAGTGCAGAGCTTTCGATTCTCAGAAATATTTTGCTAACTATCTTTTGTGTTTATTAACCTGTGCCAGTGCTGTAACAATGTTGCCATTATTAGTCTAACTGCATTTCAGTGGCTCATTATATAAGAACTTTTATTATTGTCATTGGGCACTGGGTTTATAAATGATAATCCTGTAGTTTATGGCTGTTTTTTTAAAAAAACCTTCTCTCTCTGCATTATTGTTGGTTCTATTTTATTGTTCTGGATGACCTTATAATTTCCAGGTTGTATTGAAGACGTTTCTTGGGCTTCTTGGTTATTTTATGATTCGTACTAAAAGTATAATAATGGGGAAGAAGAACGATTCACTCAAGTCCGTTTTTATGTGAGTAGCCCATGCAAGGATGCAGCCAAATGCAACTACCGTAATACAAGCTTCATCATTGTGGATTCAAAGCCAGCAAAAATTCCTGAAACAGCAGCATTTTCATCACCCCTAGCAGGAATGCCTGCCAGCTGTATCCACAATAATCCCACATTACAGTGCGCTCATACATATGTTCCATGTGACGGTCCAAACCTATAATTCTATTCTTTTCTTGGCATGTTGGGTAGAGATGGTAAGGTAGGCTTATCAGGTCTCCACTTCTCTCTCTGTTTTCATTTTCACACACAAATAATAAGGATTCAGGTAGCAGCTGCTACTTACCTTGCCTGTTGTAGACAGGCACACATAACTACAACAGGATTGGCTGACATAGTATTCAATTTTTCCCCTCTAGTCTAAGCCTTCTTGCATTGTTTACTGCAGACATACTCCTGCAAAACAACACTGAAAGTTTGTGTTTCTCTGTCCAGCCTTCCCTCATCATCCTCCCACAACAAATGCTACTAAAAACTAAAAGAAAAAAGCTTCCAGCTAATCAGATGAGGAAGAAGAAAAGGGAGGCTTGGTGAGCATAAAGTTTGCAAAAAGGAGCTTCTTTGTCAGAGGTTGTGTTAACTGAGGTATGCCTGTATCTTTCCTGTTCTTGCTGGCAAGGAAAATTTTTACATTTTCTCATACTTGCATCCATGATTTACATATTAGGATACATATTAGGATGCATAATATTTATTTCTGTAAAGAATCACTATACTCATTTCCACATTGCTGTCCCCAAAATCAGGATCAATATATGCTAATAGAAATTTCAATTCTCCAAGTACTTTATGTAATCAAAACAGCACCAACAACACACATGAACAGACTCACAACTGTCCAATGAAGAACAGTTAAATAGGTTCAGTAGCCAGAGAATGCTGATTGACTTTGGAAGTTAAAAATAATAAATAGTAATAATTTAAAATAAATAAATAAATAAACAGGCCGTAAGTGAAATGGTGTATACTAAACCAGAGTACTCCATAATTTAGCATTTTATTGGTCCCACTTGCCTGAGATGCTAATGATCTTAATTCTCCAAGTGCTAGTTCATACGCAGCCAAAACAACACTAACCAGGTGCAGTAGGGTGGCAAAGATCTTTAGGAAAAATGAAAATTTTAGGCAAGGGGCAGTGAGGACTGAGTTAGATAAATGGGCATGAAAAATTAATTTGGGGGTGGGAAGGACACAAAAGTCAAGAGTATGGGACAATGGAAAAGAGCATGTAGAATCTACAGAGAAGACCCGAACGTTGCATATTTTCGTTGCAGGTCTTTTCTTTTTCTGTTCTTTTCAAACCTCCTTCTGGGCCACTTTTCCAAAAGGAACCAAACCAAACAAAAATCCAGTTAAAATGGAACAGGGAATACATTTACTAACCTACCAGAACAATCACTAAATTGCTAAAAGCAACAGCGTGCCAAAAGAAAGAAAGAAAGAAATCAGCTGAACCAAGAAGTGCTGCAGCCCTTGTAAAATGGGAACAGAGAAGAACACTTCCTCACTCGAACGGGCAAAGCATTCCAAGTCTGGCCCTAGTCGTTGCTACTGCCATACTAATCTGATGCAAAGGGTGCACACAGAGCAGATCCTGATGGTAACTCACACTCTAGTTGTTGAAGGGGTTTATCAAAACCTGTAGGCACCAAAATCAGTGGTTCAAAATATGCAGCAAGACATTAGGCAGTACAGAAGATGAAATGGGGGGAGCATGGAGCTGGCAGAGGTACAGTCATTGCTCCCCCGAAGAGTACCATTTGTCACCATCTTGGCCAGATGTGCAAACATAATTGGACCATCTCACAAGGTGCAAGCCATATTTTAAAAATATATTCAGGGATAGGGGTTGGGGGAGCAAAAAATAGATGTTCTTCCATCTGGAGAAACATTAGTTCTAGTAATTACCCAGTTATGGCCCAAGTTTTGCTAAGAACTCGCTGGTCCCCTGGGAGAGAAAGAACAAATATAAAAATTCTGATAGCATATGAAAAACCAACATTATCTGTGCTAAGATAAAGATGACCACAATGCTCTATATTTTTGTTCCCTCCTTCCCAAGGGACCAGAGCATTGTCAACATAACTTGGATCCAAACTGAATAACGAATGGATTTTATATTCTTCCCAAATGGGGAAAATGTTCATTTGTTTCCTTCTTCTTCTTTTAGCCTTCAAATGGCCAGGGTACAACTTATAACATCTCATCCTTTGAGAGGCTACCTCAGTTATGATGGCAAAAGTCCCATTTTGGTTATTATTCTTATTATTTTACTTTATTTATATGCCACCTTTGTCCTAAATGGGATCGAAGGTGGCTCACAAAAGATACTTTTAAAATGTTACGGCAGATTCACTACAAACTGATAAATGACTATATTCAAAATTAAGTGCTACTGGTACTGACTTAAATGTAGTTTTTTTCCCAATTAAGTTAGCATTAGATTACAATCCTGGGGAGCAATTACACAAGTCTTCCTCAACCTTGGGACTGACCTCCATTGTTTCCAGATTTTCCCCCCTCTGTACACTCACACCAGCTTTGTTTAAAACCATCTCTGATTTAAAGTTTTAAGGAAGACAAAAGCCTACTATATCACAATGCTTTTCACCGGGTTTAATAAATATATTGCCTTACTGTGGACACTTCCTTCTTCAAAATTATGAAATGTCAACATATTCTATCCTGGGTAGACAGGCTGGTATTGTAAGCAAGCCACAAAACCATAAAAGCACCAAAGTTACTCAAGCCCAAACAAGCAGGCCTATATGAACAGTACCAGTGCATGTCCCCACCTTACAAAGAATCAAGTACTTAAGTTACTTTAAACAAGGAACTCTTTTTTTCCCCTCATGGTAGGAGGCAAATGGATTTGACAGGCTCCCAGCAGAGCTCCAAGTCCAAATGACTGCCAAAAAATATTGGAACAATACAGCTATATTTAAAAAAAATAAAAACAGAACTAAATATAAGGAAAAGAGAATGACGGGGTACATTTGAAGAAGAATAAAAACCATAAAATACTACCATTCACTAAATTGGGAGGTTTCACTAAAATTCACAACGAGGCAGAGATAACGCTGCATTTGAGGAGAGAGGCCACAGTCAGTTTCCTCTTCTCCCACCTGAAGAGCTTTTCCTTTCATGCACCATAGAGCCAACTGTTTGGATTATAGGTTATGACTTACATATTTGGGGGTTCATTAAAAGAGAGAGAGAACCTGTGTTTTAGCACAAAGTCCCTGTGCGTGGGAGTGCAGCTGTAAAGCAAAGCACATTGTTACGCAAGCAGATATGAATCTATACCCAATGATCAAGGAAGGTTTGAAAATTGTTTTGACAGTTGCTAGCGCAGCTCCAGTTTTTAAAGGAGCTCTCTGATTTGTAGGCAAAGAAGAAGACCACAATCCAACACTGAATGAGGTGCATGAAAGCCCACAAATTGAGTTCTCTTCAATTCTGGCCTAGGTCTTTCCTCTATTTTTTTCAGCAGAATACTGTATAATTTTAAAATAAAATCACATTTTAAAAAAACAAACAAAAATAGTATAACAAAGCCTTATTGTATTCCTTCCTACTGTTTACGTGGCAGCTATTCATTTTAGATGCAAACTGAATCCTACCTGCAAAGCATCACATTATTACGTGCCAACACGTCAGCTGGTTCTTTTGAGATGCCGAAAAACCAACAAACCAGTCTTTACTCACTGGTTAGATTCAAAGGCAACTTACAAATAAAACAATACATTGTGCAAGATCATTTTCAGTAGACTACTTCAAAATAACTTACTTCAAAATACTTACATAACTAGCATGATGATGCTATCTGTTGCTCTTATGCAGTTTCAGACCTTCACTATTTTTGGCATAAATAACAACCCAAAATTGGCAAAGTTACACAGCCGCACTGTCAAAGAATACTCATGGAACACTGCATATTCCAGTTAGCAATGTTTGACTTTGTTATGAGTATGGTATTTTGTCCATTTAATCCAAAACTCTCCTGATGTGACCGTTTTTAATGCACAACCTCACACCACTTGCACATGTGGCACAAATATATACCTCAACTGCAAACATGGTAATCTCCTACAGATGTCAAATAGTATTTGCCTCCAAACTGAGTACTGCTTCACTGACTGCTCTTCTTTTTGCTCCCCAGATATTTCCTGCAATTGTCATAAATCCATGCACCAGATTCCTGACTCATATGCTAGCCACACAGCAAAGCTTTGCGTCACGCTGCACAAATGATATGTTTTTCCAACATTGATATTCGTGCCATAAACAACAAAAACTTATCTTCGTGCATAAGTTTGGGGTCAGAGCACCCTCAGGCTCTCAACTGAAACACAATCCATGGTTAAATTGCCCCTTTTCTCTTTTCCTGGCTCCTGCAAGGCAGCAGGACTTCCAGAAGCAGCAGCTGAAAGTATGCTACCTAACAAATGTGAAGCAATAGCACCAGTATTTTGCCATACCTTTGCCACCTCTCACACAAAAGAATAAGAGTTTATTCTCAGAAAGGACAGAGAGGTAAACAATTGTTTTTATTGGGTTCACCGTTAGTCTCTCTCTCTCTCTCTCATACACATACACAGACACATGTATTTGGGGTACGGGAAGATGCCACAAGGCAGAATATAAACAGTTAAGTGAATAATTATTCCAGAGCTACTCAAAGTGGTGGTCCAGGGACTGTTGCCAATCCACAAGCTATTGGCTGCTGGCCCTGGTAAAGACCGGAAAGATAGAATGGAACAACTGTAGCCAATGGGCACCAATATGGTACTGGTCTCTGGCTCTTTGGAGTGCTGGTCCCACAGATCTGATAGCTTAGGAAGCAGTACACTGGTCTCTGCTCCCTTGTTTCAGCCGAGAACAGCGGCAACAGCTAATTTCATGTTTTCCTTTGTATTCTTCACCAATGGCAGGAATTAACAGTCATGGTGTATGTTGTAAGCTGCCTTGGGAGATAGGTGGGATATAAACTAAATAAATAAATAGCATCACCATCAGCATTGGATTCCCTGCTAGATCATGAAACCCACTGGGTGATCTTGGGGAGGCCACACACCCTCAGCCTCAGGGAAAGGCAATGGCAAACCTCTGAACAAAACTTGCTAAGAAAACCACATGATGGGATCTCCTTAGGGTTGCCTTAAGTTGGAAACGACTTGAAAGTGCACAACAGCAATATCGTTACTACAGCCCAAATCCCTCTCTGTATGAGACTTTGGACTCCTTTGGGTAACAACTTGTGCCTGAAGTACTACTTCAGTTCCAGTAAGGGGAGGTGTCAGAACTAGCACGGTGTAGGGGTTTGAGAGTTGGGCTACAACTCTGGAGATCAGAGTTCGATTACTGCTCCCCTATGAATCCCACTTGACCTTGAGCAAGCCACACTCTGAACCAATCTTGTCAAGAAAACCCCTGATAGCTTTGCCTTAAGCCATAAGTCATAAATGACTTGAAGGCACACCACCACCACCACCAAGGAGAGATGTGGGAGGAGAAAAGGAAAAGAGAAAGAACAGCAGCAAAAGATGGGGGGAAGTGTTTCCTTCTTCTGAGATGAGGCAGTCATGTTTACGATTATCTGGGAATATCAAATAAAAGCAAACCCCACTTCTCACCCCAGAACTGTTCAGACACAGGCTATGGAAAGATCACCTGGTGGGTAAGAGAGGACTAGAAATACAGATTAGTTGGAAGTCTGAATGCAGATCTGCCCACACCTAACCCACCTTTTCAGACACAGGGGGAAGGAAAAGCACCACTGAGAGTCTCCCTCTCAAGAGCAACCAAAACCAGCCCTTTGCCTCATAAGAGGTTCAAGATCTCCATAGGAAAGTTAGCCTCAAAGCCAGAGAAACATTTCTTAGCCCTACAAATGGGGCAGGCATCAAACCCGGATGCATGCACATGCAGAAAAGGGTGGCATACACAGCACTAGCATCAGCATCCAGGGGAAGCCGTGTTGGCTATATTACAAAGTACAGCAATATCTCAAATCCACAAAACAGTTATACTATATCTTTTGTGAGAGCCAGCATGTTGTAGTGGTTTCAGTGTTGGCCTATGACTCTGGAGACAAGGGTTCAAATCCCCGCTGAGCCATGAAACCATGGGTGGCCTTAGTCAAGTCGCTCTCTTCAGCCACAGAGGATGACCATGGCCAACCCCTTCTACAAAAATTTACCAAGAAAGCTCCCATGATAGGGCTGCCATAAGTTGGAATTGATTTGAAGGAACACAACAACAAATGTATTTCTTGCCTTTTGCTTGGCCGCCTAAAGGCATTCTTCTTTTTGTGGACTGTGGATGTTAGTGTACAATACAAGTAGTAGTAGTAACAGCAATAAAAATAGAATAGTAAATAGTAATATCTTGGGATGTTGTGGCTTAGACACCAATTCTGATGACTGTTAGATCGGAAAGTTGGCAGTTCGAGGCCCGAGTGAGCTCCTATCACTAATCCCAGCTTCTGCCAACCTAGCATTTAGAAAGCATGGAAATGCAAGTAGATAAATAGGTACCACTTTGGTGGGAAGGTAAACAGCATTCAATGCAGTCATGCTGGCCACATGACCACCAGAGTTGTCTTTGACAACGTTGGCTCTTCGGCTTAGTAACGGAGATGAGCACTGTCCCCTATAGTTGGTTACGACTAGACATTCATGTCAAGGGACTTCCTTTATCTTTTTAAATAGTAATAATAATAAGCCAGTGTGGTGTAGTGGTTTGAGTGTTGGACTACAACTCTGGAGACCAGGGTTCAAATCCCTGCTCAGCCATGTAGACCCACTGGATGACCTTGCGCAAGAAACACTCTCTCAGCTTCAGGGGATGGCCAGGGTAAACCCACTCTGAACAAAGCTTGCCAAGAAAAACTCTTATGACAGGATTGCTATAAGTTGGAAACAACCCGAAGGCACACAAGAACAACAAATGGATGTTGTGCATTTTGGATGGCCCATAAAGGTATCACTGTTTTTTTGTGGAGTGTGAAGGTTAGTGTAGAAGAAGACAAAGAAGAGGAGGTAGCGCATTGGTTAAATGCCTGTACTGCAGCCACTCACTCAAAACCATAAGGTTATGAGTTCAGGACCAGCAAAAGGGCTCAAGCTTGACTCAGGCTTGCATCCTTCCAAGGTCGCTAAAATGAGTACCCAGATTGTTGGGGGCAAGTAGATAACAGTTGTAAACTGCTTGGACACTGTTTAGGCAGTATGAAGCGGTATATAAATGAAGCTGTTTGGTTGTTATGTTTTTATGGAGGAGGAAGAAGAGTAAGATGAAGGGGAGGAGGAGGTGGTGGAAGAGGATGAAATAGATGACAAAGAAGAGGAGAAGGAAAAAGAAGAAGAAGAGGAGGAGGAGGAGGAAGAAGGAGAAGAACAAGAGAAGAATGAGGTGGTGGTGGAAGAAGAAGGAGAAGGTGAGGAGGAGGGGGTGTGATGATGGAGGAAGGTGGAGGAGGAGATGTGGTGGACGGAGCAGTAGTGGTGGTGATGATAGAGGAAGGAGAAGAAGGAAAAGAATAAGAAAAAGGGGAGGAAGAGGAGGAGTTGATGGAATAGGAAGAAGTAGTGGTGGTGGTGGTGGTGGTGGTGGAGGTGGAGGAGGAGGAGGAGGAAGAAAAGGAAGGAGTAAAATAATAAGAAGAGGAGGAAGAGGAGGAGCTGGTGGAGTAGGAAGAAGAAGTAGTACTAGTAGTGGGTGGAGGAGGAGGAAGAAGGAGGAGGAGGAGAAGACCAAGAAGGTGGAAGTAGGAGTACTGGTGGTGGAGGAGGAGAAAGAAGAAGGAGAAGAACCAGAAGAAGAAGAGGAGGAGGAGGAGGAGGAGGAATAATAATAATAATAATGGTGGTGGAAAAGGAAGAAGGGGAAGAAGAGGAGGAGGAGGAGGAGGAAGAAGAAGAAGAAGTAGAGTGGTGATGATGTGGAGGAGGAGGAGAACTAGGAACAGGATTAAAAAACAGGACCAGGTTGTTATTTAGAAGCCCAAGCAGGAGGCTCTTTCCTGGGATCATCATGGGAGCTGCTGCCTGCCTCCTTCCTTCCTGCTGGCTTTGTTTTCCCTCCAGACTAGTGGTGGTGGTGGTGGAAGGGGGAGAGAGGCGTCTGCTTGCTTGAGCTGCGAACAAAGGCAAGGTGAAGGCTGCTGCTGCTGCTGAGGCTGCTGCTGCTAATGCCACGGAAGCGCTTGGGCCGAGTAGTAGGAGCAGCAGCAAGAGCCAGCAGAGAGCAAGGCAGATCTCCCCTCTCTTTCTCTCAATCTGTGGGTCTCCTTCCCAGGGAAGGCCAAGAGAATCAAGGCTAGATCTCAGAAGGGGGCATCTCTTCTTTCTTTGCTGGCCAGGGGGCATCCCTTTGGGGGAGGGGGGCAAATGGAGATGATGATGATGATCATCATCATCATCATCATCATCATCATCATCATCATCATCTCACCAGAAAGGGGGAAATAATAATAAATCAAAGCTCCAAACCTAGGGAGAGAAGCCCAACCTTCTCAAGGATCCCCTCCCCCAAATGGGCATCCAAGAAGAGAGAGGGGGGAATGGAGGACGGGTCCGGGAAAAGGAGGACAGGCCTGATCAGCCTCCTTTGGTAGGCAGGAGGAGGAGAGAAAAAAGAGAGAGAGAGACTTGGAAGGAGAGGAGCCTCTTCCTTCTGCCACCCTCCCTCCCTCCCTCCCTAGAGATGCCCCCCAGGGCTCTTACCTGAGATGCTCAGCCTCTGATGCTGGCAGAAAAAAGAGGGCTCCGGAGAGGCAAGGACCAGCTGCTCTCTTGGCCCAGGATGCTCTGACACAGAGAGAGAGAGAGAGAGAAAGGAGAAGGAGGAGGGAGGATTTCCCCAACCTCTTTATGGCATTTTCCCCTCCTCCTCCTCTCCTCCTCCTCCTCTGCCCCTCCTGCTTCCCAGGCAGCCTTCCGCTGGGCTTCCTCATTGGCAGATGCCCGCTGGAGGTGCCAAGGCCAGGGCCAGCCGCAAGGAAGGAGGCAACAAAAGGAAAGGGAAAGAGGCATCACCTCCCCTGGAATGATTTGTTGCTTGTCCATAAAAGATCCTGCTGCCAATTTCTTTCCTTTCAGTGAATCTCAAAGGTGCTACAAGATCTCTCTCTCTGTGTTGTTGTTGTTGTTGTTGTTATCATTATTATTATCATTATTTTTATTAAAGTCTAGGGAAGCTCCTGCTGCCAATCTTTTCCTTTCAGTGAGTCTCAAAGGTGCTACAAGATCTCTCTCTCTGTGTTATCATCATCATCATCATCATCATCATCATCATCATCAAAGTCTAGGAAAGCTCCTGCTGACAATCTCTTCCTTTCACTGAGTCTCAAATGTGCGACAAGATCTCTCTCTCTATTATTATTATTATTATTATTATTATTATAGTCTAGGAACGCTCCTGCTGCCAATCTCTTCCTTTCAGTGGAGTTTATCACATGGGAGGAATTTCTCTCAATTGCGAAGGGAGCCAATTCGCAATTACATGAATTCACTAGTTTGGCGAATTTACGTGAAATCTGATTGCATTCAGAATGCGTTCAGAATGACTTCCCATTTCCTGAAAATGACCCCCCATTGCCCAAAATTGCGTGAGATACTCTAACACGCAATTACGTGAAACCCCATGATTGCGTTCGGAATGATTTCCCTTTTGCCCGAAACTGCGTGAGATGCACTCCTACGCAATTACATGAAACCCCATGATTGCATTGGGATTGCCATTGCATTATACCCCCAAATTCCGTCATATGATAAACTCCAGTGAGTCTCAAATGTGCTACAAGATCTCGCTGCCTACTCATTCTACAGACTTTTGATTTGTTGCTGGTTCTTCCCTGGATAAGGACACTGTTAATCGCCACACGTGTGAAAATCACAATGGCACTGTTGTCATGGGATAATCACTGTGTAAACCACTGACCCCCCCTCCCCCTGGGATTCACACGGCATTTGCCCCAATCACATTTTCTCATTGCAAAACGAGGAGACTGCGTCTCATTTGCATTGACCAATTTAATTCCAAAGGGAACCCCTTCAGCGGGCAATCGTCGGGCCACGTCGTAAAAACAAAACAAAACCGATTCCAATCCACACCCCTTTCACACTTGCATTAAATTGATTCCTTGCAAAAGCCGTGGAGAAAATGAGTGGTGGAAAGAAGCGCATTAAATGGGTCCAGCGCATGCCCCACCCCCTCCGAACCACTTTGGCAATTTGGCGGAAGTGTGAACAAGGGTCGTTTAAACCACTTCAAGCCAGTGTGCAAACTGGTTTAAAACACAGTGGGGATGAGGCCATAGAGTCCTAGAGTTGGGAGAGGCCGCAAGGGCTATCCAGACCAATCCCATTCTGCCGTGCAGGAACTCACCATCAAAGCGTCCCTGAAAGATGGCCATACAGCCCCTGTTTAAAGACCTCCAAAGAAGGAGACTCCACCATTCTTTAATGGAGTGTGTTCCACTGTTGAACAGCCCTTACTGTTAGGAAGTTCTTCCTAATGTTGAAGCGGAATCTCTTTTCCTGTACTTTGCATCCATTGCTCCAGTTCCTATTCTCTGGAGCAGCAAAACACAAGCTTATTCATAGTTTTTTGTGGAGCTTTCAGGCTATGTGGCCATGTTCTAGAAGAGATCCTTTCTGACATCAGAAAGGAACTCTTCTAGAACATGGCCACATAGCCCGAAAGCTCCATAAAAAAACTATGGATGCCAGCCATGAAAGCCTTCGACTCCACACAAGCTTATTCCCTCCTCAATGTGACGTCCCTTCTAATACTTAAACAGGGCTATCACATCACCGCTTATCCATCTCTTCTCCAGGTTAAACATACCCAACTCCCAAGCAGTGTTCCATGGGATCTGGATTCAGGTTGCTGCTGCTGCTGTTCTTGTTGTTGTTGAAAGCCTAGTGCTTTGAGTGCTGGACTCTGGAGAGCAGAGACCAGGTGTATCAGGACACTGCCAGAAGGAAGGACATGCCAGAAAAAAACGGAGGACGACATGACCAAATCAAAGCCCAACACACTGGTATCAATTCCTACTTCTTGGTCCTGTTCCAAAAGGAAGACCTTTTGAAAACTCTCCTGGACAGATAGTGGAAATGGAGGGTGGGTCCTAGAAAAGGAGGACATGCCTAGTCACCCTGCATGAAACCCACTGGGTGACCTTGGGCAAGTCACATTCTCTCAGCCTCAGAGGAAGAAGGCAATAGTGATGAACTAATCTTGCCGAGAAAACCCCATGATAGGGTCGCCTCAGGGTTGCCATAAGTTGGAAATGACTTGAAGGCACACAGCAACAAGATATCATCACCACGGAGTTTATCAGACAACGGAAATTGGAAGTATAATCCAATGGCAATCTGAACGCAATCATGGAGTTTCATGTTATTGCGTATTAAAGTATCTCATGCAATTTTGGGCAAAAGGTAAGTCATTCTGAATGCAATCATGGGTTTTATGTTATTTTGTATTAAAGAATCTCACACAATTTTGGGCAATGGGGGTCATTTTTGGGTAATGGGGAGTCATTCTGAACACATTCTGAATGCAATTGGAATTCACGTAAATTCGCTAAACTAACGAATTCACGTAAATTCGCTAAACTAACGAATTCACGTGAATTCGAATTGGCTCCAATTGGCTCCATTCAAAATAAAGAGAAATTCCTCCCATCTGATAAACTCTCACCACCACCATCATTATTAATATTATTCCATTTCTGATGCAATATGCCTCCTTTTCCAGAGCATGTCCTTCCTTTCCACCACCTGTCCAGGAGGAGGCTCAAAAGGTCCTCTGTTTGGAGCCTGGGTTTTTATATTTCTGCAGGAGCGCTTTGAGCTTTTGTTTCAGCCTTGTCCTCCCTTTTTCTTTTCTTTCTTTTTCTTTTTCTTTTGGTCTGGAAGGCCCTCCATTTGGCAGTAAGGGAGGGGGGGGACCAGATGTGTCTTCATTGCCAAGGAGAAGCAGGCACTGCCAAATGGAGGACCTTCAAGACAAAAATGGAGGTCATGATTTAATTAATTAATTTGTATGCCACCTTTCTCCTCGAAGGAACTCAAGGCAGCTCACAGACAAAAACACTTAAAAAAAACAATAATTACAATAAATTTGGGCGTGACTCAAGAAAAGCTCAAAACACCCCTAGAAATGTTAACTTGTGTTTCTTAAGTCAGGGTCCAAATCGAAGCACCTTTAGAATCCCTCCTGGGCAGAAGATGGAAATAGGGGGAGGTTTATCACACTAGAGGGCAAACAGGATTTAAACAGGAATTAAACAGGAATTAAACAGGAAATGCCTTATGTTTAACATAGGGCATTTCCTGTTTAATTCCTGTTTAATTCCTGTTTAATTCCTGTTTGCCCTCTAGTGTGATAAGCTGTCTGTGGTGCCTCGTCTTCCTGGTCACCCTGAATACAGGCTGCACCCGACAGGAGGGTGGGCACCCAGGGTGACCAGATGTCATCACCACCAAGGAGGAGAAAGGGAGGACCTTGCACCCCTCTTCTCAGATGTCAGCCCCACTGAGTTTAATGGGACTTATTCCCAACTCTTTGCTTGTTTTTGTTCTGTGCCTTCAAGCCATTTCAACTCACAGTGACCCTAAAGTTGGCAGGTTTCTTCAGAAGGGCTTTGCCATGGGCACCCTCTGAGGCAGAGAATGTGCCTTTTCTCCAAGGACCCAATGGATTTCCATGGCTGAGCAGGGTATCAAAACCTTAGTCTCCTTGTTGGCTCAAGCCTTATACTATTTTTCATCATAGCAACGATTTGCAGTAGATCTCAAACGGTAGGACAAAACCCCCAAATTGGGAAACAAGAGTTGCTCAAGGAGGGCTAGAGACTTGGAAACACATGAGTGTATCATACGACGGAATTTGGGGGGTATACTGCAATGGCAATCCAAATGCAATCGGGGAGTTTCACGTTATTGCGAATGAGTGTATCTCAAGCAATTTCAGGCAATGGGAAGTCATTCCAAACTGAATCATGGGGTTTCACGTAATTGCGTATTAGAGTATCTCACACAATTTTGGCCAATGGTGGGGTCATTTTTGGGAAATGGGAAGTCATTCTGAACGCATTCTGAATGCAATCAGATTTCACATAAATTCGCTAAACTAGTAAATTCACGTAATTGCGAATTGGCTCCATTAGCAATTTAGAGAAATTCCTCCCATGATAAACTCCACACACACCCCACTGTCCTCTTCCAAACTCCTTCTGTCCTGGAAGAGGAGAGAAAGGCAAGGAAAATGCTTGGACTAGCTGCCTCTGCCTGAGGAGGAGAAAGAGATCAAGGAAGCTTATGGAATCATGGCCTCTGGCAGTACCTGATATTTTCATGTACATTCATGAATATACATGAATGTGCAAGTGAAAATACGCACACTAAACAAACAAAATATTTTTATTCATATACCATGTTGAGCGGGGGGGGGGGGGGAGTGTCCATGCATAGATGTAAAAGAAGTCACAAGAATAAAAAGTCTGAGAACCACCGGTTTGTGGGGAAACAGGACAGAATAAACCAGTTGCACATTGTGGGGAAATTCACAGTAACTCTCAAGAATGAAGTTATGTGTCATGCAGTTGTTTTGGATCTTGTGTGTGTGAAAATTAATTGGATGTATATCAGCTATAGGTGTGAAATATCTCTGTCAATTGTTGAATTATCTTTAAGTATCATCTTCAGATCTTCTTTGCACCTCTACTGTACTGGAGCATGTAGAGTACAGTTGGCAATAGGCACACAAACAGTCAGCACTGCACTCATCATTACCACTAAGAGATACAAAAGCGCCTACCACTTGTTTCCATTTAACATGCATTTTAATTGTCCTGCAAATCTTTTTCCAATACAAATTGGGTGAGAAAAAGAAGAACATGTTTTGCTTAATTGAGACTTCAAATGAAAAACGTCTGTTCCATACTGTACTTGCTAATAGCTCGAAAATGAATGCAACTGTTCAGTGCATGTTTACAGTCTCGAGCTAAATGTTTCCTATGAGAAGCAAGCTGTTTTTTGGTTGCACACATCGATATTTCCCTGATTCAGCCTTGCCATTAGGCAGAGGGAGGCAGCTTCCTCAGGCAGCAGACTTTGGGTATCATGAAAGAGCAGTAACTTGTATTTTTACTGCCAATCAGCCAATGATGAGAAGAGGTATTTGTTGGACTTTGTGCCTCATTACTAAAATGACTTGCTTCGCTCTGAGTACTATGCCCCTTCTCCTTGGTGCTGTCCCACCTTAGGCATCACAATGTCTTGGGACATTCCTGGTGGGCTCAGAACAGAACCAGTGGCACCTCTAGGGTTGGCATCACCCAGTGTGGCATCACTCCCCCATTGACCTCCTCCCTTACCACAACATATAGACTCATTAGTTATGCTTTGTATTTGTACTAATTTTACCCATTAGTCGTAATTCCTGCACGTCACTGAATGGTAGTAGTTGTGACATAAAACAACTAGCAAAATTACAATTATACCTTTATATTTCAGTATTTATTTATTATTTTACTGTATTTATACCCTGCTCTTCAGCCACAAAGGCTCTCAGAGCAGCTTACAGTCATCCCTCCCAGTTTGCGGACTTGGGATCTGCAGTCTTGATTACTCACAGATGGCAAATGGGGTTATTGGTGATTTTTCCAATTCACAAGGGGGATCCAGAACAGATATCCCACAAATTGAAAGGGACAACTGTCAGTTAGACATTTCCCTGCCCTCAGGCTTACAATCTTAAAAAGACATGACAAAAAAGGGGAAGGGAATGGCAGTGGCAAGAGGAATAAGTCCAATGGTTCTTCTCTCCCTCCGAGGCCTGGACCATGGCAGATGGACTGGAGGGAGGGCTCTTCTTACTTTAGTCCAGGCCTGATGAAGCTGGCCAGCGTTTCTCCCCCTCTGAGGCTGGATGATGTCAGAATCATACAGCCTCAATGCATTTACATCTACATAGTTTCATGTGGTTGAAGTGAAAATTTGGTTAAAGGTGATGTTTTTAAAGAAAATGTAAAAATAATTTAATTTTTTAAATCAATATTTAAATTTTATATTTAATTTAAAAAAAAAAACATTTCTGCTCCCACTGAGCCTTGTCCCATTCATACCATCTCTTCAGCATTTTAAAGGGGCACAGGTGACCATCATAGCCCATGCACATGGTAAGGCCCACACATCCTGCACTCCCTAGTGACGCCACTGTCCAGATCTTACTCCAGTAAGGATGAAAAGAATATTCACTGATTGAAAAATTGGTTTCCTGATACTCAAGTAAACTAGTTAAAAAATAATAATAATACAGTGATGAGAATTTGTGCAGTTATTACTCAATATTTGCATATCTAGACATCAGTATTTGCATATCTAGAAATGTTGTGGAAAATTATTAAGTGCAGGAATTCACATTTTGTTGTATGAGAACTGTGAAGTATTGCATAATTTTTTTTTGTGGGTTTTGTGCAAGATTGCTATTTTCAATGCAAAAAAAAAAAAAACACAAAAAAACAAAAACCCAACAGTGTTTCAAAGCAAAAATCTTAAGCAAACAAAAACTTTGGGGGGGGGGGACAGTCTTCTGGGGGGATAGGTACATGGTTTTATTTTGCAATATTCTGCGCAAACTTTTTGTTGTGCCAATTTTTTGTTCCTCCAGATTGCGAGGTTTTGCATAGAAAACAGTGGTCTTGCACACACAAAAAACATCCAGGGATGTCTGGAAATTGGGGTATTTTTAAGCAAGAGCCCTCATGCAAAAAACATTATTTGCATACAGAATAATTTCTCCAAAGACTTTAGGATGTGCATGATACTGTCTGAGAAGTGCACAGATTTTTCCCCCCACCAGCAATCATAGACATTATTCATCCTCACGTAAGAAGACAAAATAGTCAAATATTAACATCCCAATTAACTCCAACCTAGATTAGATACACTGAAATGAATGGGACTTGTTAGCAACACATTTTAAAGGAAACCCTAGACAAAAAATTGTCACAGCTGGCATAACTAGACTTTGAATCCTTACCTTTTACATATTGGTAGTTACTATTAGTTACAAAGAAATGGAGCCCAAATAAAGAACTCTTTAGCTGTTTGTAAAGTCTCATGCTGTTTTCCTATTTTGACTCATACCTCAAAATGGATTAATAAGCTTAAGCGTGCATATGGTAAAAAGCTTAAATAACAAACCCAAGGATTAGAAAGCAAATGAAGTTGAAAACTAAAAAACAAAAGTGGGGTTTTTACAAAAGCATATATGTGAGAACTGTGTTCAGAGGCAACATCAACCCAAATGTGCACCATAATGTATTAATTTCTATATTATAGAAATCGGCACCCTGCACTCGAATCAAATTTCCACAACCATTTACAGAATTTCAAAAGGCAATATGTCAGCTCAAGCTTCTGAAATGCAATGAGTGAAAAGGACCCCAACGTCTGACAGAGTTGGAGCATAGATCCTGGAGGCTTTAGAAGTATGAAATGTGCTATGGTAATACTTGGAAATAACTGTATGACTGTGAAGAGAAACATATAACACAGACCTGCTGCACACACAACAAACAAAACTGATGCATTATCAATGGTAAGTGACATAACATCCCAACTTGTCCATAAAATTCATCAGCCCTGGTGGCGCAGTGGTTAAATGCCTGTCCTGCAGCCACTCACTCAAAACCATAAGGTGGCGAGTTCAAGACCAGCAAAGGGCTGAAGCCCGACTCAGGCTTCCATCCTTCCGAGGTCGCTAAAATGAGTACCCAGATTGTTGGGGGGCAAATAGCTTACAGTTGTAAACCGCTTAGACACTCCTTAAGGGTATGAAGCGATATATAAATGAAGCTGTTTGTTTTTTGTTTGTTTTTTGTTTAAAATCACAAGGAAAAATTATTATGTCTTATTGTTATTAAATAGCTTCACAAGCATACTGAAATCTTATTGAAATCATTATACAGAATATAAAATTCCTACTGTAATTCATTGAATCATTACCTTACTATAGAGTACATGAAATATCAAAAATAATATTTCTCTATCACACTTCCAGTGTTCTCTTGACATTAAGTGCCTTCTATTTTGTAAAGATATTTGCCATTTTTGTCTTTTTCCTTTACTTTCTAAAGATAACAAAAGATTGAAGTGTCCAGTCTCTTACTCTTATTTTACCAAGCTACTTGTTTTATTACTGCCATCTTTTTTTTTTTTTTTTTTTTGCAAAACTCCATTATTGGAAAACATTGTCCTTCATTATTTTCTATGTTTTTTTGATTCAACCAATCTGAACTTCTTGGATATAAGTAAATGGAAAGTGATGCATTCTGACACACAAAAACCTCAGCTACACATATGCACCCATTCACTCCCTTGGCAAAAGTTGCTAAAGTTTGTGGCAATTGACCAAAATGAGAGAGAGATTGCTAAAGATAGTCTAATGAAAATATCCAACTAATTTGTAGCTACTTTTTACATAACAGAAGAATTCCATGTTGTGCAAATGGATGCCCCTTGTGGTTTCTTCCAACTCTATGGAGTTTATCACACGGGAGGAATTTCTCTCAATTTTGAAAGAAATGGAAGTGAGGCCAGTTCGGAATTGAGTAAATTTGCTAGTTCAGCAAATATACTTGATTGCGTATTGACACTGCATTGCATTCAGAACTGCCCGAAATTGCCTCCCAGTGCCCGAAATTGCATGTGATAGTTTCTCACGCAATCACTTGAAACCCCATGATTGTGTTTGGAAGGACTTCCCTTTGCCTGAAAATGTGTGCGATCAGCTTTCACGCAATCACGCAAAACTCCATGATTGCATTCAGATTGCCATTGGATTATATTTCCAATTCCCTTTGTGTGATAAACTCCATAGATTTTATGATTCTAAAAGGCGTTTTAAAAAAATTCAAATACTATGCTGCCTTTGCACAAATACATGGGACAACAGTAACATCTATAAATTATTAGTTTGTACTAATGGGTGGGAAAATATTAAAGAAGGGGCAGTACTTATTAGGGATGGAAAGAATATTAGAAAATAATCAATAAATGGTTAAAACAGGTTTTAAATGTGGAGAAACCTGGGCACCAAGGATCCTGGACTGATAAGAATTTTTGCAGTTCAGCATTTATTCTGCGCAAAATTTTGCTATCATTTGCGCAGAAAACAGCATTTCCAGCACAGAAAATAATACTTCTAAGCAAAAATATTTTCTGTGTAGATAATGACCTAAAAAGAGATTTAGTCTGTGCAAAATGCACACGTGGTTGTTTTGCATAGAAAAGACCATTTTCTGCACAAGACAAGCTTTTTCTGAACAGAAAATGCTCTCTTCTGTGCAAAGGAAGCACATGTGAATTTTGTACAGATTAACTCCCCAATTGTGAATAGGCTTTGAAATAGCATGGTTTTGAAATGCTTTCTCACAATAGAAAGGAACTGCTAAAATTATTCATTATTTTCTTTGAGAAGAAAATTTGTTAAGAACTTCATCCCTAGTTCTTACCAATTCATTTCAGAAAGAGAAGGACCACTGATTGCCAAAGCTAAGGAGTAGGCCCTTTTAACTTTGAATAAGGTGGTAGGGTTTTCTGCTGTGTAGTGCAATACTCATTATTAACTGGAAAGATACTGGGCAGAGTTCTGGTTGCTGCACCTAAAATATGTGATGCAAATTCTGCAAATTTGATGTAGAAAAGTGCAATCAAATGACCATACACTGAGGGAACTCTCTTATGAGGAAAGATGGTAATAGTTGGAACCATTTCACTTAGGGGGAATGATGAGTTTGGGTAAGACATAACAGGTGTGTATAAAATTATGAATGGCATGGAGAAATTGGGTAAAAAGAAGAAGTTTTTCTCCCCTCGTAACACTAGCACAAAGGACCATCCACTTAAGCTAAATGATGGAAGATTTAAGACCGCTAATGTACTATTTCATATGATACATAGGTAAAACTGTGGAATTCACAATCACAGGGATGTTGAGATGGTAGACAACATGGACAAATCGAAGGAGGTTGCAGCTACCAACGGCTGATAGTCAGGATTACTAGATAGCACCTCCCATATGAAAAGTGTTTTTCCTGATATTATGTAACTTCAGGTCAACCCTTGATAGGGTCAATATGGGGACCCTGTCGTTAGGTTTTCTTGCCATGGTTTATTCAAGGGAGGTTTGTCATTGCTTTCCACTTAGGCTGAGAGAGTGTGACTTCCCAAGATTACCTGGTGGACAAAGATGGCTGGACAAGGATGATCCCTAGTCTCCCAGAGTCTTAGCACAACACACTTACCACTACACCACATTGTTTTTCATAGCAGTATGCCTCTGTATATCAGTTGTAGGGAAACACAAGCAGAAGAGTGCTGTTACACCAAATCTTTCTTTTTCAACTTCCCATGGACAACTGATTGGCTACTGTGTGAACAGAATTTTGGACTAGCTAGGCCTTTACTCCAATCCAGCATGATTTATGTTCTCAATATTTTCCCTTAACAAAAGGAAAAGTTTAAAGGCAGTCACTTAACAGAGAATCCTATCTCAGAATCAGCTGGCTTCATTCAGAAGTGGTTATTGTACTGCCAAAAGGTCATGATATTCTGCTGAGAAATTTTAAAATTACAAAAATGTATAGATGATCATAACAGAGAAGCCAAAAAAAGGCTCAGAGGCAGGTGTCTTCCTTTGAACCAAATCTGCCCATTGGTTTCTGGGATCAGTGTGAAACCTGATTTTGACTTTTAAAGTAATGATACCAGATTATCTGGAGGACCACCTGACGTGAATGTTAGACTCAAAGTTCCTCCCAGAGATACTCCCATCAAGATCCAAGAGATTATCAGAGTTTTAGGGTGAAGATCCACCAAGCATCACAAATACAGAGCTCTTAGAAGTTTCACATCCTCTACTTTGATGAGTCGGGTGATGACTGGGAATACTACTCTGTGCATCTTTCTTGTTTAAGCTGAACATGATGTACATTGGGGGGGGGGGGTAATGATGTTTTTGGTTATCTTTTTTATTGAGGATCTTTTTATACAGCTTGGTATTAGCTACATGTTTCTATATGTTTACCACATTTGAGCCACAACAGCCAAAAGGTTTGCAATTTGTTAGCCCAATTCTGCCTCTATTTGTCTGGAAGTAAGACTCACTTATTTCAATGGAACTTGGCCCCAGGCACTAATTTCTGGTCATGCAATATTGTTTTAATGCAGTTAAAAAGAACGACATGACAGTTACTGTCTCAGAGTAAGCAAAGCTGTGCAGAAATAATGGGACTTGGTCACTGTCAACTGAAGATGCAAGGTGTCAGCAAGAACTCACCATCACACAGAATATACAGTTGGCCCCCCCATATCCACGGATTTTTTATCCACAGATTCAAGCATCCATAGCTCAAAAATATTCCAAAAAAATATAAATTCCAATAAGCAAACCTTGATTTTGCCATTTTGTATAAGAGACGTCAGTTGACTATGCCATTTTATTTAATGGAACTTAAGCATCCATAGATTTTGGTATCCACAGGGGGTCCTGGAATGAAGCCCCAGTGGATAACAAGGGCCAACTGTATGTATGGGCTATCGGACATGTTAAATTAGCATACTGGTTCCTGACCAAGTGCTACAGCTCACTGTCAAGCTTTATAATTCAGTTCTGAGACTAAAAAAAATGAAGTTGGTATTCCTAAACATTTTCATATGAGTTTATCACATGGGGGAAATCCCATGCAATAACAGGGTTTTTTGCACATGACATTGTTGTTAAACTAATGTTAACCCAAATGGAAAGTGGCGGGAAAAGAGACAAAAGCTGCTCCTTTTTACTTTCAGAAAATCCCAAAAGTAAAAAGGAGAGGCTTTTGTTTACTTTCTATTTGGATTAACATTAGTTTAACAAGGTTTGCATTTTTTCTAGCTTTTAAATCTTGCACGGGATTTTCCCCATGTGATAAACTCCATAGAATCATAGAGTTGGAAAGGAACACAAGGAGCACCTAGTCCAACCCCCTACAATGCAGAAACTTAGTCCTGAAACATATCAATCTAATTTCTATTTTAAAATCTTCAAAGAAGGAGAGTCTCTCACCCTCTGATCCAGTTTATTCCACTACTGAACAATTCTTACATTTAAAATGTTCTTCCTAATTCTTAGGTGGAATCTCTTCTGTTGTAATTTGAATCCATTAGTTTGTTCCCTTGTCTCTGGAGCATCAGAAAACAAGCCTGCTCCATTTTCAATATGACCTCCCGTCCAATTTTTAAAGAGTGCTGGCTCTTTATAGTTATGGTGTTATACAGTGAATCCCATCACAGTCCCCTGAGTGCTCACTTATGAAGAAGCAGCCACTACAATTGAAAAGGGTCTGTTTCCCTGTTCTGCAGAAAGTAGCTGACTGATGGTCCTACCCTCTCCTGTGAATGGTCTTTGGTGGAACAGGTAGAACTGCGATCCCCCTGGCAATTTCACCTTGTGGTAGAAATCACTTATGCAAGAGGGGTTGGGACCTTGGCCAGCTGCTTTCTGATCAGCAGGGAAACAGATCCCTATTGATCACAGCAGCTGCTTCCTGTTAAGTGGAGATTGAAGGAGTTTTAACGTCCCTACATAGCCTCTAAACTAAAGGCTACCTAAGAATCATTAATACAAAACAATAATGAGTGTGTAACTCCACGTTTTACATTCATAACTGCCCAGTAAGATTCTCGTTGAAATCATGTCACCTCTGTCTTCTGTTCTCCAAGCTAAATATACCCAGTTCCCTACTACATTTCTCATAAGGTTTGGTTTCCAGACTTTTGATCATCTTGGTCACATTTCTCTGGACATGTTCCAGCTTGTTGATATCCCTCTTGAACTGTGATGCCCAGAAGTGGACACAATATTCCAGGTGAGGTCTGACCAAAGCAGAATAGAGTAGCAACACTGCTTTCCTTAATCTGGCCACTATACTCCTGTTGATAAAGAATTGCATTGGCTTTTTTTTTATTTAGCCGCTGCACTACACTGTTGACTCATATGCAACCTTTGGTCTACTAGGGCTCCTAGATCTCATTCACATGTATTGTTATCAAGCCAGATGTCACCTATCCTTTATTTATGCATTTCATTTTTCCTGCCTACATGAGTTTAATACCTTACATTTGTTTCTGTTGAAATTCATATTGTTAGTTTTGACCCAGTACTCCAAACTGTCAAGATAATTTTGAATTTTGTTCCTGTCCTCTGGGATATTAGTTTACCCTACAACAAAGGAATACTTTTAAAGGTATTCCTCTGTCAGTATGAATACTTGGAGTTGATGCATTAAAGCTGGGATGGACATCCATGGGTTGTTCATGTGCTTTTTGGTCCACAGTTATCCTAATCCATCAATTGAAATTGCACTTGGCCCTGGAGCTAAGAAAGCTTCCTTACTACTGCCCAGTTTTCAGTTAATACAGTATATATTAAATAGGTAAGCAGTATTTATGCTCAGTCCCAACTTGGCTATTTTTTTTTTAAATAAATTCTTTTATTGTTATGATTACTGTTTACATACATATATATTACAGATATATTCATATAACAATACAGTTGTTACATTTAGTTACAACGTCTTGCTTATTCTTTCTGTTTAACATTATAATGATCCATCTTATCTTTTTTCTGCTTCTTTTCTAATCATCTTTTCCCAATATTGCCATATCAGTCCCCATTTCTCTTCAGATTCCTTCTCTTCTTCTCTGATGTTGTCCTCATTTATTTTCTTAGATAATCTATCTGCTTCACTCATTTCTAAAAGTTTCTTTAACCATTCTTCTAAGGTTGGTGTTTTAGCTAATTTCCATTTTTGTGCAAAGACCATTCGCGCAGCCGTTACCATATATAATATCAGATTTCTATATTTTTTTTCCATATCTTTGCCTAATGGCATGGTCATATTTAACAAGTACAATTCCGGTATTAATTGAAATTGTATATCTAAAATTTCTGTCATAGCTTTATGTATACTTCCCCAATATTCTTGAGCTAATTTGCATTTCCACCAGATATGGTAAAAAGACCCTTCCTTGCTTTTACATTTCCAACACATTGGGCTGATTTTTTTGTTGACTTTAGCTAATCTTACTGGGGTTATGTACCACATGTAAAACATCTTATAGTAATTTTCTTTCAAGTTTTGTCCCAAAGTAAATTTATTTGTATATCTCCAAGATCTTTCCCAATTCTCTAACTCTATATTATGTTGAAATAATTGACTCCATCTGATCATAGTTTCTTTGACTTGCTCTTGTTCCAAATCTCTTGCGAGTAGGGTTTCGTAAAATCTTTTAATTTTTTTCTTTTTATTAGTCGTATCTAAGAGTATTTCATCTAGTTCGTTTTTGTCTTTTGCCACTCCATCTTCTTTTAGATCTTTTTCCCCTCTTTTTTCTAGTTGTTTATAAACCAACCAGTCCATTTTTAGTCCTTCTTTTTCTAACTCTTCTCTGGTTTTTATTTTAACTTCTATATTGTTTTCCCATTTTAATAAGTGTTTATATGTTATCCATTTTACTCCCTCTATTTTTTGTTTTCCATAAAAGGATTAGGAACTCCAGATATGAAATTGTACTATTATGCCTGTGGACTTGTGTGGGTAACAGACTGGGTACTATTAAAAAATGACAGAACACTGACGTTAGAAGGACACAACATTAAACAGGGATGGCACGCTTTTATGATATATAATAAAAATAAAGAAAATAAAGAGTTCAGTGACCATTATATCAGGAAGGGGCTCCTAAATATCTGGTTGCAATGCAAAAAAAGATTTTATATCAAAATACCAGAGTGGACGTCCAACTTGGCTATTTCTGTGTGTGATATATGAAATCATCCTTTGACTGAAATAGTTTGTCATTCCACTTCAGAGTTTCTCAGGCAATAATCCAATTTTTGATCCAATTCTGCACTTTTTTGTGTTTGGAGATTATTGCACCACCTCCAGTGCCTGACTTACCTCTTCTGGATTTGGCTCAAATTTGGAAGTTAGGTTGATTTTATTGCATGACCTTTTCTGTCAAAACAGATTCCCACTGCCTCCAGGGCTGAATTCAGGCTCCGTAAGTCACTGTGGCAGCCATTTTTTTCCAACTCGGAAACTTCTGATTTGGAAAAAATGGCTTCCGAAGCAATTTATGGGGCCTGAATTCAGCCCTGGAGGCAAGAAACTGTTTTGACAGAAAAGGCCATGCAATAAAGTCA
Source organism: Urosaurus nigricauda (assembly GCA_034509955.1). Lineage (NCBI taxonomy): Eukaryota > Metazoa > Chordata > Lepidosauria > Squamata > Phrynosomatidae > Urosaurus > Urosaurus nigricauda. Next base: position 219,759,350 of record JAOEGL010000001.1, read on the forward strand.
GCCTAACCTCTGAATTTGAGCCAAATTCAGAAGAGGTAAGTCAGGCACCGAAGGCAGTGTGATAATCTTTGATATAAATTTCCTGTGTAAACATCTACAGCTTTCCATCTACCATCCAACCACTACATAGACTATAGTCACGATAAGTGTCTGATCACTTACACAGGAATGATGCAGCAGTGATCATTATCTTACAACCATGAAGTCTCTTACACAGTAGTTTATGAGGGTGAAAATAAAAATAAACAGAAGAAATTGTATCTGTCCTGAACTTCTTCCTTTTCAGCTAAATAGGAATGCACTCTACAAGTCTTCTATATGGACAATTCCTAATCAGAAAAAAAAATCCAAAATGGTATCCATGTAGTACTAGTGGTGGGGTAGATGAAGATAAACTATAACTCCCATGTTAGGTATGAATTTCTGGCCATGGATCCTGGAACAGGGGGAGGAGGATGGTTCTAAAGCCCCTCCCTCTGAAATTATATGGCAAAATTGGAACTCTAAGACCCCTACATAATTTGGAGCATGTCCAAAGCAGGGCAACTAAAATGGTTAAGAGTCTGGAAACTATGCCCTATGAGGAACGACTTAGTGAGCTGGGGATGTTTAGCCTGGAGAAGAGAAGGTTAAGAGGTGATATGATAGCCCTGTTTAAATATTTGAAGGGATGGCATATTGAGGAGGGAGCAAGCTTGTTTTCTGCTGCTCCAGAGACTAGGACCTGGAACAATGGATGCAAGCTCCAGGAAAAGAGATTCCACCTCAACATTAGGAGGAACTTCCTGACAGTAAGGGCTGTTTGACAGTGACCTAAGAAATATTAAGACAGTGATTGTCATTGAGTCTTTCAGGGAATAAGAAAGGCTCCCTTGCAATCTTGCCTGTCTACACTGACTTTGGTATAAACTACACCAAATAACATCGAGGACACTTCTGAGTACATATTGTACCTGTAAGAGTTATTATGTTTAAGGATGTTTCAGTGACAAATAGGTGAGAAAAATCATTTGCCCTACCCCTGTGAGGATATGCAAGTAGACAGTTAATAACAGGCTGCCTACCAATGTTGAGCAGCACTACATCCCCACACATATTAAAAATAGTTCTGGGATCTCTTCTCCAGGTGGCATACATCATTTCCATCCCCATGTCTTCCTTTCAACAAGCAAAGTAGTTTGGAAGGAAGGGGGAGAGATACTAGACTAAGGCCACCCAACAGGTTTCATAGGTCAGTGAGAAGTTGAACCTGGATCTCTGAAATCAGCCCTGTGTTTTAACCACACACTACTATTGGTTCTTCCTTCTGTGAGTGCACTGCAAAAGACAGACAGCATGTGCCACAAAAGCAACATATTAGGCTTGTAGTCATCTGCATGTACATCTGGTAGTAAGCCATAATAAACCCTAAAGACTTGATTCCAAACAAACTATGCATATGGACATCCCCAGATGGCCAATATAAAAATCAAATACACTACATAATTGGAAGCAGAAGATGGAGGAGTTCTATTCTCATGGCCAAAACTAGACCAGACACTGACTGCAGCACAGATCATGAACTATTTATATCAAAACTTAAACTGAAGAAGAAAGAAAAAAAAAATAGTCATTATATCAAATATGACTTAAAGAGCATCACAACAGAATTTACAGACCGGAACAGACTGGCAAGCTGAGCTGCCATCTGGGTGGTGTGGGAGTGTGGTGTTTACATGCTGTGCACTCCCAAGCCACCTGGAAGATGCCTGGCTGTTTTCACAGGGGCAGCTTCATAATGCTCTGGCAGTACTGAGTTTACACACCACATGCCACCAGAGCATCATGAAGTCAGTTTTCGGCCACAGCGCAGGTGCAAAGCTGGCTTTTTGATGCCCAAAAAAGGTGTGGCTCTGAAAGCAATAAATGATGAGAGGCAAAAGAAATGGGAGATAGGAACAGAGACAGAACCATGAACACAGCTGTTCAGTGACTAGTGTGTAGGGATAAAGAAAATAACTATAATAAACAATGCAGAGAAATAGAATATAACAGCAGAAAAGGAAGAATGAGAGACCTCCTCCCAAAGATCTGCAAAGTGAAAGGGAAAATCAAACCAAGGATGAGGATGCTCTTCAATTAGAAGAGCAACATACTAACCTATCAAGACAAAATAAAAAGACAATTGAAACGATACACAGGAAAGCTATATAAAAGAGATTAAAAGATGAATGACACATGGAATGAAGAGCCAAACAATAATGAACCCAAAATTTTGGAAAGTGAGTTGGAAGCAGCACTCAAAGAAATTGGAGAAAATAAATCACCAGGAACAGATGATATTCCAAATGAAGTGCTTCAAAGCACTCTAACAGAATCAATTCCAGTGTTAACTAAAATATGCTAACAAATATGGGAAAAAAACCAGTTGCCAAGTTTCCAGATTGAAAATGATCAATGTACGTCCCCATCTACAGAAAAGCAGACACAAAAGACTACAGCAATTATAGAACCTTAGCATTAATTTCCCATCAAGCAAAATTATGATCAAAATTCTGCAGCATAAACTCCGACCATATATGGAGAGACAATTGTCAGATGTCCAAGTCGATTTCAGGAAAGAAGAGGCACAAAGGACCACATTGCAAGCATAGTGTAGATAATGGAGTGAGTGAAAGAATTCCAGGGAGGAAAAAACCAAGCATGTGCTTTATAGACGATAGCAAGACCTTGACTGCATAGAACACAGAAAACTATGGAATGCTCTTAAAGAAATGGGAGTGTGACTATATCTGATAGTCCTGATGAGAAATCTGTACTTAGGACAAGGGGCTACTGATAATAATAATAGTAGTAGTAGTAGTAATAATAATAATAATAATAATTGTTATTATTTATTTATACCCCGCTCTTCAGCCCTAAAGGCTATCAGAGCAGCTTACAAACATTATTTTTAATTAGACAGTTCCCTGCCATCAGGCTGTTTCTGTTAAAACAGAGTATGGAGAAACAGAATGGTTCCCAACTGGCAAAGGGGTCAGGCAAGGTTGCATTTTATCATCCTGTGTGTTCAAATTGTATGCAGAAAATATCATACATAGAGCAGGTTTAGACATGGAAAAAGGAGGAGTGAAGATAGGAGGAAGGACCATCAACAATCTAAGATATGCAGACAACACCATACTACTAGAAGAAAGCATCACAGGCTTGGAACAATCATTAAAGAAAATCAAAGAAGGAAGTGTGAAGGCAGGCCTAGTGTTAAACATAAAGAAAACAAAAACAATGACCATGGCGTATGTATGTACAGTAAATTCAACCTAAATAACAAATAAATCAAAATAATTAAATATGTATCATACTTTGGATTAGTCAAGAAATCAGAAGATTGGGAATGGGAAGGGCGGTTATGAAAGAAATAGGCAATCCCCTTGGAGAAGTGGGAAAAGGAATGGGGGCAAGATTTACAATTTACTTCAAACCTAGATATTAAAGAAAACTTTTACAAGATGATCCACAGATGGTACATGATACCAGCCATATTAGGAAAAATACATAAAAATGGAGATGTAAAATGTTGGAAATGTAGGGGAAATAAAGGAATATTTTACTACATTTGCTGGACATGTCCACACAAAAAGAAATACATAAAATAATGCAAATAATGTTCCAAACTCAAAGTAAATTGGAGTGAGAGTTATTCTTGCTTGATATAGTAGAAGGGAAGGAAATAAGGAAACATTTGAAATGCATGTCATACTGTATTTAATATCAGCTGCGAGAATTACATTTGCAAGAGGCTGAAGAATATAATACCATTAATAGATGAGTGGTTGATAAAAATGCTAGATGCAATGGAAATGGATAAACTAAATTACCCCATTAGGAATAAGACAACTAAAAACTGGGGGAAAGAATGGAAACCAGTGATAAGCTTTTGTGAGAAGAGATGGTCTAATAATTCTTAATTTGAAACATACATATAGGCAATGGCATTAGTATACCACCAGACTATAATTTTCAACTTGATACTGAAATTTAAAACCACAATGTTAAGATATAAAAGGGTATATTAGTGAATTATGTATGAAAATATGGATAATTCTATTAACAATGATAGTCAATAAGATAACTAACAAAGGTTAGAAATCGTTAAAATAACTGGTATATAGGAGCAATGAATAAGACTGGAATATAACACACAGTGATTGAACAATAGAGAAGAGAATCATTTACAAAGAGGTGGATGAGAATAAATTGTGTATGAAGGGAAGGATATACAATAAGATAGCGGTTAATAAAATGAACCAACATGGAAAAGTAAAGAAGAGTGGAGGGAGCGGGGAGGGTTAGAGGGAAAAGAAGTTTTGTAATATTATTTGTATACAAATAATGTATAAGACATATAGCTGTTTTGTATTTGAATCACAGATAATGTAAGACTTTTTTAAAAAAAAAGAAAGAAAGAAATCCTCAAGTGTAAAGAAATACAGCTGAACACTGAAGTTAGAATTATCTAAGCCATTGTATTCCCCATTACTATGTATGGATTGTGAGAGCTGGACAGTGAAGAAAGCAGATAGGAAGAAAATTAATACGTTTGGGATGTGGTTCTGGAGAAGAGTGTTGAGAATACCTTGGGAAAGGCAAACATTGTTTTGCACAACAAAACCTCATGTGTATTTCCCCTTAAGACTAATTCCCCAAAATATTTTGGAGCATTTGAATATGGAGGGAAAACTGCACACAAGCATCACTGTTTTATTCTTCTTCTTGATGAACTTCCTGATGTCGGGGGGGGGATTGCTCTGGGGGGCGGAATAATTCTGTCCATCTCTAATCTAGAAAGATGCTATCTTAGCAAACGTATAGGAACAACTATAGAAACCCTGCAAATCAACAACTTTAAATTTTTTGGTGTCCCCTGATTTCCTCTATCCCTCTCTGTTAATACTTACACATTCCAGACCTTGTTTCAGGATGAATACTACACACTCACCAACTCCCCATGTTACCCTTCCTGTATAAACATTTGAAAATACTTTAATGTGTGCCAAAAACAGGAAAAGTCTGGTCAGATCACAAGTGGTGCTAAACTCATCATCAATAAACAGGCCACCACTAGCCCTTGTGAGAAACCAGCTCCATCATGTTTTCCCTCACCTTAGTTGGTGCCCATTTCCCTTTCCACTGAGCTGACTAATCTCATAACATTAAAAACTACTGTTTGGATTTTCTTGTTTCCCTTTCCCCTCCACTCTTTTCTACAAAATTGTAAACCTGAGGGCATTCTACACAAATCACTCCTATGAAACGTTTGGGATGTATAGTAGAGCATAAATAAATAACTTTCCATGTCTTATGGAGAGAAGGAGTCACAAAATTAAACAGGGCGAGTTTTAACTTAAAATGAACACAGAAGAAAAAGTGAAGGAGACTCTCTTATTTTGCTCTGTTCCATTGCAGAGAAAAAAGAAAGGGAGAGGGAGCACAGGAAAACCAGGAAACTCTGCATGACCTGAGGCTGAGCCCAAAACTATCTATCCCATCCCACCAGCATTGCCAAACAGTAGCCAAGTGAATTCTGGTCAGTTTCACTTTAGTTGCTTAGATCTGGCAAACTGCTGAGTCAAACATTGCTGTATATCTTCTTTCGCCTTCTGTGAATTCAGTAGCGTGAATGAAAAACACACTAAAGAGTTTGGCAGGAATGAATGTGTGGAGGGAGAAAGAAAACTATAGAAGCCCTGTTGTTGCTTTTTTTTTAATTCACAGTATTAGAATAAAATGTATTAGAAAAATATGTCTTTTATAACTTGTGATTGTAGACCCATTGGGGTGCTACAGACCGCGGATCAGTCGCACACCTAAAAAGGAGTGGAGAAACTGCGCTCCTTTTTAGGTATGCAGTTGCAGCGCGATTTAGAAAAAAGATGCCATTTGGCACCTTTGTGCTGCCGCAACTGCGCAGTTTTGTGTGGAAGCTGATCAGTTGCAGCGGCACCATTATGTACGCTGTCTAAATGGCATTACGTAATGGTGCTGGTGCCATTATGTACTAGGGTTTGGGAGTGTGTATACGATGTGAGCTCCCAAACCCTAATGGCGCTGCGAAGGCACCTCTTCAGGCCTGTCTAGATCAGGCCATTGAGTTTAAAGACAGAGTATAGGCCAAGGATAGGGAACCTGTGGATCTTCAGATGTTTGGCTATAACTCCTAGCCAGCATGACTAGTGGTCAAGGATGATGAGAGTATTTGTCACAAGTTCCTCATCCTGCTTCTAGCATGAAGAAAATACTGCATTGGTGGTCTGACTCTTTATAAGTCAGATTCATGTATTCAGTCTGATGTATGTATGCATGTATTCTGTTGCTGTTGTTTATAAAAAGACTATAGTAGTGTAATTGTCTTCCTTTAGCCTCCAAGAGAGAACTTTTTTAGGCAGGGTGACAGGCAAACTGTCAGGTAATTAAGCCTACAATGTATGTGCTGTTCTTCCACTTATACTCTCAGAGAATCCTGCTGAATTTAAGAGTACCCAGGATTTGCATGGTAGCAAGCATACTAACATAAGGGAGACCAGCAAAATAACAACAAAACTACTACAACACTGAAACAACGTGCTTGCACTTCTGTGTGCTTCTGGCCAGGATGCCATGGCCATGATAACCCATTCCATCCCCTTTCTCTTTCCAACCTCCATAGCTATGTAAGGAGCGAGTTTCTCCTCTCACCCTAAAAATCAAGAAATATGCTATAGCTACTGAGCATGTTCACTTCTCATTAGGTTGGCTATAAGTTCCTTCTCCTCCTGTTTTTACAAATCTTCACATTATCCCTGGCCTCCTTCTTGTATATGGGTAAGGCCGTCAGTGCTATGTAAGAACAAAAACTTCCATGAGTTCATTGCTAGAAACACTGGTTGGTCCCGTTACCAGCCTTCCTTTAGTCTGGGTTAGCTTCTGTTTCTTGTACAACCTAGGAAGTGACATTAAAGTATTGGCTTCACATTGCCTTCACTGAGGCCAGAATGGGTAATAATACCTGATCAAGATGGATAGATAGTTATAAAATCTCTTGGCTGAAGTAGATCGTGATTAAGAGCCACACTATAGTTTTTTCTTAACCTATCCTGCAGGATCATCTAGAGCCAAAGAACTGGTCATTGGATGGTGGCCTAATAGGATCTGACATAATGTACTTGGAAAAGGAGAAGAGATATGCTCTCCCTTAAATTTTGGCCTGTGTTTTATTACCTATATATAGACAACATGTAAATAACCTTGCTGAACTGACTGTTCCTAGATTTAAGAAGGCTTTTGAGTGGGCTATGTTTCAAGTACTTTGTTCTGCAATGAGGAGAGGCAAGTTTATGAGTAGTCCATATCATGAAAGACTTTGTCCCAGCTGCTTGGGGGAAAATTTAAATCCTTTTATATGTGTTCTTGGCATACACTTTTTATAAAGAGCCTAGAGCCAAACTAAAATCTCAATTGCAGAAAACAAATTTACTGAATGTTTTTCCTCCGGAAAGACTCCATTCCTGTGATAGCTCAGTCTGTGGTGAAGTATTTAAGTTAGGCATTTAGAATATGGGCAGCTACCCAGAATACTAGCTCAGTCTAATTTTATCCTGTTTTAACCCTCTCATTTGTTTTATACTCTTACAGGCGGTTTGTAGGACTGGTTTTAATTTTGCATGTTACACCATCCATTTCAAGGTCTATGACCAAAGTGAATATATTAGTAATTATTGGGGTGTAGCACAGGTAGCAAAATGTATTGTGAGGTGTTGTTGTTGTTGTTGTTGTTGTAATGAGGGGGTAGTGAATAACAAGTTAAGAGTTATTTCAAAACACTTATTAAAGAGGAAATTTGAAAACGTTTAGGGTAATCTCTCTCAAACAATACATGAGGCTGAAGGGTAAATGAACATGATACATGTTGTTGCCAGTGGAAAAGCAGAGTTGGGAGGAAAGAAGAGATGCAGTATTGCTGAGTGGACAAAATCAATGACACAAGTTGTTAAGATAGCATGCCTGAATGGCAAAAGCGGCCAACTGCTAAAGGGTGGAGGGTACACTGATGCCCTGCAGAGCTCTGAAGTGCCCCCCTATTTCAAAATACCACCCACCCCTACCCTTAGGGTGGGCAACTTTGCTATATGGGGGGAGAAGACCCAGGCTGTTTTAGTCCTAGTAGAGACCATTGTTTAGTCATGGAGCAAAGAAGAACTGACCTTACTCAGCACTGAGAAAGACAGAGCAGCTACAAACCTGTTTGGAGGATTGTCTACATTGATTCTTAGCTAGATCCAAATATACTATGTGTTTCCTTTTTTTTAAAGGGGGCTCATTATTACAACACACTAAGCAGTTTTGCATTTGTGAATATAATCCTCCAAAAGATCCTGCGACTGTGGCTACTTGAAAAAGCTACAGACCTAGTACTGGACTATTTATTGATCACTGTGAATCTAAATGTTTATTCACTGAATTCTTTCAAATAAGAATGAAACCGGAAAAATCACCATCAGGAGAACATGCTATAAACCATCCTGGGCATAAAATGCTGTTTGAAAGCACTGAAATTCTGGACCATGCCAACAACTACCGTGTCAGAATGCACAGGGAGGCCATTGAAATCCATAAACACCTGGACAATTTCAACAGGAAAGAGGAAACCCTGAGGGTAAACAAGGCTTGGCTACCAGTCCTGAAGAACAGCATGGTCAAGACTCAACCAATGCAAATGAGAAACAGCCTGGGGTCAGGGGATTCACGGCAGACAATGAGCACCAATTAGCAGACATTAATCTGTGTTTGCATATCCTCCCACCCTGAGGACTGCCATTAGCAACAGAACAATACATTTGCAAATTACTCCTTCCTTCCCAGGGTCACACAGGATATATATCTCCAATCCTTTCCCAGGCTATCATTCTCTGAAGGTGCCAGCTACAGATGCTGGTGAAATGTCAGAAAGGAACTCTTCTAGAACATGGCAACATAACCCAAAAGCTCCACAAAAACCTAAGAATGAAATTGTTCAACATTTTTGTCCTACCTCGTGACATGACAAGATTTTTTTGTGCATTTTTAATGAATAGTGTTTTTGTTTTTGTTTTTGTTATTTACGATTTTTTTCATAGAAATTGCACAAAAGTTTCTGCAGTGTTTTTGTACAGGCAATGATGTTTTGTGCATAAAACAATATCTGGCACAAAATAAAATTTTTCTGTGCAAGAACTTTTGTTGTGTGTGTGTGTGTGTGTGTGTGTGTAAATGTCATTTTCACAAAGAAGTCCAAAAATGTGGAAAATATCACATCATTGAACCATGCAGTGAGGTGGGAAGCAAACAAGGAAACATTTGCATTCGAATGAAATGTTCACAAAATGGTGAAATTTTTCACAAACATCTCATAGTCTTTTTCTTTTTCTTTTTTGGATGAGAACATGGTGTGCTGAAACAGCACATTTCGACAAGAATGAGAAAATCTATTGTTGATCCTCATACTTCTGTTTCTGACCCCATCTTCTGGCTAGCTGGGATGGTCTCTTTTATTTGTTGTATTACTTAGAGAAAATTGGTGTTCCATGAGTTATAGCAAGGCATATTTAGCCAGTTGATATCCCTAGGTTTTGATTCTCTGTTCTTATAGCCTTTGTTCCAATCCTCCAAAGAGCCCTGAGAGATCCATGCGTACACTAGGAATTTATTTCCACTTGTGAACAGCAGACTACGATTCATGCCACAGTAATATTTCTGTTTTGACTGCTGCAGTATCATCCCTACATAACATTATCCCCATTCATATTCTTCTGGAATCTTGTAGACAGCGCTTTCAAAAAGTCAAAGAATCTTTTATTTCAGTCCATCCAAGCCATCATTTCAGTATGCTCCTTATCTTGCAACATGCAACAATCCCAGAAATAATTTTTATACAGTCATCAGTAAGGGCGTCCAAGGTCAATGCTACATAATTTGATTTTGCCTGGATGAGAACAGTAAAAATATTTTGTAAGATGGCCCAAAGTCTATTTTAAGAAAATTGAGGGGGTGGGGATAGCAACACCATGGCGAGAGAAGTGGGATATATTGGTGGTGAGGGCAGACTCCTTATAGCTGGTCCTTCTTGGGCTGATGGATGGGCCAAGTTATCCTTCTCCTTGCCATTTTAGTTGTCCTGGAAGGCAGGAGGCACATTTTCCTAGTGGTCTCAGTATCCAATCTAGCTGACTCACTTCAATGTGCTCACCAAGAATTGTTTGTGCCATGGGACACATGCTGGAGGAACCATCCCAATACTCACTAGAGTGGAGGGTGCTGCCTATAATACAATATAGACATTGTTGCTGGTCATATGAGTATTTAGTAAAATTTGTAGACCAGCTATACTGTGTGTTCATTTTCATTGGGCTATGGTGCATGATACAAAATCTGAATGTACACACTCTCTCTATTGGTATAGATATATAATCTGTGAGAACAAGCATAGTGTAGTGGTTTGAGTGTTGGACTGCAGCTCTGGAAATCAGGGTTCAATGTTGTTTTCACCACAAAGGGCAGCTGTCAGTAACAACCTCTTGAGGGAGGTGCCAGCCTATTTATTGTCTTGGCAGCCCCCCACAGGTGTTGTTTGATTGCTGATCGTTTTTTAAATAAAATCTCAGAGCATCTTCACCTCTACTTCTCTTGACAATGCTCTGGTGGGGTAGGTACTGTCAGATCTATGTCTGTGTGTCTATGTCCAAGAGAAGGCTGTGACTGCTGGGGAGCCTCACTTCCTGCCTCAGGCACTGGCATGTCTTCCTATCATTCTGTTTCTCTATCTGAGAACTCACTGTCTATGACTGAGTCTGCACCAGGGTCCTGGAAGTAGGGCATGACACTACCACACATCTGGGCAACCAATTAACTGTATATGCAACACCCAGCATTCCTCTCACTGTCAGAGTTTCGGCAGCCATCTGCCCTACCAGGGCAAATACATTGGCTGATACACAGAATGACAGAATAATGGTCTCTGGCATTTGGTCATGCTGTGGTTTGGGTTTCAAGCTCATGTTTCGCCCTCCTTCCCTTCCCTACCCTACCACAGCTGCCAGGGAACCAGACATTTTTCTTCCCATATTTACCATGGGTTATTGTTATGCCTGGAGCCCTTATGTCTGGCTAATTATACTTATGGTTTAGTGGGGTGGGCACCCCATGCCCTGTGCACCACATGTGCCTCCAAAGCCCCAGCCTTCCAAAATGCACCACTGAATGACTGTAGAAAAATACGCAAGCATCAGGTCTTTCAGCCTCTCCAACCTCAGTCTTCTACAGTGCCAAAAGCCTATGTATCACTTATGTAACATTTTATTTGCATAAGTATTCCTGTATGATGTAATACAATAAAGGTATTACACAAGTTTATTTTTATTGGTAGTTATGCAGCACATGACTCCTTTTTATTTAATCTTCTTTTGAAGATATTGAAAGAGTATTTATCTATATATATAAAATATGCCTGCCAAGGGCAGATCTGCTAGAGTGGCACTCTGCCTTCTCCGCCTCCCCCAAAGAGGAAGCAAAAGTAGGGCAGAGGAAAGGGCCACACAATTGAATTGTATTTACTTGTGTGCTGCCCTGAGATTTCCATAATACAGAATTAAGGGATGCTTACTCTCATGGTGCTATCTTTTAGAAACGATAATTTCACAAAATCTTCTAATATCACCCAATCAAAGATAACATATCTGGGGCCAATAATTATCTGAAGGAAAGACTGGAATACCTAATAGTCATATTGGGATGGCAAGTGTGTGTAATAGGAATATTAAGATGGCAAGTTTGTGTCCCGAGTAGTGCAAGGTTTTCAGTTTTGAGGCAAAGATTTATGCTATCACTGATTGCAAGACAAAAGTGCTTCATTTTAATCATCAGTCTTCTCACAGAGAAAAATCAAACTAAAGATGTATCTCAAGGAGTAATATTAAGCGTTGATTTATTAGAAAATGTAGAATGAATGAAATGTAGAATGAAAATGTAGTGGTTTATTTTATATTTTTTCCTTTACAAAAATGAGGGGAGGGGAAATTATCCCCCCCCCTCATTATTTTCTCAACAAGATCCTCATAAGGAAGAATGGTAGAAAACTTGCAATTCTATCTTACCCTATACAGAAACCCCACAGTAATAGGAGAGATTCTGAGACATTTTCTCCATAAGTTTCTAAAACTAGAGTCATGTTCTTGCTGCTATTCTGTCATCTGTGAATGTATGGGAAAGAAGGGGAAGAAAATCACAATTTTTGAGTTCTAGCCAGTACAAAGTAGATTTTATACTTGCATTGTAAGTGGATTAAAAATGTATTGAAACCTAAGTTGAATAGCTGGAACACTATTCATAGCCCCATATCTGAAGAAACAGTAGTCATGGTATCCAGTTCCTTTTTCAGTGTGTCGTTATTTCCTAAAGGAAATCTAAATTATGGATGATTTGTATAGGGCACAGCTCTAACTAAGGGGCTGTGCACACCATTATCTTTGGCCATGTTGGGGATGGAGTTTGGGCATAATGTCTACACAACACATGCCCTGCCTCTGCCCCCAGGCTGGCGTGATACCGCACACCGCACCACATGATGCAGGGCTGAAGGAGCAGCATAAAGCCGCAGTGCAATAGCTATCATGCCCTTTGCAGGGCACAAAAAGGAGCCACTTTTTGCAGCTCCTTTTTGTGCCCTGCAAAGACCAGAGCAGGGCTGAGGAATACGGTTGCAGTGGTCCTGATCTGGCAGTTGCCCTGCAGGCCACCGAGAAAAGAGCTGTCTAATTTTTAAGTTCCCACATTGAATGAGCAACTTGTTCCTAATAAGGTCAGCATCTGAGCGCAACCATATTTTATCAGAGGAGAGCAATAAAACAAAAATCAGTGAGAAAGCTGACATAGGAAGTGACAAAGCAAGGCTGGCCAAAGGGCAGTCCTTGGGTCCCAGATGTTCCCCACAAGCTTGGCATTTTTGTTATTGTTGTTGCATCTTTTGATCAGCTAGACTCTAGATTGTCTTTTTCCTTTTTTTAAAAAAATAAAAGGTGAATTGTTGCTCTCAGCAGCCTCCAGGAATGGCAATTCACCTTGGAAATAGGCTTTAGGCTACACTTGTCCTTCCAATTATTTCAAAACTTTGTTTTTCAAAATGAGAAGCGATTTCTGGTCACTCCCAGTTTCGTTTTGTTGCTGTTTTGTTGTTTCTTTCTGACCACCTGTACAATTCCTGGAGGGTCCTCATATGGTAAATTGGCTCCTTGTAGCCACCACAGTTGCCTCCCCCTCCTATAGACTTGGAACAGAGTAATGCTTCTTTGTTTATCCCTGTCTATATCCAGTGATGCTTCCAAGGGAGGACTTTGGGGCAGAAATCCAGAGCACTACTCAGAAAAACAATCCGGAGGACCTCCAGACACAACAGGACTCATCTACTTCTTGCTGACATTATTACTTGGGTACAAATGAATGTTTACAGCCAAAGTTTAAGTGCACCACTGCCTCCAGCAGGATAACAAAATCCTAGGTAAACAAAGGATATCCCAATATGTTAGAACATAATGGACCTATTCCTACTTTGCAATAAGTTGCACTTGACTGGTTTCAACAACAGTGGGGAAAAACAGGTACAAGTGCAATTTGGCTATTTATTTTCTATGGATTCCTCCTCCTGAGCATCAGCTTGAGAAATACATTCTCACAGAATCTCCTCAAAACATCTCAAGAGAAACTTGCTTTTTGCACTTTGTATAAAAGAAATAGCAGGCAGCAAATTGGGAGCTGGAAGGTGGTACTGAATTGAGAGGAAGCAATAAAGAAGTTGTGATTTCTATCCATTCCCACCCTTTACTTCTTTCCTGCAAGGCATCTGCAGATGATGGGTTGGAGGGACAAACATGAACACACATGAAGGAAGAAGAGAACATGATATAATTTGATGTTTTTGTAATATTTACCATTCATTGTCCGATAGAAGGAAGAACTAGGGACTATTTGCCATGCTTTATTGTGTGGTAAGCTGGCAAAGCTAACCTCAACAACCTCTCCAGTGGCAGATGCATAGCAGTAAATACTGGCAAGATATTGGAGGACAGCTGTATGGTGTGGTGGCTGGTGGTTTCAATGCCAGTGAAAGAATCAATCCACTCTAGGTTCTTGTCTGAATTTCAAAGAGACTGTCCAATATAAAATAGTATGTATTTTATCCAACTGCCTTTAAAATTCTTTAAAATTCAGCTTCTTTAAAATACAAACTAAAATACAGAGAAGATTTACTCTGGACAAAACCACCACACACAACTTGGTGTGTGTGCGCCATGCAACCTGCCTTTCCCCTCTGCTTCTATCAGGTGCAATGGAAGAGGCTATTTTTATCATCACTCCTGAAGTGAGATTCAATTGTTCATCCAGCTGTGGTTGGTACATGGATTGGAAAGGAATACCATCTCATCTTTCTGTTACTCAAAGAAAGGTGGTGGTGGTGGTGGGACGAGGTGTGTGTGTCCCCACAAACCATCAGATTCATTTTAAATGTTGGGAGAATTTGCTTAAGCTCTGAAAGGGATGAGGTAACCTTTGACACTTGTGTATATCAGTAATAACTGAGGACTCTGGCTCTGGGTGAATTGAGAAGGTTTTACATGTTGGGATAAAGAGTCCCAAGGAAAATGTACAATGTGTAATAGCCAAAGACCAGCCACGAACATTGGCCAGTCAGGTGCTGGCTGGGGGAATTTGAACATTCTGTTGACAGTTGGTCTTGACAGTTGGGTTTGGCAGTTGGCTGGAGTATTCTATTAGAGTCAGTTGACTGTATGGCTTCTTCTGTTGATAGATGGTGGACTGTGTAGATGTTTGCAGATAGCTCTGTACATATCGTAACTTCTTCTAAGAACAAAAGCCTCATCTGACAGACCTTTGTCTACAGTATCTCTTCACTTATTCTGGAAGAGGAGAGGTACTTCTCCAACTCACAAGCTGCTGCCTGTACTACAGTCGCGAAGGTGAACCTGGCACCAAACCTGGCTATAGTAACTCATCACAGACTGCACTACTCAAACACTAACAAGGGTTATGGGTCCTGTGTGTGCCAGTGAATCTACCTAAGCACCTGAGTGAGAAGCTGTTTTGTGAGCAATTGTCCAGAAGAGCAGCTCAACCTGTCTGAGGCCGGAAGGCAAAGAGTTAAGGAGCCTAGCTGTTGGCTGCTGTCCCCTTATCATCAGCAGATAGTGAAAGCTGGGAAGACTGCCAAGACTGACCGTTTATTGTCAGCATGGAGTTTGTGAAGTTCCCAAAGTTAAATGACCAAAAATACAGCCAGTGGGCTGTCTATGCTGAGGCAGTTTGGGTAAGAGAAGGACTTTGGGACTTTGGGATTCTGAGAAATGGGCATCAATCTGACTCTGCACTGTCTAAAATGCTCTGGAGCAAGAGTCTGTATGCTTGTAAGATGCAGAAGGGACAGTCGCCAGAAGAGCATCTGTCCACCATGCAACATTTATTCCTAGAGGTAGAAAACAGAGGAATAAAGTTGGCTTAAGAACAAAAAGTATACATCTTGCTAGGCAGCTTATCAAGTGAATTTGATCATATACTGTACAGCTTGCAGGGGGTCCCAGAGAGCGAGCTCAAAATGGACTTGGTGTCGACACATGTCTTGGAGGAATGCCAGAGACAACGTTTTGAGAAAGGCATTCAGAGACAGCAACATGCTGAACCAGGGTCAGTATACACACCATTGGAGGCAATTCAACGAGCCGAGAGTGCAACTGTTTGCAAAGTTCAGCAATGCTACAACTGTGGAGAGCCAGGTCACCTTAAGAATAACTACAAGAAGTCATCTGCTGCCAGAAAGAAGAAACAGGGGAACAGGAAGGGAGCTGTTTTGGCAGTGAAGAACAAAGATTGGTATGAGGAGGGTACCTTTAGCAGGCTGGCCCCTCCTCCTCTGGCCATGCAGCAATTGGGCAAAGTCCAGGAAATTTAAAGTCCATTTGCATATTAAAAGGGGAACCTTGATGAAAGACTTTCATATGAGACAAAAGACACTTGGAGATTTGTAGGGTTTAAGTAACATTAAATCACATTTCCTGGCTGTGGACCTACCTAGCTAAGCTCTACTTAATGTCAAATAAGTAGCTCACGTGGTGTCGAATGTCAACACCTTGAATCTCATTGTGGGAAAAAGGTGGAATATAAATCCTTGAAATAAATAAATATGGATATAGGAAGCTTTTTTTCCCATCCAAATGTTGTTGAATGGATATTGGAAGCTTCTTTTCCCATCCAAATCTCTTTGAATATGAAAGTATTAATTATGCAAACAAAAGATATCATGCATACTCTCACGATGATATATTATCCATAATATCCTACACTTGCACCAGCTTTTGGGGCATATTATTCAAGCAAGGACAAGGAGCTACAACTGCTAATTTGTAGACAGAATTTCACAAAAAGATTAGTATAGTCTTTTATAATGTTATTTATTTTTATAATTCATTGAATAACAGGGAAGAATATCAAAACAGCTGGAATATAACATAGAAATCTGAAACTGGGTGCATGCACATGTCAAAATGCATGATCCCAACAAACTCCCATTCATTTCAAGGTAGGAGTTTTCACTGCTTTTTTAGCATCCCTGTTGAATAGAAGCTTTTAACTTAGCATATAGTATCCCCTATAAATCCCAGACATGATGGAGACACTTTTTTGGATTAGAAATTAGAAGTGCTCCCTAAAAGTGTTACATTATTTTCACGCTAGATAAACTGTTGCATAATGCTAGCAGCGAGAATACTATTTGCTTAGTCAAGAAGACACATGGAGGCAGGGATTCAGTGTGCCAGGAAATAAAGATATGCCCTCAGGGACCCTTGAAGCAATGTAGAAGTAAAGTTCAGGCTAACAACTTCATAATACAGTACATGCCAGCAGAGATCATGTGAAGCCATATGATGGCTTGGGCTGTTAGGAGCTATGTTACTGGATTCTGCATTTGGTGTAACCTTGTGGTGGTTTAACTCAGGTGGCTCCATCAATCCAGTGGCACTGAAACTTAATGCAGGGACCAGCATCATGACCAGATTTCAGCCACATCACATTTTAAATTAAGTCTTGAGGCCAAGGTGACCATACCAGGAACGGTAGAGTGTCTTCTGAAACAACCAAACTCCTTGTCTATTCCAGGGATATGTATCCCCATGTCAACCAACAATACAGGTAATAACATTCTCATGAGAGAGGAAGGTTCCAGGACAGAAGCCTCTCCTGTTAAGGCCTTCCGGTTTTCAAGGAAGGGGCACAGACGGTGAGGACTAATCTAGTACTGGAATTATTGTAGCAGAAACTTTGGCCCTCTAGAAATTTTGAACTGAAACTCCTATAATCCTTTACCCTTGTCTATGATGGCTGGAAATGATGGGAGCTGTAGGTCAAAATATTTGAAAGGCTGAAATTTCCCCACCCCATCTTAAAGTTAACTCAAGTTTTCCTGGAGCTAGTTGCTCATTTGAGAGGTATCCTTTGTTGGCTTTGCTTTTCATCAGGATCAAGAAGATACACTTTGACAGACTGATATCTTTAATCCTGGCCTCAAAAGCAAAACAAAACAAAGCAACCTGATTTCATACCTTCTTCAAAAAAATGGCCATGGAATGCTACAAAAATATAACCCTGAGAGTATAAAAACAATTACTTTATGTTGCTTTGCATGTGTGGATATAATCCAATATCCATCATATTCAAGCCAGTGCTTGAAGAAGAAAAAAACAACTATTGAGCAAAGGTGTTTTTGTTTTCTTTTAAAATCTTTTCTATGGTGATAGTAATATAATGAATTCCCACCAGGGTCAGAAATGTTAAAGTGACAATCAGAGCTCTTCCTACAGCTTGGTATTATGATGCCACCAGTGATGACTTTCCCAGAATGTTTGTTTTCTCAACTGCCGTTGTCACTCTTTTGTGCAATGCTTACGTAAACTAGCACCAGGTTATTGATAACTAGCATAATGAGATTTTTCTGACTCACTCAAACAGGGATTCAGTCAAAGCAAAAATGAAATGACATACTTTTCTGTTATATAAGGAAATCAGTGACCCCTTTCAAGCTCCTATAAAGATTCATGTTCTTAAAAACAGTATGCTTCAAATACAACTTTGCATCCCCACTAATGTCGCTACCTTCCTGTGGTGGTGGGATTGCATGCTTCTGTGAGACAGGAAGCTATGCTGATGGCAGTAGTGCTGCTGGTAGGTCTCCCATGTCAGACAGGGAATTGTTGGTACTGTACAGAGACTGAGACCCACACTAAACCTCCTTTTGAAGATCTTTTACCACAAAAATCCTATGATGAAATGAAACAAGAGATAGTAACAAAAGATGAGACTCCCAGGTCAGGTGGCACTCAACAATCTACTGGAATACAGAGGAAGACAGTTACAAGTAATGCTGTTGTTAAGGACACAACTGGACCCAATCTGAAAGAACGTTCAGCTACTGATGTGCTCTAAAGTGGAAGGCAAGTCCAAAGGTGCACAACACATAGTATTGGAGTGTGGAATGTGAAAAACATGAATCAGAAGAAGACAGCCGTAGTAAAACTAGAAATGAAATGTATAAATATAGCAATATTTGGGGAGAGCAAGCTAAAGTGGACAGGAATGGGACATTTTAAGTCAGCTAATTAGATGAAAAGAGTTAGTGAGGAAATAAAATTTAAGAAGAAATGGGATGGCATTTATATTGAGGAAATGTTACATGTTATACTCAATGAATATGAATATTAGACTTTGGTGCATAAGTCAGGAAAGCTGTCTGTTGCCAGAATTTGCACAAAGTGCTAAGAAAGCATACTGGGCAGGTAGGGCTGATGGTGGCCTGGATCTCTGTCCATGTTGGGGGGGGGGGGAATCAAGCCTTATTGCAAAGTGCAAACTGGAAGTTGTACTCCAAAATCCTCCTTTCTGCTGTCAAGAAAATGCTTGCAATCAGGGCTTAACTGTTTTGTTTATTTTGACTGAATGTAGATCTGATGAACTAGTTCAGACTGCTACACATCCTACTGTGAGGTATCATGACACTTGAGTAAGACTATCTGGAATTGCATGAGGGTAAATATCTAATGGTATACTGATTGGCTTTGTTCTATCTATGCAACCCCATTGTTCAATCTTGCCCAGACCACTTAAGAGTCATTATACTTGTCTTCCACTGTAACTTTGAGAAACACCTTACATTGAGTATAGACTGTTCTTTTGGTTGCTGCTACTATCTTTTTCTGTCTTTTAACAAAATAAATAATTGTTGTTGTTGTTGTTTGCTGCAAATCAGTTTGTCCTTCTATGTCACAATTACTTGGAGTCACTTTGGTTAAGGTCCCTTTTAAAAACCTTTAGCCTGCAAGGTCCTGAAAAGAGTTAGTGCCTAGATGAGCTTTCCTGCCAAATCAGTAAAGCCAGTGCACTGCACAGAAACATATAACAAAAGCAGTCAAAAGAAATAATGCAAAGTCTGACTGAATCATGTTAATAAAACTTCCATATATAATCTTAATCCATCAATATAACCTTAATCCAAATTTATGCTCCATCTATAGACGAAGACGACAAAATTGAAAGACGTTATACTTGAGTCCAGGAGGAAATTGATCAAACACCAAAACATACATTCTTGTTAATCTTAAGCAATTTGAATGCAAAAAATAAATAAATAAATAAATAAAATGAAACAGAGCAGAGTCAAGACTGTAGGCAAACTTAGCCTAGGGTCAGGAAATGAGATAGGAGATGGACTAACTGAATTTTGTGGAGCCAACAGTTAATTGCAAATACATTCTTCAAAGAACCAAAAATGTGACTTGTATGCATGGACATCACCTGGTGGCTAATATAGTAATTAAATAGGCTACATAGCTGGAAGGATAAGTTGGAGAAGCTCCATTCTGTTTGCAAAATAAATAAATAAAAAATAGACAAGAACCAGTTTGGGAACAGACCATGAACTACTAATAGCAAAACAATAGAAAAAAAGCTAAAGAAGAAAACTAAAGGCCAATACAGACAGCCACTTTAGGGGCAGCCTGCACCTGCCCCTTGCCACGGAGGATTGGGACCAGGGCAGCCTCACCAGCAGCTCAGCAGCCCAAATCCACCATTTTTGGGACCACGGAGAAGCGGCAAAATGCCGCTTCCTCGTGGCCCAGAAAGGGGGGTTCTTGGGGATTCATGCCCCTGGACACCACAACAGCTGCAGCCAGAGGAGAAAGGAGCCACCAGGCCCGTCTCTCCCTTGGTTTCATTCCCGCGCCAGTGTAGTTGCTGCAGGAATGATGCGTGTGGCACTGTGCACCAAAAAGGAGCTGTCTAGAGCGGCTCCTTTTTTCATGGTGCCAAAACTAGGAAGTGGCGCCATTATGATGCCACTTCCTGTGCATGGTGTTTAGTTGCGGTGGAGTGGCGACATCATCATGTCGGCACCCATGTGGATGGGACACGGCTATGGTGACATCACCGTTACATACTAGGGTTCTGGCCCGTGTAGTTGCTGCATGGTCTGGAACCCTAGTATCACTGCTACCACGCTCCTTTTTGCCCATCTGTATCAGGCCTAAAGCAACCAACATGCTGAAATACTACCTAAAGAATATTTCCACAGAATTTAAAGATAATGTGAAAAATAGATTCAGCCTAATTGACAGGGATCCAGAAGAACTCTGTAGTGAAGCCAGGAACATTGACAGTGAGGAAAGAAAAAAAGACACTATCTGTAGCCAAAACGAAAACAGAACCTCAATGGTTAGAAGATGAAACTCTTCAAGCAGTTAAGGACAGACAAGGAACAAAAGCAAAAGGTGAAAGAAATAAAGTCATAACCTTGAATGCAACTGTTCAATAACTTGTGCACAGGGACAGGGAGAACTACTATAACAATCAATGGAGAAAACCAAAGACAAATTTAAATCAAGAGCGGGGATGCTCTATGACTAGCAAGGGAACACATTACATGATCAAGCAGAAATAAAAAGGTGGTGGAAACAATACAATGAAGAACTATATAAAAGAGATGAAAAGATGACAGATTCATCTGAAGAAGAACAATATGAAGGCAATCCTCTAAGTTCAGAAAGTGAAGTGGAAATGGAACTCAGAACAATTGGGAGAAATAAATCCCCAGGAATAGATAGCATAGCACTAGAGATGCTTCAGTATACAGAGACAAAATCTACTCTAGTTCTAACTACAATCTGTTAATAAACATGGAAAACCAAAGAATGGCACAAAGATCGTAAATGAACATTTCAATCCTCTCAAAAGGGGACACCAAGGATTATAGTAACCATTGCATGAATTTCAAATGCAAGCAAAGTGATACTCATAATTACACTACTGTATAATACATGGAGCAAGGAAAGCCAGTTATCCAAACAAAGAATTTCAAAAGATAATCAGTCTGTGTTCAAAAGATAATCAGTCTGGCAGCAGTAATGGATTGGATGAGGGAAAACAGATTGAGGCTAAATCCAGACAAAACGGAGGTACTGACAGTCACCGGTGTGAAACCAGGTCTGGGAATACAACTCCCAGTCCTAGATGGATTCACACCAGTGCTTAAGTCTCTCCACTAGCTGCCGATCAGTTTCTGGGCACAGTACAAGGTGCTGGTTTTGACCTTTAAAGCCCTCCATGGCTTGGGTCCATCCTAT
The DNA here is from genome assembly GCA_034509955.1 of Urosaurus nigricauda. NCBI lineage: Eukaryota > Metazoa > Chordata > Lepidosauria > Squamata > Phrynosomatidae > Urosaurus > Urosaurus nigricauda. The sequence goes on from JAOEGL010000001.1 coordinate 219,781,075, forward strand.
CTTAGGGACCGCCTCTTCCCATATGAGCCCCCTTGTACACTCTGGTCCTCTGGGAGGAACCTATAACAACCTAAGAAAACTAGGTTGGCACAGACCTCCCAGAGGGCTTTTCTGTTGTCGCTCCCAGGCTATGGAATGGCCTGCCAGATGAGATGTGCCTTATTACAACCCTGGACGGCTTCAAGAAGGCCCAAGAAGCAACTCTTCCAGCAGGCCTTCCCAGACAATGATTAACCTTTCTTCCAACTACTGTCCCTCTTGCCTCTTCCACCGGGATATCTGATATTGTCGAGGCCGCCCAGCATTGTTAATTAGAGCTTTCCATTGTTTTAATGTTTTAATTGTAATGGCTCTGCTTTAGTATTTTAAAATCTTATCGTAGTTTAATTTATTTTTAAGGGGTGGGAGGGGAAATTGAATTGTTATATTTTAATTGTAATTGCTTTTAAATATTGCCCCCCCCCCCCGATTGCTTTCCCAGAGGTGTGGGATATAAATAAATAAAATTATTATTATTATTATTATTATTATTATTATTATGTGTTTTATAGATTATAGCAAAGCCTTTGACTGTGTAGATTAAGAAAAACTTTGGATTGTTCATAAAGAAATGGGTGTGCCATAATATTTTATTGTCCTGATGTGTACTCAGGACAGAATTTGTTGAAATTGAACAATTTCCAATTGACAAGGAGATCGGGGGAGGCTACATTTTATCACCCTGCCTGTTTAACTTGCACACTGAATGTATCAAACATAAAGCAGTTTTAGACTTGGAGGAAGAAGGTGTGAAAATTGGAGGAAGGATCATCAACAATTTAAGAAATGTAGATGACACCACAGTACTAGCAGAAAATAGCAATGATTTGCAATGATTGCTGAAGAAAATGAAGGGAGAACGTGCAAGAGCAGGTTTACAGTCAAACATTAAGAAAACAAAAATAATGAGATGATTTTCATAACTTTAAAACAGATGATGAAGACACTGAAGTAGTTTAAAATTTTCTATACCTTGGCTCAGACATTAATCAGAATGGAGGCTGAAGTCAAGAAACCAGAAGAAAACTTGGAAGAACAGGGATGAAGGAACTAAACAAGATGCTGAAATGTAAATATACATAATTGAATAGTAAAGATAGAATTGTCTATGCCATCATATTTCCCATTTCTATGTATGGCTGTGAAAGCTGGACAGTGAAGAAAACTGATGGGAAGAAAATCAGCTCATTTGAGATGTGACGCTGGAGAAGAGGTCTGTACATACCATGGACTGCTAAACGGACAAATAAATAGGCCATAGAGCAAATCAAGCTGGACCTCCTCCTAGAAGCCATGATGATTAAACTGAGGCCATCATACTTTGGCCATATCATGAGAAGACATAACTCCTTAGAAAATGCAGTAATGTTTGATAAGATAAAAGACAGTAGGAAAAGAGGAACACCACATTCCAGATGGATGAGCTCAGTCAAGGAAGTCATGGCTCTGAATCTGCAAGAGGATATAGTTACTTGAGGATATGGTGACTTAGGGGTCTCTCATCAATGGATGCCATAAGATGCAGTAATCATAACCTCATTTAACAACAATTGTAGTATTTATGCTTATTGAGGGAACAATGACATCCACTTAGAAATAAATGTGTTTGTAAAGCAGGAGTAGGAATCTTGCACTTTAGCTGCCTCCATCCCCTCCCTAAATCACAATTCAAAAAACAAACAGACACCGGCCAAAACCAATTTTTTTGTCAAAAACTCTAGGGGGGAAGGTTTTGTGAAAAAGCATTGTGTTTCCTCACCCACCCAACACCAGAGAAAGGCCAATCTCTGTTATTAAAATGAAATTAAGCAAAATATCACATTCAGTTTTGGAAACAGAAATGTGTGACATGCATAGGGATGCCCTGGAAATGGCTCTCTGTCCCTCCATGTATGTCCATTTTACTTTGAAGGAAATATTGTCATGAGGCACTGCTTGTTATTTTACTTATTGTGTAGATGCATGCTAAGCAGAGTATATTTAACATGCATTTTGTAGCAAACTGTTGCTGCTTTCGTTTTCTCTCTGCCCCCAAAAGCTTACCGAGAGAAGGACAAGCAGAAAGCAACTGTGGTGATATGTGTACCCTCTTGTCATACTTGGTAGTAACATTAGACTGCTTCTGCGAGTGGAAATGAATGCAAGTGTGTCACATTTCTAGCAGAAATGGAATCTCACTATGGCTCTTGGCAGAAAAGGATGCTCTACCAAGAACTAGAGCCACCACTACCACTTCTCTCTCCTCTCCTCTCAGGTAATTCGGAAGGATATGAACACAAAAGAAATGCCTGTAGAATGTAGAGCATCCAAGTTTATACTTGGAGTAAATACAAGGATGCTCATCCATTTCTAACATAAACCCTTCCGTTTAGTTATACTGAGTCGCTATGGCCATTACTCAACAAAGAATAGGGACTGTCATGTTGCCTTCTCACTTGTGCCTCTTTTTTTATCCTGTGTATTGGGAAAGAAATTTTTCGGAGTGCTCAACATCTTTCAGCTCTGCCTCCCACAAGAGTGACTATATCCCTTCAAAGACTCTCTGAAGTCAGCATTACAGAACAAACATTAATATGGCTGAAGGCTGTTCAGATTGTGATTGCAGAATTCTTAACCTGTACTTCCAGAATCTATTGTACGAAAAATTTAATTTTATTTATATTTTGGGATGATAAACCTCACAACCTAAAATAGCTGCATTTTTGCTGAACTTTTCAAGCACAATTTGGAAAATTATTTCTGAAAAGTTGTTTGTCCCATGGATCATTATGTTTTTGCAATTAGCCCACTGCCCATACTATTGACAAGGATGCAAACAAACTATTAAATCCAATTGTTGTTACTTTTCCATTGATTACATTATTACTTTTGAACAGAAAAAATCCTGAGAACTGTTAAAACAGTGACATAAAATATGAGGGGGGGGGGGGTAATCCTGTCACAATTCCCTTTAAAAGTAATTTTTCAAAGTAACTAGAAACCATTATTTATTATACCAATAATGTTCTTAATCATTATATTCTTTTGAAACAGTAAAACCTCAGTACCCAGAAGAGTAGCTAGATACAAGTAACTGTTACTTATGATTTACTATTTCCAAACTCTGAGTTTATCAATAGCCGAATGCCATATATAAAAATACTAAAATAATAATAATGGGGAATACAGTACAATCATATCTTGATTTTCCACCAGGGCATTCAAGGTAGCATACAAGGGGTCTCTCCACCCATGTGATCCTCACAGTCATATTGTGGTATAGGTCAGGCTGATAGAAGGGGACTGGTTCAGGATTACACAGTAAGCCTCAAGACTCATAGGAGATTTTGCATCTGGAGATTTTTTGTCTAAGTCCAACATGCTATCCACTACTATGCCACAGTAGCTGTCCAAGGAGGGGCTAAGGCCTTGGCTGGATAGGGCTGGTGCATTTGCGTCCAAGCACTTGGGAATGTTATTTTGGGAATTACAGTCATCCCTCCACATTTGCTGGGGCTAGGAGCAGAGGACCCCCGTGACTGTCATCCTTTAGTGCAACTCTGTGGTCAACACCTGCCAGACATTGACCATAGAATTGTGCTGGATGAGCTACAAAGGCCTAATTGAGGGTTCACTCTAGGAATCTCTAGGTCCTTCAATCTGACTTTTGGTTAAAATTGACCACAGAGTTACACTAGAGAAGTTAGGTATTCTTAGAGAGAACATATTAATAAAATCCATGAATAATCAAATCAGCAAAAGTTAAAGCCACAAATGTGGAGGTATGAGTGTATAACCAGCAGAATTCCCCCATGGTGTCAGGTGGATTTGACGGTTGGTAGTCTGTAAAGCAAACCTGCACAACTTAGCAGTAGGTAGGGGCTGAAATTAAAATAGGCTAAACTTATTTGGGCTGCAGATAGGTTTTAATTAAATATTTATTAATTAATAATATTAATTAATAATACTAATTAATATTAATTATTTTCTCCTCTTCCTCTGCCTGGCCCTCTCCTCAGGAGAAAGCCAAGTGGCGATGGAGCCTTGACTGTCTCCCTCCTCCTCTGCCTAGATTTCTCCGTGGGAGAAGGCCAAGTGATGTAGGAGCCTTGAGTGGCAAGTGTTTGCCCCTCTTCATCCTCCTACTTTGTGTGACCATCTCCTCAGGAGAAGACTGAGCGGCAGAGGAGCCTTACAGGGTGAACATTTATCCTTTCTTCTTCTCCACCAAATAGCCCCTCTGCTCAGGAGGAGACTGAGTGGCAGAGGAGCACTGATGTCATTTCACATCCTTGTTGGCCACCCAAAATCCTTTGTCAGGCTGCTTTTGGGCCCTGGGCCATATATTATGCAGGCCTGCTATAAAGAGCCAGTATGGTGTAGTAGTTCGAGCACTGGACTGTGACCCTAAAGATCAGGGTTTGAATCCCTGTACGTCCACACTCTCAATTTCAGAAGGCAAAGGCACACTCCTTCAGAACAAATCTTGCCAAGAAAGTCCTATGACAGATTTGTCATCATAAGTCACAAACAACTTTGAAGGCACACAACATCAACAACAGAAACAAGTAAGAGAACCGGTATGGTATAGTGGTCTGAGTGTTGGATTAGGACATTGAGAGACTAGGGTTCAAATCCCTGCTCGGTCATGGAAACCACTGAGTGACCTTAGGCAAAGTCTCAATGTCTCTCAGCTTCAGAACAAAGCAAGGACAAACCTCTTCTGGGGAAAAAAAATACATGTTCAGAAAACTCTGTGATAGGTAAGCTAGAAAAAACTTGATGGCACATAATAACAACAAAGTTGTTTGTTGTTGGTCTCAAAGCAGCTTTGAAACCATGGTATTCCAGTGAAATGTGAAGCCACATAGTCCGAAAAAACAACGAAAAACTATTCCAGTGAAAGCTTCCCTGAGCACAAATGGGGTTTACCTTCCAAGTGCTCAGGACTGCAGCCATTGTCTTTCCCCATCATTATCAGTGGGATTTTTCTAACTAGAGCATTTTATTTGAAAAGAGGGCAAAGAAATAGCTTTGTAATCCCCATACCCAAGAGTGATTCATTCTTTAATGAGCCAAAAGTGTGAAAGGAACTTTTCACATTTGATATCACCACTTGAAAATCAACATCAATGCAAAAATGTGTTTTAAAAAAAACACGCTTTGGTTTTAGCTAGAGGGTATCAAAAGCAGTGGTTCTTTAATAGAGGTGACAATTGGAGTTAGGCAAACTCTGCATGTCATGCTTACTCAAGTCTAAGTATGAATAACAGAACTTTCAGGGCAAAATTCAGACTGTTTCTATTCAGAATCAATTTTTATTAGTTATTGCTAGGTTTAGATAATAAGGCCCTGTGCTGCCTGATCTCCAATGAAAGAAATTGTACCTGGATTCCTTTGGTGAGTAATACACCCTTAGCTAAAAGTTTCCATTTCCTGCCACACAAAGGTGATATTGCCTTAAATAGTCCTGCAGCACAGATTTGCTGTACAAGGTCTTCAACTCCCCCCCCCCCTTTTTACAGATGTCTTCTACCATTAGCATTTTTCAACTTCTAAAAATACAGACCTAGTTTCTCTCACCTTTACTTTTAATAAGAAATCTTTGCACTCTGATATCATGTTGGCTGCTCTCCAGTATACCTGGATATCCATAATGATGCTATGTAACAAGAACTCATCCCTTGGTACCCTAAAGAGTGTCCTCAATTTATACTTGTATGCCACGCGACTTAGGGATGATGTCACATTATCATTTACTTACTAAGTGTTTCAGTGTTTAATTAAGCATAAAAACCGCTTTAAGACAGGGCTGGCCCAACACACTTTGAGACCTGAGATGGAACGCCACACATCACCTTTCCCTGACAATGTCACTGGACCTAGGCCTAATTTCAACATGGCTCTGATGCAGTGCCAGCACAATGGAACTTCATCCCTCTCTCCTGCCCACAACACTTCTCAGAGCTGGTCAAAAAAACCCTACATGGTTTTTCCAGATCTCTACAGGAGCACTTTCCATTAATTTCAGTACTCTACCATCACATGCCCAGCATTAGATCCTTTCCGTTGTAACCATGGCAAGTTTTCTAGTTAATTTGGCACCTGAGGCACAACATGCCATAATCACCTCTTGTCTCATCTTACTGGCAGCAAAAAACACAATAATAATAAATCAATAATTAACATTTGCTACCTTTCTATGATGCCCCAGATTTGCTGCCAAAGACTAACTCTGGAGAAGTAGCAAATGGCTTCCATCTATAGTAATTCCGTGAGACATAAATCTACTGTGAACCCTAAATAGCATGTCACAGTATTTCAGTCCAATGCCAATGACACATAAAATACACAGCAGACAAATACTAGAAAATATTGTGAAAACACACACACACACACACCCAATGTTATTTGTAGCAAATTTCTAATTCACTTGTTTATTGCTGCTGTTGTTATGTGCCTTCAGGTCATTTCCGACTTATGGTGACTCTAAGATGAATCTATCATGGGGTTTTCTTCACAATGTTTATTCAGAGGGGTTTGCCTTTGACTTCCTCTGAGGCTGAGAGAGTATGACTTGCTCAGAGTCAACCAGTGGGTTTCTATGACTAAGGAGGAATTCAGATCCTGGTGTCCCAGTGTCTTAGTACAGTGCACAAACCATACACTATGCTGGCTCTCTTATTTCTTTCTATTGTTGTTGTGAGATCTTTGTCGGGATTTCCCCCCCTAAATAAATGTTATCTTCATCTATCTGAAAGCAGTGTATTATAAGTAAGGCCAAATTTTGGTATTTGGAGCCCAGGAGCAGTTCCATAACTAAGATCCTCTTTCTGCACATGTGTTATCTGTTCCAGGAATGGTATAGCTTGTAAATACACTCATGAAATAAATAAAATACAGAGCAGAAACATGTGTGAACCCAGTTTTAGCCCCGCAAAAAAAATCTAGGGGTAGCAAACAATGATACCTTTATAAGACCAATCAAAATGCACAATTACATGTTGCAAGCTTTCGAAGTCACACTGGCCTTTTCATCAGGCAAACAGGAGAAAGAAATTGAAGATGTTAGTCATAGGCCTGCATTTTCTGTTTCTGGTCTTAGTTCGGGTGATAGGGACTAGGGAGAGTTATCTTTGGGCATGCAGTCACTGGTAGATTTTCAAAGTCAAGGAAATTTAATGTTCATTTACAATTCAAAGAAGATCTTTCCTTGAAATCCAGCGTGTCTCCTTCCCTGCAACTTCAGTGAGACTGACATTTTTATCCACTGCAGCTTCACATAAGTCAAACACTGAACTTCAGGGAGATTCAGGAAGTGACTGGGAAAGAAGATGATACAGAATACACCTATTTTATTCAGTACTGAGCCCTTAGCCTTTGAGGGTCCTGAATCGATTGTTACAGCTGAATCACTGATAATCCTTTCCTGTGTACAACAGTTAGAACATTGCTTTAGGCTTAAGAAGGCCAGAGATCAAATCCCAAATTAGCTATGAATTACCCTGGGACAATCAATATCTCTCTATCAAATCTGAATCGCTATAGTGAAGATGGAAAGAAAAGGAAGTGGGCTGTGAATGCTACCCTGCTCTGCATGGAGGAAAGGCAGGAAAGAAATGTATCACATAAATATAAATGCAATTTACATCATTTTACTTTGTGTTAAATTGGTTTCTAACCTAGCACTTTTTAAAAATTATCTAGTGGTATACATAGGAAAGGCTTTACTGCTTTGAGATTTCAAGCAATACCTATTGCTACATGTAGTGCTCTGTACAGAGGGCCCTCCACATTCACTGGAGTTAGGGGTGCAGGATCCCTGTGAAAGTGGAAAACCCATATATATATATATTTAAAAAACTTTTTTTAAAACATCCTTTCTAGGAATCTCTAGGTCCTCCGGCCCAACTCTATAGTCAATGTCTGGCAGAGTCACACTGAAGGACCTAGAGATTCCTCAGGAGAACATATTAATCAAATCCACAAATAATCAAATCCACATAAATCAAAGCCACAAATGTGGAAAGACAGCTATATAAATATCTGTGGTCAATTGGAGCTGGAAGACTATTTTTCATGTATTGTTCTGTCATCCATACAATACTCCTAGGGACAGATTTCTGAAAGAGATTCTTGTGAGAGAGTTCCTTTTCTAAACAACAGAGAAGAAATTTGTTACCTGTTGTATGACAGGAATAAATATATTCACCTGGAATGTACTTGAATCCCATTCTGGGAGAAAGGCAAGATATAAATCCTGGACATAAATAAATACAAAAATAAATAAAAATATACCCAGTTGCTAGTCCCTGTTAGAGTAGGCCTACTGAATCAGTGGGAACTTTGTAAAACACTTAATGCAAGATAAATCAGGGATCACCTCCTTGATTAGAACAAAGATTTGGGGCATTGTTTGTCTTACAATCCAATGAATTGCATAGAAAGTTATTATACAAAATGCAGTTCAGTTCATTTTAATTGGGTTCTATTGTATTAATATGCATCATTCAGTTTAATGGGGTTACCTTTTTTAATAAATGATTTTCTGCAAATATAGTAAATTGAGTTTATGGTGTGTTTATGTTCCCTGGAGCAGTAGCACAATGGTGGACCTTACCTCTTCTCTCCTCAGCTGTGATGCTGATGATTCCCACCACCACCCTACTTAATGTTGAGGTTTTAAAATATTTGTGTGTGTGTGCAAAAATATGTATTTAATTTAATGCAAATTTTATTATTAAAATGAGAAAGGCCATCTACTTATGTTGTGGAATGTAAACACACAATATCATCCAGTCTGCCACATATGCAATGACATTAATATTTGGGAAGCTGAAACTTTCAATGACACTATTTTAATAATGGTTGGATAAACATATAATAAATTTAAAATGCTCACAGGAAAATCTAATCATCAGGAAAAACTAGCCATTGACCAATTTGTGAAGCCAGTCATTTTCAGTGTATGAGGAAAGAGTGATTCCTAGGATGATTTCCAGCAAATGCATTTCATGCTCAAATTGGATGGGGAAAGGCAGCCCCTGGAGCTAGGAAACACACAATTGGATAGTGTCACTGAGAACCAGGAGGCAGTCAATAAAGATGGCAAAGCCAGTATAAAATGAGGATGCAGAGCTGGAAAACCAAGTGTCTGGAAGAAGGAAAGAGAACAGAAAGTGAAACAAGAAGCAGGGAACTAGAATGGGTTGAAAGGCTGGAGAAGTTAGCATGGAAGGAGAAAGAAAACCAAGGAAGCAGGAAAGTTTAGGATGAGAAGATTTCAGAATCACAATCATTGTAATTAAAGAGAAGCATACAGAACAATCTGAGAGTCAGCCTGGAAGTCAGTTGTGTTCCTTAAACACCCCTCCCCATCAATTCCATGTTTGTCACAGCCATTCTAGGACTGGGAAGAGGCCCTCCCTCAGTCTTTGACTCCAGAACCAGGTCTACTTGCTTCTGGAGAAGGGAAATCTGCTGACTTCTCTAGGATCTTCAGAGGCAGTTTGTTCCTCAGTGCAATCTGACTCTGAAGACTTTGCGTCTTCCTCCAAAGAGGCTCCCTTCATTGGGAAAATGACAAGGCCTTATCGTCGGCTGAGAAGAAGAACCCTTAAGTAAGATGTTAATTTGTAACTAGTTAATTTATAAATTACATGCTCAGATCAAGCTGAACTGCCCTTCATGTGTTGGATTCTATTCTATTCTTACAGATGTTCAGCAGCATCTCCTGCACAACTTGGAGCAGTTGTAGGAGGAATGGCAATAAAATCAGTCATAGTGGTGGTGTTATCTGCTGTCCCTGGATGTTAAGTATGAATAAACCCAACTTAAGCCAGGATGGGGAGGGCAAGCCTTAAACATGTGAAGCTATCAAAGGAATCGGTGAACAAGCCATAAACTGAGAAGGCTACAATGATGAGTCTGTCTCCTACTCAGACACCAATCAGCACAGAGGCTGGAGGAATGGAGACTCTGAAACAGAAAAGACTGACCAAAAATTGACCTGACATGACTGGCCTGGTTAATAAACATTTAAGTGCTCTGTTTATGTGATCATCAATTAAAATTTTTAAATGAGATCATAGCAATATGAAAGCCCTGTGAAGGTATTCGGGTAAAGTGTTCTTAAACAAGGAGAAACACATTAATTTTGCTGCCTGCATCCTCATTGCCCTCTGCTGAAGATGAATGTCTAAGCATGAAGTTTTGTGCACAGGGGTGTTCCCCATGCGATTTAGAACCACAAACAATCAGGAGCTCTAAAACATGCCAGAATCGTATAGGTAAGAGACCATCTGGGTTGCCAAAATTTGCTTTCAACATGTGGAAGGCAGACACACATGGTGACCATGGGTGGTGGGACACAACTACTGCTATCATCCTTGCTCTTTCCTGGATTAAATCAACAAATCAAAGTAAAATAACAACATCAGGATTTTCCTGAGCTGATTTTATTCTGACACAGGCAAGCAAACCAAGACACATAGCAACAGTCTGATGAGGAACCCACCATTAGAACAACCTAGACATAAATTACCTGCCTCCAATTGCCCTATTATTTTTCATTTTCTATTTTTACATGTTAGAAAATGCTTATCTTTATGGCAATATACATATCTACTGGTCAATTGCCCTCAGTGTAGTTCTGCAATAACCTTTCTCCTAAAAATATACATGGAATTTTACCCTTCCACTGAGAAAAAAAAGGTGGTCCATGTGTTGGGAAGAGTAAAAGGAGTGAGAATCTCACAATACACATAGCTCACATGAAATGCTCTAAAGGAAACATTTTTACATCATGGGTTCTATTTCCTCATGACTAATTCCAATACCTGTCAGTGGGGATGAGGGATCAAAACATAAAATGAGTGAAGCTAAAGCCTTATAACCACCTCCCCAAAGATTCCCTCACTTCTGTGCTGCAACTAGACTGGAGGCAAGGGGAGTCTCCAAGGGACACTGTTAGGATCTTTGCCAAACCTAAATTGCTTGGGGATGGGGCAAGCAGGACATCTTCTTCAGGCTTCAGGCTTGGGATGTAGCCTTGTAGTTCACAGGCCACTATTTTCCCAGCCGTATGCTAGGCACTGCTCAATAAATGCATATAATTAGCACTGCGGGAGGAAACCACCAAGCAGCACATGCCTTCTACCCAAGGCTAGTTCTACATTCCTTTCATATCTAGCACTGAGAGATCTTTGGAACCCAAGGAATATTGTAGAAGCAGCTTGGAAAACAGCCTTCTCATGCTGTTGTGAGTCTGAGGACACCCCTTCCAGGGACTGAGATTCAGGAAACAGTCAGTTACTTGATTTTTGCAGGTGACATTTGATCATCAAGTCCTCCTCCCCCCCCTTTTTTTCCCCTCGGTGCTTCCTCCCCACTTTCACATTGTTTGCCACTGTATACTGCTTCCTTCTACACTTTCTCCTCTGTTCTGGTATGTGTGACTGTCACTGCTGCCACTGCCATCTCCCATTTCAATCATCATCTCCTCCTCCTCTACCTCCATTCATCAGAACATGTGAGAAGTCATGGAGATGCCACCAAACAATGAATAAATAGGCATCTGTATATAGACTCAGCTCTGATGGGAGACACACACCACATGCTGCTATGCAATTGTGCTGGTGGGACTTTTCTTTACACTGGGACTGAATAGGATCTCAGTCTTGGTAAAGACCACACATACCGAAGATGTTTCCATCATGAGCGAAACGTGTCATTTTGCTGTAACAAAAAATTTATTTGTAACCAATCATGCTATGATCTACTAACCTCACCCTGCCAAAGAGTCCATTTGATATCTTTATTTCAATGTGTTGTTTCATGCTATAAATATTTGGTGAGTGGATTTTGCTACGTTTGTGAGTGCTCCACCTAAATTTAGATCAAGTTAACATTTGCTTAGCAGTTAAAGTATTCTTTGCTCCATTGAACATATGCTGCATTGCTGTAAAAAAAATTAAAAATAATAAGTTCAAGGCAAATATGTTTTATTTGCTGAGTAGAGTTTTAGTCATGCCTTGCATAATTCACACTGCTGAATATCTGAATAAAGAACCTATCCACAACACTGAATGTCTATGATAATCTTCTATGGATTAGGAGTTACATATTACTGCTCTTCCACACAAATCAGCAGCTGAACACACACAACTTTACTCCACATGATCAAGAGGAATGTCACCAACTGAAGGGTTCCTCTTCATATCTACCATCTAACACATGAAGCTCTGGGGTTGGAGTCAGGAAGAGCAAAGATGTTTGGGCCAGCTCTTGGAACACCTTGGCCTAGAAAGACACTTTATTCAAGAGTTATAATAGGGTTAAACTAAACATATAGGGCAGGTGTGTGCACTGCCCCCCTCCAGCCTTTTTTGTCACACAGAGAGTGACAGCCTAAAAAGAAGGCCTTGTTCTACAATCAGGCACTTTCTATGTGATTTCCAATCTTGGTTTTTCAGGTCCTTCTCTTCAGATTGTCACTCTCATGGGCAATTTCATGGAGAGCAATGATCCTGATGGCTGGTATCAGTGTGCTCCCCCTCATCAAACTTATTTAACCCTACTACAAATAACTAAATATGGCTAAACATCCTAGGTGTGGTGGATCTGGAAACTTGATTTTCCTTTCTACTCATGTTGTAACATCTCTATAGGGCTTTGGGGTTTGTTAACTAGGTGACAGAAATAATTTGACCACATTTTTGAAGGTATGCCCACTGTTAAGGGTATCATATGTGCTTTGAGTATATATTTGCTGCATGGGAAATTTCAAATTTCTAGAATTGTGTGCTGTGAAATCACTTCTATCACCCTTAATATGTCTGTCTTAACCCCACTTCACTCCTTCAATGTTTGCTAACCCTGTTCTTTTATTCCTATCTCCTTGCTATACATTATTCAAATAACTCAGTTGCTAAATTAACTAAAATTATAAACTGACTTAGAAGAGCCGAGTTCAGATTGTTACTGGTTCTGATGAATTAGCAATTCACCTTGAAATAGTACTACATTAGACAAAAGGATCTACATTCTTCTTCCATTCTGCTTAGACAGTGTATTGTTTTTCTTTCCCTAGAAAAATATATTCTTATGCATAAGACGGAAGGTGAAGGAGAGTTTCTTGAAAGTCAGAGGACAGCTCTGTATGAACAGATATTCTTGGTGTCTCAATCTGATGGTATCCAAAGTGTATTGGTATATGAAAAGTAATGATAACTACACAGAGAACCAGCATGGCATAGTGGTTTGAGTGTTGGACTACAGCTCTGGAAAACAGGGTTTGATTCCCACTTAGCCATGAAACCCCATGGGTGACCTTGGGCAAATCACATGCTCTCAGCTTCAGGGGAAGGCAATGGCAAACCCTCTCTAAACAAACCTTGCTAAGAGAATGCCATGATAGGTTCACCTTAGGGTCGCCATAAGTTAGAAATGACTTGAAGGCACGCAACACACACACAATAATAGCACACAAATAACTCAATTGCAAGAGCTGTATTGACATGAAAGACTCAAAATAACCAGCTTCTTAACATATTTAAAATCTTAAATAACTTAAGATTCTTAACACTCACTTTTTGATTTCACCTTCACTGTCTCCCGCACATCCATATCTAATAGAACTATAGTTCTATGTGCTTCTCTTTTCATTTATTTAAAAGATCAATTATGTTTCAGACACTCCTGTTTTCTATTTTGCAGGGAGGTTACTCTTACAACTGATTGTCTAACAGATTCTGACAAAGCAGGGGGAGAGGGGCTGCTTACATGCATATGCAACTGGTATTACCTTCCTGAAGTTCCTAAACTGGCCATTGTGACCTTGTGGTGATGCCACCTACCTGGAGGAGAGAGTCTAGCCATTGTATCCTCATGCAGATGTTGCCTATCCAAGGATGACAGGTGTCCACTGTGACCTCTTGCTGCTGCCTGTCTGAAGGAGTCTGGCTATTCTATCAACATAGCAACATTTTACTGAAGGCAAAACAGAAGCTGCTGCTTCTGCTCTGAAGAAGAGAGACTGGCTATTGCATCCTCATGTTGAAGATGCTTGTCCAAAGGAGACAGACCATCCATTGTAACCTCATGCTGATGTTCTCTTGAAGTGGTGAAGCTGACCATTGTGATCTCATGCTGATGTCATTTACCTGCCATGTTCACCTCTTGCTGCCTGAATGGGACAGATTGGCTAGTCTGACTTCTTGAAGGGGAAAAATACTGGCCATCATGCGCTTGAATTGATGGTATCATTCATAAAGAAAAAGACTAGTCAGTACAATATCCTGCTGATGTTTCTTGCCTAAGGACAAATAACTTGCCATTTTGTCCTTATTCTGTTTCTGCCCGTCTGAAGGATATTGCAGCCACGGTGAGCTTGTGTTTGTGCTGCTAACCTAAAAGAGAGAGTCTGATCTCATGCTGATATCACCTGCCTGAGAATGAAATAAAATGTCTTGGACTGACCTGGTGAGTACAACAAGTAAACAGAGCCCTCCCCCCCCCCTCCAAGCTGCAAAACTGCAGAGGTGGGTGACAGCAGATTGGTAATCTTTCCCTCACTTCAGCTGCATGGCTGGGAGGATGGTTGGTGGTTATTTAGGGAGAGAGAGGAATTTCAATTATTTTGAGCTTCTTGACAAAATTATCCATTTTGCACTTCCCAAGACCTGTTGTGAGGCTGATTCACCTAGTTCCCTAATGCCTGGTTCTAACTAGTCATTGAAACCAAAGAAATATGGGGTGGATAACTTGGGAAATCCCTTGTTTTTCCTTAACATAGGGAGCCACTAAATTACCCATAAACTCCTCTGGCAGTGATGTGCAAGTGGCTGCCCCCACTGCTCTTCTTCCCTTTCCTGGCACTGTTCATCCTAGCAGGCCATACATACTTCCCTGTCTGAGCAGCAAGAACATCACACTCTTCATGGAACAACATGCTATACAAGTGTTTCATGCCTCTAGGGTCCTGAATGTTGTTACCTGGAGGTGAGATGTGCCTGACCTTTGACATCACAGGCTAGTATCCCACCTGCCTTTTCTCAGACACTGTTGATTGGAAGCACTCGAAGCACCAGACCAGTGTATGGGTGTCATAGTGTTCATACAGCAGTGGAGAAGTTTATGTGCTGCTCACCCTCTAGAACGGTGGCCCTCCAGGTGTTTTGGACTTCTACTCTCAAAATGCCTAGTCAGCTTGGTCAACCGTCAGGAATCCTGGGAGTGGAGGTCCAAAACATCTGGAGGTCCACGGTTCAGGAACTACTGTTTTAGAATGTTTGGTGGAGTGTATATGTTTCTCTGGCGAGCAAGAAATATGTACTTCTTAGTCACAAATTTGGCTATGGCTAGCAAGGGCAGCTGAAAATAGTAGATTCCTGGTCAGGTTATATCTTCCATTGCTAACTAGCATCAGCTCATACATTCACTGGGAACTGCTCTGGTGCTAGACAGCTGATTCATTGGATACAATTGTAAACCACTCTTCTTCACTCTGAGCAATTGTTGGAGATGTACATCATCAAAAAGAGGGAGTATTTTTAAAATAGCATGTATGAACATATGTGAATGTCCTCTAGTCTGAGCATCTTCTGTAGGAACACAGAATAATTCCTTTTGGCAGTAAACGCTTGTAATGAGATCATTGTTGTTTATCAGGAAGACCATGTATGTTATAAAACACTTGTTCGGATTTATGAATGCTACTACCAAGTATTGCAATTGATGTGGCCATAGGCAGTTGCAGTACACAGCATATATAATTCATAGCTAGAGGCCCCGGAGGACCTTCAGTCTGTTCCTAGTTAAGCAACTGAAGTTGGTGTCTCAAAGGTCACTGGAAGACCGAGCATCCCTAGAGAGAGTGAGATGAGCTGGCAGAGCATGAGGCAGCTTTACCTTTTTAGCTTCACATATATTGATTGCAGTTATATTATGCCTGTAGGAGGTAAACTAATACAACAGGAACACCGGGAGAATAAAGGCCTTTGCTTAACATGAGAAAATGGATAGGAGCCAGATCAAGTCATACTGAGAGTCAGCCTACTGAAATCAATGGGACATAAGTCAGCCATTTAAGTCAGCTGTGTTAAGTGCCTGTCATTTTGATGGGTCTGCTGTAAGAGTAATTCTGGATCCAACACAAATATCTTTTTGTATAGGTCATTGTGAGACTTTTGCTTCTGGAGAGGGGAAAAAATGAAAAGAAAAATAATCTGAGATCATTGTAGGTGACTGAAACTGGTACTAGGAAAAATGATATAGGCCAGTTTTAGAAAGTGTGCATTCTTCAAGGAATTCAAGGATGAAGATGGAAAGGCCCTTGCTCAGAAACTCTTGGTGCACTCAGAGTCCATTTTCCTAATGACAGGCAAGCAAGCAGTGAATATGCTGTCTCTTGAAGTTAAACTGTTCAATCTATTTATCTTATTATACTTTTATATTACCTCATATCTTTTTTTTTCCAATGAGCTTAAGGTGGCATACAAGGATCTCTTCCTCACAAACGGCCAAGCTGAGAGAGGGTAACTGAACCAAGCTGACCCGCTGTGAATGTCATGGCTCAGTAGGGGATATAACCTTGATCTCTGAATGACCAACCCAGAACTCTAACACTATGTCAACACTGGTGCTCTGGTTTCCAGAGAATAATGAATGATAAGCAGTTGCTCAGTTGGCAACCCAATGTTGTACATATCTACTGAAAATTAATTCACCTTGCCTTCATTCCAACTGCCTCCCAGGTAAATTGGAATAAAGAGTCCAGCCTTCATGTCTGGTTTCCTGTGGGGAGGCCAACTATCTAAACATTTGCTCAAGTAAACTTGAAAAGAGAAGTTGAGCAGTTCAAGGGTTTCTCCATTACTTCCTCGGGGTACACTGAACTAACGCTTTCAAAAGTGTCAGTGCCTAAATGTGTTTTTATAGCTATTACCTCCCACACAGTGCCAAGGGAGGGAGGGATGTGGGAGAAGTATTTGAGAGTGAGAGTAGAAAATGGGAATGGTAGGTGATGTTGCGTAGAGGGAGAAGAAAAAGTGAGAAGGCAGCTCGAAGTTCTTCTAGGTGTGAGTGAAAAGATATCTTATGTATTAGCTAAATGTAGGAAGGGAGTGACAGGGAACAGACTTTTTCCGCTCATTTTTTTGTATTGAAATATTAACTCCCCGACCCCCACATCCCAATGCTCATTTTCTCCCTTTTTGCTTCATGTTATGTATAACTTAATGTGAACACTTCAGGGACAGGCTCCATCTGCTGCTTATAACTGCTGTGCCCTGCTATGTTTGTGTGGAGGAGTGAATCTTTCAAATCTCAGAATGGTACTTTTTTAAAGGAACTAATTACATTACAGCTTACCGTGATCATCCAATGAGTTGTTGTTAGCCATTTTCCTGCAATTGAGAAAGTAACTCACTATTTTATTTATTTATTTATTTATTTATTTATTTATATTCTACTTTACTCCCAAAATAGCTCATATAGCATATTAGAACAAAATAGCTAAAATAATCTGCAAAACAAAAATTTAAAAAACAATGTACATCAAATTAAAACATTCATTTAGATCAGCTGAAGAACATTAAAACTATTACACTTGACTACCCATTACAGCCAGCCCTCCATACCCACAGATTCAACCACCCCTGGCTTTAATTTAAAAAAAAAAATCCAAAAAGCAAACCAAGGTTTGGCCATTTGATATAAGGGACACTATTTTACTACACTACCATATTTAATGGGACTTGAGCATCCATGGATTTTGATATCACAGGGGTGCTGGAACCAAGCCCCATGTACTAACACATTACAGCTAATGTGACTATTGTCGTTTGAAAAACTGAGAAAAATGTTGTTTACTTCCCCCCAAACTTTGATAAACACACATCTAAGTGGACCGCCCTGCTTGGATTCCTCCTCCATGGTCACCCACACAAACACCATACAACAAACCACTGCACCTACACACAGTACTCACTCAATGAGTCTTTGTCCTCCCATTTCCCTATGTACCAAAAATGGATCAAAATCTCATACTTGAACCACCCTAAGGTCTGTAAAGAACACTTTATTTCCCTATAATTTCTCTCCTCTCTCTCACACCAACCAAGAGAGACCAAGAGCTATTGTCTAGAGCAGCCAGATGGGAAGAAAACCCTATTCTCACACTGCACTGACTTTCTTTCCAGCAATGACCACATTCTCTTTAGGGAACTGGGGATGTTTAGCCTGGAGAAGAGAAGGATAAGAGGTGATAGCCCTGTTTAAATATCTGAAAGGATGTCACATTGAAGAGGGAGCAAGCTTGTTTTCTGTTGCTCCAGAGAACAGGACCTGGAACAATGGATGTATGCTCCATGAAAAGAGATTCCACCTCAACATTAGGAGTAACTTCCTGACAGTAAGGGCTGTTAGACAGTGGAACACACTCCTTCGGAAAGTGTCCTTCCTTGGAGGTCTTTAAGCAGAGGCTGGGTGGCCATCTGTCGAGTATGATTTGATTGGGAGTTCCTGCATGGCAGGGGGTTGGATTGGATGGCTTTTGTGGTCTCTTCCAACTCTATGATTCTATGATTCTGTGATTCTTTCATTTGTGGGAGGCAGAAAAGGATGGCTTACTTCAAATTAAGTTGCATCTCAAGTACAACTCGTTTTTTCAGTGTTTCATCCTCCTGCTCCTCTCTCTCTCTCTCTCCCTTGTTGTTGCCCCCCCACTCTTTGCTACACAACACCCTACAAAGGAAGATCACAGGGATAGCGGACTACTTTTAGTAATCAGATTGAGCCAGGATGCCCCCAATAATGTGTAACAGTCAGGAGCCACATTGTGTTACTCTGAAAAGTAATGAATTACAGTGCTAGCTATTTTAAGCGAAAAGAAAAAAGAAATACAGTTGCAGCTTCTAACTGCAAAAAGTAGCTAGTCACCAAAGCAACTCACTACAAGAAGCACATTACCACCAAGATCTAGGTCTGCTAAGTAGGGTAGCCTAAAAGATTTTTCTGAGATGAAGAACAAGATGACATCCTATCCAATATACACAGACATTGTTTGGACTGGTTGTTGAAGATTTGTGATGGGATGGTGTTCCCAAATATAGTATGGGGGAACAGGTTAGTTTATGCCAGACCAGGCTGTATGGCATACACTCTTGGTTCCTCCAGCCAAGTGAGCCAAGAGGCTGCCATGTAGCTTTCCTTCATGGGATGACACTGATATCAGTAATGTCAATAAAGATGCTTAAAGTGCCTTGGGAAATGTCTGCACTAGAAGCACTTTGTTTTTGTTGCTCAATTTCTTATCGTTTTCCTCTTCAGTGTTTAATGTTTGTGTTCTCTTGTTCCTCTCTTCTGAGCCAAACTCTGTGTTAAAACCTCCCATTGTCCTCAGCTTACTTCAGCTGCTGCAAACTAAGTTCAAAGTACATAAGTCGTTTGTACTGAATTAACAAAAAGTGTTTTATCATGAATCACCATAATTTGCATGGATTTTGACAAGGAATCCCACAAAAAATGCCATCAAAAATGATTACATTAGTGTCTAGGGAAAAATAAACCAGAGACAGATCTGAGAATTGTTAGCAGCTCCATGGCAGAAACACACTGATCCAAGGCATGGAGTCTTATGGATCCTCATGAGTTCTTCCTCACAGATAAGCAGCAAGAAAGCATATATCACTTCTGTGTCCATGAATATATTTTGTGGTTTTGGTTGTGTTCTGTTTACAAAGCTTGAATCCATGGACCATGGCAATTTTGAGAAGTCTGCTTCTGAAGAAACTGGTAGTGGAGGGATATGGAAATGTAGCCCTCTAGCCCTTTTTGGATTGCAACTCCCATAATCCTTCACCATTGGTTATGTTGAAAAGACCTAACAGAAATGGCAGTCCAACAACATCAGAGAGAGTAACACATTTTAGTTTCCCAAACCACAGAAATAGACATTGCTGGATATCCAGAGAACAAGGTCTGTTCCTGCAGATCTACAAACGTAAAATGATATAATTTATTTCACAAGTAGTTTCAAATATGTGTTGATTTAAGTTCTCTTCCCCACTGCCCCTTTTTAGTCTTTTATGGGATCAAACACACGCACACACACCCCTGGCTATCAGTGTTGAAATGCCAAACATATTTATGTCTGGGTTTCTAAATAGTGTTGCAGAAGTTAAGTGATGCTCAGTATATGCTTGCTTGCCACCAACTCTCTTTAAAAGCTTGTCCTTCATTAGTGCTGAGGATCCATCTGGTATGTGCTGTCTGTCTCTCCAGACTACACATTGGAGCAGTCAGCCCAAGCTGTTGCAAGAGCATGATAAGCTTAATGAGTGTCAGAGAAGGAGTTCAGAGGATTTTGCTGGAACCTCTGATGCAGCCGCCTGACAGGGGCACTGTTGCAATTAAATGGAAGATATATTTTATTTACAATGGGATCCCAGGGTGTGCTCTTGCAGAAGGATGAAAAACTGGAATGATGAACACCTTTCTCCCACCTGCTCAGCCCAATTATTGTCAGATTGTTCAAAGGAAATCTGGGCCCATGTTGAGCATCAGCCCTGGCAAGGGAGAAGTGTGAAAAATCCTGCAGCCCACAGAGTTGGCAACCATGCCTTCGTCTGTGCTTACTCAGAAATACAGTGTTTATGTTGCTGATGATGATCCATCTGCGATGGTTAAAATGTGAGCCTATTTAAGTCTATGGTGTTTTGAAAGACATAAATAAAACGCCTGCTCTTTCTCTTTTTCTCTTTTTTGAAATATGCCTGTCTGTTTCCTTAAGGTAGGCTTCTGATGTCTGATTCAGAAGAGGAATTGCCTTGGAGAAGCACTGCAAGAGAACTAAAAGTAGGGGAATTTAAGCAGTCAATTGAATAATTAAATACAGAAACCCTGGGGCCTAATCACACTAAAGGATTAAAGCATTATTTATTCCACTTTAACTGCTATGGTTCTATTCTATAGAATCCTGGGATTGGCAGTTTGGCAGGAGCCTGTAAATCCTCTGCCAGAAAGTCCATCTAGCACACCCCAGGATTCCATAGGAATAACAGCACTTTAGTTGTGTAGTGTGAACTGGTCCCTCATTTGATGTATCCCTAAGCATTGGGAGGACTGATAAACCACTCCATAAAACTAGGGGAAATTCACATGCTGACCCCCTCATTCTTTCTAGCCTAGCACTAGAATAATAGAATCATAGAGTTGGAGGAGACCACAAGGGCCATCCAGTCCAACCCCCTGCCACACAGGAACTCCCAATCAAAGTATCCCCGACAGATGGCCATCCAGCCTCTGCTTAAAGACCTCTAAGGAAGGAGACTCCACCACACTCTGAGGGAGTGTATTCCACTGTCGAACAGCCCTTATTGTCAGGAAGTTCCTCCTAATGTTGAGGTGGAATCTCTTTTCCTGCAATTTGCATCCATTGTTCAGCATCCTAGTCTCTGGAGCAGCAGAAAACAAGCTTGCTCCCTCCTCAATATGACATCCCTTCAAATATTTAAACAGGGCTATCATGTCTCCTCTTAACCTTCTCTTCTCCAGGCTAAACATCCCCAGTTCCCTAAGGCGGTCCTCATAGGGCATGGTTTCCAGACCCTTCACCATCTTAGTTGCCCTCCTTTGGACATGCTCCAGTTTCTCCACATCTTTTTTGAATTGTGGTGCCCAGAACTGGACACAATATTCCAGGTGGGGCCTGACCAAAGCAAAACAGAATGGCACTATTACTTCCCTTGATCTAGACACTATACTTCTATTGATGCAGCCTAAAATTGCATTGGCCTTTTTAGCTGTCACATCACACTTTTGACTCATGTTCAGCTTATGGTCTACTTGGGGAGAACTGCAACAGGGACATTGTTTCTGCTCGTTGCAATTGAAATTGCTTGTGTAAGGGGGTAAAAAACATCAGTTATGTCCAGGAATGCTGCCAGCATCTACACACAAACAAACACTGATAGAAATGGCTCAGTGAGGGAAGCAAACAGTCTACAGACCTTTCAAGAGTCCGAGAATAGCAAACAACAAACGAAAGCCAGGGTCAGGATACCAGAAGTCACGAAAGTCAAACAAGCCAAGGTCAGGGGAGCCAGAAGGTTTGGAGTAGTCAAGTCCGTCCCAGGGTCGTATGTCTAAGACCAACAAAGGTTCAATAAGCACAGGATTCAAGGAGCCAGCACCGACAGCATCCAATATGATGGATCTACAATAAACTCTGCCAAAGAATCAGCATTCTCCAGGTGCCTTAAATCAGCAAAACCCTCCCTTATCCCAGATGTTCCTTATCTGCAGCATGCTTGTCTGCTAGTCTCAGACCTTTGCAAGCAAGCCTTTTCAGCCCTCCTTTGGCTGAAGGAAGGGACTTGCATGTTTGGTTCTTCCTCTGGAGTAACCCTAGCCTGCTGAGCCTCTGGAGAAGACCCCATAGAGCTCAGGTCTTGCTGATCCTCAATCATTGGGGCTGGAGGAACAGAGCTGGGATCTGGCAGGGCAGAAGTGGGACCTGGCATGGCCTCAGGTTGCTCCTGCACCTGACTAGGCACGACCTCCTCCTCGTCCTCTGAATCCTCCATTGGGCTGGTCATGACAAGTTAGCTGCTTCTGGGATGACAAGGAAACAGACCTCCGTGTGGGAACTATGGGGACAGGCAGAGATTCACTACACAGATATGTAACTATCATGGTTACATAACAGTGCAGTGCATAGAGAATTCTAGTCACCATTTTCAAACATTCATGGAGCCGTTTTCTTTTCTTCCAGGCTCAAAAGCTCAGACTCAGAGGAAGACAAGTGGCAAACCTATGAATAAATCTCACCAAGAAATCCCTATGAGAATCATCATAAATCAGAGTTGACTTAAAGGCAGATGACAACAGCAGCAGCGGCTGCCAACCTTTGGACTGTAAAGGAGAAAACAAGAACTTATGACAGTAACTCCAGTAATTTTAAAAGGTCTGAGATTGTCTTCAAACAGGAGTCAGTCAGGCCTCTGTCTGTTTTCAATCTGTACAGATATTATGGCTACACACTCAAGGCAATGACAGCCCCCTTCCCCTGAATAAATCTTACCAAAAAGCCCCTGTGTTAGATTTGCCTTAAGTTTCCATAAATCAGAAATGTTTTGAAGGAACAGAAGAGCAACTCTTACATATCTGAAACCCTCAAAGATTAAATATATAATCTTATTCAATAGTTAGTCCATTCACTGTGTTTTAAAATCAATGATGATAAGCATACATCATACTGCACAAAGAAAACTTCTTAACTACATGCACAAGTCTCATCCAGGCATTTGCCTCATGTTTTTTTTTTTTTTTTTTTACAGATGAAAGGTAATGGAGCTGAACACATTATTTATTATTATTTTATTATTTATTTATATAGCACTGTAAATTTACACATTAGCCTTCCCTCCTTCTCCCTTGGGATACCAATAGCTGTTGTGCCTTGGTGCAGAAGGTGACTGTCCATAGAGAGGTATTTCCTCTCTATACATTATTCTGGGGAGAATCCCAATAGATATCAGACATTCTTTGCACATACCTGCTCTCCATGTGTAGAATAGCGATGGAAAGAATATTTGTAAATATTGGAAATATGATAAAAATAATGTTTCCTGAGTGTCAAAAAACCTTGATAAAGAGAATCTTGGACTGACTTATTGTGCACAAAATTCATGCATTTTACGTGTGTGCATGAAACAGCATTTTCTGCAGTGACAACCAAAAAGTGCGAATTTTGTGCAGAGTAAGTCTCTAACTACTGCATTTTCTTTACAGAAAATAAATAAATAAAACATTTTGAGTGTATAAAACGTTTCTTCCTGTGCAGAAAAAACTTTCTTTTTGGGAAGAACCCCCCCTCCCCCCCCAAAAAAACCACACTCACACACTCACAAGAACTCACACAGGTACTGATGTGCAGTTAGTCTTTGATAAAGCTGTGTAGTTTTCAAAGACTTTCTTGCAGCAGAAAGAAAATTGCTAGTCACTTTTTGCTTCCTGCAAGAACAAAATGAGTGAAGAATTAAATCCGTAGTGAAGAAGGCAACAAGAATGGTGCAGAACGGGGAGGAACTAGCATTGTCATCTCCACGTGGGCTAAAATATAGCAACATACAGCAGCATATAGCAGATATGGAAGCATTGTGCATTTACAGGCAAAACTGCCAACTGAGCTTTGTTTTCTACACCATTCATGGAGGAACACATAGTTATCAGATCCATTCAATGGATTGTTGAATGATAAGTCAACACATAGGTATATCCCATTAATTCAATGTATCTACTTTAGGCAGGACTAGCAACAGAATTCAGGCCAATGATTCATGAAACAATGCAATTATTTTTATTTTTTTTGGGGGGGGGGGGGCGCGGCAAATAATCATATGTTCCTCCACAAATGGCATATAACTTTGGGCTTTTCTGGAGAAGTACAAAACTGCTGACAATTGTTGGACTACGGTGTTGCTCAAGGAAGGGGTTTTGTTGCTTTCCCCCCCCCCCCAAAAGGGCAATGCTAAAATGTTACCCTGATCTATCCACTTCTTGTTAGCTATGTGTTGAAGTCAGTGATTTTTTTTGTGCTTCCTTGGTTAAACCTCTCACGAGAAAGCTTCATTAATGTACACTACCACTTTTCATTCTTTCCCATGGGAAACAGTCTGTCACAGGTGTCAGAATGAAAATATATTTGAGCTTTCCCAGAAGATCTGTATTAAGACACCATGAAAGATTTGTTGAAATCTGTCATCACAATGGCTGAAAGCAGAAACACAATAGATTGTCATTGACTGCTCGGAGGGAACTGCACTTTCTCAGTACTGGAAAGTGGCAAGGGGAGGCATTTGTAATAATACATTTTCCTGGGAACTCTATATATGGTCCAACCCACCCCTAAATAGTTTGGTGGGGACCTTTTGATTTCTTGACATACAAGGAATAAAGCGGAGAGGGGAAATGAAGCATGCATGTAGGCTGGGATCCTATTTAACACTGATGGAGCATAAAGCCCAGCCAGTATAATTACACAGGATGTCCAATGGGAGGGTGATGGAGTGAGTGAAACCGACAGCAAGCAGTAAAGCAAAGAAGGAACATCATAGGGAGTATGACCCAGGGAGTGATGGAAGGAGAGTGGTAGAGTTAGGCAAAAGCTTTGGCAGGGAGGAAGACTGGCACGACAATGCACATATGCACACACATATGACAAATAAAGGGCTGTTGGGGTCAGAAAGGGCAGAGCAGTGACCTGCACCATCTAGCTGCTGTTGTGCACACTGGGAGGAACTGTTGCAGAAGGAGGTACTGGGCACCTCTTTGCACAATGTCAGAAAAAGTACTTAGGTGGAGAGCACAAGTCACTCAAAGGATTCTGGCCTTAATCAATTTCTAAGTGTCGTTTTTAGCATTTTAAGGCTTAAATCATTGGGTCCTGAAATACCAGTAGGGCTGCTTTTCATCCTTCCTTGACATTAATCAACCGAGGCCCTTCACATTTGCCTGTGTACACAGCAGGATAAGAAGAAAAGTAGAGTCCTTTTTCTGTTGTGGCCTAGTTCCTCTGAATGAAGATTTCTCAGGAGTTTATCAGACCTCATCTTTACAAGTTTTTAGGAAAGCTTTGAAGAACTATTTATTCTTATTGGCCTTTTCTGAATTTTATCTTTGGACTGCTACTCAAGTCTTATTTGCAATTGTATTTGTTCTATTGTGTTTTTTTAAAATTAAGAAGAATCTACACCTAGTTAAAATGCAAGTTATTCACACACACACACACACACACACACACACTACATAAAAATAAAATTCAGGAAGTTAGATTGAACAAGTTGAGCATAAAGCATTACAGAAGGTCAATGTATTAGGTGGATTTCCACAGACACTGAATATGTACCAGATCTACCTTTGATATTTAATACAGTTGGCTTGGCCTTCCATATCCACAGATTCTTTATCCATAGGTTCAACCAACCATGGCTAGAATATATTTTTTTAAAAAAAATCCCTAAAGGCAAACCTTTCAGTTGGTCAGTACTGTATATAAGGGATACCATTTTACTACCCTGTAGTATATAATAGGACTTGAGCATCCAATGATTTTGTTATCCCTGGGGGGGGGGGGGTGGTCCTGGAAGAGGAAAGTTTAATCTAACTTACTTACTTACTTCAAGCCAGAAGGTGGATGCAGAACAGCATGGATGATGAGCCCTAGTGCTAGAATGAATGGGAATGGAAGGAGGAAGCTAAGTAAATACATAGAGCTCTAGGAGAATTTTGCAATTTGCAAATTGCAAATTGCAAAAAGGCATGCTTGGAAAGGCTTTATGAAAGATGTCTCAGGGTGTTAAAGACAATTTTATTCTTTCAGTTAGCCCAATGTGATTCGGCCTTGCTCAGGGGCTGATAAAAGAAAAGGGGGAAATACATAAACAACAAAATCTTACAATTCACACGTACAACCTACTCATCCACAGCTATAAAGCTCTGCATGCATCAGATGAAGTAGACTTAAGTCTACCCAAGCTTAGGCTGCCAACATCTTTCTCTCAGTTGATCTCTAAGGTGCTACAAGATCCTTTTCCTTACTCAGAGGAATGAAACAAAGACATGTTACTGTCATGGCCTGTTTGACTGGTGAGAGACTGACCAGTGTGCCTCCACCCCCGTACTGACCGATGTCTATCTGAAGGAGAAAGATGCTACTGTTGACCTCCTGCTGAAGCTGCCTGCCTGAAGACGGACTTGACAAATGAACTCGTGCTGATGCTTTCACGCAAATGAAAACAAAACTAGCCACTATGCCCTCTGTTCTTTGCTGTTCTTTCCCTGAAAGGACACACTGCACCCACCTTTTCCCAGGGGAGGAGGATTTGACAAATGGCTGCTCATAACATGCTATTGCTGCCTGCTTCAGTGCTTGGGTGGGCAGGAGACAATCATTGTGACCTCACGCTGATGCTGAAGTGGTGAGACTGGCCATTGTGACCTAATACTGATGTTGCCTGCTTCAAGGACAGAAACTGGCATTGTGACCTTATGATGATGGTGCCTGCCTTAAGGCAAGAGAGTGGCTATTGTGCCTACCTAAATGATGGAGAATGGGCCTTGTGAGGCTGCTTGTCAGAAGATTCCAAAACTCAGGAACTCTCTTACTGATACCACCCTCTGAAAGAGAGTGAAAGTGACCAATGTTCTCTCCCTCAAATGTCCACTGTATTGTGGCCTCACGCCGATGCTACCTGCCTAAGCGAGAGAAAGATGGGGAATGAAAAAGGTGGCCTTTCACTGCTGCTGACCACCCTAAGGAGAAAGAGAAATGCTGGCCTTTTGTTCCCAAACACTGACAAGCACTTTCATCAGAGAGGAGTCCTTTGCATCCAAAGCAGATAAAGGTTTTTAAATTTTTCTTACTTCTCTTTAATGACAGTTACCCCACCCAAGCATACCCCAGTGCTCAGCATTCCCTATTAGAACATGGGAAGACAGCTTATTGACTCCCACCTGGTTTGCAGTAGAAGTCTTTTTCTTTGCTATGGATTGAGCTCATGTTCTCATCTGCATGACCAAAATGCTGATTATAATCTTAAAATGAAGAATGAAATCAGGGATATATCCAAGGAGAAAGTGTTGTAATAGAGGATATCAATTACCATAAGATTGATTCAGTGTATGTTCTGGTCACAGCAAAGAGGTAAACATTCTAGATGTCTTAAAATTACTAACAGCAGTCAGAGAGAGGTGAAACACTGCTGTCAGAATCTAGTGTGAGATATGAGAGTTGTTGAAGTACTCAGGAATGTTGACCACCCTAGAAATTCAAGTTGTTCTGAGAAACAGATTGTATTATTTTTGCCCTATTGAATGCTTTAAGGGCTGGAATTCATCATAGCTTTGGTTAATACCTTGGAATTTCCCCTTTTATATCTTCCTCTGTGTCTTAATTTCCAAATGGGAACTGAATGGACTTGCCTTCAAGTTTTGGTTATTTGTAATCATGTCTCTGCTAATTTTTCATGACTTACCCAAGGCAGGCCTTTCTTGTAAATAATAATAAAAAAACAAAGCTTTTATTTATATCCCACTTTTTGTTAAGACAATCAAAGCGGTGTACATCATTAAAATAGTACAACAATATATACACAATATCCCCCCTTAGAAAAGAATTAAATATTTAAGGATTAAAATTACATAAACATGAAAGCATAGCATATGTGGGCGAGATCATTTTGGCCAAGTACTGTTCTGGGAAGGCCTGCTGGAAGAGATCTGTCTTGACAGCTTTCTTGAAGCTGTCTAAGTTGGTAATTTGATGGATCTCGTCTGGCAGGCCATTCCAGAGGAACAAAGCAGGAAAAAAAAAACAGTCCAAATAGTTTGGCAGTTTACTTTTCTGACTCCCCCACCCCCCTGGTTGCAAATATATGCATTTTAAATCACAGAAATCCAGGGTTCTTTGTGTTTCTGCAGAACAAAAGAACAACACATTTTTAGGGAAGTACTGCCATGCAAATGTTGAGAATTGCCATGTTTGCGCAAGACCACTCCCAAGTAAATTCCAAAAGAGAACAGTTACCATTTTAAATAGCAATTTAAATATAATGAGGAGCACTTGATGAGAAGCATGCTAGTCAAGTGCAATAGAGTCATGTATTTGAAAACCAATGGAAGACCAGACACATAAATTATTAAAAAATAATACATACAGTGTCCCCTCCCACCCCTGTCACACTAAATACCACCATAAATTACAAACCAATTACAACATATATAAGATACTCCACTGTAAAGCTT
This sequence comes from Urosaurus nigricauda, assembly GCA_034509955.1. Classification (NCBI taxonomy): domain Eukaryota; kingdom Metazoa; phylum Chordata; class Lepidosauria; order Squamata; family Phrynosomatidae; genus Urosaurus; species Urosaurus nigricauda. Next base: position 219,809,899 of record JAOEGL010000001.1, read on the forward strand.
GGCAAAATATTTAAAAGCCTGACCCACAGAGGGTCTTGTTGGTTTATCCAGTGGCGGCCTTCACATGAATGTAATCTTAGCAGCTTCTTTATCTACTTTATGCATCTCATACAGATTCAGCTGTTGTCTATCAAAGTCTGTGCCATAAAGCTTGGCAAAATAAGAATGTTTTGGTCTAGCAGTAATGATGAGGATGGGAAGGAGAAAAGGAAGGTTTACGAAGGTTGCAATTCCATAAATACACACTTGAAAAAGTCTCATTAGTCTTATTTCTTGGTAAACTTGTATCCACTTGTAATGTCTGCTCAATAGACTGAGTACTGCATGAGTTGGAAGGGATAGTGGGCAGCATGGCTATTGCTATCAATATCTCTATACTTCTGTATAGAAAGTAGAAATTGATTTTTTTTAAAAAACTAGGTAAGATATCTGGTTCCGTACTGCTATACTATTCAAAGTAGTAGCTCCACAGACCAGTGCCAATCAGCAAGCTGTTGGCCTGTAGTTGTCATGTCCTACCTCAAGAAGACCTCCTCAGATGAAGAAAGGGAAGAGGAGAATCAGGATGACAGGCCTAGTTCAAGTCAGAAGAATATGGCACTGACAGGGCAGAGCCTAGTATATCCCACACACTAGCTGCAAATCAGCAGGAGGAGGCAAACACATTTCACCCTCTCCAGCAACATAATTTAAAGCACAGGGAGCAAAAGGCCAGAATTCATTCTGCTCCACTTTAAATACAAGACACTGAGCTAATGAGGCCAGCTGGGCTGATTTATCTTTTGCTGTAAATCAGCTCAGCCCAGGCCATTCTGTTGTTTCAAAATAACAGCTCCCAAAAACCTCCTTGCAACTCTGATTTCCTGTTTATCACCCCACATATGCTTTGGGATTAGCCTAGCTTTCCCCTGCCATGAGCATGGGGTGAGACCATGTTACTTATCCCATGTAGATGAGCCTTATGTCTATCATCATCTGTAAAATCACCACTTGACAGCCCCTAGTTTGAAAGAAAGCTAAAGCTTGGATTGACAATAGTGCTTAGAAGAATTTGGTACACGACTAATAAACACATTAAACCATCCGTTAGTTTCTCCTTAGGACATCAATACTGCTTGGAGCAAACGTGAAGTATGGAGGAGATTTTGACTGGCTGGCTGTTTCATCTACTGATAGTTTCTAGGAAATCCCTTCCACATCCACTTTGCACGCTTGGTGACATCCCCCACTCTAGGATTGTCAGGATGCCCATGGGCTTGATACAGGGCACGGATGGACAATATTTAGCACTCTACATGTTGTTAAACTGCAGCTTCCTTGAAATCTTGTTGAACATAGTAAGTGGTGAGTAATGATGCGAGCTGTAGTCCAACAACATGCGGAGGGCTCTATGTTTCCCACTTCTGCTGTAAGTAAACCTTCAAATTCATGAGGAGGAGTGGACAGGCCTTTTGTCTCATACTACTATACCTGCATGGACTGAGACGGTACTCTTAGACACACCAGACACCTCACAGTTGTATCATGTGGAAAAATGCCAGGAGGCTCAGAAGAGACAGAGTACACAGTGTTAAGAAATATTGTTTGGATCTGTAATGAAAGCACATAAATTACAAATGCAATTAAGGGAGGAAATATGGAGAGTATTGAGAAATTTTATTTGGATCTGTGATGAAAGCACATAAATTACAAGTGGAAGAAACAACATGCCACAAAATTGCATAGGATTCTTACAAAAATGTGGATTATGCCTCTAAAAGGCTGTGAAAGAAAATTATATACATGATAAATGAGACGTTTCCCCCTAATTTAAAGGATATCAGTCTTTCTAATCTGCTGTCACATACATTGTTTATACCAATGTACAAGAGCAACTTTCGTTTTCAAAGGAAGGCAAGTCACATCCTTTCAGTTCTGTTAAAGAATCTCTTACAACCATTTCAGGTTGAAATGTTTGGTGTTCATGAGCTAAAATTCATCTTAAGTTGATAAAAGAAAATGGTCCTCAGCAGTGTGAAGATATCTGAAGTGTACAATGGAATTCAATGAAATACAATGTCGTTCTATTCTCTAACGCAGAAATGTCCACAGTATATTACTTCCACACGTTCCACACGCAACAAGGCAAATACATAAAAGGCACAAGACTCTCACATCATAGACTCCTTTTATTTCATTACCTCACTTTATTTCAAGTAATATTAATGGTAAATGATAATATCACTGTAAGTTTGAACAAGGCAAGATATACAATATTACACACTAAACTACAACTGCAAAAAGGGGCACTGTACAGATATTAAAAAAGTAAGTACAGTCAATGATCAAATACAAATGTACTGAAAACCAACTACAGCTGATAATATACTCTGTCAAACCATTAACTTTTATTTCATAAATTAAAAAGCTCCTCGGAATTTATCCTAACCTATTTGTAGCTGCACTATACAAGCACACATCAGAGAAATAGTCTCATGATTTTTGTGAATACTGCTATTATTGTATCCTGCCTAACTTAAAACAAATTTATTTAACCTTTATCTTAAAAAATGCAGCATTAAACATTGACCCTTCCAGGTTTTTTTTTTAAATTTAATGATTAATAATATTCATCTTCAAAGTGCAAAAAGTAGAATAAATGTCAGGAGTCATACTGTTAAAATCAAAATGAAAGTCTTAGTTACATCCTTTAAATTACTCCACACATTGTAAGTAGAGTGCATGTCTTTTATGTACTCTTCAAACATTGTGCAACTTTTCTTCATGCGTGCTGTAAATCAAGAACAACAAAAAAGTACTGTTCAGCCAAAGCTTTAATTTTCTTATGTACACTTATCACTAAACTTGAAACTTGAAGTTTGATCTCTATTTATTGCTTACATTTAAATAAAATAAATTATTTTGCTGAACTCCTGAGGGAAAGCAAACTACATATATGCTATTACATATTAAAGTATTTACTCAGAGAAAATGTTAGTGTTTCAGTGTTATCCACCACATAGTTCTATTGAGTTCAGAGGGTCTATATCCTTCCTAAGGCTAACCATATAAATAAATTTCAGGAGTAGAACTCATATCTTCACCCTCCACGTCCTTCTGTTTAAGCATTTCCTTCTACTTTTCTCAAATATTCCAGCTTGGAAATGTCGTTTTATATACATTTTGGAGATGACATTTCCCACTAGCATACCACAATAAGAAAAATAATAAAAACAACTATGGAAGAGATGTTTTTGTGTCAATAATACACTTGAAGAATTTTTTAAAAAATAATTAGATCACACCTTGTACCCAGAAATGATAACTCAAAACAATGTGCTTAAATCCGCAAATGCATCTTTCAAAAAATTTATCATATTAAGGTTAAAGATTAAAAATTGATTTGTAGTTAGCCTAATTTGTTGTATCTGGCCCAGAAGTATTAGTCCATATCCCTGAATCTTTCACCTTCAAGGCCTAGCAAGGATGTGCATGCTCTGTTTCTACAGGTGAGTTTATTCATGTGTGTATCTGTATATATCTATGTGAAATATGGATGTATATCCTCATAAATTTAATTGAAATATTTTTTTTTCTTCTTGTTGAAAGAATGCAGTTGAAAATGGTAGTTTTAGAAGACTATTTGCAAAAAAAATGCATTAGGATTTTGTTTTGTTTTGTTTTTTTGCATCGTGTGACCAGTTTCCTGTAGAGAAAATGGCATTTTCTTTGTATGACATGCTTTCTTTGTTCAGAAAATACTGTTGTTGTTGTTTTTTTGTACAGGAAACTTGTTTTATTTCTGTATTTTGCACAGAAATGTTATTTGCTGCACAAAAGTGCCATTTTTTCTGCAACACACACACACATTTTTCACACAGATGAAGTCCTGAACAGCAAAAATTCTCACCTCTCTAGGATTGTCCTTGTTAGGATTATCTCATTTGAAAAACAGGACTTGGGAAACCAATTCTTCTATCGGTTTTCAAATAGTCTTTCCATCCCTAATGTGAACTCACATGACACATGAAACAGATATAAAACCCATGTATACTCCTTGAAGACATTTCAGTTTGGGAACTTAGGCTCATTACCACAGTTTCAGTAGAACATCTCAAAGCAGAATCATTCTCTGGTACATTGTCAACAAAGCAAGTTTCTAATGCTTGCAAAGCAAACATAAAAATAAAGAACCATTGTTTTTTAAAAAAATCAGTGCAATTATTAAGATGGTAAGCTTCCAGAGTGCAGGTAGGAGGAAACATCAAGTTAAGGATGTTATGATAGTTGTGTGTGGAGTAATTATTTATTTTCCCCAATGCTGCTTCACAGGAAGGTCTGTTGTGCACTTGTAGCTACACAACACACTCTGGTCCCCAGAGAAAGCTCCAGACTGCACCCAAATGGAAAACCACCCTTGTAAAAGTGGCCACAGAAAGGGTTCCACTGGCCAATTCATCTATTTCCTAATGCTAATAAAACAAAGAAGGGCTACAAACAACATATAATTTCCTCACCAACCACTCGTTTTAGAAATGTGCACCACCCCAACAGAGGTCTTCCATATGTGTTGCTGTCCAATTGTCATTCACAAACCAGAAGAATATCCAGGGAGGAAGGTGGCGACATTCTCTGCCACAGTAATTTAGGAATGTGGTCTTGCAGGAGAGGTTAGAGAGGTGTATCAAATACTTTTCCTGGATTCTCCTCCAGCTCCTCATTTTGTAGTGGTTTATGGTTCACTTTTCCACCATCGGACGTGAGGGAAGAGGTGGTCGAGCTGTGGTCTCCATCTTCGCTAATTTTGCCTTTCATTGCATCTTGAACAAATTCCAGAATTTCCAGTGGGAGTCTTTTGAATTTGTCTTGGTATTCTTGATCAAGTTCAGCCTGTAACTGGAAAAAGCACCAACACCATTATAAACAATACAAACAGACAATGATTGGCCATGTTTGTTTGTTTTTTAAGCGAAGGAGAAAATGACAACCAATCTCCATTAGTGGTTGGCAAAAGCAGAACTTGCGTTTTGATTAACTTCTTAAGGGTGAACTTTAAGGTAGGGCAAATGTAACCCTGATTACACTGGACTGTTGAGTATTTGGGAGCATCTTTGAATATTTTCTCACAGAAACAATGGAGGAAGCGAAAATGGAAATCTCAACTTCCTTTCAATTCCTAGAGGCCACTTCCTTGACAATATATGATGGCACAGTGTCACTCAAAGAGGCATCAGAGGGAAAATAAATGTTGGTGGCTGAAGAAAGGAGAGAGCCATATTCAACATGGCCAGTAGAAATCCTGTCTATCACTACTGTCACTGTGAAATAGGTAGTTGCACTAGGCAAAAGAGACATGTTGGGCCAAATGTGCAGAGCTTCCAAGTTTTAATTAACAACTCTTGCTATTTAATACCTTCAGTTATTAGGACGGTACTGAGAAATCAAAAGAAAAGACAGAGAGCTGGGACAATTAAATACTCCCAGGTTCTACACACTTGCACAACTCTTCAATACACTGAAAACTGTAACTCTGGTGGTTTAAAGTCCCTAGTGAGGTTACTGAAGTAGCACAAAAGGTCAGAAAAGTGCACTTTATGCAGTTGGCTACAGCTCAAATGAATGTGCTCTTAACATTCCTCTTAACAACTTCCTTGAAACTTTTTTATTTGCCAGATTTACTGTGACTGCTTGCATAGTCTTCGGAATACACGACATCTGTATCTGATACAATCTCAATATTTGATCTTTGGAATTTTATTGTTTGGTAGCTGACAGGCAGATTGTTTATTTAGATGTTCTGCAGTTCTATACTCTACAGAAGTTCTCATGCTTTCTACTTCAGAATTGGGAAGGGTTTCCATGTAGTTTTCTATATGTAGAAGCCCCTGTGTGTTGCACAGTATTCTGGGACAAGTTAGTGGATGCAAACGGTTCACAAGGAATAATGCTGGACCTTTCCATTGCTTACAGTAAACACAGATTAATCCATAGAAAACATCCATCATTCCCCTTTGCCTGCTCACTTTAGAAGAAGAGCAGTAACAGTAAGATAAATGAGCTTCAGGTGAAGCTTGTCTTCTGGTACCAAATTTTGTAAAGAGTCTGTTTTGCTTTCAAAATAAGGTGATGTATGAAGGGAGAGGTGTCATCTCCCACAGCTTTAATTTTTATGGATGGAGCCTGAGAGACAAGGTAAACAATTCAGTGAATTGCCATATACATAATAAAAATAAAAATACAGAATGCTGTAGGTAGAGTGGTGGAATGGAAATATATACTGGGGGTGGGGGGGGGTTCTATAAAATTTTAAAATATATTCAATATTCCTTAAATTTCTAAAAAAACCTAACAATTAGCTAAGATGTATGACAAAAAAACAACATGCAGAAATTTTGCTGTTTGTTTAATAATGAAACCATTTGCTCTAACCAAAAAGATGGACAATAAAACCTTCTTGGAAATTTTTTACATACATTTCCAAAAGGTGCAATAAAAAAACAACCCAATGAAAACATACAAGACCTTATACTGTTCCTAGAAAATTACAGAGGCAACACCAAGTTTGACACAAAATGTCTGTAAATCTGCCCTCCCCCCAGAAATTTGTGAAGGTGAACAGTTGACGTGAGCCAAAGCAATAATGCTTCTGTCTAAGAAAGCAGACCCAGTGCAAATGTATGAGGATTGCCTTGTGAATATATGTGTGTTTGCCTTCCACAAACAGTGTTCCCACTTATTTATAACACATGGTAAGGATTTTTATCCTGGTTTATGGATTAAAAGATAGAACAATAAATATGTCACCATCCTTCCCCCCACAGTCCGGGAGGGCACTGCTTACTGAGATCCACGTCAAAAGGTCTGATCCACCTAGCCCAGTATTGTCTTATTCTGAGTGGTTCTGGTTCTTCAGAATTTCGTGCAAGAGTCCCAGTTCTGGGGATGCCAGCTACTGAACCTGCTCAAGCTTTCTCATCGACTATATTGTTGCACTACTGAGCTATGGTTTAGGAATGTACCGTATATACTCGACTATAAGTCGACTCAATGTATAAGTCAAGGGCAAGTTTTTGGGCCAAAATTATGGATTTTGCTATGCCCCGTGGATAAGTCGAGGGTAAAATTTAGGAGTATATAGGAAAGGATCTGAAGGATGAAACAAAGCAAAACAATGTCAACTAACTTCCAAAGTCCATCAGACATAACTCTTTGTGCTTATACTTAAGACTGGATGAATGAGAGAGTAAAGGGGGTCAATGCTTCCAGGACAGATTATACTCTTGCTTTTCACCAGAGGATGGTTCCTTCTTTTAAATAAGAGTTAAGATGTAGTACGTACATTGACCCATGGATAAGTCAACTCAGGTTTTTTGGGTCAATTTTTTGACCTAAATTTCTACACTTATATATGAGTTTATACAGTATATCTATGCTTTGTTCATTCTCACATGTTTTATTCTATTATTTCCTCCTCTCCACTGGGATGAAATGATAAGATGTTTATCATTTATTTCATGTTTGGGTAAAGATTTGTTTATGCAAAAAATTGCACAAAAGCATCATAATTTCCATGAAATATTGCTGAGAGTGGTATTCTGAGCAAAATTATTTTTGCAAAAAAGTAATGAAATTTGGAAAAGTCTGCAAAATTCAATTGACTGTTTTCTCCATCAGCTGTATCTATGTGATTATGCACCCTTTCTCACTGAAGATAAGGAAAGTTGCAAATGTTATTTATATCCTTTACTATGTCTGCTTCACAGTTTTGGTAAAGCTAACATTAGCTAGTAATATAATCACATAAATGAGGCTCACATTTCAGAAATGACAAGTTGGTTAAATTATCCCACTGGGGCCATACATTACAAAGGTAGCTGGTCCATTGCTGACCACCGACACTGTGTGCAAAATGAAGACCCATAATGAAAAAACAAGGACATATCAATCCCTCTCTCCATCATCACTACTATCTAATCCATTTTGGTCCTGTCACTAGAAACAAGATGTAGGCCTCTACCCCCGCTGACAGTCTCTCTACTTGACACAACATGGTTGGATCCCAGAGGCTTTACCCACCAAAGCACAGCAGACAGTTCTCATCAAGAAAACTAATGAAAAAAAAAGAATCTGTTCAATATTGTGAAAACGACCACAGTAATGTGTAACATACAAGTATGGACGTTTCTTCTAATATAGTGGCATCCTCAAGGGGCCAAGCTGGTTATTGCAGTGCCACCTATTAAACCTCTCCTGCTTGTGTGTGAAGGTTGGTAGGGGGCCATTATTACATCCAGCTGTTCTTTTGGGGATGATAGTACATATTACACTCAAGCTTGATATACCTTCAAGTACATAAAAGATGATATACTTCAAAGTGATAAAAAAACACATCACTTTCTCAGGACTACTCCAAAAGTTACTTTTCTGACACAGAGATTAACCTATGCTGCACATGGACTGGGATCCACATTTACCCATTCAGTTTAGTACACTTGTTGAAAACGTATAAGTGTGTCTGAACAATACATGCTCTCAAATCTTCTTTTAGAATAAACAAAATGTAAAGTTGCCAGAAAGACAGGATGGCAGCTGCCACTAGATCACACAAATGGGCTCTGGTACATTCAGAGTGTGGGGGAAAGGGGGGGGGGGTCCAATATAACTGAAGTAATTTGTTCTTCTGTGTCCTCTTATGGGAGAGATTAATGTCATAAGAGAACTTGTAGCATCATAGAATTGGAATCACCACTCCATGCCGGAACTCACGCTAGAGCAACCCTATTAGTTATCTGTCCAGCCTCATTTTGAAGCTGTCCAGAGAAAGCCACTCCACCACCTTACTAGGTAATTGGTTCCATTCCTGAACTGTTCTTACCATCAAGGTGTTCCTTCTAACATCCATTGGAAATTTACCCTCTTGTAACTTAAAACCATTAGATCGACTCTTTCTGCGAACCTTCACCTTCTGCTTGGTCCTTCCTGCGAACCTTCACCTTCTGCTTGGTGACAGCCCATTAGATATTTAAAGTTCACTATGACTTGAACTGTATTGGACTACAGATTTGTTTAGGTGAGCATTTTGTTTCCACAGTGGCCATAGTTTTCGCAATGGCTTCCAGTATAAAAGGCGCGTGAGGATTTACAAATGTGACAATCTGTAAATAATAATAATAATAATAATAATAATGTTTTATTTATACCCCGCTCTTCAGCCAAGACTATCAGAGCGGCTTACAATTTGTTAAACAAACAGCTTCATTTACAATTGTAAGCTATTTGCCCCCAACAATCTGGGTACTCATTTTAGCGACCTCGGAAGGATGCAAGCCTGAGTCAAGCTTCAGCCCTTTGCTGGTCTTGAACTCGCCACCTTCTGGTTTTTGAGTAAGTGGCTGCAGTGCAGGCATTTACCCACTGCGCCACCAGGGCTGATATGAGAACACAACCAAAGTTAAACAGCAATAAGAATAGCTAAGCCAGGACAAACATAGGAGACAACAAAAGCCCTTTCATTACTTGACATTAACATGCACACCTAAGATGTATTCTCATCGAGCCCAGAAATAACATATCAGCTGTGAAACAATTCTAACTCATGATCTGTGAAGGCCTTGTGATTATATCCTGTTCGACAGTTAACTTCTATGACAAGATTGTTCCCACATATTTCTGTATTGGCAAGTCCCAACATTAACAAATGCATAACTCTAATGCGTTAGAGAGCAGGGAGGTTTCCATGGATTTCCACTGCTGAGCAGGAATTCAAACCAGAGTACTTGTCCAACACCCAAACTACTATGAGCTGTTATGTGCCTCTCTGTTTTTCACTTACTCAGTCTATGTAAAGGTTTGATGGGAAAAAATGAGGCTATGTATATAAGTGTTTCATTTTATTATATGCGCTTCAGTTCATCTAATAATAAAAACAGGACTATATTAAACTTTGGCTGTAACAAGTCAAAAGTAATGTGACTAAAAGATGTTCAATATGTAAAATGAACTAGATGTCCACTTGTTTAATTTCTAGGTCAAATTTTCTGAAGCTTTTTGTACCCACAACCTGGAATACTTAATTTGAAATGGAAACAGAACGCTCCCATTTGCAATCCACAGAAGCTGAATAAACCACATTGTATCTCTCTGAAACCAAAAAAAGGAACAGAAGTCAAGGATCAAGTGACTTATGACACCAACTCTAATAGGAAACAGGCATGTTTTTTACTTTAGCACAAGGGAACAGAAAACCTTCTGTGTAACTAATGAAGAAGCAAAGCAGCAGCATCTCAAGGGATTTTCCCCCTAGACATGAAGAGAGTGCTTATTTAAAACCAGCATAAAATAACATCAAGAGGGTGGAGGGTGCTCATGCAACAGAAGAGAAAACAAAGTAAATAAAATATCACTTCTTATTAGAACTAAGTTGATTTCAAAACACACCAAGCAACTTCCTGGGTTTAGAAAGGTAAAAAGATTCTCCCTATTTATTTTGCATTAGAGCCAGCATGATGTAGTGGTTTGAGCACTGGACTATGACTCTGGAGACCAGAAATCAAATCCTTGCTCTGCCATGGAAACCCACTGGTTGACATTGGAAAGTCATATTCTCTCAGCCTCAGAGGAAGACAAGGACAAATCTTCTCTGCACAAATCCTATCAAGGGGAAAAAAAAACTCATGATAGGGTTGAATGTTCTCGCTAAAATGTGATAACAAATCTTTCTAAGAGAACCTTATGATAGGTTTGCCTCAGGGTTGCCATAACAAAATGATATGAAGGCACACAACAATGGTGGCAGAAGCAGCAATATACCCTGTTTCCCCGAAAATAAGACATCCCCATAAAATAAGACCTAGTAGAGATTTTGCTGACTAAGACCTAGCAATGTTTTTGTATAGAATTATATATACAGTATATAATAAATGTTATCTTTTTTGTTGTTGTTCAACAATAAATGTGAATTCTTTTTCGTGGAAAAATAAGACATCCTCTGAAAATAAGACCTAGCACATCTTTGGGAGCAAAAATTAATATAAGACACTGTCTTATTTTCGGGGAAACACGGTATTTGCATGGAAGCAGAAAGATTGCCTATACAAGTGGATAAATATCCATTGCCTCACCAAGGACTTTAAGGTCAGACAGTCTTTGGCAGGATGAAACCACAGCTTGGAAAAGTTACTTTTTTTAGAACTTCTAGAATCCCCCAGTCAGCATGGCCAGTGGTTCTAGCATCTCATGTATCTTACCCAACATTTCATCTTTGCATTGTTGCTAAGGTTCTCCATGTTCCACCCCCACTCAGGTACCATGCATTAGTTAGTGCTGACTATAAAAAAATAACTTTTTAAAGATGCCAATTCTTTAAAAATTCCATATTTGCTGACTGTAGGATTCTTAGAATTGTCAAAACATTACATTCCAATGGGGGAACAAATATTACATTCCAATGGGGGGAAAGGGTGGGGGAGTGAAAATTTATTTTAACTCCACAGAGATAGATCATTAGTCCCAGAATCCACAAACACAAGAGGAAGTTAAGCCTGCAAATTGCTGCTTAAACGATAGAGCACCATTTAAAAAAAGGATTCCTGAATAATTTTGGGAAGCCTAGGAGTGACAGTGAAAGACTTGAGACATCTAAGGTTTGTGCTGTATCATGCGGCTCATCCTTTCCACTGACAAAGAAAGAACGTGGCATCTGTTTATAGTGGTCACTTTCACATGAGAAACACCAAATGCCAACATCATACTCCATCAGCACTCTCCCAGTATATAACAAAAAGGAGAATATCAACAGTCATCCAGAGTGACTATAAAATTGCAATATCCTTGAAGGCGCTGTTAAACAAGGCATGAGTGGTAAAGCAGAATCAATGGTGATCATATCGGAGAATCTGTATCAAGAAACTTTTATTTTCACCATCTCTCTACTCACACAAATTGTCTCTCCCCTTTAGGCTCCTTTTTTGGGGGGCAAGGAACTGAATAAACTGTAGACTAGCAGATAAAAGATTGAGAGTGAACAACTCAGGTTTCCATATGCATACAATTCTTTGATGGGTTCCTTCACACTTGACTATACAGGCCAGATTTTGGGGTGATGCACAGGAAGAATTCTCTCTTTCTATGCTATCTGAGTTAATGAAGTTGTGTAAGATGTAAAGAGTAACTAAGGGGCTCTTCAGACTGCCCCTAAGGGGGGAGGGGAGGCTCCTCCTTTCCTGGATGGATCGGACCTGTGGCAGCCTCATGCCATGGCCTGTCCTGGCCTCTGGAGGGTGCAAAAAGCGGCTCCTTTTTGTACCCTCCAAAAGGTGCCATAGTCATGGCAACATGGCTGTATGGTGCCCCTTATGTGCTGCATCATCTGGATGCAGTGCCAGAGGCATGCCATAATGTTGCACACTGTCTGGAATGGCATGTGGCATCATAACATCCTGGGGGCAGAGTCAGGGCATCCATCATCAGGACTCCACCCACAGTCTGGCCTTTTGGGCCAGTCTGAATGGGGCCTAAAGCATCACAAATAATCCCCATGTTCTGCCTATACATTCTTCAGTCTTGGCTTGGGAGGGCAGCTGGAAATGAGGGTATTACCATCCATGAAGACATATGCTAGGTAGTGAGGAGGGGATGCCTTACCCCATCATTTTAGGGGGAGGTGATCTCTCTCTTTTCCTCAATCCACAAGATGTCGCCACTTGTTTATTTCTAGTCCACCCCTCTGAACAAGCAATCGGGGTGGATTACAACAAGGATTAAAATATCCCATCCTTTCCCTTACCACCCCCCTTTAAAAAGAGATTAAATCACAATTGAATTAAAACAAAAACTAGCTAAAATAAGTAATAAAAACAAGAGTAGGGAAAACGGACCCAGAGCCAAGATTGTGCAGAAGTGGAAACGGGGGAGGGAGGCTGGGGGAAAAAAAACCACTCTAAAACCTAGATTTGGAGCCGGGGGATGTTCACATTCTCTGGGAAGGCCTTGTCAGAAGAAATGCATCTTTAGGGCTTTTAAAAAGCCTTCTAAAGATGAAATAACACGCATCTCATCCGGCAGGTCATTCCACAACCTGGGGGCAACAGCCAAAAAAGCCCTCTGGGAGGTCTGCACCAGTCTGGTCTTCATGGGTTGCAGCAGGTTCCTCCCAGAGGACCGAAGTGTGCGCGGGGGGGGTTCGTATGGGAAGAGGTGGTCCCTTAGATAGGATGGACCCAAACCGTGCAGGGCTTTAAAGGTTAAAACCAGCACCTTGTACTGTGCCCGGAAACTGGTTGGCAGCCAGTGGAGAGCTTTAAGCACAGGAGTGATGTGCTCTCTCCTAGATGTTCCAGTGAGAAGTCTGGCTGCCATATTTTGGACCAGTTGTAGTTTCCGGGTTAGGCACAAGGGTAGCCCCATGTAGTGTGTGTTACAGTAGTCCAAATGTGAGGTTACCAGTTTCCAGATCCCTCATCTCCAGGAAAGGGTGCAGCTGGCGTATCAGCCGTTTAGCATATGTTTAGACATGCTGAAACTGCACACTGGACTCACATGATAATCCTGACTGTGATTCTTGACTAATTTTAAAGAAAACATAAAACAATAGAACAGATAGTTCCAGAGCAGAATTTTTTCAAATATTTTTTCCCAAGTGTAGCCAGACTGTTCCCCCCCCCCAAGAAAGATGTGTGCAAGAGAGATACAAGAACATTTCTGATTTTAGATCTTCTGCTAGCTGTCACGAGTGCTTGAGATCTTCATTAAAGGTAGACAAGAGGCATGATGTACACCATCAAAATAGCAAGTACTGGGTCACACATGAAAGGAGGGAAAATCCCACATGAAACTACTAATTAATCTTAAATCTCCTTTCCTTGATCTTTCTTTAGATCAAAATTTGCTTTCAAAACAGAAGATTCCTGCTCTTTTCTTTGGATAAAAGTACTTTTTTAAAAAAGTAAAAGAAAGTGTGTGTGTGTGGGGGGGCAGACCTGTGTCAAATTCCCAATTCCCCTTTCATAATGTACAGTTTTAGTGTGTGTCATGATGGTACCACGGTGTGAATTTTCTTCTAAGGGGTTGATTATTGCTAGAGGTTGGGGGCTGCCTTGGCAGGATAGAGGTCTGCAACACAATACTATCGCCACACAACAGCAAATTCTGCACAGGTTTTTTTTTTTTTTTTGCCCCCAAATAATGTCAGCCATTTTGCCACTTTTAAACATGCCCCCCATGCTTTTTACGATATGGTCAGGCTTTTTATGTTTGAATCAGGTAGTGATCAGAAGCCCCATTCTGGTCATTTTATTTTTTGGAAAAATGACATTTTAAAGTGTGTATGTGTGAGGGGGGCACACCTTAAAATGTGATGAATCAGTCTGTAGCAGCCACCAGAAATGGGGGAGAGGTACTATTGGTCATAATAGAGCAAATCTCCCAATAATTTTTGGATACTTGGGGGAGGCATGGAGATTCTTGGGGTGAAAACCAGTAAAATGGCACCTACCTTCACTCGGCATTTTTGGGTACTGATGGGTACTGATGGCTAGAGTAGGGGCACACACTAGGGGCAGATGTTTCTTTAGGAGAGTGGGGCTTCCACTATTTTTGACTGGGTTCCTCTGTTTCCTATAACATTACAAGCCAAGCTGGACAAGATGATGTGGCATAACCACAACCAGGAACTTGAAATTTGTTTTACTTTTCACTTCCAAGCAACCACAAAGGGCTGCTCATTTATTCAGAGAAACATTACTGGTGTAAGCAGTGTCTTCTTCCATTGAAATCCCTTCCTGGAAGATGCTATTTAGCTGTGGGGAAAATAAGGAAGACATCACCAATGACATCTATCACATTCAGTTGGGCCTGTTTGTTTGCCATTGCACTTCTATTTTTCTTCAAATGAAGTCAGGTGAGGAACGACATTAAGAAAGCTCACACACATGCTGTTCTGGTCAAAGACTACTCATGACACAGTATAGGTACATATTATTCTCTTTCTTGTCATTTTTGTTAAGGTAGTATTCTACATCAAAGCCCACAAATATTTGGCATAATACATTAAACAACTAGCATTAAAGATTGCCCTTAAATTGTCACTCACCCTGCCTCCCAGTAAGGTCAGTCTCTCTCTCTTTATGTGCACACACACACACACACACTTTTAAAACAAAAGTTGAATAAATCTTCCATGCCTACTTTGCTTCTCACATTAATTTTATTAAATATACATTTCAAGTACAGATTTTTTCTAGATTGCTGGAGTGCAGCAATGAATAGATAGCCTTATGGATTCAAAGCGGACACTGCCAAGGAAATGTTTAAAAGACCCACAGAAATGGTTAAATGATTATTTTCACTTATTCACTGTATCTCAGCTTTGGAATTGTTGGCATAAACATCTTGAGTAATACAATCCATAGAACTCTAGTTGTATTTTAAATTGACACGCCATTTTTATTTTGTTTCTGATGCTTAGAGAAGGTGCACAACTGGACAGAAAGTACAACTGCCCTAAAGAAGTGGCAGACCCAGACAGGTCTAAGTCATATGGTTACAACTGGGATAGATGGCAATGTTCTCCAGCTCTCATATTCTGTAATGACTATCGATGCTGGCTAGGACTAACAAATTGTTGTTGTGTGCCATCAAGTTGATTTCAACTTGTGGCGACCCTAAGGTGAACCTATCATGGGGGTTTCTTGGCAAGAGTTGTTCAGGGGAAGTTTTCTATTGCCTTAGTGAAATTATATGGCAAGCATCCCATTGACAAAGGCTGATCTACTGTAACCAGTGCATCACAAGGCCTCTGAGCACATATTGCAAGCATAGATACAACATAATGTAAGGTATGAATATCTGGGCAGAACTTTGATAAAGTCCCACAGTCCTGCAATATCAAAAATGGGGAAAGACAACAGTCTGCACATTCACTGCACATCAGATACCACATCATCTACACATGGTGAGATTGTGTACACACACCTGGTGTCCCACCATTAATGCAATCCAACCTTTTTCAGATGTTTGAACGTTTAGACATTGCTCCAGTCTGCCACAGATCTCCAGTGTTTTCAGGCCACATCATCAGCACAAAATGGCTCCTCAGTCTGAAAGCAATCTCCTATTAAGGCACAATATGACCCTTTCCCCAGAGCTAAAAACTGCCTCCTGTCATACGGATGTTTTTGTTGTACCCCCCCCCCCCCCATCCTCCACCACCACCTTTCCACCTTCCTTCTCAAAGGGATTACACCTGGCCTTAGCCCTCTCTTGCAGGGGAACTCAGGCTCCCTCTAGACTTAACCAATGATTTTTCAGATAGCCATGGTTCTTTCTCCATGTTTCCATTAAGTTGCTGATTTCCCAGCACTTTGTTTGGACACCTTCATAATTCTAAAATAATAAAATGTCCCTCCAAAGGTTTTATTATGGAGGCAAAGAACTTTTAAACGAAAATATGCTGGCATTTTTGGTCACAGCCTCTATTTTTTAATCCTGTACAAAACTGGACTGAAGCCCCCACAAATCTCTCTGAAATTGGATTCAGCCCTTCAGATGGAAAAGATTTCTTGCCCTTCCTTTGGTATTAGTGCAGAATGTGCATCATCACTTTTTTTTTTTTAATACAGAAGAGCAGCAGAGGGTTTAAAGGGAGAGCTAACCACCTCACACCTCCATTTACTGAATATCATGGTCATCAGAACACAAGCACAGGATCCTGTTGCTCCACTTTGCTGTAGGATGCAGCCATAAGCCACATGCTATAATCACTGAGCCCTGTTCCGCTGCATACATTGTCTTGAAATATAATTTAGCCATTATAATGCCTCGATAATAAACTGTCATGGGAATGTTTTTGGATGATCCCAAAAATTACAAACTGAAAAGTTTTTTTTTTAAAAAGGGCACTTCTCTTTCCAAAAGAAACATTACATGCACAGCATGTAAATTAATGAACCAAAATCTCCTTAATCCCTCTAGAGACTTTATCCTGATTTGCCATAATAGAAGGTAATGAATGGCAATGTACAGTCTCAGTAGTTTTAATCAGCCTAAATGCTAAATAGTTTTTATTTCTTTTTTAAATTGTAATCTAGAATTGTCCAATAGAAATGAAACAGGGTTTTAAAATATTAGACTATTCTAATACTGCAAACAGTGTATGCAAACAGTGCACAGAGTATAATGTGTACAAAAGCAGTACACATATCAGTGAGAGGTAATAATAATAATTTATTTATTTCCTGCCACTCCCCAATGCTTGAGGCAGGGTACAATATAGTTTAAATCACATCAAAACATTTAAGCACATTAAGTGTTAGCTTTTATGCTGTGACTGGAATGAAACACACATACGTTTGCACCTTGGTACTAAAGGAAGTCTGTTTGACAGTTATTCCTGTGAGTAACTAAAATGGGCAGGCACAAGAATCACCAACCAATTGTATCTTAGGCTGTAAGATCCATGAGGCACCACCATGACTGCACACAAAACCACATGCATTATGACTGTAATGCCACAATCAGAAGGGGAAAGGACTGGAAACCTTCATTGAATTCGACACATATCAGGGAAGTATTCATAGACATTCACCACTGATTTTCACTTCAGAGAAAAGACTAGAAAAGACTGGACATTTGAGAAAAGGAACATAATGACACGTTGAAGGCCATCCCTAACTGAACAACTGTAGGATGGTGGATGTTCTTGCTCCCAGAGCATCAACCAACTACTGCTTGGTTATGGATGGCTTGTACATATTGTCATAGGAGTTTATCATACGACGGAATTTGGGGGTATAATGCAATGGCAATCCGAACCCAATCATGGGGTTTCACCTAATTGCGTATGAGTGTATCTTACGCAGTTTCGGGTAAAAGGGAAATCATTCTGAACACAATCATGAGTTTTACGTTAATGCGTATAAGAGTATCTCACTTAATTTCGGGCAATGGGGGGTAATTTTCGGGAAATGGGAAGTCATTCTGAACGCATTCCAAATGCAATTAGATTTCACGTAAATTCGCTAAACTAGCAAATTTACATGAATTTGAATTGGCTCAGTTCAAAATTGGGAGAAATTCCTCCCGTCTGATATACACTCAGCCTTCCATATTTGTGGTTGACATTTGAAGGTTCGACTACTCAGGAGTGTGTCGATGCTGCTTAACTAGCTCAACCTTCCCCCCACCTTCTTCTCAATTTCATATCCTTCCAAAAGCCGCAGCCAGATTTTAAACTGCTTTCAGCCCATCAATCTCTTGTTTCTCTGTCACTGTCCTCTCAATCACCTATACTTCCAAAAAGCCAGCCAGAATTTAAACCCCTTTCCAGCCCACTGACCTTCTGGCTGGCTTTTAAGGAAGGACAGGAGATTGAGAGGACATTGATTGAGAGGAACAGGAATGGGGGCAAAGAAATTGAAGCAAAAGTGAAAGCTGACAGAGGTTTGTCTGCATTGCAGAAATAATGTAGTTTGACAACAATATAACTGCCATGGCTCAATGCTATGGAATCCTGAGATCTGCAGTTTGTTGTGGCACCAGAGCTTCCTGACAGAGAAGGCTAAATAGTGCAGAAAACCAGAATTTCATAGCACTAAGCCATGGCAGTTATACCGTGTTTCCCTGAAAATAAGACAGTGTCTTATATTAATTTTTGCTTCCAAAGATGCACTAGGTCTTATTTTCAGAGGATGTCTTATTTTTTTCATGATTCACATTTATTGTTGAACAAAAAATGGGCATGCTTCCAAACCAAAACTTTGCTAGGTCTTACTTTCGGGGGAGGCCTTATATTTAGCAATTCAGCAAAACCTCTACTAGGTCTTATTTTCAGATGATGTCTTATTTTAGGGGAAACAGGGTAGTGGTGTCATACTGCATTATTCTGCAATACAGATGCAGCCAGAAATAGAAGAAAGACCCTGAATGCAACTGTTCAATGACTTATGCACAGTGATAAGGAGAACTTTTATAATGATTTATCCTGAAAAACCAAAGTTGACAACAAAAAAGGAAGAACAAGAGATCTTTTCAACAAGAGCTGAGAAATCAAAGTGGTGATGTTCTATGATCAGCAAGGGAAAACATTACACGAATAAGCAGAAATAAAAAGAAGATGGAAACAAACTATATCATTGAGATGAAAGGGTGACAATTTCATTTGAAGAACCACCATATGAAGACAAAGGACTCTTTCAAACGGGAGGAATTTCTCCCAACTCCGAATGGAGCCAATGCAGATTCATGTAAATTCGCTTGTTTAGCGAATTTACATGAACCCCTGCTCCATTCGGAAGAACCCCTACTCCGTTCGGAATTACTTCCCATTACACGAAAATAACCCCCTCCTGCCCGAATTTGCATGCAAAGCTTTAATTCGCAATAAAGTAAAACCCATGATTGCATTCGAATTGGCTTCCCTCTTGCCCAAATTTGCGTGCGAAGAGTTAATTTGCAATAACATAAAACCCATGATTGCATTCAAATTGACCTTAAATTATACTTCCAATTTAGCCTCGTATGAAAGAGTAGCAGGCTTCAGTTTTACAAAGGAAGTGAGAACTGTACTCAGAGTACTTGAGAGAAATGAAGCACTAGAAGCAGATGGCACACCAATCACAGGGGGAGAAATAGGGGGGAAAGTGGGGGGTTACAAAAATCACAGGATGAACATATCATACATAAAGCAGGATTAGATTCAGAAAAAAGAGGCATAAAATTGGAGGAAGGAATATCAACAATTTAAGATATGCAGATGATATCATACTACAAGCAGAAAATAGTGAAGATTTGGGATGATTTCTATGAATGTTAACCAAACTAAGTCCAGATTAATAACTTCCTTGTAACTTGCAAACTGTGCATCTAATCTACCACTACTTATTCACATAGGAGTTTATCAGACGGGAGGAATTTCTCTTTATTGAGAATGGAGCCAATTGGAGCCAATTCGAATTCACGTGAACTCGCTAGTTTAGCGAATTCACATGAATTCCCATTGCATTCAGAATGTGTTCAGAATGACTTCCCATTACCCAAAAATGACCCCCCATTGTCCGAAATTGCATGAGATGCTTTAATTTGCAGTAACGTAAAACCCATTATTGCGTTCGGAATGACTTCCCTTTTGCCCAAAATTGCATGAGATACTTTAATTCACAATAACGTGAAACCCCATGATTGCATTCGGATTGCCATTGGGTTATACTTCCAATTTCCAACATCTGATAAGGTCCATAGTTATATCTAACAAATGCAATTATATGTAATGGGAAAAGGTACTGTATCGTTCACCAGACGTTGTTAAACAGCAGTACTCATTCTCCATTGTTACTACCTGATCCAGCTGTGGTTGATGGAATTTACAGTCCAGAAACACATATTCCTCACCTCATATGTAGAATAATTTTATGAATGGTTGCTTTGCTATTGACCTGTGGCTATGTAGAAAAAGCAGCACGATTCCTAACAGTGACAAAATGCAGCTGTGCCATGTTGGAAGAACACAAACTGATCTTTTAAATTTCACAGCTTTGCATTAAGTAGGATAATTTTAAGGACTGCCTCTAGAGTTTCATAGCCACTGATAAGGTTAATAAATTAATAAGTAGGTTATCCCAGAAAGTAAGGAACATCTCCTAATATAGCAAGAGAATCAAACACAGGAAGCTATAGGGAAATTTAATACTTCCCAAAGCAGTCAGCAGGCTATTATCCCCAGCAGGTTTGAAAGGGTGGGGAGAACCACAATTAGCCCAAATGCTTGTAGAGAAGTTCAGAAAACTGACCTCTGCAATAGCTGATGCTATCTAGAAACAGAGGTGACCTGAACAAGTAGCAAAAAATAATGATCCATTTCTCCCCCATCTCCCTTGAGGGGATATGAACCCTTGTGTATGTGTAGTCTGAAATACATTGGAGCATTTAAGTTCTACTTATCAACACCTGTGCAACAGCTCAGAGGGGAGAATGAAGATGAGCAAGTTAATTCTTTTTCCTTTTCTTATCTTCTTTACTGGCTCTATGCAGATTGGAAGGGTAACTCATGAAAGAACAGAAGAAACTTTTAAACTCATCTCTATGGGATGCAGAACCTTAGCAAACCAGAGTCCTACATCACTATGGAGACATATACAAGTAGAAAAGGCACTCCTATGGCTTTAGCTATCCCTCTAAATTGTGGAGGGAGATGGACACAGAACTAGGGTTCTCATCCTTGGGTGTTGATGTGACCCAGATTAGCATGTTAGAACCGGACCACCAGATCCGACTACCGATCTGAAGTATGTAAATGGACCTGTTGTTATCTTGTTTCCTTTTCCTATGTGTGTAAAAGCAAGGGTGAACTGTAACCACAACTTTGCAAACTAGTGAATGACCGGATGCCTGGTATGTGGTGTGTAGTTGTGAAGGCAATAGGCTTAAAAGTCTTTGCAGCAATGTTTTGGAAACTAAAGAGCTAACAAATGCATATACAGAAAAAGGCAGTCACTGAAGAGGCAATCCTGTCCTTGGAGGCCTGTAACCATTAGGGCCAGTCCCTGGAAATGCCTGTGTATTGAGCTAGGCCTGTCACCTGACCTTCTAATTTGACCCTCAGACTGATTGTGACTTTCTTTTCTGTTTACCAGTTCTGTTTGGATTAGTTTCTCATTTTATAGTTTGACCCTTGTATCAATTTGCTGTCTGCTTGTTTGCTGTGGGTCCCAAATGCTAAGAACAAGGTGTGTCTTCTTGGAGGAGAACACTGGGAAAAAGGGCAATTCCAAAGGATCCACAAAAATATATTTTATTATATCGTACTACATATGATTTTCATTATGCTGTTGTTGTGTGCCTCCAAGCCAACAAATATGGAAAACAAAGAGTAGCCAACAGACTGGAAATGGTCAATATATACCCCAAATCACAAGAGAGGAGAGAAAAAAGAATGCTGCAACTACAGGACCATGGCATTAATCTCACATACAAGCAGAATTAATACTCAATCCATATATGGAGAGAGAAATTCCAGAGGTGCAGGTGGGATTCAAGAAAGGAAGAGGCATTAGAGACCACATGGCAAAAATAAGATGAAACTTCCAAAAATAAGAATAAAACTTCTTTCTTTCAGTTAGTCTCAAAGGTGCTACAAAATCTCTCTACATACTGATTTTACACAGCTATATCTTTGAATAAAATGGCCAATGGAGCACAGGAATTCTAAGGGGAAAAAATCAACATGTGCTTTATTGATTATAGCAAAGCATTTGGCTGTATAGATCACAAAAAGTTATGGAGCATACTCAAGGACATGGGGGTGCCACTACATCTGACAGTTTTCAAGAGGCCACTAACAGAATTGAATTGGGAGAAACAGAATGGTTCTTAACAGGCAAAGTGGTTAGGCAAAGCTGCTTCCTATCACCCTACTTGTTTAATTTATATGCTGAAAACATCATAAGAAAAGTAGAGTTAGAATCAGAAGAGACAGGAGATAGGGGGAAGAAATGTCAGCAACCTAAAATATGCTGATGACACAATAATATTGGGGAAAGACATCACAGAATTGAAACAGTTATTAAAGAAAATAAAAGATGAAAGTGCAAATGCAGGATTAATGTTGAACAGAAAGAAAACATGGGCCCGATACAGACGGGCACTAAGGAGCGCCCTCATCACGTCTTAGGCTTGCCTGGAGGTGAAGCGTATACACGCCCAACAAATCTAGCGTGTGACGAGGGCGTTGTTGCTGTGCAGCGCTGTATACATGGTGTACACAGCAACTACATCGCAGCTGCACAGCTGTGACTTCATAGAGGCGCCATATGGCGGTTTTTTCTATCTTTTTGCATCGCAACTGCAACACAAAAAGGAGCTGCTTTTTTTTTTTGGCTCCTTTTTTAGTCCGCACCTTCACCACTCCATCTGGTTGCTGCGGCAAAGGTGTGGACGAAAAAGATGTGGTGCCAAACCGCCCTTTTTGGGCGGTCTGTAAAGCCCTATACATAATGATCACAGAAAAAATACATAAATTCAATCTAGAGGAAATCAAAATAGTCACAGAATTCCCCTACCTAGAATCAAGAATTGACCAGAGTGGTGACTGCAGTCAGGAAATAAGAAGAAGACTAGGAATGGGTAGGACAGCTATGAAGGAATTAGAAAAGATCCTAAAGAATAGAGATATACAACTGAGTACTAAAGTTAGAATCATCCAGGCTATCATATTCTGCGTTACCATGTACAGATGTGAGAGCTGGACAGTAAAAGAAACAGACAGAAAGAAATCAGTGCATTTGAGGTGTGGTGCTTGAGAAAAGTGCTTATGATTCCATGGACAACCAAAAAGACAAACAGATCAGGAGAGGCCTAGCAACACCATCGGGCCTGGCCTCAAGTTGAAGAGCCCTCCTTCCTGACAACACCATCTGCCCTAGAAGGGAGTGAAAGGACAGGTCAAACTCCATCGGGCCTGTCCTAGATTAAGAAGCAGAGCCCTCCCTCCATGCCATCTGTCTTGGTCCAGGAGTCAGAGGGAGAGAAGAACTTTCGGACCTGATCCCCTTCCCCACCACCTCTCCCTTTTCCTTTTGTGTCCTGTCTTTTTAGATTGTAAGCCTGAGGGCAGGGAACCGTCTATTAAAACAATAATTGTAAGCCGCTCTGATAGCCTTTAGGGCTGAAGGGCGGGGTATAAATAAATAATAATAATAAAAATCAAACCAGAACTCTCCTTGGTAGCCAAGATGATCAATTTGAGGCTGTTGTACTTTGCCCACATAATGGGAAAGCACAGATCACTAGAAAAAACAATAATGCTAGGAAAGGTAGAGGGTAGAAGAAAGAGGGGAGACCTCATGCCAGATGGATGGACTCAATCAAAGGGGTTATGGGCACGAGTTTTCAGGGCTTGAGTAGAGCAGTGGAGGTCAGGGAGCCTTAGATGTATCTCATCCACAGGATTGCCATGAGTCGGTGTCTACCTGTGGGAAACTAACATCAACAAGGTGCAATTATCATAGGGTTTTCTTGACAAGTTTCTTCAGAGGGGGTTTTCCATTGACATCCTCTGAGGCTGAGAAAGTGTGACTTGCCCTATGCTCAAGTGGGGAATCAAACCTTGATCTCCAGAGTCACAGTCCAACACCCAAACCAATACACCAGGCCGACTCTCATTATGGAGATTGTGTATTGCAACAGCACCAACACAATTTTCTTCAAGAATCGAATCTGCCTTTAACAGAACAAACTTTCTTGAAAGCAGAATCATGGAATTGCAGAAGCTGAAGGGGTATTTTGAACCATTGAATTCAAACCCCTGCTCAATGCAGAATCTCCAGCTAAAGCATTCCCAGCAGGTAAGTGCCCAGCCTCTTTCTGAAGACATTCAGAGAAGGAGATCCCACCACCTCTCCAGGCAATTGGTTCCACTGTCAAATTGATATTACTATCAAGACATTCCTTCGAATGTTCAATACAAATTTACCCTTCTGAAGCTTAAAACCATCAGACATGGTCCTATCCTCTGGGGCAGCAGAGAACAAGCATGCACTCTCTTCTTTGTGGGGTATTTAAAGAGTGTAGTTATGTCACTTGTATTACTTTAACATTTCAGAGACAATTAACATCCTAGCAGCTCTCTGGATAAGTATTACTGAAACAGACCAAGATTTATGACCAATGTAAAAATTTCCTTTTCCCATTTTTCTTTTTGTTATCCCAATTCACTTTCATTCAACCTACATAACTATGTGACTACGCATACATCTGAGACCTGAATATTGTACTCTATCAGTGAATCCAAAGTAAAATGTATTCCACAAAAGTTTAGATTGCCTTAAAAGCTGCCACCATACTTCTTTGTTTTTGTTAAAATCTTCCCCTTCTTTTTCTGCTGAAGCAGACTAGCATGATTATCTCTTAGAAAAAGTATTTGTCAAGTGTCATTTTAAAAAAAAACCCCAAACATCCAGAAGGTGCCTATTGGCAAGATTATCTGGTATTCCATATTGTATGCCATGTGTTTTACATCTTGCATTTTAACAGTCATTGTACGAAAATAAAGATGTCCGAATGCAATCTGCCATGCAAAATACAATCTTCTCTCATAAACTGTGCTACAGTTAGATACAGAGGATGATCACATGCAGGCAGAATTCCAGTTCCACAGAGAATGTATTTTAAACCTGGCAATTGCAGTCCAGTGTTATCTGGAGGCTCACTTATTCTCCATCCTTGCTTTATATCATGACAATCACAGATAAGGCAGTACACAGAATCCCTTTTTTAAAAAAGCAATAACAATATTGCTTTATCAAAAATTAGAATGTATCCACAGTATAGCATAGTTTGAAAAGATATGTTGGCATTTCAGCTATAGTGATTCTAGCTAACTGATAGGTTATGCATACTCAGTCTTTTGCGCTGATAACTGAAACAGGCCATACAAGTACTTGCCTCATCTGTATAATCCTCTTTTCCCCAGCCTGTTGATTCTTTCTTCTCTTTTCCTTTCTTCGTTGCTTTATCTTTTTCCTTCTATCTGTCTCTCTGCAGCCTCCCTCCAACTTTCCTTTCCCTTTTCTATGTGAATCAAATGTAATAAGCAACATGGAAAATACAAAACTCAAGAGATAAGAGAGGGTTGGGCTGTAGGAGTTTGGGTAGGGAAAACGGGAGAGTAGTCAAACATTCCTTTTTTTAAAAAAGCTTTAAAAGTCTTTGCCTGGCCACAAGGAAATGGGGTGAGATGTTGCTCCTTTTTGCCCTTTATAAGAGAATAACAATAGCCATAGTGCAAAAGCTCAGCAGATTTTTCTGTCTGGGATATTCATTAAGACCTTGCCCAAGTATTTCCTGTAAATTGCTTGGCTCCCCTTTGAGGCATTCAGCAGGTATATAGAATGCCAGTAAATTATCTTGCAGCTCTGCAGGACTCCTATGAGTTGCTAATAGGATATAAATAATCCAAGGTGTCTAGCAAGAAGACAGGTGGTATTCATAATACTGTGGTTGGATTTTTTTCTTCTTAATCAAGTAAGTTCCTAGCCTGAATATTTGCTTCACCTTGTGAAATCATAAAATAGTTGAAATAGTTTATTCTCTTTGAGATTTTTTTTTAAAAAAATCTCACAGTAATCACTTAAAAAAACCCTCACACAACTCTGTACAATAATATCATTACACTCTTTTCCTACGTTGTAAAACATTGGTTCCCAAACTTTGGTCCTCCAGAGGATTTGGACTTTGACTCCCAGAACGCCCAGACAGCTTAGCCAACAGTCAGGAATTCTGAGAGCTGAAGTCTAAAGAATCCGAAGTACCAAAGTTTCGGAACCACTCTTCTAAAATATGGTCTAAGTTAGACGGGTGTGACTTTCCTTGAAACAATGGGTGCAGGTGCCCTACTGTTTAGTCCATGAGTGGCCCATGTTCTAAAAAAGTCTTTAGATTCAGTTACTGTTACAGCCTATCCTAGCCATTTCTAATTTAGTGCCTTCCACATGTTTGAGTACCACTCTCACAATCTTCTACCATGTTGCATTGGGTTATGTGGATTCAAATTCCAAAATATCTGGAGGGCGCCAGGTTGGGAAAGGCTGTCCTTGCTGTTTCTTTATGCATATATAAATTGTCGGCATCCATTTTAAATTAAATTCAGGATTAAATAATAAAATATTGTTGTTAACTGCTATCAAGTCAGCCTCGGCATGACACCATGAATGAGAGACCAAATCACCTTATCATCAACCACCCTGTTCAGTACTTGCGGATTCATAGTTGTGGCTTCCATGACTGAGTCCATCCATCTGTAATGTAGCCTTCCTCTTTTCCTACCACCCTCTACCTTAGTGGGATGACAAAGGATTGATCAAGAGTGTTCCTGCCAAACTGGGACAATTGAATGGCAAATGTTTGGTCAACTCAATGTTTCTACTCAGGACTAATGAGGAATATTAGATAATTGCCCAGGATGTTCTCTGTTGTTATGGCACAACTCTGCAGTTGTCAACCCTGTGCAATTTGAACCTTTGCAATGACATGTTTCAAAAGTTTTTTTGTGGAGCTTTCAGTCTATGTGGTCATCTTCTAGAAGAATTCCTTTCTGATGTTTCACCAGCATTCAGAGACGATGCCAGCCACAGATGCTGGTGAAATGTCAGAAAGGAACTCTTCTAGAACATGGCCACATAGCCCAAAAGCTCCACAAAAACTATGGATGCCGGCCATGAAAGCCTTCAACTCCACATGTTTCAAAAGTTTCAGCCAAAACCTGTCTTCATTTAAGATTCAAATTAGCCAACCCACAGTAAACATTTTAGCATGCACAGTACAAGACCTATAAGCTTCCTTTTACCCTATTCCTATACATGTTCCCAACTATTTACATGCCACATTAATTATATTATATGAAGTATGACAGAGCTTCCTCATTGGATCTAGGCAAAAGACCACCAGCACATACCTTGTGAATATTTAGTATGTTTCGTATGGACATTGAAGTAATGGACAAGATGGGCTCTCCTCCCAAGTCCACATCCAGCAGCTGATAGATGGCTAAAGCCACTATCCATGATGTGGAAATTCAAACTGATCAAGTAAACCAAGCAGATTAGCCTTTAGGAATTCTAGTTTAGCCTCCCAATAGAGAGGAATGGCCACGAGGCTCTAAAAGGATTGTCATTGTTGCACCCAAACACCTTCTGACAGATGTGGTGGCCTAAGTTTGGCTACAGGTACAAATGGCCCTTGTAGCATAACTCTAATGAATGAAGGATGGAAGGAAGGGATACAGAATCTTCTTCTTTACACAATGTGACCTATTTATAATTTAGGCAGGTTTGGGAATCATGATGTTGAACTATACAAACTGTAAATGTTTCTTGCCAGTAGTCCTGGTAGTCCCATCCCCTAAAACTGCTGGGAGTTGCACCCCAACAACATCTGGAGACTGTGAACAATTCCCACTTTTTGTTTTAAGGGATAGGACTACCAGTGGTGGGCCAGTATGATATTATGGTTTGAACACTAGACTAGGCTATTAGGAGACAAGAGTTTGAATCCTGGTTCAGCCATGGAAACCTACTGGATGACCTTGGGATAGCCACACTCTCTCAGCTTCAGAGAATGGCAATGGCAAACCCACTCTGAAAAAAACTTACCAAGAAAACCCTGTGATAGGTTCACCTTAGGGTTGTCATAAGTTGGAAATGACTTGAAAGTGTACAACAACAACATTACCCGTTACAACCAAGGACACATTTGGACTTGTAAAATTCAATCTATATTGACCAACAAGTACACAAGGAGTTTCCTTTTACAGGGTCAGATCCTTGGTTCATTTCTTCCAATCTAGATCATTCTCCGCTTGACTCATTTTTTGTCTCCACTTGGTTTACAAGTACAAGCCATAACAGAATCACTGGCAAGTGGTTTAGTAGTGACATGGTACATCTGAGCTTCCTCAGTGAGCATTTTGAGGTTTGTTTGTTTGTTTGTTTGTTTAATGAAACTATTCTCTTCTCTTTCTGGACAGATCCCTCTCACTTTGTAACCTTGGTGTAGGCACTTGTTGCAGGTGCAAGTTACTGCATTGCCTCCTTATGAATCGTGTGTGTGGCCCAGGTAGTCTCCATTTTATTTGCTTGTGAGGCATATTTTTATTTTGACAGTTACATACTTAGGTCAAGGCAATTGAAGAGATAGCTTTATTGAGGGCTAGGGGGAAATGAGAGCTTCCACACATCACCAACAACAGTCCTAGCTGTGTGAACTTGGTCTGCTGAATCTGGTTGTATATATGCAAGAACCTCATGAAATCAAACTTTCTTTGAGAGAAATGGCACTCAATTTGTAAGCAGCTACGTGTTACATGCTAGAAAAAAATGTGCATGCCAACAAAATTGATTTCAACTTTGGACATAATCACCAATTCCTGGTAGAATGTTCCTGCAGAGTATTACCGCTTTAAAATGGGAAATAAGCAGGATGAACTTGAACTCCTAGCACAACAAGGGAAATATGATATAATAGGCATCACTGAAACCTGGTGGGATGAGTCTCATGATTGGAATGTAGAAATAGAGGGATATAACATTTTTAAGAGAAACAGGCCAAACAGGAAAGGAGGAGGAATAGCATTATATGTCAGGGATATTTACACCAGTGAAGAGATGCAGGAAGTCAATACTGGAAGCCAGGTGGAGAGCATCTGGATAAAAATTAAAGGAGAGGGAAATAACAGGGATGTTACTGTGGGAGTCTACTACAGACCCCCGACTCAGGCAGAGGAATTGGATGATGCCTTTCTAGAACAGATAATCACATACTCAGAAAAGAGAGATGTAGTAGTGATGGGTGACTTCAACTATCCTGATATTTGCTGGAAGTCAAACTCAGCCAAATCCTCAAAGTCTAGCAAATTCCTCACTTGCCTGGAAGACAATTTCATTGTCCAAAAGGTGGAAGAGGCAACAAGGGGATCAGCCATTTTAGATCTGATCTTAACCAACAGGGAAGACCTAGTTGATGGGGTGCAAGTGGTTGGATCCTTAGGTGGAAGTGACCATGTTCTCCTGGAGTTTGTAATACAGTGGAAGGGAGAAGCTAGGCATAGTCAGACACGCACTCTAGACTTTAGGAGAGCTAATTTCAATAAACTTAGAGAAATACTGGGAGTGATCCCATGGTCAGAAATACTAAAAGAAAAGGGAGTTCAAGACGGATGGGAGTTTCTCAAAAGGGAGATATTGAAGGCACAATTTCAAACAGTTCCAATGAGGAAGAAAAATGGAAGATGTCTCAAGAAGCCAGGATGGATGACTAAGGAACTTTCAACTGAGCTAAGTTTTAAACGGAACATGTATAAGAAATGGAAAAATGGAGAAATCACGAAAGAGGAATTCAAACAAATAGCCAGCACTTGTAGGGATAAAGTCAGAAAAGCTAAAGCGCAGAATGAACTCAGGCTTGCTAGAGAGGTTAAGAACAATAAAAAGGGCTTTTTTGGATATGTCCGCAGCAAAAGGAAGAAGAAGGAAACAGTGGGGCCACTGCGTGCAGAAGATGGCAAAATGCTAACAGGGGACAGAGAAAAGGCAGAATTACTCAACACCTTCTTTGCTTCAGTCTTCTCAGAAAAGGCAAAGGGTGCTCAACCTAAGGATAATGGAACAGGAGACAGAATAGAGGAAATTCAGCACAGAATAAGTAAAGAGGTAGTACAGGAATACCTGGTTAACCTAAATGAATATAAATCTCCAGGACCAGATGAACTACATCCTAGAGTATTAAAAGAACTGGCAAATGTAATATCAGAGCCATTGGCAATAATCTTTGAGAACTCTTGGAGAACAGGAGAAGTCCCAGCAGACTGGAGGAGGGCAAACGTTGTCCCCATCTTCAAAAAGGGAAAAAAAGAGGATCCCAACAATTATCGTCCAGTTAGTCTGACATCAATTCCAGGAAAGGTTCTAGAGCAGATCATTAAGCAGAGAGTCTGTGAACACTTAGAGGCCAATGCCATAATCACAAAAAGCCAACATGGGTTTCAGAGAAACAAGTCATGCCAAACGAACCTGATCTCTTTTTTTGATAAAATTACCAGCTTGGTAGATGAAGGGAATGCTGTGGATATAGTATACCTCGATTTCAGTAAGGCCTTTGACAAGGTTCCCCATGACATTCTTGCAAACAAGCTTGCAAAATGTGGGATAGACAAGTTAACTGTTACATGGATTTGTAATTGGTTGACTGGCCGAACTCAAAGGGTGCTCAACAATGGCTCCTTTTCATCCTGGAGAGAAGTGACCAATGGGGTCCCACAGGGTTCTGTCCTGGGCCCAGTGCTATTCAACATCTTTATTAACGATTTGGATGACAGAATTGGGGGCATACTTATCAAATTTGCAGATGACACTAAACTGGGAGGAGTAGCTAATACCCCAGAGGACAGGATCAAAATTCAAAATGACCTGAATAGACTAGAAAGCTGGGCCAGTGCTAACAAAATGAAATTCAATGCGGAGAAATGTAAGGTTCTGCACTTAGGGCGGAAAAATGAAATGCGCAGATATAGGATGGGGGACACCTGGCTGAATGAGACCACATGTGAAAGGGATCTAGGAGTCCAAGTAGACCATAAGCTGAACATGAGTCAACAGTGTGATGCGGCAGCTAAAAAAGCCAATGCAATTTTAGGCTGCATCAATAGAAGTATAGTTTCTAGATCAAGGGAAGTTATAGTACCACTCTATTCTGCTTTGGTCAGGCCCCACCTGGAATACTGTGTAAGTTCTGGGCACCACATTTCAAAAAAGATGTGGAGAAACTGGAGCATATCCAAAGGAGGGCAACTAAGATGGTGAAGGGTCTGGAAACCTTGCCCTATGAAGAACGCCTTAGGGAGCTGGGGATGTTTAGCCTGGAGAAGAGAAGGTTAAGAGGTGATATGATAGCCCTGTTTAAATATTTGAAGGGATGTCATATTGAGGAGGGAGCAAACTTGTTTTCTGCTGCTGCAGAGACTAGAACGCGGAACAATGGATGCAAACTGCAGGAAAAGAGATTCCACCTCAACATTAGGAGGAACTTCCTGACAGTAAGGGCTGTTCGACAGTGGAACACACTCCCTCGGAGTGTAGTGGAGTCTCCTTCCTTAGGGGTCTTTAAGCAGAGGCTGGATGGCCATCTGTCAGGGATGCTTTGACTTGGAGTTCCTGCATGGCAGGGGGTTGGACTAGATGGCCCTTGTGGTCTCTTCCAACTCTATGATTCTATGATTCTATGATTCTAAAAGTTGGAATCTCGGAAAGAGCACACCTTCACACTCTTATCCTCCTGACAAGTGATGGGTAATGGCAAACATGACATCTTTAGAAGTATATTACTGAACGATGAATAGTCACAGGGAAGCCAATTCATAATCATATTTGCCAAACTGTAGCTATTCAGAATGTCAAGGGGACAGGTAGGAACACCTTTCAAAACTACGGAGAGCACTGGTTTATTCTCCTTTTGGGCATGCCATGCTTGTTAGCATGCAAATTCTCTTGCCACACATAGAAATGTTAATTTGTATTTTCATGCAAGAGCGGTGTTGCAAGAAAAGTGGCATCCCACTGATGTCAACATTCTTTAAATAGCCCTCAGCAGCTGATTTGCCTTAGTTGTGAACAGAGATTCCCTTCCTTTTCTGCCAGTTCCAAGGCAGTGGTATATGAAGCAGGGAAATTTGTTCATTTAATTTTAAAGTAACATAATTGCCATCACCACTGTCACTGCCATCAACAAAGACAGAAAAGGTGATATGGAAATATACTTCTCCTAGGAAATATTTAAGATATTCCTCTCAGATAAATGTTACACATGAATCCTGGTCCGTGTGCCTTCCTTGTTCCTAAGGTACATTATTTCTGTCCTCTCTTCAGACTTCTCCAAATTTTTAATCTATTTATTTAGGTTATTCCAAAATATTTTAAGGCTGAAATCTTATACAAACTCAGCTGGGATGTTGGATTTAATTAGTGTGTAAATTTTCCATTAATTTTTGCACAGAAAACAGTACATTTTACAAAAAAACATATTGTTTTCTGAACAAAAATAGCTAAAATAAAATAATAAAAATGAAAAAAAAATGCAAGTATTCTCCTCACCCCATGACTTATGTCAGCTTCTTTCTGACATTGCTAGACTTATGTCAACTTCTTTCTGAGTATGAACGGAGGGAAAATCACTCATTTTGTATTTCCTGATATAGTTTACAAAAACTAACATAATTCAACATTTTCATTTATATGAATTCATCAAAGCAGTGTGCCAATCAAAAATGTGTGCAAAATACATATATGGGAGCAATTGCTTATGCTTGTGTGTGTATATATAAATACTGGGAATAATTTTTGAATAATTGAAAGTAATTTACAAAATCTTATATTGGGTTACTCTGCTTGCAAAAATACACATACTGTGTTAGGGAAAGTGTGTAGAAAATGTGTTATCTTAGGAAAAATGTACGTGAAAATGCATACAAAAATTGAAGAAAATAATGTTTAAGGTGGAAAAATTGGAAGTTGCACAAAACCAAAATGGAGAGGTTTCTCCAGCATAAAATAGACATGGATTTTATCTATTATTCCAAACTGAATGCTACTGATAAATTTCCTGGAGAGTATTCAAAATGAAAGAGTGGGACAGAAATGTTTCGGTAATATTTGCTATCACCATTTTGTGATTAGCTCTTAACCCAATGACTCACTATTTGGCAATAACTCATGTCCTTGAATTTTCACTTCCTGCTCTTGTTACTACTGTACACTCCACTCCCATGTTGAGCAAACAGCCTGAATGTTCTCTCCGAGCCTTAACCTTGTTCTAAGTTTTATGACTATCTTTTCCATTCAGTTCTTTTTCTTTTATACCACCTGATCTTTGGCAGCTGCAATCTTATATCCATTGACTCCAGAAGTAAGCTGCACTGAACTTAGGGGAACTTATATCTGAGTGACGTGCGTAAGACTGTGCTGTAAATCTGTTTGCTTTACTGGCAAATTTGTCAAACAGGATTCCTCATGATATGTTTATGCAATCACTATAAAATGCTAACATACACTTGACATGAGCTCCTCATTTATGGTTCAGCATTGCAGATAAATGCTGGATGAGGGAAGAGCATCATAATGATGCAGTCAATGGCTGCACTTTCATAGTAAGGGAGAGACAGCTACAATTATCCTATAATAAATAAAACCTGTAAGCTCAGACTAATGGTTATTTCAGCAGCTGACAAGAGACAGTATAAAACTGAGCAATATTTCTGAACAGTTCTACATACAGTCCACAGCGCTCATTATTATTAGGAATATCATTTATACAGCTCGATGCTTCAAAGGTGGGATTAATGGAAGGGTTGAAATTTGCAGGCAGTGGGATTTGTAACACAGGTTTCTTAATTGGAAAATAATGGAATAGTTAGTGATAGTAATTTGTTTAATTACCAAGAGATAACATCATGGATTAGAGCATGCAAAGGTGTGTTGGGATAGGAGGGTTGAATGAATCAATGACTGTTAGGGGTCCTATCAATATGGAGAAAATGAGAATTATTAGTTTTACTAGAGAAGAAAGGCAAATGTTTCACTCACTTTCACTAGTCTCATACTCCATTTCTACTTCTGTTTTTCCTCCTCTACTTCTGGTTCTTCTATGTTCTTTAAAACAAAACCAAGGATCGTTTCAATTTTAGGTGAAAAGCAATTACTCTAAACTAAAATATGACATTTTAAAAACATAATAGACAGTCACATCTCCCCCAACCCATGATTCCATCTTATTATTTCCCCAATTAATGCACCATAATGACACCTTTTCATTACCTCTCTCGTGGGCACATGTATCAGCAAAGAAACTCCACTGCCCCTTTTAACTCCCCCAAAGAAAATAATGTTTTCAACAGATTACGGACATATATTTCAGTGAATTATTTTGTTGGAAAGAACATATGGCCTCAGGGATCATGTCAATCCTAACAGCAAAATACAGACCCATCCATCATTTGAGTTGTAAAAGCAGAGATTGCCTCCTTATGTGGCTAAAGTCTAGGACAAATAAGTGTTGGGCAGTTCTTGGGGGAAAAAACCTCTCTAGACACTGGAGTAGCCAAAGGGAAATGCTAACATTTGTTGTTTTTTAAATCAGTACTTCAAGTGAAAATATGGCAGAAAACTGGCAGAAGATTACAGTTTAAGCAATATTTTGGCTACCTTGACACAAATTTCACAGTAGTACAAACATCAGAGGTATCAGGATAGAAATAATAATTGACGGACCAAAATCATGAATAACAACTTATTTCTTAAAATATGCTGCTTTGATTTTTTTTTTTTTTTTGGAAATTTCTTTTTTGCTAAAATTTAATTTAGTGACCAAAATGAAAAGAAAACTTATGTGATTATTTTTTTTTTCTAACTGGAAAGATTTGTTTGTTTGTTGTGTTGTCCAAACATACAATAAATAAGCAGTGTTACACTTTCATGTTGAAGAGATTTGAAATAAGGAGATTAAAGATGATATTTATTCACATAATAATAATAAATAAAATAAAATAAATAATATGCTTGGCAGTAAATCCCAACAAACTGAATGGGGCTTATGTTTCAGACTTTAAGTAGATAAATGGGATGCTCAACTCACATAAGGATCCTGTCCTTTGCTAACAGTAAGGTGTGGACTCATATTCTTAACCCATTTATAAATCCAAAACTAGTTCATGTAAAAAAGTTACATATCCAGCTGTTGATCATGACCCCCTAAAAATACATCAGATATGGCTGAACAGAAATTGAGTACACTACAAGATTAACTGTCCACACCAGCAGAAGTTTCTATGTCACAAAATGAATTTGCAAGATTTCATCTCCGTAGACACTGCTGCCTCATTTTGCACAATATTCATCTGGGAACCATGCCGGGAAATTTTTAAAATATCTGCTTCACAGTATCACAAAGTCTCCAGATTATCAGTCTGAAGAACATGCACTCAGTGAAAATACTTTTGTTCTGTTATTGCATACAATTTAATGGTAGAAAGAGTAATATCTAACAAACAACTTTATGTCTGGCATTTGTTAATCTTTGCTCTAATTTAACACAACGCTGTCTTTACTCTTAGATTTCAAGTTGTGGGTATTTTGGTGAAGAAGTGATCAGAGAATTGCTTAGTTTTTCTTTCCACAAGAGGTGGGAATTTTCTAAGGGAAGCTCAAGGAAAACAATCTAATAATAATAATAATAATAATAATAATAATATTTTATTTTTAGCCCGCTCCTCTGTATCCAATCAGAGCGGGTTACATCAATTAAAAAATATAAGATAAAATATACACGACCCATACCCAACCACCCGCCCCTTAAAATTGAATTAAACTAACATCAATTAAAATGACATAGTCAAAATTACAATTTAAAGCAGCAACTCATTGCATAGATATCAGGGTCAAGATGTTAAAGTGTTAATAGGAGAGCTTAACCCAAACAGAGCCAGGAGGTTAAGGACTTTCTGGGAAGGCACATCTCAACTCAACTGTCCTGAACTGGAGCTTTAGATGTCACCGAATTCTGGGAAATAAGAATTTCTACAAGTATACACTAAAGCACCAAATCCTGTCTGCTACTGGAAGCTAACTGGGTCAGCCTTTGTTAGTACTTGGGTGGGAGACTACCAATGAATACTTGGAGTTGTAGGCAACATTTCAGAATATTTCATTATTGAAATGTACATATCCCTAAATCAATTTATCTTAAAATATGTCATTTACAAAGCATTTTGTTATACAGTTAGCCCTCAGTTACCTTGGGTTCTTTATTCACAGATTCAACTATACATGGCTTGAACATATCCCAAATATATATATATATATATATATATATGTAATATACCAAAAAGCAAACCTTGATTTTGCCCTTTTATACAGGAAACACTATTTTACTCTGTATTTAATGGGACTTGAGCATCCATAGATTTTGGTATCCACGGCGGGTCCTAGAACCAAATCCCAGTGGATACTAAGGGCCCACTTATATTAGTGTGACCTGAGAATTTGTAAAATTTAAAGAAGTGCAAAATCTGAAACATGGTTTGATCTGCACATTATTCCAGGAAACATGGATTCCTCTAGTGTTCCTAGTTATGATTTCCTGTAACATTTAATAGATGGAAAAAAAAACTTCTGAACTCTTCCCAGTCACACCAGAGAATAGAGGAGAAGCACCTCAGTCCTGTGCACAGAAAGTTACTTCTAAAAAGTTATTAACTACTGTTACAGATCTGGGGTCCAAAACAAGTTGATTACAGTTATAGTTACAATTCTTTATTATTCAAAGGGAAGTAAAATATTTTTGTTTAGTTAATTTTGAACTATGGCATAAGCCACTAGCCTTTGATCTAAAATGCACTTAGATGGTGAGGTCACACAATCTCTTTAATAATACGAGTAACTAAAACCTTTGCAGTTATAACACAAGAAGAGCGATGTTATCCTTGATCACCTACAATCATAATGTAATATAATCATGATTTGGGATTGCAATCAGGAACTGATTGCAGACAAGTATTGTTTGTAACTAGTTATTTCCAAGCTCTGGCTAAACTATGGTTCAGCTCATGGCCGCAGGAGTTTACTGCATACTGTGAAGCTGTGGACAAGTCTAAATAGGGACCACCAAATGTAGTGTCCACACGCGAATCAAGGAACAGGAAAGACACTACAGACTGGGCCAGCCAGAAAAATCAGGAATAGCAGAACAGGTTATAAACCAACCTGGGCATAAAATGCTATTTGGAAACACTGACATTCTGGACTATGGTCAGAATGCAGAGGGAAGCCATTGAAATCCACAAACATCTGGACAACTTCAACAGGAAAGAATAAACCCTGAAAGTAAACAAAGTTTGGCTACCAGTCCTGAAAAACACCAAAATCAAGACACAGCACATGCAAATGAACATCACCCAGGGTCAGAAGCATTCCCAGCCGACAATAGATCACAAAAACTTCTTGCATATCATCCCATCCTGAGGCCTTGCCATTCACCAACAGACCAACACAGAGATTAACATGCAAATCACTTCCTTTCATCCAAAGGCCACCCAGTATGTGTGTATATGTGTGTATGTGTGTGTATCCCCCACTTCCATGCTACCATTTTCTGGAGATGCCAGCCATAGGTGCAGGTGAAATGTCAGGAATAAATGAACATGGCCACATAGCCCCCTCCCCCCCAAAAAACACAAAAAACCATGGATGACCGCCATGAAAGCCTTTGACTTCACAAGATTGGGGATACATCTGGGGTAAAGTCAGGAATGGGCCCCACTTGCACCCACACTCTTCATTATGTAGAGAGCACAATAGTGGACCACGGCTCTAATGTCTTCAGCTAACAGTCACCTGCACTGAACTGTAATGACTTACAATTAATTTGATAGTCCAGTTGACGGGAAAGATAACATAACAAATGATATAACACAGGACAATATAAAAATATTAAAATTGCACAAGGAAGTAGCATAACCTACCCAACTAGGAAAAGTCTGTCTTTCTACTAAAGTGGCATTCATAAACATTCTGAAAATTGGAGAAGGAGCTATCTTATACTGAATCAGACTATTGGTTTATCTAGGTCTGTTTATCTATGATTGATGGAAGCACTCTGGGCTTTCAGGCAGGATTCTTTCCTAGCTCTTTCTAGTAATCCCTGGAGACGTCATCTTGCTCCTCTTTAAGTATTAACTCAGCCTGACCTTGCTTAGCTGATATGATGCTGCACAATATATATGTGTGTTGTCATGATCACTGGTCATGCCAGTTTTGTAAGTCTGGCAAGCATTCCCATAGAACAGCCAAGTGAACAGTTTTGTGCAAGAATTTCACAGGCAGCTACTGGACAATGCCAATGACAACTCCAGCGCTGTAATCAATTTATCCTCTTGTTGCCTCCCATTTGCATCCAGAATCTTCATTGGCATAATCACCCTTGTTGCTCTTTTAAAAAGAATGAATAAAAAAGGTTACACATAAGCCAACCACATCTCATTGCCAAAAGTGCCTGCTCTAGGATTCTTGGATAGATGAAAGCTACCTCATGACGGTCCTTGGCCTTCCTGGCTTATTAAAAGAGCTAGAGAGGGACTGGCTGAGTGGGTAGGCAAATGGTTAATGCCTTGCTAAAACAAGGTAGAGTCCCAGCTTCCCTGAAGGAGGCCATTATAAAACCAGTATCAAAAAAGCCCTCCCTGGATCCCACTATTCTGGATCACTACCAGCCAGTCTCTAATATTCCATTCTTAGATGAAGTCCTGGAGTGAGTGGCAGCCCCCAGCTCCAGAGGATTGTGGATGAGAATCTAGATCCATTTCAATCTGGTTTCAGGCCTGGTTATGGGGCCAGACAGGGCTTTGGTTGCCTTGATGGATAACATACACTGGTAGCTAGACATGGAGAGTATGTCCCTGTTGGTTCTGCTGGACCTCCCACAGTTTTCAATAGCATCACCCACAGCATACTTCTCTGTTGCCTTGCTGTGATGGGCCTTACAGTGCCTTTCCTTGTTTCCTGGAGGGACGAATCCAGAAGGTGGTGCTGGGGGACTCCTGATAGACCTCCTGGCCATTGGCTGGCTGCCTCTCTCAGGGCTTGCTTCTGTCTCCTATGCTAATTTAACATATATGCATGAAATGTCTGAGAAAGCTTGTACAGAGTTTTGGGGTTCGGTGCCATGAGTATGTGGATAACACCCAACTCAATTACTCCCTTTTACCACAAACCAAGGAAGCTGTTTTGATCCCAACCTGGTACCTGTCATCAGTAATGGACTTGATAAGGGCGATCAAATTGAAATGTAATCCAAATGAGGTGCTCCTGGTCAGTCAAAAGACAGATCAAGGAATAGAGATTTGACCTGTGATGGATGGGGTTGCATTCCCCTCAAAGATGCAGGTTAATAGCTTGGGTGTGCTTCTGGATTCAACTCTGAGCTTGGAAGCTCAGGTTTCAGCAGTGGCTAAGAATACATTTACACAGTTAAAGCTTGTGCACAAGCTACGCCTGTTCCTTGAGTCCACATATCTGGCCATAGTGACACACACCTTAGTTACATCCAAGTTGGATTACTGTAACACATTGTACATGAGGCTGCCTTAGAAAACTGTTTGGAAACTTCAACTTCAGCCAGATTTCTAAGTAAGGTTGGCTACAGGGAACACACAACTCCCTTGATGCAGCAGCTTCACTGTCCATTTCCAGACACAACTCAAAGTCCTGGTTTCGATCTATAGAGACCAATACATCTCAGATCCAGATTATTTGAAGGACCATCTTCACTTTTATGAACCAACTTGTACTTTGAGATATGCTGGGGTGGTCCTTCTGTCTATTCACCCACCCTCACAGGTACATCTGGTAGGAACACCAAAAAGGGCCTACTCACTGGCTGTCCCCAGGCTCTGAAACAAACAGCTTCATTTATATAACGCTTCATACCGCCTAAGCAGTGTCTATGCAGTTTATAAAAGCCCCTTCCCAGAGAAGTTAGACTGGCATCCTCCCTACTTACTATTTGCAGATCAACGAAGACTTTACTGTTTTGAATCTCATTGATTTGATTATATAAGGGCTGTTTCACCTAAACAATGCATTAGGTCCTGCTATGTTAGTGTCTAAAATGTGTTTGAATCTGGTTTTAAATATTTGATTGTTTCATCTTGTTTAACCTTTGTATCATGTGAATTTTTAATGATTTTTTAAATCTTCTTGTAAGTTGTTTTCAGTTACCAAACTGGGAACAAGATGGGATAACAACAATATTGGCAACAACAACAACCAACATTATGTCAGTGGGGCTGCAGGGATTTGGAGCATTTTAGAAGCATACATGAAAATGTCTGCCATTGATATTTCCAAAATCATCTGATGAACAGAAAACATAGGGGCTTTCTAGGTGCTTTTTACATTGGCTAAAAGGGGCGGTCCAAACTCGCCCCTTCTAGCGGCAAGATGAGGCCTAGGCTGCCACACGGGCAGCCCCAGAGGCCTCATCCCGCCGCAACGACCCGCCGCAAAAAAGAGCTCCGGGATCGAGCTCTTTTTTTGCGGCGCGGGAAGGGCGCGATTGGCGCCCTCCCGCGCTGCCAGAGCGTCAAAACGTGCGCAGCACGTCAAAACGCTGCGCACGTGATGACGCTTGTATGGCGCCTCCGTGTAGACGCCGCCATCTTTAAATGGCGGCGTCCATGCGTTTTAGGCTTAGGGAGGGTGTAAAGGCTACGCCCTCCCTAACCCTAAATGCGGGCTTTTTAGCCCTAAAAGCGCCTTTTTTTGCCCGTGTAAAACGGGCCCTAGATTGGCAGGAAAGTGTGACATGAAGTTGCCTTTTCCTTAATGCTTAGCAGCTGCACTGCAGCCTTTAGATGGAGCTGCGCTGTTCCACAGTTTTTAAAAAAGAAGCTGGGAAAACCAGCACCTTTTTAAAGGCACTTCTCCCCTAAAACGCAAAAAAAAGCATTTTCATGGCACACTTTCCCTTTTTCTCATCTAAAGGCTAGAGTTTCATGCAGCCATGAACACACTTCTTTTTGCCAATCTAGAAAGCCACATAGTATCTATGACTATGCATAAAATTAAGCCTATGATATACTGCTACCATTTTTAATTTATTTTGTACTTTTCTTTGCTGATTTTAAAGACAGTATAGCCAAGAATATTCAGCCAAACTGAAAACTTCAGCGGAACACCCTTAATAAAATGTAATGAAGTACAAAGATTATTAGCTAAGCAGAAAATCATAATCCAAAAACCAGGACTAGCAGTAAAACAAATAAACAAAATGGTCATATACAACAACCAGCAAAACGTGGGGACATTATGTTTTTGTACTGCAAACTCCAGAATTGTAATTCTTGAATTGTGGGCAATTCTGCAGTCTAAACAACTAAAATTTCAAGCCTTTGGAAAGCAGAGACATACATCTTCAAAGACCTAATGGAAAATGAAGTTTTATATATTACAAAATTCTAACCAAATTGCTCACTGGAATTGATTTTATCTCCAGAGCACCACTGATGTATTACTAAGTTGCCATTATTCTGTTCTGTTTTGAATGTCTGGACTCTGTTCAGATCACTGCACATATTCTTTGTGGTGTTTTCAATTAATGTCTTATCCTCTCATTCAGATGGCAAGGGAAATCCTGAAGTCCTGAGATGAACTAAAGTATATTTAAAGCAACAAAGAAGAAACAGCAAGTAAAACAGGCCTTTACACATATTATTTTGCATTAACTAAAGACGTTATACGAGTCTTTCTTGGCTCTTTTCCTTAGAGAGTCATTTACATGAACATAGTCTAGTGTTTTTACTATGCACAGATGCATAATATTAATAACATAATTTGCCAACAGATATTACTCAACTATTGCATTCAGCATGGAATACACCAATTGGACAGTAATGTTGCCAGTGTGGTTCCATGGTGTACAGATCCCCAGATCTTATTAATAAAAGGCATACACAAAATAGAACAAACACACTTAGGACTTTACCACACGGGGGAAATTGGGAGCTTAAAAAGGCATTTTCCTGGGACAATCATATGATCGCAGCAAAGATTTTCCCATGACGTTGCTATTAGAAAGGACTTATCCTGGGAAGAACCAGGAATGCTCCAGCAACAAATCATTCACGGGGAAATCATGCTGGCTTGTACAGTGCAGTGTTCAGGATATAGTGCTGAAGTCATATGGAAAACATCCTCAAATGTCTGTAATAACAGGGCTGTAATAATAGTTATTACAGGGCTGTAATAACTAAACTGGGGACCAAGCTACAGGGACTGATGAGAATCCTGACTGCAGTACTGGGCCTTTAGCCAAAGCCCAGTGAAAATGTTGCTGTGGGAGGGGAGGGAATTCTGTTTGTGCTGTATGTGCAGCACAAACAGACAGATGAAAAGAGAGGATTCTTTCCCCTTCTCTGAGCTTGTAATGTTACTCTTTAGAGTTTTTTGTGGAGCTTTCGGGCTATGTGGCCATGTTCTGGAAGAGTTCCTTTCTGACATTTCGCTAGCATCTGTGGCTGGCATCTTCAGAGAATGAGAGCCTGGAAAAGGATGGAGATATATATCCTGTGTGACCCTGGGTAGGAAGGAGTCATTTGCAAATGTCTTGTTCTGTTGCTAACGGCAGTCCTCAGGGTGGGAGGATATGCAAACAAGGATGTTCCAGAACATGGCCACATGGCCCGAAAGCTCCACAAAAAACTATGGATGCCGGCCATGAAACCTTCGACTCCACATTATTCTTTAGACTTTAGTTCCCCAAATCCTGCAGTTATCATGGACACTAGCTGGGAGATTATGGGAAAATATAATTTTTCAAAGTAGCATTTGCAGGTTTTGTCCCTCCCCACATTCTCCTCTGCCACTCCATTTCAGCTGCTAAGACGCCATGACTACAAGTAAATTCTGCAGAGAGAAGGTGGCTAAAGGGGAGGAAGGCAGTTGCACTTGAGAGAAAGAAGGAGGGAGCAATATATCTGCTCTTTCATTTTCTGCCTGCCTCGCTTTAAATCAACCATGCTCTGTTTTATGGGGAATCAGTGCAACCCTGGTTGCATTGATCTACCAGTGTCCCTACTTGTGACTTTAACATGTCAATGTTTACATAGGATACAACAGCCATTTTAAATGTGGATGAATAAATAAACAAAATATTATCACTGTCTTTGTGCAGAAGACCTTAGTGAATATGGACAATGGCATGGTAAGAGACAAAAATATTAATTGTTATTATTATTAGCTTTATCTATTAACATTAACATGTATGATGTATGATGGAGTGGATTTCACTGCAATCTCACCTGTACTATTTATTAGCTTTTCTAAGCAGCAGGGAGACCACTATAGCAAAATGTACACCTCAAATTAATGAGATATTTCAAAATAAGTTCTAGCTGAGATCCATCTTGCCAAATGGGATAAGATGTTTTGACAGCTCCGAAAAGATGGCTACCATTCTTTCTGGCATTATCTCTTGCTACATTAATTCACTGCCAGATTAATTGTTTTCTTATTCCCTGATTCTTACAACAGCAGCCTAATGTTGCAAACCTCAACGGTAAGCCAATGGTTATTCTTCATTTGAGTAGATCCACTGCATTAAATAGAATTTGTCAAGTCCACATTTACATTCCACTAAGTCCATGGGTCTATTAGAGCTGGGACTAGCAATTGCATTTAGATCTTCACTCCTTTCATCCTAAATCTCCTCCAATTTTTCTTTTTCATGGGCCCTGAGTTATGCAGCATAATACTTTAAATCCTTCCAGTCATCTTTCTTTCCTTTCCTTTCCTTTCCTTTCCTTCCATGCTTCACTTTTCCTGCCCTGTCCTCTCTTAACCTACTCTTTCCAGAGATTAAAAGTTTCCATGTCACAGGTGCAGTCTTTGCTTACAGCACAATGCCCCTGAAGTTTTTTCTGTGCAATCTTGAGGACCGAACATCCACTTATAAGCAGAAAGGAAACTGGGATTCTCTCTCTATGACTTAATATTCTTCTTACCAAGCTGACTGGGAAACTGTAGATTTATGTCTAGAGGATTTCTGGAAATCAAAGCTGCCAGCTTTTCAGGTTCATTTTAAATACATATTTCTAAATCCAGGTAGCTTCTTACAGACAGCTCTTCATGGCCCAGTCCTGTCACCAAGTTCACCTTTGCAGTATTCCATTTGCATCCAGCTGACAATGATTTGTGCTGCCAGATGGCTAAAGATGAAGCACAATTGCTCAAGACAATGTCTGACCTACTTATACTCCTAACAATCTGCTGCAGAATACCTGGTAAAAGCACAGCACTTTTAATTGAACGTGTAACTTGTTTTCTTAGACAAGGTACAGGTTCCATTGGGAATAAATACCTGGTCTAGCAATGCAAAAAAGAGAATGTCAACATTCCCATTGTTCTTGCTACCATTATTATTATTACTACTACTACATCAGGGGCATAGGAATGCATGGCAAATAACGTTTCCTCAACCAATTCAAAAACAATACTGTCAAAGAATCACAAATAATAGTTTGTAAAAGAATCACAAGCTAGCCAATCACCTATATAAAAGGTTCTTATAATACCCCCTTTCATATTTTGTCTTT
The DNA here is from genome assembly GCA_034509955.1 of Urosaurus nigricauda. Lineage (NCBI taxonomy): Eukaryota > Metazoa > Chordata > Lepidosauria > Squamata > Phrynosomatidae > Urosaurus > Urosaurus nigricauda. The sequence continues at coordinate 219,854,552 of JAOEGL010000001.1, forward strand.
CTAGGCCAGCAAAAGGAAAAGCCAGACAAACTCCAGCTATCAAGCAATCTATATGTTTATAAACACTGACTAGCATTAAATTCCAGCTATAACCATGACTGCAGCATAACCATACAACTCATCATCATCATCATCATCATCATCATCATCGTCATCAAAATAAAATTTCTATACAGGAAAATAGATGAGACTCAGGCATAAACAAAGCAAACTATGTAACTACTATAGGCTCGTTTCCCCCTTCTCCCCTTTTATTTTGGATTATTTTATGATTCTACATACCATTCCTATATAGAGCCAATGGCATCACTGTCTGGGCTGTCACCTGGTGCAGGAGGAGTGGGTGTGTGCACTCCCCATCTCTGCTGTGTGCCACTCTACTCATAAGTAGAATGGTGTACGGCAAAGAGGGGTGTGTGCTCGTCTGGGTGTCATCCCTCTTCTTGGGTGTCACCTGGTGTTGTCCACAAACCCCTAGTGGTTAGAACTAATTTTAATGACTTCCATACTCATTTTAGTATGGCACATTTGCATCCTGTTTAGCCAAGTGTTCTCAAACCCCAAAGTAAACTGCTGGATTGGTATTGGTAACAGTCCCACTTCAAAAAGGGACACCGCGCAGCCTAAGGAAATTGTATTTGGTGTAAATATCATGCCAATGCCCCAGTGCTCTGCAAGCATAGATTTTGTGTGTGCCTTCAAATCATCTGTCAATGTATGGCAACACCAAGAATTCATGGACAAGGAATCCTCAGAGGTGGTTTTGCAAGTTGGAAGGACCACCAAGATCAGGTATAAAACACTTGCTTCACATGCAGAGGATTCAGTTCCTAGCATTTCCAGATGCTAAGAGCAGAGGTGGGAATAAGACGACTGTCTAAAGCAAAATATCACTAGTAAGAGTAAAGGATACTGGACTCAAGTTTTACCGATAGAAAACCATTGAAATTAATGAGACTTTTTAGTTACAACTAAGGGCCAAATGCCTTGTAGAATGTGAACAGAATATGATCCGGCCATATATTATTTGAACATAGAAATATGATACAAACAGCATATATGCAAACAGGCAGGAATGAATTGAGAAAAAGTGTAGACAATAGGAGTTGATTCGAAGGTGCAAAAATCCACAACAATTTGCATAAAATACGCATATGTAGACTGGCCCTTAACAGAGACCTGATTGATCTCAGTGAACCTACTCTACATAAAACTTTGGATTTAGTCCACTGAACTAAATGATTTGACTCAGTGAAGGGAAGCTTAACATGTATTCATATACTTGGACATCAACCAAACACCACCCATGTATGGCAGTCCATAAGGGTCTTGATAACCCCACTTTTTTTGCTGTCTGCTTGGTTTTGCATTTCATGTCCCTGCCATGTAGGCAGCATTCAACTAGATGCTCACATGGTTAATTCCTGATCAGTCTTGCTCAGCTTATTTCCTGAAGATGGATTGGTCCAAGCAAAAATACATTATCTTCTATCATACTGGTACAAACTAGACAAACAGACGTATACTTAGGAAAGGGAAATTGCTCTCCAATCGTAAAACTGGATTCAAACAGCTCTTGCACAGAAAAGGCTGATTTTGTGCCAATGTTGCAACTTGTGAAAATATCCATCATTTTGATTCACAGCACCTTCCACTTTTGATGGATTCTGCTTTTTAGTAGTTTTCAGTATGCTCTAATGGAGGAAAAAGTGTGTTTATTTTGATTAACAGGAGGTGAGGGAAGGAGGGAGGGATGCAATTCCTGGTTCAGCTTCAGACAAAATGTCAGTGAAGAAAAGAAAAACATGATTGAAGAGTAAAACATCAGTGAAGGGAATGACAAACAAATCAAAATGTTTTGTACGTATATGCTACAGTCATTCATTTTCTCCTCTGTTCAGCTTACCAACTAATTACTATTGTCAAAAAAAGGAAAAAAGAAAGCAGCTCCCATCAACTTCAGGAAATCTGTTTTCAAAAAGGCAACTGCACGAAGCAAGATACTCCCTCAAAATGCAGGTGAGAGGGACAAGTAAGACTGAGTTGAATTTTTCTGAGGTCTGTTTTGGCTGATGTTTCAGGAAGTATAAAATTTGCTCTGAATGAGCAATGCTCCCATAGGAACAACACTCCCACACCAGGCAAAAGATTTGCTAAGAGTGCATATGATTTAACAGGGCATCGTACTGTGGATTATGTTCCTTCACAGTGACAACTGGAAGCAGGGCTGCTTGAAGAATTTGACCTTCAAGTAGGTTCAAGTTGAGCCACGCAAAGAGTTTAGCAGCAAAGTCAAAAAGTTCAGTTTTGGTCTCATCAGACCAGAGAACCTTTTCCCACATATTTGATTTATTACCCTGATGTCTTCTTTCACATTCCAAATGGCTTTGATGTGGTTTGTTTCAATAGTGACACTCTTCTCACATCATAAAGTTCACCTTTGTGGAACATTCAGGTGACAATTTTTTCATGGAAGGTTTTGCCCATCTCAGCTTCAGATCTCCAGAGTTTTCTTTGGCCTCTTGGTCACTACTCTAATGCCCCCCACCCCCAGCTACTGAGTTTTGGTGGACAGCCTTTTCTGTACAGAGTCATGGTTGAGCCAAATCCTTTCAATTTTGTAAAAATTTAATAGTGCAATGGAATTTCCTCTCTAACAAATTCTAGGGCCTTCCAGAAACAAATGTATTGAATTTTGAAGGCCCCACAGAGGTGAACTCTATTCAATTACTTATATGAGTGGGTTACACCAGACATTACACAGGAATGTTACAGCAAAGGGGACGAATACTCATACAACAAACGGCCAGTTTATTTTTGTTTACTTAATTTTTGTGCCACAATCAAAGCATTTGCACTTTCACAGCATTGGACATCTTGATGTGTACATCAAGTGGTAATAATGCCAATCAAATCCATTTCTGTTCCAGTTAGTAATATTGCTCTCACATTATGCTGGCCACATGAGGAAGGGCAAAAGCACAATTTGAGTGGAGACTGTCTTCATTATGCAAGGCCAATTCTACACTGAATCTGGGACATCCTTGCCTTAATTTTTGAAAATTCACAGTTTGCTCCAGATCATCCAAGAAAACCCGATTTTCTCTATGGCAGCTGTTTACAAAGTGTCTCACTGTGCTGCTCTCCACCACTACTGCTGCCTCAAGTTGTACCCTTTGAGCTTACCATGAGGCACCCAGCCATGTGATTGATGCTGGGTGCCTTGCTTTAGATTTCAGAGAGGGTGACTTGCACCTGCAACATCAGCAGCACTGCCCTGTGGCTCAGCGGGAGGGGTGCAGATGTGTATACAGATGTGAAGCATAGATCCAGAGTACCAAGCTAATGGGGTGGGGAATTCAGGGCAGCTTTGGGGCCTGACTGTTCCAGGAGCAGCCCAGAGTACTCTGGCCAGTGTAGATCTGCCCTCAACCTCCTCAGATTCATAGTCTATGAAAGCTTATGCTACAAATTATTTCACTCAGTTAGTTTCAAAGGTGCTACAAGATCCCTTTGCATATTAATATTCCAGATTAACACAGCTAAGCCTCTGAATTCCACCTCAATTCATCTTCCCTTGCCCTCGTATCAAATGAGAGGAGAAGTTAATTGCACACATTAGTGGAGATGTTCACTTTCTAGCTTTAACTGTTGATCCCTTTTCACAGGAGGTGATGTTTTAGACAAAACATTCTTCTTTTTGCTCCAACCGAGGAAACAGATAGCAGTGGGATTTCTTCCAACTCTCCTCCCAAACTGGGCTTGACTTTTTCTCAGTATATTGCCAAATACTGGTGAAATGGTACATGAAGTGTTTTCACACATGCTTACAGACTGCTAGAAATGTGAAGATTTTATGTTGTGATAAGAAATCTGAATGTTATTCATTCACCAGCACAAGCCAGCAACACTTGTACCATGCGATATTCCTCCACCACTGTTTAGTGAGGACATACCTCATAATTATAAATTTTAATTAAGTTAAAATTATATTATGCGTCTTTAGTTAAATCTTTATTATTTGAAAAAGGAATTAATTACAAGTAAGTCATCAGAAGGGATCGCTTTAGAGATAGGAAAGTTGCTGGAAAAGCATTAACGTGTTTACTTAATAATTAATAAGCAATCTAGTTCAATCACATTTACATTAGAAGGAAGAAAAAAAAAGTATTAAGTTCATGTTAAACTGACATTGAAGTTAAAAGCCCAGACTAACAAGATTAGTAGAATGAAGCTGAAAAATGCTAGCCTGATTTTCTTTTCTCCCAACCTTTTTTCACTGTCTTAAATTCAGGAGAGAAGGAAAGAGCTGCGTGATTATTATTATTATTGAAAATGCTACATCTTATCTGCCCCTCCAAAGCCCTTCCATTTTGCCCTTCTTAATAACCTTATCTTCCCACTTTCTCTCTTTCTTTAGATTCCTGATTTTTGTGTGGATTCCAGCAAACTCTCAAGGTTAAGAATATCAACATTTAATTTCCTGGGACAGAGGAACAGCCTCAGTATAGTGTCCTGTGCAGGACGCAGAAGGATCACCTGGATGCAAAGAACATCTTCATTCCCTTCCAAGGTGCCCATAATGCTTGTTGATTTAAATCTTTTACATTTGGCATTAATTAATTTCATACTCTAATCATGAGCAAAAATACAGATTCCTGTAGTAGAATTAGCTGGGAAAAATAAAATTGTTGATCTCATATTTAAATAATAAGTTAATCGATAACTTGATTCTTAATACTCAAAGTCCAGCACAATTAAATCAGTTAATATACATTTTATTAAATTGTCCCTTTTTGTTAGAAACGTTTTGTTAATTCATAACAATTGATCTTAATTTATTAGTACCCATCACTGATCTGGTTTGCCACACAAGTGTACATCAGCATTGCTAGATGATCCTACAGGCCAGCTTAATTGAGTATTGTCACTTGACTCCAACAGTCAGATCTATGTTCAGCAAGCCCTATAAAGTATTGGCCTCAGTTTTTCTCTTAAATCTTGTTTGCATGGGTTAATCCCTAGGTTCTGATCTTTATCTGAATTGGACCTTCTGTCTACTTCTGACCTTTCCAGCCTGATATTGTTGACTCCTGTCTGGCTATGAGAACATTCCTGTTTCTCTCTTCAAGTACGGACTCAATCTTCTATCTCATTCTTTCTGATTATGACTTTTAGCTCTTTCTGAGCCTGGTCTCACTGGAATTTGTTCTTTCTGTTCTTGGGCCAAGCCCATCCCATCTCCAGAATAAGGACTGCTATTTCTGAGAAATTCAGGGAGATCTTTGGACAATTACTTTCTTAGACTACAACTTCCAGAACTGCCTGGCCCTTGTGGCCGCTGGCCATGGGAGATCTGGGGAGCTGCAGTCCAAAGAAAGAAGTAATTTCATGTTCTGGACCACTAGTATGACTGGTTAGTTGTCATGTAGCTAAAACTGAGAAGAGAACTTTAATCGCCTGTCACCCAAAACACAGGCCAAATAAAGCAGCTTTTGGCTGCTTTGGGGGCAGCCTCCAGCATGTGATCTAGTTTAAACCTAATAGGTGTTAACAGGTGCACATGCAAGCTAAACTCAACTTTAAAAATTCACTGGAAGTTTTCAGTACATTCCACTCCACCAGATAAGCAGAAAAAAGTAGGCAAGAAATGACTAGGCTGGAGGTAATCAATGGACTTATAACAGAGGCCTCAATGAAAAAGTGATAGTACCTATCCCAATGGAAGCACTTTGATGCCAACAGGGTGTTGAATCCTCTCTGTGTTTTAGTCTGAATATATTTTGGGGATCGGATTCTGCACCTTGAATGGCTCTTTTAAAACCTGACTATCCTGCTGACATTCCAGTTAGCAGTCTCCACATGGATTCATTTGATTTGATTTGCATGCCACTTTTGCAGTGGAGGCGCTTCCGCCCCAAGAAAGGCAGGAAGCAGATTGGCAATGAAAAAGGCCGCAACTTTATTAATAGCAATACAAAGGTAGGGTTGGCCCAGTAGCACTTGGTCTGGATCTGCACATCACCAACACCGAGGTTGGACTGATGTGAGGTCTGATGTGAGGACTGATGTGAGGAATGTAGAAATAGAGGGGTATAACCTTTTTAAGAGAAACAGGCCAAGCAGGAAAGGAGGAGGAATAGCATTATATGTCAGGGATATTTACACCAGTGAAGAGATGCAGGAAGTCAATACTGGAAGCCAGGTGGAGAGCATCTGGATAAAAATTAAAGGAGAGGGAAATAACAGGGATGTTACTGTGGGAGTCTACTACAGACCCCCGACTCAGGCAGAGGAATTGGATGATGCCTTTCTAGAACAGATAATCACATACTCAGAAAAGAGAGATGTAGTAGTGATGGGTGACTTCAACTATCCTGATATTTGCTGGAAGTCAAACTCAGCCAAATCCTCAAAGTCTAGCAAATTCCTCACTTGCCTGGAAGACAATTTCATTGTCCAAAAGGTGGAAGAGGCAACAAGGGGATCAGCCATTTTAGATCTGATCTTAACCAACAGGGAAGACCTAGTTGATGGGGCGCAAGTGGTTGGATCCTTAGGTGGAAGTGACCATGTTCTCCTGGAGTTTATAATACAGTGGAAGGGAGAAGCAAGGCATAGTCAGACACGCACTCTAGACTTTAGGAGAGCTAATTTCAATAAACTTAGAGAAATACTGGGAGTGATCCCATGGTCAGGAATACTAAAAGAAAAGGGAGTTCAAGACGGATGGGAGTTTCTCAAAAGGGAGATATTGAAGGCACAATTTCAAACAGTTCCAATGAGGAAGAAAAATGGTAGATGTCTCAAGAAGCCAGGATGGATGACTAAGGAACTTTCAAATGAGCTAAGTTTTAAACGGAACATGTATAAGAAATGGAAAAATGGAGAAATCACGAAAGAGGAATTCAAACAAATAGCCAGCACATGTAGGGGTAAAGTCAGAAAAGCTAAAGAGCAGAATGAACTCAGGCTTGCTAGAGAGGTTAAGAACAATAAAAAGGGTTTTTTTGGATATGTCCGCAGCAAAAGGAAGAAGAAGGAAACAGTGGGGCCACTGCGTGCAGAAGATGGCAAAATGCTAACAGGGGACAGAGAAAAGGCAGAATTACTCAACACCTTCTTTGCTTCAGTCTTCTCAGAAAAGGCAAAGGGTGCTCAACCTAAGGATAATGGAACAGGAGACAGAATAGAGGAAATTCAGCACAGAATAAGTAAAGAGGTAGTACAGGAATACCTGGTTAACCTAAATGAATATAAATCTCCAGGACCAGATGAACTACATCCTAGAGTATTAAAAGAACTGGCAAATGTAATATCAGAGCCATTGGCAATAATCTTTGAGAACTCTTGGAGAACAGGAGAAGTCCCAGCAGACTGGAGGAGGGCAAACGTTGTCCCCATCTTCAAAAAGGGAAAAAAAGAGGATCCCAACAATTATCGTCCAGTTAGTCTGACATCAATTCCAGGAAAGATTCTAGAGCAGATCATTAAGCAGAGAGTCTGTGAACATTTAGAAGCCAACGCCATAATCACAAAAAGCCAACATGGGTTTCAGAAAAAGAAGTCATGCCAAACGAACCTGATCTCTTTTTTTGATAAAATTACCAGCTTGGTAGATGAAGGGAATGCTGTGGATATAGTATACCTCGATTTCAGTAAGGCCTTTGACAAGGTTCCCCATGACATTCTTGCAAACAAGCTTGCAAAATGTGGGATAGACAAGTTAACTGTTACATGGATTTGTAATTGGTTGACTGGCCGAACTCAAAGGGTGCTCAACAATGGCTCCTTTTCATCCTGGAGAGAAGTGACCAGTGGGGTCCCACAGGGTTCTGTCCTGGGCCCAGTGCTATTCAACATCTTTATTAACGATTTGGATGACAGAATTGGGGGCATACTTATCAAATTTGCAGATGACACTAAACTAGGAGGAGTAGCTAATACCCCAGAGGACAGGATCAAAATTCAAAATGACCTGAATAGACTAGAAAGCTGGGCCAGCGCTAACAAAATGAAATTTAACACAGAGAAATGTAAGGTTCTGCACCTAGGGCGGAAAAATGAAATGCACAGATATAGGATGGGGGACACCTGGCTGAATGAGACCACATGTGAAAGGGATCTAGGAGTCCAAGTAGACCATAAGCTGAACATGAGTCAACAGTGTGATGCGGCAGCTAAAAAAGCCAATGCAATTTTAGGCTGCATCAATAGAAGTATAGTTTCTAGATCAAGGGAAGTTATAGTGCCACTCTATTCTGCTTTGGTCAGGCCCCACCTGGAATACTGTGTCCAGTTCTGGGCACCACATTTCAAAAAAGATGTGGAGAAACTGGAGCATGTCCAAAGGAGGGCAACTAAGATGGTGAAGGGTCTGGAAACCTTGCCCTATGAAGAACGCCTTAGGGAGCTGGGGATGTTTAGCCTGGAGAAGAGAAGGTTAAGAGGTGATATGATAGCCCTGTTTAAATATTTGAAGGGATGTCATATTGAGGAGGGAGCAAGCTTGTTTTCTGCTGCTGCAGAGACTAGAACGCGGAACAATGGATGCAAACTGCAGGAAAAGAGATTCCACCTCAACATTAGGAGGAACTTCCTGACAGTAAGGGCTGTTCGACAGTGGAACACACTCCCTCGGAGTGTAGTGGAGTCTCCTTCCTTAGGGGTCTTTAAGCAGAGGCTGGATGGCCATCTGTCAGGGATGCTTTGACTTGGAGTTCCTGCATGGCAGGGGGTTGGACTGGATGGCCCTTGTGGTCTCTTCCAACTCTATGATTCTATGATTCTATGATTCTATGATTCTATGAGGTTGCTTGTACACCAAACAACAGGATGACTTGAGGCAACGCAACACCCTTGTGCGATTACGCACCTACCGGAGGAAGGCCTCTCGTCACAGGGATAAACTCAATGTGACCAACGGTTGGCTACATCACACCTGATGTTTCAAGGACTCCCGATCCAGTGCTACCAAGCCCTGGAAACCAGTCCACCAGATCCAGAACCTGTGCTGACGCCCCAACAAGTTGTTACAAACAACACCAATCCCAGGGAAGGAGGGTGGGGAGCAGAGCGAATAGAAAAGGCACAGTGCACCACCGCACCAGCCTTAAATAGGTCTCCCTCCATGGAGACCTGAATCAAGTCCCTCCTCCCCTGGCCACCCAGCCAATGGGAGGAGGAGGTGGGAAGAAGCCACCAATCACAGCAGCGCCCACCCAATCCCCGGGGAGACTGGGAAACTGGTCAAGTGTGCGCAGAGGAGTACGCACTTTCAACCCTTTCCCGACAGCAGAAAGCCTGCAGGTTCAAATGGCCATGTTGGGGCTCCATACCCCACAGCAACTGTGCCTGCCTGCCAAAGGCGGGAGGCACCATTTCTCCTAGAATGAGACCCAAGGAGGCACACATGCACACACACACGTTTTAGCTTTCTGTTTTCTATGGAAATAAAAATATGACCTTTCTGAAATAGATTCTGATGCTTTCTCACTCTCAGTTGCTGGCTATTGCATCTTCACTGGCTCCCTTTAATCAGAGAAAAGGCTTAAATCCATGCAGAGTGGGGAAAAGATAAGGTATTCACTCCATTTCCTGAAATCTTTGATAGAAATAGCACTCTCCTATTTGCCAGAGTAGATATGTGATTTTCCTCTGAGTGAATGGGAGAACAAGAAAATAAGTAAGAAAATTCTTATCTGGGCTGTGACTCGTAAGGTGTTTTTCTGTGTTGACAATGTATAAATATCGGACCCAGCATCATCTCCTCTCTTCTTCATTTGGATGCCAGCTGTGTGTGTGTGTGTTTGTGTGAGAGTGTGTTATATCTGCTTCCTTCACTGTACTTTAGGCAGGCAGCATCAATGGCCATTCTCTTTTAAAGAGGAAACGTCACTGACAAATCATAGGACCTTATCAGATGTTAGAAATCGGAAGCATAATCTAATGGCAATCCGAACGCAATCATGGGGTTTCACGTGATTGCGAATTAAAGTATCTCACGCAATTTCGGGCAAAATGGAAGTCATTCCAAACGCAATCATAGGTTTTACATTATTGCGAATTAAAGCATCTCAAGCAATTTCGGGCAATGGGGGGGTCATTTTCGGGAAGTCATTCTGAACACATTCCAATTGCAATAGAAATTCACGTAAATTTGCTAAACTAGTGAATTCACTTGAATTCGAATTGGCTCCAATTGGCTCCATTTGCAATGAAGTAAAAATTCCTCCCGTCTGATAAGGTCCATACAGGCCAGTCTCTCTCTTCAGGCAGAGGCACTGTATATTTCTGTACCAGTATCCTGGTTCTTTTCTCGTGCTCTTTAAGGAATTGGTGTTACTATCACTTCAATGAGTAGTTTCTCTTTTTCATGCAGGAAAAGTTATGGTCACTTCACAATGGCCAGTCTCTTTCCTTCAACAAGCAGCAGTAGCATCATGAGGTCAGAGCGGCCAACCTCCCTCCTTCACATAAGCAGCATCAGCATGAAGTTACAATGTCTCTCTCTTTCAGGCAGGCAGCATCCACAACAGGTCACAATGGCCAGCCTCTCTCCTTTAGCCAGTGAGCATCAGCAGGACAGCAGATTGGATTGGTTGGCCTCCTCCTTTCTTGCTGAAGTAAGCAGCAGGATGTGGGCATTACATCTCTTCCTCTTACTATCCTTTGCATCATGGTGGAGCGGGTGTGTTTATTGACACTACCGTGTGTGTGTGTGTGTGTGTGTGTGAGAGAGAGAGAGAGAGAGAGAGAGGTGTGATGGAACCATGGGTAGCCACATAGTGGCCACAAATGTCTCACTGCAACAGCCAGAGGCTTTTATGCTAAGAAACAGCAGAAGGAGGAGAAGAGAAACAGGAGTTTTACAACAGGTACTTCAGAGTGCCGTGATACCAAATGAGGTAGAGAAAATGGAGGCATGTATTGTGTTGATACTGTCCTCTGGATAAGCATAAAGCAACTGATTGAGCTCACCACCGTACAAAAGACAAAAATGCAGGCAGAAGAACAGGAGGAATTAGAAAGACATCTGAAATACAACAAAGCTTCAGATTTTCAGATACTGGCCCAAAAGGAATCCAATCATAAGTGAGACAACAAGGCAGAAGCTGATGGGTGGAGCAGCAGATATACGCAAAGGCAGACATTGTTTGGTACCATATGCACAACAGATCAGCACTAGTAGAAAATCCTCAGCCACCAAAGAGGCAACATTTCAGTTAGAATCCATGAGAGGTCCATTCATGTTACAGACACTAGCATGGACTGTTCTCTGTTTTTAAGGGCAATGACCTTTTACAATATTCCTTAAACCAAAATGCATACATTGCCATGCATGCCCTTTTTAAAATACCATTTTGAGGATGGTGAAGAAGAGGTGTTTTCATGCATGATGACCCACTTAAGATGTGTGTACATGTAGTATGGCATTCAAAGCTTTCTCTAGCTTGCAAGTACTCATTTAGTTCCCTGAAGGAGATGTGAATATACCAAGGCAGAGTCAGTTTGCACAGTGTCTCTGTGGTGGAGACACAATGCTCCTTTCCCAGAAACCTTATTAACTGGGGAAATTGTTTTTGTACCCCCATTGAGATAGCTCCATAAAGCCTTGTATTGTCAAGAGAGTAATCACTGAGCCTCCAGAGTAAGATGGTGATTTGAAATTGTCCCCAGAGAGAGTTGAGAGGAAAGCAGAGTTAATAAGTATGAAAGGAATAACGTATTCATTTGTCTATAATATGTTATCAAATTGAGAAAGAAAGTATTTGTCACTGCAGAGCTCATTCAGTGAAGCAGCAGAAGCCCTCTACAAAGTGGTTCATGTTACTGAAAGATTTGAGATTGTAACAAAAAACGAAAGACGAAATAAATTCTATGTAACTATATGTCTAATTTTAACAGGAAGTTAGGTTAATTTAGTCATGACGTTTAGCATAAGATTCTAAAAATCCCCCCACAGCAGCCAGTTTATTATACAGAACTGTCTTTTTCATACTCCTTTCCATATATATAATCTTGGGTGTTAATTCTATCTTTTCAAAAGCGAAGTTTTGGACCACTGTACTTTCATTTTTCTCAGTGACAGCATTAGTTTAAAATAATGGTTGACTAGTAAAAGAACCTGTTTTTATACGGGTTGAAATCCTTTACTCCCACTCCCATTTGAGAGCTCTATTGTTGTTTTCTTCCACCTATTTCTTTTCCCACTCCAGTATTCATTTGGCCAAGGCCAGTTTCACCTGGATTAGAAACCCATCAGTCCTACTCCCATGCCATTTCTCTACCTCTCTGCTCTGTCTCTTCTTCTGCTCCACCTCCTTTGTCACCACAGTGTTCGTTCAGTCTTTGACTGTCCTGACTTTCCTTACCACTCTCATGAGGCATCAAGAGTTTCCCTTCCTCTTGCTTTGTTCAGATTGGCATATTCTAGTGTGACAAATCATGGAAGACACATTTGCATATTATACAAGTTTTCTCATTATGTAAATCATATAGTGGATTATAGAATGAGTTTGCTTAATTTTTTTTCTCCATAAAATGAATAAGTATATAATTTGTGGCATCCCATGACCCCTTTTCTTTATCACCCATTCCCCTCCAAGAAATTCTGTAACGTTGCCATCTGCAGAAATAAAGATCTATCACAGGCACACCTTGGCTAGAAGTGGTTAAAGTTGCAAAGTGCTTAGAGCACCAAAACTGTCATTTTCAAAATCTGTAAGTCAACCAAAAAGAGAGACGAATACACATTTCAGAGCAGGGAAAGTTATCAAACCCCTGCACACATAGCATGTCCAATGTATGTACTGAGCAAAGAAACAAATGAATAATTCTTTTTTTTTAAAAAAAGAGGTGCATATACCCATTTCAACAACATGCTCAAATCGCACAGATTGTTCCACTGAACAAAAACAATTGTCACAAAAATCCATTTCAAAGGAGGGAATGTTTCTAGGTCTCAAGAGCTATAAGATATGCTATGCTCAGAGTGTGCAAATGAGCCACCCGTGAAAAATTTGGAAAAATATTCTGAAGTGAAAGAAATTAATATCAACACTGTACAGCTTTCAAGACCATCCAGTAGAGCATTTAAAATCATCTGACTCCACTTATACTGTTTCTCACCCATACTGTTTTCAAAAGAGGAACAATCATACCAACCTGGTCCAGGAACAAAGTTGCTGTGACCATTATTAAGGTAATGTTGGGAATTTGATTCATACACCCCAAAAGCACTTTTAATATGAAAAGCATTATATAGTGATGACACTATATAATAGCAATGACAGAATATTTCTCCAGTGTATGTTTCCCCTGAAAAAGGGACTGGCTATTGTTTACAAATGTGGACCTCCAGACCAGTTGTCTCTGAACATGAGGAAAGCTCTTTCTACTGTAATGCAAAGTCACTTTCTCTTTAAAGTGTAAATTAACAGTGCAAGTTTAAATCTGTCAAACGCAGAAATAATTAGAATTGAGTTCTGTGCAAGTACACACACGTTGGACTGCAGTCTGAAAAATAAAGTGCTGCAGAAACGGGCTCTTTGCCACCCACACCATTTCCCCCTCTCCATTTCACACACATGTACCCATACAACACATACTTTTAACTCTCCTATTCCTGATGCAGAGAAATTGCAAAATCCTGTTATAAATACAGTGCCCCCTCCCCCCACAAAAGTGCTGGCCATCTATGGACGTTATCAGATGATGGAAATTGGAAGTATAATCCAATGGCAATACAAACACAATCATGGGGTTTCACGTTATGAGTGTATCTCACGCAATTTGGGGCAAAAGGGAAGTCATTCCGAACGCAATCATGGGTTTTACGTTATTGTGTATTAGAGTATCTCATGCAATTTTGGGCAATGGGAAGTCATTTTGGGGCAATGGGAAGTCATTCTTAACGCATTCTGAATGCAATTAGAATTCACATAAATTCGCTAAACTAGCGAATTTACGTGAATTTGAATTGGCTCCATTCGAAATACAGAGAAATTCCTCCCGTCTGATAAACTCCTATGAAAGAGAAGAGAGAAAGATTTCTCTTAACACATGCTTGAGTTGCTCTAAAAGTCACAGCTCAGGGCTGTCATTTTAATGGTTTAATAGCAACAATACTGTGCATGGTTTAACAGCAACAGGTGCCTGTGCATACATGTGCATATGGACAAAATAATGGTCCACTCTACCCCTTTAAATCTCTACGGTCCAAAACTGTGATATCAATCGAAGGTAGAGCTTCAATGATTTTCTACATGAATTGAAATACAGTAAAAGGCTTCCTTCTTACAAAACAACAGGAGAGAAGAGTACATTCCTCTTTTGCCTATGATGTAAAACATTTGGGCCAGAATGAATAAACATTTTTCTTCCCACTAGAAGGAAGTCCTTGAAAACTCCATCCTTTTCAAATACAATTCACAGTGTAGGGTTTAATCTGTTAAGAAACACTTCATCTGGAAATTTTGCTCAGAAAACATTTTCTGTGCAGAAAATAATGCAAATATTTGTAAATAATTAAATAAGTAAATTTTTGGTTCGAGGAACTTGCAATCTGTGTACAAAATGCCATTTTCTGTGCGAAATAAATTGTGCTTTTCCACATCTAATAAGTCCTGAACTGCAGAGGTTCCCATCCATCCAGGACTGGCCACATCAGAGTTTCCCAAAACCTGTCTTTTGTATGGAACTGTTATATTCAAAATTATCATTTCCATCCCTTATTTCGCCTGACATTTCACCTTCTGCTAAGATTAGAGAGTTATTTTTAAGTGAAAGTAAAAACATCTGAATGAATGTATAGTCTTGTTACATATGTGCAAAAATGTTGCCAGAAATGCAGGCAGGATTTGTGCGCACACGCGCAAAAACTATGGAGTTTTTCTTTTTCTCTTTCTTTTCTTTTCTCTTCTTCTTCTTTTTTGGAGTGAGGCACAAAAACCTAACAATTTTGTACAAAATACTGTTTTTGAAAGCAGTGGATGGCATCCTGTTCAACAGTTACAAATTGATTCCAAATTTCTATTTGCACAAAATCCACCATTTTTCTAAAATAAAGTGAAATAAAATAAAATAAAATACAAAATATATTATCTGAATGCTAGGTGAAAATTTCTCAAACTTCTATCCTGTGTGTATGATTATTCAAGATTAGGAAAGCATCAGGAAAGATATTTCACCACTCGGTAAGAACTCTAGAGATCAGGGTTTCATTTCCTGCTTGGCCATGGAAACCCATTGTGTGAACTTGGGCATGCCATATACTCTCAGCCTCAGAAAACCCCATGATAGGGTCACCTTAGGACGCCATAAGTCAGAAATTGAAGACACACAGCGATAAAGGAGTAATTGCAAATACAGTCACCCCGCCGAGTCCGCTGACTTCAAATGTACGGGCATGGAAATCTGTGGAGGGGTGACCACTATTAATCTGAATGGGGTGCACATCTGTGGTGCATGCATGCGCCCCATTCAAGCCTATGGGGCTTGAATATGCGCGAGATTTCAAACTCGTGGAGGGTCTGGAACAGATCCCCCACAAGTTCAAAGAGGCAATTGTAATCTTTCCATCCCTAGGAGTTTGGAAACTGCTTTCCATCCAAGAGCAGAGACACCAGCTAGCTAACTGGGGTTGAGCTTTATTATTATTTTTTAACTATATTACTCCAGAGCTTTACCTTGCACTGGTTCCCAGTCTTTTTTCAGGGCCTCGTTTACAGCCCTGCTTTTAACTCTTATAGTGAATTAACAGCTGGGGACAAATATATATGAAATATAGGTATATTTAACTACTGGGATCTTCAGACAAGTAAAGCAATGTGAGTAGCTACTAGGGTGAGTACTATTAAGACTTTGGCATAAGAGCTATGGAGTAGTTTCCTCAGAGCAGCTTGTATGGAAACTTCTTTACTGTCATCCTGGCACTCTGCAGGAAAGAGGTAAAAAATATTTTCATATGGACAGACCTTTTAAAATAAATAACACCTGCTTTTCTGTGCAAACTATGGTTAATTTTAGCTGCAAGTTGATTTTACCCTTCTTCATCTGAAAGGAAATTTTCAAACTATATTTAATTCTTAAAAATATTTTAATACATTAAAATGTTTGTTAATTATCAGCATAATTAATAAGATTGATTACAAATAACTGTAATTACTATTTCATTTTTGTTTTTTGCTTTGTAACTCATGCACAGAACATTTCTTGGTGGGTAGCTATCCCAATTCTAGAATCATCCCTGTTTAAATATTTGAAGGGATGTCATGTTGAGGAGGGAGCAAGCTTGTTTTCTGCTGCTGCAGATACTAGAACACAGAACAAGGGATGCAAGCTGCAGGAAAAGAGATTCCACCTAGACATTAGGAGGAACTTCTTGACAGTAAGGGCTGTTCGACAGTGGAACACACTCCCTCGGAGTGTAGTGGAGTCTCCTTCTTTGGAGGTCTTTAAGCAGTGGCTGGATGGCCATCTGTCGGGGATGCTTTGATTGGGAGTTCCTGCATGGCAGGGGGTTGGACTGGATGGCCCTTGTGGTCTCTTCCAACTCTATGATTCTATGATTCTATGATTACACCACAAGCAAGAAAAGCTATAAAGTCATGCTTCTACATTATTGATTAAACTTCCTGGAAATACAAACCCACAACACAGTAATATGTTGAACTAAAAGAAGCATGAACACATTATTATGCAGAGCATACACAGATGACATAATCTGGGGACATGATGATCAAAATCAAAGAACTGAGGAAGTAATGTACAACATAGTGGAAGCAGGGAACTGAGTGAATTTCAGTTTAGCAAACCGATTTTCAATAGTTTTGAAGCAGGGAAGGAATCAGCTTTGCAATATGAGATGAGAAAGGAAGGATCTTCAGATGCTGTATGCCAAAATAGATGTGCAATACTGTTTTAAGTAAAATGCAGACAAATACAGGAGTTGAGTGCTGTTGAGGCTCCCAAACAGGAGGATAAATGCTATTGGACCTTAATACTTGTTAGTGCAAGTGAGCTTGGGTGTACACAATACATGTATTGAATAAATTCAATGGCTCAATTCATTTTCTGGTATAGTTCCAGATCTTGATATTAATATTTAAACCTGAGTAGTACAGGGGCTGTATGCAAGTTGCAAGTCCCACTTAAGTAGCTCCTTGAACCCTGGGCAAACCACCAAACCCAACTGAGCCCACTAATTTTATATATAGATGTAGATATATATATAGATAGTCTTTATATTCTGACTATATAGTCTTTAGGATATACAGGATTAAAACAATTGCCTCTCTAGTCATTAAAGCATACAGCACAAACAGCAAGAAGACAGTTTGCTGAAATCGGTGATATGCCAACTGTGTACGGACCTGCTCAGCCAGAGCTAAATTATCAGTCACCAAGGGGTTCCCAGTGATTTCATTTTTGGCCAAGTTGCAAAGGCCAAGCAATTCATCACTGTCTTGACAAAAGAGACCCCAGATGACAGACAATGTACTGACAGCGTTCTGCACTGTAGCAGAAGATGCTCCATTATGTATTTACATAGGATTCCATTATAGAACAAAGAAAAAAGACCACTCTGGTGAAATGTGGTAAATGACATGTGAATCAACAGAATGAGGGAACAGAGTCCAGAGGTGAGAGACCACTCACTTTGAAAAATACAGACTGATCCACATATTATCACACACTTTTATTAATCTTGTTCATCTGAAAGCATGTTAAGGTTATATGTTTCCTGGCTGTTATATGTTATATGTTAAGGTTATTTGGCTGAAAAATAGGTTTCCTGAGATGTGGGACACCTGTTCAGAGAGAATAACACAGAGGTGAAGATTTTATGCAGTTTTCATCTGGCATGTCTGCATCCTGAAGTGTTCAGGCAAATGATTTTGTGCAGAAACGCATACAGGTGGGGGTGGTGGGGGGGGGGAGGGGTTGAGTAAAAATTCCCCTGTAAAAAAATTTGTTTACAGAAACATGCAGGTTTTTTGTGCAAAATTAGTGTGGGGAGACAACATAATTTTGCAGAAAACACAATATTTTTTTAACTAGAAAAAGGAGGGGTTGAAAAATTGAGAGGTTGGAAAAAATTGATTTGTGTGCAAAAATCTCACTGACATTTACGCGCAGAGACCCCAAATCCTTTGAGCTGTGTGAATATCAGGCAAAAATTGTGCAAAAATATTTATACCCCTTTGCAACATGGAGAAAACCAGCAGAAATTATTCAACCTTACATGCATGAGTAAAATAGTCGAATATTTACATCCCTATTATACATTACACCAGTCATGGCCAACTTGTGGTCTCAGATGTTCTTGGACTTCATGGCAGCCAGCAGACTGATATTCTGTTAGTTGTAGTCCAACAACTTCAGGGGACCCAAAGTTGGGAACTGTTGCACTAAAGTCTCCACATGGAAATTCTGCCTGTAGGAAATAGACTTGTTATAAGGATGCGGGTGCTCTTGCTCTCTCTAATTATATTACTCATCATCAGATCATCACTGTTCATCTTCAGTAGCTGACCAAATATGATCTCTTTGGCCCCAAACACATGGGCCAAATCAAATGCCTTCCAGGCAATTTAGGGATGTAGCACTGAAATGATGCATGTCCCTAAACTGCCCAGAAATCATTCCGAAGCCACTGAAGGTGACCTGAAGCTGACCCAAAAAGGAGCAGCAAAAGGCTGTTCCTGCTGGTAGTTTGTTCAAGACTGCGGCAGCAGGTGGCTTTGGGACCACCTATAGCCACTTTTTTGCCCCATCTGCTTCATTCCTCAGTTGTCAGGATGTAAGTGTGATCTGTGGGCATCACATGGCCCTGGACTATTTTTGAGGCCCACCAGCAACCTCTCCCATTTTAGGTCTCAAATGAAATCATGCAGTTATAACCTCTTTTGGAATTTTGCCCTTGCAATATACTAAAGTAATCAAAATTAATTTAATCAGAAGTGCTTACAGGGTTATTCAGTTTAGCATGACCTCCACAGTCTCACCAAGCTTCACCAACCAGCCTATTTTATAGCATGATGGAGTACCTATGGAAATGTGTTGTGTCTAAAATTGTGGGTGTATGCTTGGTTTTGATCTTAGTACTCTGCTTTCAGAACTCTCAATTTATGTTCTGTGGTTGACTTTTAATCACATCAGTTTTAGAATACTTTGCTAAATTGTTCACAAAGCTGTTGGCATCTTAACTCTTGAGAACTCAGACTCTTACCTTCAAGAGTCAACTGCTCTTTGCCAACATATGTTGTACAACTGGTGCATGATGAGTTGGTAAAATTCTGAATTCCAACATTTCTAACTTCAGGTGGAGACTTGCACTTCTCCCAGGCAAGGAAAAGTTTCTCAGAGAGAAAAGCAGAACATCTATCTCCCAAATATGCCAGATTATTACATGAGAAAATAAATTGGCAGATCATGGGGAAATTCTTACAATAAGAATATAAATCCTTTTAGGTATTTTCACTGGTTCCCTTCTAAATACGATTGGCATAAAAACAGCCACAAATATGGAGCTAATAAGGAAGCACCAAAAAGCAAGCTCCTTCTCAGAGAATGTTTATTGAGGTAGCAGCTGGCATTCTCAGATATGAAAAGAACCTGGTGAAAGATTTAGTGCTATGTGGGCTCAGATCATCACAACATACAATCAATGATTATTTAAACAATAATTAGCAATTTCCTCTAACAGCATGAGACCCATCGCTCACTGTGCAGGAAGTTTCCAAGCTTCTTGAAGCAACACAAAATGTTGTACGTGCTCATCATCCTCTGCCTGCAGTTGCCAAACATTCAAGGGAGACTTTTACATAAGTCTCACTGTGTTCTTTTTCTTCATTAATTACTATGAGACCTGAGTAGCTGACCTCTAGGCCACAACAGGTCATGAAGCACTGAAACTTAAGGCAAATTTACCCATAAAACTAAGGCTTAAAGAAACAAATGTCCACCAGAGCTCAAACAGCTATATTACTCTCTACAGCATGAAGAAGGAGAACTAGGGCTTCATACAATGAATCTCTCGTTTTTTAAAAAAAAAAATAATTATAAAGCTATGATTAATTAACATTCAAAGAAACCAACATGGATTAAAATAAAGCATAAAAACCCTAAGGGATAAGACATGAATGAATGGGTTAAAACTACAAGAAAGAGGATTTTGATTAAACAATAAGAAGAACTTATTGACAGAAGGGTATCTTGACAGGGGGACAGATTACATGGAAGGGTGGTGGCAATAAGTTTGTTAGGGGTTTAGGATGGCTACCTATTTAAGTATTGCTGTAGTGGTTTGAGTGTTGGACTATAACACTGGTAGACCAGGGTTCAAATCCCCTCTGAATCACAGAAACCCACTTGGGCAAGTCACAGTCCCTCAACGTTGTGAGAGAGTGTGACAATGACAAACCCCCTGAGAACAAATCATGCCAAGAAAACCTTGCGAGAGATTATTTCCTAAGTACAGAAGTATCTAATGAAATAACCCTGTGACTTTCCTCCTCTTACATTCAATCACTTTGTGATGATCAATGTTACTCTTCACACATAGGCATCTTCAGATACTTATTTGTCATCAGAAATATGTGGGCTTTGTTAAGCTTACTTAAATCTAGGACCTTTATGTAACGCAAAATCAGTAGCTTGCAAGCATCTTATGTAAACAGCATGTAGTGGCTTTAGGTATCAATCTGAATGCAGAAATCCCTCAGGTACTGTATTTATGTAGGTGTAAGTACCAAACAAGTGGAGGAATCTCATTGTCATGCTGAATATCACTTTTAGATTGTTACATGCATTTTTCATGATCTGTTTGTCTCTAGGAAAAGAATGTATGCAATGTTGGAAGAAGGTTAAATTGAAAAGGACATAGCAAGTCAAATATAAATGAAGCAACAATCACAGTCATCCACAACTTCTAAACTGTGAAACCCTCTATCAAACATAATTTTAAGATTATTCTTGTAGCTATTTGAAATAAGGGGGATATATTTGGGAGGGTGAAAGGTCCAAACATGGGATCATCCACTTTCTCTTCACTTAGTATTGAAGCACACTGATATATTCTTGTTGCATCCTTTAGTTTCTCAGAATACTTCAGCATACATATTAATAGACACATGAAGTTCTTGATATAAATACAAACACTTGGAAAATATCATATCAGGTTTAAGACAGATATATGGAAAAGAAAAGAAGCTTCTTATGCTAAATTCTATTAATAAAATTCACATATGTATGCCTGTAGGCTGAGAATATGTTTGCTGTTCAGAATAACATAATTATTCTATTAATATAAAAAGATAAAACATATGGTTTTGCTTTATGACTTTTGGATTTCTTGCAATTCTTAAGATATTTTTAAAATAACAAAGAAATAATCATTAAAATATCAATTTGATTTATAAGACTAAGAATGTAAAGAATATTTGCAAGTCTTCTCATTTTAATTGAGAAAGGGTGTCTATAGTTTTGTGCAAAATATTTTTTTTTGCACACAAACAAAAATCCTTCCTGACTTTTTCCCAAAACATTCCCAAAATTGAAAAAAAATATCTTGAAAAATAAATAATAGAATCACAATAGAACTTTTCTGTAGACTAGGGATTAGTCTACAGATTACCATCCCTTGTCTACAGAAATATCTATACTTTCCACATTCAAAACATTTCCTGGACCTTTCTCTTGAGGAATGTTTGATATAACTGCGGGACTTGTTGTCTTAGCTTAAGTTTTAGAGAAAAGAGAAATGTGTTTGTGTGTGGGAGGATTGCCATCTAGGATCTTCAGTACATCTCAACTGGTGTGAGGAAAAAGAAAAGTGGAGAAGGATTTACTCCCCCTCTTACAGTATTAGAAATTGGCGTGAGTCACTGTGATGGGCTGACAATTCAGGTGGAAACCTGTAAAAGTATTTCTTCCCAAAATGAACATCACATGCCAGCTCCCCCAGAACAAGCCTCAGACCCTCTCAACACCTACATGCCTCCCCAAGCCTAAAACGGGCCTGTTCTTGGCCAAAAATAAATACCTTCTAAAAACAGGTAATAATCAAGAACTTAGTTTGGGACAAAACAGGGCAGGTGGTGCAATTGGTCCTTCTTTTGGTTCAAAAATAAGGTCGTCTCCTCCTTCTCTTCATCTGATTTTTTAATTAGCTTTATTTATTTTTAAAAGATATTTTGCATTTATAAAAAGACTTGGGGGAGACTGAAATAGTATTCAACAGTTAAGTTCAAGGCGCTGGAAATTAGGTATGGGAGAGAGTTTACAATTGCATGACATGTTTTCAGTATGGGGGCTTACCGAGGACTACAAAAAAATATGACTGCCAAGGTGTGGGAAATAATGAACACGGCCCCTGGACCCATCAGAGCTTCCCATCCCTGCCATAAATATAGAGGGAAGGTTACATGAAGAGAACAAGAATACATAAAGGATGAGTCTATGAATGAGTGTTTAAATTCCATGTTTACATTGAAAAGTTCCTTTTTTTGGATTAGAATTCCCAAAATCTCACAGCCATCATAGTTGACTATGGGATCCTGGAAGTTACAGTCCAAAACTGTGAAGTTTCCAAGCTCTTTCTGTACCCCAAGCTTTGGACACTGATTTTATGAGAATAAGGGGAAGGGATATAGCTCAGTGGCAGAACACTGAATTGCATACAGAAAGTCTTAGGTTCAATCCACAGCTGAAGGGAGGAAAACCTCCTAAGCGTTTCAGCCAAAGAGATTTATGATAACATAGTCCTCAGGTGTTACAGTGGGCCTTTGTTATACTCTGGGGTTTGGTTCCAGGACCCTCTGTAGATAACAAAATCAGTGGATGCTCAAGTCCCATTAAATATAATGGCACAACAAAATGGTGTCCCATATATAAAATGGAAAATCAAAGTTTGCTATTTTGAATTTATATTTTTTGGGAATATTTTCAAGCCGTGTATGCTCAAATCTGTGGATAAAAAATCTGTGGATAAGGAGGGCCAGCTGTATTCAGCCAGATTAAACATGACATTATATGTTATGCATGATGGAAATGTCAGATAGTCACATATCACATGTGGTAGGAATACCAGTATGTATGTGGACGGCAAATAGTTGAAACTCTTTAATCACACATTTTGTTCTCATATGCATTTTATAACCAGTGCCATAACCAGCTGATTACTCTCTTACTGAGCCGTAAACTAGGTTATTCTGAAATGTTTTATATCAAAATGCTGGTGCAAGACAAATGCATGAATACTACCTTGTCTGTTGCAAAATTTTTGTCTTTAGCTGTTAAAATTAGAGAGATTGGATTATCAAAAAAAAAAAAAAAAAAGTCAGACTAATGGCAACATACCCTAGATCTATAATTATATAACCAAAAATAATCTCCGGTGTTGTAACCAAATCTGGCAATTTAATTTTATTAATTTTATTTTTAATTTCTATCTTATATGATTTTAAGTTATATGTAATCTTTCTACCTTATATGGTTTTAAATTATAGCATTCTCTCAAGGTATATTAACTGTAAATAAAGATTGATTGGTCGATCGATTAAGTACATATGTGTTATATGTTTTGTGTAAGGCAATTACACAAAAATAAGATTTCCTAGATGTATCATTAATTCTTTATTAATATTTATTTAACAATTTTTAGACAAACAGAAAGGGCAAAAACCCTTATTCCATTTTTATAAACTCCACATGGTTTAAAAGTTCTAATGCAAGCATCACACCTAGTATGTGTTTTTTGTTGTTTGTTGTTACAGTATGTGCCTTCAAGCAGTTTCCAGCTAATGGAAACTCTAAGGAGAACCTATAATGTGGTTTGCTTGGCAAGTTTCTACATATTCCAATTTTGAATATGGAAAACTAGATACAATTAGCAATCCTATAATCAATTCAACAAACAACTTGTCCCACTGGAAGCTCCTGTTCAAGAAATGAAAGCCCACATGGCCTTGTGTAAAATCCACAAATTAGTTGCCCAATGCTTTGGACTGTTAATGCTTGAGATCAGGTTCAAATCTAGTTCCCTGGAATCGAAGCCCTAATAGTACCTGCTAAATTACATTGATTCCCTCATAGGCACATGCATCCATGCTTTAGTCACCATTAAACATGTGTTAAAATTCCTTTTCAAAGATTTATGCATAACGAACAGTAGATTCTTTCCAAGCTTTAAACTAATAATCCTGTTAGCTCATGCACAATCATCTCATTTTAAAAGGATGAGATTATGCAAATGAGTAAAAGAGGCAAAGTCTTTGATTTGGCACAGAGAAAAAGAATCATGTCAACAGCTGAAGGCCTAAGAAGAGATCAATGTATTTTAAAGATTTTTGCCTTATTGCTGGTTGTGTCTGTTAAGAATTTTAATGAAAGTTTAGGCCAAAAATCATCTCTTTCCTCTGAGGCCAAACAGGTATTTAAAGATGGGGGAGAGGAACAAGGTTCATTAGTTTAATCTGAATCTTCTAAGCATGCCATCTAGGGTTTACATGACTTTTCAAGACATACAATTATGGCTAGCTACTACAATGTATGAATTTGTTATGAATACCACGTATAAAATTTGTTAAACTGCCATACAATAATCCTTCCAAAAGGCTTATACTTTTATTACTTTTGCCTTTAACATATTTGATTTTGGTAAAACTGTTCTGCTATACAGGTTGAGACTTCCTTATCCAGAAAGCCTAGACCAGAAGAGTTCGGGATTTCAAAGTTTTTCCGAATTTGGAATATTTGCATATACATAAGATATCTTGGAGATGGAACTCGAGTCGAAACAGGAAATTCATTTGTGTTTTGTACACACCTTATACACATAGCCTGGAGATTATTTTATAGACATTTTTTTTAAATAATGTTGAGTATGAAACAAAGTTTGTATACACTGAACCATCAGAAAGCAAGAGCATCACAAACTCAGCCACCCATGTGAGCAATTTTGGAGATTTTGGAATGTTTTGAATTTTGGAATTCCAAATAAGAGAGGTACAATGTGCAACTGTTTTGCCTTGTTTGGCTCTTATGCTAATTAAAAATACAGTACTGACTGCAAGGTAATCAGATAGCCTGTAAACACTTAGAAATGCTGTAATTATTAAAAGGTTACATCTGCACTGCAAGAACAATCCACTTTGACACCACTTTCTTTGCTATGGTACAATGCTATGGAATTCTGGGAACTGTTCTGTGTGACATTTAGGCTTCTCTGTAACATAGCTATGGTGCTACTACCAACTACAAAACCCAAAATTCTATAACATTGAGTCATGGCAGTTAAAGTATTTTCAAACTGGATTATTTCTGTAGTGCAGATGCAGCCAATGTCAACATGGATTTTCAAATACAAGTCAAGCCATACTAATCAATAAGCAATCTAATTTAATTCTGTTTTAATATATCACTTTTCTATGTTTTTAATTGTACTCTTTTAATGTTGTGAGCTGCTCTGGGTCCCAGCTCTGGGAAAAGAGTGAGATATTAATATTAATATTAATAATATAAATACATATCTTCATCCTCATCTTCATAATCTCTCTTTCTTTGGATAGAGTTACAAGCTTGATAGTTGAAGAGAAGGCTGTGGGTTTAGCATATCTTGATTTCAATAACGTCTTCAACAATTTCCTCCATGACATTCTTGCAATTAAAATAGTAAAATGTGGATCACACAATGCTACAGTTAGGTGGATTTGGAATTGGGTGACTGGTCAAACCCAAATAGGGTTGCCTTATCCCAGGTTCTGCCGGGACATTCATGGTTTTTAACCATTTTGAATGTCTCAGCCCAGGTTTGGAGCCAGTTCCGGCTCCCTCCTCCTCCTCCTTTGCCTCATCTTTGTTGCTATCTCTTGCTGCTCTTTTAATGCAACAGCGGCAGCAGGATGGGCTCAAGGGGGGCTTGGGGCAGGTTTTCCACTGCTGGCGGCAAGGCCAACTCCAGTGGTGGCAGAGCTGCGCATGGCCTCAGCTGGCTGGCTGGGCCTACGGAAGGTAGCTGGGGTGGCAAGGCCTCATTCAGTGGTAGAGGAGCCGCGCGAGGCTTCAGCCAGCTACCTGGGACCCAAGGAAGGAGGCCATGGTGGTAAGGCCTCCTTCAGCTGCGGAGGAGCAATGGACATGGAGCAATGGATTCAAGCTACAGGAAAAAAAAAAAAAAAGATTGCACCTAAATATTAGGAAGATCTTCCTGATGGTAAGAACTGTTCAATAGTGGAATACATTGTCTCAGAGTGTGGTGGAGTCTCCTTATTTGGAGGTTTTAGAACAGAGATTGGATGGCCATCTCTCAGGAGTCCCAGAGGAGAAGCTGGTAGACCTCAGAAACTCAGTTTTATCTTTTCGCAGCACTGGAAGATTACTTTAAAGGAAATACAGAAATTGCAAGGACTTGTGAACTTTGTTTGCAGGATGTCAGACTCCCGGGCTGGGCATTTTTTTAGATGACTACACAATGCCATGTGCTGCACCCACAGCCCTCACCACAGGCTCAGATTCACCAGAAGCACCAAGAGTGACCTGCGGGTGTAACTCAGATTTCAGCTGCCTTTTAAACATGATTTTTTTGGTGATGCAGCTGGCTCTGTTGGCTTGGTATCTACTTTAAGGAGAGATGGTATACAGCTAGTATCCTCCATTTCCTGGACAACTGGTATTAAAGACAACCTCAACTTTCTTGTTTTTTTCCCCCTCCAATCCTAATAAGTATATGCCCCCAGATGGAAGAACTGTATACTCCTCTGACCATTTTTTAGTTTAACTTACGTTATCATTCAAGAAGAGTGAAAATTAAGGGAATTATTAAACTGTACTATTGCTAAATTGTCACTCCAAACTCACAACATATGAAATGACAAAGACCTATCTTACACCACAACACTATCAGCCCTGGTGGCGCAGTGGTTAAATGCCTGTACTGCAGCCACTCACTCAAAACCAGAAGGTGGCGAGTTCAAGACCAGCAAAGGGCTGAAGCTTGACTCAGGCTTGCATCCTTCCGAGGTCGCTAAAATGAGTAACAAGATTGTTGGGGGCAAATAGCTTACAATTGTAAATGAAGCTGTTTCTTTAACAAATTGTAAGCCGCTCTGATAGTCTTGGCTGAAGAGCGGGGTATAAATAAAATATCATTATTATTATTATTATTATTATTAGATATGAAAATGTGTGAAAAAAACTGCCTTTTCCATTACAAGATGTAACTATTTAGGTATATGCACCACAACGTCATGCACCAGAATTAAAAGTGGTCTCTAGATGTTGGTGCCACAATAGCCATGACATAGCGTAAGTCCATTTGCCATACCTACAACACATGGCAATTTGCTACTAGAGGATTGGCTTCATCTCAAATGTTGATCAAAGGAACAGTGATACAGAGTTTGTATGAAGCCAGTGATGGAAGACTTCAACTCCAAGGATGGCAATGCCTTTGCATCCTTGTGGGTTTGATATATTGTATTAATTTCAGATGCCAATCTGACAGTAAATGACAATTGGATCCCTATCAAACATTTCTCACACAACCAGCTAGAATATTTAGCATTATAAATAACTTCATTAGTATTTTGCCTCAAAGTTTGTTTCCCTTCTTCAGTAACAAGGGGATTCTTCAAATGGCTGCTGATATTGTGTTAACTAATCTGATGATATGATTCCAAAGATAAGCATTTTTCATAAACTAAGTTTTTGTAACCACTATGGAACTGGAATAACTAAATATTTACTGCAATTAAGAGTCTTTGGCATCAATGTGGCAGAGTCAATAAAGAACAGTACACATTATCCATGTGTACCTAGCTAAAGTAGTAAAATATATATAAAAAAGAGATGCAGCTTGAATGACAGATCATTAGGATGTTCTTTATGAAATTAAGTGTTTGAGGACACTGTTCAAGGAAAGCAATGCTATATAATACCACATACAGTTTGATGAAGTTTTAATTTTAAACCCCCTAACATGAGATTCTTTCCAAAAGCTTGTCAGAAGAAATCAGAAATATGTGCTTACTGGGATCAGCTTCTGTGATGATCCTGAGGGGTTAAGCAGCCCAGCAGCACCCTGCTTCTGGCCCTTAGACCCCAAGGGATCCCTTTTTATATTCCCCTAGAGTCTCCCGGATCCCTGCTGGGTGGAGTGAGACCCTTTGAGATCTGTAAACAAGCTGCCACCACCTAGTGAATTCCAATGAGTTCCCCTGCTTTAGCACACACTAGGACTTGCTAAAGGAATTTATAGTTCTCTTGCCTTCTTTCCCCTTGCTTCCCAGGAAGTAACAACCGAGCTAAGGCACATGTAAGGGAGTTAGCTACGGACAGCAGATATCTTTAAAGAAAGTATTTATTCTACTACATGAAATAAAGCAATAGAGGTATCATTCAAGCAAGGCCTCCTTGCCTTGAAGGTACAGGAGCAGAGTTACACAGATGTTCATTTCAAGCAAGCCACAGGTAAACATAATAAAAGGCCTAATCGCACTACTACTAAACTACTCATGCATAGATGGGATTTGCAGTCATTGAAGGGTTTTGGGATGTCAGGAGCTGGGCCTCCAGGCCTGCTCAACCAGATCCCTCAAGCCTGCTTCTGGCACAGGGCCATCAGCTGGACTTCCAAAACAAGAAGGACAAAAGTGGCCACATGGCCTCCAAGTGGAGGCAGGCCCTTGGCAAAGGGGAGAGACAGCGAAAATGAGAGATTAACCCTGTGTTGTTTGAGGGAGGTCTTCAAATGACTGAGGGCCTCAGTCATTACAGCTTCTGAATCTTGTTGGACTTTTGAAGGGCCTTAACTGCTCCAGAGAGGAAAGGTGACTAGGAAGATTACAGACAATGAAAAGCATTCTCCTGGTCTTCCATGTGGCAACATAAATTATCTATGGTGCATACCATGGTGCAGTGATAAAAAGTGGCAGCTTAAAACTGGTCATCATTGGGGCAGGGGGTGGAATTCAAACAGAAATTCAAAAAATCAATTTTGCCATGAAGCAAAATTGAGGACTTGTGTGTGTGTGTCCAGGGTAAAGAAGATAGGAAGCCATCTTTTATTATCTCTCACCTTTTCTTTCTGTTTTGTATTTCTTTTCTTTATCTTTTTAATTTCTATAAACATCATGGAAAATGTGATATACAATTAAACAAAGACAATGGTTAAACCTAGTAGAAAGTCCCATCACAACTTTAGGCAGCCTGCTCACTACAACATTCTTCACCATGCCCATATCTTTGGGCATATATTCTCAACCCACTGTCTCTTCTTGTCTGTTGCAGAAAAACAGCAATAGCCAAATACTACCCTGTTCAAAGCAACCATTTTTATTCCTGCTTAACTAGTAGTTAACTTCACTTGGACATTAGGCAACTGTAAAATAATACTTTATATTTCTGAGTCTATAATGACATAAGAATTATAGGTAACCAGGTCAGGAAAAGAAAGTTCAAGACACATCTAGTACAAAAAAGAAATTAATGGTCCATTCTCATAAATAGCAAATGAAAAGAGAAATATGTCCTTGGACAGAACATCAGAGTACCTTTGTGTTTGCAAAGTTATCACACCTTCCCTTCTCCAAATTAAACAACCTAAGCTCCTTTTAGTCTTGTTACATGTGATATTATCCAGACCTTCACACAATTTTGCTACTCTTTTTGGGATTATGTCCAGCTTCCATGTGTCTTTTCTGAAGTGCAGCAATGATATAGTACCCTAACAAAAGCCTCACCAATGCTAGCAGTGCTAGATGGGATACAGATCAGATACCTCCCCTGATTTACCAGGATGCTCACCTTACTTGATTGCTCATCAATAATCACCTTATCAGCTAACATCCTTCAGTTACCTACCTAGGAAACAGCAGTGCAGGAAAAAAAATCTCATAGGTAATAACATACTGGCTCTTTCCCAGCAGCAAAAATTTGTATTTATCCTTATTAAATGTGTGCTTATTAAATGCACTCCTTTTTATTCCTGCCAGTGCTTCCAATTTGTTGAGATTCATTTTATTTAATGTTTTAGTCTGCAAACTACTATCAGTTTCTCCTAGTTTGGTAATATCTGCACATTTGGACTGTGTACTTTCCATTCCCTTTTGGAAGTCACTAATGAATTTATTAAACAGTATTAGACCAACATTTATATTTTCTGAAGCATTAATTCAATCATGGGAATGAGGAAGAGCACGTCCTCATACTCCTTCAGGCATCTATAATGGGAAACTGTCTCCTCGATTATTGAATTTCTAACATCTGCACAACCTGGAAAGCAATTAGAATTAGAGGACACCGCTAAACTGCTGGACAGGTGTGCCAAAAATAGACCAGTTGACATCTTTCCCTGTTGACAGCAGCTGTTCTGACATCAAGCAAGAGCAGTTGAAAGATGTTTGAGTTATAACTCAAACATTTCTAGGTATGCCTTGAGCGTGCTTAGTGAAGAAACTTTCAATGTATAGAAAAATCAGACTTGGAACAAGAATTTCAGATATATCTTCAGCTGTTGCCATTAAATTCTTAAGGCAGCACAGCTAAATAAAGAGCTGTACAGTGTTCCATGTATCTATTCATCCATATTTTGGATTAATGTTCCCCCTCCATTTGAGAAATAATCTCTGGTGGCAAGAATGAAGGAATGGTGGGATGGAAGGGAATGCTTTACTTCTTTATGTACCAGTAATTTTTCCTTTCAAATTCCAGGTGCTTTTTTCATATGTTATGAAGAAGGGGAGGGAAGCAGATTGTGATAGCAGGGGAATGCTTAACCCTTCTCTCCTACTGCTCCAACCTCAACCCAAAAAAAGGACCTTCTGAAATTATGATGACCTTAAAAACCACAGGTATGGAAGATTCATCATAGATCTCTTGTGATCTTGTCACTTTTCTTCAGATCTTATCAAGCCACTAGAAAACCTGCTTTGATGTTTATACAGTTCAGATATGCAGTAGGAAACACTGTGCAAATCCCAAATAAAAGGTGTTTTGATGGCATAAATTGGATATAGGAATATGACATGCAAGTTTTGAAGGATGCTACACCTGAACAGTCTTATAGGTGAATGGAATTTATAATTGGGGTCTCACTTTCCATGCTACATTAGAGAATTAACTTTGTGTGCACTGTTACAAAAACATACATGTAAAAACAATGGCCACATTAATTGTACTGGTTATGGCCTAGTCCTTATTTATCCTCTTCTTTTTCTCCAACATCTTATCATACTAACCCATGGGAAAGACTTCTTAAAGTAGTACTATAGTCCGTTATGCACAAATCATCATAATCATCACTACCATCATCCTGTCTTTTCCTGAATACTGGGGCAGTTTACAAATTTTTAAAACCAGCACAGATTAAAACATATTAAAACATTGCTTTAAAAGCCGGTTGCAATCAGTTCCTAAATGCCTGGTGGAATAGGTGTTTTCACTGAACATCAGAAGGACAACAAGGAAGGAGTCATCCTAGCCTCCCTAGGGAGGGAGGTCCAAGAGTGGGAAAAGCCTTCCTGAAATGTGCAAAATGGATCGACTATTGAATGAGAACTCCCTTATTTAAATTTTTGTTGCACTGCTGAGCTGGAAGAATTCATGGCTGGAATCTGATGCCCACAGAACTGGGGGAGTCATTCATATGTTGTTTTTAGTGCAACTAGGCAAATAATCTCACTTGCACATTCCAGATTTGTTGTTTACACTAAAGAACTGCATCTCTGCGAGTCTGGTTGCTCATACATGTCAGCACTCAAATAAAGATGGAGTTGATGATGTTAATATATTCAAAGCATGTTCAAAGCTTATTATGTCTTGTTTTAATTTTGTTTTCTAAGTTGTGTTAATCTTTGCTTAGTTTAATTCCATTTTAAGGGGTGGAGGAGAGGATGGGATTGTTGACACATTTTGACTGTAACTGTTTTTTAACCTTGTTGTACCCTGCCCCGATTGCTTAGGCAGAGGGGCGGGTAAGAAATAATAATAATAATAATAATAATAATAATAATAATTATTATTATTATTAAGCGTGCAGAGTTTTATTCCAGTTTGTCCTAGGTCTATTCGCATCAGTTATTCAAACAGCCGAGAGAGCGAAACTTTTAGAAAAACATGGGGAAGGGAGAGGCTGACATGGGTCATCTTAGGTTAAGTGGGTTTTTGGCAGTCCCCCGCAAAAAAAACCCTAATCAGATGCATTTGATAGGCATGTGAACAACAAAGATTCAACCTGGATTCTAACTGGATTATTTTCATCATCTGAATAACTGCCTGGAGAGAGGATAGTTTCTGCCTCCCCTGCTCCCCACTATTGCCTTCCATCTGGAGTCCCCTGGAGCAGATTGGGGGAGGGTTCTCCCAATCTGTAGAGGGTTACAGATCCATCTCACTAAGCTATCACCAGCTGAGTTTAACCTTATGTCTGCATCTGTTTTGCTGAATCCTCACATTAGCAGGTAATTCAAAAGGAACTGATAAAAAATTTGGTAAAGAATAGGGACAGAAAGAGCATTCGTAAATTTCCTCATCCTTGACAAAGTATGGCATCTCAACACCTTGTGAGATTCCTCATCAAAAATTTTGTGAATTGGCGTCACAGTGTGTGCTCCTGCACGACAGGAAAGAGACCAGTGAGATTCCCCCTCCCATAGAAACACTATTCCCCCCCCACACACATTTTGTACAAAAACCATTGTATTGTGCATGAGATGTTGTATTTTGGAGAAACGAGTTGCATTTTTGCCCCAAAGCAAATTTTTTTAAAAGTACAAGAAATCCTATGTGGAAGTTTGTGAAACTTTTCAAAAAAAAAATAAAATCCTTAAATCTGAAAAAAATAATTTTCAAAAAGATGAAAAACGCTTGTAATTTCATCAAGCAGGGAGAAAACCTTTTAAATTTTTGTTAATTTATGTCAGAATAAACTAAATGAAAGTTTACATCTGTCCTGCACATATCGATTAAATGATTACATTTGCAATAGCCATGACTTACAAGTAGGCATCTTTGAATAAAAGGTATCATGTGATAACGCCCCTTCCCCAAAACCAATTAGAAGCACTCTTACTAAACATCCAGATGAAAGAAATATGAAGATGATGACAGAAGTATGAAGTAAGTCTTCATGCTCCAGATGGAAGAAGTTTTTTTCTTTTTTGTCTAAGGCTACTCTGAATTGATGCAAACTTGGAGAGCTCTCTCAAACTAACTCATGTCTCCCTCTTGATCATGAATATATACCATTCATATATAATAACTTATATCATAATGGGCAGACAAACTTAGCTATTGTCCACTTTTCTCAGAAAGAGAAGCATTTCTGATTTTAAATCACTGGGAAAACGGAACAAGAGTTTGCACATCCAACTTTCCTACAATTAACTTTTCCTAGATGGAGAACAGTTCAGCACTTGGGTTCAGGATAACTGTATCCACCAGGAGAACTATAAAATCTGTGCTCCAAAATGAAGCTGTTCGGCTTATTTCAGTAATTATAAATCAGTCATATGAAATCTCAACAAAAAAACTGCTCTGAAATTGCTTTGAAAACAATTTTATCCTTACCCCCACCCCACGGCCTCAAAAGCACTATGATATAATGAATTATAATCCACCATCCAAAACATCCAAAAGAAGGTGGTAGATATTTTCACATGAGATGAACATGTGCGCTAGATTAAAAGGATTTCTCTTTTCATCAGTAAGCCCATGAGGAATATAATTGGTCTAAAAGGCCAATGTTGTTTTTCTTGATTTGCCCAATGAAAATCATAACAGAAAATACTCTGAATTAATTCCATATACGCCTACTGGGAACTCACAGCAGCTCCATCTATAGGAGATTCAGGGGAAAAAAATCATATCAAATAAAACATTATGTCAAAATGTATTTGCCTATGCCATCTGTTGAGCAGAGATGAAGAATAAGGACCCAATGTGCCAAATAGATCATAATCAACATCAACATGAGAGATGGCTCCATTTTGTCATAAGAGATATTTGTCTAATTCGTTATGGATTTATATCTGTTACAAAATTCTCCCCCATATTCTCAGGTAAAACAGTTTATAGGCTCTGCTTCTAAAAATATGTCAGTATATTGCACCCTCTGCTGGTGAAAGATAATCTTTACGTATATGACGTGCACAGATACACTGTGGCTTAAACAAGAGTTTCAAATACATACCTATTTTTTTTCTTTCATATGATAATATATTTGAACATTCACCCATTTCTTCAGTCTTGTTCATAAACAACATGCTATTCAAATAGCCTAACTTCAGGTTCATTTTCAGTAATTATATATATATATATATATATACACACACATGGTATTCAAGATTCCTTACCTTGGGCTTTTCATCCAGTATTTGCTGACGAATCTCCTTGTGTTTTTCCACAAGTCTTTCCTGCCTTTTACTCTGGGCATCTTCTAGCTGTAAAACAGCAGCAAAACAATGTATTAGATTCATTGCATAATTGTACAGTAGAGCCCCGATTGTCCGACATAAACGGGACCGGCTGATAGTCGGATAACCGAAAATGTTGGATAATCCGGAGGGTCCAATAAAAGCCTTGAAATCACTATGAAAAGTCTTGCAATCATTTTAAAAAGCCTTGAAATCACTATGAAAAGCCTTGCAATCATTTTGAAAAGCCTTCGACTTGCTGTTCTTGGGCCTGTTCAGGCTGCTTGCCCATAGCGGCCACCATTTTGGGGCGTGTCTGGGGGCGTGTCCTAATTCAGCCAACATCGGATAATCCAGAATGTCGGATTACCAAATGTCGGATAATCGGGACTCTACTGTATTATAGGCCTAAATACGCTAAAGGCACCAGAAAATGGGAAAATGGGAAAGCTACGCAACGTCAGTCCTGGTTAGTATTTGTATGGGAGATCACCAACCAGTACCGGGTGTTGTAGGCTATATGTGGAAGTAACTAGCAAAACCACCTCTGAGTATTCCTTGCCTAAGAAAAGCCTAGGAAATGGGGTCACTTGAAGGCACATACACACACAGTTGCATTTTATACTAAAGTCATTACGTTTGCTGGAGTGGGAATCCTGTGGCCTTCCAGATGTTGCTGGATTTAAGCTCTCAGCATTCCTCACCACAAACTATGTTTGCTAGGGCTGACAGGAACTGCAGCCAAATAATATCTGGAGGACTACATGATCTCCATCATGCACAGCATAATTATAAGCTCAGCTGATCATGTTGCTATTAAAAAAATACAACTAAAATAATTAGTTTCTATGTAATAATAGAAGAATATATGTATGTGTGTCTGTTTCCAGTTTAGTACCAACACTCTGAAACTTAGTTCCCTGAAACTTGGCAAAGATACTAATGGAGCCACTAGTAGCAAGGACATTAATTGGGGTGTCTATCTTGGGGTTATTTGATTTTTAAGTTGGTCAGTGTATATTAGGTAACTAAAAATGTCCTTCAGTCTGCAGCTGTGTCCTTAAACACCATGTATCTTCAATCTTCCCTACAGAAAAGGCAGAAGGAAGGCTGGGGAGATTTTCTGCACAATGCCTCTTGGCAGCTTCATTGACAGGCTCTCTCCCCAGGAACCAGAACTCTTCAAACACTTCAGAAGGAGTTTATTGCACTGTTCCTTTCTGTCCTTCCATCCTGACCTCAGTGCGGGATGAAAACTTTTAAGGTTGGATTTTATGGCACGCCTCTGTGCCCAGGCCGGAGTCATCCCATACCCAATCCAGACTTCTCCCATACTTCGCAAAGAATGAGAAAGTCCTGTTCTTTCAAAAAGTGGAGGAGAAGTCCAGATGGGGTACAGGATGCCTCCAACCTGGGCAGTATCCTGTATTCCACTGCAATATCCTATCTGAAATACCACTGTTAATGTGTCCTGCTACATTCCTTCACATTTCAGATCTAATGTTATGAAGGAACACATGGAACTCCTGCACATCAAGATAATAGTCAAAATGGCTTGATAATCAAGAGAAAATGGGAAAACAAGTTTGCAAATATGTATGCGTGTGTGTGTGTATGTGTATGTGTATATGTGTAGTAAGAAATACTGGAAGCAAGTTTTCTCTGTACAAAAAGAGAAACTTTACTATGCTTTTTATGACTGCTCTGACATCAGTACTCTGGCAAATTGCCATGTGCCTGCTATTTCCATGCCATAAACACATATAATAAGTTTGAATGCATTTCTATTTAGAGGACTCACCCTTTTAATGTATTGCACCACCTCTTGAATATATGACCGAATCATTTCTGTCTTCTCCCTGGGAGCAAGATCAAAAAAAAAAAAAAAAAAAAGTCATTCCATTCAATTAATTCTTATCTCATACCATCAGTATACTGTACAATATGCTGATTCTATCTCAGTCTGCCTATAAATCATAAATTATTTTAGCTAAAGGGGTTCAGTTTAGCTAAAGAGGTTCAGTTCAGTTCACCTTTATTACTGTCATAGATCAGCACAAAGTTAACTAAGGAAAAATTAAAATCAGATAGCACAGAAATCACTAAGTGTGTTGTACACAAGAAATTGCTAAGTGGTTGAAATTTTAGTCATATGAGAATTAAAGGCTGGGTTTTGTAAGCTCTTTCTGTTTGTGTCCATGTGTATTGTCATTTACATGTGTATGCACTACTACAATTTATTATATGCTACTTTAAAATTCATTTAATTGAAAGGTGAGATTCAGTTTTTCTAAATAATCAAGTATTGTCATAAGCACAGCAAACCTCTTTCAGACCAAGTTGGATTTAATCTGACACATTCTTAGGGCTGTATTTCACTGGTGAGCACAGCCAAAAAGAAAAGTGTGAGACCAAAAATACCAGCACACTCAGGGCTTGTCTACATGCAAAAAATAATATCTGTACCTGCCTCATAGTCACTGCAATCCAGCCACATAACATTCTTGAGAATTCACAGTGAAGTTGCAGTGAATTCACAGGGAATGTGAAGCACAGGTCTTTTAAGACAATTTTAAATGTCTTTAAGAACAACTCTTCTTTTACCCCCAGAATTTGAATTTTCCAGAGTGTGGCCAGTGCTCTTCATTGGTGAGCCAGGGACAGGAGGATTTTTTGGCGGATGGGACAAGTTGGGTCCAGCAAGCCTGATGTGTGTCACCATGTTTTGTTTTAAAAAATTCAGTGTATGTTCAACCATGAGATGAGTAGTGATGGGTTAGACTGAGCTACATAATCATTGGTGTGGGGCTGTATGTACCTACCCTCACATCTGGTGTGGAGAAAGGAATATCCAGAAGTACAATCCAGGGCTAAAGTATCCTTGATCTACTTTCAGTATCCGCAGGACATAATTCAAGGTAAAAGCAGAAATCTATACTTACTCGTCCACTTGACTCCTATCCTTTGATTTAGCTTCTGTGATTTTCTCCTGCCTCTTTTTGTCCATCTTTTTCTTTAACTCTTTCTTTTCTCTGCAACAAACAGACTTCTTTTTAAACATTGAACAGAAAAAGCAGAAGCAAGCTAAGGCTGACAGTAGAGATATAAGTATTTGTTTGTTTCATCCTGAGACAATTCCTCCCCTCTCAGTGAGTCTATGAGAGTTCCCCTGCACATTTTGATCATTTGTTTTTGTGATATTTTTATAAAGATTAATTTGTGAAAATAAAAACCCTATTTTGGTTACACAAAAACACAAAGACGTTTTGTGTAAAAAATAACATCTTTGCCCATAAAAATGTATTGTGTAAAATACACATTTTACAGTGCGCGCACACACACACACAAATTCATGCAGCACAAAACAATTTTTCACAAGTAAGTTCTGAAAAATGTGAAAAAAATATGGTGCTGATCATTTTCTCAAAAAAGTGTCTTGACACTTTCCCCATGCAGCATGACAAAATTTGAAAGTCTTCTTTACACTCCAAATTGACAACACAGATCTATGAACACATAAAGTACTACTGTCTGCCAGTGGATGATTCCATAGTGACTATGGGGCCATGCCTATAGAATCAGCCAGTGGGAGGCAGTGGCCTACAGCCACCTCCACCTTTGCCACCTCCACCTTCGCCAGTTCTGGGCCGTGGCAACTGCACACCGTAGCCCCAATCTGGCCTTTCCAGGGTGCAAAAAGGAGCCACAAAAAGAGGCTCCTTTTTGCACCCTGGAAAGGGAGCCATAACTGTCGTGCCACAGCTTTACCATGCTCCTTTAGTGCTTGAAACACAGGAGCTTATTGCACAAGGATCTAGGAATGCATATGGCATGGAACGAATGGGGAAAGGATGCATTTAACCACACTTGGAATGCCGTCAATGTCGCTGATGCCACCAGAAGTCCTCGTTCTGTTCCCCATCCGTGCCAGAGAGGCTGATTTTCAGGAACTGATTTCTTGAAAATCAGCCAATCCGGCACAGATGGGGAATGGAATGGGGACTTTCAGCAGCATTGGCGGTGTTCCAGTGTGTGGTAAAATGCATCCTTTACTCATTCCATTCCATTCCCACCCCCTTTTGTTCCAAGCCATTTGCATTCCTAGAGCCCCATGCAATAAGCTCTGCCGTTCCAGAGGGGCACCATAACACCGTGAGCCATGTGGTGCAGCACATGGTGTCATGCCATCATAGGGGCAGAGTCAGGCATGTGTCATGTACACTCCACCCCAGGCCAACTTTAACGGCTGGTCTGCACAGGTCCTAAGTTTAGAACTGAAAGGAGGAGTTTATTTACGATATGCCTTACCTTTCACAGATTTCTTTAAGCTTCTTCATCTGATTGTTCTGGCATTCCTCTGCTACATCCGTCAACTTCTGAATGAGCTTAGGGGAGGAAAATATAGGAACGTCAGGAAGATCCAAAAGCTACCTTTTATTGCTAGATATTTTGGTGGTTTAAGAGTATAAGATGCTTGAGTCCCAGTCTCTCAGGAGGTGAAGGCCCACAACTCAATAGTAGAGCCCATGCTCAATTATGGCTATTTCCAAGAAAGACTAGAAATTCCTCTTGAAAACTCTGGAGAGCTGTTGTCTTTTTTTTTTTTTTTGTTTGATTTTTTGTTGTTGTTCTTCCAGCTGTTTTTCTTCTACAAATAAATGGAAAGTGGTTGCAAACTGGGGACAGTGTTTACAATCATTCAGATGTTGCAGATCTAGGTTTCTGTTGGTTCTATACCAAATAATGACCAAATCTGGTTAATAATGGTTAATATCCTGGTGCTCTTTAAATTTAATTTAAAGTTCAATTTCAAACTGTATTGTATGGGTATTTTTTGGAGGGGGACTGTCTCCTCTTTTTCTGTTTTTGATGACATTTCAATTAATTCATTTGTATATTATATCTGTAAGCAATCTGAGCAAAAAATTCCAAGTGTTAACACAAACAAAATATCATACTACCAAGAGAAAAACAGCAATATTTAAAATATCCAAACTTATTTTAAAAAGAGGTTTACAATTTAGTCAAGGAAGTGTTGTTTCTAGAAAAAGATTTTAAGCAAAAACTAGAAGCAATTCAAAGACATAGCCGTGTTAGTCAGGAAGCATCTGAGGAAGTAGTCTCAAGTCTATGAAAGCTCATGCTACCAACTTCTATCTTTCAGTGAGTCTCAAAGGTGCTGCAACATCCCTTTGCATACTAGAAACAATGTTGCCCGACACTGAATGGCAAGGAATGCTAGATGGTGAGAGCTAATGAAGTAAAAGCTCTGCTTCTGAGATAGGTAATGGTGCTACTTTTTAGGTTTCCAATCTAAGACCATTTTTCATCTTTGGAGGAGTGGTGAGGGGACACACACACACACATGCAGGCTGAGTCTCCCTTATCCAGAATTCCAAAATCCAAAATGCTCCAAAAACCAAAACTTTTTCACGGGTGGCTGACATTGTGACACCTTTGCTTTTTGATGGGTCAGTGCACATAAACTTTATTTCATGAACAAATTTATTGAAATATTGTATAAAATTACCTTCAGGCTATTTGTATAAGATGTATATGAAAAATAAATGAATTTTGTGTTTAGACTTTGGTCCTATCACAAGTTGACCTCATGTATAAGTCGAGGGCAAGTTTTGGGGCCAAAATTATGGATTTTGCTATGACCCGTGGATAAGTCGAGGGTAAAATTTAGGGGCGTATAGGAAAGAATCTAAAGGATGAAGCAAAGCAAAACAATGTCAAATAACTTCCAAAAGTCCATCAGACATACTTCTTTGTGCTTATTCTTAAGACTGGATGGATGAGAGAGTAAAGGGAGTCAGTGCTTTTAGGGCAGATTATACTCTTGCTTTTCACCAGGGGATGGTTCCTTCTTTTAAATAAGAGTTAAGATACAGTACTTACATTGACCCGTGGATAAGTCGACTCAGGTATTTTGGGTCAATTTTTTGACCTAAATTTCTAGACTTATACATGAGTATATACAGTATATACAAATACAGGTATCCCAAAATCAATCAATCAATGTATCAATCAATAAACAAAAAAAGATTAGAAATCCAAAACACTTCTGGTCCTAAGCATTTCAGATAAGGGAGACTAAACCTGTAAATAATTTTAAACCCCTCATCAGAAGGACTTGTGTGATATTGGGAGAATGAACCAATTTAGTTCAGCATAAGGTTTTGTTCCCAGTAAAATGACATTAATATAAAATTGACAATGATATTATTTATACAAACAAAAACAAACAAACAGCTTCATTTATATACCGCTTCATACCGCCTAAGCAGTGTCTAAGCGGTTTACAACTGTAAGCTACTTGCCCCCAACAATCTGGGTACTCATTTTAGCGACCTCGGAAGGATGAGTTGAGCTTGAGCCCTTTTGCTGGTATTGAACTCGCCACCTTATGGTTTTAAGTGAGTGGATGCAATAGAGGCATTTAACCACTGCACTACCAAGGCTCTATACTGAACTAAAGGGAACTAAATTGACTTTTGTATTGACTGTGTTATTGACTGTAATAAATTTATGCCTGGCACAGACTGGCACAAA
Organism: Urosaurus nigricauda; assembly: GCA_034509955.1. NCBI lineage: Eukaryota > Metazoa > Chordata > Lepidosauria > Squamata > Phrynosomatidae > Urosaurus > Urosaurus nigricauda. The sequence continues at coordinate 219,895,525 of JAOEGL010000001.1, forward strand.
GTGCTGCTTCGAGCCAAAATTAGGGAGTGACTGCATTCTCCTGAACCCTAGTACATACCAGTGGCGCCATCATGCCTGCCTTCCATCCACACGGGGGACCCCATGATGAGGCAAGTGTAGCACGGTGCACAGACATCACTGCACCGTGCTTGCATTGTGGTGCAAGCCGCACACAGCAAAAAGAACTAATTTTCAGCAGGCTCAAATTCCATTACATACAATGGCACAGTAAAATGGTGCCCCTTATATGAGATGGCAAAATCAAGGTTTGCTTTTTGGATTATTATTATTATTATTATTAGTAGTAGTAGTAGTAGTATATTAAAATTGTAGATGGTTGAATCCATGGATGCAGAATCTGTGGATATGGAGAGCTGACTGCATGATTTTTAAAAAAGGGGGATCCAGAGAAGTCTTAGAGGCACAGAAAAAAATAAAAATAAAGTATTCACTAGGAATGGAAAGACTATTGGGGCATATAACTGAAAATTGTTTTTTTTTTTTAAAGTATTGGTTTTTTAGTACTAAAAAACCGTGACAGGAGGAATCCTGGATCACAGTGAATATGTGGAGCTTGGCACCTAATTTATGCAATATTTGCTCATGGTTTTGTTTTTTGTTTTTGTCTTTTTGGCTAGCATGGTACAGTGCTTTGAGTATTGAACTATGGGGTTGTCCACAAAGGCCATAAGCTTCCTCTCAGCCTCACGTCGTCTAGTTCAGATGACATAGGTCAAAATCCCGGGGGTATGATTGGGCCCAATCCTGCCAGACCAGATACAGATCCAGAGGATCCGGCCCATTGCTGGGGTAAACAGCCTTTACCTGGATAAAATACCCCTCGTTTTGACCTGGCTGTTCATACTACCTGCCCGGCCGCCCCCCATATGCTCCTTACCTTGCCAGCCATCACTTTCAATTTGAAGCTCCCCAACCCAATGCCACACCTAATGTGGAAATAAGGTGTCTGGTTGTACCCATGCAGCCATAGTAACAGTGTTCCTGGTTTCTTTCCTCTACTTCTTTGTACTCCAAAATATCTATTATCAAACTGATTGGATTCCTGTTTGAGCCCAGAGGGCCACCTCATACAGTGTGTTTAACTCAGCCAACATTGAGGATGCAGCTGTAAAAATAAAAGCTACTTTGGAACATGCATAATATCACTTTTCTGTTTATAGCTTGTGCTCTGGAATCCATTTAGAGTACACATAGTTTCACAGAAGGTTGTCTGGCACAAGCATGAACTATCTGGAAGCCATTTTTTAAAACCGATATCAAAGCAGTTGTTCCCAGTTCTGTAAACTATGCTAATTTAATTGCCTATTCTGGGATGGTTTTTGATAATTGATGTGGAATAAGAAATTAGGCAGAGTATCTTGGTTTCATCTTCAAAGCCACAGAGTGCAGGATCCCCAAAGATTATCCCAAATGTCAAAACAATCAATTATGACTCAACATTTTTAGTTCGTTTGCGCAGATGTGGAAGTTGGCTAGATTTGCCTCCTCATAGCAAGGCGTAATAGGATTTTTAAGAATTAGGAAAGGCAGAGGAAATGAAGAAGCCAGTATCATAATAGTGCCTTTACAGCAAACCCATTTGGAGTATGATGTATATTTCTGGTGCGCCGTGTTTGTTTGTTTTTAAAGGGGGGCCCAATTACCCACACTCTTTCTAAAATGTTCCCCCCAAACTGCTGCAAATCCTCATTTTTGCCAATGGTAATGGGGAGAGGGGAGAAAGACAGAATTACCGTATATACTCAACTATAAGTCGACCTCATGTATAAGTCGAGGGCAAATTTTGGGGGCAAAATTATGGATTTTGCAATGCTCCGTGGATAAGTCGAGGGTAAAATTTAGGGGCATATAGGAAATGATCTAAAGGATGAAGCAAAGCAAAACAATGTCAAATAACTTCCAAAAGTCCATCAGACATAACTCTTTGTGCTTATTCTTAAGATTGGATGGATGAGAGAGTAGAGGGGGTCAGTGCTTCCAGGACAGATTATAGTCTTGCTTTTCACCAGGTGATGGGCCCTTCTTTAAATAAGAGTTAAGATACAGTACTTACATTGATCCATGGATAAGTCGACTCAGTTTTTTTGGGGTCAATTTTTTGACCTAAATTTCTAGACTTATACATGAGTATATACAGTATACGGTGGTTTGTATGTTCTTTTTTTTAAAAAAATGCCTCCATGCAGATATATGGATACGTGGCCAAAAACACAACTAGATCTTCATGCAATGTTGTCATTTGAGCCCTTCAAAGAACATGGGGAGGTAGGGTGTCATACATACCAATTTAATATGTGCTTGCTTCTGGTATTTTTCACTATAGTACTGTTCTTGACGAAGATTAAGCAACTGCTGCTGCTGCTTTTCCTTCAACTCTATTAACTTTTGACTCATTTCTGAATCAAGGCTGGCCAACTCTTGTTCAACTGTTGATGAGCTGTGATCTGGGCTGCCAGTTTCACCTCTGTAGAAGAATATGGATTAACAAACGTAATTTACACAAATGGTGAAGGCACTAGCCACAAATCCAGTGTATATATGTTTCTCTCTGTGGGTGTGTATAACATTGTGTCAAAATATCTGTACTGTGACTCAGCTCGGGTTGAATGTATAGATATTTTCTGGATCTTGTAATTAACTTGGAATATACCCAGGGTTCAAAGAAATCATGTTTAGAAGTGAGATCTTCCACTCACATCAAACCATACTAAATTACCAACAGTATCACAATCCCATATAAATGTTGGTCCGGACTGAGAAATTTTGCTTCCACATTTTGATGAAATCTGCATACAAGTATTATGGTCAGTTGCTTCTTAGAATGGTTCTACTGTCAAGAGCCATACAGTGTACAATAATGTAATGCATGCACCATGGCAATAGCAACTTCTGCTAAGATGGCTTTCCATTTTGAAGTGCAATGCCTATCACTGTCCCCACTCTTATGTTGCAAGGCTCATGCATTACATTAATTGAGCGTATACAACAAGTTTTTCAATGAGTGGATCTTTCACTAACTCTCTTAGCAGCCCCACAGTCTAGATCTTCAGGGTGGTGATGACATTAAACACAGTATCTTAAGCATCAACCACAGCTATACAGAAAATGTCGTTCAAATAAAAACACCAAGTCTAACTAGTGAAGGAAATACGTAGATATACTTCAAGGCAGCACTCTTTCTTTGATATTGTTCCTCCTCACTGTGAGGACCAGAGAATGGGGCCCAGACCCTGACATCTGAGCAAGGGCAACATTATGGGGGCATGGGGGGTATCATCTGCACCAGGTAACATCTTAAGAGGCATGTGACACCACCGCTCCCCAAACAATTGCCTTTTAGTAGAAACACTTTGAAACACTGAAGAGATGGTGTGAGTGAGGCAAGGCTCAGTGGGAGGAGAAATGAGTGGTGTTCGGTTTTATAAAAAAATTTAAAATGTTAAATGTCAAAACCAACATTTTTAAAAATATTTTTAAAGTATATTTTAAATTTTTCTTTAAAAAAAAACACCACATCTTACCAAGTTTTCACTTCAGCCCCATGAAACTATGTACATGTAAATACATTTAAACTGTGCATATGATATTTTAAGCTGTGCATATGATAACTGTAATTTAAAGGTATGGTTTTGATTTTGCTAGTTGTTCACATCACAACTATTACCATTACATTCAGTGATATATAGGAATTACAATTTATGAGTAACATTAGTACAAAAAACATAACTAAGGAGTTTGGATGCTGTGGTATGGAAGGAGATCAATGAGGGGGTGAAACTATAGGTTACTGCATGGAGAGACATCAACCCTAGTTACACCACTGGCTCTGGGAACCTTTTTGGGGAAGAGGAGATGTTTTTGATCAGTTATCTCTATTCCTTTTATAACTGCTACACTCCAGATATAAGTATCCTGATGTGAAACTATTTGGTGGCTTCCAAAGAACAGAGTTCACCAAAGGCAAGGGGTCTGTCAAAGGAAAGCAAGCTGAGCAGAACAACATACAAAGACAAGAGGAGGGAAAAGAATTTTCACAAAACGGAATCTGAGCAACAAACTCCCAAAGGACCAGTGTGATATTTTTGGCCTTTGGGAAAGAACTGCAACTATAAAGGATGAGGTGAGAAGGGGAAAGCAATGAACGGGGCATGTGAAATAAACAGAGCAACCACTTTAAAAAAAAATACAAATAAAATAAAATCAGGTCAGCACAAATGAAATCCACCAGTCTGCACCTTAACAGATAACCAGAGGTGTTTACACTTCTATCCAGGTGTAAAGCTTGTTGCCTAGGAAACTGAAGAGTCTAAAAAGGAGAGAGTTTTTACATAAGGCCACAACTATTGCTTGAGAAAGATCATCTGTGCACCTCTGGGAGAATTGTGTAAACATGAGACACTGAGATTCAAACCAAGAAACCCAAACCCACATAGTGACCGATCCTCTGAAAGGGGAAAATGTGTAAATAGTGACAAACATCTATGGAGGTGGGAAACAGCTTAAGTTCACCGAAGCCAATGGCAACAGCAAGACCCACGCTAACCTCTGGTGTAGCTAAACTAGAAGCTACAAATGAATAAATCTGAAACAGAAACAATCCAAATATAGACTGCTTCATCCATCCCAAGAGGACATGATTAGAGCTATGAATGTAGATACATATTTAAATGCATATTTGTCTTTAGAAATACATGTGAATGCAGAAATAAACAGAACAGGCTGCTGAGTGAGACCCATGATATCATGGGCTTGTATATAAAAAGGTTGCTTGATTTATTATGTGATTATGAGGTAAAAAGCAGTTGTAAGGGGGGGGGGGAACAGGAATGTTGAACTAGATGCTGACTGGTGTAGTGTTGGTGGAGATTTGCAAGAGGAATTTGAAACTAGACGGACACGTAGCGAGATAATCTGCCTCATCCAGAAACCCCTGGAGTCGGGAGGCCACCACACAATCAAATGCCTTGCCCAAGAACGGTAGGCTGGACACTGGCCAATAATCATCCATTATAGAGAGATCCAGGGAGGTCTTTTTAAACAAAGCCTTCACAACTGCCTCCTTTAGGGTAGTTGTAACTCTGCCTTGTTGTAAGGAGGCCTTAACTACCCCTTCACGCACTCAGCCGGTCCCCTTCTGACCAGTGTTATGAGCTAGAAGGGAAAGGGTTTAGCACACATGTGGTGGCTCTCACATCTCCAAGGACCCTGTCTACATCCTCAGGCTGCCATCGATACCATAGTCAATGGCAATGGCATCATTATGTGCAGGGGATTCAGACCACACCTGATGACACCCTAAGGTGGGGTGATACCACTGCTCCAAAAACATCTGCCTTTGTGCAGAAACAGGCTGTAGTGTTCACCTGTTTCCCAGTAAAATGTTGAAGAGATGGTCTGAGTAGGGTGAGCCTGACGGGGAGTAGAAAGGAGAGACTCTAGATTTTAAATTTTAAATTTTTGTTAATTTTTTTTTAAAAAATTAAAAATTCTTTTAAAAATCACATTTTACCAAATTTTCACATTAAGCACATGCAACTATGTATACACAAATCTACTTAGGCTGTGTGTATGATAGTGTGATTTAAAAGTATAACTTTAATATTGCTAGTTGTTCATGTCACAACTATGACCATTACATTCAGAACTATACAAGAATTACAAGTATAGAATTAATGAATAACGTTAGTACAGAAACATTACTAAGAAGTCAATATGGTGCGATATGAGAGAATGGTCAAATGAGGGATGGCACCATGAGTTACCACACCGGGTGATGCCAAACCTAGTGACACCGCTGTTCTATGATAAAGAAAAACACTGGAAGGTCCAGTCAAACCTACACTTCCAGGCATAAGTCAAGTCTCCCACAAAGGCAACCAAAGCAACCTCTGTCACATACCCAGGTTTGAAGCTGGAGTGAAATAGATCTAGAAGATCTATTTCATTCAGGAAACCCTGGAATTCAAGAACTTTGCTCATGAAAGAGATATTGGATATTGGCTAGCAAATCTCCAGTAGAGTGGGGTTCAAGAAAGATTAATTTAAGCAATGGCATCGCCATAGTCTCTTTCATGCAGTCCACAAACCTGTCTTGCTATACTGAAACATTCATTATCCTCCTTAACCACTCATCCAGTTCTTCTCAGGCTGTTTTTATGAGATAGGAAGGGTGTGGGTGTTAGGAATAGAAGCCTGAGTTTAAAATGTCCAGATGTGAAAAGTGACAAAGGGAACTATTGGTCACTTACAGCTTGCTAGCAGGGAATTGGTTGCAGCTGGGTCTCAGAACATCTGAGGAGTGTTCAAGGTCAGTATGTGCCAGAGAGCACGTAGAACCTTTTGTAAATATGAAGTGTCATCTTGGTTGGGGGACAACAATTCAGGTGGCACAGGAAGAAGTCACCAGAAGAGGCTGGGCCTAGTGGACACATGGTACATGTCTATAAAAAGCCTAGACTCCAGTGTACAGTGTGGGTTGTTGGTGTGTAGTTGGATGTGTGTAGTGCTTGATTGAGTTTGCTTTCTGTAAATACAGCAACTGAAAGAATAAACGTTCTTCTTTGGAGTTAAATTTGGCTTCAGTCTGTTTCATCAGCAACTGGGAGGACAGACTGCTGAAAAGCCAGACGGCTCCAAGGTTGCTGGGTGTTTTTCTCCCTGGGGAGAAGGCTTTCACACTTGTCTGCACACTCATCTGCTTGACAATGGCTCCAATACACATGTGGTGGCAACATGTGGAGCAGTGGCATGGGCAGTACACCTACAGAATCCCTGTTCTGTCCAAACCAGAAATCTCCAGACTTTCAAATGCAGCAGACTGTGGGACAGGGTACCTGGTGAGAGTCATAGAATCACAACCACCCTGCACTTCTCCCCCCTTACCTACTAGTTCTTGTTTGCTGCAGCACAGGGAACACACATGGACAGAACTGGGAAAAAGTAAACACACATGCACACTCATGTCAACACACATCCACAATCCAACCAGATTTCAGTAATACAGGCCAGGTTGCCACTCTCACCTAGGATCAGTTTCTAGATTTGTGACGTTCCCCCAGTTCCTGATCTGCCATTCAGAAGCAGTATTTTCAATCCAGTGGCTTGTTGCTAAATTATCTAGACTATTTGAACTGGATGGGGGGGGGGCAGTTTGGGGGCAATTGGCACTATGAAGATCTCCCCAATCCCTTGGTGGTAGCATTGCCTCTCCATTCTGTATTTCTTTCTACATGGCTGCTCCCTGCCTTACTTCCCCTTCCACATCCCTCTTTTTTTTCTATTGTTAGTAGGGTAAGTCATTTAAAGCATACTCTTGCCCCCAAAAAGAGAAATGTGAAGGCCAACTTTGTTCATTAGAAGAGAGGCAAACTTTATAGAACATACTTTTTCTTACTGTCTCTTTTTGCTGTTTTCTCCAGGACTGCCCTCCGTCTCAGGTAGTCATTCTGGATTTCATTATACTTTGCTGTATGTTCTTTTATAAGATCTGTGGTTTTCTTGTGGTGTTTCTTCACAAGATCCTTCATTTCTTTGTAGTGTTTCTTCTGAAGTTTTACAAATGATTTCTGTTGCTTTAGTTCCTCAATAGTTTGTGCTTCAACCTCTGCAATAATGAAAAGAAATGTTCCATTGCTGTCACCATCAGACATTTATACATTCACAGGGACAGTCAAGTAAGCCTTAAAATATATGCACTGGAGCAGGGAGTTGAGAAGCTTAAAAGTATTGCTCTTATGCATCTTAACCATAGTTTTTCACAGTGACACAAAGTAACATTTGTGCATATGACATTCAAGAAAGTTTTTCATGGTTCAAGACAAACTCAGACAAGTATTTTCTGATGAAAAAAAAAAATCCTCCATGTGAAGCAACCATGAGTCTTAGTTCTACTGTTATTTCCAGCTAGAGTAAAGCTACTGCACTAATTGGATTTAATTACTTTACAATTTATTGAATTGTCTATATTAGTTGGAACTAAACAGCAGGACTGCAGCCATGATGTGTGAGCCAGTAGATTCATACCAATCCACTATTGACTGGAAAGGAGCTGCTTAAGTACAGAGGGAATTTCTTTTTTTAAAAAACAAACAAAACAAAAAGCCTTTTTTTGGACTACAACTCTCAGAATATTCAAAACCAGCATAGCTGGTATACCAGCTATGGGATTCTGGGATTAACAGTTTACAAAAATAATTTTTCCAAGATCTGCACATACTTATTTTGAGGAGCAACTGGCTGAAAGAATGGACACTTAAACTCATTCATCACTTCCCCTAGTGGCTGCAGCAATGCAGTAACTTTATAGTGAAGATTATGTGAACTGGAGTCAAGATGATTCAATAACTTTAATCCTTAAATCAGTGCAGGGGTTGATGGAAGATGAACTCTAACATCTCAAAGGCCACACATTACCCACCAATGTCTCAAATACTGTCCCTCATTTATGACCTGAATCCGTGAGCTAAGACACCCTCGCCAAAGAAGTAGGCTGTGGATTACAACACTGGCAGCCACCACTGGCAGAACCAGTCACTTTACCTATGGCTGAGAACAGCTTCAACTTATTGCTTGTCAATATGTTTATTTTAAGGTGTCTAAAGCAAAGTGTGTATCACCTATATGGAATTGCTGTACCAAGACCTTCTTCCCATCAGTTTATGCAGAAATATAGTGGGGGTCTCTGTCTTGAGAGCGTTGATATGAAGGACTGCTTAGAATACTTTTCATTATATATTTATTTTAAAGATTTCCATACCACTGTTCTGAACTAAACAATTCGATTGAAGATGCAGCATGCTTCTGTGAATCAGTTGCTAAGAAGCTCAAGTAAGAGGATGCGCTTTGCTCTCAGATCCTGCTTTCCTTCCACAAGTAACATTGCCATTATTTATGCAATATTCATTTCTCCATATTTCCACCACACATCATCCTCATATCAGTCTTCTTTGGCAGTAGGAAGGGCATTAGCATGCAAAACAGTCATGCATATTCATGCAGGGCACCACTGGCAAGGTCATTTCCATGTAAGATAATGGGAGTGTACACTGATACTAGGAAGTATTAGGAGTGACACTTCCCATCCATTCTGGAGCTAACTGGCTACAGGTGTACATGGTCTCTTCAATGTTTAGGTATTAAGTCTACATGCTGAAGGGTTCTGCTACCACACTAAGTTCAGGAAGAAAAAAGGAGGGTGGGAGCATGGAGTGTTGATGGCGCAGAACTCCTTTTTGAAGGGGTGGTGGTATAGAACTGAGCCTTAACATCAGAGAAGTCTGTGCCTGATTCCAGAGGAAACTCATACAATTGATAATCAGTTTTATGAGGGCATTTCCACTCCCAACTGTCAAGACTTAGCATCATCATCTCCTTGACATGCAATATATGTATTTACCACAGAGATCCTGATGTATCACATCTACATGTTTCTTACCAGTCAGAACGCTCTGAATAAGATCTTCTGTTTTTGCTGGCACTTTCACGGAACCTAGATGCAAACAATAATGATAATAACAGCTGTTTCAAAATGATTAATGAAAGCTTCAAACAATAGGTAATCTGGTTTTTAATGTGAGAAAACAACCTTTAAATACCATCAAACCTTTTAAATCAATACAGGCAGTATATCCATCACTAAACTCATTTTATCTGTTAGCACAGGATGAACAAATGTTTCAGATGTTATTGAATTGCAACTCCTATCATTCATCATCTCTGGCTATACTGGCTAGAGATGTTGGGAGTTGTGGTTCCAAAACATTGGAAAGAAATACACATTCCCTATCCAGTTTAAGACATACCTCAGCAGGACACTTAAAAGGATAGTCTTGTCCTAATCTATTCTTGACTAATATATATCCACACTAACCTTTGAGGATTACAAACACATATAAAGAAGTGGACTAGAGTTCACAAAAGCTTATGTTGAACTGAATTAGGCTTAAAGGCTGTTTCCTTCTTTTTATACTAATTTGTCAGGGCATGGACCCTACCTCTCCTTTCCCTCACATATGGCGCTGGCATGACCTCCCAACTTCATAAAGCAATTCATAAAGCAGTTTTAGTATATGCCTATGTGTCACACAGATTAGGACAGAGTGCCAGGTTGAGCACTATATTTGCAATATTTGCTCCAGAGGGATGGCTAGCAGAGACTTTGTCAGAGAGGGAGACGGTGGAGAAGAGGTTAGCAGGGCTGTATTAACAGGCTGTTGAAATGCCCCTCCCATTACAACCAAAACTATAAGGCTATTTCAGTAATTTTATATATTAGGTTAAATGGGATGCAAGATAAGGCAAAACACTCAGGATGGTATTCTGGTAGCTGTTATGGTGATGGTTCTCCTGGTGGGTACCAGCCATTCTGTCTTACCTTTACCATACATCTCCCACACTTTTTTCCTGCTCTGAGCTCCTGGGAACTTTCACACAACACAATTATAGTGCTATGACTCCACTTTTAGAGAATAAGTTTAGGGAATGCATGTTTGGAGATCTTCAACCAGAGCACTCCTCTAGTGCTTCTGAGCAAATTACATACCCCAGGCTTACGCAGGATGGAACCATGGTAGCTAAACTGGAATCACAGAACTATAACTATGGAGTGTGAAAGGGCCTGCTGTCTGTCACTGGTTCTGTGTGAAAGTGCCTAACAGATTATTTTCAGATAATCTCCGTTTCCAATATCAAAAACACATTCTACACCCACTCATTTTTACATTGTGTATTTTTAAAAATTACATTTAAATTTGATCTTCCTCTTCTGTTTCAGTCTGTTTATGTAAATTAATCCGTATCTTGTTCTTTTCGATTTTCTCTCCAGCAGCAATGTTCTTTCAGGTTAGACTTCCACTTTGGAGGATTACTGAGCAACCCTGTACTTGGGGTGTGTGTTGCCAAGGGCACGTGGAACATTTTAACCCCTGCCCACAACTCATACTGTTCACTCCTTCTGTTTAAATTCTGGTCAGAATTCCTGCCATCCTCTTCTCCATCTCTTTTCTCTTTGACTGTGCTGTCGTTGTGTCCACTACATGCCAACCAGCCTCCCTGGGACAAATGTTGCAAACTGAAGCTCTGCTGTTTCTGAGATGTGAGACAGAACCTACCTTGGTTGGCTCCTTTTCTTCCATCTGTTTTTTGGAGTCTCTGTTCTAATCTGTGCAGCACATATGAAAAGTGAAGCCTTGTTTTGTGAAGATGGGGGCCACATAAGTGACTACTTTTTTACCTGACTGTTGGAGTCACAGATTTTCTCATCCCTGAAAGGGTGCTTTGATATAGCAAGATACAATTCTGTGAAAATGGTCCATTGTTGTGAAATATTTTCAATTTAGGGACTTTTCTTAGGAATGTGTGCGTATGTGTGCAAAAAAACCCTCCTCTGGAAAATGCTGTTTTGTCCAAAAAACTACTACTACTACTACTACTACTATTATTATTATTATTATTATTATTATTATATTTTCTTATATTCAGCCTTTCTCCCAACATAAGGATTCAACTAACTAACTTTCCCCTAGGAAACAGTGTGCTGTACACAAAATAAGAGTGTTTTGTGTACCATTTTTAAACAAACAAGGGCCTTAGAGGCTAAAAAAAAAAATATTGAAAATATGTGCAAAACTCTCATGATCGCAAACTGAAGGAGAGGGGATTTCCATGTAGGGATGAAATAAGTGAGGATTTGCATCCCTTCTGTGTACAGCCTGCCAGTTCTCCTTTCCAATTCTACCTGTACCATTATCTTTGACTTTCTTTTTTTGGTGCCAGACCACCCTGAGGACGTTCACTGTAAGCAGAAGGCAAGAAAAACCTAGGGATATCTGTTTTCCAACTCTTCCCTCTTTTACCTGCTGCTTTTCTGTCCACACGCTGCTGTGTTTTCCAGCCAAGATGACCCTGAGTGCTCATGCTTTTGTCTGTCCCAGTCAGATTAAAAGACAGAGATTTTGCCCTGATAGGCTCCCTATCTCAATAAAAGACAGAAGAATGGGCCATTTTGACTTCATGCTAATGCTGCCTGGTTGAAGGAGAGAGAGAGCTTGTTGTGACATCATGCTAATACAGCCTGCCTGAAGGAGAAAGACCAACCATTGTGACAGCATGGTGATGCTGATCATAATGGCCTGGCCTTTGTGACATCATGTTTCTGCTTGACCTTCTGAAGGCACATTTTCTTTTGCCTCACCTAACAAGAAGGCCATTCCTGTGGTTAGGACATTTGACCAAAAACTTTGTACATGGACTGAATCTTGGAGAAGCTCTTTTTATGGACTACAACTTTCAGCAGGATGGCTAGAAACTATCATGATTTCATGCTGATGTTGTCTGCCTAAATAACAGAGACTGCCTATTTTGACCTTTAACTGATGTTGCTCACTTGAAGAAAAGAACCTAGCCAGCATGATTTCAAAATGATACAGCCTGTCTGAAGAAGAGCACACAGGGAAAAGGTACACCATCTTCTCTAGTAATTCTCCTGATACTAGACTGAAGAAAGGGGCTTCTGAACAGTTATTCCAGGTGCACGCAGTAGTTTCAGGAGAGATCCACACCTGCCACTCTGACTGTTGGGGGCTGAATCCATTCACAGTAAGTGTTTTTCAACTGCCCACAGTCACAAAATGCTTCTGTTTCATCAGTCTCAACCAACTTAACCAATCTGTGCCATGAAATGCTATGATGTACTTTGCTACGGGGTGGAGGTGGGGATTGTGGGGTTGTCCAGATGTTGTCATGCTGCAGCTTTCAGCAGTCTTAGCTAACATAACTAATAGTGAATAATATATCTCCCAGCATCCTGCTCCAAAGCAACCATTTTGGAGTTCCAAAGGCCAAGGCAACCTTCAGCAGTCTTAGCCAACACAACTAATGGTAAATAATTCTGGGAGATATCTTCAAGGATAATGCTTCTCCAACAATTTGAGAGCCACAGTTCCAAAGGCTAAAGCATGGGTCAGAAAGCATCTGGCTTACAGCCCATAAAATGGGTAGCATCTGTATATGAGCGACAGTGCAAAGCAGTCTAAGCTAGCAATACAGGAGATTCAGATCCACAATTACTAGCTGGTTGGAAATTGTTCCAGAGCCAGTCCAGGGCCTTGTTTTCCCCCCAATAGATTCTGGACTTGCTCTGGAAACAAAAGAAAGCTTCCAGACCATAATGGAATTTTTCTCCTCTTCCTCTTTGAGGACCTGGAACATGCATATGCCCACCTCATATGCACACTAATTCCTTCCCCTTGGAAGCCTGACTGGCACCAAGACTGGGATAATTTCAGCACCAAGTCAAAACCTAGCTTTTTATTAAGGCCTTTGGGCATAACTGATTTTATCTGGGTGCCACACATCTTATGTTCACATTATTTAAATCTGTTTTAACAGGTTTTAAATTGTCTGGTTTTTAACTGATAATCTATTTAACATGTTTTAATATTTTATGTTATTGTTATCATTTATTGGTTTAAATTGATTTTATTGTAAGCCACCCAGAGATATTTGGATATAGAATGGAATATAAATATTTCAATAATCAATAAATCATGGAATTGAAGCATGTAAGCATGTAACATGTAAGAGTGAAGAGGCAGAAGAGAGTAAAGGCAGAACTCAGAAGGATGGAAGCTGTTTTTTCCCATCCATCCGTAGTCACATCCTTCATTCTTATCCCAAAAGGAAATTATATACAGTGTGTGAGAAGATCTGCTGATGAAAATTCTTAATAAATACATTAAGCAGGGCTTTCTCTCCAGCAGCAACAGTCAGGTTAGCTCCATCTTTGTTTATCCTCTGGCAGGAGGTCAAAACTCTGTGATTTCATCTGGCCTTTGGTTTCTTGAACTGTTTTTTAAACAGCTTTAAAAGTTCTTCTTGATGTGTTTATTTTTCTTACCATTTTATTGTACATCATTTTAGCAGCCAAATGGCAAATAAATTAATACATAAAGTGAAAGGATAGAGGCCCGGACAATTAGCTAATTGACTAATTAGCCAAGTTGCAAATGGTTGCCTGTAAAACTTAAAGGCGCAAAAATCCTGCTGATTAATGATACATCAAAACTGATCCAAACAGTACAAGAAAAGAAAATCTGATTCTGAATAAAACTTCTCTCATCCTCCTCTCTGTGGTTGCATTCTATGCTTCCTCCCTATCTTTGGGTTTTTAGGCACTTTTATCTACACAACAGTTCTGGACAATAGGTTAGGCTGATCGGTTGTGATGCAATCAAGATCACCCAATGAGCTTCTTAGCTTACAGGGATATTACCTAGCTTGCTACATATGACACAGTAGCCGAAAAGCAGCGAAAGATCTGGTTAGAGGCACAGCCTTTCAAACAGATTCAAACATCTTTATGTGTTTGAGACATTTCTGAAAAGAAATCTAAATTCTATTTGTTCTCCACATTTTTGTGCACAAGCAAGAGGCCACACCAAGGTTTATTCACGTGCATGTCCCTCATCATCCCCATTAAAAGGCATTATATAAATGATCCAACCCAATCCATTTCTTACCTGGTGTTGGCTGGCTGGGAACAACCTGAGTTGATGGTTTTGGGGTGAGGGAAGCAGTATGGTTTACTCCATTTTCAGCTGGTGCAGGCTTAGGTTCATTGTGAGCTTCTGAAGGTGCATCTCCCTGTTCTGCCTATCAATACAAAACACTTCCTATTAATATACAAGAAAGTGGATCTTGTGATTATGAAACCTAATCAAAAACCTGTGCATAATTTAGAGCTTGGAAAAGTAACTATTTTGAAATAGATCTCCCAGAATTCACTAGATAAGATGGCCAGTGGCATCACTAGGGTTGGTATCACCTGGTGCGGTAACTCATGTTGTCATCCCCTCCATTGACATCCTCCCATACTACACCCATAAATAATGCTCAATAATGTTTTTTGTACTGATTTATTTTGAGAGTAAAATAAAACAAACAAAAAATGGAAAAAAATAAATAAACCATAATTCCCATATATCACTGAATATAATGCTAATCGTTGTGATGTAAATAAATGGCAAAATTAAAAATTATACCTGTAAATTACAATATCATGTGTACAGAATAAGTGTGTTGATGTACACAGTTTCATGTGATTAAAGTGAACATTTGGTAAAGTGTGATGTTTTAAAGAAAAAAATTAAAAAAAATTTTTTTAAAAAAATTAAAATTAATTTGAAATTTTATTTTTAAAAAATCCTGGTGCCTCTTCTTTCTCCTCCCACTGACCTTCTCCTCACTCACACCATCTCTTCAGCATCTTAAAGAGATATCTACCAAAATACGCTGTTTGAAGAGCAGTGGTGTCACGTGATCCACACCCCCTCCACCCCCAAGTGACGCCACTGGGCCATGCTGGTTAAGGTATTCTGAGAGTTGTAGTCCACAAAAATCACTTTTCCTAGCAATGGATTCTACTTCCAATGATGTACAGACATCTACCCCTAGCCAGCTGTATTCATATATTATGATTGCAAGCATGTCAAGGGAGATTGTCTTTGTAGAGTATCAGCAAATAGCAAGTTTCATGTCAGTTTCAGACAGCACTTTCAAAGATAATACCCTTAGCATCCATTGTCAGTTTTCCCCTCCTCTGATTACTTACAGAGGAGGTGGGAGCTATCTAATCTTTTGCAAAAATGAAAAACCGGAATTAATAACAAAATCTGCCACCACAGTGAATCAATTACCCAATACTAGCATATCAGCTTTTTAGAAGACCTTAGTCTTTCAGTATTGTTTCACGCAGCTGCATAACATTGATTTTAAAAGGTATGTACAATATAGATTCAATTTTTAAAAAACATAGTTTTATCTTTCTATAATCGCTCAATTCATTAAGCCTCTGAGTGGGCCACTACAACAAAACATTTGTAGGAGTCTCCTGTAGCTAGATCAGTTTCTTTATACCCCTGCTTAGTATCCTTCCCTATAAACCAAGATTTATGCCCTCTAACAAATCCAGATAAGACCATTTTTGCCTACGGATCTCAGCATGGTACTCAATTGTAACACAATAACTATGGGGATAAAAATATAATCTAACAGCAGAATACACTAGTCACCAAGGAACAGAACATTTTATAAAATGATAACTTTTTTTTTTTTTTAGTTTAATGTCCCAGCAGTCTAATTACTGATTTATCCCCAAGGCACATGAATGCTCCCAGGACAGCTCTCCCATAATTATATTCAACAGATAAGCTTACACAAACAGTACCTCCATCCTTGCCGCATGCTCGGATGAGCGTGTCTGTAATGCTCAACTTGTTTAAGCATTCCCCACAACCTTTCCTTCCTTGCCAGCTCTTACTGCCCATCTATAAAACTCATCCTTCCCCCCTTTTTCCCCCCTTTTACTACACACTAATAATCTTACAACTGCTCAATAAGTGGTCGTGTTTCTCAAAGCACACAGAAGATTCCTGCAACACTAATGGAATGGAGAGGAAGCATTGTAAGGCACTTCATTTCCTTGAGATACGAACGTTTATATTAGGAGGACCTGTTGCCATGGTACCTCAGTGGATTAGTTTCTCTCAGGCAGCTTTCATTTTTATTCTTCATAGGTAATAAACTGATGGGGGGGGGGGAGCCGTTCTTTTCTCTGAACACTTTACACTTTCATAACAGCTGATAGGTACAGCAATCAGGGGCGAGGGGGAGTAGATTTAAAAGACTGAAGTATGAATAAATTATGCTGCAACTGGTTTTAGCATTCACATCTGTGAACATTACACATTACCAATGGATTCCCAATGCACGAAATTATCTCATCACAAGCAACAGATTAATGATGTTACTTTCCTTCTAGAACGTACCATTTCTTGTCCAAAGGCAGTGGCAAGAATGTATTCACTAGTTTTGGTTGGCTCACTAGTGAACCTGATTCATAATGCATCTAATACATCTAAATACTGTGTTTCCCCGTAAATAAGACAGTGTCTTATATTAATTTTTGCTCCTAAAGATGTTCCTGGTCTTATTTTCAGGGGATGTCTTATTTTTCCATGAAGAAGAATGCACATTTATTGTTGAACAAAAAAATATGAACATTTATTATATACTGTATATATATTTATACAAAAACTTTGCTAGGTCTTACTTTAGGGAGAGGCCTTATATTTAGGAATTCAGCAAAACCTCTTCTAGGTCTTATTTTCAGAGGATGTTTTATTTTGGGGGAAATAGGGTATGTACATTAATAAATCTATAATTGCTCTCACTTGCAAGCTGCTGAAAGCTCTGTATTTGGATTTCTAATCATGCAGGGACACAGGTATTATCTCTTGAAAGCAAAGTGCATAATAAGAAAAAAACAGGTTGCTCATTGAGCTTAAAGAAATGCCAGAGAACAGTCTAGGAGCCCTCAATGGACACCAACTCATTTGCAAGGCAAGAGAGAAGTTTACACAGACATTTATAAATATACAAACATAGTACACAAATTAACATAAAGCTTTTCAACAGTAGAATACACTTTCTTGTAGTGTGCTGGAGTCTCTTCTTTCCAGGTTTTTAAACAGAGCCTTTGTGGCCATGTGTTGTGATTGTTTTGCTCTCATATTCCTGAGCGTCATATTGAATTCTATTCTGTTCTATTTTATTTCCCCAAAAAACAAGGAGATGCAGCATAAGCACCTCAGATGTAACCCTGGTCCTTCCTTTCTATCTTTAGAATGAGTAATGAAAAGATCTGTCACACTACTCAGTGGCTCCACAAAAAGAATTTTTAAATTTTAATTAAAAAAAAAAACCTGAGGCCTCTCTTTTCTCCTCCTATTGAGCCTCACCCCACTCATACCATCTCTAGCATTTTAAATGGATGCAAGCAAACACCACCACAGCCCATTTTTGCGAAAAGGCGGGGAGAAATGCAGTCAGCCCCCTTAGGATGTCACCTGGTGCGGTCTGCATTCCTTTCACCCTCTATTGATGCCTCTGGCACTAGTGATGGCAGTGGTGGGAGAGAGGAAACCACAGCTATGACATGGTGCATCCAGCTGCCATTGCTGAGCAACTCACCTGGGGCTGTTACATTTGGCTGTTCCCTGTTTGGCCTGGGAGAGAGTTTGAAATTTTTCAAGAGGGGAGCCAGGAACTTACACCAAGGCAACAGAGAGGGCAATGGTCTGCAGATGGGGTGAGTGAGATGGAACAAGAGTTGTGCCACAATTATGTCATAAGAGGTGGTTTTGTAGAAGCAGTAAGATGTGCTACCTCAGATACATGGCTATTTGTCCTAGGTCGGGATGGAAAGAAATTCCATTTGTTTTCATGCTTTTGACAAAAGAAGCATTTGCATACCTCCTGTTGCAAGAAAATATGCATGTCACCTCAAGCACTTGCATGTCTGCAAGGCTTAATGGCATTTCTGAGAAATGCATCACCTACAAAGCAATGTGTATATTTTGAAATGTCAACAGCTAAAATGAGCATACTTGTGGGGGGGGGGAGGGGAAGAAACATGTTTTAGTCAATGGGGAAAAGTTTTGTAACTAAATTGTCCAAATAAAGATGCAGATTAGAGAGATGCATTAAAATTTTCACACATTTCAGTGCATAAAGAAAAAGAGTCCTCCAACCAAATACAAGACCAGGATGAAAAGAAAATGCAGGTGGGTGTTGAAAAACTCAACAAAATTGAGACTAAGAGATTTTAATGTAATCCAATTTGTGGTATATATTCAATGAAAACTTGGGAAACACATAAACAAATTCTGGCATAGCTTTTCAAGGGATTTGTCAAATGGCTGATGGGCAAATGCAGCAATCTCTGTGGCTATTAAATACAAAGATAATTTTGCTTGCACCTGAAAGTTTCCCCAGGGGTGGAGAAGCTGCCTACCGAGGTATCCTGATAGTCTAAATGCTGAGATGCAACTGTTTCAAAGCCAAAGCATTTGTTTGTAGAGGGATCCCTCACCTGGTACTGAAATACAACTGCATCTTAACCATGTAATCCATGTATCATGCAATGTAATGTGCACAATTCAATGAGATAGGAGTTTATCAGACGGGAGGAATTTCTCTTTATTTCGAATGGAGCCAATTGGAGCCAACTTGAAATCACGTGAATTCGCTAGTTTAGAGAATTTACATGAATTCCAACTGTGTTTGGAATGAATTCAGAATGACTTCCCATTACCCGAAAATGACTGCCCATTGCCCGAAATTGTGTGAGATACTTTAATACGCAATAACGTGAAACCCCATGATTGCGTTCGGATTGCCATTAGATTATAAAGTAGAGTCTCCATTATCCAACCTTCGGTTATCCAACATTCCAGATTATCCAGCATTGTGGCTGCTGCGATTTCTTTAAATTTTCTGTGATTTCTTTAAATTTTCAGAGGACTGAACTGTTCATACTGTACATCACAATGTTGATTAGTGATTTCCTTACATTTACTTTTACTGTTATTGCAATAAAACTTCAATACATTTGCAATTTTCTTGGACCTTCTGGATTATCCAACATTTTCGGTTATCCAACTATCAGACGGTCCAGTTTATGTCAGATAATCAAGACTCTACTGTACAAATCTGTTTCATAGGTGTCTGAGATAGTGACACCTTTGCTTTCTGACAGGTCAGTGTACACTAACCTTGTTTCATGCACAAAATTATCAAAAATATTGTAGATAATTACTTTTAGACTATGTGTATAAGGTGTATATGAAACATAAATGAATTTTGTGTTTAGACTTGTGCCCCATTTCTAAGATACCTTATTTTGTATGTTTGTGTAAATACAGGTACCAGTTGAGTCTCTCTTATCCAGAATTACAAAATCCAAAATATTTCAAAAATCATTTTTCCCCATAAGTGTCTGAGATCGTGACACCTTTGCTTTCTGACAGTTCAGTGTACACAAACCTTGTTTCATGCACAGAATTATTAAGAATACTGTATAAAATTTCCTTCAGGCTACGTGTATAAGGTACATATGAAACATAAATCAATTCTGTGTTTAGATTTGGGTCCCATCTCCATGATATCTCATTATTTATGTATATGTGGATACAGATATTCCAAAATCCAAAAAAGAAAAGAAAAAAAGAATAAAATTAAAAAATTGTGAAATCCCAAACATTTCTAGCCCTAAGTATTTTGAATATGGGATACACAACCTGTATTCCAAAATATGAAAAAGGAAAAAAAAAGTGAGGGGAGAGAATGAAAGAAAACACAAAAGACATTCCAAACAACTCTGGTCCCAAGCATTACAAATAAGGGAGACTAAACCTTTAGTGTGGTATTATCAGTCTGGAAGGGATGTGCATTATGAAACTTGATTTATATATCTTTGCCATACATTAAATTTATGTTTGATGTAAAGATTTGTGAACCTCTGTCTCCAGTCTAACCTAGGTATTTCTCATGTCTTTCTTGTTACATAGGTAGGGAGCTCCCAGGCATTGGGAGGACACATACTGGCCACTTCACTTTAAAAAGTTTTAGGCCCTCAGCCACTCCCTACTCCCCACCATATCCTCCTTGGATAGTTTTAATTGTGATTTTTTTTTAAATGCCCCTAATACCTCCAGGGGACCTATGGGGCAGTACAGATAGGTTATCTCGAAGTCGCCTCTTCCTGCCCTGGGTTGGTGCCGCAGCAGCTGCACGCTGCAGCACTCCCTAAAAGACCCACCTCCTAAAAGAAACTGCTCTGAGCAGCTTCCTAGAAGGGGCGTCATTGGCGCGCTCATGCACCATGGATGATGCCGCTTCCACCCAGCACTGTTTGGGCGCTGCATCATCATGGCGCACACCATATGGATGTGCACATGCCATGATGGCAGTGGGGCAGCAGAACTAGGGCTCAGAGCATGGGAATGCTCTGAATCTTAGTTCAGCCCTAGTTCGCTTGCAGGCTGGCACAAAGTACTGGTCTGTAAAGGCTCTATGGGGCTTTCTAGATTGGCAAAAAGAAGTATGTTCATGGCTGCATGAAACTCTAGCCTTTAGATGAGAAAAAGGGAAAGTGTGCCATGAAAACGCTTTTTTTGCATTTTAGGGGAGAAGAAGCGCCTTTAAAAAGGTGCTGGTTTTCCCAGCTTCTTTTTTAAAAACTGCAGAACAGCGCAACTCCATCTAAAGGCTGTGGTGCAGCTGCTAAGCATTAAGGAAAAGGCAACTTCATGTCACACTTTCCTGCCAATCTAGAAATCCCTATTATGTCATCACGTTTTGTGGAATACTTTAGGCCAAGAAGAGGCCTATATTAATTAGGGAGTAAACAGGAAGCAGATTTTTGGGTTACTTCTTGATAAAATAAAGTCTCTATGAACTATGGAACTATGATTAATTTTTTTTTAACTTAAGTTACTTGGTTTGGCCAATGTGCTCATTTCTTGTTTTCCATTGTTTTCCATTGTTTTCTGAGTTCATAGTGACAAAAGAAAAAAAGAAAAAGAAAATAGAATCCACTCATCTCTTTATTGTCCTATCTAGAACAGAACAGCTCTGGAACACTGCACAACATTTGTTATGGTTTTTGATCAATCTAATCTCCGTCCAGAAGTACTCCCCAATGCATGGCAAATAGGCATGGGGAAAATGAGAAAACCTCAATTATGCAGACATACCTCCAGCATGCTTCTTCTCTCTCTCCCCCACTCCCATTCCCTAAGAGCACTGTGCATAGCATCAATCTTGTCCCTTTGTTATGACAAGATGTTTGATCAAGCCCAGACTCTTACCTCTTTCTTTACTTCTTCTTCATCTTCCAGAGTCAGTGCTGCCAACTGTTTTGCTCTCTGCTCCATCAAGTTCACATATCTGATTGGGTTGGACAATGCTTCAATAACATCTGAAAATCAGAGAGGAATGTGGGACCCAACTTTAATTTGTTTTCCATATGGCAATATATTGGCTACACATAAACTAAATGATCGCCTTCAGAACCCCACATTTCTTTTTGTGTTTCCCTAGTCTGTACTCCTGAAAACAAACTTAGTTCAGCTAGAATGGCTAAACGTTTAGTAGAAAAATAGTTGCATGCTGTCATATAGACCAATACTGTAGTATTTATTCAGGATTAGTTAAAATACCATTGATTTTTCTAAGACTTTTCCCCAATGACCAATTTATAGGGTTTGCGAATGAAAATCACAAGATCAGGATCATTCTAGTAGCACACAGATCCCATGAAGCTTCCTTTTTGTGGACCTCAACCTTTTCACTAAACATCCTACCAAATGCCAATGAACTATGACAGTCTTTTGAATTCAGGAGAAAATGCTTGCTTTAAATGGGTGTTCACATTTTGCTCCAAAAATCTGGCAGCCACCAAGGAAACAACCTTTGAAATAAGCATTTGGTTTATGGATCTTTTCTCACTTTGCCACCCGAATTTGATAACACAAATTGACACCAAATTTCACTTAATGCTCAGGAGGTGCAGCATGTTGGCATGCCTCCAAGAGGAGGCAAAACTGAGGCTCCAGGCCTGTTAAGAGCCCACCCCTGTTTTAATGTATAAATTACTTTTCTATTCTATATTTCAGAGGCAATTGTTGTTGTTGTTACTACTACTACTACTACTACTGAATATTTAGTATGATAATACATGGCACATAGAAGGTGGGACTTTAGTGATAAACTTTACTCATAAAGTTGTGGGAACTTTATCATATTTTGAAAAGAAGGAGCAATACTGTGGAATACTATGTGGAGTGACTGTACATCACACGGAGGATCTGACAATTTATCATCATTTTTTATTTTCACATGTTATGATGATATTGGAGGTTTATGCTTCATCTGATTACTGTTTACAATGTTATTACACTCTTTCAAAGCACCAAATGAAACAGAACAAGCCACTTCCAATGTTACATATGAATTTCCTCACAGCCATTATAGTTACCTGCATAAGTATCAGGTACATAGTCTTTAACCTCTATGTATACAAATAAGGCTGGCAACATTAAAGGCTGATTTCTTTCATTCCTCAGGCAAATATAATGATAGCCTAAAAAGGAAGCAGGACAACACACATGTTAACTTTTTAAAGTAAAAGTAGTAAGTACAAGGATGGATCAAGAGATATTGACATACAATTATAATACGAGCAGAAGAGCTCATTCAAGTCTACAGAAAATAGTATAGAATAGAAAAATGGAAAATAGAATAGAAAATGGAATAGTTACCTTTTCTAAGAGGCAGAACAGATGGGCAGGAAAAAGTGGCTCGGATCTGAATTTCCAGAAGTTGGTCAAAACCCTGCTATCTGAACTGGCTACTCCCAAGGCATACTAAATGTGCATGGCCCAACCACGTGGTGTGGTCTCAAGCCATGCTGCTGGGTAATTTTTTTGTCACTTCCCCACTATGCATGCACACCATTGAACAAATGCACTACCAGCAACTGCCTGGTGTCTAGACGTCATCCCATTGGATAGCTGCCTGTTTGATCAGCCACACAATCGCACATGCAATCCTCCACCAGTACAGGGCATTGGAACATCAGTTTGCCCAGTAAAACACTGGGAAAGCACAATCATACCATATCTACATGACACTTTTATATAGACTCTTGGACTGTCTGGTTTGTGTAGATTGTACTTATATCTATTGGAGGTGTCATACTTTCAATTTTTTTCTGCTTTGCTGCCCCAAACACATGAGTATGCTGGCTCCACCCCCTTTTAATGCACACCTGCACAGGTGAGTTTATATGCAGCTTTAGGGTTAGGGTTAGGGTTAGGATGGATCATTTCTTCAGTACTGCTCTCACATGAGAGCATTTATATGCAGCGTCGATGTGCATATTTTCCAGGCTAAGTCAGAATATCCCGGCTTCTTTTTTGCACCAGTTTTTAGCCCTGAAGCACAGCTTTAATTCATTTTCTGCCAGCTTTGGAGAGATGCACCTGCACAGATGGCTTGGGCGGGCAGCAGGGACTTTAGGAATGCCTTTGTTGAAGACAGGAATATTTAGGATTTCAGAATTCTGGATAAGGGAGACTCAACTAGCAGTATCAAGGTTAATTTCCAGCACTGAATCTGGTGCAGCCTGACCAACATCTCTAGTAATGAAAACATCTATAATAAATGTGCCAACAGACATGGCAATTGTTTGAAATGGGGGCTGATTCTGAAGATCTCCTGACTTATTAGATGCCTCATAATGACCACACTTTGGCATTTGAGGCATGCAATGCATCAGCATTATAACTCAGTTATAACATTACCTCATTTAGCAGTTATTCACTGATAACACTAGCCCAGACTATCCTACCTGGTCGAATTGCTGATACTGGCAATATTCGATGTCCAATGAACTTTCCTCCTTCTTCATAGGCTGCTATCCTCAGACAAGCCAGAGAAGGCAAAACAACCTGAAGAAATATTTTTTTAAAATATGTTGGGTGTATTATAGTATGTATTACTTTCACAGCAGTTCAATGGGTGAATAAAGAAAAGTGAATCTGCTTTCACAAGTATTTTTACACATGTATAAGGCTCCATGAGGATTCTGTTCTCAATAACAGAAGATGCCATCCCCAAGATATTTAATACTGTGCCAATAAGAGATACATTTTTATTGGTGCTGTATCCTTCTGCTCCATCTATATTATTTCTCTTTCTTGTTCACTGGAGAGGTGGATCTTTCCTGATGATATATTTCTCCTATCAATAGGCTCTTATTCTCCAATTAACACAGCAGACATCACATTAGGCTAACTGCTTATAGAAAATATAGAACAGGAGACAGAGTGAGATGTTGGATCCCACTGATTTGGTGTCCACAACCACTCTGTATACACTGGTCTACACACTGCCTACACATCCATAGGCATTCATATAGGTACAAAATTTGTTCAAGCTGTTTCAAAACCTTGTGAAAAACTGACAGGCAATAAAATAGGATGCTTCTGATGGCTTCCATGATTGATTTATTTCAATTTATTTATTTATTTATATCATGGAGATGCAGAAGCCCATGCTTGCTAAACAAACAGTACCTGTTTGCTTTGACAAATACCCTAAAGTGATTTTTTAAATTAGATTACATGTGTTGTTTGCTGTGAATTTAATTTTTCATCTGCAATCTCATTTTTATAATAAGAAATTACATGGGACAGATCTTTAAAAAATGTTTATATCTGGCATATAATCAGAATGAATCAATTTATATCATGTTGCATAATTAAATTTGAAAACAAAATATATGTTTGAATAATGGTAGCATTTCTAGTCTAGCATTTTCTTGCTATATTCTTATGGAGTAAAGAATGGGTTTACTATAGTGGCTCAGAAAATGAGCGAGGCTGGTTCATCTCATCTCATCCACAAACTCACCAAGGGGCAACATAAGAGCCATTCCTCCCTTCCCTGGAACTTGCAGTACAGGACTGTTGTTAAGGATTACAAAATCATGGATGTAAAAAACTAGCATGAATAGTTTTTTGTGGGTTTTTCGGGCTATGTGGAAATGTTCTAGAAGAGTTTATTCCTGTCGTTTCACCAGCATCTGTGGCTGGCATCTCCAGAGAATACTAGCATGGAAGAGTGGTTTCTTGTTTTCACTCCTCTGGGTTTTTCTGGGTTTGGCAGCCCTTCTGATGTCTGAGATGGAATAAGCATTTGCCTGTAGAGCCCAGTCCAAGTGCTCCATCATCCAAGAAGTGGGGTTCACAAATGCATTTTGCCCAGTCTACCAGTGTTTTTATTGTGCTTCTTTATTGTCCTGGGTGATGGTTGGAGTTCTCGTGCAGGTATCTGTCCATATGTGTAGGGTCACACCGTATACAGAAAACCTACATACACACACATATATACCCACTCTCTTCCTTGCCAATATTCTCTGAAAATGCCAGCCAAAGATGCTGGTGAAACGTCAGGAATAAATTCTTCTAGAACATGGCCACATAGTTCAAAAAACTCACAAAATACTATGGATGCTGGCCACGAAAGCCTTCGACTACATACTAGCATGAATAGTTTAAAGTGTTTTTGTTAATTCTTAGGTATGATATGGATATGATCCCCTTGTAGAGTCAGAATTGTCCTCAATGATGCAATCTTATACATATCCACTCAGAAACAGAGTCTCGTTGAGTTGGGTATAGGATTGCAGCCCAATTCACATTGAGGCTGCAAGAAACAAATTTCACTACCACAAAATATATTTCTTAATATGGGATGTAATTAATGACAAAAAAATGAAATCAGGGTGTTGTTTCTCTACAACGATTTTGCCAGGTGAAACAGTAATTAGAGTAAATCAAACAGATCTAAGTTTATACCCCAAGGTGTAACTGACTTGAATAATGCAATTGAATAATATATGATTTTTTAAAAAATTGCAAATGTATGACTGCAGTAAGTATTAACAATACATGACATCTATATACATGACCTCTGTAGGGATCCTGTAGCATCTTTCAGACTAACATAGTACTACAAGAAGAGCCCTCCCTTCAACCACCATCTTGAGGGGAGTTAATTGTCTAATTAACAAATTGTAAGCCGCTCTGATAGCTTTGGCTGAAGAGCGGGGTATAAATAAAATTTATTATTATTATTATTATTATTATTATTATTATTATTACAAGATCTCTTTGCTTGCATGCTGATATCCCAGACTAACACTACTATGCCTCTGATCTATATAACCTGGTGTTAAGCATGCATATGTTTTGTTTTTGGACTTTGTACAAGGGGATATTGAATGGCTCCTCACACAATTCAACCTCCTGCCCCTACTCACCAGGCAAGGGAGGGAGGAGGGAAATTACTTGGCAGTGCCTGTCTAGGCTGCAGTTCTGTCCAGGCTGCAGAATCTGCCCACAGAAACATAGAGTTGGAAGAGACCTCAAGGGCCATGAAGTCCAAACCCCCTGTTATGCAGGAATACACAATCAAAGTACTCCTGAGAGATGGTCATCCAGCCTCTGTTAAAAAGAAGGAGACTCCATCACACTCTCAGGCAGCATTTTCCACTCTCCAACAGCTCTTATCATCAGGAAGTTCTTCTTAAAGTTGAGAACGTCTTTTGCTGTAGCTTGAAGCCCAGAGCTATGCTGTCCCAGATCTCCAGTGACTATTTAACATTTTTCTTTTTGGGAACTTGCAAACAAAAACAAAAACTTACTTTCTTAAATACAATGGCCTCTTCTTCCCATACAGGATTCACAGCATTGCCTTGAGATGTCTTGGTCTTAAGAGCTTTTCGCCTTGTGTCCACAGGTAGACCAAACATATCCACTTCTACATAAGTCCCAACCTTTTTGTCAGAAAGTAACTGTCCAGAAATGATCTAGAGAAACACAAAGTTTTGACATCTGCTGTGATCAGCAAATAGATCACTCCACA
Organism: Urosaurus nigricauda; assembly: GCA_034509955.1. Lineage (NCBI taxonomy): Eukaryota > Metazoa > Chordata > Lepidosauria > Squamata > Phrynosomatidae > Urosaurus > Urosaurus nigricauda. The sequence continues at coordinate 219,922,876 of JAOEGL010000001.1, forward strand.
CACAACAAACACTTTTGTTGACAGGAGAATTTCTATGCTCAACAAATATATTCGACTCCCCATCTGGTCAGAAAATATCCCAGAAGTCATTCAATGCTTTTTTTAAAAAAATAAATTCACAGGATACAGCCAAGTTCAAAGCAAAAACATAGAAAAACTATGCAGGACTCTTTTGGGAGGGGGGTGGAGACAAAAATGTAGAAAACTGATCTAGCTATATCTACAAATACTAACAGGGGAAAATCTTCACAGTTTTGGCATCTGGCTTTTGGCAGCATATTTAGCAATCGAAGATAAGAAGAGGGCTGCTGGAGGAAGCTAACAACCAACCTAGTCCAGCATTCTCTCCTCACAGTGGCCTTTAAGAAGCTGCATGTAAGAACAACATCTTTCCCATTACAGAGAAGAGGGTCTGGATTTGAAAGTGTTTTGTTGTAATATTAATTTGTAATATTAATTCCATTTAATTCCATCCTCTTCCTCCTCTGTCTGGCACCCTCCACAGGAGAAAGCTGAGCACCAGAGGAGCCTTGCCTGTCCTCCTCTGGAGAAAGCCAAGTGACAGAGGAGCCTTGAAGGATGAGTGTTTGCCCCTCTTCCTCCTCCATTGCCTGGCCATCTCAGGAGAAAGCTGGGCAGAGGAGGAGCCTTGCAGAGTGAGCATTTGCCAGTCCTCCTCCTCTTCCATTTGGCCCTCTCTTCAGGAGGAGGCCAAGCAGTGGAGGAGCCTTGAGGTCACCGCACATCCTTGTGGTCTGAGCAAAATCCTTTGGCGGGCCCCATGCAGTCCCCGGGCTGTATGTTGTGCAGGCCTGTTCTACACTGTTTTGTACAGTAGGAGAAGGGTTTTGTCTGTCTGCTACATATTTAACACATTACTAATTTTCTTCTTGAAGGAAGCAATGAGTCACTTTCCACAATTTCTTATCGTCCAGTTTTCCAAGACTGTTCAAAATTTGGGACTCATTCTGTGCAAATTTCCCACAAGACTGCTTTGCACTGAAAACACCATTTTTCTGCACATGACTTAATATCTTACTAGCAGTAATTAATTAATTAAAACTTTGTGTTGACTGCAATGGCTTGCTATCCAAAGAGGTACATATTCCACTTTTTGGAAAAAGAGTTTTCTTATTTATATTCAAATAGAGGTATCCAACTTTAACCTTTCCCCACAAAATATGCAAAGTGGTACATAGTTTGCATAAGGTAGGGTGGAGATACACCACATACTGTTTTCAGCTGACTCTCTCTATAAACATCTTCTTCTAAAATCCAGACTGGGACTCTTTCACTTGCCCCTAAATCCAAAAGTATTTAACCCGGAGCTAGAACATTCTGTGGAGGGGGCTAATGAAACAAAACATGTATGAAACAGTGTAGGAATCTGCCTCCTTGGATAATGGCCAAAATGCACACAATACCACCTACACTTCCCTGAAAATTATCTTCCTTCCTGTTCTGTGCCTGGAATGCCAATACATATTTGTGCCTAAGTAAACTGAAGTTAAACGGTCAATTTGATTGAGTTATGCTATTTTTGCAGCTGCGTGACCTCCACTAACGCTGTGCATGATTGTAACAATACAAGCGTCACTGAACAGTGAGACGTGCATGGAGAGATATTTCTGATAATGCTGCTGTGATTTCTAATGACAAATTCATAAAAAAGAACCATGTTTGTTTTGAAAATTCCACAGTGAAGACTCTTCTAATATTGTATACCTCCAGTGAATAAAAGAGAAAAAAAGACCTTGCAATGGCTTCTATTCCCCCAATGCCTTTCCGTCTCTCACCCTGATTTAGGTGGGCTTTGTATACCTGAAGTTGATAGTGGGCTTGGATTGCTTAAGAGTTTAAGAAAGTGCTGCTTTTTTTTTGCTTGGTGGGGACCACAGTTATGCTGCTGAAGGTTTTTGAGAGCTGCAAGTTTTTCCCCAAAATAACTTTTCTAAGCTCCATTTCAGTGCCTAGTATTTATTTATTTTCAGGCTACAGAACTGTATGAGGCATCCCATTGATTTTGCTTGTTTATTGTGTTCTGCCTTTCCCCACAGCAGTCCCTCATTTCATCATTCTTGATACATTATCCTTTGATTTGCACTCACAGATAGCACCCATGTTTTATACAGAAAACAGATTTGTGTATCCTCCAATTTCTTATTTGAAAGAAACTCCACAGGAAACCCCAAGAATATGGTGACTCTTTTGCAAACAAGGAACTGAAGCAGGGGTCCTGCTGCATCCCAAGGGTCTTTGAGAATGACAGCAGGACTATATGCTTGAGGATAGAGCCTGCTCCATTCTTCCTCCCATGATTCCCCAGAGGGATGTTTGTAGGAAAATGTTATTATCCTGTCACATCATATATCAGATAACATAAGTTCATCACACTGTAGTTTCTTTGGTCTTTTACAACCTTTGGGTCAGGTTTTTCCACCAGCTGTTTAGTATACAGAAGAGTGGCAGCTCATGACTCCTATGAAAGTGGGGCAGTGAATTCACTTATGCTCAAGTTTGAACTTTAAATATGTTATCCAAGTTGTTTGATTCTATGCCTCAAAATAGATTCAGAACCTTAGATAACTGGCTCAAGGTCCCTCTAGAGCAGATTCAGCACTTCACTGACATGGAACTTACAAAACTGCTACTGTAGTTTGCCACTGTCCAGTTGTTGGCTCTATATACTTTCAATGGGGAAAAAAACACCTTGGACACATATACACAGCCTCCACAAGTGATGCAGCACATCTGTATTTTTTACTTATGAACTGACAGCCAAATACAAAACATAACATGAGAAGCTATCCTGATGTTTATCATTTGGGAAGCTTATATAATGAAAATTGCATACATACCTTCACAGACAACGTGTTTGCTACTATTCCATCTACGATACCTTCAGAAAATGGATCAAAGTGCTTGTCTGGTCTTCTCATGAATTCTGGCTTTAGTCTGTACCCACTTTTGCCATTATATTCATACATCCCCATGTTTATTTGCATAGACAAATCTAAGTGACAAAACCCAAAACATTCAGTCTTAGCTGTTATGGGACAGAACACACACAGAAGAACCTGAAAATTCCACTAGAGGTCTCCTGTCTTCTTTAAATGCTCAAATTTACCATATTTGACTCTCTCTAGAAAAGGAAAAGCAAGCTCCTTTTTCTGCACACAGTAATTTGAAATTATTTTAAGTTTTAAACATAAGAAAGTAATGGATGTATGTCTCTAGATACGTCCGTCCTGCCCTGTTTCTTTTGCTCACTCCCTGGCACTCACTCTCTTTCTCTGTCTTTCTCTAGCTACTACACCTGGAGATAGTAAACTGCAGTTCTACAAATGGCAGTATTCCAAGTGCCTCTGTTATTGCAGGACTTAAATCATGGATATTCCATTTCACCCATTATGCTACCCATAAGGATGTGTGCTTGACAACAGCCAAGACTGCATGGGTAGATAAGAATAAGTGGGTGAAGTAAGTTCTTCACCTTTGACTCATCCACCTAGGTTAGGCAATGGAAACTGAAAAAATGCAAAGAAAATATCAACATTTTGCTGGTGTAATATGTCTTTAAACAACAGAAATGTTTTTGATTGACAGGTAACAGTTGACTGTTGGAATATTTCATTGGGTTGAGAGTTATACAGTTTGGGTGCCATGAGTTGGCACAAATATATTACTGGTTGACATATTTATCCTCTAGCTTTGCTTGAAGCTGGAAAGGAAATCTCAATGGGTAAATTAGAAAATTCCATAATCAGCATAGATCTTGTAGCACCTGAGACTAACGGAAAGAAATTGGCAGCATGAGCTTTCATAGACTTCAGTCTACTTCCTTAGTCTCAAAGGTGCTACAAGATCTCTGCGTAATTCTACAGACAAACATGGCTATATCTTTATAATCAGCACACTTTCCCTTTTTATGAAAATAATGTTTCTAAGTATTTCATAAGTACCAGTTTTTATTTATTTATGTTTTATTTAGGCCATCGGCACATGTACATTTTCAAGTGTAGGATTTTTTTATGTTGTATGGTGGCTTTTTCATCACAGAAGTGAAACTAGTTGTGAGATTTCCATTTGGTTCTTAGAATAGGATTTTGTATGGTGGCTCTTTCATCACAGAAGTGAAACCCTAGTTGTGAGATTTCCATTTGGCTGTTAGAGCTGGATGACTATCTACATAACTGCAGCATACTCTGCACATAATTTTAAATTGCTTACTACATGTCCCAAAGACTTCAAAATTCATCGCCATTTTCATTGGGTGCTGTGTTTTTTCATTTATTTCAAACACTGTGGACTTCTTTGGATGTACGTAAGTCAAAGACTATGGCTAAGTGAACACTTACTCTCTCAAATTAATTTCCTGCTGTGCATATCCATAATGCTAATTACATGTTCCTAATCAAACTTCTTCATATTATTAATAGCCTTTCCTTGATTTATTATCACCACAGAGCTGGGGTGACAATTTACGCCTCTTGAAAGGGTACAAGCAAACAAATTCATGAAACAGAAAATCTTTGGCATAGGTGGAAAACATATGGCTCTCCAGATGTTGTTGTACTCCAGCTCCCATTTACTCTAGCCAGCATAGCAGATGGAGGCTGCAGTTTAGCAGCACCCAGCAAAACAAAAGGTCCCCATCCTTGGTCAACAATGAAATATGTGACCTAACTTAAAATTTTTCAAAAACACATTTTCAACATACAGTTAAATAAATAACAGTGGATATTTGCTAAAGAAGCACAATAGTTTGCACAGTCTGTATGTAGCTTATTTCAGTTATCAATTTTAAGAAGCTATTAGCTTCAAGAGAAGTGTGCAGGCAGCGCTTTAGTTTTCCAACTTTTCAGTTCACAAACTCAGTTCTGCTGTCATCATCACATTTTTCACAAGACAGAAACAAAAAACAAAGGAGCTGGTAGATGCTTACCTACAGTTTGGAAGTTCAGAGCAACCATTTGACAGCCTGCATTCCAGAAGAGCTGAGGCATATAATTTGAGGAATCAACACGTGTCCCTTTTGGATAAATTCGGCTCAGCTGCATCTTATTATACCTAAATTTGTGTGGTTAAGATAAAATACAACTGGAAAAGCTACCCAACATAACACATAGCACAAAGAGGACAGTTTTTGAGACTACTGCCTTTTGGGGACAAATAGAGATCTTTCTCAATAAAATGATGCATAGAATGATCAAATCTGATGGACAAAGGATGGAAACTACATACACACACCTGATAGGAGAATCACAGGTAAAATAAATCATTAATAAAACACAACCCTATAAACTAACTGAAGGAAACACAAAACTATCTTATACTATAGGAGATCTAGCTATTTGGCCCTCTGAACCAGTTCATTCTATTGGATTTAGCAGCCTCTCTCTAGGGGTCTCCAACAGAAATTGTCTTAACTACCATCCACCACCTGAGATTCACAGGCTCAATGTGGACTTTTCTGTCTGAAAATCGCAGGCTCTTAAACAGTTTCTGTTGCTCAAAGAACACAAACTTTACTAGTAAGAAGAAGGAAGAATACAAAAGGCACTGATAGGAAGGGATCTAAAAACCTGAAGACTCAAGGAGATTTACATATACACTTATACAAACTGAACCATCCTGCAGGTGTCTGCAAAAAGAGCTATTTAGGCACACTGAAGAACCACTGAAGGCATTACAAAGTGTTCATACAGCTTTGAAAGTGTCCACTTTAGCTGTGCATAAACTGCAGAACTATGTGAAGAACACTGCCACTATCAAGGTGACAAGCTTGTAAAAGACAATTTAAATCCCATTAATTTTTGTGATGAATTTGTCTTATAGAATCTGTTTTCTAAGAAGGAAAAGGAAGGGAAATTATTTATAAAATATACTTCATGTATTTATTTAGGAAACAAATATTTTTGCTAAGTAGTATTTAAATTGGCACTGTATACACAGTTCCTTTAAAACAAATCAACTCTCAATAACAATAACAACAACACCCAGGAACCTGCTGTCCTCATTATGATCGAAGTCTCACAAGATATTTTTCTCAGTTACAAAGATACTCCACAAACTCAACCGGAGATTTTGTGAGCTGCTCGAGTGCTTTGGTTTCCACAAAGGAAGACATTTCGAAACTCTTGTTCCGTTCTGTAATTTAGAAAAAAACAAAAAGGTCAAAAGTAAACTGATTTGGACTTACCACAGTAATAATGTCATGGAGGATTATATTTTATGTTAATAAGCATGTGCACAGGCGCAAGCACAGTTATTACTCTGTTTACAAGTAATCTCTGACCAGTGAGTATCTCGACCAGAGTCCTTCTTGATAACTTATTTTATTATATTTTACATGAAATAGCATCGAATTAGCTGGTCATCAGTCTGAAATGTCTTGTTTAAAAACAAACCAACCAAGCCATCTACGAACAGTTTTTGCCAGAAGATGGCAGACTATTCCAAATTGGGTAAGTTCACATTGATTGCTAAATTATCCTAACACCAGAATTAGGATCAAATATGTTATGTGTCTGCAGAAAATGGAGAATGAAACCCAACATTTGCAGGCACCGAGAAGGAAGAAGGATATGGGACCCTGGCAACTAAACAACCAGCTAGTCAATCAATCAGTTAATACTTTATTCCCCATTTTATCCTTAAGACCTCAAGGGAATTCAAGGTGGCTTACAGTGTTAAAAAAAAAGGTTGAAGTAACACATATATAACTAAAACATATAAAAGGTTAAAATTAAAATAGAATTAAACTGTCTATAGAAATAAAACCACATAAAATACTATTTCTAAAAGCATATATTAAAAGCAAAATCAAAGCAGAGGTGTCCAATGGAAAGGGTCCTCCCGCAGCACTTTTGCCAGGGACCCAATTACATCAGGAATGAAATCCACCCTTCTCCATCATTCAGGTGAGATCACCAGTACCTGGTATTAGTTCTTCACCCTTGTTTCACCATATAGAGGCAACAGGGAATTACTTCCATGCTTTCTCTTCATCTTGTGTAAAGACTTTCCCTGATGGCATTTACTCTCACTTGTGAGTTTGAGGAAGTCCTTTGATAAGATGCCCTCAGTCAGTGATGTGAAATGAGCTCGCCTGTGAGCCAGGCAATGAATCTGTTAAAGGTTTCAGTCTGAACTAAAATTTAAACCTGTTTTGTGAATAGGGTTCAGCACCTTGGATAGTTCATTTAACAATCAGATGAAACCCCAGAATGGATCTACTATGCTGCTGACATAGGAGCCTCTCGTGCTCTCTTTGATAGCCAGCATGGCACAGTAGTTTTAGTAGTTTGACTCTGGAGACCAGGGTTCTAATATCCATGATGCCACAAAAAATCACTGAGTGACTTTGGACAAATCACATGCTCTTAGAATCAGACACATCTTGCCAAGTAAACCCCTTGATATATCCCCCCTAGGATTACAAAAAGTTGGAAATGACTTGAAGGCACACCACCACCACAACACTGCTCTCTTTGCTTCTGTCTGAATGGACCATGATCCTCCCTGCTCTCTCTGTTGCCCATGCATTCCCCCATCTCTGAGCCCAAAGAGACACCACTGCCCAGAGTAAGAAGGAAACATGAATAGAAGCTGCTGTTGCTTCTTTTTGCTCCCGGCCCTACTCACTTGGTCAAATACAGAAGGGAGAGCAAAAAGACAGCAAGGAAGTGGTAGCAATAGTAGGAGAAGTAACTGGTTCCTGAAGTTCAAGAGACTGGCAGCAGGCCCAGATGATGATGGATGATGTCTGCCTGTCATTCCAGCTCTCTTGATGTGTACACTCTCCATGCCATGTCACAAGCTGTGGCAACCGGTGGTGCTATGTTAGTAGCAGTGGAGAATCCAACCTAGATATTAGCCTGAACTTGAAATGAGCTGTGCCTCAAATAGATTCAGCACCTTGGATGGCCCCTTTAATGTTTGGACTAAAATCCAGAGCAGATTCACCACCCCCAATGACTTGGGAGCCACCAGGCACAATTTGACAACTGGAAGCTGAAGGCAATACCTTTGTTATAACACAGTAAGAGATCAAATCAGTGTGTGATAAACTTTCTCATCAAACTAAATGGTAAGCAAACAGAAAGGGTGGTGGTGGAGAAACTGAAAACTGCTGTGCAGGGTTAGAAGCAGATACTAATAGAAGGGAGGGAAGCCAAGTAGATCTGTGTAAGTGAGGCTGTGTCTGATACATAAAGAAACCAGAGACATCTGCAAGGACAGAAAAAGATGATTGCTCCCCCTTTGAAAATATAATTATTAGCAGAACCAACGGGAACACATAGAGTGAGGGCAAAACCTAAAGAAAGTCATGGTATATAAAAATAGCAAATAGTGTTTTAAATCAACACTACAGGTTTTGTTGAAGGCAAGGAAAAATCCATTACTCAGAGGCTGTTTCCAACTTCCCTTATGAAGCACCGGAATAGTTGTCCTTGGAGACAGGTTAAAATAACAATAATAATGTTTTCCCCAATTTGTTCCTATTAGCATTTTCTGGCATTGACATTTTTGGTTCTGTCTGCGATATAGTTAGTTTTATTTTTGGCAGTCTAGGGCACCCTTGATTACTCTGGCAGGAATCTTGAGCAGTAAGAAGCAATGTAATTATAATAATGTCAGCAGTTCTCCAAAGCAGGAGACAAAACCAATATTCAAATAATAAACTAAGTTTAAAATAATAAGAATGGAAGAACAGCCATACTTGGAAAAAAACGTATGTGGTTCACCTTTACAAGACAGAAGTTATTTTAAAACCAGACAATAGGTTGCAGAATGCATTTTGTTTATCTTTTTTGTTTTCTTCTCTTTTCCTCTTATTCTGACATATCCCATAGGATTGTTGTGGGGAGGAGGAAAACCGTGGAACTCACTGCAGAAAATTGGTATATAACTGTTACAATTGAGTAAGTATTTAGTATCCCCCTATGTAATGGGTTCTGTTACTACATCCTGCCATGATATCTTTCTAGCTGTCACTACCATTATTTCATCTCACATTAGCAACCTATACTGGGAGTTAATATGGGGTTTTAACTTGACTTTTTCCACCTCTGTCTCTGCAGAGACTTTCCCTCTTTCTCCTGTAAGCAATCTAACACTATTATTGTGTGCCTTCTGAGTTATGGCTTACCCTAAGGCAACTCTATCATGAGGTTTTCCTGGCAAGACTTGTCCACAGAAGGTTTTCATTGCTTTCCTCTCAGGCTGAGAGAATGTGACTTGTGTTTTCCATGGCTGAGCTGGGAATCAAACCCTCATCTCTAGTCGCAGTCCAACACTCAAACCACCACATCACGCTGCCTCCAGCAAAGGCTATCTTGTACATGAAGGCATCTTCCTTCAGGTATTACTTAGGAGCAGTTACAAAAACAACCTAAGTCATATTCAGTTGAAGTTAGAAGAAGCCCTAATGGGACTATCTGAACATTCCTATTCTAGTCACAAGACATAAGGTGTTCTGGGTGTTTTGATGTTTGGGAGTCTGGACTCCTTTATCCAGCTTTAGATCAAGCTTCCCTGGGAAAGGTGAGACAGGCAATATCACACCCACATCCTTCGTAAGCTTCAAAGTCTCTCAGGTGGTCTCTACCAGTCTCTCTTGGTCAGTCTCTTTAGAATTTATCATACGACAGAATTTGGGGGTATAATGCAATGGTAATCTGAATGCAATCATGGGGTTTCACGTTATTGTGAATGAGTGTATCTCATGCAATTTCAGACAATGGGAAGTCATTCTGAACACAATCATGGGGTTTCACGTAATTAGAGTATCTCACACAATTTCGGGAAATGGGGGGAGGTCATTTTCAGGAAATGGGAAGTCATTCTGAACGCATTCCAAATGCAATCAGATTTCATGTAAATTAGCTAAACTAGCAAATTCACATAATCGCGAATTGGCTCCATTCACAATTGAGAGAAATTCCTCCCATGTGATAAACTCCTTTGTCTCTCTCTTGATGCTTCCACACTTATCCTCAAACTGATCATCCTCACTGGGCAACTGTCACACATGACCTCTGTTGCTCCTATGTCATGCTGCCTTCCCCCCACCCCAAGTAAAGGTAGCTTACCATTACTCTTTACACTGAAATTGGGATGGGCATGGAATGCACAAAACTAATGTGCAGTCTGTGGTGAGCTTCCTGAAGGAACACATAAAGCTCTACAAAAAATCCTTGCAGACACAAGCTTACATTCTGGTCTGTCAAGTGAATAAAGGTCTAGAATGTGAATGGCATCTTTAATCGTTGCCATCTATGGCCAGTAATTAGTTGTTTCTGCCTGGTGTAAAACATCTTTTGAGACACACAGACATTACTAACAAAAAAAATCACAAGACTGCTGAACAGAAAAGCCGAATGTAGCTTTGGAATGCATATACTCAGTATCTGGAATTCATAACCTCTTGGAACTGCAGTGCCTATGAAACACACTTAAGATTCAGTTCTGTTCTAATTGGAATGATATAGACTGTTCTTTAAAATGCAGACGCTGAAGCTACTATGTCTATCCTGTCAAAACCAAGTGAAACAGGACAGGCTCTCTCAAAGGGGGCTCTGCATTAAGTACAGGAAAGGTGTCAGTTTGTTTGTTCACGCTGTAGTAAATTGCATTCCCAGCAAGGCCCCTCCAGGAAGGGAGAAAAGAAGGAAAGAAATCACAGCAGGCAGTCATGACTATGGGCCATTAATTTCTAAAACACCAGTTTATGACAGATGAAAACTAAATGGAATGTACATGAGAGAAGTTTCTTTCATTCTTGTTGTTGTGCATATAAATGAAGGCATTTTGCAAAACAAATCAAAACAAAACAAAAACTTGATTCTAGCACAATACTGCTTCTTAAAAAAATGTGTCACAAGACTAATAAAGTTACCATCTTCTATTTTTCATTGGCTTTAGAACTGAGATGGTGAAAGTGGGGTCTGGGTGTTGCACGTGTGGGCCTGTTTTTCAGCCCCCAAAACACCCTTGAAACTTTGTTCACAAAAACATTTTTTAAAAAGCCCTGATAGTATTATAAAAACATGGCAATTTTTCTCTCCTTGCCAACATTACTCTCCCCCTCTCCATTCCAAAACCATAAAATTTGGACATATTTCAGTCAATTCCAGAATGGAAGTGATGTGACGTCACTTCTTAGTGTGCCAAGAGAAGCTCTATGGACTCAAAGGCTCTGGGAGAAATGGCTCTCTCCTTGTCCATGGTTGTCCTGCTTCAGAAAAATGTTTCCTACAGAGATAAGTGGAACCTGAAAATGCTTAACTTGACGATTGTGTCTTTAACATTTTAGACTGCCACTGCTTAGACCCGAAGAACACACTGGTATAAGCCATTTTCTGGCTCCAGTATCAATGATGAATATCATTGCTATGAATTTTAAGGTCAGACTGGTTCCTTATAGGAATGTAAATCCTTAATTATCTCATTCCTGTTTCCGAGAATGAGAACCCTCACATAATAATAATTAATATAATAATATTTATTTCTTACTTGCCTCTCCCCAAGGAGAGTTAGCATCCTAACATTTCTTGTTGCTGGAGAGAGACTTCTTTCCCTTTTTGGCTGAAGTTGTCAATTTGCAAGACAAGCTTTTGTGCAAATTGTGAAGTTGGGCAAAACTACATGAGCTACACAAAATAAAATGCTTGCTGCATGGGTTTGGAAAATGAAAGGTATTAGATGGATTGCTTACATCTTTTTCATCAATCAAACAAGCCTTCTGTGCTTATAGTGTGTACTTTGCTTTACAAAGAGGAAAGAAAGTAACATAAAACAGACATCGCTGAGTAAATTATGACAATCTCAGCTTTAAAAACATCAGCCACATGCTCTTCATATTCTTCTCATACTGGAGAACCTTTCTGGAGGTTGGTGCTTTCTGGGCAGGATTTCAACATGTAAAGACAACCTCTTTCATCCAGAACAACCAATTTTGTAAATTTTCTTTATATCCATATTGACAAATGAGATCCTGCTTTTCTCCACAAGCAGACATCCGTGCATCATCATATCAAGTAAGCATCTCTTATGTTAACACTTTCAGAATCACTGCTGGCAGGATTACCCTCACTGATATCAAACAGAATTCTCACCTTCCCTTCAAAATTGCTATGACATTTTGCTTAGAAATGGAATTACAGGGTTCTTGGTCACTATGCATACAGCACAACCAAATCCAGTTACCCTGAACAGTCTACTTCATTTGGCTTCGGTAACAATCTGTTGAGCTCTAGGGATGATCTGGCTCAGTCTTTGCACTATAACTATACTAGGCTAGCATGTAATGAGTTTTACTTTTTTATTAGCTATAGAGTTAAGTAAGCTACTAAGCTGAAGTACAGGAGCACTGAATCTACCTTACCTATCCCTAAAGAGGCATACTGATGGTTGTTTTCTGTAAGCACACAGACCCCACCCTTTAATACATACCCAGAATGTTATTTATCAAATGATCATAAAATGCAAATGCAAATGCAAAAACGTTATCAGCATCCTGAGTAGGTTTATCTAATACCTATTCAATGTACAAAAGGATCAAAAAGAATTGCTGTTGTAGTTGATATTTTGAATGAAAGCCTCTACTACACCCTGAGATTCATGAGAATTCACCTTTTCTTGGAAATTCACACTATTGGAAGGCTTGTGGTGTATTTTGAAGACATGAAATAAGCACAAAGCTATGCACACCATTTGAAAGGTAAACAGTTCAGAAGTATACAACTGAAACATAACACAATATTGTATATAAAATACATATATAATGAATATATTAAGCAAAATGCGTGTACTTTAAATTTCCATGAGAGAGGGATAAAACTAAACTTGCAAACAGATAAGAAGAAAGCATGGGATAACAATGCAGGTAGGCTTTAAAGAAATGTAACCAAATCGATGTTTTCCACATCTGTAAGTGAACATACCATCTAAAGCAATTAACCAGATCTGCAGTTCTTACTCAAGAGAATCCAATCTCATGATTCCTCCCTCATCCACCAACCTTCTACAAAAAGAATGGAATCATGCAGAACCATAAGTAAGTGGAATGAAACTCCTATCAGCCTTAGTTAGTGTAACCTATAAGGTAGTTAGGGGTAGTGGAAGATGCAATTGAACACCTTGGGCTAGCCAATGACATTCTTAACAAATATTCTATCCCCCCTCCATAAACACACGTACACACACTATATGTCCTGCAATTAAGAGAGAGCTCAGGATCATCTAAACCAAATGTTAAGTGAGGGTGGAAAACATTGTTTAGCAAACCCAGAAAAGCAAAGGCAGCTTAGCTTCTTCTCCATTTTTATGACAGACTCTTCTGTTTACTAGGTAAAGGCAATACAAGTATATTCATTTAAAAGTTGTTGGTCCCAAGAAACATTGTGATATCTCCACAGTTTCACAAATCACAGGACTAAATTCAGTATCAGTTCTACCTGGAGTAGACCCAGTAAGATCAATGGGACTTTAGTTAGACTAACAAATTCCATTAATTTAATTCAATGACTCTACTGTAAGTAGGTATAATGTTAGATTTGGCCCACACTTTCACTCTGAATATTGTTTGTTGTTATTGTGTGCTTTCAAGTTGTTCCCAACTTATGGTGAATCTAAGGCAAATCTATCAAGAAGTTTTGTTTGCAGATTTGTTCAGAGGAGGATTGCCATTGACTTCCCATGAGGCTGAGAGCATGTGACTTGTCCAAGTAAATGAACTTTAAATGTAAGCGCTCAAATACCCTGACGGCACCAGATCATGTCTGATCTTAGAAGCTGTGCAGGGTCAGCCCTGGCTAGTTCTTGGATGGGAGACTTCCAATGAATATCAGGTGCTGCAGGCTCTTTTTCAGATTAAGGCATTGGCAAAACCACCTCTGAATATTCCTTGCCTAAGAAAACCCTACAATTTCATGGAGTTTTCCCCAGCTCCTGCAAAGACAAACTATTTGAAAGTACACACACAGACACATACAGACACACACGCTGTAAATGTAGCTAACTCATATTGTAAAAAGAGACACAACCCCCTAGGTTTTCCTCAGCTCCTGCAAAAACAAACAAACAAGCAAAAAACAGAAGCTGGTACACAGAGTGGAGGCTGCGACTTGTTTTGTGTGACCCTGAAGAGATAACAAGATCAGAAGCCGAATTTGCTCTGCTAAAACCTGACTTCGGCTTTGTGGAGCTCAGCATAACACTGATGTCAAATTGATATCATCACTGTTCTTATTCCACAGCCCAGCTATCTCTGGCCAACCCAGATATTTTAAGGTGAATAGTCTCTTAAGAAAATTTCATGAGACTCTATTGGCTGCCTCCTCCAAGGTGGCTTAGGTCCCCACTGCCCAGGGAAGATGACAGCACAGTCACATGAGCTGCCAAAATAATCTGCATCTTCCCAGACAACCTCCATGAATCTCACTTACTGCTATATTCTTTAACAAGAAGTTCAGGGTGACTAATTTCTTAAGGTAGCACATGAAATCCTCCAAAAATGATGATATAAGGGATGGGGGACCAGAAGTGATGCTATTAGCACTTCTTACTCACTTTGAGAGACCTCAAAGGACTCAAACTTCACAGGTTGGATGTAATTCACCAAGTTGGACATTTCTTCAGTGGCCATAGCTTCACTTCCAGCTGTGCCCTAGAACAAAGGTAGACTAGTTTCAATAACAGTTTTGCCAACAATGTCAACAACTCTGTCCAAATATCTACACAGAATTATTAACACCAGAAACACAACCACTAGCAGTGAAAATGGGGAATCTTTTCCAGTACTTTCTAGATTTTCCAACTCTGTAATATGTATTTCACTGAAAATCTAGATCCAGTAAACCTTCTTGAGGGTAGAACACATTCTGTCTGCCCATCCTTATTTCACACTTCTTTAGCACCATATTTAAATATTTTTATGCCCTGTAATTTCTTTAAAACTACAATGGTATGGTAATATGTGCAAACTAGGTACTTATTTTATTTATCCTGAGTTTCAAACATACTTCATCTCCCCAAGCAGTTCGCAGCAATTAAAATTCAGTACACAATGCTGTGGTTTGTGCTGCATATAAATCAAAATAAGATTCAGGTCCTTAGGCTAAGAACTGAAAGAGAAGACACACAATAGAAGGAAAACACAAAGAAAAGGTGGAGATAAGTATGATAATGTTAGGACAAAGTGTTCTTAATGGGGCTGGGCTTATCTTCTGTTGCTGGTGTGCTTGGAGTGATGAACAAGGTTTATCACATGGGACTTGGAGAATGGAAACGGAGTGGAACGGAAACGAACGGAATGGAACGGAAAGGAATGGAAATTGGGAAAAACATATGTTTTCGCACAGAAGAATGTTGCCGATGTCGCCAGGAGTCCCCAATCCGTTCCCCAAAAGTTCCACAGGAGCCGATTTTGAAGAACAATTCTGAACAGTTCTTCAAAATCGGATCCTGTGAAACAATGGTGGAATGGATTGGCAACTCCCGGCGGCATTGGCGGCATTCTCCTGTGTGATAACATACATTTTCCCCCTTTTCGGTTCCATTCCCTTCCCTTCTGCTCCACTCCCATTCTCCAAGTCCTGTGCAATAATCTTATATTACATAGCCTATAGTCCTCTAGACTATAACAGAAGACAAAATAACTCTTTCTTGTTCCCACAATCACAAAACAACTGAAAGGTTTAACTAAGAGAACATTATTTTTCTGATTTCAGGCAAATAACAAAGCACTTTCTGAGAGAGGAAAAAAGGAAGCTTTTCAGTTGCTTATTCTCTGGATCAGAAGTGGGGAACTGATTTGCCCTTCTAGGACAGAACCTCAGCCTTTCAACCTCATACGGGCCAAATGATATCAGGGGTAACAACCACACTTTTGACCTCAGGACATGATATCTCCCTGCATCTGAATTACAATTTCCTTGGCTACAGAGCTGGCTGGAGCTTTCAGCTGGTATTACAGTTGAGGGCCTGGTTTTGAATAATCTTCATCTTTTCTGTTCAGCAGAAGGCAAGAAGCAAGCCAAGCTGAATGCAAATCTAAGTGGCTGTGATGCAACTGGAATAGATCTGGGAACCTTCATTTATCCTGTGCTTTCTCTGGTCAAGGAAGATGCTGAATGGATAACATGCTGTGCTGCTCAGTTTCCTGACTGGAAAGACAAAGACCATGGTAGGTATGGCATCCTCAGTCTTATCTGTGAACTCTAGTAAAGATAACAGAGAATTTCTTCCTCTTTTGTGTTCTTGTTTGGGCAGACAAAGGGAGTGATGGAGTGGAGTGATTCCCAGAAGATTATCATTTTTTTAGACCGCCATGCAAATAATGTCAATTGTAAATCTTTTCAGCTTTTAACTATGAAAATGGTTAGAGTGTACTTTCTGGTGGGGGGGTTACTTTAGAGAAAGCAAAAAGAGATACTTTCAGCCATTTTGTGATAGGATGCATGTGGAAGTGTTTTCAGAGTGAGGGCAATGCACTGAAAGAAGCATGAACCTAATTTCACATTGAAAAGTGGCTGGAGGAAGGAACAGGCTCCAATTCAACAGCAAAGTGTACAAACAATGGCTCAAACTATTATAAAGAGAAAAAGATATATAATCAAAACGTTTACAGTGAATGTTTCCACCCCCCCCCCAAACTTCAAAACGAGAGAGAAGATGTGCACAAATGTCTGCAGGCAACTATTTTTAAATTTTTAAAATCTCGGTGAGCTAAGATAAATGGTGTGTTTTTCAAGCAGTTTGCTTGACAGAATCTCTGGATTCCAACTATGGTTCCCATGCATGTCCTCCTTTCCACCTCTCCCACAAGACTGTGGTTTCTTGTTCTCTGAACACACATGATTGTAACTGAAGGCTACAAAAGTGTT
Source organism: Urosaurus nigricauda (assembly GCA_034509955.1). Classification (NCBI taxonomy): domain Eukaryota; kingdom Metazoa; phylum Chordata; class Lepidosauria; order Squamata; family Phrynosomatidae; genus Urosaurus; species Urosaurus nigricauda. The sequence goes on from JAOEGL010000001.1 coordinate 219,939,768, forward strand.
GCCTATCACATAAGAAAGTGGGCAGGAGATCCAGCTTTAAATGCAGGTCCCAAACTCAAAGTGTGGAACCACAGGGTGACTGGAGATGCCCCCGCCTCCGATATAGCCACCTTAGTCTGTGGCTGTCTTCAGCAAATCTCGATTGCCCATTAGTGATGTTCTTCTAGAAGTTATGGGTTTTGAAACCTGAGTATCCACTAGGAGGCAGCACAGTACTGAGTCATGCGGACAAATATGCAAACATGGTTTCACAAAGGCATGCCAGGACAATTTGTACTTCCAAATGATTCATTCCTTACTTCCTCCATTGATGATTTTTTGCAGTCATCGTCATAATCGTCATCATCGTCGCTTTCAATCTCCGCTTCCCCTGCAACATTTTAATTGGAGAAAAGAAAAGAAAAGAAAAAACACAGAAGATAGCTCAGTATAGATAATCTTCCTCCCAACATTCACACTTTAAAACTGTTATTGTTACAAGAATGGCTTTGATCCAAAGGCAGTGACAGAACCATAGACTCAAGGTGCTTCTTAGTTTAATGAACTATTTCTCAAAGCATTGGTCCATCAGCCAACAGTCAGATTTATCCCTTCCACACACTGAAGGGCAGCAATGTTATTATGCCACTTAGTCATAAGTAAGGTGACCATTTAATCCTACTGTCCTAAAGACATCAAATTCCACATGATTTTGGAAGCTAAGCAGGGTCAGCACTGGCTAGCATGGGGATGGGAGACCCCCAGGAAATACCAGTACTGCTGGATATATAAAACAAGAAGGCAATAGCAAACCACCTCTGAGTATTCTTCACCTAAGAAAATAATGAATGAAATTTATGGGGTCACTGAAAGTGTACAGATGACTTGAAAGTACATAGAAACATAAGGGGGGGCACTTATGCTTCATCCTTAAAACAGGACACAAATTGACTTAATATCACATATATTCATTTACATGTACATATGATTTTTACAGTTTAAACAGGATTAGAAAACATCTTAACTGAGAGGGGAAGATTATGTTCAGGTGACCTATGCCTCTGCTGTATCTGATGCCCAGGTCCTAAAGGTGGACAGGCAACTTCCAGATCCCCACATTCCCTCTTAAGGTTTATTTTTTATCTTCCAATCAGACTAAGACTTGAGAGCCCTTCAAATAGAGGACATCTGCTCAGGGAAGACTCTAACCTGCAGCCCTTTCTATAGAGGACTGTCTTCTGTGAAAAGACAGTATGTGGACACCCTATCCACAAAGCAGGCATTAACTCAGGGAGTGGTGTACAAAATACATGCTAATTGACACTGAATATGATCTGTGTCTGGAAATCTTAAACTGTTCTTACATTTACATTATTAGGTGCAATGCTGAAAGGTTGTGTCCTTTTTAAAAAATGCTACCATTTCTTTGTGGCCTGCTACCGCTCTCTTCCCATCTGTAGTTTGTGTCCGTTGAGCACATGTTCACTGCACTGTATAGCAACAACTTGCTCTGCATGCGCAGCACGTGCAGTTGTTGCTAAGGATTACAACAAACATCTGTTTTCTAAGGAAACAGAGAAACCGCAATGTGAAGCCCTGGAGGACTACTGTTGGTCACTTTACATGACACTGAGTTTATAGACAGGTTATGAGGGCTTCCCCTGTGCTCCAACTCAAATGTTTTGAATAAAACCAATGTCTGAGAAGCTGGGTGCCACATAACTGTTACTGGTCAACTGTGCACTCCATGGCTGGGCAATGATGCAGAAGACTGAATGTATCATGGCCATGTGTCATGCTTTTGGGGGGATGAATCCTTCTCAGAGGATGATCTGCACTTCCCTTAGCCCTATAGCCTATGGTGTGCAACTCTGAAGAGAATCTAGGGGTAACTAAGGTTGTTAGGGAGAAGGGTGTTGAGGCATCATCTCAAATTGTGGATAATCCACTCTCTCTATTGGAGGGGGACAATGAATGGTAGAGGAAGCATTGCCAGTTGGACTCAAAGAACATTCCTGCTCACTGCCTGGTTGACCTGGAGGAAGGTTGTGCTTCTTGTTGCAAACAAACAGCAGCAGCACTAGCTGCAACCTATTCTTCAGCCTTGCTGCAGGCAAGTATAAATTTGAGTATACAAGCAATATCTATACTGCCATCTGGAAAGAGAATGTGGTAAATAAAACTAAAACTTTCCTTTCTGCCAACATGGATTGCTTTCTTTTTCTGTCACTCTGCCTTTCTTCTCAAGATTTCTAACTGGAAATGGGCCCAATATTTTTAAAATGTTGCACAGTTTTCAGGATTTGTAAAACACACAGAGAGACACAGACACCATAAAGTGTCGATGTCTCTCTGTGTCTATAAACATGTCCAGGGGAGGGGAGAGGTGGAAAAGACTGAGTGGAATTCAATGGTCCACTTTCTAACTCCAGGACACATTTTACAAGGGACTCTAAAACTAGGATATTCCGTGGGCTGGAATGAAGATGGGCCTCGCTGTGGGATGGTCATTATTCCAATGTTACTGTGCATAACTATTTTAAAAGCCTGAAAAAGAGTTTTAAACACAAAGTTTCGTGTACAAACCTCGCTAAGTTTGTACACAAACCAACACAAACCTACTTGCTAGGTCACGTATATGCGGCCTGCCACACCTCAAATACTTGTCAGCGAGGAACCTATGGAAAAGAAGTGCACCTCAATGGGTCTAAGTCAATTTGGACCATTTTTCAAAGTAATGAATTGAGGTGTGAACCAAATCTTATGGTGGGAGCCCATCTGTAGTTAGCACATATGCCTCATTAAAAGCTCCTAAGATCTAGATTCATTTTCCACTCAGCAAACACCATCATGGTAGTCATCTACCTCCCTCTACAAACATGCAAGTGTCAGATGCATGGAAGGAAGTAGGATCGCCAGAGCCAATCCAAATACTGTGGTCTATTCCAGAGCTTTGGGCAGAGTGTAATTAATTCATCCTCTTCTTTGCCAAAATTTTGTGAAGCACAACTGGGTTGATCCAGTTATCACTACTCCAGACAGATCCCTGTTATATGTCCACTATGAAATGGCTTTTGGAATGGACTAATAATGATCATTATAAAACAGAAACTTGACTTCCTGAGGGGTGGCATTCTAATTATTCAGAAATAAAGTTTGGATTGAAGAGACAGCGAAGCAAAATATGATGAATGAACAGATTTGGAGGGGTGAATATGAAACATGTCCTTGTTAATAGTCTGCAGTGCCATGCTTAGAGAAAGGTAGTTATTAGATGTTCCTTTTCCCACTTGTTGTTGACTATAAATCACAAACATGTTGACTGGGCCTGTCTTATTTTTATTTTGTATAGTATCTGGTGACGTCAGAAATAATCACTGTCATCTTGGATAGTAGAATTAGAACTCTATCTTATATGTGCTAGGTTAAACAAGAAAAGAGCGGTGAAGCAAGGTGGAAGCCAGACCACAGGTCTACCTGAATCTCTTAAGTTTGGCAGCAGTCCTTGGCATTTCTAGTAGAGATGCCATTTATTTATTTATTTATGGAGTGTAGATTATTGATCGGAGTATTCATTTTGCAATTCCTGAGACTTGCTGGAAGACAAACATGTCTCGTTTCAGAAATCTGCTCATCAGTAAGGCTTGTGGATGTGCATTTGAGAAATAAAGAAGATACCAAAATAATGTTTTTTAAAATAGTATTTTTAATGGATGACAGATCCACTTTCTACTTGTGTCCAATTTTTAAATGGGCTTTCCAACTGCTACGTTTTTAAATAATGCAAAGAATTAAAAAGTCAAGTGAAAATTATATGCAAGCCAATGGGGAAAATTCATATAAAATGTGTAAAGCATGAAAAATGCATACTCGAAACACAACTGTTAGGGGAAAATATGAGTGAACACTTTGTGTGAATTTCTGTACAGTAAGAAAAGTTTTGCAAACAAGATGGGATGAAAAGCAGGTGGGATCCAGACAAATGTTACTAAATCAAGAGTTAGGATTTTTTTACATCCCAGTCCCTGCTTCCTTTTTAGGGAGAGATGCTGTAGAGCAGTGACTCCCAAACACTGGTCCTCCAAGTATTTTGGATTTCAGTTCCTAGAAGCTTCAGTCACCTTAAGCAATGGCATTGGATTCTGGGAGCTGAAGTCCAAAACATCTGGAAAGCCAAAGTTTGGGAATCAGTGCTGTAGAGTCAAATTGTGTCTTTTGGACACAGAGTATGCGCTCTACTACTGATCTATGTGTTGAAGCAGCCAAGATTGAATAATTTCCAGCTTAAATACAGTAGCTTCTTCAAAAGCAAGCGTTCCAGTTCACAAAAAAAAAGAAAAAAGAAAAAAAGAATAATAAATAATAATAAATGAATAATGTCATAATAAACTGATAAAAGACTGGAAAAGGCTTAATTGAAATTCTGAAATTATTTTAAGCAACCAAGCAAATAAAAAATAACAGTGCCAATTCTTAAAGCTGCTTCCCCATTGCTGAATGGGCATAGTGCTCCCAACGGCTACTTATCCTCCAGAGGAATAATGAATTATTTCTTATTTTTTTATTAGCTTAGCTGGGATGAAGTAGCCAAATAAAATGAAGAAGTTCTTGAATGCAACCTCTGCTTGGCCACCACACTTTTCTTCTTTTTTCTTCAGAATTTCCTTTTTTTGGACAAATACTGAAATACAGAACCCACTTCCAGCCTTTCCTTCTCCTTTAGAAAGCGAATGTCATGGAGCAGAAAGAAACCAAGTTAGGAGCCCAAGGTTTCTTAGGGTGTTTTCAAGCATAAAGCAAAGGGAACTAATCTTTTGAAGTTCTATATGGCTTGAAATAATGAGATTATCCTTCTGTAGAGCTGTTGCGAGGAAGGCAAAATATTGTCACAACATACCTCAGACATGGAAATTAACACTGATTTTTGTGGTGGGAGGGGGCCCCTGGTGTTGATGTTAAAAGACAGTGTTTCTTAACAACCTTTTGAACAAATGCTAAAAAGTGAGAACTCAAGAAAAAATATTTGTGTGTATGACATAAAAAAGAAGGATGCGGCTGTCATGGAAACAGACTGTGGGGGATTATACACACTGGCGTAAGGCAGACAGAAATCAAGACGCTTGCCTTCCTCTCTTAAAAGACACAGACATTGAGACGGAAGGGAGTGATACAGGTTGAGTCTCCCTTATCCAAAATGCTTGGGGCAAGAAATGTTTTGTATTTTGGATGCTGCTGCTGCTGCTGATGATGATGATGATTGGATTTTGGAATACCTGTATTTGCATATAGGTACATAATGAGATATCTTGGAGATGGGACCCAAGTCTAATCACAAAATTCATTTATATTTCATATATACATAACATTATACACATAGCCTGAAGGTATTTTTTTATTTTTATTTTTTAAAAATGATTTTGGGCATGAAACAAAATTTGTGTACATTGAACCATGAAAAAGCACAGGTGTCACTATCTTAGCCACCATGAAAAAAAGGTTTGTTTTTTAGAGTCTTTGGAATCCTGGATCAGTAGTGGAGCCTGCCATCAAAAGGCAATTTCCTAGCCCTTCCAAATTTTAACTAAATCATATTAATCTGATATTAAAAGCCTAAGTTTCTACTGTAAGAGAATTTATTTTGCAAACTTATAGCAAAGATAGCCCATTTGAAAAAGGTAAACAGAGAGAAATGTACCTTACACAGATGATACCAGAGCCTAGAAATGCCAATCTTATTTTACAAAGAGTATCAGGGACAATCATGACCACTAAAACTAGCAACTTGTATTTGCATCATGCCCAATATGTTGTTATAAATACTTCCTATATATTTAAATAAAAGTACTTGAAATTTATAAGCCCCTCCAAGACAATTTCAGTTAAAGTAAAGATTATTTTTTGTGACCTGAGTTTTTTTTTACCTGCTCCAGGAGAGGAGGGTTCAAAGCCACTGGATGCATCACTGCATGCATTTGAAGCTTGTTCAGAGAGTTTCTTCTTTCCTGTACCATCTGCAGACTTGTGGGATTTCTTTTTATTCTTCACCAGAATTTTGTACATCAGGTCTGCTGGACTTGGAAGAGGAACACCACGTTCAAGCTGATAACAAAAAGGAGATGAGTAGTAAGGATGGCCCTTTAAGCAGCATTTGCCTCCATTTCCCCCTATGTTAGTAGCCTCTGTGCCATCCCATCTATTAATAGTGGAATTAATTTTTAAAAAGCCCATGTATTGATGACGTACATAAATAGAATATCTACAAGTACCTTATAGCCTTTATCACATGAAGGTAAAAACAAAACAAAACTCCGAAACAGAGCAGGAGAGAAGCAGCTTTCTCCATTTCTCTCTGCATGCCATCTTTTCTCTTTTATCACACTGGAAAAATCCATTAGACAAAAGTCATGCTTTTATGACCTTTTATGACTCTTGGGAAGAGAATGGAAGTGCTATGACTACATGTGGAGTAAGAATAAAAAGAAAGAAGTTGCTACTACTCCTGTTTCAGCCTTCTTTTCTCATGAGATAAGGCTTTCACAGTTCTCCTGGTTGTGGGAATCATGTGATCCACATGCCACATATGGCCCTTTGGGAAGGCCCTATGTGATCCTTGGAAATTGCAGCTGCTCTCTAAATCCCCTTATTTATTTGTTTTTACATTTTAGCACAATTCTAGATTTATGATTATGTGATTTAAATTAAAAGGAAGGAAGAAAGAAAGAAAGAAAGAAAGAAATAAAGAAAGAAAGGCTGCTTGAGAATAGCGAGATGGTGTGTGTGTGTGTGTGTGTGTGTGTAGGGGGTGTGTGTCAGGAGGAGAGGAGACTATGACACTACAGGACATCCAGTATTGTAATTGTCTATGTTTCACACCTGAGGACCAATGGGACTGCAACATGATTGGGAGCTTATTGATAGGTTCCCCCATCAATGAAAAGGGACACCCTAACCATGCTTAGGATACACAGCAGCCATGGACCAGAGATGATGTCCTTTGATAAGCATTGCCAAAGGAGCTGATTTATTATTATAATTGGGGTTTAAAAGCTATAGGTTATAATTTCCAAAGTGTCCATGTAAGGAGCTAATGTAAAATGTCTTTACAGAACAGAAAACTCAACAATGATAAATCAATACAAAGAAAGAAAAAGGAAACTCTCTTACCGGGTATTTTTCCAGGGGCTCCATCAGCAAAGCATCACCAAATATTAATCTGCAGTATTCTGCCATTTTTGCCTGCTGTTTGGGGCTGAAAAGTAAAGACAACACAGAATTAAATGTGGCTTACTCATAACACTGGAAGTGTCAGTAATGGAAAATGTAATATCTTTTAACCAGAAGAAAACCTATGATTTTCTGATCCGATTGGCCTAAATTGTTCTCCGTAATCTACAGTCATTATGCTATTATTCTGTCTTCTGCCACAGCTCTTACTGCACTTTTTAAAAACATTAAATAGCCCAATAAAGGCTTTCAGTCATTTGCAGTAATAAACAGAAGGAAAAAAAAAAACCCACAAACCTGCCTCACATATATAGAAGCAATGTGATAAACTTAGGAAAATTGATAAAATGTGGATGTGATAGTCCCATCAGATTTTTTTAAAATTATCAATGTGTGTTTTTGCTGTACATTTATATGACTTTATATGAAAGTTTGTCTTCCTACCCTCTTAGGGTGTCACCTGGTAAGGTCAGCACCTTTGCAACCCCTAGTGATGCTACTGGCCACAGATATACCTCAGGACCTTAAAAAGTCACTCATTCCTATATTAGGTAGAAGGACTGATCTTTCTCAACTCGAAAGATTACTTAAAATCCCAATAAAAAGATTCTGGTTGACTTTTTGTCTCATGGTCTTTTGACTATAGATTTCTCAAAAGGGCTGAAAGGATTAAACAAATATTTAATCAAAGTGCTAATCATAGTGACTTCACAGTAACAACAAAACAAATCCGTCTACTGTTTAAGGATAACACAGCCCATACATTCCAAAAGAAAGTTGTTGAATGAGCATATGTGTGTCCAAACCAGTTCAACCACTCTTTGGAATGTCAAAAAATCTAGGTGTTCATTCCACCTGCAATAGACTCATTGAATCAATGGGATTTACGTGCATTTTGACTTAACATGCGGCCATTTATTCAAAAGGCCTACTCTAGTTACAACTAGTGATTGGATTCAGGCTTCTATCTTTAACCTTGGCTGTAAACTCTCAGTATCAGTCTCAATATGCCACATCTATTGCAATATTCATTTAAATCCATTATTTATGTAAATATTATGTATTATTTATAGAAATATTCCAATTACTTACGAATCCACATGATTTTCAAAAGAGAGGAGGATAGGGAAAGGAGATGTCTTAAATGCACATTCAGCAATGGCTTCTATTACTTCCTAGGAGAAATTAAAACAGGAGAATAACTGGCACTGAGGAGATTTCTTTGAGAGAGATGTCTATGGAGTGGAGGACACATTCCATTTTCTGATAAAAATGATCTAACATCTAAACATAAGCATTCTGCTGGAACCCCAGAAGTACGCCCACGTTTTTCCCTCTCTGTTCTAAGTTAAGAAAAGGATGAAGGAACCTCCAGGAGCAGTTCCTCTCAGCTTGAGTTGCTTTCTAATCTTCAGATGTTGCTAAAATGTTCTTTTATTCCACTGTTGTGGCTGCCTGCAGAAGAACAAACAGTAGCTTGCGCTCCAAATTCTCCCTTCACAGGGCACAACTGTACGCCTAAAGCTACCCCTTTTATGGATAGTATTTGCATAATTAAAAGAGTCATGTATTGCCTGACGGCTTTCTGAGCAGCTCAAAAGAAGGTTTCCTTTCAATATAATATCTGTTACTTAAGTTAACACATTTCAGGATTGTGATTGATGTAGGTAAACTGTCGCAAATAAAGGAGAAGACGTGTATACACAAAAAAGTGAATGTTTGGAATCCTTCCTAAGGGTTGCTCTTTCCCTTTACTAAAGTTAGAATTTGTTCATCCAACAGGGGAAGCCATCCACCCATCAGGGTGTAAATCCAGGAGAAATGAGAGAATTACCACCCTAAGGAAGAATTCTCCCCACCATAAACATTCTCCTTCAGTCTCAAATTTCCAGCACTGCAGAGTGAGAAATTTAAAATCGCTCACACCTAGAATTCTTAGCAATAGAAAAAACATTTATATTTCTATAACACGTCATAGTGAACTCAGCATGCTCTAAGCGGTTTGCAATCTGTAAGCCAATTGGCTCCAGCAAGCTGGGTATTCATTTTACCAGCCTATGAAAGAATGGAAAGCTGAGTCAACCTTGGAGCCCTGGGATCACACAACATTGTGGCTGCAGTACTGACAATCAACCACTGTGCCACCAGGTCTTCCTAAATGAAATGAAATTTATTACAGTCAATGACCAGTACATAAAAAACCACAGCAAGGAAATACCTCAGATGAGGGTTGTCACATACCGGGAAAAGAAGTATTATACATCAAATTTTTATCAATAATTCAAAACCTAGATAAGTTCTAAAAACAACACAGTAGAAAACCATTCAAATAATAAAATCATTGAAATTAAGATTGAGACATCGTCCTGTGTCGGCAAGCTATTGCACCAAATCAGAAACTTGTCACCTTAGCTGTAATCCCTGGCCGCTGGTCAGCCAAAAGATATTCTATATAAAGTATGTCAGTTTTGCTAGATATTTTTCATAAAACTGTTTCTATAAAATGGTGCTGAAGTTCATAGTAAAAGGTACAGTATAATAAGACATGCCCCAGTGTTTCCACCTCCCCAGACCCACAAGGACAAAGACGTTCATAAAGTGGTTCATTATTATATCTTCCCGCAAGTAAAGGTGATGGAAGTGCATTGAATTTGGCCATAGTAAAGGCTTTGGGTTTATTAAATTGTTCAAATATGGTGCAAGGACAAAGCCTCTCCCATTATCTTTAAAAGTTAAGTGTAAGGAGGCTGCACTTAAATGGTTTTGTAACTCAATGTCCCAAATACACTGATGTATATTCCCTTTGGCTTTTGCATAACCCATGGCAAGGATAGCAGATTGTGAAAAGACCAGAAGTTGAACTTTTTCCTCAACTAACATTTTCCATACTTTGGAGGCATGCTATTTAAATGATGTATGCATCCTAAGAGGCTGAAAACCATGCTAAAGCCATGCTCCAGTCCTAAGGACTGGAGCACAGCTTTGGCACAGCTTCTGGTCTCTTAAGATGCATGTGTCATTTAAACAGCATACTTCCAAAGTGATCTGAAGCAGCTTTATTTTAGCCTGTCTTTTCAGGCCCTCAGTCACCTTCCATCCAGTCCACAAACTTCAGAAAAAAATATGAGTTTGGGATGTGTTGGTTACTGCTAGGCTATGTTGGGTAAGGGATTCTGGGCTGTGTAGTAACTTTTTTTTCCTTTCAAATCTTTAGATCAGGTTGGGCAAAGTTTGGCAGCTTGCATGTGGCCCTCAGGGCTGGTTTTGTGCCCCCAAGAAGTTACAAATATTGCTCCCAATGGCTTCTAGGGCATTTTTGCTAATGTTTTGCTCTCCAAGGGCGTATCCACTCTGCAGAGTTAAAGCAGTTTGACATCCCTTTGTCATGATTCTATCCTACAGAGACTTGGATTTGTAGTATGGTGTGGCAAACTATCTCCTTCTAAGAGGTCAGTGTGGTATATTCATTTCAGCATTAGTCTATGACTCTGGGGAACAGGGTTCAACTTCCCAACGAACCGTACAACCCACTTGGTGACCTTGAGCAAGTCACACTCACTCAACCTCAGTGGATGGCAATGGCAAAACTCCCCCTCTGAAGAAACTTGCCATGAAAAACCAGTGGAAGGTTCACCTTAGGGTTCCCATAAGTCAGAACCAGCTTGAAGGCACACAACAAAAACAACAATGACACCAGTGCTCTCTGACAGACTAGGTTAAATACTCAGCCAAGCTAGAAATCCTAGGATTCTGTAGAATAGAATCATGACAGTTAAAGTGGTGCCAAACTGCTTTAATTCTGCAGAGTGGATAAAACCCAGGTCAACCTAGGCCCAGGAGAAGTCTTTTAAAACTGGAAATAAAATGAAAGTGGCTTCTGCTCACTTCCTGTGGTTGAAAAGGGCATCTAAAATAGCTCAAGAGGGTGGTAAAACAAGGCAAAAATGGTCCCCATGTTCCCAGAGGGAATTTTGCTAGCATTTGGGGCAAACCATTTATTTTTATTTTATTTTATTTTATTTTATTGGGATGCAGTGGGATGGTATGGCCCTCCAAGTTTTCCTTGGGAGCCAATGTGGCCCACTAATCTTCAACAGTGGTCCAACCCTATATTAGTCTCCTACCCCCTGGAAATGCCAGCTGATGGATTATTATGAATGTCCCCCTCCATGCTTTTTCTTCAATGGGCAATTGATTTGGCATGGGGTGAGGGAAAGAGTTCTGAGACATTTACTTTGCTTTGCTTTGAATGTTTACTGGAAGGGGCACAGTGAAAAGAAGATTTTCAGCGGAAGTGAACTGAATTTTGGGATAGTGCTACATAAGTTTTTTTTCTGAGGAATCTGATGTAGGATGACTGGTTGTGTCATCTCCGTACCGTACAGGATCATTCTAGCCTCCACTCTACTCTGCTTTTATTCCAATGTATTTGTTACAGTTATACCCAAGGCAAAATATGGCTCCCAAGACTGTCTTTGGAGCCATTGACCTCTTCAGATACCCTTGTTTTGGCACCCTTTTCTGCCTTCCCAAAAGAGTGTGTTGTCTTTTCTGGGAGGAGGAATTTACCTTTTAAACACATTGCAGGGCTGAGGTGTACATTTTTAAAATTATGCCCATTTTTCAAAACCACAGGTGGTCTTTTAGCCACCTTTTTTTAACATATATTTTTGATAGTCCATGTGATTCTTAGAGGATCCTCAGTGCAGAAAATCTGCTTTCAGACCTACCACATTTGCTCAACCTTGTTTTATAGCTTTCTTTTTCCCAAGGTGATGCATACAGTCCTCCTACCACTGCTATTCCTACAGTAAACTCACAAAGTAGGTTAAGTGAGACATAATGACTGCCTCAATGTCACACAGTGAGCATGCCAAAAGGGAGGTCTGAATCTCCCTTGCTTCAGTCCGATCCACAGTGGCTCTCCTACACTAAGACAAGTGTTACTAAGACACCACAAATTTCAGCTCTCCAAAGAAACCCCAAACATGCTGCATTGCTAAGGGAAAGAAGTGGCCCATGTGCAAGTTCAATAGAAGTGGATTTTGTTTTAAGCATGGGATAGTTATGAGCTCCGGAAAATAAACTTGCTACTTCCCTGATCAGTGAGGTTCCATGAACAGAGCTTAGGAGAGACTTTTGTCACATTAGAGTTCATATGTAAACATAATATAGATGGAGGTAAACACGCTACACACTACTTAGCAAGGTGCCAAAGTACGTCACTCATCCAAGAGAAACTTTAATAATAATAATAATAATAATAATAATAATAATTTTTATTTATATTTCCCGCCTCTCCTTCTAGATCGAGGCGGGATTCCAATCAATAAAAGTACATACAATATAAACCTATACTTAAATCCCCAACCCCCCAAGTACTTTCTATGCTTATGTTCACAATTTCTGCTACTCTCTGCCTCTCAACTGTTGCTTCTACTTCCCTATTCCAAAAGTATTTTTCCTCAGTTCAAACAAAACCCATAACCCAAAACCCATAACAAGTGCTCTTTCACACTTTCACACTGAGAGATATACAGTAGCTGATGCAGAGAAAGTTATGCATCTCCATCTCTGAGTGCTGCTGGGTTTTCCCAGTCAGAACATCACAGAGAAATCGCGAACATTTTTCTAATATCCTTTTTTCTTCACTCTGTTAAGAAGCCATCAACTAACTATTAACCTTCTTTTTGCTTTTCAAAATATACGGACAGTCAAGTACTGATAACCATTTTAGTTAGTGGGAGAAAGTTATAATAAAACACATTGTAGGAGACATATTTGACACTGCTGACCATCAGACGAGGATCCAGTGGTGCAAGTAAGATTTGTTAAGAGGCTTGCAGATACTTTGATATGAATGTATCTCTGTCAAAGAAGGGAAGAAAAGGATGACGTTATCAAAAAAAAAAAAATCAATCCAACCTGTGACAGGAAAAATGTTTTGATTTCTCCTTTATGAAATGTGCACAGCTAGATCATCTCTCAACTTGTATTTACAGGGAAAATAAGGGGGCTGGAGAGAAATACATGGCTCTTTATATGTCAATGCCCCATATTATTCAGTTATGACATTTAAAAAACAACAACAGAAGAGCCAAGTTGCATCAGAATCAGATCACATTAGTTTTGTGTCTTAGCGCATCTCAAATCTGTTCCTCAAGGGAAAAAAAATACATATTATATGGCCAGCTGTGGCTCCTATATGCACTGACTAATGATCAGCCACTGATCAGCCAGCTTTTTTGGAGGTCTTTAAGCAGAGGCTGGATGGCCATCTGCCGGAGGTGCTTTGATTGTGTGTTCTTCCATGGAAGAAAGGGGTTGGATTGGATGGCCTTTGTGGTCTCTTTAAACTCTATGATTCTATGATAACTCTAAATCAGTTCAGAGATTGTGATAGGTAATGCTGCTGTTTGAGTGCATGACTAGGCTGCCAAGCTGAAGAGCAGACTGACAGCAACATTTTAAAAATGTAAAGGTGTCATGCTGGTTATATTAGAGATGCAATGAGCTTGGTCAAAATATCCTGACATCCTCCACAAAATCCTGCAAAATGTTTTTTTTTTTTCCCCCTTCAAAAATGAGGCAAGACCTCAGGCTTGTGCTAAAAATGGCATGTAATGTCACTGATGCATTTGACATTAATCTTTTAAGAACATGGTAAAATATTTTTATAGATGTGGCTGACTACTACATTTAGATGTTATTAAAATTTATTTTTTACATAATAAACTGAAATAAAATAAATATGTAAGTCTCATAGACGCGTACATTTCACCAGCAGACTTTATTTATATATTAAACTTAATGTCCTGCAAAACTTGAGAACATTATTGCCATCACAAGAAAGATGAAATCAATGCCAAAAAATTAATACAAACTACTTGTATTAATATTGGTAAAACAACTGCACTGGCAAAAGAATAATAAAAAACCAGCAAGAAAAATAGGCTAAAATCAATGAACCAAACAGTGAATGGTTTAAAATTTTTTAAAACCTGGGAGAACAAAAAGGCAATTGTCTGACATTGCAAAGATAAAACATGGAATCCTGCACTTGGAGTGGGGGTTGAAGGATTGGATACATAAATAAGAAGGTTCTCCTTCAGTTGCCATTTTATTTTGGAAAGTAGAGACACTCCATTCTGATAATCTATGTATATCAGGCACAACCAGTGGCTCTATTGCATCACGGTAGTGAATCTATGAAAACAGGATTCAGGAAAGGAAAAGCCACTATGGGCCACACTGCAAACATATGATGGATAATGGGGCACATCAAAGAATTCCAGAAGAACATCAGCATGTGCTTTATAGACTGGATCCGCATTAACCCAGTTTGAAACCACTTTAACTGTGACAACTCAATGCTATGAAATTTGGGGATTTGTAATTTTGTGAGCTATTTAGGCTTCTCTGTCAGAGAGCTCTGGTGCCACAACAATTTACAGTTCCTAGCATTCCATAGGACTGGACCATGGAAGTTAAAATGGTGTCAAACTGGATTATTTCTTCAGTGTGAATGCAGCCATAAACTATAGCAAAGACTTCGACTGCATACATCACAAAAAGCTATGGAATGATGTTAAAGACAGGGGAATGCCAGTACATTTGATAGTCCTGATGAGGAATCTGGACTTAGGACAAGAGGCTACATTTACAACAAAATATGGAGAAACAGAATGATTTCTAACTGGCAAAGGGGTCAGACATGGCTGCATCATTTTACCCTACAGTGGTCCCTCAGGATGCGAATCCCCCGGGGAATGAAATCCCCGGGACCCGAAACTGCCGGGGCCGCAAAAAAGACCCCAGGATCCGAAGAAAACCCCGGGGTACGAAAGGGAAAAACCGCGCGGCCCCTTTAAATTTGCCGTGCGGTCCGTCCACTAAAGAGGTCCCCTGGGAAATGAAGATTTCCGGGTTACGAAAAGTAATCCGGAACGGATTACTTTCATAACCCGGGGGACCACTGTACTTGCAAATTTGTTTGCAGAAAATATCATACAAGGACCAGGTTTAAACTCAGAAGAAGGAGGAGTAAACACAGGGGGAAGGATGACACCATAATACTAGCAGAAAATTTCAGGAGATTTGGAACATTTCCTAAGGAAAGTTAAAGAAGAAAGTGCAAAGGCAGGCTTACTGCTAAACATGAGAAATAAAAAAATAATAATAACCATGGAGTATTTACATAAATTCAACCTAGATAATGAGGAAATTGGAATAGTCAAAGAATTCCCTTACCTTGGATAAACTAATAATCAGAATGAAGATTAAACTCAGAAGAAGATTAGGAATGGGAATGGCAGCTATGAAAGAACTAGTCAAGGTCATAAAGTGAAAGATATACAACTGAACACTAAAGTTTGAATCGTACAAATCATTGTATTCTCCATCTCGATGTATGGATGTGAGAGCTGGATAGTGATAGGAAGACAATCTGTTCATTTGAGATATGGTGCTGGAAAAGAGTACTGTGGATACAATGGATGCCAAAAAGACAAACAATTGAGTCCTAGAACAGATCAAGCCTGAAATCTCCCTAGAAGCCAAGATGACAAAACAGACTTGTACTTTGGCTACATACATCATGAGAAGCCATGACTTATTAGAAAAGATAATAATGCTAGGAAAAGTAGTAGAAGGATAGGAAGACCAGATGCTAAATGGTTAGATTCAATCAGGGAGATCATGGACCAGAATTTGCAGAACCTAAGCAAAGCAGTGGAGGACAGGGGGTCTTGGACATGTCTCATCCACAGAATCGCCATGAGTCAGGTTTGACTCAAGGGCAGTTAACAACAAAAAAGTGAATCTATGCTGGGTTTCACAGGAATTACTCCCAGTTTTATAGGAGCCATTCAAAGTGCTGAATTCCATTCCCAAAATAGGTTCAGCACCTTGGATACCTCTTCCAAAATCAAAAGTGGGTACTATAATAACCGGTGACGTTTTACTACTCTGTGAAGACATAGCATTACTGGCTGTTCCTAAGATTATCCTAAACCAGGTGCTACTTGTAACTGAATAAGAACCATTGGATCAATGAAACTTACCTAAGTGAATCATGGATCTAATGTAGTTGGTACTAGCAGTTAGATTTAGGGGTGGAGTGGGAATGATACAACACTTTATAGGATTACAACTCCCAGCAACCCTAGCCAACATAGCCAGCACTGAGAAATGCTGGGAATTGCAGTCGACCAACATCTGGAGGGCTTCATGGTTACCAATTCTGATTTAGGGCATTATATCTCACACAAATTTGAAAGCATCAGAGCCAAACAATAATGAAAGTAACTGAAACTCAGAATATTGTTACATTGTTCCTTTGCAATTAGAGGACAGGAAGACTTAACAACGATTTGAATGCAGAAGACTAACAACTAGAATACAACAGAAAGAAAGAAATGTCAGAACAATTTCTTTTAAAAATGAGACATAAGATGGGATACTAATGGTCTTAAGCATATTTACTCAAAATTAGGTTTTACTGAATTCAATAGAACTTATTTTTGCATACAAGTGACCACATTGTAGGATACCTAAGGAATCCATGCAGACGACTTAACAATGAAATTACCCTATATTCTGCAACCACTTTGTTTTATAAGGGCTGATAAAAGTTTAAAACCCATATGCATGGCCATAGTAAAAAAAAGAAAGAAAAAGGTTTGAATTAGTTGCCAGAGCACAGCTCCTACATGGCCTTTCCCACAGCTCTGTTTCCAGTTTTTACCAGATTTTGTTTGTTTCTACGTATGGTAAACTCCAAATAAACAGAATATTAGGTGTTTTTATGACCTACACTCCATTATTTAGTTAAATACATTCTTCAGTAGTGTGTTTCAAAATTACCAGCCTTTTTCATCAGTAGATTTACATAACAAGCTTTATTTGACAGGCTTCGTTAAAAGAGAATATTTTAAAAGTTTGTTTTCATGGTTAGTCTTTTGCATTAAACTGCCCAGCAAACTGAAGCATAGTTTAGTCCTTGTCTTAGTTATATGGGAAGAAGATTAGGGTGCACCCAAACCCAGTGCTTTGCTTTAGTTTATTTCTGCTCATGAATGTAGTGTTAATCCAGGATTTAGTAGGGGATAGGGGAATCCTGGTCCATCAAGGTCCCCTTCCTTTCTGGATAGCGAAAGACAGGGAAATGAGGTGGAGCCAAGTTACCATCTTGGCCAAGACATGACTTGATTCATCATTTCTTTCCATTTGTAAGGAAAGTGAAGGCAATTTCACCAAGGCAGGTGGATAAATCCTCAAAAATTGGAAAACAAATGGAAAACAGTTACAAATGGAAGACATCAAGATCTCATAAAATTCTTCATAAAATTTTACCTTCATAGAACTTTTGCCAGTGAGGCAGATAAACTGTAGGATATAAGCCTCATCTAATGAATCTCTATGTTGTTTAGACATACAGAAGTAGTTTTGACACATTTGTTATGTCTTAGAGGCATTTCTTTTATAGGCAGGGAATATGGGTTGCACCTGGTTTCATTACACCTAGAATATTTGTTTGTCTTCATCCTACAGATCAAAATGCCTCAAAAAACAAAGTTGACTGTATCTAGAAAGTAAACCATGGAGTGAACTATTTAACAACATTCATCAAATCATGTCATAAGACAAAATCCTGTGGATAGATAAATATTTATCATCACTCTGTATACATAACTTCCATGAAAAAAGATGGGATGAACTTAACACAATGGGACTCTGAAATGTTTTGATATTATGAAATAAGGCATCATTAACCACACACTTTTCTATAATGGTCTCTATCACATTGGCTGGATTGGCACTGCATGGTAAACCAGAAATCTTAAGATTTATTATGACCAAGGCAGGATACTGCCTACTGTGGTCTGTTTATTATGACATCAAAACTTGACCATCTGGCTCATCAACAAACCAAAGAAATAAACCAAAAATAAAGCTAGGGTTATTTCTCTGGTACCAACTAGCAGAATTCTTTATTAAAAATAATGCCCAAAACATACCCATTGTCTCAATACTATGGGTAATCTTAAAATAAACTAAGGAAAGGCGAGTATACAATCAAAAACATATTTGTGTATTATGTCCTTAAAGAATTTATTGAGCTGCAGTTAGCACTAGAAAATCATGGCTGGGACATAAAAGCAGTTTCTACAGTTAGAACAGAGCCACACCATGATTTACTTTAAACTTAACAAGAATGACATGGATACATCCTTTACATATTTATTCCTTTTTGTTGTTGTGTGCTTTTAAGTCATTTCTGATTTATGGCAACCCTAAAGTGAACCTATTGTGGGGTTTTCTTGGCAAATTTCTGCACTGATGTATATATATTTTATGTTCCTTTTATTCCAAATAATACATATCCTCCTTACATTAATAATGAATAACAAAACTTTTGTTTATATCCCACCTCTCTTTCCGTGACAATCAACATTGTCAGGATTATAGTTTTTTTTGTGGGGCTTTTTGGGCTACATGGCCATGTTCTAGAAGAGTTCCTTTCTGATGTTTCATCAGCATCTGTGGCTGGCATCTTCAGAGAAGATGCCAGCCACAGATGCTGGCAAAACGTCAGAAAGGAACTCTTCTAGAACATGACCACGTAGCCCGAAAGCCCCACAAAAAACTACAGATGCCAGCCATGAAAGCCTTCGACTCCGCAATGTTGGGATTAGCAGAAGGTTTTGATTTGAATGACCTTGTGTATTTGTTGATAGTGGCAAAGCAGAGAGAAAATTAAGACCCTAGTGATTTGATCCTCATCAGAGCATTCTTGTGTGCCATTCTTTGTTTCAACAGTCATACTACCATTCCTAAGTAAAAAATACATTTGGTAAAAAAATTCAAAGTGGGGTGGGAATTAAAAACTGTTAAAAAGAAGCAATACTGTTAAACAATACTGTTTATCACCTCTTCTCTAAAATGAGCATGAGTATAATCATGACAGTCTTCTTCTGGTTAGATATATCTAATTGTTGCCCCAAGGAAGTGTATATCTGGTATTACGTTCAACCATACTTTCATGGCCTGAAGACAATGTTGGTACTGAAGCTATGTGAACACATCAACTAACAGCCCAACATTATGCTCCATTTAAAATGGGTGCCACTGAACTACTGCTTACCTCTATAAAAACCTGGGGATATCATGCATTGTGAGGAAGTGGGCTTGTTGTATAAACAGGTGTGTATTTTCTATTCTTTCTTTTCCTAACCTGGTGTATGAATTCAAAAAACATTATTTGTGGTGGTGTTTTAATATGATAGTATAGCTTAATTGTATCACAGTTATGTCCTTTAAAAAAAAAACACTTGCCTTAGATTAATAAATAAGAATTATTTTCATATATGGAATTATGATATTGTATGTGTGTGCAGACACTTTAAACATGGTATAAAGCAAAATGACTCATGCTCTTTTTAAAATAATGTCACCGGATTTATAACATTTGAAGGTGAATACAAAGTTTTAATTTTCATATGGCTATAGTACACAAGTGACCACCAAAAGCCAACTAAAATGATGTTTCTATTTAAGCAGGCTACAACTCATATAATAATAGCAACTTTTCTTTCATAAAATTGCCAAATTTACCCCAGTGTAGATTAACAGTGAGCATTTTCAGATATTAGGCATGTGGTATTGGGCACGTGGTACACACATATGTGGAAATGATAGCCCTGTCCTAATCCACTACAGGTGTAAGCCTGAAGCTTTTAAGAAAAATTCACCTAGCCACCTGAGTAATTCACCTGGCCACCCACTGATATGGACTATCATTTCGAGACCCTCAACTATCATACAGAGAAACTCAACTTGATCAGGATACCCACCTCTCCACCATTTAATTGTTTGCTTTAAATAAATGTACATGCTATTTTATTGTTGTTTTGTGATTTGTAGACTGTTGGTTTTATTTTGTATTGTTGTATTTTAGTGCATTTTATGTCATGGCTGTATTTTATTGTTTTATTGTTATATTTTAATTTATTGTAAGCCGCCTCGATCCTCTGAGAGAGGCGGGGTAAAAATAAAATTTCTATTCTATTCTAAAAAGGGCACAAACTGATTGGACATGTCATTTCACTATTTAGTTATCAGTCATGCTTCTGAAAAGTGGCTCTGCAGGAGTACAAGGTGGGGAGTGACATTAATGAGATGATGAGTTGCAGTGCTCATATCAAAACCTTTCCATTCTGGTGAAAGTAGGAGTAGACAACAGTGGCCCTATAGAGACTTCTGGACCACATTCTGAGATAACTCAGACTGATGGGAGTTGTAGGCTCAAAACACCTTGAGGGTCATATTTGCATTTCTGTGGTTCAAGGCCTTGAGCTGATGCACTCTTCTACTCCCGAAGCACAGTAATGCAATCGATAGGGATAGGGATGAGACATGAGCTTCATGTCTTTTTTTCCCCAGAACAGAACCAGTAATATTTGCTGAAGTGCCAGGTTAACTGATGAACCCTCTTTCCTGTTATAAGTGAGCGAAGTGGTAACAATTTTTTTTTGTAACAGACTGGCAGAGAAAATAATAATAATAATAATAATAATAATAATAATAAATATAACAATAGAATGAAGTAGAGGCTAGATATTTTCCCTTTCTTTGATGGAGTTTTTATTTCATTTTAGTGGCGTAATTGCTTAGAAAGATCAGTCTTAGCAAGATCATTTGCATTTCTAATTAAAAACTAAAGGTTGCATTTCAGCTGGCTCAAGATCTGCTATTCGACATCAATGTGTTTTACAGTTTGAACTTCTGAGGTCAGAAGTGAGCACCACTGAATCCAACTGAGTTTATTCCCAGTTAACTATGCATGAGATTGCAGTCCTGCTGATTCATATATAGAGTGTGCAACTCATGCTTTCCTGTACATGAAACTTTAAAATTTGTTGCTACACTGTCACTGTGGCACAGCTGCCATCTTTCACAATTAGGTTTCTTAAGTTCCTCGCAAGAGCGGAAGGTGTGGGACTTACTTAGTACTTTATTCAACACACCCACTCCTTGATATTTGATATGGTTGTTGAAGGGAGAGAATATATTCAGCATACATCTCATGGATCCATTTGTGACCTACTCCTCTTTATTTCCACATCCCTACTCATGGAGATGGGAACCACCACATTAATATTAATCAAATTAAATCACATTTTTTGAGTAGGGTAAGAATTATACAAGAATGTAAAGATGTTTCTCTCACTGAAACTTAGTATAATTTTGGTGGCATTTGCTCTGGAACAATATTGTGGGGGAGGGCGATTTTTAGTCACCTCTCCTGTACCGAACGGGGGGAAAACGTAATTATTAAGTTCATCTATAGCTAACCCAGTTCTAAAGGTAATCGGAAGTTTTGCATCTATGGTGAAACATTTGAAGTTAAGCATTGCTCAGGGAATAGGGAATGGGAATTGCTTAAGTTCCACAAAAATGTGACAGATTCTGAATGTGTTGTGAATGTGAAGTACTTTTATTTGCAATTAGGTTTGAATGTTTATTTTATTTTATTTTTCTTGTAAGTTTTGGCTTTCAAGAAAGCACATCCTGAAAAAATTAAAATAAATTCTAGATACGGCTGGAGGAAGGAGGAAAAGATACACAGACATGAACATCTGCAGAGTGATGATGGACCACCAAAGAAGCAAAAATCAATTTCAAAAGTTGGGGAAATGTTGGTGAGGTCAAGCATGACAAAAGAATTGCTAAATTTGTTATTATGGAGACATTGACTCTTCAGCTGATGGGGAAAAAATTGCTTTTGTGAATTTTGTTCAGTTATCTTGTTTCAGGAAATATATTCATAATGTATTTCAAGACTCTGTGAAGCAGAAATAAGCAGAACACAGTCAGCACGTGGGAAAAACTAACAGAATGGATGTGTGATAGAAACCATTGCAGACTGCTGAATTAAGGGCAAGAAGAATTTAATAGGAGGTAGCAACTCACACCAACTCAATTACAATCAAGTGTGAGTTTGTGGTGCTAGATTTCAAGCATTTTAAGCTTACCAAACTTTTAAAGGCATTAAATGATTATATGACCAGTTCCAAATGTACAGACTTTGGAATTAATAGAAAAGTCATATGTGCCACCACTAACAACGGGTTAATTTTTATCAAAATCGGGGCAGATCAATCATGAGAACAATAAAAAGGATGAGGTAAAATTTGTGATTGCGGCTGATATCCTGCACAAAGGAACAAGGAAGAGGAAGAAGCAGCAGAAACTGAACACCCCTTCTTTCTGCTGTTACAGTGGAGGTGTGCCAGGGAAACCTTCAACCTGGTGGCTGTGCAAAACATCCAAACCTTGATTTCTGATTCCTTGATTGAAAAGAACATCAAACTGTGGACCAAACAGAACCAGTTAGTGTAGACGGCAGAGATTGTTCACAGCATCTGTGGTGTGTATGTGAAAATTTCTAACAAAATCAGGAAGAATTTCACATCTGATACACTGAGGCAACTATATGGGTTCCTTCCTACAATGCATGAAAAGGTAGAGAACACTGTGGTTGGTTGTTCCTGAGGGAAGATTTTAAATTTTTATTGTCTGGTCATACAGGAGTAGAGAGGTCATAGGGCCATTAGCTCACTCCTGAGACATCCTGCAGAGGAAGGATGACATGTTCATGGGCAAACATAAGATAAGGAAAAAGAAGTGCTTTAGTTGGGCCATCAGGCCAAAGTGTGCACAATTCAGCATTCTGTTTTCTATCCAGCCATGGGTCGCCTGATAATAATAATAATGTTTATTTATATCCCGCTCCTCTGTCACCACTCAGAACGGGTTACAATGATTAAAAAACATCAAGATAAAACAATTCCGATAACCCACAGCACCACCTCCCACCCCTTAAAATTAAATTAAACCAATGTCAGATTAAAATCCAAGAACAATTACAACATACAACATACAACATAAAACATAAAAGGCAGCTAGTCGTTCTATGGACACTGTAGATGCAACATGAAATCATTAGCTAACCTTCTGTTTCTTTAAAAGCCTGTAGGCTGCCAGCTGCAAATAGTACAAGCAGAAATTAACACAGGACCTTATCAGATGGGAGGAATTTCTCTTTATTGTGAATGGAGACAATTGAAGCCAATTCGAATTCACATGAATTTGCTAGTTTATCGAATTTATGTGAATTCCAATTGCGTTCGGAATGCATTCAAAATGACTTCCCATTACCCGAAAATGACCCCCCATTGCCCAAAATTGAGTGAGATACTTTAATTTGCAATAAGGTAAAACCCATGATTGCATTCGGAATGACTTCCCTTTTGCCTGAAATTGTGTGAGATACTTTAATTCGCAATAACGTGAAACCCCATGATTGCGTTCGGATTGCCATTAGATTATACTTCCAATTTCCAACCTCTGATAAGGTCCACATTCCATCCAATAAGTGATACCTTTCCTTTTCCTAGCTTCCATTTTTCTCTCTGCTAGATACACATTAGAAATTTAAATTTAAAAATACCAAACAGAGGGAGGACAGCTGCAGTAATCGGTCCAAAGAAATAAAATAGCTAAGCGGAAACAAGAGAAGACTACCACCAAAACTACACCAGTTAGGATAATGGAAGGAGGATTCAGTTGAGAAGGAACTCTCCAGATATCTGAATGCATGCAGTACAAAAAATGCCCTCCTGTGTGAGTTTCCATGCCCTTTTCAAACACACCACTGACATGTCATCTACTATAGTAGTAAAGTGCTGCTTCAGTACCCAAACTCAAAACAGGGACAAAGTGCAAAGTTAAATAAAAAATTGGATTTTTCACCTACATTCCAGAAAGGGTTTAGTGCAATAGTGTAACATATACTCAAAGACTAGGCAACACAATCAAAATCTACACCTCTCCCTTTCAACGTAAACATAATTAACACAGTTCTTTCAGTGTAAAGAGAACACTGTGGAACCTTTGTGCCAACTTTCCTCTTCCTGCCTATACATGACCTCACTGTAACTATACCTAAAATCTTTCCTTATCTGATGATTATGAACTGCATTGAACACCTCCTTGGAAACATTTTGAGGGAAAGATGTGCACATATGTGCATACACATACATTGTAGACAAGCAAAATAATTTAGTTATCCAGGTTTCCTAAGCTTGTGAGTTGAGGGGGAAAAATCATTTAGCAAGGCCTTATTCTTTGTGTTTCTCATGTAAGCATTACAGTGCCATTGGAAATATCCCTGTGGTCACCTTGCTCCACACCACTCAAAAATGGAACAAGCTAAATATGTATCCAAGCACACAAATTATTTTATTTTTGGTAAATCTATCCTCACATAAAAATGTAACAGACCCTTGGCAAGTGTACCTTGAAGGAGATTTCAGTTGTCATGGTGAATCCATGTGTAATGACTGGCTCTTCTTCAGCTGTTCGGCCTTTCCAGCAGTCCAGCTCAACACAGCGGCAGCCAGACAAAAGTACTTGGCGATACATCTCGACAGAAGAGTTACCAGCCAGCTGCCCAGCTGCAACAACAGAACAAGGAGCATGAGACAAGGGGACCCATTATGGTTTATGGACTAAATGCACATAATACAAGAATAATGAAAGCTTTTATTAACTGTTTCCCCCACTGGTGAGAAACAAGATGACAAATCCCTTTTAGATGCATAAAATCAAAGGAAAATCATGTCCTAGTCACTACTGTAGAGTGCTGGTTTCTCCCATAGATTCGGCTCTATAAATAATCCCTGACCTGAGTCTAGAAAATTACACTGATACATGGCAGTGGGAGAAGAAAACAAAGCAAGAGGGAATAGTAATACAAATGTACTTAATTTACCTTATCCTTGCTGTTGAATATTTCTGTATTATTAAAGTACTAAAGGAGTTCCTCTGACAGCTGTGGTATTTCTTGCAACAGCTTCAAAGGAGTAATAAAAAGCCAAAAGAACTGGGCACATAAGATGATGGATTTGACTACAGTCTCTCATATTGCTATTAACAACCTTTAAAAAGACTAACTTCTGGGAAATATAGTAAGGCTCATGCCATCTAAAGACCATGCTAGACAGCTGGGGAAGAAAAATTTCTTCTGACACAAGCATATATATTTCAGCACAGGGCTGGCTTTTTTAAAAAAACAAACTCTGCAGTTTCTAGTACTTTGGAGAGCACTACAGAACTAAGTGATCAGCACTGACAGTTCATTCAGGTTATCACAGTTCCTGGAATTTTACATTATACACTTCACTTCAGTTTAGCAGTTTTAAAACGATGCATGACATTACACACTCAGTGGACCCTGGCCACTTGAATGGAAGACCTTTTAAGTGTCATCAGCTTCAGTGTGAAAGACTACCATGTGTTCAACTCTTTCAACTGAAGTCAGTGTTACTTTGTAGTACAATTCTATGTATGACTATTCAAAACAAATCTCCTCGTTGGGGCTTATTTCTAAGGGAGTGGGCTACAATTGCACCATGACATGGCTTCACTTTAGTTGGACTGTATATGGTGGTGGTAGTGGTGGTGATGGTACACTTACAACATTAATATATTTAGGGGGCCAAAACATTTCATAGCCTATTTCTTGGTAATATTTGATTCGGTGTTTCATTTCCCAATTAGACCATGTTTTATAACTGTTATTTCAACAACTAAAAATTCACTTTGTTAGTCTGATGAGAGGAAGGGGCAACTCATAATGACATCCTGATGGCCTGGAGATGAAGCAAGGAATGGGTTTACTTATCCATTTCGGTAAAGAAAGCTGCAACTAGGAATGTCATTCATTAATTTTGTTCTTGAAAGAAAGAATAACTGATTTTAGCACTTTTCTTCCCAGTGATGGAAAACGTTTTGGAACTGCACAGTTTTTCTGTTACCATTCATAGTTTGGGACTTATTCTGTGTAAGATTTTCACCTTTCTTTGCACAGAAAGCAGAATTTTCTGTACAGGAAGATAAGATATTTCTTTGGTACAGATGTTATTGTGGGTTTTTTTTGGGGGGGGGGTGAATTCTAAAAGAATTCTAAAAGAATTCAACGAAGGGTTGATGGGTAATTGGGTGTGACAACAACAGAAGGTCACCAAGTTGATACCCCATGTGTTGATGTTACATACTATCAAGTCAGAGCAAAATGCTCTCAGTGCACAATGTCTTACAGCAATACAGAACCAGGTCTGAACTACACACAAAATTAAATATGCAATGTGCAGTTTAAAATCATTATCCTTTTCTCCTTGGACACCCTTAGATACGACTGGAACCATTGTGTTTGGGTGGAGAAGGCTCCTCATCTGATTTTGATTTCCAAATTGCATGCCCTGCAGGGGAACTAAAAAGGATGGGTGGGGTGGGGGGACAACACACCTTCCATCGACACAAATGGAACAGGAAAGGACTGGCAAACTACTGGTCCAGGAGATATACCTATCAGCTATGTCAGTGGCATCACAAGCTAGGGTGCCACCTGGTGCAGAGGGTGTCACCTGGGAAGGGTGCACATTCTTCCCTCCTGCTGCTCCGTCTCTGGACCTCTTCCCCAGAAAGAAAGCCCAGTGACAGAGCAGCTGGGAAGAGGGTGCATTTGCCCCTCTTGTAACAAAGGGGGAGGAGGGCCCAACCAAGTGTCACCCCTTCTTTGAGAAACCTGGTGTGGTTTGTACCCCGTGAACCTCTCAGCAACACCACTGAGCTATGTGAAAAGAGGAAAGAACTTTCCCAGCTTTATCAGCAATGAAGACTGTGTGTACTAATGCATAACTGTATTTTCTCTTTTTCAAAGAAGGTGCACACGCAGACAAACATCTATGGAAGTTTAGGCAACAGTGTGCCTTGTTAATCACAACAGATAAATGATTATTGTTCCTTGGCTTTGGGTGCTGTACAATGAGGTGCTGCAGAGCTCGTCCTTCACTGTGACAACAGTAATAAACTATAGCCATAGCCAGCAGAAATCTAGTGAAAACCTGAGCTCCAAATGAAAGGCTGGAGGCTACTGAAGGTGTAAGGGGTGGGGACAAGACACAGAAAAATATTATTATTATTTTAGCCACCAGCATGATACTTCTTCAAGTTTAGGACAGAATCTCTTGAAATTGTATTTGTTCTTCCCCTTGACAGAGAATAAACTTGGATTATAAATTTTATATCGCCCTAAAGGAGAAGAAAGAACTATAAGGTCTAAATAAATAAACAGTACTTGATGTACTGCCAAATGTGTTTTTTTTCCCCCAAAGGCTGGGGATGTGGTCATTATTATTATGAATAAATTTGTGCCATCTGTATTTTTCTCTCTTTGCAGAATTATACTGTTTCTTTGGAAATGCTAGTTTGTTCACTCAAAAAGTAAGGTTACAGGTCTATATTAGAGATCTAGGCTACAGAACGCAGAGGATATCCTGAAACATTAGAAAGATCCAGGCCTCATTCATGGTATGATTTAAACCAATTTGCAGAATAGTTTAAACTGGTTTATGTGTTTTGTTCACATTTGAATCCATTTTATACCCAACTGCTTTTGGTCTGAATCGGAGTGAATCAGCACAAGTCCAAAATAAATGGTTCTTTTGGAAACTGGTCATTACTTTTGAAAAAAACTGGGTTCTTTTGAAAAGAACCATATTGCATATTGAACAAATGTGAACACGTTTCCGATCACATTCGGGGCACACTGGGGAGGGGAGGGTCACTGGACAGAAGGTGAGAAGGGGGTGGTACCCATCCCATCACAGATCTTGTCAAACTACCTTCCTGCCCCCCTCTCAGCGCTGCCATGGGGCTGTCTGTCACATTTGCGTGGGTTCACAGGAGGGAGTCATAGGTCCCATGGCAGGAATTCTCCCCTGGGATGCATGGATCCATGGGTGTCATAGGAGATTCTCCCCTGGGATGAATGTATCTATGAGTATCATAAAGGATTCTCCCTTGGGATGCATGGATCTGTGGGTGTCATACAGGATTCTCCCCTGGGATGCATGGATCCATGGATGTCATGTCGGATTCTCCCTGGGATGCATGGTTGGCATTGGGGGTTGAAAGGGGTTGAAGGGTCAGTTGGACGGGAGCCAAATGTAAAAGGCGCTAAGGCGGGAAAGAAGAGAAAGTGTTTCTGGCTGTTGCTCCCACTGAAATAAAAATTGTCTGCTTTTAGCAGCCCATTCCCGGTCACAGTGGGAAAGTGGTGGTGAGGAGGAGGAGGAGGAGGAGGAGGAGGAGGAGGAGGAGGAGGAGGAGGATCTTACACACACACACACACACACACACAGAGGCCCATGGACATAGCGACAGCCACACCTCCAAGTGCCTGCATCATGCCCATGTGCATCATATGATTGACATTTTTAAAAAATGACTCGGGATGAATCAAACACGTCTGAGACTGAGAATCTATTTTGTTGGGGTGCAAAAGTAAATGTGAACTTAAACCATGTTAAATTGACATGGAGGCATTCGGTAATGGAAAATGTAGTGTGAACTTCGTTCCATTTCAAATCAATTCTCCAGTCCTGGATCGATGCGACTCAAAAACTGTTTTTTTTTGGGGGGGGGGGTTTGCAAGTGTGAATGAGCCCCCAGATACCATGGGAAGGGATAGCTGAAATGGTCAGTGTTGCCAGAGGGGCATAAATGGCACAAGGGGATTGTATGATTACTTCATGTCTCTCACCTCTTCAGTTCACAGCACCTTTCCTATTCTTGGAGCAATTTTATACCAGCCTTAGCTTTGAAACAAAGAATTTCTCTCCCACCAACTTCTGTGGGAAGAGGGGTGTGTGATAAAAGAGGTAGTGAGGAACTAGAAGGAAACTACCCCTTATTTCTAGAACTCAATCTTTGCTGAATTTTGACTTTTCTTGGTTGCAATTTCTATGAGCACTAAGTTGTGTTCCCCACCCAGGACTTCCATGAAGTTCAGCTGGGTCTTTGTCTGCTCTCTAAGAGAAATGATTATTCACTTGGAACAATGGGCCTGAACAGATAGAAAAAGAGAGAAGTGTATATACGTACCTTAATAGGTTTTAGAAAAGAGACATTGAGCCCAAACAGACAGGCCAACATAAAGCTGCTTTGGGTCACTTTGGAGGTATGTTGTTTAAATGATGCATGCATCCTAAGAGGCCGGAAGCCATACCAAAGCCACACTACAGTCTTAAAGACTGGAGCATGGCTTTGGTGCAGCTTCTGGGCTCTTAAGATGAGCATACCTCCAAAGTGACCCAAAGAAGCTTTATGTTGCCTGTCTGTTTGGGCTCAATGTCTCTTTTCTAAAACCTATTAAGGTACTTATATACTCTTCTCCCCTTTTCTTTCCTTTCCTTCTATTTTTTTTTTTTAATTTTCTTGTGTGGCTCAGGATAGCTAGCTGGTTAGGGCTTTTACTAGTGTGTGTGTGTGTGTTGCATTTTAATTCTTCTTGTTATTTGTGAATGTTTTATACTGTATTAATTATAGTGTGTTTTTTTGGTATTTTTTTTTAAAAACTTTTTAACTACCAGGGTTTCAGCTGTACTTTGTTTTATTGTTTGTTGTAAGCCTCCTTACATTTTACTTTCGGTGAAAGGTGGGATAGGAACAGAATAGAATATAATAGGGTTTCCCTGGCTCCTGTATACTGGCTCCTGGATTAGTTTTTTCCCCGCTAACTTCCATCTCAACCCTCAGGATCGTCTCTCTTGAATCTCTGTTTGGATTTTCTTTGCATTGCATTTCTTAAACTTTAGGCAAAAGTGCTATAACAGCTGATAATTTCATATGCTTTAACTCTTTTGGATTGGTGGGAGTTTTAGGTAAAGGGGAAAATACAAATTAAATAAAAATTAAAACTGTTACTAGTTCTGCGGCTCTAAATATTGTAGAAAACTTTAGTACAGTGTAATGCTAGAAGACATGTTCTTCTTCAGAACTTGGTTTCGTAGGATTTAAATGCTAGTTTATTTTTTTATGTTACAGTTGTTGCACAAAATTGCTGCAACCTAATGTGTATATGCTACAGCAATTACACAATAACAGCTTGTAGCAATTATCACGTGCAACAACTGTAACATAGAAAAATAAACTAGCGTTTAAATCCTGTATGCTGTAGCATACTTTTGACTGTACTTGCATGGAAAAAATCTTTTGTGTAGTTTTTATTTTCTCTCATTTCTTGTGCATTATGCTTTCCATTTCTTAAATCTGAAGGCATTAACAGTCTGATTGCTGTGAGACTGATACACACACATGCACACACAAGTGCATTTGCATGTGTCAGTTTCTCTCTGTGTGGCCGAGCTTGGAAATAATTCATTAGAAATTAAGCTGTGAACCCCTAATCCACTGAGCTTCAAACTAATTTTATAATGTGATGCTTTAAATCTTCACATTGTTATTTTTGAATACCAATTATTGGTTTCATTCATTCCTTTTGTTCCTGGGAAGGAATTGGAAGGTGGTCATTTTGGGGTTTTTAAAAATAATTTAATTTAATTTTTATTTATTAATTTTTTTTTAAAAAAAGAAGTGTGTTGTTAACAGAGTAATAAAGACTGATCTAATTAACTGATT
Organism: Urosaurus nigricauda; assembly: GCA_034509955.1. Taxonomy (NCBI): domain Eukaryota; kingdom Metazoa; phylum Chordata; class Lepidosauria; order Squamata; family Phrynosomatidae; genus Urosaurus; species Urosaurus nigricauda. The sequence continues at coordinate 219,970,518 of JAOEGL010000001.1, forward strand.
TGATGAACTGCTTTTATTATTTTTTTCTTGACTGTTTCATGCTAATGAATTATTTTTTCTTATTTTTTTAAAATTAACTTAATTGTGAGAACATTGATGCTTCCAAGCTCTAGTTGATTTCACCTTATCTCTCAGCCACCTCATTCACAGCATCCTCCAGCGCAGCAGTTTTTGAATGACTCCTTTATGTTCTGTGCTTCAAAATAGTGGTTCTGAGGAGTACACAAGGATAATAGGCCCTTGCCTTTAGGGATGCCTGGAAGCTGAAACAGCGGGGTTGCTACTGACTGCCCCACTGGAGCTAAGAGGGTGAACATCTTCTGGTGTTATGTTTCATCTGTTGTGATGTGAGGTTTTGAGCTGGAGGCATGTTGCTTTTTTGAGTTCATTTGATGCCTCTCTCTATGGGTGGGGGCAGCACCATCCACACGTGGTTCACAGTGATGCAGCAAAGTATATGGCATCTTCACACTATTCTTCTTTTTCACTCCACCAAAACCTCCCAGGCTGACCACTTATTGTATATATATTGCCATAGTAGCAGCATATCTCCATACTGGGAAAACGGAATACGAATTTCTTTTTAAAACAGGTGGGCAATTCACAATACAATAGATCTATTAATGCAAGCAACCATGCTGTCAGATTGAATGGCATCATTATTTCCTCAACATAGTTGGCTGCTTTTTTCAAAAACACAATAAAAATTATGATTACCATTTAAAAATTAATAGTATATGGAAAATATACATGCACACAAATATTGGAGTTATTGTTAGTTTAAATGTAATAAGATATGGAATGCAACATATCTATATTTTACCAGTTTCCAACAAATGTATAGAATTTATGCTCCATTTTCTCCAAGCATGCCTTATAGATGACAGTTTGTCCTTTTTACCCTCACCAGCCTTTCTCCACATATTCTTTCTATTCTGAAATGATTTATCTTCCAGTGACTGATGCGCATGGATGCAGACAGAGAGCCAAAACCAAACTCAAAATGAAGAACCTTTCCTCCTCATTAACACCTTTTGATTAAATTAATCAGAACTAGACCCTTTTACATAGCCCACACGTGAAATGTATATATTAATGCAAAAACCATGCCAAAGTATCTGGTGGTTTTAGGACAACCAACTATTAAAAACACAAATAAACTTACAAATTAGAAAACCAAGCAATGGTCACAGTATACTTTCAATTAAGAAGGAGGAAGCACAAGGCCTTCAGATAAGTCCCACCATCTTTGACTCTTTTCGATAGTGAGTTGATAGTTCTGAATGGAGTTGGGATACAACATCTGGAAGGTCACCTGTTCAATTTGATCCATCTTATAAATCAAAACAGGATCTATTTCTGCAGGGCCATATGCCACCTATTAATCATCAAAAACTGGGCTTCTTCTAGAATGGTTAACCTCTGTCGCTGATGTAACTGAACACACAGATGTTATTAAACCTTCCGTTTCCAAGAAATCATTCACCATTCACTTGGCTAGCCAGCCAGGTACAATAAGAATTAAATAGCATATGTTTATATATTCAACCAAACTGAATACTTGTCAAATGAATCTGACGATACAATTGAAGCTGATGCAGTGTGAAAATAAATGCTGTCAGCCATGGTAATGGATCCACAAATGTAATGATTTAATTCCATTCCAAACCAGATGTTTCTGTTTTATAACACACATACACACACACCACTCAAAGTTGGGGTATGTCTTTCTTCTCCACCATTTTTATGTAGCCTCTGTAACCCGAAGTGAGTTTTTCCCCCTGGTTAATCTATACTATATTGTTTGACTAAACTAGATATTATGCATTAAAACAATATTTACAGCCATCTGTTCCAGAGCCAAAGTCTAAAATTCAATCACAATTCAATCAATATCTAAATAGTTAGTCACCACATGACAATGACCTGTCACTTTTGAATTTGGGTGGATTTCTATCCATGTTTGTCTTAAGCTGACAACTGGTTTCCCAAATTTCAGCTTGGCCCAACATGAAAAAAATATTCAGAACAATCATCAGCAATACCTTGGGATACTGCTCATCTAAAAGATCCTCCAGTACTCAGATAGCTGTATTCTGATTCATATCAAGGGACTACCTTCATCTTTACCGTTACCTATTCCAAACTACACCTTCATCCAATATAAAATGTGCTCACTCAGAACAATATGAAATATCAAGGTGATATCTTTTCTGATTGTTTCTGCTGCTCTTGGCTTAGAGTGTATGTGAACACCTAGATAAATGACCGTATAAATTTGTTCCCACATGTAAATATATGAAATATATAAATCATTACATAGAGAATGGATAATATGAAAAGCATTTTTCTACAGTGCCTGGTGTGTACATCAACAGCCTTTGCCCCTAATTTACTTGTATTATTCTGACTACACCAGCAAATTGTGTTATTGCTATCTTCCATATATGGGGTGTTTATCAGCAATAGGTATTACTTTTAATACCTATTAATCAGTCATTTGGATTTAACAAAAACAGCAAATGTTAGTAATGTTGATTTTGCAATTTACGGCTTAATACTGCATGCTAGAAATCCATGTATTTTTACAACAGGCATAAAAGGTCAAAATGACTGACATACACATCCCTCCATACAGAAATGGAAATCATTTGAATACTTTTTTTTTCAGCGACAAAGGAATAAATGTCACAGTTTAAATAACAGGGGTCTCCTAATACTCCTTCTGCTATGCACAGGGGAGGGGGTTAGTCTTCTGGGGAGCAATGAAATATAAAACACCGCACATGCTGCCTGAAGTGATTCACCCAGGAAAATGCTTTGACATTTGCATGCACTGGTTCTATAATACGTACCAAAAGATTAGTGTGTGACACAATTCGGAAATACCCAGGAATCACCTTCTTAAATACTTACAGATTTGAACAACTTTTTAAAACCAATTCATTTCCAATACATGTTTTGCTGTTGCCTGCCTGCAATTCGTTTCTGATTTACGGTGACCCTAAGGTGAACCTACCTATCACAGGTTTTTCTTGGCAAGATTTGCTCAAAGGGAGTTTGCCTTTGCCTTCCTCTGAGGCTGACAGAGCGTGACCTGCCCAAAGTCACCCACTGGGTTTCAATGGCTCAACAGGGATTTGTATGTTCCAACATTCAAACTACTACACCACGCTGGCTCGCCAATATTTCTAGAATATTTCAATAACTAATTGGCATTTTTTGCTGTCGTCAAAAAAGCATTTTGTTACATTGTGCACTAAATTTCTAGTTGCTTTGTCATTACTTTCTATCCCTCTCCCTCTCTCACACACACAACACAACACACACACAACTTTTGGATTCATAAGGGAAATGCAACTCAACTTGAAATGTTCTTATCAAAATATTAATTAGAAAACATTACTCATGGCATCAAGAAAGTAGGCTAGGTTAGGTTACACTTGTTAGGTTACTTTTGAAATGTACTTCATTACAACTTCATTACAAAACACACACACACAAAGGGGGGGGGGAATCAGCACACATTAAGTCCTTTCATTCATACAAACAAAACCTTGTTTTTTAAACCCAGAAGTAATGTTGGCAGTTTTTGTGCCCCCAAAGGGTCTCCATGCCAGAAAATTAGTGCCAGTCCTATCAAAATAAGATTGTCCATCCCTGACTGACAATCCTGCAGAAATGAACACTTCACACACACACACACACACACACACACACTCAATGACATACCGATCAAACATGGCATTCATTTCATGTTGTCGTCTCATGAGAAGGACTCTATCTGGCCTGAGTACCAGCTTCTGTTTCTTGAAATTTCTGGTACGAGTTTGAAAAACTGATCTTTAAATAAATACCCCTTTGTCTCAGATTCTGAATAATGATGGTGCTGATCTTGTAACTCTTGGATTCTGAATAGGAAACTCAATGGTCCTCACTGAGCCCATTACAAAATAGGCCAAAAGCCTTCTGAAGTTCAGATCTAATTAATAAAGAGGCAAGTCACATTTTCTCAGCCTCGGAGAGTCTACCTCTTCCTTGGAGGTCTTTAAGCAGAGGCTGGATGGCCATCTGTTGGGGATGCTTTGATGGAGAGTTCCTGCATGGCAGGGGGGTTGGACTAAATGGCCCTTGTGGTCTCTTCCAACTCTATGATTTTATGATTCTAAGTGAGAGCCAGCCTGGAAGTGTGGGAAATGTAGAACTAATGTGACCCAACTCAGCTGAGAAGTAATAATGGGGCTTTCTAGATGGGCAGGAAAGTGTGACATGGAGCTGGCTTTTCCTTAATGCTTAGCAGCTACACCACAGCCTTTAGATGGAGCTGCGCTGTTCTGCAGTTTTTAAAAAAGAAGCTGGGAAAACCAGCACCTTTTTAAAGGTGCTTCTTCTCCCCTAAAACGCAAAAAAAGCATTTTCATGGCACACTTTCCCTTTTTCTCATCTAAAGGCTAGAGTTTCATGCAGCCATAAACACACTTCTTTTTGCCAATCTAGAAAGCCCCATTAACAATATTTAACATGCTTCCTGGACATTAAGGCTGAGATCTCCCTTACATTCTTGCTCCTTGCTCCTTGCAAAAATAAGTTTTGGAAAAGAGGAACTGGTGGTAAGCACACTGAGGAGTCAAGATTCAATAAATTAAACCCAGCCCTTTTTTGGACCAAACACCTATTGATGAATTTCAACTGGGGCACCTGAAAACACTGTTCCAGAGATACTTGCTTATCAAAGAGAGGAGGCTGATGACAACAATAAAGAAATGAGCAAGGTGGGAGACAGTTTCTTTATCCTGCAGGATTTGCGCAGCCCACAAGCTTGTGTATTGCCCAGCCTTTTATAGATTTAAGTACATTAACACGGTACATCTGTGTTAAAGAGGTAAAATTTAAAAGCTCCTTCTTATACTATACCTGTGAGGTAGGTGTTGTGTGAGGAATTGATAAAATAGTGAGACAGAGGCTGAGCCATATCTTCATTCAAATCCAGTTTTTCAGGTGGAACCACTCCATTTTCCTCTCCACTCAAATATCTCATAAATCCATCCACTGATATCTGCCCTGGGAGGAAAGAGATCAAGACACACACTTTAGCTCCAAATGCTCCACTTGCAGTCCATAGGCTCATTTGGATTCAGCTCACTCCTAGAGTTCAGCACACAATATATTACTTGTCATTTTTGCTGTAAGCCTGAATTCTATAGCTTCTTTGCCTTTTACCCATTAACTGATCTGGAACGTCAGTAGAATAAAACAGGGATGGGTCCAGCTATTGCTGGACTACAGCCCCCATCAGCCTCAGCCAACATAAGCAATGGTGAAGAATAATGGGAGCTAAAGTCCAATAAAATCTTGGCAGCCGCATTTTCCCTATCCCTGGAATAAAGGGACGGCAAACAGATTGTTTGATTTGTCAGTCAAACTTTTTCAGGAACAATGAGACTGGCCAGGAACATTCCATATACAGGCCCTATTACAAAATTCAACCTGGCTGCACATATATGTTAAAAAGACAAAACAGAACTCAGGAGGAAGACTTAATTTGCTTCTGACTTATGGAAACCTTAAGGGGTCCATGGAGTTTTATTGGCAGGATTTGTTCAGAGGAGGTTTGCAATTGCCTTTCCTTGAGGCTAAGAACAAGTGACTTGCCCAAGGTCACCCAGTGGATTTCACGGCCCCGTGGGGAATTGAACCATGGTCCCCATAGTTGTAGTCCAACACTCAAACCAGTATACCATGCTCAAACCACTGTGTCATATCCAATGTTAATAAATGTTAGGAAAAGGGGACCAGTGCACCAATGCACTTGTGTTGCATCATAAACTGAAAGCACAAACAGCATAAACACAAAGATAAAGAAGTAATAAAACAAGTACTGAAAACTGAAACTGTGAACTGATATGGAGATTAAGATTCCATTTGTAGTGTTTATATTTTTACATACTGGCAAGAAGGCTGGTAAACTGATAAGAACACATGTATGAATAGAGTAAAGGAAAGCATACAGTTGCCCTTCGCTTACACAGGGGATCCATTCTGGGAACCTCCTCCCCCATGTAAGGGGAATTCCGGCTATGCTTGAGCTCCATTTAAATGAATGGGGCTCGTGTACATGGCGGCACAGCAGTGCACACGCCATTACCCCTTCCAGGGTGTGCTGCCCCTTTTCCCAACGTAGCTTTCAGCGTATGCTGAAAGCTGTGTAAGGCACGCCCGCATGTGACACAAGCTCACTATATAATCATGGTGTGATTTACAAGTGTCATGGGAAGAAAAGACCAAAGAGGAAGAAAGCAATAATTGGGGCGGGGTGGGGAGAGGGTGTGAGTACTTGAGCAAAAGCTACTAAGGATTATTTCAACATTTATGACCATGAGAATGTACTGGACATGTGGGAGTTAGGGGGCATCTACACTGTAGAAATAATGCAGTTTGACACCACTTTAAGTGTTGTAGTTCCATCCTATGGAATGCTGGATTGTGTAGTTTTACAAGGTTTTTAGCTTTCTCTGCCAAAGAGTGCTAGTGCCTCACAAATAGGACACATCCCAGGATTCTGTAGGAATGAGCCATGGCAGTTAAATTAGTGTCAAACGGCATTATTTTTACAGTGTAGATGCATCCTTAGTCAGGTGTGGAAAGGATGTGTACACACATGAGATGGAAGGGAAAACTAGGAAAGAAAGCAAGAAATGTGACTATCCATTTTTACAAAGTAACAGCTGACTCATCTTCTAGTTTTTTTGTGGGTTTTTGGGGATATGTGGCTGTGTTCCAGAAGAGTTTATTCCTGATTTTTTTGCAAGCATTTGTGGCTGGCATCTTCAGAGAATGCTGGCATGGAAATGAGTGGGGTATATATACTGTGTGACCCTTGGGTGAGAAGAAGAAATTTACATGTTAATCAGGGGTTTTCACAGCAGACAATGCATCACTAATTAAATAGACACCCCGAGGCCTTGACATTCAACAACAAACCAACACACAGATTAACATGTAAATCACTTCCTCTCAACCAAGGGTCACACAGTATGTATACCCCACTCACTTCCATGCCAGTATTCTCTGAAGAAGCCAGCAACAGATGCTGGTGAAATGTCAGGAATAAGTATTCCAGAGCATGGTCACATAGCCCAAAAGAACACACAAAAAACTATGGATTACAGCCATGAAAGTCTCCGACTTCATATTGCCCCCTCTTCTTCTCATTCCATTTTTACTACATGCTGAACATCTTCACAAACTAGATTTGGATATTGCTGTTCTAAACAAAGATTTTGCATTGCACTCAAACCATTCTTTTAAGTGGTTCACCTGCCCTTAACAGACTGTCATTATAAAACTTTCCTTCAAGTCTTGTGACTTCAGCTGAGATTGGATGTAAAAAGAATAAGGTGGTAAAATGGAATGTACTTTGAGCTATAGGTGAGAGGGGTCTACTTCAAAACATTAAAGAGCTGTTAAAGGAAGGGTCTGAGACTTTCATCCTTGGTGTACCAAATTTCTATCGACAACGAGTACTATATGTGAGATCTTCCCACTTGTGGTATCAGAAATTGTACAGCTCATTCTACCAACTCAATATTTTATACCACATGCTGAAGAGGAGGAGAGTGCTAAACCACAGCAGCTACACGTTGCTAGATTACGTGTTTCCATTATCACATTTTTTTTAGTGTATGCTGTAATTTTTATGTAAGTCCATCACTCTAACTATGCCATATTTCCTCAATTACAATTAAGAAACTAATTTCTCAGTGCAGCAAATGCCAGGAAAGGTGAGTGCTTGATTGCAGAACAGGAACACCCAACATCTTCAAATGGTTTCTTTTAATATAACCCAGACAACCAGCAAGGTTGAAAAGAAGTGAAGAAACTTTGTATGCATATGTATGTAATGAAAAGATTGTTGATGCTCATATAAAATGGAAAACTGGCCCAAATATTCCCAATTGAATATAACTGAATAAATTAGGTTGGATAAGGACATACTGTATATACTCATGTATAATTCTAGAAATTGTAGTCAAAAATTGACCCAAAAAGGCTGAGTTGACTTATCCATGGGTCAAAGTAAGTTCTGTACTTTAACTCTTATTAAGAAAAAGAAACATCCTATGGTAAAAGGCAAGAATATAATCTGTCTTGGAAGCACTGACCATCCTCTACTCTCTCATCCATCCAACCTTTAGTGTGAGCACAAACAGTTATGCCTGATGACATTTTGTAAGTTCTTTGGCATTGTTTTCCTTTGCTTCATTCTTTAGTTCCTTTGTTACATGCCCCTAGGGTTTACCCTCAAATTATCCATGGGTCATATCAAAATTCATAGTTTTGGCCCCAAAACCTACCCACAACGTATACATTAGGTTGACTTATAGTCTAGTATATGTGGTAAACCTTTATGTTCCACAAGTGACACAAATAATTCCCTCAATATTCTCCCAACTGCATAAGAATATATATCAAAAAATGTTTTGCAGTGTTTGAGCCCGATTTGGAAGCCCTGAAATACATGCTGTGCAGAAAATGTATTTTCTATGCACCCTCCCACATGTATCTTCTGCAGATAACTTTGCAGGGGACTTGGCAAAATGTGAAGCAACTTCTTCCCAAGTATTAAAGGGGCTTAACAGACCGCCTGGAAAAGGCGGGCTGGAGCCATCCCTGTTTGCTGCACAGTGTTGCTGCAGCAGCAGAGGAGCACTTAGAAGCAGCTCCTTTTTGTGTCACAGTTGTAACACCACAAGCATTGCAGGACATCACAGTGACGTCACAGGTGCATTGTGTTGTTTGGATGTGGTGCACATGCAATGTCACTGATTCATGCAATATGTGGATGGGGTCATCATGACAGCCCCCACACATACCAGGGTTCAGGAGCATGCAACTGATGTGTGCTGCCCTAATATCACCATGGGCACACCACTTTTGGGCCATCTGTATCAGCCCATAGTTACATTATCATCTCACTTGAGATGGGCTGTGACTACTGATGTTCTGGCTGGTTTCTAGCTTCCACCCAACTAACATCATATTTCAGACGCTGAACAGAAGACAATTAACCTACTGGGAAATTTTTTGGAATAGCTTTTTGTGTTTTTTACATTGAAAGAGAAGTATACCCAGATACATAAACCCTGCCAATCCTACTGAAGATCTAACATAATATTATGATTCCCCTGACGTCCACAGATTATGACGTTCTGACTGACAACAATACAATCCTAATGTTCTCCACATGCTCATATTATTAATAGAAGGGCTTCTGTCAGCTTCAATTGTTTTCATTTGAGACAGTCCATCAAAAGAGCAATAAGAAAATTGACTGATTATGCAAGGAAGAGGGAGAAGGAAGTTTTAAGTTCATTCTCTCACAACTCATTCTGCTTTTACTGAATCTGAGAGAATTAGAAACAATAATGCCCCACTTAATGTATCTAGTACTAATAAAGAACTCAAGCTATTAAGAGAGACAATTTTCAAGGAATTTTCACGAATGACTTATTTTATTTGCATGCTGACACACAGTTGAGCAGAATTTGTATGGAAACTTACTTTCACAAGGCATTTCAGGAGAAGGGGCATAAAATGGGTACAGTAATGATATGTGAAGAGCACCTTAAGTCTTTCGTCCAAAACACACTGCAGAAATAATCCAGTTTGAGACTACTTTAATTGCCCTGTTTCAGTACTAGAGAATACTGGGATTTGTAGTTTATTGTGGCTCCAGAGCTCTCTGACAGAGAAGGCTAAATGCCTCATATAACTACAGTACCCAGAATTTTCTAGAATTGAGCCTGGGCAGATAAATCAGTCTCAAACTGAACTATTTCTCAGTGTGTTTCCTGTCTGGAATTTCTGTTGCTGTTTTTCAGTGGAATTTGACCTAGTTAAGTATAGGCACAGCAACCAGGGACCACCATAGCTAGACCTTCTGTGAATTGGTGCTCCACCTGAGTAGAACTGCTACAATTGAGATATTGTATATACTTGTGTATAAGTCGAAGAATTTAAGTCAAAAAATTTATCCCCCCAAAAACCTGAGTCAACTTATAGACAGGTCAAAATGTTATGACCTGAGTCTCTCCTTCGCAAGAGACAGCCCAGCTGGGGAGACACTGGCAAGGTCGATGGATCCTTCCACAGCCGCTCCCTCTCCTGGGGAAAGCCCAGCTGCGGAGAGGATGGGAAGGGTGGCCGATCGCCCCACAGTCTCTCCCCAGGAGGGCTCCTTCCTTAAGTCTTATCCTCAACTTATCCATGGGTCATATAAAAATCCTAATTTTTGCCCCAAAAGTTGACCTCAAGTTATACACGAGGTCGAGTTACATACGAGTATATATAGTATGCTTACTGCTTATTCTTAAAACAGCAGGTCTAGATTCCTCCCCATATAATATAAACTTTTAAAAGGAGGGAGACGTATGGAATGGGAAATACTCCATACCTTTGGAGTAATGGGAATGAAACGGAAATACTCCATACCTTTGGAGTAATGGGAAGGAAACTTTCTCAGTGTTCTGTTCAAGCAAAAGTAAAATGCTCCCTCCCAATTATAGCTCAATTTGGCCACATCCTTCACCCTAATGAATCACATCACTGTATGAAGGGAAGAGAAGAGATGAGTCTGTTGGTCTGACTTTTCCATCACACCTGGTAAACATTTCCACATGAAATGAATCCCCATTCATTAGCTTCATCACCTTTCACATGACACACAGGTAATGTTATGGAGGAGGGAGACTCCCCAGGCTTTCTATGATCTTGGACATTCTGAACTCTAAACCACACGGGGAGCTTCTACAAAAGGAGAAGACTCTTCAATGGCAGAACTTGCCTTCTCAACGTGTAGCCACCAGCAGGAACCAGCATGGTGGCTCTCCTAACAGAGGGGTGTTGAGCTTGTGTGTTTATTCCCCCCACCTTCACATCACTGCATAAATACTAAGGGTCCATTGTATAACAATAGCTCTAAAGGAACTATTTTCTGGTCTGGTGCCAAGTTAACACATAGATTTTTATAATGGTGTTATGAAATGCATATAATACTTGCTTTCCTATTGTTTTAACTGTAACTTTTTACACCATGCAATTATTTGATATGTATTTTATCTTACTTTTCTTGTATTAAATTTCATTAACCTATGATTCCACATTTTAAATTCAGCAGATTTTGTTTTAAGCCTCCCAGAAATCTTCTGCTATGGAGATCATGGAAATAAATAAAACAAATTTACTGCCTTCCAGAGAAGATATAGAAACGTAGAGTTGGAAGAGATCACAAGGGCCATCCAGTTCATCCCTCTGCCATGCAGGAACTCACAACCAAAACACCCCCAACAGCTATCTAACAGCTCTTACTATCAGGAAGTTCTTCCTAATATTGAGGTGGAATCTCTTTTCCTTTAGCTTGCATCCATTGTTCTGGGTTCTGTTGTCTGGAATAGCAGAAAACAAGGTAGCCCCATCCTCAGTATGATACAACTTCAAATACTTAAATCAATCTTTCACAAGGGTTTCTGCCTCATGTAAAGACAGCTGATTTTCATTTCCTTAGAAAAATCTAAGTCTACAAATCTGATCAGGCCGCTTCCAAGCTAAATTGTTAAGTAGATTAATGTTCACCCTTCTGTTGTTGTTACCAAGCAGTTAAAACTATGTTGCTGTTATTTTCTGATAGGAAATGTAGAAAATGTTTTCAATTAGAATAGAAGAAATTGTGATTACACACTTTCCATATTTATAGAACATTCTGAGTGAGTGCATTCTTCCCTATGATGTACTGAGATAAAAACTACCTAAAACTATGAGAATCTATTACATGTTGATATAATTTATGGTTTAACTTTTTTTAATGTTTGCAATTTTTTGCTTCTCCATATGTAAAATTTCCTCCATATGTGGGATAATGAATTCTTAGATAAGAAATAATAAAATGCCTACTGCTGTAAAACTACTACCTATTTTGCCTATATAAATTAGCAGTAATGAAAATGCATGCTTTGCAAGAGCTTCCTGTTATCCATTTGATGTGGAAATGTTTACCAGGGCTAGAAGACATATCATTAGTCAGAACAAGAGAGCTGCCACAGGCAATTTATTCTAGATGTGGAAAAAAAAATAAAATAAATAAAAGGCAAAAAATTCTTAATTATTTAATTTATGATCATTGCATTTTTGGCTGCCAGGGATGTTGAAAGGCATTTGGCTGGCCTTGGGAACTATGAACTTGACTGTAGGATGGGAAGTGCTGCGGGCTCCCTTTGCTGTTCTGCCTCAGGAAGCAAATCCTTCTCTATTTTTTATTTTGGAAATCTGATGTAAAGTATACAGTTTTAGAATCAGGGTTAATTTGCAATCATTGATGTCATTTCTTTTTAAGCTTATCCCTTACTGAAGAATGTCCTCACTTGAAATATCTCATGAACTTGCATGTTCTAGAGAAGGTATTGGGTATTTTTGAAACATTGCTCTCTGACATTCAGTAATAGTACATCTCGGGGAAAACAAGTCTTTTGAAGAGGCCTCACTTTCCCAGAACAAAACCACCAAGTGGAATACTACTAATTAGCTGCAGCGATGCAAACTCTGTCAGATGACGCACTCAGAATTTGTTATTTTATTCATAGGATCAGAACACAGTCTATTGTTATTTAAGGATTCTAATATCGTTCCCCTAAATTCTATAATGAATGCCAATGGATTAACTCAGTCTCTTTGCTTTCATATCAACCAATCCTTCAAAGCAAGGCTACAGGTGCCTTAATTAAAGAAACACAAATGAAAGAAAATCGCATTGAGCACCACTCAAGAAGACTGTGTCAAAATTTATTTGAATTTATAAATTATAAATTATTTAATTAAATGAACATGAGATATAAATCAGGTGAGATTGATAAATATAAATACAATGGAACATTAAGAGAACAAAACTAACGACCACAAATGATTTACATAACTTTAAAGCGGAGGATAAAGACATCGAAAGAGTTACAATATTTTTTACACTTTGACTTAATCATAAATCAAAATGGAGTGTGGTCAAGTAATCAGAAGAAGGCTAGGCCAAAAAAGGGTGGCTTTGAGCCGGTACAGACTGACATGGAAAGCTTACTTCTGGGCATCTGCAGGTGGCTTGGGGGCATGGTGAGCAGACACCACATGCCCTCATGATGCCCTGAAAGTGCCCAAAGTGGTCACACATCAGCCAGTTTCTGGGCTTCCTGGGGGCATGGTCTTTACATGCTCCAATCCCCCAACTAGCTGGGAAACTGCTGTGAGACTGTGGAAGAGCTGCTAAAGGTGACTGTTATGGTGACAAAAAAGGACCTGTTGAAAACCACTCCTTTTTCAACTGGTGCCACACTGGATTGGGGCCACTGGGTGTGGCTGTCCCACTCTGTCTTTGGGTGATGTGGCTTCATGCCACTCCATCTGGGCTGTCTACATAACCTTATGAAGAAATTAGATAAAATCCTTAAATGTAAAGATGCATAATTGTATATCAATTTCAGGTTTGCTCATGCTATATAGTACAGTCAGCACTCTGTATCCATGGAATTTTTTTATACCTGTATATGCATTCAACCATCCCAGCTTGAAAATATTCCCAAGTATATATTAATTCCAAAAGCACACCTTGATTTTGCTATTTCACATAAGAGACACAGTTTTGATATGCCATTATATTTAATGGGATCTGAGAATCCACAGATTTTGCTATCCACTGGGGGTCCTGGATTCAAGCCCTAGTGAACAAGGGTGAAAGCTACAAAGAAGAGAATCAGTTCATTTGAAACATGGTGCTGCAGGACAGTGTTCTACAGACAGAACTGCCAAAAAAAGGAAATAAATGGATTCCAGAACACATCAAGCCTCAACTCTCCCTAGAAGCCAAAATGTCAAAATTGAGGATATTGTAATTTGAATATACTGAGATAACATGACTCATTAGAATGATGATAATGATCGGCAAGGTAGAAAGCCATATGTAAAGAGGAACAAGTGGATTCAAGGAAGCCACATCCCTGACTTTGCAAGCCCTCAGCAAGGCTGTAAGTAATAGAGTATCTTGGAGGTCTGTCGTTCATAGCTTCACCATAAGTCAAAGCCAACTGGATAACAATAAGAATAATAATATGTAAGTGCAGAAAAATATTTTAAATCTAAAAATGTACTGCTATTTTTGATTTCCATTCCTGCAATTTATTTTTGGTTCATTTCTAATGCAGAGGAACGAAAAGCATTCTGTGTTGTACAACATGGCTGATGACTGACTGCTCTGACATTCTCAGATAATATGGAGTTCTAGAATTAGCAAAAATGTAGCACTGCAGATAAGCTAAATTAAGAATACACCTATATTTGGAGTGACATGAGCCATAGCACCTTATTTAATGATAGAGAACATGATTTTTTTTAAAATAAAAACTGACAAGATAGATTGAGAAACTGAATTATGGTAGAAGTCTTTAGGCTCTTTAGCTCTTTACTAGGATAAATTAGTTGAAAAAATATGAACACATATTTTGGAAATATCTTAGCTGAACATAATTAATATCTTACTGTTCTGATATTAAAAAAAACTAGATCTAGAACAGTGTCGTTTTGAAATTTCTTTTCTTGTGTGAAAAACATTCCAGCACTAAAATCAGAACATATGAAAAGAGAACATACGTATGAAAAAAAGAAGCAAATCCCACTGGTAGGAGATATATTTAATGATACCAAAAAGTGGAATAAATAGTTTGCTGGATTGTCAAGACCTCCAGAAACTGAAGATGCCTTTTATGTTAAAGCAGCAGCAGTAGTAGAAAGCTCCCTAGGCTTCCTAAATTAACTTTGGTGGGGTTTCACACATTTGCTCAAGAATTAATCATGACAAACAGAAAATTACTACTTTCCAGATAGGTTCCAGCTCTCAGCTGAGTCAATCAAAGGTTGTTGTTCCGCCCTACACTGGCAAGACTAGATTTCCTAGTGAAATCCCACAAGACATACTAGCATCATTTCTTTAGGAAAATGTATAAATAGGCGTAAATTAAGAAAGTGTACATGGCACAAAATCCAAAAATCTTTTTTTTTGGTATATATTATTAATGTTCAAAAATATACCCAATTATATATTTTAACACTACATTAAAAATAAAATTAATATAGCTGGCCTAGTGTTTGTTATTGTATTATCTAAAACTAATCTGAAAGCAATTGGAAATTTAGTTTTAATATAGCTTCATAACTGGCCGCCATGAACCTGGGATTCAAAAAATATGTACCGATTTCAGCAGTGTGTGTAGGAACAAGAGTCTTAATTATGAGCCCTGCTGCTGGCCAACTGATATTACAAGTGTTTCAGACAGCACTGTGACACATGAACATAGAAACCCTTTATGATGTCATTACAGTACTCACTTTGATGGATTCATCCAACCCAGTCTTACCACTATTCATCTCTGTGTTTCATTTATTCTTCCTAATTTTAATTAGGCAAGCAACAACAAAGAATTTCCGGGGTTTTCCCCCCTGAGATAAGATAAGAAGTTTCACATATATGTCTGTGGTTTTATTTATTTTTTTCTATATCTGGAATTTTCTTTAAAAAAAAAAGTTTATTTAAAAATGTTTCATGCAAAAATGCATTTTGTATAAGATACACTGGGGGGTGGGAGGTGGGGGAGCTAAAAATCTTATCTTTTTCTTTCAAAATGTGCTATTTCACAAATTTGTTATTTTAAAAAATCCCTAAATCAAAACAAACCAAAAACCAAACACATACCACATACCAAATGTATCTGAGGAAGTAGATTTAAGTCTATGAAAGCTTCTGCTGCCAACTTCTATCTTTCGTTAGACTCAAAGGCGCTATAAGATCTCTCTACATACCTCAATAGTGGTTGACCAATTTTGCCATAGGATGTTCCAGTATGTCAAAACACCCTTCCTCAGCATGGATGAGAAAAACTGCAAATATTCTTTACATCCCTAGTCTTCTCTATGTGATGTTTTACCTATATCACATTTACTTTTCATTATTCTCTTGTCCATAGCTCTACACATACATACAGACATAGACAGACAGACAGGCAGACAGATAGACAATTTGAGTCTCCCTTATCCAGAATTTTGAAATCTGAAATACTCCAAAAACCAACACTTTCTTCATTGGTGGCTGAGATGATGACACCTTTGCTTTCTGATGGTTCAGTGCACACCAACTTTGTTCCATGCTCAAAATTATTTAAAATATTGTGTAAAATTACTTTCAGGCTATGTGCATAAGGTGCACATAAAACATAAATGAATTATGTGTTTAAACTTGAGTCCCATCTCCAAGATATCTCATTATGTACACATATGCAAATACAGGTATTCCAAATCCCCCCCCCCCCAAAAAAAAATCCAAAATGCCAAACATTTCTGATCCCAAGTATTTCAGATAAAGGAGACTTACATATATATATATATATATATATACACACACACATATACATACATACATACATACATATATGCTGTAAAGGCTGATAGTGGCACATTCTCCATTCTCCCCTTTGACATCACCAAGTTGATTGGGAATATCTGCAAGGGCACTATAACTGCATTTGGATAGACACAGCCATACACATAATCAGGACTCCCAGAAAGGCAGTCTAGCATAGGCCCGAAACGGACAGGCCAATAAAGCAGTATCTACCATGGCATTTAGATGACACATGCCCCCAAAGCATCCAGAAGCTGTGCCGAGGCCACACCAAGCTGGCAAGGGGTGCCATTTAGGAGCAAATTTAATCCATTCTTGCTGGCTTGGGATCGCAGTGGCAGCCCGCTTTGGGAGCAGGTCATATGGTCGTCATGGTCTCGGTCTGACTGGGGCCAGAGCAACTAGAGGCTGCTTCTTCCGGGCCATCTGCTTTGGCCCCTAGTTAAAGTACTCTTACTGAACTTCACTATCAACAAATGAAGGCTGAGATGGACAAGTGGAACTACATTATGCTCTCCCATCACCCACTGTGCTCATAAAATATGAACAGTTCCTCTGTCGTTATTTTTATCTCTGCATATGTGTTGCTCATCACTGCATATTTGTTTATCTCTGCATATTTGTTTCAAGTTAATGATGCCCCCATTATAGGCTTTTTAAAAGGGTTTACATGGTTTTCCTCTAAGGCTGAGAGAGAAGGGTGTGCCCAAGCTCATCTGGTGAACTTCCCATGGATCAGTGGGGATTCAGTCCCTGATCTCCTGGTTTTCTGCTCCAACACCCAATCATTAGAACCATGCAGGCTCTATATATTACTCTATCCCATCCCTGCCCCCATACTTTGCCTTATGGGTGTTCACGAAAGTTAACCTTCCCTTGCCAGAGTCCCTTGAATTGCCTTGTGATTTGGAACAAATGGTGCATTGACAAGGTTACAGTATACAGTGGGTCCTTGGAATCCACTGGGGTTTGGTTCCAGGAACTTCCATGGATACAAAATCTGTGGATGCTCAAGTCTCATTAAATACAATAGATTTGCTTTTTAGATTTTTTAAAAATAAGCTGTGGTTAGTTAAATCCATGGATAAAGAATCCATACAGAGGTCCAATTGTACATTCCCATTCCTGCCCAACTGCTGACTGTCCTTTACCATATCCTCCATTTTCGTTTTCTTTTCCCACATTCCATATTGTTTCTGTGTGCCCACCAGCCTCTACATTATCTCTTCTTCTCTTCACCTCATCTGCTCATTGTGGGGTATACGCTGAAACGTGAACCCTTCTTGTATCGGATGTTACGTCAATCATGCTATTATCCTTTTTGCTTTCAATCTGTCAATTTGTCAGACTCACACTATGCAACTCAGGCACAACGCCAGCTTATTACACCCTTCTCCAGCCTGGTGCCCTCACAGATGCTTGGAATATCATCTCCCAACACCCTCACTACTTGGCATGTTGTGTAGATGTGATGGAAGGTGTGAGCTATCTGGAGGCCACGAGGATGAAAAAAAATTATCAGATTGTTGAAATGTCAAAATTATCACTATGTTTTCTGATACTCATTGACTTGTCATATTCAGTGTAAGAATAACCCTCTAACATGTGGGGCACTTGCCCGCTAACTCCTTTCCGCTCCTTGATTGTGAGAGATCTCTGCTATCATGCTGCCAGATGTTTCACTGAGACATACATATTGGTTCACTAAGGCCATTGATCACCCTTCTGCTATGAACCTCATTAAGAGACAGAATGTGGGCTCTCCAAACAAAGGGGAAAACCCCAGTCTTCATACATAACACTGTTATAGGTTTTAATCAAAGAAAGAATGGTTTGTATGTCCTCATCCTAATAGTACTCACCAGAGGGAAAAGATCAACTGCACATCTTGATACTGATGCTGCCTGCACGAAGGAGACAAACTAGCCACTGTGCTGATGTTGCCTGTTTAAAGGACAGAAACTGGCCTCTGTGACATCATGCTGATGCTACCTGCTTGAAGGAGTCTGACCATTGTGACCTAATACTGATGCTGCCTACTTGAAGGTGAGAGACTGTCCATTTTGACATCATGCTCATGCTGCCTGTCCGAAAAAGAGAGATTAGCCATTGTGGTTTCATGTTAAAGCTCTCACCTTCAAGTACAGAGTGAAAACTGGCTTCCATGCTTGTATGTGGCCAACCACTTCAAATGTCATAGGTATTATTCATAGGATCAGACAGGGGTTTCTTAATATTCTTCCTTACTATCCTGTGCTCACATATATATATATTTGAAGCCTAATCCCCATCAATGCATTTGAGGACACACAATGATGTGCTTCTACTACTTACTAGCTGCCAGGCATTTTTCCTATGGAGATTATCAGATGAGAGACAAAATGTCCTTGTCTTGTCCGTTTCCTGTTCTCATAGGGCAATTGCAAGAAGATTTTCATACAATGTCATGCTTATCTGGACATTATCCCATCCAGAAAGCACGATTAGCTGTGATCATATGAAAGAATTTCAAACAACATTATGCAGATCCTGTCGTTGTCCCATCACTGAAGCAGCATTACCTGGCATTTTGCATTAAAGGGAGTTCGCATTAATGCAATGCCGGTTCAATGATGGGACAATAGTGCTGCGATCTAAAAGCCTTTCATGGGATCTCAGTCAAAGATGGGATCCTATCCTTATCTCGTTCCCACGTGATAATCTCCTACAAATATGAGCCATTAAATCCAAAATGAAACCCATACTTTAAAAAAATCTAACAGGTTAAAAACCATAACTGAAACTAAAAACAAACCTAAAATGCTACCTCTGACAAATATATCAGGCCATCATATTAATGTTCTATAGAAACTGAGAGAGAAGGGGATGGCTTAGGCTTTATTAAAGCAGCTATAATCAAACCAACCATGTTATCTGAGCAAGTCTAGATCTCCATACAACTACATGCAGTGTTAAATTAGAAACACCAGATTTTTGAAGGGTTTTCAAATCTGTGACCCATCTATTTCCGGGAGAGAGGCAATTACTATAAATGTTTGGGAGGAATGAGCAAAATCTCTCACCACCCATCAGAACCACAGTTGCAAAATATGCCCTTAATCCAAAACTCTTTTTGAAGCACAACCAGCAATAAAAGTGCACAAATCTCACTATCAAGTACAACTATACTTGGCTATTGTGGTGCCTCATCCCCAACATATCTTGCTCTTTTTTTAAAACCCATTTCAACCACTGCTTGATTTTAAATTCTTGATTTATCTTCTTGGATCCATTTAATTAATATGCAGAAAGTGCTTCCTTCATCATCTGTTTGCTGAAAAAGAATTGCTAGGTAGACAATTGGGAGGTTTTCCCATTAGGAAAAAAAATCCCTTTGGTCAAACTCATAACCAAACCTCATTAACAGGGACACCTGCAGCAAATAAATGAACAAAAACAAAAGGGACCAACTTTATCAAATGGGATCAAATAAATTTTAAACTTACTTTTACCTTATTTATACTGAGATGTTATTATAAAGTGTTCCTAGACTGAACTTTCTGATATTATACAAGACTGAGCATTACAGTGGGTTTTTAGGGATTAGGTTTCCTCTCATTTCATTCAAACTTAACATAAGAAATTGTTGTGTGGCACTTTCAGAAATTACATACAAGGGTCCCTGATATCCTCTGGGGTTTGGTTCCACGACACTCCATGGACATCTACCTCAAGCAATTTTATGTCCAAAAAAATAGGTCATACTTTCATATAGGGTTATATAGAATATAGAATATTATTTTATTACTAAATATAATAAAACAAAACATAAGGTTACTGTTTTGCAGTAGGAAATTTAATGCAATATATATAAGATACTTTAATACTGCTTGAAGGACAGGATGGAGCAAGCAAATGATCTCTTCAAAAAAACTCAAAAGTTCTTATTTTGGGAACTACTGAAGGCCCATGTTGGGGCCTCTCCTGGCCTACAGTGCTATTTCCCACACTAAGCAGGATGCTTTAGAACCCATACCCTCAATAATCATAAATCAGAACTAAAAAACACTGTCCTTTATCATTCCCAGAAGCTAGCTACAAGAACATACTCTGAATGATCCATAAAAGTTCAAAATGCAAAACAAAATGAAATTGCAGAGGTTTAAATAAATTCTACTTTATTGTAGAAACAATAAAAGTTGAAGAAAGAGAGACTAGGGACCATGATAAAATGAGGGACATTCAATTTTCAGTGTATCTGTGCCAATGTGCATGGTCGTTTGTACAGAGAATTCAACTGCAGCCCACATAAGACTCAAGAGTGAACAACTGAACATGTGAACATCATCATGAAAATGCTTAGATGGGAATTGAATTGAAACTCCCAACAGCCCTAGCCAGCACAGAAAATACTGAATGCCAATGCAAGCTGCAGTCCAACAGGTAGAGAGCTACAGTTTCCTTACTCTAGGTTTATAGGGAGGGAATGTTATCTTAGGTATGCCATAAGGGCATTTCCCCTCCAGTAAAAACTCTGTCCCTGAATGAATTTTTCCTTCATTTTCCAAATTTCTTGCACTGCAGAGATACTGAAAATCATTCACAGCTAGAAGTCTTATACAGTATTTGTTGTGTTTGCTTCCCTTTAGTAACGATCCCTACTCCCTTTCCTTTAGAATTTGCCTAAATTGTATTTCTAAAGGCTCAACTGAAGTTTTAAGTCACTATAATGCTAAAAATTTGAGGAGTGCATGACAACCTCATGTGGAAGGAGGACAGAAGTCTTCTTTGTTGGGACAAACCCCACCAATTTGTCCCCCCCCCCCCCCCGCATAGTTTCACCTCTGCATATAAAGCTCCCTTTAAAAAGCCACAACATCACTGAATCTTATAGCTGGATGCCTAGAATGGCCATCTATTTTCACCTTCTGCCTGGCATTTATTGCTTTCTAAGACTCAGGGTTTCTTTGACTCTCCTGATAAACTTCCACCAAACTGTTCACCAAGTTACCTTCCCAACATTTTGTATCTAGCAAAAGGTACTCCCTTCTTTTAGTGCCCTAGTTAGAACAAAGCCTGACTTATGAGGGATGTGGTTGATCTCAGATGCTATATTTAAAATAGTACTGCATTATTAAGGTGTCTTCGACATGAAAAAGCCAGGCCTCCCCTGCTTTGTGCTCCTTCTGTCAGTATGGTCTGTTGTCTAGGAGACAAGCCCATTCAGTTGCACAAAGCAACCTTCTGACAAGCATTTTCAAGCGCTTTAGGAAACACAGATTTAAAACTGAGACCAAACTACGGAAAAAACTTTGGAACTGAATGCAGGAGAAGATTTTGTTGCATGAAGAATATTAAGATGCTATTTATTTGCAGAGGTAACTCTGACTTGCTATTTATAAAAATATAATACTTAGATGTTTGGAGGTGAAAGTTGTTACTACAAGACCAGGCCCCCAACCGCCCCTCATAACTGATATCAATTTCATGTTAAAGGGACACTGACATGAGTGACTAGTGAATGACCTGGAAAAGTGACTCCAAGGCAGAAACTTGGCCATGCCATATTTGGAAATCCGATTGGCTCTAGCAAAGGGACTAAGCAAGCCACCCATCACAATGAGATCACCAAAGGCATCAGCATAATATCTTTTGTGTATAGATGGTGATGATGGGATTCTGGCCAAAGAAGGCGACTGTGTATACTCAGACAAAGGACACGTCTCTAAGAGCACAATATTTTCTTTGTCTGAGATATTCATGCCAATCACCTGAATGTTTCCCTTGATCTCTTGACCATTCTTCTATCCTGTAAAACCATCCAGCAGTGAGATTATCCGTTCATTCCTTGATTACTGTCCTGAGACATGATTTTGGGTATATATACACCACCACTTAGAAAATAGCAATTTAATCTAGTTTGGGAGTGTGCTCTGTTCTGGACATCCCTTGATTGGATCCAAGATTCAAGATCGGTAAAGTATCACTGTTAGCAAGACCTCTACTATTCACCTTTTTCCACCTTTGCTTCATTTGTTCATGTGTTTGTGCATGAATGAGTGTGCTTGCATTTGTGTTGATTATTTTGTTAATAAAACTACAAAAACTATTTGAGATTGCCTCTTGAGTTCTGTGTTATTTGGAACCAATATAAACAGGTTTAATCCCAAGGCCAAATTTTGCCCCAGCCAAAATATAATTTTATTTCAGCTATTAAAATTCTTCTAAACATATTGATTTGTGGGTGCCCTCTCAAGACCCCAGGTTTTTGGGTAACAAAAAATATTCTCTCAGCTAACTCAAAACCACCTTACAGGTTATGTATTCTATTGTCATGAAAACATTATCACTACCCTCTACAAGATGATCTGGTGTAAGATGGAGAAGGATTCACAGTGGAGTATATACGGAATGTATTTTGGAACCCTTTATTTTAGCTAATCACAGCTGTGCCAATGTACTAGGCTTATTCTGTTCTAGCTGGGTTCTGAATGGTCCTGCACATTTTCGTCTTTGATTTTCTTCCTTGTTTAGTGAACACTGCAGTTCCTGCCCCTTTCATAGACAACAGAACATCAACCACTTCCTACATTCCTCCCAAACAGAATTGGGATGTAGAGATTTATTTCAGGTTAAATTCCTTTCAACCCACATAAATTGAATTAGTGAAATAAAGTCTTCAGGTTCTGAAGACTGGGCTTGATTTCAAGTTAAGTATCCCAATTGGGAAGAGGACCACCTCATCTATGGTCGGTGGATCCTCATTTTTCCATTTTTTGGCTATACATATTCTTGCTGCTGTTACTAGGTACAGATTTAAGCATAGATGTTATATTTAGTAAATATAATTCTGGTAACATTTGAGATTTAATTGTGAATATTTTCTGAATGTATAGATGTATTTTGGCCCAAAATTTCCTTATTTTGCTGCATGTCCATCACATATGATATAGTGATCCCACATTTTGTTACAATGCCAGCATTTTTGGTCTGCTAATTTAAAATTTTTCTTAAGTTTTAACGGTGTTAAATACCATCTATTTGAGATTTCCCTATGGTTCTCCTTAAGATCTTGTGATGCTGGAAAACAATTTCTTTTTCCATGCTTTTTGCCAATCTTTGTAGGTAATTGGACGGCCTATTTCATGGGCCCATTTCACCATATTTTCCTTTATGGTCTATTTTTCCATATCTCTATTCAATAATACTTTGTAGTTTTTTGATATTTTCCCCTTATCTGTTTTCCACCATATTTTGTCTAATTCATTAGCTGTTTTTTCAATCCCTTCTTCTTTTTTATCCTCATTAAATTTCCCTTTAATTTGCATATATGTAAACCACTTTAAGATCTTATTTTCCTTTGCTAATTCTGCTCTCTTTATTTCTATTTCTTCATTTTTGCCTATTTTTATTATATCTTTGTATGTTAGCCATCTTTGCTCACTTTCCATTCTACCAAAGAACACTTCCTGCGTAGAGATCCAAAGTGGTATCTTATTGTAATTTTTTTCTTTGATTTTTATCCATGTTTTCTGGAGGGTTTCTCTAATTGGATGGTTATAAAAAATTTTATTTACTAGTTGTTTACTTTACCGAAGATAGGCATGCCAGCCATATCTTAGTCCTACCCTCTCCAAATTCAACATTCCTTTTCTTTCTAATTTTACCCAATCTTGGATCCAAGTGAGATTACATGCCCATGTGTATAACTTTAAATCTGGTACTACATAGCCTCATCTTTCCCTACTGTCTTTCAGTACCTCCCATTTTATTCTCTGCTTTCCGCCTCTCCAAATAAACTTTTTAAATTCTTTAGACCAATCCCTCATCATCTCCTCTTTGGTTATGACTGGCAAATTAGATAACAAAAACATAATTTTTAGAAGTGTCATTTTTAGGATTGAAATTCTTCCTAAAATTGAAAGATTTAGTCTATTCCATTTTAACAAATCATTATTAATTCCTTTCCAAGATTTTCTATAATTATTTTCAAGAAGATCAATATTATTATTAGTAAGCCAGATTCCTAAGTATTTAACTTTTTTTGCTATCTTACATACTGATTTTTTAAGAATTACTTCTGCCTCTTTTTTGTCATGTTTTTAGTTAATAGCCATGTTTTGTCTCTGTTTATTTTCAAATCTGCATATTCCCCATATTCTCTTAGATCTTTCATCAGACATTCCACTCCTTTTATAGGGTCTTCCAATATTGTGACCATATCATCTGCAAATGCCAGTATATTCCTCTCTTGTCATTTAATTTTGTTTCCCCTCATCTTTTTCTTGGTTCTTATTGCAATAAATTATATTTCAACTACTGCAATAAACAATAATGGTGACAGGGGACATCCCTGCCTTGCCCCTTTATTGATCATAAATTCCTGTGTCTTACTTCTGTTAATTTCTAATTCAAAGTATTGTTGTTTGTAGATTTGATTGATTTTTTTAATGAATATCTCTCCCAATCCCATTCTTTTTAACAATCTTATAATTAATCCTCACCATCTTTTATGTCCTTTCCGATCCACTTTCCTTGAATAGTTTTTTAACCTCCTTCTTTTTTTCTCCCTTCCATTTCCTATTCTCTCCTTTGCCTCCTTACTTTGCTTTTTTGTTTCCCTGCTCCTGCTTTCATCTTTAACAGAAGGAGGGAGGGTTAAGGGGATTGGGGAATTTTTATTATTGTCTGTATATCTGTTTTATTGGACTGTTGTTACCCGCCTAGATCCCAGAAGGGAGAGGTGGGATATAAATAAATTACTACTACTACTACTACTACTACTACCTATTATTATTATTATTATTATTATTATTATTTAGTTCTAGTTCTCCCCCCTTCTTTTGGCTCTTCTCTAAAGCATTTATATGACCTAAGGGGTCATATAGCACTCGTCTGCTCCTGAAGATCCATTGCTGCACCTCTAATCTGCCTTCAAGCACAATAAAAAGCCCAAGATTCCTGTCAATGACATCAGAACTGGACATCCCAGCCAACCAGCTCTGATTTGGGCAAGAATTGGGACACGGCTGAATCATGGTGGCCCTTAGTAGTCTGCCCCAGGAGGCTATAGAGTCTCCCTCAATTCCTAATAAGTGAGCAATAAGATTGTGGAATGGGTGACCTCTATATATCCTCCACAACTGTTTTCCTTCCTCCTTTTTTAAAGTATGGATCAGATTCCAAACAGTAAATCTGGATTTCTCTTCAGGAGAAATCAACCAGGGAGACAGAGGGAAAACTGAACACATTATATTATCCACATCTGCTTCAAACATTTTGCAGAACACAAACACACAGCAGTTTTATAGAATCTTTTCCCAGTTGCTGAATGGGAAGTGACAGAGTCATAATAGTTTTTTTTCCCTTAGCAGATGCATCATTGATGGTTCACATTTATCTTAGTGGCTTGCATCTGTGATTCCCTCCAAAAACAAAATAAAAACTACCCACTAGAACAGATCGTTTAAAGACAAGGCAATTTTAGTTCAATAAAGACCTAAACGCATAAGAAAAATGTTCAGCTAAGAAAATTGTAAGTGAATTGCTGGAATGCTCACAACTGTGCTGCACGGTAAGCGCTGGTATGAAAATCTTCTATAGCTGTGACTTAGATGGTTGGCTAAACTCATTTAAAAGTGGGAATAAACTAATTTCTTCCAAAACAGTGGAAACAGTGCCTATACATTTCGCCTTATATTTTGGCTTCTAGAAGTTCAGCTAGAAACTTGTTTTCTTTTACCTTTTTTTTTTTTTAAAGAAAGAAAATTGAAATTTTAGACAGGATAATAGGATAAACAGGCATCTGGTAGCATAGCTAAAACCTGAATAAAATCTGATCACTCATATACCATAGCAACCTTACATATACCCTCTTTTAAGACTTCATATAGACTTTTAAAAAGGACATATTTCAAATAGTAGTCATGTTAATTTGCTTGAGCAACAAACAGGTAAAGGTAGAGGAGGGTGCTCTGGATGCTTTCTGCAGGTTCTGTAGGTTTTCACAAAGGCTCCTGATTGTCAAAAACTTACAAAATTGTGTTGGGATTTAAATGAAAAAATAATTTTTAGAGCGGGGTGATGGAAAACCACCAGAAAAAAAGAAGATTGGGAGAAAGAAAAGAAACTACACATTGAGTTTCCATTTGGCTCCAAAATGATGCCATTCAACTTTAATCAATCTCAAGGACTAAAGGCTTGAAATGGTGGATTAAATCTATGCTCTTTCTAATATCACTAACTCAATATCAAAGTAATTTTTTCTCTCTACATATCAGCGTTTCTGTGTCCTATGTATTTAGAAGATTATCGTGGCAAGACCAATTTAAAGGGCCAGGAAGCTCTTAGAATACTTGAAATAAAGAAGACATCAGCCTAAACATAACACTATGTAGAGACTCTAGGCTGTGCAATACTTATCTGAATGGAACTGAGGAGTATATTTTGGCAGAAAGCCCAATCTTTTAGTAACATTTTTTTTACATCCCCAAAAGCATCTTTCCTGACTACAACAAAATACATATTCATGCATTTTAAGGTCCACTTAGCATAAATACTTTATCAGCAGATGGATGACTGTGGTATTGTGGACCTTATCAAGCCACAAAATTATTGTGCTCCAGCTCAGCAACACAAGGTTGTTCTCCTATAGCTTTTCCCCTCTATTTCACAGATTTCAAATTCAATTTAAAATAATTGTTCTACCAATGATGACATTTCTATGTTCCAAATTACCTAGCTTATGAAGTGAAACAAAACTAACACAGCCCCCTCCATGCAAGTTCCAAATAATATATTTAAATTTTCTTGGCTTCAAGGCTATCAAATCTTAAGGCAGCCAATTGGAAATGTGATTAAGCTTGAACCAGTCTGTTCTCCATTGTGTGTTTCTCCACAGTAATTTGCTCATTGTTTGAAATCAGAAACAGAATACTGAAGATAATGAAAATTACTGACCTTTCTTCGCCAAAACATTATTGGGTTCATATTTTTCAATCAGTTGCTGAACCTGTTCCTGCTTCAATGGTGGATAAAGGATTTCATTTAACCGTGGGTCTCGTTGCTTCAGATTTATAAATTCCATCATCTGGTCAACAGTAAGATATGGTCTGGTCTTGGCACCACTGGAAAACAAAATAGAACAGGGAGGAGAAAAGAAAGATGATCAAATGCATCACTCCCCTCTCCATTTCCCTCAATTTCTTTTGAAAGCAAAATCTTTGGAAAGCAAATGTCCAATTTAATAAATTTAATAGTATTTAATAAAAGTATTTTAAAGGGATGATGTCTAATTATGGAGAGCCAGGGTAGTGTAGTGGTTCGAGTGTTGGTCTGGGAGTCTGGGAGAGCAGGGGTCAAATCTCCACTTGGCTATGGGAACCTATTTGGTGACCTTGGGCAAGTAAAACTGGACTCTTTCACATGGGAGAATGTCCCTCAATCCCGAATGATGGGAAGAGTGAGGTCAATTCGAAATTTAGCGTTATAACGTGATTAGTGATCACACGCAAAGACTTACACAGCAGCCCCTGTGAAGATAATCCAGGGCGAGTTCACAGGAAATCTTCATATCATTTCCTTCCCCACACTTTCCAGAGGCGTGTCCTGATCTCTGTACACTTCTGGGTGAACCCTCCCCCCTGCTTCCTTCATGTCCATTGTTTTGCATTATTGCGTTATTGTTTATTTTGTGTTATTTCATCCATTCTCATTTCCCAACATGCAGGTTTTGTCCAGTCTCCCCTCCCGATCTCTTTTGTTCGATTCCCCTCCCTGAGTTGTGAATGCACATGCTGTATGCTTATACACACACACACACACACACACACGTATTAAAAATAAAAAGAGGCATGTAAACTGAACAGCCACAGCAATGGAATTAGATATTTGTGCATGCCTGGGACAAGAGGTTGTCTGGGGAGATCAAGTGGGGCAAACCACACATGCCCCAAGGTGGTGGACAGCGGGGGCAAGAAGCATGAGCAGGTTCATCCTTGCCCTTCACCCCTTGCTGTTTCTCCCTTTGAAACAGCTCCTGCACCTCACAGGAGCCAGAGAAGTCCCTAGGCAACCAGGAAGCCAAGCCGCTGAAGAGGATAATGGGAATTGACGTTTTCAATGATGGGAAGGGGGAATCCTAGGGCAGAAAGGAAAATGCATTCCACACCAATGCTAATTCGAATGGACCCCACATTCGCATGGGAAAAAGACTTGTAACTTTGATGGTTGCCTGAATTTACATAAACCCGGAATGACCCATGGGTGCCTTTGTATTGGCCCCGCATTGCCAGCAATCACATATGAACATCTTTTGCAAAATAACGCAAATTCAATTGATAACACCGAATTGGCGCTATTTTAATCTTCCAATTCAGCCCCATGTGAAAGAGTCCACTGTCTCTGCTTTAGAAGAAGGCAAGAGCAAGGCCCCTTCTGAACAAACTCTGCCAAGCAAACCTGTGACAAGTTTTCTTTAGGGTCACCATAAGTCAGAAATTATCCTTCCCACCATAGTCATAGGCACAATGATCACAACACAGCCTGCAAAGTGTACACGTCCAGGACTTGCATGACTGGAGTAAAAATAAAAGCACCACCAGAGTGCTTTGGTCCAAGATGGATTCCAGCAGCCAAGAGACTGGGTTTATATTTTAACCACGTATCAATCATTTTAAGATGTGCAGGATCTGTAGCTCTGCCTCTTCAAATTAACTATAATGCAAAGTCTCTAATGATATATGAGGCAAAAATTAAAGATGTTGCACTTTCAAAACAAAACAAACAGCCAATCCTGGGCAGATATTAAAGTTCAGCAAGGGAGAGAGATTTGCAAAAGCCCTTAAACATTTGTGAGTACTTGAAAGTATTTTCCCATTAAGTTTGGGAGGTACAATTGTCAATAACAAATATACAATTACATTATGATTGTGACATAATGACAGATAACTTAATCCCTTTGCAGCTTTTAAAGTTACTTCTATAGCTGGGTACAACCTCATTAAATAATGATAGAGGAATCCTGCCAGTTCAAGTGCTGTATCATGTTGTGACTTATGCTCTACTGTGCATAGTGACAAAGACATAGACAGCAGAGTTTGCAACTTTATTTTTATTTTTTGCAACACACCAAGTAGCACTATGCTGCTTTGTAAAGTAGTACAATTAACAGAGTTATTCCTGAGAAATAGGATAATGAAAATGTTACTGTGGCTATAATGGTAACTACAGAGCTCAAATACCCTAAAGGCACCAGATTCCATCTGATCTTGGAATCTAAGCAGGTTCAGCTCTGTTTAGTTTTTGGATTGCCATCCAGTATCAGGTATTGTGTGCTATATTTCAGAGAAAGGAATTGGTAAAACTACCTCTGAGTATTCCTTGCCTAAGAAAACCCAATAAAATTCATGGGGTCACTATAAGTTGGCAAGTGACCTCAAGTCATACACACATATTGATAACTATAGTTTTTTGTGGGGCTTTAAGGCTATTTGACCATGTTCTAGAAGAGTTCCTCTCTGACATTTCGCCAGCATTTGTGGCTGGTATCTTCAGAGAATGATAGCCTGGAAAAGGATTGGAGATATATATCCTGTGTGACCCTCGGAAGGGGGGCGTGATTTGCAAATTTATTGTTCTGTTGCTAATGACAGTCCTCAGGGTGGAAGGATGTGCAAAAGAGGATTAATATCTGCTAGTTGGTGCTCATTGTCTGCTGGGAATCACCTGACCCCAGGCTGTTTCTCATTTACATTGGTTGAGTCTTAACCTTGCTGTTCTTCAGGACTTGTAGCGAAGCCTTGTTTACCCTCAGGTTTTTCTCTTTCCTGTTGAAATTGTCCAGGTGTTTATGGATTTCAATGGCTTCCCTGTGCATTCTGACATGGTAGTTGTTGGCATGATCCAGAATTTCAGTGCTTTCAAACAGCACTTTTATTCCCAGGATGGTTTATAGCATGTTCTGCTACTGCTGATTTTTCTGGCTGACCCAGTCTGCAGTGTCTCTCATGCAGACATTAATCCTCTTTTGCATATCCTCCCACCCTGAGGACTGCCATTAAAAATAGAACAATACATTTTCAAATCACTCTCCCCCTTCCCAGGGTCACACAGGATATATATATCCAATCCTTTTCCATGCTATCATTCTCTGAAGCTGCCAGCCACAGATGCTGGCGAAACGTCAGAAAGGAACTCTTCTAGAATATGGCCACATAGCCCGAAAGCCCCACAAAAAACTATGGATCCCAGTCATAGAAGCCTTCAACTCCATAATGGTAACTGTTTGGAGGAAGGCTTTAGGACTATACTATGCCTGGCAGAAGTGTTAACACACACCAGCTTTTAACTTTTGCATATTTTGTTGTGTTGGAATCTGCAACTGAAATGGATTTAATTGGCACTATTACCTCTTGATTTACACTGACTTAGCTCAGATGCCTGTCTTCACATAATAATGATGATAGTGTCTAGAAAGCAATACCAATTATAGCTGAGGGATTTTAAAATGCCCCAATTTGTACCTCATACAGTATAAGATACTGGTCACCTACATGCTCTTTCCCTGTGATAAGATGAATATTTATTGAAAGATAGCAAGGATTTCCAGCCAGGGCCAACCCTCACCATTAGACAAAGGCAGTCACTTCAGGCAGCAAATGGATAGCCATTTTGATAGTCATTCTTGTGTGTTGTGAATGGGGTGAAGTGTTTATGGCAGTTTTCTACTTCCTTGCCAAAAATGACTTCGCTAGCTTTGAATACTATGTAGCTTGACTTGGATGAGTGGGACATCACTTGCTGTTCCATTTCAGGCAGCATAATATCTTGGGAAAGTCCTGTCTCTTGTTTACAGGTCCACATCAGTTAGAGTAGTTTGCTCCCCATACTGAGACTTACTCTTTTTTAGCAAGTCTTCCTCCTCCCCACCCCAGTTCTTTCATATTAGCAAACAGAACACATGGAGATGAAGATACTCAATGAATCATGTATATGATTCTTTAACACAAGTTCTTGCCTGCAGGCTAAGTTCAAATTTGCATTAAAATGACTGAGCAACCCATTAGCTGCATCACTTCTCTTTATCCCATGGTTAAACGGTGAAAAAGAACAGTGTTGCAACAGAAGTTCCAAGCAATATCCATTTGACAAGGAAGAAAGAAAAACAGGGAAATGGCTAAAACATCAGAAAGCTAACTACATGGGATGTGCCAATCCCTGTAAGAAAGCCTAAGAGTCAGTTTTTGAAAATAGTAACAGTTTTTGGATGAATGATTTAGGATGGAGAAAGGGGCCTGGGTTGGAAGAGAAGATGGTATTCAAATTCAGCCCTCACACACAGCTTCTCTACTCTAATTTCTTTCCTCTCCAAAGGGTTTCAAATATGTGTCAAGGGAATGTCAGTGCTCTCTTACATGGGCTTGCAGTTAATGTGTCACTGGCCCTTAGATCTGGAAGAGTTCAGTATCAGAGACATGAAAATAAAAGCCATGAGAAAAGGATGAGATTAAATGCTAAATTTCCAATTACACTGCTCCAGGTGTTCTATGGAATGAAATAACAAAAGCCCAGTTGTTTGCTTATTTAATTTGTGTGGAATACAAGCACTGATAACATCTTTTGTGAGTACTATACTCCACTGTATTTTCTTTCCTTCATTTCTTTACCCTTTGAGGGTTGGGAAAGCATTTATCTAATACATGCTGCTCATGGCATCCCCTTCCTTGCTATCTGCTCTTGCTGCCCAATTACTTTAACTGGAGTTTACGATAGCATATGCCACAAGGAGGAACAAGGCCTAGCAGTGACATTCCCCTAGGAATAATTTCCTGTTAAAGTTCAAGTGATGTAAAATAGCAGCAAACTCAGAGAAAAGGACATGTGGAACTTCAACACAACTGGTTGGTTAAATAATGGAACAGGAAAACCAAGAAATTGGTTGTTAGCTATCACCGCGTGATGCTGGGAACTTGTGTGAAACCGTTTGTGATTCTGAGTGAAGACAAATAACAAAGAAAGCAGCAAGCAACAAAAGCTAGGTTTCCAGAATTTCTTACAGTTCTAGGAAGATGTGGTCAATTTCAGGCCGTGGGCATAGGTTGCTCAAGAATTCTCTGTATGCTTCTGGGGTGAAGTCATCTTGAGGAATGGAATCATTCTGTGGAACATAACCCAAATAAAATATTTAACGCCATGTTTCTCAGATCCTGTGACATCATAGCCCCTTCTAGACCAGCTTGTCCTCAATGCATCCCTACAACTCTAGCAGTCTTTTACGGTTCCCTTGATTCCTATTTCTTTTGATGATTTAGTGAAGGTTAGTATGTGTATTAAGGGCTTTCTCTGCTTCTACAGTCTAGGCTCTATACCCCTTTTCTCCTAGCTCCCTCATCTCACTGGTCCTTTAGCCTGTGAACTAATAGGGTCTGAAGCAATCACAGATGTACAATCACTTTGGCCAGGATACTAATCAATACTGGCAAAGTGTAAAGTGGTAATATTCAAGTGGCTGCCAGCTACTGTTCTGGACACGAAGGAACAAAGCTGTGCCTTTCCAGTGACGGGACTTTTCAACAGTTCAACAGTTCAACAGTTCAACCAGTTCAACAGACTACAGGTGAATGGGAGAACTGCTTCTGTAAGGAGTATTGGACACCTCCTTCCGTAGACATATAAAGTATACAGTCACAGGTGTAACTTAAACCTTTGGAAAAAATAATAATTTAGAGTTATGCTAGCATAACTGCCTTCTTTCAGTTGATTTCGGAAATGCCTCAAGCTATATTTAGGAACCTTGGATTTAAAGGACTATAGACCAGTTGTTCTCAAACCATTTGGCCAGATCTTTTGAATGTCAACTCATAGGAGATTATCACATGGAGGCTTACCATGGCTAAAACGTGGCTAAATTATTCATAAAGTCCATTATTAAATCGCAATGGAGGCATCCCGCTCCTCTCCCATCATCAAAGTGTTCGTGGGGCAGCCATTTCTTCAATAACGGAAGTTTTCATTATTGAAGAAATGGCCGCTCCATGAATTCTTTGATGACAGGAGAGGAGTGGGACACCTCCATTACAATTTAATAATGGGAAACAAGGGTGACTGGTGATCACACCGTCATGCTTTATGAACGATTTAGCTATGTTTTAGCCACGGTAAGCCTCCATGTGATGATCTCCAATGTATCCCTGCTCATTGGTCATGCTGTCTAGGTTTTTTGGGAATTGAAGCTTGAAACATCTGGAGGTCGAAAGACTAAGAACCACTGAAAGATATGAAAACATATGTACAGCTACTCTATTCCCACTTTGCTTCCAAATAATAATGTAAACAGTACAGTTGAAATTTGAATGAAGGTGATGTACGCTGGCATTGTCTGAGGCTCACATTTTCACAACTTACTTATCTGCAGTCCTCAAATGAGTGCTATCACACTGTCAGTGGAGACCAACACTCCATAAGAGAGGAGCTTGAAATTGTTTTTTCTAACCATCTATTATAGTTATATGAAAGTTAACACTATGCCACCAGAGTACCATGATTCAAACAAAAATAATACAGCCTGTCCTAATGAAATCAATTCTATACAGTAACACAGGATTTAGAATGTCACAGGCTTCTCAAGAACCCATATTCTACCACAGATGTTAGCATTATTGGCAATACAGTAGACTCCAGCTAGTACTGTATATACAACTGAATGTTTGTTTGTTTTTTAATTTTGGGATCCTTATATGCCATTAACACCCTTTCTGTCTCACACTTTTATTTCTTGCTATTTGTTGCTCCATTGCTACAAACAATCAGAAATTGCTGTATGGGAATCTCCCTATTTTCTGTCAACTTTGCTCTCCTACAACTATTGCCATCATCTGTATAAGACAAGACTTGTGAGAATTAGCACAAGCTTCTCTGATTGGCCTATTATGCCTCTGTGACATATGATGGCTTTGTGACTATGATCAGTTCAAGTCCCTAGATTCCAGGTTCTAAATAGCGGACCCACTTTGCTAACTCTGAATTTTCCTGCCCCTACAATGATTTGGAGTGCCTTCAGATATTGTGGCTTCCATTTATACCTGAGGACTTTCTCACATTTCATCTTCTAATGCGGTAGCTATGTTGCTTTTTGAAAGTGATGTTGAGGCTTTCCTGATTGTCAAAAGAATATCCTGGAAGCCACTGATAATCAAACATTTTAAGCACATACTTTTGGTGGGGATAGACTGCTATGTGGTTTTAAGGGTTTCTGGATATTCTAAGGGACCTAGCTGTGGGGCAAGTGTAGGTGGTATGTAAACTGAGTTGTGGCTGTGTACCATGAAGTACTTATGGCAACCCTAAAGGGAACTTTTAACAGGGTTTTCTTAACAAGATTTGTCCAGGGGGGTACCTTTCCCTCCCTCTGAGGCTGAGAGAGTGTGACTTGCCTACAGTCACCCAGTGGATTTCCATGCCCAAGGAGGGATTTGAACCCTGCTCTTCAAAGTCAGAGCTCAGACCACTACACCACACTGATTCTCCAGTAAACAAGATGCCTTTTCCATTTCACCTCACACTCCTTCTCCATTGACAATAAAGAAGGTGGTGAGGAGACAGCTTTTCAGTCCTAAATGCTTCCGTTCCCTACTTGTTTAGCATATCTAAACCTGGGCAAAATGTAGCCTTCTTTCTGCAGCACACTATTAAATAGCTCTATAAGAAAGGGGACTTCTGATTTTTACCAAAGGAAAATAAACCACCCTTAGGATCTCCGTTCATGGGATCTCAGGAAGCAAGATGAGGCATGATCTCTGCACAAGGTTCAGCACAAGGCAGCTTCAGATGTTAATGCCTCAAGTGCTGCAGGGTGGGATAGTGGATCCATCATCATTGAGAAGGCAAAGCCACTTAGGATTTGTAGCTATTCCTTCCAGGAGTGAGCAAGTTTGGAATGAAAGGGGGGTGTCTCACCCCCCCCCCCAGAAGCCTTGTAGAGCAATGCCCCTCCACTGCAACTTAAAAATAATACATTAGGACCTTGTTATCTGCTGGGATCTGGTCCCAGGATCCCTCGTGGATAACAAAATGCATAGATGCTTGAGCCCCATTAAATATAATGGCAGAGCAAAATTGTGTCCCTTATTTGGAAATTATACTTTTTTCTGAATATTTTCAAACAGTGGATGCTTGAAATCCATGGATAAAACATCTGGGAAAAGGAGAGTCAACTGTAATAATAATAATTTCCCCTCCAAATGCCTTCTGGGGGGAATGGGAGTATTTTCACCCTTTTTTAGACCCTAGAAAAACCTCTTATTCTAATAACAGAAAGTGGGCTGCTGGTTGCCTGTGGGTCATAGTTTGTCCTCCCTTGCCCCATAGCAATGGCTCATGTGGTGCTGGGATGTTGCTGTCATAATTTCAGTGATGGAGCACATGATATATATGCAGCACTATGGCTTCACCATTTAAGATACCTGTCTGAAACAGTGTAAATCCCAGTAGCCAATATTCAGAGAGATGCAAAACCACTATGCATGAAATTCTTTTAGCCCTCTGCAGTTTTTCAACAGTAAACTGTAGCTGCTTATACATTTGGCATCTCTATAAGCTTGTCAAGAGACTATACTTTCTTGCAAAATAAATAAATAAATAAATAATAGAAATTGCCCTGTTTCCTAGCTAAGGATGTAAATTGTGATCTGTGTTGTTCTTGAGTGCTAAATCAGAAGGCACAGATATTTTGTTTGTTTGTTCTTACTGTGATTTAGTGAGGTTTTCTTTTCTTATTTCATTATTTCTAATTTGGTGCATGTGAGGGTGGCCTGGAAATAATCTGTGCATTTTCAAAACTAGCCTTGGTGTAGTTCTTTCAATATGCAAAAATTTGGACTGCACTAACTGCTGCCTTGCTACATGGATGCCTGAAAAGCAGATGCCTTCAGTGGTTTGTTTGTCTCTTTGTGACCAATCAAAACTATCTTTGTTTGTTTGTTTGTTTGCTGTGTATTTGTATGTTTAGCCAAAGATGGAAATCACACACACACATACACACACACACACAAAATATGTACACAGACCCGAACAGCTTGCAGCTCCATTTGTAGTAAAATTAAAACCATTTAGAATTCAATTCAATTAGTGCATTTGTAATTATCCCCTGGATAAGCTATAGTTTCAGTTTTCCCACACTATAATTTTATGAGCAAAATAATTATATATAAAAACATTTTATGTTGCTAAGTTAACAAGTTGGCTTCAAATATGCAAAAAAGCACCCAAAAATAAGTACTGTGCATTTCCAAACAAGTTCTATTCCAAGTTGAATTCCAAACAAGTAACTTCTCTAAGCTTTCTATATACGTTTGAAGGCTCTAAGCTTCACTCTAACCACCAGTCCTAAACTAGAACTCTTTAGTTTAACCTCAGTCTTATTCAGAAGGCAATACTACTCAGTATCACTCTAAATCAAATGACATGCTTGAACCTTCATCGTCCATTCCTGCATGTCAATGTTGCATGTGTCCATTTATAAGTCTGTTTTGGCCTGTGTCTATATTAATCTGTGATCTGCTATATTTGATGAGATTTGCTTCCGCATAACCCTGCATAGGTTTTGGCTAGAAAGATTGCTTCTTATCCATATGTATATCAGGTGATATACTTAAATATATATATATATATATATATATATATCCCAATGAACCTATTTACACACTGTCATGTGCAACAATCCCTGTAATCGACCTTTGTCTTCATGTGTATTTCATGGGCAGGTGTTGAATTCTGTGACTTCCATATACATTAACGGACTAATACACAAACTATTAATCTGGGAACCATTCCTTAGTACAAAAAGCTAGTCTTTAGGGCACCCTGTTTTCAACTGCCAAGAGAAAAGGCCAATACAAATAGTTGATTTGACTCAGTTTCTTTGATTTATATTTAAAATATTCTCTAAATGGTACCTTATGGTATTTTAATTAGTATCTGTAATTCACTGTTTTAAATATTAGTAATTTTACATATGTGATTTTATTATTGGTGAATGTAAGTATTGTAGCTAATTTGTGATTTAATTATGCTTTTATTATAAGCTTGTTCACTGCTCTGAACTCTGATGACAAAGGACAAGGAGTAAATCAAATAACTAAATTAATAAATAGTAAATACATAGAAGTTTCTATTGATGGCTTGATAATAACCACTATTAATTGGCACCTGAACAAAGTATTTAATTACCAATCAAAGCCATTTATACCTCAATAAAACCATTTTAGCCAGCATACAATATATGTTGATGCTTATAGTGCAGCATGCAATATACGCAGTGGCTCAGGAGCTAAGATGCTGACTCTGACAACTGTAAGATCAGTAGTTTGAGGCCCAAGCACTGTGGGATGGAGTGAACTCCCATCACTAGTCCCAGCTTCTGCCAACCTAGCAGTTCGAAAGCATGTAAAAGTGCAAGTAGTTAAATAGGTACCACTTCGGTGGGAAGATAACAGCGTTCTGTGCAGTCATGCTGGTCACATGGCCATGGAGTCATCTTTAACAATGCTGGCTCCCTTGGGTTAGTAAGGGAGATGAACACCAACCGCTACAGTCGGATATGACTTGAAAACTTTCTCAAAGGGAAACCTTTACCTTTTTACACTATATATATATATATATATATATATATACTTAAATACTTAAATAATATTTTATAAGAATTGTTATAATATTCCAAATAGTCTATTTAATACAGAAGTAGGCAACCTATGTCCCATGAGCCACTCCTGTAGCTCTCAAAGTGTCTCTTGCTCCCCGCAGTGAAAAAAAGTAGCATTTTACATTTAAGATTGCTATTCTGGGAAGCCTCAACAATGCAAGAATATGTGATGGGCTTCTTTTTAACTCAACAAAGCATGAAGATATGTGATGAGCATTTTTTGACAAAACCACCTCTGGGTTTTCCTTGCCTAAGAAAACCTTTTGAAATTCATGGGGTCACCACAAGTCAGCAGGTGACTTGAAGGTAGACACACACACAACCATGTTGTAGCATAGAGAGATCTGTTTCTTAGGTAAACATCTGTTGGATCACATGAAATTTCCTGATTTGTATCGCCCTGCATTGGAACAGTGACTATGTTCAATGCACCTAATAGAGATTACCTCCCTGTTTCCAAACACTGATTTATAACACAGATTGTGTACACATGCAAGGATACTGAGCATGACCAGCAGACCAGTTCCTCAGATGTAATGTAACCGTGCAGCCTGCTTCATGTTGTGCGCTTGTTACACAGAATTATAATTTGTGAACTGAACTGAGCAGCAGAGATAGCTACAGGGTATGAAATAAGATCACTTCTACTCTGCTTGAGTTAACCTTGTCAAGGCAATGCCTCAGCTGTACACTTTACCCTCTACATTCGGACTTAGGAGAATAAACAATATAAAAATACAGTCAACCCATAAAAAGGGTGTAAAGCCATGAAAACCATGGCATTTTGCTATCAGTTCACCAGAGCACTCTGTGGACCTCTCCCATCATAGATAAGTCAACCAGAGCTAAGAGGATCATAGTGCCCTTATCCTTTACAGGATGTAACTATATACTGGCATGTGAAGTAGGGATGGAAACAATATTCAAAAATATTAAGTTTATTGCACAAGGGCTAAATCTGGATACTTTGGGTAACCATTTTATTGCTTTTATTCACTGTACTATTAGTATGATAACATAATTTAATGCTTGGTACCCATGAGGAGGCTACGAAGTGAGGCTATGGGCATTCTTATTTTCTATTGGTAAATACACTTTTGTAAGAATATAATGTAATATCCTTGTGTTACATATCAGATTCTTTGCAATTTGTGTTATTTATTTTTGTGCTGGCCAAGTGCCGTAATAAATATTCTGTTCTTATCCAACTGGAGGGATGTCTTTGCCTAGGCTTCTCTGTTACCACTTACCAGCTACTGGCTGGTGTTTCATGTCCTTCCCCAAAACCCATGCAAACTGCATGGGCTACCAGGAAGATGACACTTTTGCCAATGCCTAGAAGAACATGGCACCCAATACTTCATCATCTGGGATGCAAATTCATCACTCTGTTAAGTTGTGAGGTGACATTGTCTAAGAGAAGGTGCCACATTGTGCTACATTTAGATTTTAGGCAGGCGGCTACAAATGACAAAATTTTCACTCTGGTAGTACCTAACTGCAGTGCTCTCTGTGATAGGACTGAGAACCCAAAGAAGATGCTACAGCTATTTTGACAGTAGATGACTTATAGCATGTTAAGCATTGATGCAGTGCTGCAGTGCTACTCTCATCCTTCATCACTGTGTATGCTGGAGAGGTTTGTAATGGTCTGTGGCCCAACAATATCTGAAGGGTCATGAATTGCTCACCTGATACAAGTCCCCCCATTTTCTCTTTGTGGAACTGTTCCAAGATCTTCAGGCCAAGTTGCTGCATCTTTTAATTTATGTATTATTGCCATTTATATAGTGTATCTTCCAATCAATTCTCAGGGCTTCTTAATTTTAGTTAAGTAAAATTAAGTAAAAACACAAGTAAACAAATCAGACTGATTAAAAAACACGCTGTCTCTGAAGAGCAGACAGTGTCCACAGGCTACTGTGAATAAAGCATTTTCATCCAACTTTTCTGCACTAACTAATATTCTTTGGCAGGGTGTGTGTCACCAGCTGTTACTCTTGATGGCATCTGTTGTTATCCTCAGGGATAGTCTAAGAGTTTATTTACTTGGGGGAGATCACCAGAAACATTAAACACAGATGACAGAAAACCTTATATATATTTGCTGATACACATATATCCACCCTGAAATGTGAAGACACATCTAGAGATACAGAAATTATCATAAAGTTCAAGAAAACACACACACACAAATATCAGGCAAAAATAAATGAAAATCAATGGTGAGTAGCTGATGATGTACAAAAATAAGATTTTTGATAACGGGGAAATGTAACCAAAATGCCATGCTAAATATAAATGATTAAATGTAGAAAAAGTAATTTTTAAATCAGACACAAGTTCACTTTCCTTAAATACTGTTGAGCCTATGCAAATTGTATGAAAGAATAAATGATTGTCATTGTTTATTCTGTTGCATTGTACAATTGCCACAGAAACCAGATATCTATTTGTGGGGAGGAGGTGTTTCTTGTCAGAGGTTAGGGATTGGTTTGTGGGAATTGTTTTTACTTGTGATTGTTTTAACTTGTTGTACCCCGCTCCGATTGCTTGGACAGAGGAGTGGGTTATAAATAAAATTTATATCATTATCACCATCACCATCACCATCATCATCATCATCATCATCATCTGCCTTTGATGCCACCACCTTCAGATCTGGGTCAGATGGCTATCAGAGGCAGAGGATTTTTTCATGGAGAATGAATTACTTGTAGAACTCAACCCCCTTCATATATATATTTGCCTAGTGTAAAAGTGATATTTTGCAGAGTTGTCCTCCCAAGTGTTGAGAGGAATCTGCTTTACACAGCACATTATTTTTTCCTCCTCTTCTATGTATCTTGCATTTAGCATGCTTTTTTTAAAAATGATTAGTCATTATGAGATAAACATGGGCTCAGTTTGCAAATTTGGATTGTAAAGAATTCATCTAGGAGGAAAGAATGTTGTCAGAGAGAAAACAGTTTACTCATTGGGATTATCCAATTCTCATGAAGTCTTGTTTGTTCCTTAGTGTCTAGTTTTGTTGCTTTTATTCATATGGAAAGAACAACAACCTGTTAACAGCATTTCTGCAACTCATCAGTATGCCTTTGATACAAAGGCATTTGTATTCTGTATTTTGTAATTTGTACTTTGCATTCATCAATATGGTCAGATGACTAATCAATAAAATTTGTTGTACTGCCTTTGCTACAGTTTTTAATCTGCTGTGATCCTACTCTATTGTATTTTAGTATTTTGATTGTTTTATTTGGCAATATATATACAATATTATGCACTGCCTTGAGGAAGATGGCTAAAAAAGGCAAGATTGAAATACTTTTAAATAAATACAATAACATGAAATGTTCAGAGTTTCTCTCCTTGTACTCCATTTCAGTCTCTGAGGATAGTGTTCAGCTAACTGCCCATTGTTCATTTACTACTACCTATAATTGATATGAGAAATGATACTACAGTATCGTGAGGGATATTCTTTAGCTAACGTCTTTTGGCTTTGTGTGTTTTAAAAAACTCCATGTTCCTTTTTTTTAAAAAAAATCCATGTTCCTTTCAGTAAAGAACAAAAACAGAATACCCTAATGTTCTTGTTCTGCGTCCAGAGTTCTCTTGAAGAATTAGAGAAGAATTAGTAGTTGAAAAAGGTGTTTTTTAGTGAAATCACAATTTAAGCATCAATTATGTGTAGCTTATTTATTAGTCTGTGCTCCCCAGAGGGTGATTCCAGTGTTGTAACTCTTCTTTTCTTTATGCAGTTTGTTAACTTTGCCCCCAGTTACTACATAACTCTTTCCAGCTGGTGACGGGGACCCAGATTTCTTTTAGTTTCTGCTCGGGTATAGGCTGCTTAAAATAGTTTAAATCACAATGCAAGTGCTATAAAATAATTATTTTCTAAACAGTTATTGAGAATTAGTGTAGTGTTTTGAACTCTGGCCTATAAGCCTGATGATCATGGTTCAAATCCCTGTTTAGGCATGGAAGCCCACTGGGTGACCTTGTGCAAGTCACATGCTCTCAGCCTCAAAGGAAAGGCAAAAGCAACTCCTGCCTGAACAAATCTTGCTAAGAAAACTCTTTGATAGGTTTGCCTTACAAGTTTGAAACAACCTTAAGGTGAGTAAGAGTTGTTGCTTTATTAACATGTATTTTTCTATGGACTAAAGTGACATTTAAATATAGATTTAATAAATATCAAATTTATACTTTTTTTCTTTCCAAAAACTCTAAACCCACATAGATCTATTAAGAACAGAGGATATCACTTGGACACACATCAGTATGTGATACTTAGGCTTGGTACAGACTGCCACTTTGCAGTGGCCTGGGGCTGAAATTAGGGCTCGGGAGAGCAGAGCGTCCACATGCTCCGTGCTCTCCTGGCACCATATTGGCACGCACACATTCACACAACATGTGTGCCAATGATGTGTCTTGTGTTCCGCATCCAAATGACGCGGCACACAAGAGACGTTACTGCGCTGCTCCAGGGCACTATTGGTTCCTTGGCAGCAGTGCAGAAAGAAGCTGCTTTTCACAGCTCCTTTTTGGAGTAGATCGCTGCTGCATCCATGCAGTTGTCACACCGCCCCTTTCTTCTCATCTGTAGAGCTTAGTTTATGCCTGACATGTAAAAATTTAAATGTGTTCTTTCAATATGGGGTGGGAATCATGTGGACTTCTAAATGTTGGCAGACCACAACTCCCTGCAGTCCTAGCCAAAATAGCCAGGAATGTTGGGAACTGCAGCCAAGAACATTTGGAGGATCACATGCTCACTTGATTCCTACCTCTGATGTCATATAAACACAATGAAGACCAGTTATGGAAACT
This sequence comes from Urosaurus nigricauda, assembly GCA_034509955.1. Lineage (NCBI taxonomy): Eukaryota > Metazoa > Chordata > Lepidosauria > Squamata > Phrynosomatidae > Urosaurus > Urosaurus nigricauda. Next base: position 220,013,522 of record JAOEGL010000001.1, read on the forward strand.
CAGATGTCCCCTCCACCCCATTAGGTAGGGTATTTTGAAATTAGATTTTTATTATGCAATTGCCTTGTCTCGTTCTTTGAAGGAGTCAAAATGGAGTCATCTTCCACCTTCCCTTGTTTTCTCCATCACTTCTGCCTTTTTTTCTTTCCATTAATATTCCATAAAGAAAAGGTGTGAATAGCAGTAGAGTGTCTTTTTCCCAATAGTGCTAGGAGCCCTCTGCCTGGAAGCACCCTTGCAACGGCTCAGATTAATGATTTCTAATGGCTGGCAGAGACTGTGACTTCTGCATTTATCCTGAACATATCTGACACTTCCAAGCCTGATGCCACAACATCTTATTCTTGCAACAGTGACAGCCATAACACTGATTTTTATTTGCCTAACCATTCAGGGTGCATCTACACTGTAGAAAAATGCAGTTTGGCACCACTTTATGTTTTGTAGCTCTATCCTATAGAATCCTGGGATTTGCAGTTTTACCAAGTCTTTAGTCTTCTCTACCAAGCCTTGCTCATCCTTCACAAAAACAGAAATCCTAGGATTCTGTAGGATGGAGCCATGGCAGGTAAAGTGGTGTCAAACTGCATTATTCATACAGTGTAGATGCACCCTAACTTACCTAATTGCTCTGAGCAAGCTTTAGATGGCTGACTGGATTCTTGTCAAATGTAAACCACTTACATAGACAAATTGCAAAAAATTCTAAATAACTTAGAAATTTGCTACTACTCAAAGAATGTGTTACTGACTGCCTAACATATTTCCCATATAGATGCCAAAAGAATTATTTTATTGTTCTTGTGTTGCAGTGACTCTTTCTGGGAGCCACCTTGGATCCTACTTTGGGAGTAAGGCCGCATACAAATTAAATAAATTAATTAAATAATAAAAGAAGTATTTTTGCTGCTTTTAGGAGTCCAGAATAAAGAAGGCTTCCTATCTTGAAGTAGGACATCTACTCTGGAATTTAATCTGAACTGTGCTATCCTAGACATTGAACCCTATCCCCCAAAGAGGTCCAACATCTTGGATAGCTTCTTTAAAGTTCAGACTTAAAGCCCAGAGCAGATTCATTTACCCGCCGACATGGACTGTATCTGCACTGCAGAATAAATGTTGTTTTACACCACTTTAACTGCCATGGCTCAATGCTATAGAATTCCGGGATTTGTAATTATGTGAGTTATTCATCTGTCAGAGCTCTGGTGCCAGAACAAACTACAAATCCTAGGATCCCATAGGATGGAGACACGATGGCAAAAGTCATGTCAAAGTGCGCTAATTCTGCAGTGTGGCAGCAGCCATGGAAACCAGCAACCGTTACTATGACACAATACTAAGGTACTGAATATAGTGACTATCTACACTCCTGTTCATATATTTCCATTTCCATATGCTGCAGCTGCTCTGAAATGGCAGCCAATACACACATGAGTCTGTTGTGTGGAGGCACAGCAATATCTACCAAATCTTTGTCACACCTGAGTGTCTGAAGTGTTCATTACATATGATGGCAGCCAAATATATGTCTATCAACATTTGCAAAGTAAGCAAAGAGCAGAACTGTCAGCTGACTGGTTAGATTATATGAGGATAGGGTATACGGCAACATTTCATATCAGGGGGAAATGTGTTTCATTGCTTACCCTGGCAGAGGGAAGATTACAAGCTTCCAATGCAGTCTCAACACGCTTCCTGTCTGAGGAGAACAAACGATAAATGCTGCAAAGTGAAAAAGAAACAAAAGTAATAAAGAGCTATCTATATTTGGCACTTGGTCTTTTGGTGTGTGTGTTTGGGGGAGGGAGAAATCCAACAGTTTAACTGACTTATAAAGTTCAGAATGGTCTTTCTGAATATCTAAAGGTCTGTCTTTCCCCACATGTATCTGTCCACTTGCTCGGGCATTTCTCAACATATTCTCTGTAGAACATGAACATATATATATATATATTAACCTACAGCTCCCAGAATACACCAATCATGCTTGCTAGTGAATTATGAGATTTGTAATCCAAAGGGGTAACTTTTCAAAGTTCTGATCTCTATGGTATATGGCTTTAGTATCTGATATCAGTATTCTTTCTTGGCAAATAATTTTAGGACAATTCATGTGTTACCTAGCAAGAAACCAATTCTGTCACCACAAACATATTTGATAAGAAGCCACACCCAACTTAAGATATCTGACCTGACTCTCTAGGATGCATATGTTGTCAAGCACCCTTTTGCCATTCATGTCCTCACTTTACATTTTTAGATATACATACACCGAACATGAAGAAATACCTACATTCTGGTAGGATTCATGTTGCTCCCTGAACAGTTTTCAATATGTTACCTTACAGATGCATAACTGCCAAAACAGAGGCTGGCTATTTTGGTTTCTGCAGCTGTTGAAACCATATAAAGTGTATGTTTGTTTTACCCCATTTCTGTACTATCTATCTATTGGTTAAAATTTCATGTGAAAACCCACATGCATTATTGTCTGTATTTCTCCTACTGTACACAAAATTGCACACAGTAAGAGAGATCCCTGCAAAATTTCATGTTCAAAATTGCATCCGTATTTCGAAAGTGTGTAATTTTGTACCCAATTCACCTCTTGTATTCACTTCTTCATCATATTCATGGAGAAGAAACATAACACTAGACTGTAAAATACAATGGCATGAATATCTTCTTTAAAAACACCAAATACTATAATGGAAGACAACTTACTTTTTCAAAGGGATACGCCCCTCTGTAGTCACTTGCAATTTAAGTTTTGTGTATCTAAAGAAAAGGAGAATGCACCAATCAAAAAATCATTGCAACCACAATACTAGAGCTTGTTTTCTTTTCCATAATGTTGACCATTTTTAAAAGCACTGTGAAATTTGTTCTTTTGGAGAAGAAAATTATAACCTCTCAAGCATCACCATTTTCCAAGAAAAGCTTAATATCTTAAAACCTCAAGCAAGTTATCTTTACTTGTAATGACATCTCCAAGTGCAGATTTTGAGAGATCACAAACCCTCTCAGGGAGGAGCACTGAAAATGGAACTTTGCCAAGATGCATTTCATTAACAGCAGTCTTTAAATGATACATAATGTGCATTGCAATGAGGTGAGAGTACACATACTGTAAGGACCCATCCAAGCTGTGCCTGGGGTAAATACATGCTGTGGTGAGTCAACAATATCAGTTCTGCCTGTTAGACTTTCTCTTAGCTGAATGGGATCCACTTCCCTGTGTAACTGGGAGAATGTTTAGACAACCCAGCTATGCTGGCAGAGGCCAGTCACCTGAGTCTTTCCCATGGGACTGGGACTACTGTATACGTATGTGCCAATTCTGTGGGAAAGTTTCACAGAATCAGCTCCTGCCCTCATGACCTGATTGTTGATGATAAGCAATTCCCACACAGCTCAGAGGACATCTAAAGGGTGCTACTGACAGGGTTGATAGGAAAGGTCAAAGTACAAGTCATGGTTCCTGAAATGCAAGACACTTGTACACACTATCACCATGGAACCATGTGACCAGCTACAGTGGCTCACACCAGCTGTCCCCAGTAAATGGCTTATACATAACCAAGGGATGGGCAACCTGTGCACTTCTAGATGTTTTTGGACTGTCACTCCTATCCACCTCCACCATTGGCTTGGTTCACACACCCCCAAAGTTTCCTCAAAAGAAGACAGTTTGGGGCATAGCAGAAGCAAAGAAGACAGTTTGGGATAGCTAACTTGCGAGCATCACTCTGGAGCATCGCAAGTTAGCTATCCCTGACAAAATAAAAATGATAAATGGTAGATAATCTATACTGGAGGTTCAAACACTCTAGGAAAAGCTATGAAGCATAATTTAGTATTAATGCACCTTCTAAGTCCCAATATCAAAGTGCTATGGATTAGACTGGGTAGTCAGAAATTAGAATATTTATGCCATGGAGAAGCTATATACCATTTTTGGCACTTTATGTTAGGGGCGAATATGGGCCAAAGCACACAGCCAGTAAAGAGTGGCCAGAGACCATTTCAGCCACAATTGGGTTGAAACCGTGCCAACCACACAGCCCACTCCTAAAGTGGGCCGCCGCTGTGCTTCCAAACCGGCACTGCCAGAAGCCAGATTATATCTATTCCTTTTTTATCCAATCCAAAGGAACGGATTGCAGCACTGGAGTGGTTTCTGGCCAATTTGGGGGCACGCATCATCTGAATACCCTATCCCCACAGTGGCTGGGAGCTGCCTTATTTGGCCTATATGTTTCTGGCCTATATCTCCAGGGTGCAGAAGGCCATTTTGATCTTTTCTGAGACCTCAGTGGGCCACAATATACCACTGAAAGTGGAAGTGGAATCTTCTCAGTCCTAATCACTTTGGTTGGCATTTTTTTGAATTTGAATTTTGTTGCTGTTGTTGTTGCTGCTGCTGCTGTTTTGTTGTGCTCCTTCAAAGCATCCTTTAAAGCCGAAACTGGCCCTGGATAATAATTTTTGGCCAAAAATGTATGCTTTTTCTCCACAGCAAAAAATAATGGGAAGGGGATACAGCACTTTTCCTGTCTTCCTGTGGCCCACACTCTGCAGCACTCCCACCTCCTGCTTTATGCTATGCCCCAAACTGTCTTCATTTGAGGAAACTTTTTTGGGGGGAGTGTGAAACAGAGAAATATGTTTTCAATAGTTCCCCTACTGCATCAAGAAGCTGTCTTGACAGAAGGAAGGAGGTAGTCAATAAACCATAGGTGTAAAACAGATTAGAACATTTGCAGAGAATCTGCAATGAATTTTAAATTCTGCACTCTTCTCAGTTCTAATGATTCAGTTGGAACAATTCCTCTCTTATAGTGCCTTCCTAACAGTGGTGGCAGGTGTTTTGTAGGTGACAGTGGAGTATTATCTCTCCTACGCCCCCCCCCCATGGGTTGGAAAGCTTAGATAATCCCTTTAAAATGCAAAGTAAAATCCAGGGTGAATCTACACCTCACACCATGCCGCTGCTGCCTACAGAGGAGAAATAGGCTGGAGACATTGGATCTTTGGCCAAGTAAAACAAGAGAATCAGAAAGTCACATGGAAAAATTACATTTGCAGTTCTCTTGGCCGAGAGCTTTGTGACTAATCCAATCAAAGTATCAGGAAGCTTTATAAACCTGGATACCAGCTCTCTTCATTCTTCATTTGGCCAGGATGATTTTGGTAACTATTACCCATGCCCAGTTGATTTTTTTCCCCACAAAGGATTGATCAGGACTGTGGGAAAGAATCATTTAGAGAGCTGCAAGGTAGAGCTGGTGCTTAGCAAGGTTCAGTGGAAAGGAGGAATGAGTAACATTCCAGAGATCCATGCTACAACGTCACAAACTCTTGCCATTAGTCATGCTGGGTACAGTTGAAGGGAGTTGTTATAGCCCAAAACGTCTGGAGGATGAAAGGCTACATACTCCTGGTGCAGAAAAATGGTGGGCAGAACAAAGGTTCAGCAACACTGACACGCATACACACAAGTTTAGTTCTATGCACTAAATTATTTGTCCAAAAGCTACTTTTCTTTCACCTCGGGGCCCTACTATACATATTTCCATGTAATGTTTTCAGTACAAGTCAGTCTACCCTGATCATTAATCATCTGTTAAGTAAATATGGATATAGTTAGGTGTTTCCTCTTTAAATTTGAAGGAGGGGGAAAGTACCTACTATTTTTGATTCAGGATATTCTCATAAACACCCTCTGTACTTTTGTTCCAAAGAGCTCTGAATCAACACGCTTTGCCTACAAACAACAGATTTTTCTCTAGAGAGTACAAGTCACAAGTGATGAAGAAGAAGGGGAAGTGGAAACCCTGTCTCACTTTATTGTTTGACTAATAATAGATAGCACAGTGACAATGATGGAGATACCTTTGAGACTCGCCTGTCTGTAATGTTAAGAAACAGTGCCAAGATCTTGGGAATGGTTTCCAAACACACAGCAAGAAGACTAAAGGTTCATCAGCACTTGCCAGAATACTCCAGTCTACTCCTTGAGTATTCTGGCCTTCAAATTCCCCCTATATTTGGCCTCTATCTTGGGCTTTCTTCCCCAGTGATGATGCAGAGCTGCCTTCCCATGTGGTCCCTTCACCACCTGGAGCTGCTGCTGAGGTCAAAATGAGGCACATCAGCCATGCTATCGATGCTGGGTGTCTTGTTCTGATCTCAGAGCAATTTGCACCCATAGTGACAGCACCAGGAAATAAATGAGGACAGTGAGAAAATGCAGCAACCCATTATTACTGAAACCTACCATAAAACCTACAGCAAAAGGTGAGTTTTAAAATGTGGGTTAGGAAGAAGAAGCCCCAAATCATGTACTGGTATCATGAAGACAGTCAAGACCTGATTTGAGTTTTTGGCTCCAAGTTGTGCAAGCAGGATGCAGCAAGCTGAGAGGAGGGACTCGGGGTAAAATACCCATGTACACCAGGCCTGAGATGCTTCTCTGAGGCTATCATGTGTATGACTCTGAACTTGTTTGGCTATGTGAAAATGTATTTGCCTAGAGCAGTGTTGGAAGCCATGAAGCCCTCTAGATGCTGCTGGACTGCAACTCTTGGCATTCCTCACCATCGAGCATGCTGGCTAAGGGTGATGGAACTTATCTGGAAGGCTCTATGATACTCAGCCTGCCCTAGAGAATTGGGTACAGTCATTCATGTTGTAGTGATATCTATTTTTGAATGGCCAGGTACTCTACATGGGATTCCCTGGAAGATGGTTGGTTAACTTCTGGAGGCACAAAATGAGATACTGAAGGTCCATTCACACTACAGAATTATAGTGCTATAGTTCCATCGGAACTGTCATGGCTATGAGCTTGAACAAAATAAACCAGAATGTACAACTGTGTACCTATTATAACCATGTGACTGGTAAAATCTAGACACTTCTGTTAAAGTTGGAAATGGAGGAACCAAATGAAAGACTATATGATGAAATGGGTGAAGTATTTTGGTTGTACTATTCAGACAGATCAATGGGAAAGAATGTGTGAAAGGGTTTAAATTTTACATTATGTTTTGATCTTAAAGATAATTTTATTAAAATGATTTACAATTGGTATATGAAAACAGAAATATTGTTTAAAATGTATAAAGGGGCTTCTCATGTGTGTAGGAAATGTGAACAACAAGAAGTTCCTTCTTCAAATATTTTACCATATGTGGTGGATCTGTGATAAAGCTAAAAAGTTCTCTACTTTGCCCAAACTGCCAATCCCAGGATTCCACAGAGCAGAAACACAGCCACAGTAGAATCCTGGTGCTATAATTCTGTAGTGTGAAAGGGACTTGGGTCCAAGTCAATGATTTCATACTATACCTGTTCAAAACAGCTGCACTGGCTAGTTTTCTGCTTCTGGATCTGATTATGCTGGCTGGTTTTGATCTTTAATAGCGCATACTCAGATTTCTCAGGTTCTCCAACAATGGTAAAACTTCTTTTGTACTACAGTTGGCTGGGAGCTGTAGTTCAGTAACATCTGGAGGGCCACACAATCCCTTGATTTAAAAGCAGAATTTCTTGTCTCCTGATCATGATTCCCTTGTGCAGCCATTCACAGAATAAGATGCCATTGATAGATATGATACTGTAGGTATGTCAGCAAGAATACACACTATGTCTATGTGAGCCATCGTGACTGAACCTCTTAGCAATAATCCACAGAGGCTACCTCGGTTGGGAAGCAGCCAGTGGGAAAGAGGAAACAGTATGTTTACAGAAGTGGCAGTTCATCACTGTATAAACAATCGTGGACAATTACTATAACCAAGAAAAAGGAAGCTGATACACAACAAACAGAGGTAACATCCTCAGCAACAAGTGCTTTGTCACTTACGCTTTTTCCAGAAAAGCATCTCTTGACATGTTCTGTGCCAGCAGGTTTGTTGCCAGACTGAAGATTTCCTCTGACCATTCCTAAATGGGGAGAAAGGAACTGTTGTTTATGTTCAGCCAAGTACAGGCCAGAGGCACAACCCTTCAGGACTTCAGTTCTAAGAAAATAGGTACAGCCGCATGCACACATACACCCAATCACTAAGTTCCTTTTTAAAAATATACAAACCATTACTATTAGTAGAAAAGTGTTCAAAACAGGCATAATCCATTCACACCTGAAAGTTTGTGTGTGGAAGAAGAAAAAGATGGAGATGATGGTCTGAGCCTACAAGTAAGGAGAAGGCACAGTTTGGAATTTTGGAGAGACGGTATTCAGTGGTGGGTCAAGTGGTTAAGACACTGACTCTGTGGATTGCAAGATTGGCAGGTTGGCAGGTTGAGACCCAGGTGCCCCAGGATGGGGTGAACTCCCCACCTGGCAGTTTGAAAGCATATATATACAAGTAGATAAATAGGTACCACCTCGGTGGGAAGGTAAACAGCGTTCTGTGCAAACATGCTGGCCACATGATCACAGAGTAGTCCCTGACAACGCTGGCTCTTCGGCTTAATTACGGAGATGAGTGCTACCCTCTATGGTCAGACATGACTTGATAACCTTGTCAATGGGGAATACCTTTACCTTTAAAACAAGCTTCATTTATATACCGCTTTATACCACCTAAGCAGTGTCTAAGCGGTTTACAACTGTAAGCTAATTTGCCCCCAACAATCTGGGTACTCATTTTAGCAACCTCGGAAGGATGCAAGCCTGAGTCAAGCTTGAGCCCTTTTGCTGGTCTTGAACTCGCAACCTTATTGTTTCGAGTGGGTGGCTGCAGTACAGGCATTTAACCACTGCGTTTACAACTGTCAGAATGGTCATTGTGGCTGGAAGAATATGGGAGCTGTAGTTTGTTTCTTTGTGTATTTGTTTAAAGTATTTTTGCCCAAGCTCTGAGGGAGGAAAGAAGACGAGCCTACCCTAGGGTGGCTCAGAAGAGTGGGGAAATAGAGGAACATTTTTTTTTTTGTTTGCTGTTATTTGATTTCAAGTTAATTCCACTTTATGGACATCTTCTTTTAGAGTTCTCTTCACAAGATCTCTTCTCAAGAGTTTTGCCATTGCCTTCTTCCTAGGCTGAGAGGGAAGATGCTGAGATGCCGAGACTTATCCAAAGCCACTGGGGATTTCCATGTCTGAACAGATATTTGAACCTCCAAGTCCAATATTACACACACATTTTTTTTTTTTTTTTGTATTTGCAAAGTGTTTCAGATATATTTTATTTTAATCTTTACAAGAGCGGCCCTGTCATGCCAATATTTTTGCTTCCATATCACAGACAATGGAGTACCTTGTGAGTCTATGAGGCAGTACAGACCACCCCAAAGGGGCAGCCTGCAGTGGCTCCTTTTGGCACTGGATTGGGGCCAGGGCAACCTCACCGGCAGCCCTGTGGCCTTAATCCAGCGTTTTTCCAGGCCAAAGAGAAGCAGCAAAATGCTGCTTCTCTTTGGCCTGGAAAAGGGGTGACCCGGCTCCTCATGCTCCTTCTGCACTCTGACCATAAAGACGAGAAAGGGGCAACCCTTTTCTCCTCTGCATCATTGGCGAAGCTTTTTGTTTGCCGCACCAACAATGCACATGCCTAAAAGAAGCTCAGAAACAGAGCTCCTTTCCATGCTGCTGGTAAGGCGCAATAAGCGCCCTCCAGTGGTGCGTTGAGCAAGCGTACACCTATCCTTAACCAAATGTACATGTAGTGAAATGACTACTTCTGGCAAAGTACTCCTCCTAAAGTACTACTCCTTCAACAGAAATATATTTTAATAATGAGTTTCACCCTGTAATTTTATGGTGAGTGTTAATTATGTTTAAGCCCCAACATGAGTGTTCTGGAAAGATAGCAGTGATCTGATTTGTTGTTGTGTGCTTCCAAGTAATTTTTGAGTTATGGAGACCCTAGGGTGAACCTAACATAGGGTTTTCTTGACAAGTTTCTTCAGAGTGGGTTTCCCATTGCTATCCGAACCACAACAACCATGTTGCCCAAGGTCACCCAGTGGGTTTTTATGCTCAAGCAGGGATTTGAACCCTGGTCTCCAGAGTCTTAATCCAATGTCCAAACCACAACACCATGTTGCCCCTGATGATTTAAACACTTTATAAGATAAACAATAAACCCACTGATCAATTCAGCTAATTAGGGATGATGATGATGATGATGATGATGATGATGATGATGATGATGACGACTTTAAACCTGTAATTAACTGAAGTTATGGTACTGTATATGATTTTCCTCTGGAAAATTAATAAACAAGCTATTCATTTGGACATTACAGCTTAACAGTCTTATGTCAAAGTAATGTAGTAGCAGTCATATGTTTTAACTGAAGCTTCCCACACTGTGAGAAACTGCACTGAACCCAGCAGTATTCTGAACATGTAGCATTTTCTTCTTTTGACTCTTATCGCTATCCCCCCATCAATGCTGACTGCTTGGAAAACTTCTCTGTCATCCAACCTTGAAACCACAGAGTTATCTTTCATGTCTCCTTACTTCTCACCCTTTTTGCCCCCAAAACACATAGTCTTGAAAAACCCATCTGGCCAAGCTGTCACTTTCCCCTTTGAAAAAGCCTCGGGACTCTGACTGAGAAACAAGGAGGCTCCTTTCTGGTTTCCTTGACACAGACCTTCTTTCTCCAGTGAACCATGCATTTGGCATCTTCAGTACTGCCAGAAGTCCTTACCCTTCACTCATACATTCCTACGGTGCACAAGAACACAGATTTTCATGTTTCAGGCCAAATGCGGCTTAAATAAATCTTCTTACATTGCTCTCTTTTCTCACTCCTCAGTCTCCTTCTGATAATTCAAGACTGTATTTTAGGAATTCTACGGCTTTTGAAAAAGGCCAAGAACTTATTTGCTAGAAATGTAACATTCTTCAGTGTTAATTTCCACGTATTATAGTCTTTCCTTCTTCATTTATCTCCCCCCCCCCCCATAAAACTGTCAGAGTTTCAGTTTTGAAATATGTTTCCAAATACAGAAATGGTTTTCTATTTGGATAAGCATGGGTTTTATTTATTGATTTACTTATGACACAAACAGAAGGAAGATGTTTCACTTTGGCTAAAATGTAAATGGAAGTTGAACTGCTTTGCTGCTTCCAGGTGCAAATGTCATGCAGAGACAGAAGTTATCAAACTCTGAGGAATTATGGTTGAAACAAATAAATAATGAGCAGATGGTATCTCATTAATCACTCATCCTGTGCTATTTAGAACCACCTTCAACCCTGACAGCCTTTTCTCCTTGCTTCTTCTTCACCATCTCCCTAACTAAATCCCTATTCCCACTGTTTCAAATGCCATACATATCATTTTATTCAGCCAATGACCAGCAAAATTTAAAAAGAGAAACAAACTACAATTGACAAGTGGAATGATAAACTACATAGTTACATATAATAATAAAATATTCACTCAGTTATGATTTTGTTAATATCTTTGTTACCTTATCGGGTGAGCCTAGACTGTTTCAAATGATTTTCCTGGATTTTGAATGGCCAAGAAAGCCACCAAGTGCATCTGAAGAAGTAGATTTTAGTCTACGAAACCACATGCTGCCAACTTCTTTCTTTGAGAGAGTCGCAAAGGTGCTATAAGATTTCTCTACATACTGATTCTACAAACTTACACGGCTATCTGCTTTATCACACTAGGGGGCAAACAGGATTTAAATGAGAGTTAAATGAGAGTTAAACAGGAAATGCCCTATGTTTATCGCAGGACATTTCCTGTTTAACTCTCGTTTAACTCTCATTTAAATCCTGTTTGCCCCCTAGTGTGATAAAGCAGTATGTCTTTGAATTCCAAAAAAAGGGGATATCATGCTAAAGCCAAAATAGAACCCACTGAGAAACAAAATGAAGGATTCATTTCTTAGGACCACTAACACATGTGGAATTGTGTGTTGCTGTTATTGTTTTTAACATTATAAAGTAGCTCACATCTGCACACGCAGTATAGCCTAATAAGAAATGAGCACGTTCAGTAGCCCTGGAATACTGGGTGTTAGTTGCAAAATGGAAATGGACAGACCAGAGCTGGGCAGATGTGGAATGTCCAGGTTGGGGTCTTGGCATCTTACCAGCATCCTAGCTGGGTACATTTTGTTGCAGAAGCCTCTGGCATCAAATATACCAAAGGCAACTCTGAGATGCTGAGGGTCAAGGGAGGAAGAGTAGGAAGCAGCTTTTATTGGGGGAAAAATTCTGTTGAAAGCAACCATCCACTTGAGATAAAAGGAAAGGTAAACATTACTGTTATAGCTACCATCACCATCATATAACAAAAATAAAATGAGATTGAAATCTATCCATTTAAGACCAGACTTTCCCAGTGTTATGGCCTTCACAGAATCATCTGCCTTGACAAGGACATAACATTCACTGCTGAGGTCTGTGCAAAAGTCACCAACTATGCTAGAATCTATGCTTGTTAACTGTCTACGTTTGGGTATGACAAGGCTGTATATTGCTAATCTTTTGAAATGATACTATAACAACTGCCTGTTAGAGGTACCAACCTAAATATGCCTATACTCAGTAATGGATAGTTTGTGCACAGTCCTTAGAATTTAGGCAAAGAATGTGTTTATTCATGTACGCTTTTTGAAACACTTCCCTACCTTTTCCCCTTCCCACATCAGTTAGGTGTCTATTCCTCTGAGTGTATTCATCCTCCATTTTGGAGTCTGCAGTTCTCTCCCTTTCTTCCAAGTTTGAAGAACACTTGTTACAGACAGTGGCATCTCTAGGAGGTGTGATGATGTAGCCCACACTGGTGACACCCCTGAAGAGGGGTGACACCCAATTGGGGCCTCCTCCACCCCGTGCCATGTTGTGCTGTGCCGCCCTTTTCCTCACGGGGAGGACAGGGCAACATTGAAGGAGGCTGCATGCACTGACCCCAGAAGTCCCACCCGCACATCAGGTAACACCAGGTGCAGGAATGCCATTCATTACAGAGCCACTCACCATAATATGAATCTTATAAGTAAAATCACTTCATGTAGTTTTAAAAAAGAAGACTAAGAGCTGGAATAGATGGCCCTGATGGGGCAGCTTAAAGCTTTTGCTTCCAAAGATGGATTGGGGCCACAGCAACCACAATCCAGGCCCCAATCCACTTTGAACCTGGCTGGAAAAAGAGCGGCAAAGATCCACTTCTTCTTTGGCTGTGAAAAAGCTGGCTTTTTCCAGTCTGGCCAAAGCAGGCTTTATGACGCCCTGGTGACGTGTGGCATATGCCAATGGAATGTCATGAGGCCACTCACATGTAAATGGCCAGGGTGGCTTCTGGTCAAAACATTATGCCCCAAAGCAGCCCATATGGCAGTGTAAAAGGGGCATCTGTTCAGTCCCTAAACTTGCTTTATTTCAAACCATTTTGATTTGTAGCGTTTCAATATTATGAAACATTCTCACATTCTCTCAGCTTCAGAGGGTGGAATGGCAACTCCCCATAAAGAAACTTGTCAGGAAAACCTTAAGGTCACCATAAGTAAGAAATGACTTGAAGGCACACAACAACAACAACAACAACAAGCCCCTGTTTACAGGATGTGATGGTGGTATGTGAGATACACTACTATTTCTCACATTCTTCAACACTGCCTATGTTATTTTCCATGTAAGTGATGGAAAAGAACTTGCAGGTCAAAACATGTCCATGGTGCATAGATTTTAATCTTATTTTGCCTATATATATGTATGATAGCAATGTCCATTAATCTTTTATTTTAAACATTACTATCATGCCAATTCTGAACCCAACTTAAAAAAACAAACAAACAAACAGAAAATACAAATTTACAGCAAAGACCATCGTAAGCTGCAGTCATACAGAAATGGAAATAACTGGAGAAAAATAAAGAAACTCTGTCATTACAAACAGGTGAAGCAGAAAAGGACAATGTTTACTATTCAACAGAAAAGTAGAAGCAAGGAGCTAATCTTCAGAGAGATACCTTGTCGCTTCATCACAACACATGGGACACTGGTATTTAATTTGCAAAGCACTTTATCACTTAAGGTCTTGTAGGGAGACAGGCACACAATGAAAGACAAAAAGGTGATACTTTTTAGTGTCAGATTCTTATCAATGTGTAGGGGCTCGTTCAGCATTTTAGTCAATCCTTCCTACTTTTTCCAGCTTCCAAAAATAACCAGCCATTTAATCAACACTGCTTTGTTCCAGAACTGAACCTTCTTGTGGCATTAAGTGCTGCAGAGATTAATCACAGCAGAAGACAGTAACACAAAATATTTTAGTGTAATAAAACACAGAGACATTCCTTGAGATACCAGAGTATTTGGATCTTAAGAAGTTTCTTTTCAGTTGTTAATGGAGTTGAACTTCTATTATCTGTCTTTTAGTGCTCTTTCTCTCTAGTCCTCAGATGACCAGTAAGGGGATTTATTTATTTATTTCAAGGATTTATATCCCACCTTTCTGGGATTCATGGTGGGCTTGGCCTCTGCCTGCACAGAAATCCCTCAATATCATCTTAACTGACAACATCTCATACAGAGCGTAGGCCTTTGACTCTAACTTTGTCATCATTTTTCTCCTTTATGATTTTTAACATCTTTGCCTGATGAAGAAATCAGTAAAGCATCAAAAATTCACATAATGTATTTGGAATTGGTCCAATAAAAGTAATGCTGCTTGTAGACATCCTAATGACATTAATTACATGCATTTCATGACCCCAAGCACCATTTCACCTGTAATTTGACCCCATTTATATGATGGCTTATTCATTTTGAAAAACAGGAAGATATTTTAAAACTTCCCTTTGTTTAAACTTGTATATTTGGCAGTCTTATTTATAGCTTAGACATGGGAGTAGGGCACAGATGTATATTAATTGCACATAAATTAAAAAGCACATTTGATACTATTTATCTATGCCACAGGTTTGCAGTCCAACCTATACATTTCATCACTGTGTCTGTCCTGTTTGCCTGTCCCTCTTATTTCATATACAGATCTTTGCATCTAAAGTAAATTTCATCTTCATACAAAAAGCTATAATCCAGGACCCTAGTTGTCCTCTTATCATGATGTTCCTGTTAGGGGTCTTCTCTCTCCCCACTGTTGTCACTCACCTGCAACCCCATTAGTTTCTCTAATCTCCGCACAGAAAATGCCAGAAAGATCTGTCAGAGAGAACATGCCAGATGTTCCTGTTTCTCAAACAAGGGCTTCTATACACACTGCACAATTATAGCACAACAAGTGTCATGGTAACACCCTATGAAATCCTGGGATTTTGAGTTTAGGGAGCATTTGGAATCCTAACCTATGGAGCTCCTCTGATGTTTCTGACTAACTGCTAATCCCAGGATTTCATAGGATTTTCCCACGTCAGTTAAAGTGAAATCATAGTGTTACAATTGTCCCTTGGAAGAGGGTTCAAGTTCTAAATTTTTCTGCACAGGGGTACAGAAAAACACTGCTCAAGAAGTAGAGCCTTATCTAGTAGGTTGTGACTCAAAATGGTATTAACAGTGCCATTGGCTCTAGTAAAACACCCAAGACCTAAGCACCCCAAATGGACACAAGAAAACACATCTGTCCAATGTCCTCAGGTATGACCAACAACGTAGCCACATTACTGGAAAAGAAGCTTTTCCCAACTTGGAACAAAGAAAAGTGTACAATTTGCTTTATTATATATTGATCTCTGTGGCACAATTATCATTTTAGACATTTAGATGTCAAAAATAATATTTGGCCCACTATTCCAAACAGAAGCCGTCTTAAATTGTAACAGTGTCTGCATGAAAAGTAAGTTGTCTCTAGAAAGAAATGGGTGGGGAGTAAGGGGTAAAGAAAACAGCCCCCAGAATAGAATGAGAATGCCAAGCCTGTGCAAGTTTCTGCTGATAGCATTTACAACACAAAGAATCACAAACTTCTGGCTTATGTTTCTTGCAAAGCATTTACATCAAGACTCTTGAGAGATAAGCTTGAAGATGGGTATGGGGATTATAAAGGAACTCCTGATCCCACATTACTTTGATGTGACACAACTGTTCTAGAGTTTGTGATGCAATTAACATTTTATTACAGAAGCTTTTTGTCTCCAGCAGTGTAACAGCAGCCGGGCCATCTGGGTACATTCATCTCATGCAGAACAATATGCACTCATTTCTTAACACGCAAGTTCCAATGTATTCAGTAGGACTAACTCCCAGGCACATCTGCATAGGTTTACAGTTACACATAAGATGATAAGGGGTCTGCTAAACTTCTCCTATTGTTCTAGAGTAGTATTTGCTGTTGATGATGTGTGCCCTAAAGTCATTTCTGATTTATGACAACCCCAAGGCAAACCTATCATGGGATTTTCTTGGCAAGAGTACTGACAGAACAAAAAGAAAAGGGCATGCACGGCAATGTTAAGCAAGGAGGGGTTTAGTTTGCAAAGCTGAGAATATAGAAGAGAGATCATCCCCACTATGCACATCAGTTCTTACACTTAACATGAGAAGGGCAAAGGCAAAAACCAAAGGAATAAGAGATGGATTTGGTGGAGCAAAAAGAAAAGAGGCCCTAGCTCACGAGAGTGAGCAGAATAGCCCTGGGCCATATGTGCCCTCATCCCATAGGCTCTGTTGTGACCAGACTTCCCCAGACTGTCAGACATTTCTGACACAAAAGGCTAAATATACTCTCTTTTCTATTTTGTTTTGTTTCAAACAGAAAAAGGGTGACTATTCTCTCCTGGAAGTCTTCAGATGTGACAATTCACATTTTAAATAGGTTGCAGAGCCTCACTGCACTGTTAAAAACAAACATGCAAGCAAAACAACTACCTTTCAATACCAGAAATGGACTTCTGGATGATTTCATCACGTTGGGCATTTTTGGAGGAAAATTGGTTGCCAGATATGTTACACTTACTCACCTTTGCCTTCAATGATCTCAAAACCCTCACATCAAGTAGGGGTGCTATTAAATATTTAGGTTACTGCAACCCAAATTGGATGGAAGTGAAAAGTAAAGATATATGTAAGTCCTGTAACATAACACTTTTGATAGCAGCAGCACAAAAGTTGTATCAATACATACCTTATATGAGCCCAGTTATGGGTGGGAAATCTATTTATAGTTGTCTTTTGGACTGTTGAGTTCTGATCCACACATTTCTCCAAGACTTCAAAGCATTTCAAATAGGAATTTGTTGAAACTATATTTTTGGAAACACGATTTCCTGAAATGCATGTTACTGAAACTATATTTTCCAACCCTCTCTATGGGATCAGTTGGTTTTGGGAAGATTGCTTTTTCATCTTCCCTTTGTTTTCAATGATTAATTAAAATATTCAAACTTGAGTGATTGAAAAGGCAAGCTTAAGAAATGTGACAGGAAAAAAGAAATACTCTTTCTCTAACCATAGATAATTGTACACAGGGCAACATGTCAAGCCACAGAAGGATGCTCTGGAAGATATTCAGCCATTAAGTCAACATAAATATAGTGAGTGAATGACTATATAGAGTACATGGTTGTCACACAGCAGTTATCCCTCAGGGAAAGCTACATTTAGAGTTTATTAATAGGGAGGTCAGCATGGTTGTCCACACCCAAACCACCAAGAAAATTATATCTAGTACTATCAGTCAATATGAAATTACTACAATTGAAATCCAAGAGCTCCTACTTTTGTGCAGGTAAAGGCTAAGAAGAGAAAGACTGAGCCAGACACGAATAAAAGTATTAAATGTGCTATATGTTTATCAGAAATGCATTCTCCCTGATGTTCCTTCTGCACCTCAATTAAAGGTTATTCCACCGTATAGTTTAGGGATGTAGAAAAGAGACTTCATTTTGTGTTAATTTAGATTTTATAGATTTTTAAATAGATTTTGAGGTATCTTTACTCAGGACAGGAAGTTACTGTCAGGACAGAACATAGAGAAATATAATGGTTGCCAAAAGGGGAGTGAAACACTGGGTAAACTATAATGCTAATAAGAAAGAAAATTGACACAAATTCAATCTAGACAATGAGGGACTAGAAATAGTAAAAGCATTTTCATACCTGGGATCAAATATTGATCAGAGTGGCGACTGCAGTTAAGAAATCATAAGAAGACAATGAAAGGGGAGAGCAGCTTTGAGAGAACTAGAAAATATCCTAAAGTTTAAAGACATACAACTGAGCATGAAAATTATAATCATACAAGGCATTGTATTCCCTATTACCATGTATGGATGTGAGAGCTGGACAGGTAAGAAAGCGATAGGAATTCGTTTGAAATGTGGTGCTGGAGAAGACTTCTGAGGTTACTATGGACAGCCAAGAAGCCAAACAAATGGGTCCTAGAGGAGATCAAACCAGAAATCTCTCTGGAAGCCAAGATGACTAGACTCAAGCTGTTATACTCTGGCCTCATCATGAGGAGGCATGAATCACTGGAAGAAACAATAATGCTAGGAAAGATAGAGAGAAGCAAAAAGAGAGGAAAGACATGCTAGATGATAAACTCTATTAAGGAAGTCATGGGTATGGTACTGATTTTTCAGATATAGATGTATGTTTCCAAAATGTTCCTCACACACCTTTGCAGAGGGTTGTTTTGTTTTTGTTTTTGGCTGTCTGTGTGTTTTCCCAAGGGATACAAAGGCTGAGAAATGGACTTTTGACCTGCCAAACTTGCCTATTCCTGCTCTGTTGGCAGACCTGACCAAGTTTGCTCTCTGATGCTGTCACATTCTCAAAGAGTGTCTTCTAACTCTTCAGTGGCTTCCTTGTGGCAGAAAAACATCTCACAAGGGAGCAGTGGAAAGGCAGTAGAAGCTTAATAACACTTCTACTGGAAGGAAATCAGCCAGTGTCAAAAGGCAGTCATCCCATACCTTAAGAAGACAGAATGTTAAGGGAAGTTTCCATTCAAAAGGATGTGAACGAAAGTTAAAAACCCTTCTCTCTGGTCTAAAATGCACCTCGTTAAAGAAGTTACTAGATTGCATTTAGAAAGATGCGAGGTGAAGTTCCAAACCCCTTTCAGGAAGGTAGAAAATGTGGGATGACACACTGGCCGGTTACTCACTCTTGAAGGACAGCATCAACATGATATTAAATGGAGAGTCTTGCTCTTCCAAGTATGAAGCATCAACCCAAAGTTGAAATGGTCAGTCTTTGTTCTTCAGGCAGATGGCATCACCATGAGATGCCACCACGGCCAAACTCTTTCCCTCAGGAAGGCAGCATCACTATGGGGAAACAATGGCCAGTCTTTCTCTCTCATGGAAGCACCATCACCATCAACTACCAATGCTAAGTCTCTCTCTCCTCAAGTAGCCAGCATCATTAGGAGGTCATCACAGCCTCATAGAGAGAGAGGTAGCATCATTGTGAGATAATAATGACCAGTTTCCTGGTCACCATGGACTCTCTCCCTCAGGGAAGCAACATCATCTGTAGACACACACAGAAGCCAGAGCACAGACTCTTTCATGGAGGCAGGAGGGAATACGTAAGCAGATGTGAGGGTGATCTGGCTGCGACATCTGTCACCCCATTGATCGCCAGGATTGATTCAGCTGATCTGGCTGGCTAGGTGGGTGCCCCCTTCCTCCCTCACCACTCCATGTGCGTCCCTCCTGAAGCTGTGCATTCGGTGGAAGAGGATGACCATCCCATATAGAAGGAGTGTACCGTTCTTCAGTCAAGGGTATACGATAGCTGCACTCCCTTGCTAGAACCTCCAAACAATATGTAAGCATATGTAAATATAATTTCCCCCTCTTTTGTTTCAATGAGCAGCAATAGTGTGTGGACACAATAGGACTAGCCTATCTCTCACTGTAATGCAGCAGCATGAAGCATTACAGGGGATTGCCTTAAAAATGGCAGGTATATCAAGGTGGTCTGGCACAAAAAAAAAGCAGGATTCATGAGGCAGAAATAAGGATACTGGCAGCTCTATAAATATACCAGTTGGCCATGGCTGATAGAGCTGGACATAATCTGAGAGATACTTTTTAAAAAAATAACATCTATGGGTTTTGAGTTGATGTCTATCATCAAGACTGCTGACAGTTCAGAGGTAATGTAAATTGTGAAACTGTGAAATAATTTCCATAAATTGGCTGTATTTAATAAACACAACTGTGTTCCAAAAGTATTGCCAAACCAAAAATGTTTTTAAAAAGGAAAGTAAGGGGAAAGTCAAATTTCACAAAGTCGGATTATCTTATCTTAACTTACAAGGGTTGTAGTGGGGAGCCCAGGATGTGTGTCACACTTTATCCACCACTGATATAGCCATTGCTTTTGTTGCATTAGATGAATAAACTGATATTTATGTAAAAATTACAGTAAGTTGAACTTCCAGATGTATGCCTTAAAATCAGGTGTGTTTCTTAGATAGGCTACAAAGTATTATCAAGAAATCAGAGATAGAAAAGCCCAGCAGGGGAAATGCCATGAAAATCTAGGGTAAAAAGGTTCCTCAGCACTTTAGAGACTAGTAGAAGGGGTAGGAGAGGGGAGAGAAGACAAAGCTGATTCTTCTGTTTTCCTTTGTGTTTCTTTTCCTGTTTGCTTTCACTACAGGTGACTACAATGAAGCTATAACCACCTTAACATGAAGTTATTAAAAGATTCTATTTAAACACAATATTCAAGATATTTAAAGAAAAGACAGTGACATTTCTAGAAAAGGGTACATTTGTAAACATTGTCAGTTTCTGTAAGTTACACATACATATATGTGTCCAGTTTGATAAGTCAGTATATTTATTTAAAATATTTTCAAAAGACCTTTCGGTCAATGCCTAAATATGCTGATATACAAGAAAGTTATATTTAGTTCCATTTATTTGTTTTATTAGGTAGATAACAGATTAAATCCAATATTTTAAAGATACAGCACATACCTATGTACAGGTGAGTCATACAATTTCCAGTCTATGTCACATTCATACGTGGAATTTGTGGCTTCATATATTATACATTCATTAATATACTCTGTCCCCTTTCCACGTTAAACTGTAATTTTTTTAAAACAACAACAACAACAACAATCCTCCACCAAAAATGGGTCATTTCATTATTTTAAAATATCATTTTTCTCAAAACACATATTTCGAAATGTATTGTCTCTTAAAATAAACATAAAATAAACATAAAAAATAAAAATAAAAAATAAACATTTTAAAAAGTATTTTCATACTGTTTTTGAGATAAAAATGTGCCACAATTTCCTGTACCTGGGTAAGCCAATGGATGGCTAAGTTATTATTTGCACATTAGTCTGAAAGGTATGAATCAGGTCATTTCTTATCAAAATTCACAAAGACTAAATTCTTCAAGCATCCTTAACTCAAGCATGAATGGAAAAATGTTTTCCACACAGTGAACTCCTCCTTCCCCTCCCATTGTATCATCTTTTCATACAATAAACAATTTGGCCTGGGAATAAATCTTCTTTTGGTTACACACAACAGACTTTAGTTTTGATAACGAAAGCTATATGTTCACTCCCACTCTTCCACTCTCCTTTTCTGGTCCACGTTCTTATATGATGTTTCACACTGTGCCATTCCCATTAACTTGAGCAGCAAATTATGTAGCTACTCAGCGCCCCAGTGAAGTATCAGATTTTGTGATCTGTTGTTTAATGAACACATTTCTCTCATCTACAATGCATCTCACACCACATCCCTGAAGACATTTGTCTCAATATAAGAGATGAGAGCTTTTTTTCATAGGAAAAGACAGCACCTAAACGGTCTATGTTCTCCAAGGCATTTCAACCAAATTGAAACTGACTGTGTGAAGACATTTTTTTCCCTTATAAATTTGTTTTTGGCTGGAGAGGAGAGGTGGAACCATGGCTGAATGGTAGCGCACATGCTTTGTATACACAGAAAGCCCAAACTCAGTGCCCAGTATTTCCAAATAAAAGAGGCTCAGGTTGTAGGCCTAGGAAGAGATGCTTAAGTTGCATAGGCCCTCGGAGGACAGTTGGGACTAGTGGCTAGGCACAGTACCAGTTTAATATTCTATATGCTCAAATTCCCTGAGACAGAATTGAGTACTCTCTATTCTGAGTTAATGCATCAGTCTTTAGGTAACATTTTAACAGAGTAGTAATGTACGCATACATAGGACCACAACTCCAGTTTCACAACAGAATACGATTTTAACCTAACAGAAACGTCACAACCTTCCCACTCTCAAAAGAGAAGGCTTTGCTGCAAAAAGGCAACAGTACAAACATTTAGCAGAATCCAGACTACAACATCACTGCTTGTTCCTGGCAACAGGGAAAAAATGTAAAGGTGGAAGGGCAAATCTGCTTTCTTGGAAAAGATCAGATGACTCAAAGAGTCTTTAACATCCAAAGGACAGATGAAGAGAGATAATCAGAACTGACTGACTGACTGACAAATTGACTGATTTTATTCCTTTCTTATAAAGTCATCCCTCCGTATTCATGGCTTTGGAACTCACAATTTTTATCATTCGTGAGGTCAAGGCTGCCACATGCACATGCACTCCCCCTCCTCTCCATCCCCTCCCTGCCACTCTGTCACTAGCCCAGCTAAGCCAGCCACAGGACGACAGTGAGAAGAAAGAGAGGCAACTTCTTTCTTTCTTTTTCTTTCTTCCAAGGCTTTCCAGGGCAGCAGGAAAAGATTGCCTTTCCCCGAGCCCCTGCTGCCTTGGAAGGGCTTGGGGGAAGCTTCTCCCAAGGCTTTCCAGGGTGGCAGCAGCCAGAGAAAGGGAGAGCTTCCTTTCCATCTTCCTTCTGATGCATCAGAGCTGAGGCAAACTCTCTGAAGCATTGGAAGGGAGACGGGGGAATCTCTCTTCCACACTTTTCTTTCTCCCTACCTCAATGCCAGGGGTGAAGAGAGAAGAGAGGCAAGTGCATACATGCTCTTCTCTAACCCCTCCCTGTTGCTCTGAAATTTTCAAATTCGTAAGGATCCTTTGCCCCTAACTCCCGTTAATACAGATGAATGCTTGTATATTACATTATTGTTTGCTTTAACAACAAAAAGGCTCAGTATGGTTCTGGCCAAGTTTCACTGAAGTTCAGAGCAAGATACATACCCATCAACTTTTAGCTCCAAGAAACATCAAATTAACAGACTGTGACAACACCTAAAGAAAGGGTAGAAGTTTTTCATGCAAAATAAGGATTATCCACTAAACCAAATTATTTGAAAACGCAAGTATATGAGAAGCCGTATCTCCTCCAAAGGTTTTTTTACTAGATAATCAAGTAGCATTCATAATAGTGGGAGGCTCTTAACTATTACTGTAGTTGGACGATATTTCATGCAAGATCTTAATTTTAAAAAATTCAGATAGTATTTTTACATTCCCCATCACTCCTTGTAAGGTTGAATTTGGTGCATGCCAACTTGACTGGAGCCAAAATGGAACTATCAAAAAACAATACAAATGTACCTGCATTGTTTTTATTGTGTGCCTTCAAGTCATTTCTGACTTATGGCGTCCCTAAGGTGAATTTGTCACAGGGTTTTCTGGAGCTGAGAGTATGTGACTTGCTCAAGGTCACCCAATGGGTTTCCATGGGAGAGCAGGGAATTAAACCCTGACCTCCAGACTCATAGTCCAGTGTCGAAACCACTACACCATACAGGTGCTGCATATTCAAGAGGGAAAAAATAGTTATGTATAAGTTCAAAAACCCATTTTCTGAGTTGTACAAATTACTTCTTGAAATGGGAAAATACTCCCCAGTTAAGCTTGCCACCCTTGCCAGAGGGTAAATGCACCTTCATGATGTCTGCTGCCATAATCAACCAGACAGACACATGTCATTTTTGCTTAAGGTTTGACAGTCTCAGCCATAGAATCAACCCTATCGAGTTTCCTTTTCTTTGGACATGTAGCAGGAACCTTTCTTCAGGGAAAAATCTATTCCTTCGACAACTTGCCCCCTCCAAGAAATGCCAGTGTTGAGAATAGCAGGCTATGAAGCTGGAAATTGGGAAGGAATAAGCAACTTTGGTTGGATCTCTGGGCCTGACAAGATTATCATGATGCCCATAGCCCTTAGTAGTAAGTGTTGGTCCAGGATCCATCTCCCACTCTTGTCCACTTGACTCAAACCACAGCTTGGCCACTGGTGTCCATCCCCCACTTTGAATGTTTGACTTTGAATGAAGACCTCCCATGTTCTGACCTGGTCAGTTTTTGTTGAGGTGCTGCATTCTGAGCTCTGTGGGGTAGATACTGGGCCCCAAGCTCCACTCTCATCAGCAGGTCAGGTAGGACTAGGGATTGCTCCTTAGATTTAGGCAGGCAAAGTTAAGGCACTAGTTCAGGCGGCAGTAGGCACAGGACTGGTGACAGTGAACTGCTACCGTCTGATCGCATGTAGCCAGCCAAGAGTCTTCTGCCTGGCCTATTTCAGCCTCCTCTGATAAACTGTGACCTGGTGGGCCATACTTTAATTTGCCCAGCCTCTCCCTTGCCTCTGTTGGCCCTTGGAAGCCTAGCCTATGTCTGGCCAAATCTAAGCTCTCTTGCAGGACACTCTAGTGGTAGAGGCTTCTACTTCTGAGTCTCCTGTAACTCCTTGGCTGTCGTCCCCCCCCCCCCCAAATGCTCCTGAGGCTTTGTATTTCCCTTGCCTCTTCTATCGAGTAGGTAGACCTGAAGCCAGGTGATGCTGCTAGACAACAGACATGTGGCTGCTCCCCTAGAGCCTTATCTGAAATTAAAGGGGCTAGAACTACCGTGGTGATAAGGGAACCCTACTCACTACCCAAAACATTCCTAAAGACATTACTAGGGCCCATTCTATAGGACATCATCAAGGGTCATCCCCAAGTGTTAAGCATTGGCCTTGATATCTCAAGGGCTGGGCTGCTCCTCTACTAGCAGCTCTAGTAACTACCCATCTTTCTAGTAATTAAATAGAGTGTCTGGATGTTCCAGCAGAGGTATTAGAGTACATGGGAAGAAAGTATGTGAGACAGATCAAATGCCTGTATTACAACAGACAGGCAGGCAGACATACACACGGTAATTGGTTTTGTGAAGGAAACAGAACCTTACAAAGTGTTGTACAAAAGTATGTGCATCCATGGCTGGCTCTACCATTAAGTAGAGTCTGGTGGCTTCCTAAGGCAGCTTGCTTTGATTGTTGTTAAAAGGCAGTAAATTTTTACTTTGTTATTTTATCTGGAAGAATAGGGAGAGGAGCTTGCTGAATTTTCTTTTTGATGTTGCAAAGTAACTTGACATGGGTTTGGGAGCCACTTGCTGCTTTATCTCAGGTAGCAAAACGTTTGGGCCAGCCTTGCATCTACTTTTGAGTCACAACATTATCAGTATCTACCATGTAAATCAGGATGTGAATACTTCTGTTCAACCGATTAGATCTACATAACACAGACCAAAGATAATATAAATATGTTATTCCCCAAAAGAGACAGACTATTCATTATGAACTGCAAAGGCTTCCTATCTTTTTTAAGCTCTCTTTGTTTGTGGAAATAATCCATTTTTGTCCCAGGCTAAGATCTGTCAGTCAGAGATTGGTGGAAAAATACTAAAATAAAAAGGACACATTGTGGATTGTATTATAGCACAATAGGCGAATCTGTCTGCATGCAGGCTTCTTGAATTATAGTAGCAATTGTATGCTCTTTACTTCTACCACATTTCTTCCTAGTTTATGTTATCAGTCTTCTACATGATTTACCATAACTCACACTGTACAATCCACTTCAGCCATGCTTCCCATACATACAAACCCTAAAGGAGCTACAACAGAAGGCGAGCTGGTGACTAGATCTATTATCCCCCCATCAAAAAAAAAAAAAAAAAAAAAAAAAAAAAAAAAAAAGAGCCCACCTTGGTTTAAGAGTGTATACTGCCGTTTCTGATAACAGTGTCACTGACCATTATTCTGCAATTACCAATTCAGAGCAGATCTTAGGAAAGTTACTCCTTCCCCAACTCAGTGTGGTTCCTGGCTGAGATGTCACCCAAGGCCAAAAGGACACATCTCCTCATCTTGGTACCAAGCACCAGCTTACTCGTGAGTAAACCAGAGCACAGCAGGGAGAGGGTTACCCAGTCTCTGCACCGGGTGAAACATGCACTCCCTCCCCACATGCTGGCTTGTCCTTTTCCTGATAAGGAAAAGGATGGGACAGTGGTGGGCGGGGGTGTGGAAGCATGCATGAGGGAGTGTGATGACAGCACAGGGAATGGGACTATGTGCGGGGACGGTACATGAAGGCAGTGCGGGGGGAGGGCCTGACCAGGTGTCATCTGCACCCCCCAGAAATGCCACTGCCTCAGCTCCAGATTGTCTAACTCTAAATCAGAATAAGTCTAGGACCCAATTCAGACTTATGGGTTTCTCCAAGCATCCAGGTTCTCCTTTCTGTGGCATCGTTGTTTGGATTCAACTGATTTTATTTCCCACCGCCCATCCCATTCTAAAAGGCTGAAATACTAATCCTTGGGCTCAGTTATCAGCAGAAAGTGCTTTGTGCTGGTACATTTGGGATGCATCTAAAATGTAGAAATAATGCAGTTTGACACCACTTTAACGGCCATGGCTCCATCTTACAGAATCCTGGGATTTGTAGTTTTGTGAGGTACCAGCCCTCTTTGGCCAAGAAGGCTACAGACCTTGCAAAACTACAAATTTCAGGATTCTATAGCCTGGAGTTAGAGCACTTAAAAGTGGTGTCAAACGGCCTTATTTCTACAGTGCAGATGCACCCTTGGTCTTACCTGATGGCCTCTGGTTCCATCTACCACCATAACGCAGCTGCTGAGAAGTTCTCCAAAACTGAAAGCAGCCCTTGGACTGAAAAAGGTTCCTGTATCCTTGACCAAGGTCAATCTTACAAATCTTTACAAACTATGATGCTGCACTCTCTAATTTACCCAAATGTTAAGCGGAAGTAATTTACTCACAAGACCTAATGTATATTCTTATTTTTCAAACTTTTTTGATGCAGAAAAAGGTCATACCTTCATGGCTCACCACCTCATTAATTTTACTTCAAGCCTAAAAAAAGAAGGGAATACTCTCAAGCGAACAGGCCAGCAAGAGGCTCAGAAACTGATTGTGCTCAGAAGTAAATTATTAACAGCCTGAATTCTTGATGTAAACCACAAGGAAATAAGGGCTATAAGCTTTCCTTCAAAGCAGTCTTCAGGTTGCCCTGCCTAGGCAGGGGTCATTATTTTCAGCAGAGCATATACTAATTGTAGTTGCTTGTTACAACTTTTTAAAAAGTAGGCATAATGTGGAAATCTATCCCTTTTGAAGAAGCCTAATTTATGACTCAAGTCAAACAGTCAAGACAGTAGGACAGCTGTAAGGCACTCATCTGCCAGTTAAGCTGCCCCAAGTAACAAATCTTACTGATCAGGCCTCATACATATTATGAGATTCCAAGGGAAAGAAAGGTAAGATAAATGGCTTTGTAAAAAAGAGGTAAAAAAAAGAAAAAACGGAAGTTCTCTACCAGCCTGCACCACAGGAAGAGCACTATCACCCCCATGTCCCCATCGGCAAATCTCTGCTTAAGTCCGTCCAGCAGTTCACCTGCCTGGGAAGTATATCTCCTCAGATGCCAATATTGATAAAGAGCTTGATCACAGATTAGCAAAGGCATATAGTGCATTCGGAAGGCTTCACAAAAGAGTCTGGAGTAACAAACACCTGAGGCGAAGCACAAAAATCAGTGTGTACAGAGCCATTGTACTGTCTATTCTCCTCTATGGGTCTGAAAGATGGGTCACCTATCACCAACATCTACGACTCCTCGAATGTTTTCATCAGCGCTATCTACGCACAATCCTAAACATACACTGGACTATGTGATTAATGTTGCTGTCCTGGAGCAAGCAGAGATCACCAGCATTGAGGCCATGCTACTGAAAACACAGCTGCGCTGGGCAGGGCACGTTTCTAGGATGGAGGACCACCACCTCCCAAAAATAGTACTCTACGGTGAACTTGCCACGGGTCAATGTAAGAGGGGCGCCCCAAAGAAGACTCCCTTGAAACAACATCTCAAGCTTGGCCAAATTGATCACCAACAATGGTCTGCCCTGGCCTCACATCAGGAGGCATGGAGACACACTATCCACAATGCTGTAGCCTCTTTTGAGAACTCACACCAAACAAGTCTCGAGGAGAAACGACAATGCAGAAAGAACCACAACTTGGAAACATCACCCAAGGAGACTTTCTGCTGTGCTTTCTGTAACCGAACTTGTTTATCTTGGATCAGCCTTTTTAGTCATCAACGCGCTTGTAGAAAGCATGGGATGAGTCCTTCCTGAATATTTGTTAGTGAAGAAAAGCCAGAGAGAAAAAAAGAGGCAAAGAGGAGCAAGGAGATTCCTGGCCATGAGAGATGAAGGCTATACTACCCATATGGCATTCAAATTGGTTTCCAATCTATAGCTACAATCCCAAGAGTTCACTTGGAGAGGCACATTTATGACTAAGCATTTAGCATTGATTTCATCCTTTTACTGTGTATGAGTGCATAATATCTAAGTGTTTCATGCCATTTGGGATTGCCACAGCCATCAAATAGGAATCCTGCTGAGAGAATTAGCCATTCTAGGAATCCCATGGACAGAATCACACTCCCTTTCCATTCACACCTGAGCAGTGCAATCCAGTTAGAATTTCAACTGTTCCCCCATCATTGGAGCTTGAAAAAGTTAATATTTGGGATTGCAGTTCCTTGGATCCCATTATGAGCATGGCTTCTGCCTTGCTACGCTTGCTGGGGGATTGTTGGGACTGGAATCCAAACAAAAATAACTTTATTAAGCCTCTGTCATCATCATCCAACATATGCAGTTCTTTCTCTAAGGACCAAACCAGATGACACACAAAAAGCAACACATTGTAGAAACCTGGCCAGCTGGGGTAAGCCCACAGAAGTAAATTTATGGAAGCTATGGCTTGCAATTTAACCAGCAAAACTACCATTAAGAATTCTACTGGCACAGTCTCTTCAAGAGGATACAGCTAATCTTTTACTACTGGTTTTACTTGCCATTTAAGATTTTGGATAGTTTTACTATTGTGTTGGAATTTTGTTTTTATTGGCATATTGTGCAGCACTCCAGAAATAGTTACAGACACTCACTCACCCATTCACCCAGAGGAGTAATAGAACTGTTGGGTTGACTTCCCATAAATTAGAAATCTGAAATCTGAAACACCTATGTTATCAAAGATCTTGATGTTTTGAAACTTTGAGAAATTAAAAGATTTCCCTTCTCTCACAAGACAGGGAACAAGAAAGCAACACTCCCAAATGTTTCCAATATTTTCACAATAAGTTAACAAATAAGATTTACCAATTGTTTGGCAATTAGTACTTCTATTAATGATCCTTTTATGCACATTCTTTTACATCTAGTCAATGGTTTGACTAAAAATATACACTAAATTCCTGGAATTAAAAAGCAGAACAGACAGCGAAAAAAGATGTCTTGATGCTATGATACTGTATCCCTTAAGGCTCTTTGTTGTATGGCTCAGTACCAAATGCATAAATTGCCATACACAGATAATTGCAGCTTTGAAACGTGTTTTAATATTTCTGAAAATTAGCCTACAGTGTGCTTTAAGATACTGATCACTTCCTTGGGATTATAACCAGACATTTCACTCAAGATAAAATAAAAGTGCATTTTACTGGATGTCTTATGAATCCTTTAAAAATTAAAAGACAATATTTATATAGAACTTATGCAGGAAAGGATCTTTCTCATTCTCAACTCTCCCTGAGTTTATGCAATTTTCCTGAAAATACTATCATATACTACTCATCATTCTTTTCTTCCTGTATGTACAGTAGTGCTGGAAAACCTTTGGCCCACCAGATGTTGGTGAGCACCCCCATACCACTTGCTAGCCTGGTTAGGAATGATAGAAAACTGGAACCCAAAAGCTTCTGGGGGTCTTGCTAAATAGCTTGCAGTAACAGTACCAAAACAGACCCTCCCTCTCTTTTCCATTACATATGTGGGATGTCTTACCTTTGCAATGTCTTCCTGAGCTGCTACTAAGTTCAAGTATGATATATTGACCAAATCAGGACCATACACAATTGTAAGCATTCGGTTTTCCAGACGTCCTCCTACGTTCCCTCCATCCAGATGTTCACGGAGCTTTGGATCCTGCAGGGGGAAAAAAGCGAGTAATTAAAAAGTCTGTTTGTATTTTCTGAAAAGCATTTTAATGCTTCAACCTCATGCTAAGATTTTTAAGTAACTGAATTTCTGATAAGATTCATTCTGTATTTGTCAAGACAGTCATGACCCACTCTATGCCCTCACCCTACTTCCACAGAGATGTAAATGAAAAGATTCAGGTACACACTTTTCTAGGGTGATGATTAAGGAAAGGTTGATGAAATTAACTGAATTATTTTGATAAGGTAACTTAGGGAGATCCCCAAAGCAATGTCTCATGCCTCCATTTCTCCTTCCAGCCAACTCTCCACACCTAAACATTCCTGGGTGGTTCCTGAACCATATAGGATGTGCTGCCAAATGTTGGGGAAATCAACAAATCCTTTGGCAGTGTATTCTAAGATATTTTTCTTGTCCTTTCACACTAAATTATTCCAGAGTAGTGTTGGTTTTAATTCTGGAGAGAACTTTGTTTTGCCTGGATGGATAAATAGATTGGGGTTGAGGGAGGAGCACAGCCCAGTTGATTATTCCTTGGATGAATTTTGATACCATTATCTGTGGCAGGAGCGGCCACCTCTGACAGGTTCAAGGGACATTTTTCCCCTGCCCCTGGGACTTTCTGAAGCTATACTGACTTTCCAAAATGCCAAAACAAACATAAATGGTTGCCACTCCACTCCCGGTTGGAAACACATAAAGTAGTTTGGTGGGTGAATGCCATCTATTTAAAATGTACATTGACAAAACTGGAGACTTCCAAGAGAGGCAATGTCACACACACAAAAGGCTGCCCTTGCAGGGATGGTTCAGGAGCAATAAAAACAGCCTTGGCCCCCATGTAGTCCCAGAACAACATTTTGCCTGTCTTTGGTCTATGATAACTTGTTAGATAGTTGTAGGATTGGTCCCTGAATTATACTGTGGGATTTTAGAGTGTTGCCATGGCATTTGAGCTGTACAGTTCTGCACAGTTGCACCTTGTCTCCCATGCTGCTTAATGCTTATACGAAGCTGCTGTGTGTGGACCACATAAGGTGACATATTTTATAAATGGACTCATGTGAGGCTATGGATGTGGTGAACCACTGCCTGGACTCAATAATGGGCTGGAGGAATGCCAATAAACTAAAGCTGAAATCTCAACAAGATTAGGGATGGGTAGATCTGTCAAGCCCATTTCTCTTTTCTTCTTTTGCTCCTCTCCGATTCCATTACATGTGCATTTTTCCCCATGTGAAAATATTTGTATTTATTTTATTCACATTTGTTATGGATGTATGCTGCCACTGACTAAAGGTGTTTTGGGTTTATTTTAGAAATGCATGCAGTGGTTTTGGCACATTTTTCACATGCATGCATGCTTGTTGTTGAGTGTGTATGTATGTGTATGATATACATGTGTATGTATGTCTGTCTATCATCTATCTATCATCTGTCTATCATCTCTCTCTCTCTCTCTCTCTCTCTCTCTCTCTCTCTCTTTTAAGGGTATACAGCAGAAGTCTAGAAAAGTAAAGATTTCCAATTGCAAACTGAACTCAATTGTCAAGTCAGTCTTTGAATAATTTTTGGAATATCTTCTACATGGAAAAAAAGGACTGACCCAAAGTTAGTAAATTTAGGCAAGCATAGGCTAGAAGCTTTGGGAGGATTCTAGTTAAGTAATTTTATTCTTGCAGATAGGCCCATTATGAAGCCATCTAAATTCTTCTAATTTTTTCTTATAATTGATAACTTTATTGTCATTACACTAGATTAGTTTTATACCAAATTAACATTTTAATTAATAT
This sequence comes from Urosaurus nigricauda, assembly GCA_034509955.1. NCBI lineage: Eukaryota > Metazoa > Chordata > Lepidosauria > Squamata > Phrynosomatidae > Urosaurus > Urosaurus nigricauda. Next base: position 220,045,509 of record JAOEGL010000001.1, read on the forward strand.
TACTGTTATCACCTTGATCATTTATAACTCAAGAATTTGTCTCCCTCTCTTTCTTGGCAAGACAATTCTGATACTTCAGCTGGTAACCATCTGCAGCTATCCAGTTGCCCCTGGGGGCCAAGCAATCCAAACATATAATATCGATTTTTATATCAGCCGTGTCAATTCCTAGCAAGTTTCTGGGTGACCGCTAACTTAAAGTCAGAAATAGCTTGAGACCAGGATATTTGAAGGACTACATATATCCATACAAGCCTGCTCAGCCATTAAGATATCTCCTTGAGGTTATACTTATAAATCCATCAGTGAGGTCAAGCAGGCACAAGACAAAGCCATTTTGTTAAGGCCTCAGTACTGTGGAATTCTGTTTTACAGCCAGTAGTTTGTTCCCCACATTATTATATCAGGGTTTGAACCTCCACTTGACCATGGAAACCCCCTGGGTGAGCTTGAGCAAGTTTATATTCTCCCATCCTCACAGAATGTTTAAGGAAAGCAAGCTCCCTCTGAATAAATCTTACCAAGAAAATGTCGTGATAGGTTTACTTTAGGATCGCTGTAAATCAGTGATGGTTGAAGGCGCAAAGTAACAACAATAACAAGAAAAAGCTGGTTGTTCCCATCTGCTTTTATTTACTTGCAGTTGGTTCTGGGGTTTAGATCATTTTTAAAATAAAAACCTGTTTTTGCTTTTATTATTCTGTCTTGATGTGTTTTTAGATGTGAATTGTTTTTAATGCTAAATTTTATTTATTGCTTTATAACAATTTTAGCATGAAAACCATTTTGGGAAAGCTTTATAAACACACACACACACACACACACACACACATATATATAATCCAAACCTGACATCTTCCTGCCCAACAAGTTTTTTTAGGCTGCACATTTCAGAAGTTCATTTAAACTAACCTCTCCTCCAACAACAAGAGGACAACACTGTGTCTCCATCAATTCTGTGAGCCACAATTCCTAAGGGAAACCAAGAATCTAATCATGGCTTACAAAACTGGTTTTCATGACACTGAGCTGCCCTCAACACAGCCCATGTGACCTTCTGAAACTGTGTAATGCCCAAATGCTGGCCAAGTCAGATTTGTTCTGTGTCAGACTTAAAGATTAATAACTAAATTGCCTTTTTTTTTTCCTACCGAAATTGAGGGCTTTATTAAAAGCTCAAGCAATGATTTATTTTTACATACATTTGTTGTCAGCAAGCCAGGCAGAAGAGTTCCCCCAAATGCAATTCAATACCCTTTTCTGTTAACCTTGCCAAAGATTCAGTACTAGCTTTGCAAAAGAAGGGTAGGGAGAGACAAGTAAACACACCCATTTCCTATATAATTATCCCAGTGGGATAATTATGAATTCTTCCCAATACCTCAGAGTAAACTATATGGGTTTTGTGATCCTTTCTTCCTTTGACTGCTGTTTGATTACTTTAGTTAATAGCTTTCACTGAAAAATCCCAATCAAGAGAAACAACATCTTTCAATGTTATTTTACAGGTGTGTTACTAATACTCCAGCCTAAGGAGTTTATCACACAGGAGGAATTTCTCTCAATTTTGAAAGAAATGAAAGTGGGGCCAATTCGGAATTGAGTGAATTCGCTCATTCAGTGAATTTACATGATTGCGTATTGACACCGCATCGTGTTTGGAACTGCCCAAAATTGCTTCCCAGTGCCTGAAATTGCATGTGATAGTTTCTCATGCAATAACGTGAAACTCCACGATTGCTTTCGGAAGGACTTCCCATTGCCCAAAAATGTGAGTGATCAGCTTTCACGCAATAATGCAAAACCTCATGATTGTATTCAGATTGCCATTGGATTATACTTCCAATTCCTGTCATGTGATAAACTCCTAAGAAATGTGTATAGAACATATTAAGCCAGAACAGTTGTGAATGTGGTGTGCATTTCCACATCAAGTAGCATCTTGAGGGACACATGAAAAGCAACACTAATAGGAAAAAAAAAAAGGAAGGAAGGAAGGAAGGAAGGAAGGAAGGAAGGGCTGTGCAAATGGTCCAATATTGATCACAAAGGGATCACAACAGTGGAGTAGCACATTAAAGTATCTTGAAGCTAAAGTCAAGCTGGCAATGATGTGGCAATGCTCTGTCTGGACTATTCAATTTCAAAGTGCATGTGGGTCTTTCCATGAAAGCCAGGATTTGTTCTTGACTTATGTAGCCTGGGTGGTTTGAAATTTTCCACAGTTGGTCTCCCAGTCTCAGACTACCAATATAAAGCAAAGGAAGCAAAATGAATGGCTCTGTCCATATCCAGAAGATCACACTGCAGAGTTGAAGATGACCTCTAGAAGATAGTGTTGAGTGGTTTTTTGTTTTGTTTTGTTTTGTTTTGTTTGTTGCTTCATTTCAGTGTCTGTGTCCTGCCTGAAAAGAGCAGTCCATCCTGCAATTTGTCTGCTAAATGGATCTGGAAAAGGAACATACCTTAGGGCCTGGACCTTCATCTCTAGTCCTGAGGTGGGGAGAAGGAATCTCTGGGTGAAAGAATAGCCTTGAAAGGGATATATGTATAGATTTCCCTCATTTGTTAAATGTGTGTTTTTTTTAATTGAATGACATACTCTGTACAACTATGTTTGATGCCTAATTACATTAGCAGGAACTGCCTCTTAGATCAACACCACAGGCTGCCTCCTGGATCATTACAAGAAGTCGTTCCTAGGCTTCAGAATATGACTCTGACATTAGGCAGCCCTAAGTACATCAGTCTCATCATCACTTACAGCTGGGAAGGAGAGCCACTACCATCCTGAATAAAACATAATTCAGTGTGTGGGGGTTGAATTCAACATACTTCAGTTCCCATGTCTACTGCCAAAAAACTCTGTGCCTGTTGAACACTCTTATCTATGGACCAGCTATCAGATAAAGCCTTGCTACTGTTACAAATGTATTCAGATACCACAGTTACATCTAATTGCAGATCCCAGCCCTACTGCACACACACACACACACACACACACACAGTTTGCAAAATTGTACATGAGGGTGAATTTCGTACAGAAAAATAACCAGTCTCATAGCCAGTGGGGAAATTCATTTATGTGTACATCTCAAGATAGAGCAAATTATAACATTTATCCATAAACAAAACAACTAGTCTGTGAAAAAGTTGTGGGAGGAGGCAGAGAAGGCATTGCTAACATTTGGCTGGTGCCACAAAGAATGAAATAAAAGGCAGCACACACAGATCTGCCAGTATGCCCTTAATATAGTGAACCAGTTGGCTGTCTCAGTGTGTTCTCAAGGCATCCTACTGATTTATCTTCCCCATGATTATTTGACTATTTTGCAGTGCTGCTGAACTGTCTTCTCAGACTTTGCCACAAGGAACACATGGTGCTGGCACCAAGCAGTGCTAGGCGAGGATTACTTTGGTGTAATTTTAATGTAACATGCATCTGCCTAACCTTATGTGAGTGAGTGACTCACTGAATATATTATCATTCCACCTGACAAAATTGAAATGCTACTCCAGCTGGAGTCTTGACACAAAAAGGCACACTTGTGGAGACAGACCAAGGCAAACGCTGCAGGTATTTTGAACTAAATTGACATTTTCAGCTGTCCAACATTCTGAAATAAGGTTGGTTGTATTTGATTTTAGCAGATGCAACTGTTCATAGGAAACTGCCCAGAGAACATTATTGACTCAAGTTGTTTGTCCACAGCAATGCAGAAGGCCTACAGCTCTTCAGTTTTTAAAAACTATTTTGCTTTTGAAAAAGTGCACTACTACAAATCAAACTTCAGAAAACAAGATAGCATGACAAGGTCACAAAATTCATCTGGGCAAATCTGTCCATGAAAAACAGCCACATCAACATGCTGGGCAAACAAAAAAAGTCTTCGGTGAAGTCAAAAGCTTTCATGGCTGGTGTCCATAGTTTTCTGTGGGTTTTCCAGGCTATGTGGCTGCATTCTGGAAGAATTTATTCCTGACATTTTGCCTGCATCTCTGGCTGGCATCTTCAGATGATGGTGGCATGGAAGTATGTGGGGAATATATATGTGTGTGGCTGTGTGTGAGACCCTTGGTTGGGAGGAAGTGTTTTATATGTTAATCTGTGTGTTCATCTGTTACGGAATGGCAAGACCTCAGAGTGGGAGGATGTGTGACTATTTAACTAGCAATCCATTGTCTGCTGGGAAACCCCCTGGCCCTGGGTGGTGTTCATTTGCATGAACTGAGTCTTGTTTTTGGTGTTCTTCAGGACTGGTAGCCAAATTTTGCTTATTTTCAGTGTTTCTGCCTTCCTGCTGAAATTGTCCAAGTGTTTGTGATTTTTCAGTGGCCTCCCTGTGCATTCTGACCTGGTATTTGATCTACCATCAAAAATGTCTTGTAGCTGGTTCTAAGAGATGCCTTCTGGTAAGGATATTCACTACAACCAAGGAAATCCTCTCCTTGATCACCATCCATTGAATTTCAGAGGCTGAGGGAACATAAAGGAGGAGCTCTAATGGTGAAATCAAAATGCATACGCCATGAGAACTACAGTGGGTCCCTGGTATTTGCTGGGGTTTGGTTCCAGAACCAAAATCATGGGTGGTCAAGTCCCATTGAATACAGTGGTGTAGTAAAATGTGTCCCTTATATAAAATGGCCACATCAAGGTTTTCTTCTGGGAATTTATATATTTTTTTAAAAAAAATTCAAGCTGTGGGTGGCTGAATCTGTGGATAAAGAATCTGTGGATATGAAGGGCATCTTGAAGTACATGTTACGTCAAGAGGCATAATTACAGTTGTTGAAAAACAAGAGACGAAATGTCTACTGGCCTCATATTCTGCTTCTGGGCATCCAAGAAGCATTGTGACAATTAGTGGAAAGAAAGGCTGACTTGGTTTGATCTAACACAATGCTTCCTACATTCTTATGTAACAAGGTATGTTCAAGATAGGTTTAGGTGATGGAAGATGATTTTAGACCCCCAGGTTCAAACAGCTTAGGGTTTTGAATTCTTTGTATAGCTCAACCAGGGCTTGACAAACTTAAATTGGTTTATTGTTGATAATGATGATAATGATTATGTTATTTTAATTTTACTATCCCCATATACAGAAGTGGACATTCTAAACAACAGCTCCTGTGCATATCGATTACAAAAATATTTTTGAAGACTGAAATCTGAATATTTTTGAAGACTAAAAAATACATGCTAACACAGAGAGAATGACAACATGCAAAGGAAGATCTAGGGTGATGGTAAAGAATGGTACCTGGCCTGCTAAAATTGATCTAAGAATTTTCTTATTTTGATGCTAGGCTGTTATCTATTTGATATCAAGCAAATGATCAACAATAAAGAAAACCAAAATGCTCTAGAATGATACTTTAAAATCATAAGCTAAAAGAGATGTAAGTTGGACAGAAGAAACCCTCCAAATTTAGAAGTATATCAGCTTGAGCCAGCTTTCCTAAAATAAGTGGTTCTGATAGTTAAATAATTAAATAAGCTTTCACAAGCATTATTCAGCCTGTAGTATGAAGGGTATATTTTTTTAAAAAATATATGTATAATTCAGCCTAATGGAATATAACATATTACCAGTGGGTAGAGACATCTTGTAGCACCTTTCAGACTAACTAAAAGAAAGAAGTTGGCAGCATGAGCTTTCATGTGAATATTACCAGTGGGAATAATCTTGAGGAAACATGATGTGTAGGTAGCTCTCTTAATCCGCCAGTAGTTCATTTCAATGTATAAATGAACAGTCATAATGTGCAGTCATAATGAAAATGAAATATTGGTTTCCCACCTCATCTCTTAATACTGACTGATTGAGAGTCCTTGCCACTTGTCAACTTCTTCTGGATTCTGCCTGGGGTCATTTTTATCAACTTCTAGTAATCCAATTTATGATAATAGTTAAATCATACAGGCCAGGTTAACATCAACTCTCCACTTAATTTTAAATCTTGGAGTTCTAGGATATATACATGGGGCTGAACAGGCTCTTTTGGTACATTTTAGGCTTTTTAGTATTAATACATTTCTCTTAGTAAGAAACACAGACATAGCAACATCTGGGCACTTCAGCTTCTTTCCATTCCATACCATTACATGTAAGGTATCTTATATTAAGTCATATAACCATCATATACATCTAATTTTTGTCTTAATACTAACATAATTATGCATGATGTAGTACAATCTTATCTTTTACAGAAAGGGTTAGTCTTCCCAAGCAAGTCTTGAATAATTTTTACTATATGAAGAGAGATGTTGTAGCACTTTTGAAACTAACTGAAAGAGAGAAGTGGTAGCATGAACTTTCATAGATTTCAGTCTACTTCCCGAAATGCATGAAAGTAGACTGAATCTACAAAAGCTAATGCTACCAGCTCCTCTCTTTCAGTTGGTGTCAAAAGTGCTACAAGATCATTTTATGTACTGATTTTCCAAACACCTATGTCTTTGATTTCTTGCTACATAAATAGTATGTAGGCATGTAGGCATCAAGGACCACTTTGGCCTATCCTTACCAGTATCAGCATTTAGGACAACATGCCAGGGCTTTCAGATTATTAGGAATGAACAGATGTGAAAGACAAGTTCCTTGCCTTCTCTTTCCCACATTGGAGGCATGCTGAGCAGCAGCCTAATTTATGACTCTGACTAATAGCTCTTTTAATCTCTTCTGATGCCCACTTGGTGCTTTGGTTATCTATTCAGAAGCCTATGTGTCCAGTACATTTGTCCAGTATACATCACTCTTTAAAAATATTCCACACTACCTGGTCACCAGATGTCATCTAATGAAGCAACCTGGATGGTTGCTGTATCTCTTTACATGTCTTAAGGGAACATTTGACAGTCTTCCCAGATTTGAACAAGATTTGTTTTCTTTTTTTATTCTAAGACAGAAAAGTGGCACACAGCCATGAATCTTATGCTTCCTATTCTACCATCAATAGGTTTTGGCAGGTTATATGTCCCTTTTTGCTGTTACATAAGCAAGCTGAGAAATTGCTTACTAAAATATGTATTATTTGCATGTATGCAAACAACTCAATCTGGGGTCATGCATTGAAAAAACATAATATATACTGAAAATACACACAATTCTATTTTTTTCCGTATCCCTTCTTTAACTCCTTTTTGCGTTGCAATTGTGATGTATGAAGCGCCAGCTGTTTAGTTGCTGTACACCCACAACATCATCACTCCGCACGAGCCATCTGTACGGCGCAGGCAGAGCCAGGACACCCTCGTCATGTGCTAGGGTTGCGGAGCATCTATTGGCTCCGCTCCTGGGCACCCCAGCACGTGACAGGGGTGCCCTAAAGTGCCCGTCTGTATTGGGCCTTAGTAATTTTTGTTGTTGCTGTTGTTCAAGGACCACTGTTCTGACATACAGTATAGGCACTCTAACTGACTTATCACACTAGGGGCAAACAGGATTTAAACAAGAGTTAAACAGAAAATGTCCTATGTTTATCACAGGACATTTCCTGTTTAACTCTCGTTTAACTCTCGTTTAAATCCTTTGTGCCCCCTAGTGTGATAAAGCAGTTACTATTGTTATCGTAAGCTTGTACACATTAATGGGCTATAAATAAAATCAAAGGCACTGACTTCAGTACAGTTCTTACCCAAACCAGAATAGACCCATTAAATCAATGGGAACTTGATGAGTAAACATTTATAGTTTGCAGAGCAATGAATGTGTGTTTAACCCATTTCTACCATATTTATCACACACACACACATGCGCGCGCACACACACACACATTTACTCTAAAATTAATATAAAGAATGCCAAGTTATTCCTTTCTACATCTACATAGCAAAAATTCCTGAAGATTATTAAAATTGCATGAGGGGAACAATAGGGTTGGGCCCATTGGCTCCATCCACTCTTTCAAGATCCTGTCACTCAACCATGTTTTCTGTAATGGGTTGGAGGAATACCTTCTGCAGCAAGTTAGTTGTACTCATATAAGTCGCTATTGGATTTAGAACCTGGACTGAGTGAAGGTCCAGCAAATTCCCCACAGAAGACATTACCCTTCCAATGTCTAGGAGGGCAATCTCAGTGCCAAGAATGGGAGAGAGCAAGGTCAACTAGCTCAGATCCTGCACTAACTCTCACTTCACTGGAAGTGAGAATGAGAGAGAGAATGTCACAACAGCCCTTCATGAGAGACTGGTGGCTTTGTATGTGTATGCAATAGCTAGTTTTATATTTGCTTTAAGTAGATTCTGTTATCTCCCTTCAATAAAACAATTTAACCAGAAATAGTTTTAAAATGCAGTATTAGGCAGTATTGAGAAGGGAGAAATATGTACATAAATTATGTCTTGCAGGGAAAAAAAATAATGTATTCGTAGGCACACAGATTCATCAGCTGGCTGCTTTCACACAATATAATAAATATTTAAGTGTCAGCAATATAAATATTTACACCAGTTATTTACAGCTGCCAATAGACTTGCATGCAGTCCAGCTAATTAAATTAACTCAAAGTCCAAGGACAAAGCTCGAGTACTTCCATTCCTTAATGAATATTTCTAAAGGTATAAATTTGAAAAATCATTAATTATTGCTGGTAGTAAAATCTGAGAGCCAATGTGATATAATGGTTAGCGTGCTTAACTAGGATTCTGGGAAACCCGAATTCAAATCTTCACTCGGTCACGAAAAACCACCATGTTACTTTTGAGAAAGTCACATTCTCTCACCCACAGAGGAAAGGAATGGTGGGGACTGGCAAATTTCCTTTGAAAAAAAATTGTCAAGAAAACACTTTTAAGTTTGCCTAAGTGTCAACCATAAGTTGGAAATTACTTGAACAAAGTAAAATCTAAAGATTTTTCCCAGTTACAGGAAGAAGTATAAGAATACTAGATAAAGAATTCAATAGCCTTGTAAGACAGTCCACAAATTGCAATTTTTATGTAGTGGGAACTGTGATTAACATTTTTATTCTATGTTTGCCCCAACAAAGGCTAGATGTATTTGCAAGGGCAAAAAAGAGCTATGATTGAAGACTGAGAAATCTGATATCTTCTTTCATTTGTAATGGGATTGTGAAATAAAGGCCTTTTTATTCAGTGATTCTGAAAAACAAAACAAAAAAGATTATGAATATCACTTGAATAATTGGCTCTGAAAGCTTAGCCTTGATGATTCTGGATAAGTTTTCTAATTATAATTTGCTCAGTATTTAAAGAATTTATCTTGGTATTAGAAACACAAACTTGCATTTGTCTGGGCTTTTGAAAAATGGAAATGACCCTTATTATCTGCCCAAGTTCAATGTTTTATAATGGGTAGGTACTCAAAAGTCTATTAGTGAGTGGCAGAGGCTTTCTTTTTCTAGTCAACAACCATTATTACAATATGACCATTACCACAACTAGACCCAACAAAAGCTAACAACACACTGCAAAACATTTACACAACCATCAGGCAATTACCATAAGCAGGGGACATCCATTTAGGATTTTCCAGCATCATCTTTCTTAATCAAAGACAAAGTCTGAAGCTATTTTTTGTGCAGCTGCTGTACAAAAACCTTCACTTTATAAGCCACGGCAACCCCCATCCGCCACCCCCCCCCCAAAAGATTTGTAGATGTAGTGAATCTATTCTATTAAAATGATAAAAACACACTTTACATTTAATTTTTCCAACAGCATGAGCAGAATTTATCTATATAACTAGTGATAATTCAATCTTTCTCTCTCTGTCTCTCTAAAGGTGTTACAAGCTTTTCCAGCACAGAGTAACTATTAAATTTATTCAGGAAAGGAATGGTGGATTAGTTTGTTTAAAATGTATCAGCACACAGACATTATGTGCTCAACATTAGATATCGGTTCAAAGACCAATTTCAAAGATACTTCAAAGCTCCATCTACCGCCAATATTCAGACACAACAAAGCTGTAAAGGCAACCTATCAAAAGGTGATCTCCTCCACAAATCATGTGTTTTATGTCTTCTGTGAGACAAGTCCAAAAGCACAATTGTGATGTTTTCAGTTTTACCGGTTCCCTTTTACTGATTAAAAACCTTCAGTGCAGAGAAATTAACTGAAGTAGCACATCTTAGAATAAGTGCCTTTGAAATGAAATGAATATGTGCCTTTACAGAAAGAAATATTTGATAAATTACCTCAAGGATTAAGGAGATATGCAAATAATGCCCCATATAATTGTCTTTCACCGAATTTATCTTTTTTGATAGTTGGGGGAAAACCCACAGAACATTGTTTTGTTAATTGTTTCCCATCTGTACAAGTCACTAACAACATAATTCTCTGTGTGACTGTTGGAAAGAAGGACTTTGTTGCTTGGTGACATTTGGGTGACAGGAGCCCTCATGTCTGATAAACTCGTATGTGAACAAAACCACCACTAACTGAAATCTCCTGAAGTAGAAAATTCCATTTATTCTGGGGGTTTTTTGTTTTGTTTTCTTGATCAATTTAAAAAAAAAAATGGCAGAGAGGCAGGGGAGGTACAAAAGCTAATTATTTACTTCTCCAGTCAGTAACCAGTAAAATAAATATTTTCCCAGGTTATCGACTCTTTGTGTTTTATAAGTAATATGTGTATATAACCAACTCACTATCCAATTTTATGAATTTTAATAATTCATTATGTTTATACAAGTCCTATTATTTGATTTTAGCTTACTATTGTCCAAGGTATAATATAATTTTTTTTCTATAAACTGCACACTATTTTTTCTTTTCTTTTCTTTTTTTAATAAAAAAGGCTTTGAAGGTATACGCAAACAAGGGGTCACACTTTGGTCACCCCAGATCTGTAAGAACTAATAGGACCTGTAAATGTGAAGATCACTGTAATACATTCAAAAAGCGAGGTCACTTTTAGATTGTCCTTAAGTTCTAAATAATTAGTAATACATGTTGTCCAAGCTGGTTCAGAGATACAAGAAGCCTCCTGAGAAAGAAATTCAAGATAGACCATTTTCTTGCGGGGGCAAATGACCCTGAAACACATCTACCTCGGACCAAGGAAGGAGATTTTTCATTAATTGTTGCCAAAGTGAATGGGCACAATGAACCTTCCAACTTGCAGTTGTGCCAGTCTGGGGGCCAGTTTTGTGCCCCAGGATCATGTGTATATGTTTATGTACTGCCAAGCAATGAAAACAACAAGAAGAAAAATCAGAAATGTCGAGAAGTACAGCACTGCTTAATGTCAAGTAGTATGGGATGTGCATGAACTATTGGGAGAGTGAATAAGAGTGGTTGGAGGAGTGGGGAGGTGTCACTGAGAAACCGCATGTGATCCTGAGACTGTACTTTGGTCACCTCTGTGCTACTCTTTAATGATGGAATTGGCAGCTGCAGCAGATGTGGGGAGGCAATTATTATGCCCTGGGACACTCGAGGTTCTCCATTTCGGAGTCTCAAAAACAGGGTGTTTATAAATGTTAAACAGTACAAGGAGGCTTTGCAATCTATTTAATAGATAAAGGGTTGCACCTCAAGGTTTCCAAAAGCAGCAATTCACCTTTTGAGGGGCAGAAGTATAAGACTGTTTCATGTTTAGTGTGTGCATGTGTACAAGTGTGCACGTGTGTGTCTATGTCCTATTAAAAAGGGGGAGAGGTCAGTTTTGATCTGGAGGTGTTGAGGGCCATGAAAACATCCTTGGGCGGATTTGCTCATCCCTGTATTAATGTATTTTTACACATTATAAATATCTTCCTTTTTAGGAAGAGTTTTACTTAAATGTTTCAATTTTTCTGGAAAGTGTTTCAGTTCTTTTATTGTACTGCACTGTATTGTATTGTATTGATAACTTCTTATTGTATTGATAATTTTTTAAAATTTCTGCTATTGATTTTTTTAAAGCACGTGTGCATTGTTTTAATTTTTTGTTTGTTTGTATGTTTTAATTGATTTTTTTAGTCTTTTAATTGATAGCTGCCTTGAAGTGTCTTTGGGAAAAGATAGATGTCACAGTGAGTTGAGCATTCAATTCTAAAACATGTCCTAAATTTCTGATTTCATTTTGCTACATCCCTGCCAGCACTCAGATGCAGATCAGGCCATCAGGTCTGTTTCCAGGGACATAGTTCATAAATGCTCATAAACCAAGATCTGGGCAATGGAGTTAGCTAGTAAAGCTCCATAAAATCCATTCTGTTCATCTGCCCAATAATATGAGGAGAGAATGCTGAGCTCAGGCTCAATTATTGCTGCAGCATATAAAACAAGCCACTTGTTTAGATTAGTCACGGAGGGAATTTCTTGCTTATTTGAATTCATAACAACTGCATACAATTGTTGTGTATATTTTCTTAATGAACTGTAAACAAATTGAAATGTTTAGTTCAAGTACAGCGGGTATGATATGAGCCACAACTTGGTAAAGTAATTTTTTGAACAACAGTTTCCTGAATAAGGAATGTGGCAGCTTAGCGGTTAAAATGCCAATTCTGATGATTGGAAGATCAGAAGGTTGGCAGTCTGAAGGGATGAGCTCTTGTCATTAGTCCCAGCTTCTGGCAACCTAGCAAGTTCGAAAGTATGCAAACACAAGTAGATCAATAGGTACCACTTCAGTGGGATGGTAACAGCATTTGGTGCAGTCATGCTGGCCACATGACCACCAGAACAGTCCTCAGACAATGCTGGCTCCTTGGCTTAGTAATGGAGGTGAGGACCATTCATCCTTATAGTCAGGTTGAACTAGACATTCATGTCAAGGAACTAGCTTTACCTTTATCCTGAATCCCTCAGCCAAAATGGCCAATTCTGGGAGCTGTGATCCATACCAAGCTCAGGTATGATCCAAAATGATTCTAAACACCCTCTTTTATCTCACCATACTTTCCTGGCCTAGGCCTCTTAGCAAACTACTATGAAGTCCTACTGTGGACTTTGGACTATTGTGGATATTGATACTTCTGAAGAATTCTAAAGATCTGAGAGTATTTTCCTCTGTAGGCAGCATTACAAGAACCACTTGGGTGACCCAGAAGAGTATTTTCCTCTGTAGGCAACATTACAAGAACCACTTGGGTGACCCAGGAGAGTATTTTCCTCTGTAGGCAGCACTACAAGAACCACTTGGGTGACCCAATGCAGACTCTGTAGAACCTCAGCTGAAGGACAGATTTGCTCTTATGTTTGAGCAACTTGTAATCCGTTAGAAGATCATGTAAGGTTGTGTGTCTCTCTGCAACCTTTCCTTACAATAACTGCTGACACTAGCACTAGATTATATGTGTGGCTAAACCATGCTGCTTGTCTTGCTGCCCTGCTGTCTTTCACATCTGGAACCTGACATTTGATTCTCTGAACTACAATATTTACTTCTCACTCATGCTTGGCTGCCACTTTGTGTGCACATTCCTAATCTTATATGTCTATCCTGCTATCATATGGGATGTGCATGCACAATGAATCCTGATAGAATGATCAAGGCTGAATATAATAAATATTTAAGATCAAAAAGCAGTGTCATAATAAATCCAGATTCACATGCCATCCAGAATAACACATTTTAATTATTTCTCAGAACCCTGGTGTCAAACAACTTGGTTTAATCCAAGAAATTTTGCTGCTTCAGGCAGAACAGTAAATGGTGTCTCCCATCACTGACTCACATCAAGAGATAAAGCCAACCAAGTTATTTTAGCACGGGAGGAAGAAAATCACACAAGCACATCTCCCCATCTTGATCAGTAAAAACGGAGATTTGCTGCTCATTCACATTATTTGAAATCAGATGCTTCAGGGAGCTGCCTCATTTTACCTAATGGCAGGGCTGGTCCTGCAAATAATTCTGCCTTGTAAGAATCCTATGTTCCTGGTGAATTCACCTAGTGTTTGGTATCTCTTAAGGAAGATTTGCACAAACACAAATCCCCATCTATGATAACTAATGCTGATCATGAACTCATTGGCATGTCTTCTTTAATGTTGTCATCCCATCCTGGTGAGCGTCATTCAATTTGCTACATGTCACTTAAAGTCTGTGGTGCAATTGTTAAAGTAATTGATGTCACAGTGATGCTTCTCATCAGGACATGTTCATCAAGAGAGAATTGTGTTGATGCGACATGCCCTGGTTTCTTAACATGTAGTTGTGAAGGGGAAATATTAAACAGATCACATCTTCAAACACAGCCACATCAGAGGAAGTAAGTATGGGATCATATCACTCAAGTTAAGTCTAACATTTATATGGGTAGTATCAAGAATCATATACTGAGGGCAAAGGACAAAGGGGTAGTATCAAGAATCATATTCTGAGGGCAAAGGGCAATGAATCAGAATCAGCACTAGGGATATAGGCCAAAGTCCTCAACTTTCTTTATGAAAAGGCATGTTTTTAAATAGTTTGAAGTCAGAAGCACTTCTATAACTGTCCAAGCAACTTGCAATTAAACAAAATATTCACCTTTCAAGCCTTTCTGGGAAAATACTGAGAGTATGACAAACATTGAACATAGAGAAGAAAGAGAATTGCAAATGCCACCATGTGAACTATCTGTTTATGGACATGAATCAATGAAAATGTGACGCTTCTCAATAGGTACATGACAGTGATGGGCAAAAACACTACACATTATTGCAAACAAAACTGTGGGTGGGTAGGTTATGAAGGAAAGAAGCAGCAAAAACCTGCAGGCAGAAAAACAACATGGTAAATGGAGGGAGAAAACTGGAAAAGGTGATAGAAAATCCATATGGGAAGCTAATGATAGAAATTGTTCTCGTGGAAATGGATTGCGCTATTAGAGAGACATAATAAAGATGGAATACAAACCACAAGAGGACTGAAAATGAGAACAAACCAATGTGTCTGGGAAACTAAACTGGATATTGGGGACCAATTCAATCTAAATAGACACAAAGGACTAGTTCTCAATGAGTTCTAATTATCATTTGCTACTGTGTTTGCTTTTAGGAAAAAAATGACAATAAAACTACTTATTTGAATAACATTACTTGCATTATGGCAGTCCAATTCCATGTATAAAAAGATGCACACTACTTCTTATGGCCACATCTTCCTACCTCCAGCTAATCCTTCTGGTGCTTTTCTTATTTCTTAAATATATAGTTCATAAATATGGAGATGCAAAGGTTTCATTGTGTTGATTGGAAGTGATTGTACCTCAGCCCCGTCTGTTCCCTGCAACATATTTTTGGCAAACATTGTGCTTAGAAACACATTACCGAGGTGCCAAGGCCTCCAGAGGGCTTTCATAAGCATTTTCCAGTTCCCAGATTGCATAAACAACATTTTCAGTTCAATGGTCGACATGGTGAAATTGATACAAACAGGACAATGAATAACAATAACAAAATGAAAACATTAGAGATTACTAGCTATCTTCTCCCTCCCACAAAAGAAATATATCAACTTCTACTTCAAGAATAAGATTCTAGTAATATATTATTTTTTAATTTAATTTTAAATAGAAAATGAAATTACCCATAATGGTGAGTCCCCCCAAAGAGAACATAACAATGTTTTAGAAATAAAAACTACATGTTGCTTGTTGTATTCAGCTGCTGCATTATTTTTTAAAAACAAATGGTGACATTGACCCTACTGCAGCTCAACTTCTTTCATTCAAGATGAGCCTTACTGCATTATAAACAAACTCAGCAGGCAGGCAGAGAGGAGCATGTTTCTCTTTCAGTCTCTGCATGATGTCAAAGCACTTTTGTTGGTTGTAAAAGCATGAGAGTAGGTCATAAAAGCATCCCTTTTGTCAAACAGATTTTCTCATTTTAGCAAAAGGGCCACTTTTACAACAGTTTTATGACCTTTTCCTATGTTTTTACAACTAGACAAAAGTGCTTTGACATCATGCAGAGACTTAAAGAGAAATGTGATTCCATCCATTTGCCTGCCGAGTTTGTTTGTAATGTGATAAGGCTCTTAGGCTCAAAGGTGCTGCAAGATCCCTTTGCATACTGATATTCCAGACTAACATGGGTGTGGCCTGGTACAGACAGGCAAAAAGAGGCGCTTTCCGGCTGGCTTGAAGATGTGACATTTAGATGACAGATGCCCTGAAGCCAGCAGAAAAATGCCCTTACGCAGAGAAAAGCTGTTTCAAAAAGAAGCAGCTTGTTTTCCCCACTACTTCCTGGCTTGAAGTCATGTTATATGGTCACGACATGAGCACTCCAGCTGCCTTGGGAGGCGGTAGTGTAGTTGGAAGGGTTTCAATGTGGCTTCAGAAAAGGCAGCTTCAAGTCACTTTTTCCTGCCCATCTGTTTCGCCCCTATGTCACCTATTTCTACCTATTTGGAAACATTGTTACTGCCCAAAGTAAGGTAACAGTTATTATACAAATATGGGCCCTTTCACACTATACAATTATAGCACAATGATTCCACTTTGATTGCCATGTCTGCATCCTATGGAATCCTGGGATTTGTAATTTGGTGAGAAGCATAGGAGGAATCATCTAAAGGCCCCTCCTTAAACTGTTAATCTGAGGATGCCATAGGATGAAACCATGACAGTTAAAGTGGAATCAAAGAACAATAACTGTGTAGTGGGAAAGGGCCCCAGGCCCAGTCTTTTTAAGCTCTCTTTGGTAACTGTTAGATACTGGTGCCAAGCCAAGCATTCTCTAAACATGCCCTCATCCACTTGGTTATCGTCTACATTTTTTTGCACTGTAATAATACACACTGTGTCAGTGAAGTATATTTGTGCATGTATTGCAGATGATTCAAACACACAAAATTTGGTAAGTGAAAGAATCTCTCTCCACCATTTTGTGGTAGAGATTCTTTGAATAAACCGTATCTCTTGCAAAAGAGATTCATTCAAGCAATCCTTTTGCTTTATCACAATCTTGACCTTAGGTCTCCCAGAAGGTATTTAACAGATTTTTTTTTAAGTTCTTACTCACTGAAAACATTAAAGAAACCATTCTGTTCTGTGATGACTCTTTTCATCCAGATTTGGAAACCAAAATTGTCTTGCCCTACTGTCACCTCTGCTTAGCTTTCTAACACAAGGAAGCTTAGCGGGGTGCGATCTTCTCCCAATATAGCTGAGCTTTTTAAATTGTCTATTACCAAGAGAAAACAATCTTTACAATGCAACTTGTTTCAAATGCACAACAGTGTTTCATTTTGTCTTAGGTCAGTATCCTGTCTGTGCACCACAATGGTAAAACTACGCTGGCATAGGCAATGGCAGCAGGAAGAAAAAAGAAAGAAGCCATGCATGGGGGAATTAGGCTTTTCAGAGCTGGTCGCTCTTGCCTACCTCCCCTTGCCAGTCCTGGAAAAAGAACAGCCGCTAGTATTGTACACCAGCAGGATATTGGCAAGACTCTCATCTGTCCCTTTAGTGGAAACATATCTGTGAACAAGTGCCAGAAGCAGCTATGGGGTGAAGCAGGCCAAAGTCTCCACTCCTCTCTGCTTTACAAGAGTTGTCATACTGCAACACACACACAGACAAAAACACACACAGAGAGAGACAAACACACACACAGTAATGTTGTTTAGGTTTGCAGCAGCAAACATTCCTACCAAGAATCACAGGAGGAGATGCTTCTGGCATCACCCTGCCAGCACTGCACTGCATTTTCTAGCCTTGTCTCTTCTGATCAGCCTACTCCAAGGGAACACAGCCTGAAGGGTATTGCTGGCCAGTGAGGCCATCTTTTATTACTAATGGCCTCCTCCTATTATCAAGCCAGGCTCTGTCTCAGATGCAACATAGCAGCTTCTCTTCATTGCCTACTTGAGTTATACAAGCTCAATCATCTTTCAGCAGATAGCACAGGAATAACATGCACAAAAAGCCTGTGGCATAGGAATATAATTCCTTATGGTGCTGGGGCTAACAGATCAATGTCCTTGGAATATAAAAGCAGACAATAGAAACATCTATGCCAACTGAATAACCGTAGCAGTGCTAGTGTTATTGGAACCCAGTTCAGATGGTGTGAGTTGTAGTTCTTCAGTACCTGGAAGAATGTGTGTTCCTCAGCCCTCAAGTATGGCCTGGTGCAGAGACATACCAAGGCAGTGATCTATTCATGTGAGAAAAGAACGGGTGCAAATGTTCATCTTCGTGAAGCACTAAAGTCACCTGGGACATTCAGGGGCTCTCTGTGTTCTGAATGGCTGTTGTTAAGATGGATCAAGCTGATCCTTTTTCAGGGCAGCAAGCACATCATCATATTTTCGGTTTGTAGTAGCCCACCTGGTTTCTCTAAATGGGTTGTTGCCTAGGGAAGTTGATAGAACCAGGCTGGTACTGAAATGATGGGCACATTCATAAGTACAAAGGGGGGAGGGTGCTATTTTCCTGTATGCGATTGCAGGACATAATGGTAAAATTAACTAGCCACTATCCTACAGTCTGTAGAAATTATAATCAGCTTTATCAGCTACTCAAAAAAAACCCCAAAATCATGGCATGGGCATGAATTACACTGAGCTCGCATAAGTCTTGGTACTGGTAATCTGGGAAGCATTTGCATCATCTAAATAACAAAGGCTAAGAAAATAAGATTTAAGAAGACAGCTGTGCTTGTGTTTTTATATATATATATATATATATATATATATATTAAAAATCTCTACCTAGAAGGGTTTGTATGTGTAAATGGGTGGGTGGCTGGGGTCCTTTGAAGAAGATAAGAAATGATTCCCTTTGTTCATAATGTCCAGGACATATTTTCAAAATAATAGATCCACACTGCCATTTTCAATAATTGTAATAACTTGCTTACTTAAAAGCAATGCATCCTTATTGCATTACCAGGAATTAATAAATCAATAAATGGTTCTAATAGTTACTAGAATGAGAAAAATCAACAAATTGTTTTCAAAATTGATTTTAGCATACTTGCTCTAACATTAGTGGTTCTGAGGGTCTCCCCTTTAAAATGATCTCATGTAGAAAGTCTGGTGAAGACGACTTATGTCTGGGAAATTGGACAAGTGCTACTAGCTGGTGTCTATGCAGCTAGGCTTGAAGAATGGTTGTGACTCAGTACTGTATGTTTCTTTTTGGTGTTTGCCTCTAGATTAAATGTGTACACGTTCAATGACTGCTAAAATGTGCATTTTTACTTTTAAAGACTGGCTTTGTTTACAGCACAGGAAGGAACAAAAGTTTATCTCAAGGAACATTCCCCCTGAACTGTGGTGGTGCATCTTCAGTAAGCTAAATGCTTTGAAACATCAAGACAAATATTTCACGCTTCCTCCATGTTGTACTGCCATCATTATCTTTTCTGTTTCTTCTGTTAGTAGATCTCCAGATCTTGGTAGCTAAGGGATGGCTTCCACTTGACACCATACAGCTGAGAGTCATGCTGTACAAATGTTCCCCCTAGACTTGGCAATTTCATAGCTCTTGTAATTGGCCAATCAATAGAAAATCCAAATAACACATAACTTTAGTCTCTCAGTCACTTTGTGTGTATATATTGTCACACACACATCAATTAAGTTGCACTACCAAGGATCATACCATGGAGTAGAGGAGAGGGTTCTCTGGGCAGGAGAAAAAGACAGACTTTGATTATCAGAGTGGCAACCATATTAGTTTGTTGCACAAAATATACAAACATATGCACAGATGCTTATACAGAGTGCTATGACATATGGAAGACTCACCTATGTACAATACCATGAAACATCCATGAAAGATCCAGTCCATGAAAGAGCATGCTGTAACCTCATGGGGGATGGGAAGGGATTATTCTGCATTTTACTGTATTTTATGTATTTTAATCTGTTGTAACCTTGTAACCCCCCCCCCCCCCGAATTCCTAATGATTGGGCGGGCTATAAATATTATTATTATTATTATTATTATTATTATTAGTGTATAAGGTGCTGGAGGACTCCTCATTATTCTAGGTTATCAAGGCATTTTGAATTATTTATCTATTTAATTTCAAAATGCCTCTGCACCATTGAAGAAATGATGTTGTTATGTGATTGCAAGTCACCTTTGACTTATGACAACTACATCATAGGTTTTTCCTAATAGATTTATTCAGAGAGGATTTGTCATTGTTATTACTGAGCTGGTGTCCAAACCCTGGTCTCGTGGAGTCCTAACCCAACACTCCAACCACTAACCCATACTGGCTCAAACAAGTGATTTTTCAGTTTAAACCAATGATGCTGAGGCTATGGAGCCACAAGGCTGCACACAGGGGAAAGAGTTTATTTTGCATAGAAAGAACAGTTCTTGTTCAAAAAGATAATGGCATAATCACTCTCAACAGACTCTCATTCAGGCAAGGGCAAAATCAATACTGATCAAACTGCATTTTGGTCCACATTTGTGCAGTTCCATTAGTGTGTGTCTTAATGCTGTGTACACTGCTACAGGCTGTCTGCATGTTTGTTCATATATACATTTCCAAAGCTCAGGGACACAGAAACCTGTTTGCCCTCTCCAGATTAAAGTGTCAGCCCCACTAGAAAAAAATAAACTGACCCTGGCTTACTTTTAGATCAGCCGCCAGATAATTTCTGTTTTGACCTTAAACAAAAATAAAACAAACCTTGAGCCAGACACATATGAGGAAATACTCTGAAGTGTTCTTTTTTAAAAAAAGATATATTACAGTGACTTAGGAAAAGGTTTCAGGCAGTCATTTCCTAAGCCAAGAAAATGTTTGATTACAACCATGAGGTGCAAAATGAGGAAAGGTTTTTGTATAGTCAAGAAGCACTGAAAAAGGAGAGGTGCAACCAGCTTGCTTGTGTTTCCCCGCTTGAAGATAACACTGCCAGACCTCTGAAAAGTTATTTTTGGACTACAACTCCCATGATCTAGTTACTAGATTGCAATTCTCAGCAGCGAGTCAAGGCCCTACAGTCCAACAAACAGACACTTCCAGTGTGGAATAAAAACTGTTCATGACTTTTATTAATTACAGCTGAAAAGGCTAGCTTGGCATGGGGCATGGATCTATTAATCAGATGCCCCATCTGTTGGCTAATAAACCACCTCCCTCGCAGCCTGAATGCTGGTAAAAATTTGGGATGACAGAACCAGGATTCCACATGGCTGAAAGCCACCCATGTTTCCCCTTCCACCTTGACTGAAGCCTGACACACTCTCAAGCTGGTTGTCTCCCTTAGTACTTTGCCCCAAGGTTGGACCCCTAACCAACCCATATATTTAATTTCATATTAAAAAGAGACTATGATGCAGGGTGACCTCTGAATATACTTGGATTGCTCCAGAGCAGGCAGCTGGCCCCTAGACCAGTTGGAGCCAGCTAGGAAGTGATCTGAAGACACATCACAATAGATCACCCAAAGACATCAGCATAATCCCTTTGATCAGTAAAGGGCGTGGTTGAGAGTCTGGCAGAAGATGATGGTGGTACTTGTATAAACAAAGATCTCTCTCTCTCTCTCTCTCTCTCTTGCTAAGGTCTGAGTTTGCCTTTTGTTTTAGGGAGTAACACCTACCTCCAAAGATTTACAGCTCTCAGATTTTGGTCTGAGAACATGTGCTGTAGCCATCAATCTTTTATCCAAACAATCATGGGAGTTTATCACACGACCAATTTTTTACTGAAAAACCGAACGCAATCATGGGGTTTCGCGTGACTGCATGATTTCTCATTACATGTAATTGCTGGTTTTGTGAATGAAATCATGAGGTTTCGCGCGATTGCGTGATTTCTCATCACATGCAATTCCTCTTTTTTTGCGAATGAAATGGGAGTTTTCATGTAATTGCGTGAAAGATTATTACATACTTTTCCTTGATGTGCGAACGCGGTCCGAACGCAATCAGAACCTAGGCAAATTCGGTGAACTAGCGGACTTACAATTCCTATTCCCTGGCAATTTCGTATTCATTTCGCTTTTTTGGGGTGTGATAGGCATTTCTGTTGATCCCCAATTTCACCATCTTTACTACAATTCCCATGATCCCTCATGGCACTGGCTTTTCCTTTTTACTTCCTTAGTCCTGAAAATGTTTTGCCATGCATGAAGGGGTGGCCAGAGAAGGGAGCACTTTTACGCTCATCTAGTGCTTTGCATATGTTTTGTGCGTGATTGCTGGCTTCCAGCAGTTGCCACAGCAATTTCTCCTTCACTTGCCCAGTTGTGATGAGGTCCCCAAGGGCTATCCAAACAGACCCCCATCTGCCCTGGTTCCCATTCATTCCATAGAATTTGTGCATGGCACCACTTGTCTGGGTAGATAAGCCGTGACCCCCCCCTCCCAGAATTGGCACCGTTACAGTGATTTCAAGATGACACGTCATGGGGCATGGGGTCCTGAGAGTCTTCTATTCTGACCCATAACATGCAGCATGCCCTCCCTTCAACCACCATCTTGAGGGGAGAGAGATGCAGGCCACCTCCTGCTGGAAGCAAGATGAGCCCTCCCTTCAACCACCATCTTGAGGGGAGAGAGATGCAGGCCACCTCCTGCTGGAAGCAAGAAGAGCCCTCCCTTCAACTACCATCTTGAGGGGAGAGAAAGGCAGGCCACCTCCTGCTGGAAGCAAGAAGAGCCCTCCCTTCAACCACCATCTTGAGGGGAGAGAAAGGCAGGCCACCTCCTGCTGGAAGCAAGATGAGCCCTCCCTTCAACCACCATCTGAGGGGAGAGAGATGCAGGCCACCTCCTGCTGGAAGCAAGATGAGCCCTCCCTTCAACCACCATCTTGAGGGGAGTTAATTGTCTAATTAACAAATTGTAAGCCGCTCTGATAGCTTTGGCTGAAGAGCGGGGTATAAATAAAATTTATTATTATTATTATTATTATTATTATTATTCTTGCATGGCACACCAACATCTCAGTGTGCATGCGGCTTAGGGCACGGGGCCAACATGCAGCATGCTTTGATGGGGAATTTCTGCATGGCACACCAACATCTCAGCACTCGTGGGGCTTAGGGCACCAGTCCAACATGCAGCATGCTTTGATGGGGAATTCCTGCATGGCACACCAACTTCTCAGCACACATGCGACTTAGGGCATCGGGCCAACATGGAGGATGCTTTGATGGGGAATTCCTGCATGGCACACCAACTTCTCAGCACACATGGGGCTTTGGGCACTGGTCCAACATGGAGGATGGAGGATGCTTAGATTGGGAATTCCTGCATGGCACACCAACTTCTCAGTGCACATGGGGCTTTGGGCACTGGTCCAACATGGAGGATGCTTTGATGGGGAAATCGTGGAGGAAATACCCAAACTCATTGACCTGGAAGTACATGAGGTCTCCAGGGCATCGGTTCAGAAGTGGACATGCACAGGAGAGCAATTTCGCATTCAAAAATCCACTGGTGTAATAACATATTGCTGAATGTGTTCGAAATAAGCAGAGATAACCGCGAAAATGTATAATAAGCTTTCGCGTAATCGCGTGATAGCGCAATTTATCTTGTGTAGTCAATTCAGAATTTCGCATGATTGTGTGAAAGATTACCTGGGCATGTAATCGTGGGATAATCTTTCACGCAATCACGCGAAATTCCGAATTGACTACGCAAATTACTATTGTGAAATTAAGAGAAATTCCTCACATGTGAGAAACTCCATGGATACATTGTGATTCCCATCTAATGTTTCTTCCTGGAAAACAACATAGGATATAGAGAATCCTTTCAGGTCCTTGATGTCTGCCTCCAAGGCATGCTTCACAGTGTAAATATTGAGCAGCAGCCTCCTGTTCTTGGAGGTTAGTTGTAAGCAAGCAGCCATGCTGTCAGTTTGTATCTAGATTCCCCCAACAGTCAGCAGCACCCTACTATCCAGTGTGGCTACTGAGTCAATTTCTGTTTCTGCAAGTGGAAGCAAGCCTTATTGTTGGTAAGTATTGCCATTAGCAAAGCCTCAAATCTGACTAGGACTTCTGGGAATTGAAATCCAAAACATCTGGAAATCCAAAGGTTGAGAACCATGATCATTACGTCCTTTAAACACAGCATGGTGTAATAATGGTGCTCCTCAAATTTTCTGGGTTGATTACTCTTTTCCAATACCTTAGTACAGTCGGACCCCTTATCCACGGATTTTCTATCCACAGATTCAAGCATCCGTGGCTTGAAAATATTCCAAAAAAAGTGTAAATTCCAAATAGCAAGCCTTGGTTTTCCATTTTATATAAGGGACACCAATTTGCTCTACCATTATATTGAGTATCCATGGATTTTGTTATCCATGGGGGATCCTGAAACTAAACCTCAAAGAATAACAAAGTCCCATTGTAGATTCTTCTGAGGGCTAGTCTACACTAAGAGCAAAAGTCCAAATGGACTCCTGACCCTCCTGTCACCAACACCAACACCCTGGAGCCACCCCATGCACTTTTTTCTCTGCAGGGACATCAGGATTATTGTCTACACTCCCCATCTGTCTCTGTGGAGTTTCCTGGGTCAGCTGCCACTGCTTCTGCCCTTACTGCCCCTTCCTCTGCCCCTGTCCTCATCCCCATTACCAACTTCAAACCGTGTCTGGACCATTCCTCACCCAAACTATGAGGGTTTTCCCTCCTCCTTTCTCAGCATTGTTAACCGTGCTTCCACACTAGGAAACCAGTAAGACAGTAGCAGCAGCAGCACTGCTAAGGGAAGAGGAGGGAAAATTCTCACAGTTTAGTCCAGGAACTGGCCTGGACATTAAAATGGCAGCAATAAGGAGGGATACCCTAAATCTGGGCTGGATAGGGTCATGTGTCATCTTGCCTTATTGCCCCAGATTTGGTGGGGGGGGGGGGGAGAAGTGCAAACATCTGTATTAGTCACTTCCATGGTTGTCATTCTCTAAACTTTCTGGTGAATGAAAACACTGCCTTTGTCAATTTGATGTTTTTCCGATGTTTTGGACCACAACTAAAATCATCTCCAATCAACAGTCGTGTGAGGTGAGAATTACAGCCCAAACACATAAATAAGTTTATTGCACAGGCCCCTGGAATGGGCCTGATGCATTACAAAAGGGGCCAAGATGGGAACGGAACGAGTGAGGGACGAATTTTACTGCACACAGGAAATCCCCATTCTGGTCTGTTCCATTCCGTTCCCCATCCGTCCCAGAGGAGGTGATTTTTGAGAACTGAACTGAACAGTTCTCAAAAATCTCCTTTGGGACGAATGGGGAACGGAATGGGGATTTCCGCCACCACCAGCATTCCTCTGTGCAGTAAAATGTGTCCCTCACTCATTCCCCACTCATTCCTGGCCCCTTTTGTTCTGTTCTCCTTCCATTCCATGGAGTCCTGTGCTTATCGAACTGTTCAGTTCATTTCTCAAAAATCACCTCCTCTGGGACGGATGGGGAACGGAATGGAACAGACCATTATGGGGATTTCCTGTGTGCAGTAAAACTCAATAAACTCTTGATTACAATTGAGTGTAGAAGCACACACATACCCATATAAAATGCATAGGATAAGAACATGCTCCATCTCAATGCTGTTATCCCCAGGACTGCTCCATACCACCAATTGTTCGGAGGAATCCTACATTCTAAAATCATAGAGTGCTGTATAGTTTTTCTTCATGAACATTTCTAATTAATTCTGAATTTTCATATTTTCTTGCAGTAAATCAATAGAAATATTTGATAAAGAACACAAAACAGCTAAAAACAACACAGGGTCTCATACTTCAGAACATTGTGAGAGAACCTCTGTTTTCCCTGTTGAAATCCCCCTTTCAACTGGAAATTTCAAGAGCTACAGCCTGTATCAAGTTGGAAGGTATCAAGCCCTGGTGGGACCCATAGAAAACCCTGGCAGATGTCCACATCAGCTTGGCACTGCAACAGAGGTTTTGAAAAGGGATCGATGTAGGATTTTTGTAATTCAGTGTATTCAGGAAGAGCTTTCACATCACTTAACATTCACTTTCATCCTTAATGAGCATGCAAAGCTTAATTAGGGAGTCAAACAAGTGGACTGAAAAATCTGACAGTGGCTTATAACTGACTGTCAGGCCCTTCCGAATGTATATGCAAAACAAACAGCCAAAGATTCATTCCGTACTGAAAACATTAAGTGTTTTAGACACCATGACTCAATCTGTTGAGTGATCACCGCTGGTTTAAAAACACACACACAAAAAACCCCCTGTGAGACTTTAAAACACTTACGATGGTTCTTCTGCTTTCTCATCCCTCAGGAGTCATCTTCAGATTCCTCTTTACTGACACCTGAACTGAACGCACACTTGAAAATGACAGTCAACATTTTTCCTTTTGTGTACATTATAGTTAGTGTGGCATATTGATTAAGGGAAGCAGTCAGGAAGTCCCTAGTTTGTTTTTCTTTTCTTTTGAGAACTCACTAGGTAGAATCAAGCAAGCTTCTCTCTAACAGCCTCACTCCAACCTCTGCAGTAATGGGATGCTAACAACACTGCCCCACCATATGGCAGGGGGAAGGTATAAGGATCACAGCTAGAAAACATATGAGTTAAAGGCCCATCCCAAAGGTGGGACATGTGCAGGCTGCATGCAAGCCACAGGGGACTTTTGAACAGTACACCCACATTACTGCTGAAAATAATTCATCCAACAATGGAGACTTAAATTTGCAAAGGACTCCTGGGGGTGCAATTCTTCATCTAAATGTTATTACGTCTCTCTCATGCACACAAACTCTCTCGCACACAGAAAGACACCTCAGCTAGATGCAAACTAGCATTGTTACTAAACACAAGATGTTGAGTTACTTTGTTTTGTAAATATGATGTGGCCCACAAGGATCCAGGGTGTGTGGGGAAAAGGGGTGGATGTCAGGGGAGGAGGAAAGAGAAATCTCATTTTATATAACTGCAAGGAGAGGCTTCTGGCCATACCTTCCTCAAGGTAAACCTGTGCTTCTCTGTGTGCCTTTTGATTGGGTAAGACCTTAAAATTTGAATTTGTGAGCCATTTCATTGGTTCATTGGGGAGGAGGAAAGAGAAATCTCATTTTATATAACTGCTAGGAGAGGCTTCTGGCCATACCTTCCTCAAGGTAAACCTGTGCTTCTCTGTGTGCCTTTTGATTGGGTAAGACCTTAAAATTTGAATTTGTGAGCCATTTCATTGGTTCATTGGGGAGGAGGAAAGAGAAATCTCATTTTATATAACTGCTAGGAGAGGCTTCTGGCCATACCTTCCTCAAGGTAAACCTGTGCTTCTCTGTGTGCCTTTTGATTGGGTAAGACCTTAAAATTTGAATTTGTGAGCCATTTCATTGGTTCATTGGGGAGGAGGAAAGAGAAATCTCATTTTATATAACTGCTAGGAGAGGCTTCTGGCCATACCTTCCTCAAGGTAAACCTGTGCTTCTCTGTGTGCCTTTTGATTGGGTAAGACCTTAAAATTTGAATTTGTGAGCCATTTCATTGGTTCATTGGGGAGGAGGAAAGAGAAATCTCATTTTAGGAGAGGCGCGCGCCTAACGGCGCGCGAATTTTTTCTTTTCATACTCATTTTTATATTTGATAGCCAAGGCAGGGGGGAAGTACAGAGGAGAAGGTAGCCTGAACACAGTGAGGACAAAGTCATTCAATATTTATACTTTTCTTCCCACTATTCCCTTAAGGGGCTGTGGGGATTCAGAGGAAGTGAATCAGGGACTTGCCTCTAGAAGGAGCTAGCAGCCAGGAACTTTCTAGATACCTATAGGCCCAGTTGATTGAGCTCACTAACAGAGCTTGGGGACAAAGGCCAGCCACACAGGGATTTTTTACACTGGTGTTTTACAAGAGAAGCCCACAGTCTTGTTTCATTGCCTCCTTAAGACTTCTCACTATGGACACTGAGGGACCTGCAGCAGTCACCTGCAACACCTGTGGGATGTTTGTCTTCTTGCCTATAGATGTGGGGAACTTCACCTGCACCAAGTGCAAGTTGGTAGCCCTCTTAGAAGGAAGAGTTCAGCAGTTGGAGGCCCAGGTGTCAACACTTCAGCATCACAGAGAGCAGGAGGTTCTCTTGAACAGAAAGGACCAGATGGTCCTGGACAGGAAACACACAGAGAAAGTTGCTGAGGAAGAAGAGGTCACTTCACACACAAAAGAAGGAGATGGTTGGAGGAAAGTTACACGCAGAAGTAGGGAAACCACGGTTCGTTCTGTGAGCTTGCAGCTACAGAATCACTTTGAATCTCTCTCTGTTATCAGAGATGATGAGGAAAAGCAGCAGGGACAGACATCAGGGACAGAGCAGGGGAGACTGAGAGTACCACGAAAGGGAACAGCCGCTGCTAAGCCTCGGAGGAGGCGTGTGGTGGTTGTGGGGGACTCCTTGCTGAGGGGTACAGAAGCAATGGTTTGTGGGCCTGACAAGATGTCTCGGGAGGTGTGTTGTCTCCCTGGGGCAAAGATCCATCATGTAACTGAGAGGCTGACAAGACTTGTCAAGCCTACTGATCAACACCCCTTTCTTCTGGTTCATGTGGGAACCAATGATACTGCAAGGCACAGCCTTCAGAATATCATAAGGGATTATGAGGCTCTAGGAAGGAAGCTGAAAGAGATGGATGCACAGGTTGTCATATCATCTCTTCTCCCAGTAGAAAGGCATGGTCCAGGAAGGGAGAAGAAAATAGCAGAGGTGAATAACTGGCTCCGTAGATGGTGCCGCCAAGAACAGTTTGGATTCTTGGATCATGGGCTGCGGTTCCATGAGGAGGGACTTCTGGCAAGGGATGGGCTGCATCTCACACCAGTTGGCAAAAACATTTTTGCCAAAAGTCTCAAAAATCTGATCAGGAGGGCTTTAAACTGAGTTATATGGGGGAGGGAGACATTATTTTGGAAGGCAAAAGGGCTGGAGAAAATAATCAAACTGACATAGAGGGAACAAGGCAAACAGTGCAAGGACCCAACAGTGGGAAGCAAAAAAATTTGCACAGGCAGCAAGTAAAGGGAACACATGTTCTTAGATGTCTCTACACTAATGCACAGAGTATGGGAAATAAACAGGATGAACTCGAACTCCTAGCACAACAGAGCAAATATGATATAATAGGCATCACTGAAACCTGGTGGGATGAGTCTCATGACTGGAATGTAGAAATAGAGGGATATAACCTTTTTAAGAGAAACAGGCCAAACAGGAAAGGAGGAGGAATAGCATTATATGTCAGGGATATTTACACCAGTGAAGAGATCCAGGAAGTCAATACTGGAAGCCAGGTGGAGAGCATCTGGATAAACATTAAAGGAGAGGGAAACAACAGGGATGTTACTGTGGGAGTCTACTACAGACCCCCGACTCAGGCAGAGGAATTGGATGATGCCTTTCTAGAACAGATGAGCACACACTCAGAAAGGAGAGATGTAGTAGTGATGGGGGACTTCAACTATCCGGATATTTGCTGGAAGTCAAACTCAGCCAAATCCTCAAGGTCTAGCAAATTCCTCACTTGCCTGGAAGACAATTTCATTGTCCAAAAGGTGGAAGAGACAACAAGGGGATCAACTATTTTAGATCTGATCTTAACCAACAGGGATGACCTAGTCAATGGGGTGCAAGTGGTTGGATCCTTAGGGGGAAGTGACCATGTTCTCCTGGAGTTTGTTATACAGCGGAAAGGGGAAGCCAGGCATAGTCAGACACGCATTCTAGACTTTAGGAGAGCTGATTTCAATAAACTTAGAGAAATACTGGGGGAGATCCCATGGTCAAGAAAACTAAAAGAGAAGGGAGTTCAAGACGGATGGGAGTTTCTCAAAAAGGAGATACTGAAGGCGCAATTTCAAACAGTTCCAATGAGGAAGAAAAATGGGAGGTGTCTCAAGAAGCCAGGATGGATGACTAAGGAACTTTCAACTGAGATAAGCCTTAAACAGAACATGTATAAGAAATGGAAAAATGGGGAAATCACGAAAGAGGAATTCAAACAAATAGCCAGCACATGTAGGGGTAAAGTCAGAAAAGCTAAAGCACAGAATGAACTCAGGCTGGCTAGAGAGGTTAAGAACAACAAAAAGGGCTTTTTTGGGTATGTCCGAAGCAAAAGGAAGAAGAAGGAAACAGTAGGGCCACTGCGTGCAGAAGATGGCAAAATGCTCAAAGATGACAAAGAAAAGGCAGAATTACTCAACACCTTCTTTGCTTCAGTCTTCTCAGAAAAGGCAAAGGGTGGTCAACCTAAGGATAATGGAGCAGAAGACAGAATAGGGGAATCTCAGCACAGAATAAGTAAAGAGATAGTACAGGAATACCTGGTTAACCTAAATGAATATAAATCTCCAGGACCAGATGAACTACATCCTAGAGTATTAAAAGAACTGGCGAATGTAATATCGGAACCATTGGCAATAATCTTTGAGAACTCCTGGAGAACAGGAGAAGTCCCAGCAGACTGGAGGAGGGCAAACGTTGTGCCCATCTTCAAAAAGGGGAAAAAAGAGGATCCCAACAATTATCGTCCAGTTAGTCTGACATCAATTCCAGGAAAGATTCTAGAGCAGATCATTAAGCAGAGAGTCTGTGAACATTTAGAGGCCAATGCCATAATCACAAAAAGCCAACATGGGTTTCAGAGAAACAAGTCTTGCCAGACAAATCTGATCTCTTTTTTTGATAAAATTACCAGTTTGGTAGATGAAGGGAATGCTGTGGATATAGTATATCTTGATTTCAGTAAGGCCTTTGACAAGGTTCCCCATGACATTCTTGCAAACAAGCTCGTAAAATGTGGGCTAGACAAGGTAACCATTACATGGATTTGTAACTGGTTGACTGACCGAACTCAAAGGGTGCTCAACAATGGCTCCCTTTCATCCTGGAGAGAAGTGACCAGTGGGGTCCCACAGGGTTCTGTCCTGGGCCCAGTGCTATTCAATATCTTTATTAATGACTTGGATGACAGAATTGGGGGCATACTTATCAAATTTGCAGATGACACCAAATTAGGAGGAGTAGCCAATACTCCAGAAGACAGGATTGAAATTCAGAATGACCTGAATAGACTAGAAAGCTGGGCCAACGCTAACAAAATGAAATTCAATGCGGAGAAATGTAAGGTTCTGCACTTAGGGCGGAAAAATGAAATGCACAGATATAGGATGGGGGACATCTGGCTGAATGAAACTATGTGTGAAAGGGATCTAGGAGTCCAAGTAGACCATAAGTTGAACATGAGTCAGCAGTGTGATGCAGCAGCTAAAAAGGCCAATGCTATTTTAGGTTGCATCAATAGAAGTATAGTGTCTAGATCAAAGGAAGTAATAGTGCCACTCTATTCTGCTTTGGTGAGGCCCCACCTGGAATACTGTGTCCAGTTCTGGGCACCACAATTCAAAAAGGATGTGGAGAAACTGGAGCGGGTCCAAAGGAGGGCAACTAAGATGGTGAAGGGTCTGGAAACCATGCCCTATGAGGAACGACTTAGAGAGCTGGGGATGTTTAGCCTGGAGAAGAGAAGGTTAAGAGGTGATATGATAGCCCTGTTCAAATATTTGAAGGGATGTCATATTGAGGAGGGAGCAGGCTTGTTTTCTGCTGCTCCAGAGACCAGAACGCGGAGCAATGGATGCAAGCTGCAGGAAAAGAGATTCCACCTCAACATTAGGAGGAACTTCCTGACAGTAAGGGCTGTTCGACGGTGGAACACACTCCCTCGGAGTGTGGTAGAGTCTCCATCCTTGGAGGTCTTTAAGCAGAGGCTGGATAGCCATCTGTCGGGGATGCTTTGACTGGGAGTTCCTGCATGGCAGGGGGTTGGACTGGATGGCCCTTGTGGTCTCTTCCAACTCTATGATTCTATGATTCTATGATTCTATGATCCCTAGACCCTTTGCAGAAACCCCCTTCTGCACTTTACCATGAGGAAAGAAACTCCAGTCACCAAGGCCTCTCTGTCCTGCCATTGGCCTTCCCATCAAGCTCATTATCCTACATCCAATCTTGCAATGATTATATATATATATATTAAGCAACATCACTTTTACTGATGACAATGAAGTCTTGTAAAATCTTTCGTAGTGAACAGAGGTGTTTTCCTTCTGCATAGTGGGTCATCCTTCTCAATGTTTTTTGACTCCCATCATACTTACACCATGTAAACAAATGGAGGAGAGAGGCAAACAAATGAAACACCACTCTTCCACCATGTTTGCATTGAGTCCAGCAGAGCTTTGGCAACTCTGCCTTTGCACTCTCCCTGAATGAATATTAATCAGAAATGTGACTAAATTTGGTGGCTACTTTTGCCATTGCTTCTCCCCTGATAGTGCGATTGGGGGAAGAGTTTTTGCTGACCTCTCAAGTTGAGAGACCAGCAGTTAGCTTGGAGCGTTTGCATTGCACTGTGAGAGTTGTTGGGATAGAGGTTTGCCTATTTAAGGCCTGCCCACCCTGCACTCAAAGCACTGGCCACCCTCTCACCTCTATAGCAGTGTGAGCTTTCTTCTAGTCACTTTGGGGCCGGGTAGGAATTTTCTCCCCTTTCCAAGGGTTTTTTTTCTTTTCTTACCCCACACTGTTGTTTGGGGACTGACACATTTGCCTTGGGTGTGGTCACAAACAGGTTTCATAGCCTAGGTAGGGGAGATAGAAGTTCATGTGAACACCTCGGCATCCTCTTAAAAGGTGAAGGTGAAGTCTCTGGAACTACATTTTAGGTCCTGTGACTAAACAGAAGAAGAAAGAGACTTGCCTTGGGACTGGTCTAAAGATTTACTGTGTGCAGTAAAATTCGTCCCTTACTCGTTCCATTCCCATCCCAGCCCCTTAAGTCTTGTGAGTTAAGTGAGGGAATCTTGGGTTGGCCTTCTAGATATGGTCTGGCCGGGGAGCAACCAGTTCTGGATTGCTATTAGGACTCAAGTGTTTCATCCAGGGGAGGCTGGGGAGGTGGTCTGGGAGTAGACCATCTTCCCCAGCTGTTCTTGCACTTAGTTACTCCCCCCAATTGTTTGCAGATCTCAAGCAAATACATTAAATAGGTTGAGTTAAATAAAGTTGCCCATTTTATAATCCACTTCTCTGTGTCTGGCCTTGTTGTTTCCTGAGTTGGTCAACAAATCATGATGTTCCAGAAATCCATTAATGGTTTTGTCCTTGAGGTGAAGGAAGCAAAATTGCTACTAAATTCTGTGACATTATTTGTTTCCACTCACTGCCTTTGCTTGAGAACTGGAACAGATGACAACTCTGTCTTTGTTTGCATGAACAGAACATTAAGCCTGGATGTCTTTGGTTAGCAATCTCCTTTATGTTGTCACTAGACTACAATACCTTCCCTGTTATCTACATATGGCAGGCTTTTAATTATTGTCTGTTTTTTTCCCCAGCTGAATTATGTGAGAGCTGAGACCATCCATTACCTGAATGTCAGTTGCTTTAAAATCAGCATTTTTAATTATACCTAATAAATTAATACTTCTTTCCCTGACATTAGATGAAATGAGACGGGAGAGTTTTCAGCACCACTAATCAAACTAAGAACTTATTCTCTTATATAACCTTCCTCGCCTGTGTCTGCAAGGCTCAGTACTGCAGCATTCAAAACAGTTTTTCTAGGCAAGGCATGGGAACCATACTCTAAACTTAGTTGAGTCTTGAGCACAGTCATTGGTGGAGACCATCCCAGTCCACAATGCCTAAAACATTTTTCAAGCCAGAAAAGCAGTATCACATCTTTAGTGAACTCCAAGAGGTGTAATTCTCTATTCCATTGTTATCCCATTCCTTCATGCACACAAATCCTTTTGTTGTGTGCTTTCAAGTCATTTCTGACTTATGGGGATTCTAAAATGAACCTATCACAGTTTTCTAGGGCAGTGTGTGTGTGACTCACTCAAGGTCACCCATCAGGGCTTCCTTGGATAAGCCCCGGTTTCCATGGTCTTGGTCCAACATTGAAACCATTAGACCACACTGGCTCTCACATATATCTTATTTAGGGCTTAAACAGTAAAATAGGGAATTGGCTTGGGCTAGCATAGTCTACAGAGGTCCAAGGGTGGGTGAGAAAAGGTCTCATTCCTCTTCTAGAATTTCCCAAGCAATTATTGGGTGCACGTTGAGGGACTGAGATTATTAGAGGAACTAAACAAAATTATTCTCCAAATCACTATGGTCTACCACAGATTTTCCTTCTCATTTGTAACTTTTATCAGTTATTAATGAGTCAACATGATTCACAAGAAGCTGATTGATCACTTAGCAATTAGCAATGTAACAGAATGACAATAACATCTTACATTAAACCTAGCCCTCCTGGCCTTACCAAATCCAATCAAAAATCCACCAAACAGTGATACCTTTATTGGCCAACCAAAATGTACAATATACATGTTGCAAGTTTTCGAAGCTTCACTGGTTTCTTCATCAGGCAAACCAAACAGGAGAAAAATATAAAGATGTTATTCATAGGTCTGCATTTTGCTGTTTCTCATCTTAGGCCCGGCAGAGTGCCGGCCTAGGGACGATTTTAAGGTGCGGGAGAGCAGAGCGTCAACACGCATTGATGGCATGCCTTGTGTGTCACATCCAAATGAACAAGGGATGTCACCGCACTGCTTCAGGGCACTAATGGTGCCTTGGCAGCAGCCAAAAAAGGAGCTATGTTTCACTGCTCCTTTTTCATGGTGCATCGTTGCTGTGCCATTTGGTTGGCCCTTTCCCCCTGTCTGTACAGGCCTTTAGTTAAGATGGTATGGAGGGGCATATCTTGCAGACTGGCACCTCTTCCTTCTGGCCACGTGGCACCTGGGAGATTCTCAAATGGTATAGCCTTACCAGGTTCAGCATCTTACATGAATAAGCAAAAAGAGAGAGTATAGAAAATGCAAAAGAAAGTTTATACAGTACTTATTGTTTATGAGTATGACGGGGCCATTTTAATCTCACCTTCAACTACTTCCAAAAACATAGTTCTTCCAAATTGAATTCTATATCCAGAATTTCATGCCTGGTGAACACAATTCTTTTGTTTCCTGCTAGGTTTAACATGCTTTCAATCTACTATTGTATCACTGAGGTCACTTGTGATTCCCAGTACTGTCATATTATTTGGTACAACTGTGAAAAATTTCAAAGGCTTATCGGGTCCAAGGAGGGTTCTTATCTCAATAATGCAATCCAAATAAGATGGTTAATTATTAAATGCAGGCAAGCTGACAAAAATACATAGCACATGCCTGAATGTAGTAGTGGTGTGTGTGTGGTGTGTACATCTGTCTCCTTCAAAGCTCAAAAACCAGGAAACGGACACTTGAGGGGAAAACGACTGCAGTTATTTGGTTATTAAAATGTAGGTTTGCAATCATTGTAAATATGTAGACTATAGCACTATTAAATCTACAGATGACAGATGATAGGCTTTTCAGGAGTAAGAGGGTTCTTCCTCTTGCAAAAAGGAAGGAAGAAAGAAAGAAAGAAAGGTCTCCAAAAGGGGAAGAAACCATGGTTTTCATCTAAATGCCTGCAGCTGAATTTTGGCTATTGCTCTAGAAAACGTTCACTTCTTCCCTTTCCACTGCTAGAATGCAGTGCTGGAAGTTCTGTCATTGTATAACCCAATTCCCCATGAATCTTCCCCATACCTGATTCCAAGTTTGTATATATACTTGCATGTTTGTGTGTGTATATATGTTTGACTGTCTGCATATACATGAGAATTCCTGTTCTCTGGTAAGTGGGAGGAAGAGAGTGAGGTGAGAGAAGTGTTGAATGAGCTGGAGGGGCGAAAGAGAGAAAAGCCAGTAAACAATAGAGTGGAAGATATGGTTGCTGTATAGTCCGGATAGCTAGGTTTTGCCTGAAATCAGGCCATGCCCTCCAATGCCTGTTTACACCATTATCTGGCCTAGATTTCTAGCTTAGGTCTCTATCTCTAAGAACCCCTTGCAGTTCTGAAATTGGCTCTTCTAATTCTTTTTTATCGCTGTTCACTGGCTTACACACTCCATGTGCTTTGGGCAAGCTGTGCATGTCTAAGTCTGACATCTTTCACTGATCTGAAATGGGTGCTGCTTTTAGCTCTTTCTTTGCTTAACCTCTGTTCCAAATTTTGCAAATGTTCATTGTGATAACTCAAGCAGGATCACAAACTCTGTGGAAATGCCTAAATGGAAAAGCTGTACCTGTTTGAATATATGACCCTCTTGCAGCTATCAAAAGAACACTATGAGAAGAAAAAAGCATTAAAAAAAAACAAAAACCAGCGATCTCAAGAGTGCTAAATATATCCTGAAACTGCAGGTTATGAACCTGCACAATATATTAAAAGAAAACTCCATTTCTATCTATAAATGGGTGGTTTTGAATGCGAAATCGTGTGTTTGCATGAGTTGAAGGTGTTTCTAAGGTGAAGCTGGTATAGGCTGAATGAACACACACATGACAGGAGAAAAAAAACATCAAGGGAGTGGGGAGATAGAAGTACAAGCATACTAGGGTGGGACTGGAACTAAACTAAAAGTCAGTGTTATGTTGTTGTTGTTGTTGTTGTTGTTATTTTGACTCACCACACCATTTGATGAAGGAGACTAGGGGGCTTTTTAGATTGGCAGGAAAGTGTGACATGAAGTTGCACTTTCCTTAATGTTTAGCAGCTAGACTGCAAGCCCCAGGTGTGCATTTAAAAAGTACAGGGCAGCTAGACTGAGGTTTTTTCTGTGGCTCAGCAACTACATAGGAAGCTGTCAAAACGCTACAAACACAGGCGGAGCAGCTACATGGGCGGCAAGGAACGTGGCTTTAAACATTTTTTTCCTTTGCTGGCTGCGAATTGCGCAATTGCGCAGGTACATCATACAGTCGGAGCTTATCACATGGGGGAGTACAGGACCATTCTGAAAGAGGGAGAAAGTGAGGTCAGTTCGGAAATGCACGTGATTACACACAAGCTCATCACACACAAGACAAGACAGCATCTACACAAAAGAAAATGCAGAGTCAATACGAAAGAATTCATCACATGTGAACATACTGGTCAGCTTTCTGTTGCAAATTAAGGCATCTTGGGAAATGGTAGCAAAGGCTCATGGGAGTTGTAGTCTGTGTTCTGTCAGAGCATTATATTGAGTTGTCTTGAGGTTTCAGCCCTCTGTCCAGGAGGGATATCGATATGTCCTGCATTCTTGAGCAGAGGCCCCCCTTTTCCAAGTTGACCAGGCACGTCCTCCTTTGCCAGGACACGTCCTACTTTTCCAGCCTTCTTTTTGAAGAGGAAGCAGGAGGGCCAGGCGTGCTCTGGCCAGGCTCTGGGGGTCTCTTCCTGGCTCCTTCCCTCCCTCCCTCCCTCCCCGCTGCCTTCCTCCTCCCTTTGGCTGAGAGAGTGTGACTTGCAGGGAGGAAGGGCAGCGGTGGTGCTCCAGGTCCTCCTGATGCTGGGCCAGGGCAAGCTGGAAACAGGAGGAGGAGGAGGAGGAGGAGGAGGAGGAGGAGGAGGAGGAGAGGGACATGGACATGGGGCCCCTCTGCTGCCCTGCTTCCCTGCAAGTCACACTCTCTCAGCCAAAGGGAGGAGGAAGGCAGCCAGGAGAGAGCCATGGAGCCTGGCCAGAGTGTGCCTGGGCCTGCCTTCTCCTCCCCCCTTCGGCTGAGAGAGTGTGACTTGCAGGGAAGCAGGGCAGCGGAGGTGCTCCAGGTCCCTCCCCTTCTCCTCCTCCTCTTGCCAGCTTGCCCTGGCCTGGCTGAGCGCCTCCAGTGCCCTGCTGTCTCCCTAGAAGTCACACTCTCTCAGCCAAAGCGAGGAGGTGAAGGAAGGTGCAGGCGCACTCTGGCTGGGCTCTGAAGGTCTCTTCTTGTCTTGGCACCTTCCCTCCCTCCGCACTTGTATCGCTACCTTTAAATGGGCGCTTTAAAGAGACAGGGCCCCATTTAACCATGCAACTACACCTTAGCCTTTAGATGCAATAGCAATGTTGCACCCTTTTTAAAAAAGTAGTGGGGAAATCAAACTACTTTTTAAAGGCACTTCTTCTCCCTTAAAACTCCAAAATAGTGTTCTCATGGCACACTTTCCCTTTTTCTCATCTAAAGGCTGGGCTTTCATGCAGCCTTCAACACACCTCTTTTTGCCAATGTAAAATGGGCCAGCTCCTTTTTAAAGCACTTCTTCTCCCTTAAAATGCCAAAATAGTGTTTTCATGGCACACTTTCCCTTTTTCTCATCTAAAGGCTGGGCTTTCATGCAGCCTTCAACACACCTCTTTTTGCCAATCTAAAATGGGCCTAGGTTTCCTTTCACCTGGTGCAGTAACTCATGGCTTCACACAGACACACACACACACCACCTCTTCCTATACCACACCATGCAGAATCCTTCCTAATGTTTTTGTACTACTGTTATTTGTAAATCTTAATTTCTGAATGCTAGCAAAATTAAAATCGTCAGTATAAAAGTATAAAAAAGTATAACATTAAAATTATACCTTTGAATTACAAGATCATCTGCATAGCCTAAATGTATCTACATGTCCATAGTTTCAAGTGGTTCAAGTGAAATTTTGGTAAGATGTGATGTTTTTAAAGAAGATTTAAAAATAAACAGCAAAATTTTAAAATTAATTAAAAAAAAACAAAACCAAAACAACCTGGGACTTCTCACGCCTCCTCCCACTGAGTCTTGATCCACTCACATCATCTCTTCAGCATTTTAAAGGGATACAGGCAAATCCCACATACTATTTCTGCCCAAAGGCAGATGTTTTGGGACTAGTGGTGTCACTCCCCTAAGAGTGTCACTTGGTGCAGCCACACACACAGTCCACACACACACACACAGTGATGCCCCTCAGTCTATAAAACTTGTGCTACTTTCTCTGAATAAATCTCAAAGGTGCTACAAGATCCCACTGCATACTCACCACACCACACTTGATGAATTTCCATATTGTTACTCCAAAATACACTTTGTGGTAGTACTTTTATTAGGCCAAGAAGAAGGCACAAAAATTATTGTGCAAAGTTTCAAGGCATACTGGGCTCTCGATCTTGATGAAGCTTTAACATCTCAAGAAAGCTGTGTGATCCTCTATTATCACATTTCTTTCAAAGAATAGCTTTGAACATCCATGGCTAATGAATAAATCTGTGAGCTTTGAAAGCATACCTTGTGTGTGTGTATGTGTGTGAGAGAGATGAAGATACTAACTACCAGTAGTAATTTCCCACAAGGAACACTGGTGGCATTGCAAGGGTTTGATAACTTTACAGATCACACCCTTCTCATTCATGGAAATAATAACCTCCAGTTGACATATGACAGTCATCTGGAAATTATATAAAATACTAGAAGTACTGAAGTTCAAAGGAGCAGTGACAAAATGGAACACAGCTCTGCAAAGAATAAAAGGCAAGTTAATTTGAGATGCAAACGAGACAAATGTAAAACATTAAATAGAGTTGGGCAACCCGTGGTCATCCTGTTATTGTTGGACCGTAACACCCATTAGCCCCAGCCAGCATAGCCAGTTGAGAGAGATGATGGGAGCTGCTATCCTAAAACTTTGTAGAACCACCTTGTCTTCCTCTCTGTATTAAATCTAGTAATGAGAATAGGCATGGAATAGTGGTTTCCATGTTGGACTCCAATGCTGGAGACCAGAGTTCGATTCCCAGCTCAGCTATAGAAACCCCGTGGGTGATCTTGGGCAAGTCACATGCTCACACTCTCAGGGTAAAGCAATGGTAACCCTCCTCTGCACAAATTCTGCCAAGAAAACCCCATGATAGGTTCACTTCACTGTACGGTCACCATAAGTCAGAAATGCCTTGAAGGCACACAACAACAGGCCAACAGTTCCATGCTCTGTTGCAAGGTATGTATCAGGCAGAAAACAAGGATGATATTTTGTAACTATGCTCTATGGACCATGAAACATTAGAAATAAGACACCATCACTCACAATTTGTATAAATGCCCAGGCTTTCTTCTCACAAATCCCATTGCTCCTCATTCCAAATCTTTCCTCAGAAATGGAAATACCCTGTATCACAGGGCTAATTAAAATATTACGTTTTAGTATGCCTGTGCTTTGCTGTAGTTAAAAGGATGGTTTAATAGTCAGATCCATCTCCTGAATTTTAGGTGTTTAGGAGCAGACTCCTGGTTTTGAAAAGATGCAGGATAAGCAGGGCTGGGACCTGGGCTGCAGTCGGTTTGCACTTGCCCGGCCCCCAGTGTGTGCGATGAAATCCAACTTCAAAATTAAATTAAGTTGCTTTAAATGGCATGCAATAAACTCCTTACTCTAGAGGAAAGGAATCTGACCATGACAGAGACATCCACATGTAAGGCATGTGGACAATACATCATTAGTAGGGAAATAAGGCTAATTATATTATTTCAGAAGGTTTTATTGCATTTTAAGACCAGTTAATGATATAAGTTTCAAACTGGCTTGCAGATAGTAGCCTTAAAAGTGTTTCTGATAACTATGAATACTGTAACATAATTTATCTTAAGGTCATGCAAGAAAACCTTGCTCCATTTTATCCTGAAGGTGATGATTATGATACTTCATATTTGTAATATCAGTTTCAAATGTTCAAAGTGCATTAGATAATATTTTCTTCTAGTCCTTACAAACATGACAATGACAACAACATATTCAGGGGTACTTGTGTTGCCATACAGCAAAGTACCCAAACTCCACAAATCAGTGATACCTTTATTCGGTCAACCAAAATGAATAAAATACATGATGGCAACAACAGTGATAATGTTGTTGATGATGACAGTGACAACGACAG
Organism: Urosaurus nigricauda; assembly: GCA_034509955.1. NCBI lineage: Eukaryota > Metazoa > Chordata > Lepidosauria > Squamata > Phrynosomatidae > Urosaurus > Urosaurus nigricauda. The sequence goes on from JAOEGL010000001.1 coordinate 220,086,196, forward strand.
TGACTTTCCTCACATTGCAGATGAAAGAGTCTAGCTTATCTAGGGTTGAACAAGTTACTTTTTTGGATCAGACTCCCAGAATTCTGTAGCCAGCCCGCCAGCTATGATGTTGGCAGTGGAATTTTTGGAAGATGTTGGCCAGAAGAATAATTGCTGTAAACTCTAATCCTAACCAGTGAGTTCATGGTAGAAAGAAGAGCTAAACCAGCGTCTCAGCTGATTTTTAGCTTAGTCTCATCATAGCTACTACAGTATACCAGTTCACTCTGTCCTCTCCCCACCCTTAAAAGTAACAAACATGCTATTTTTATATACACTTTTACAAAATCAAAACCCTGTTTTTATATAAATAGAAATCTTTCACCATAAAAGCATAATAAAATGCCATACATCACACACGTACATCTGTCTATTTATATCACAATACTTATAAAAACCATAAAATGTCTGAAACCAGAAGCATCTAATACAAAAGCCAAAGTTAAATAAAAGCAAAGTACAGCCAATATCATAGACTTGGCTCTTACAACCATACTAACTCAACTCTGCTCCACCTTAGTAGGATATATTCATCTAGCATGCAGAGACATCAATGTCCAAACCCATGAAAGCAAACATTTTTATGATGTTCCCAATAAAATAGAATGCAAGCTCCTGCATATAGACTTAAAAATAAACATGGCATAGACTTGCAGTTCCATGGTTGATTCAAGTATCACCAGGGCCTGCGCACTAGCTAATGACACTTCCAGGAACCAGGCTTAGTGTAACATGTGAATGTATCAACGTAACAATGATTTAATCTAGATCAATATTGATAAATAGCAATTTTGACCTCACGTTAATACAAGCTGCCTCAAACCTGACATGCAGGAATACATATCTAACACTGACTATCTATACAGGTGTTTCATAAAAGTCAACACTATACAGGTCTCTCATACACAAAAATCTGCTCTTAAGGAAAGATGGCCTGAAAAAATGTTGAAAAGCAAGAGTACATGTTAAATTAACTGCTCAGCAAGTCCACAAAATCCTTCAAATTTGAAGATGTGTTTTTTTTCCTATATTAAGACATAACAGCCCTGTAAGATGTATACTTTTTACAGAAAAAAATGTTTTAAAGAAGCAAAACGGTGCCAGATAGTACAGTTACTCTACTTTTGGCTTATAGTGTATGCCGGTTAAAGGAAACAATCAGAAACCTAATCATTTTCACATCTGAAAACATTTCTCGTTTCTTTTTTCTCCTTTTTTAAAAGAGTCCTATTTCCATTCAAGGCCTCATGCAATAGCTCAAGTAGGCATATAGATGAATGTATTCTTGTGGTAGCATAAAGTATTCTTACAGGGGCAGGAAAAATCTATGGCAAATTTAGAGAAACAGGCTTCAATATGTCATGTTGTTATCTAGCAAACACTACTGGCGTGAGAAAACAAGAATTCATTGCCCAGGAAATAAAAACTTGAAATAATCTGTTCTCAGTTCCACTTAGTTCTAGAATATCACCTGTCTGATACCTAGGAAGTATGGATGACTGGTGGGAGATTGCCTTTAATGTAATACATGTTGAGTCTCCCATATTAAGAACTCCAAAAGCCAAAATAATTTAAAAGCCCAAACTGTCCACATGAGTGGCTGAGATTTTCATGTACATTATTTTAAATGTTGTGCATAAAATTACCTTCAAACCATCTGCTTTATCACACTAGAGGGCAAACAGGATTTAAACGAGAGTTAAACAGGAAATGTCCTGTGATAAACATAGGGCATTTCCTGTTTAACTCTCACTTAAATCCTGTTTGCCCCCTAGTGTGATGTGTATAAGGTGTGTACAAAACATAAGTTAATTTCATGTTTAGTCATGGGCCCTGTCTTTAAGATATCTCACTACCAATTGTTGATGTCTTGATGGAGGGAAGTATACATTTATTATTAACGGGCTGAAAGATCTGAAGGTGATAACCAAAGCTGTTGCTAAATAAAGTAAAGGATTGGGTTGAGGTATCTCATTATCTGTATGCAAATATTCCAAAATCTGAAAGAAAGAAAAAACACTTCTGTTCCCAAGCATTTTGGATAAGGGAGACTCAACCTCTTACTGATTTTTGAAAGAACACCACTCAGAATTCTACATTTCTACTTTGTGTTCCTCAATACAAACTAGGATCAACAGAAAATTAAAGTGTTTCGTTTAAAAGTTCTGTATCAGGTCTGTAGAATGTCTTCATTTGGGCCACAATTTTATATCTGATCAATTTTTTTGCTCATAGCATGGAAGACAGATAATGCAATGAAATGTGTACCATCTTATCATTCTGAATAATAATACAAAAACTTCATAATTTTAATCCTAAATATAATGATAGATAATTCCATTTCTCAAACTCAAACTGAAACAACATAATTAACAGTTTCACTTCTGCTTTTTATTCTGTACAAGCTGCTGAGAGAGATGCCCAGATAACTTGTTAGCTAAAATGCCTAATCCTGCATTATGTATGAATGTTGTTTACCATTAATATTCCCATTTCCTGATAATATGAGAAGAAACTTCAAAAACAAACCACATACCAGTTCCTAATGCCATGGACTTTTAAAAGATGAAAACTAATTTGCAAGCTTCCCACTGAGATAGATCTGGATATTTAAAAATTAATTTGCTTTGAAGATTTAAAGATATTTGAGCCTTTGATGATTTCTTAAAATTTCAGATTGGTTTCATTTTGAATCAAAAGAGTTTGAAATCTTATCCAAAATTATCTTTTAGCACAAGAAGCAGGGACGATAGCTTTAAAATTATGTCTGTCGCCTAATGTTTCTGGAGTAGAGCCATAGGTACAATTTGTGATCTATTGCAATATTTCCTTTTCATAACATGCAAATATGGATGTAAAAATGCTACAATACAGGTAGTGAACATTAATTTGATTCAGATATATGGTACTGACAAAGCCAAAGTGTTTAAAAATACACATTCAGAGACGAGAAAGAGAAATATGGATGTTAGCTAGATGCAAGTGCATCTTTGCCAAGCACAGCTCTTGCAAGTGCATTATAACCTCAGCTGGGTCTCAGTCAGGGTAAGTACACATGACATCCATCAATATAAATGGAGGAAATGCTTCGTGTTCTTAAGCAGGAGGAAGACTGCCAAGCCAAATGCATGCTGTGAAACAAGTGGACCTCATCACTCTCCTTTTCGTATGGAAGATATACAAATCAATTATTATTTTTGTTATCAAGGGGCTACCAAAATTGGCAACAACAAGACTTTTCAATTCAGACACCATTCCAAAACCAATTTCAAGTTTTCCTGAAGATGGTCAGACATATGATTTCTTAAACAAATTACTTAGAACACATGCTATCACCTAACCACAAAATCCAGTGTTGCATTGTGGTATCCACACTACTGGGGAGTCATTCAGACATCGAGGTTTTGTTTTTGTTTTTTAGCATAATGATGCAAATAAGCCTACTCATGCATTCTGGGTTTGTTATTCACACTATATATACATCTCTTCACATCACCTCATGTTCTGTTGCTCAGTTGAGCCTGCCAGCCCTGCGCCTCCCCACCGAGGGTGCTGGTGACCCTGTACCAAACTGTCCCCAGCTAGGCTTCTCAAGGCAACACAATGTGTCCCACTGCTCCCTGGAGCTGCCAGCAGCTAAGAGACTGTGGGGGTGGGAGGGAAGAGGGAGAGTCCTCTTCTCCCCACATTGGAGAGGAAAGACACTTCGGCATGCAGGGTTTAATCCCGGGACTATTCACGTTGTTATTCACACTGCTGACAATGCAAATCTTTTGAAAAAGTTTTCGCTGTTTGAATATCCCCTGAAAAACACTGTGGCAATGATCGTGTATTGGGAGATAGGGGGCATAAAGTTCCACCCAGGCAGAACTGTGCCCTGTGTCCCAGCATTTCTTTCTTAAAACCTACTTGCCTTTTGCCGTTGATGGCCATGTAGTAGCTAGTGGAGTTGAGGGGGGGGGACATGAAATCACAACAATAATGTCATCATCCAGGACCTTCAGAAGATCACCAGGATGTCTTTATCATTGCCATTCTAGCTACAGGAACACAACCTGATGTTTCTCATTTATAATCCCTTCTCTGGTCACTGAAAGGTCTTGTTGAGCAATGTCTACAAAAGATATGTGGGTTTTAAGGAGGTGGAAGTCATTACACAAAAGAGGTAATTAATTACTTCCTACACACATACACACACACAATAAAAATGAAGAGATCAGTATAGCTGTTTGATTTTTGAACTTTATTGGGGAGAAATCATAATGATAGAATGAAAACTCTAAAAACAAACCCTCTCAAATTCCATTTGCCATCAAGATTACTTTATCACTGAAGTTTGCTTTAGCAACTCCTTGCTCATCACACCTTCCCAGCCATAGTGGAAATTGATTATAAATGGAGAGAAAAAATATGCAACTGTCAATTTCTAAATTCTCCCCTAGACCTTTCCATGACAAACCCAATTTCCATTGACAACATAAATGGAACTGAAGTCTATTCAGATCTCATGCATTCAATCTCATGCAACTCATCTTCATTTCTGACAAGCATGCCAGTAATGTAAATAATAATAATAATAATACATTTTATTTATACCCCGCTCTTCAGCCAAAGCTATCAGAGCGGCTTACAATTTGTTAATTAGACAATTAAGTCCCCTCAAGATGGTGGTTGAAGGGAGGGCTCTTCTTGCTTCCAGCAGGAGGTGGCCTGCCTTTCTCTCCCCTCAAGATGGTGGTTGAAGGGAGGGCTCTTCTTACTTCCAGCAGGAGGTGGCCTGCCTTTCTCTCCCCTCAAGATGGTGGTTGAAGGGAGGGCTCTTCTTACTTCCAGCAGGAGGCGGCCTGCCTTTCTCTCCCCTCAAGATGGTGGATGAAGGGAGGGCTCTTCTTACTTCCAGCAGGAGGTGGCCTGCCTTTCTCTCCCCTCAAGATGGTGGTTGAAGGGAGGGCTCTTCTTACTTCCAGCAGGAGGCGGCCTGCCTTTCTCTCCCCTCAAGATGGTGGTTGAAGGGAGGGCTCTTCTTGCTTCCAGCAGGAGGTGGCCTGCCTTTCTCTCCCCTCAAGATGGTGGTTGAAGGGAGGGCTCTTCTTACTTCCAGCAGGAGGTGGCCTGCCTTTCTCTCCCCTCAAGATGGTGGTTGAAGGGAGGGCTCTTCTTACTTCCAGCAGGAGGCGGCCTGCCTTTCTCTCCCCTCAAGATGGTGGTTGAAGGGAGGGCTCTTCTTGCTTCCAGCAGGAGGTGGCCTGCCTTTCTCTCCCCTCAAGATGGTGGTTGAAGGGAGGGCTCTTCTTGTTTCCAGCAGGAGGTGGCCTGCCTTTCTCTCCCCTCAAGATGGTGGTTGAAGGGAGGGCTCTTCTTGCTTCCAGCAGGAGGTGGCCTGCCTTTCTCTCCCCTCAAGATGGTGGTTGAAGGGAGGGCTCTTCTTACTTCCAGCAGGAAGTGGCCTGCCTTTCTCTCCCCTCAAGATGGTGGTTGAAGGGAGGGCTCTTCTTACTTCCAGCAGGAGGTGGTCTGCCTTTCTCTCCCCTCAAGATGGTGGTTGAAGGGAGGGCTCTTCTTACTTCCAGCAGGAGGTGGTCTGCCTTTCTCTCCCCTCAAGATGGTGGTTGAAGGGAGGGCTCTTCTTGCTTCCAGCAGGAGGTGGTCTGCCTTTCTCTCCCCTCAAGATGGTGGTTGAAGGGAGGGCTCTTCTTACTTCCAGCAGGAGGTGGCCTGCCTTTCTCTCCCCTCAAGATGGTGGTTGAAGGGAGGGCTCTTCTTACTTCCAGCAGGAGGTGGTCTGCCTTTCTCTCCCCTCAAGATGGCGGTTGAAGGGAGGGCTCTTCTTACTTCCAGCAGGAGGTGGCCTGCCTTTCTCTCCCCTCAAGATGGTGGTTGAAGGGAGGGCTCTTCTTACTTCCAGCAGGAGGTGGCCTGCCTTTCTCTCCCCTCAAGATGGTGGTTGAAGGGAGGGCTCTTCTTACTTCCAGCAGGAGGTGGTCTGCCTTTCTCTCCCCTCAAGATGGCGGTTGAAGGGAGGGCTCTTCTTACTTCCAGCAGGAGGTGGCCTGCCTTTCTCTCCCCTCAAGATGGTGGTTGAAGGGAGGGCTCTTCTTGTTTCCAGCAGGAGGTGGCCTGCCTTTCTCTCCCCTCAAGATGGTGGTTGAAGGGAGGGCTCTTCTTGCTTCCAGCAGGAGGTGGCCTGCCTTTCTCTCCCCTCAAGATGGTGGTTGAAGGGAGGGCTCTTCTTACTTCCAGCAGGAGGTGGTCTGCCTTTCTCTCCCCTCAAGATGGCGGTTGAAGGGAGGGCTCTTCTTACTTCCAGCAGGAGGTGGCCTGCCTTTCTCTCCCCTCAAGATGGTGGTTGAAGGGAGGGCTCTTCTTGTTTCCAGCAGGAGGTGGCCTGCCTTTCTCTCCCCTCAAGATGGTGGTTGAAGGGAGGGCTCTTCTTGCTTCCAGCAGGAGGTGGCCTGCCTTTCTCTCCCCTCAAGATGGTGGTTGAAGGGAGGGCTCTTCTTACTTCCAGCAGGAGGTGGTCTGCCTTTCTCTCCCCTCAAGATGGCGGTTGAAGGGAGGGCTCTTCTTACTTCCAGCAGGAGGTGGCCTGCCTTTCTCTCCCCTCAAGATGGTGGTTGAAGGGAGGGCTCTTCTTGTTTCCAGCAGGAGGTGGCCTGCCTTTCTCTCCCCTCAAGATGGTGGTTGAAGGGAGGGCTCTTCTTGCTTCCAGCAGGAGGTGGCCTGCCTTTCTCTCCCCTCAAGATGGTGGTTGAAGGGAGGGCTCTTCTTGCTTCCAGCAGGAGGTGGTCTGCCTTTCTCTCCCCTCAAGATGGTGGTTGAAGGGAGGGCTCTTCTTGCTTCCAGCAGGAGGTGGTCTGCCTTTCTCTCCCCTCAAGATGGCGGTTGAAGGGAGGGCTCTTCTTGCTTCCAGCAGGAGGTGGCCTGCCTTTCTCTCCCCTCAAGATGGTGGTTGAAGGGAGGGCTCTTCTTGCTTCCAGCAGGAGGTGGCCTGCCTTTCTCTCCCCTCAAGATGGTGGTTGAAGGGAGGGCTCTTCTTACTTCCAGCAGGAGGTGGCCTGCCTTTCTCTCCCCTCAAGACGGTGGTTGAAGGGAGGGCTCTTCTTGTTTCCAGCAGGAGGTGGCCTGCCTTTCTCTCCCCTCAAGATGGTGGTTGAAGGGAGGGCTCTTCTTGCTTCCAGCAGGAGGTGGCCTGCCTTTCTCTCCCCTCAAGATGGTGGTTGAAGGGAGGAAATGTATTCAAATGCTGTGCATGTTTACTCAGAAGTAAGTCCCACTTGTATCCTTGGTACTTACGTCCCTGTAAGTGTGCACAGATTTACTGCTGAATTTGCTAATGAGTCTGTGGTGCAGTCTTAGATTTAAATTCTTTGGTACTGTGAAATTTCCTCTGTTCAGCTGCCTACAATGTACAATCACAGCCCTAAAGCACTGGAAGAACAAATCAGTAGTTTTTCTGAAAAGTTATTTCTCACTGAAATCACTTTGGAAGAGGTATCAGTAATAAATTAAAGGCAGACTGTAGTGTCAGCATGACAGTGCTTTTCTCATTCCAGCCATAACAACTCAGTGAAGGGGAAAAAGCTTCAACCCATACTACAAAGTTGCTCCTGTAGATTGTTTTAATATCTGATGATGCCTTTCTAAATGAAATATTTTGTCATTTAAAAACACTTTAGGTAAGTCTTACTACTACTCAGGGGTTAAAAAACAAACAAATCCCATTTATTTTAGTGTGTCTACTCCAGGTAGGACTAACATTAGATTTAGCACAATAAAGCAGCCAATGACAGTCACAAAACTGTAATATAAACAAACAGTTTTAAATGCCTGGATTTTTTTTTTAATGTACTGGTGTGCCATTAAAAAGCTTCATGATGATCGCAGTCAATCGTCTGTGCAGAGGCAGTCATTCTGTATATAGTGACTCTTCCTTGTGTACCAGTTTTAGAGCTGAGCAAAATTTTGATGAGCTTTGATTTTTATGTGTAAACCTGTATGTTCAAGTGAGGGAAAGCAGCTCGGTTGAGCAGCTAAAGAAACTACACAAAAATGCCTTACAAATTCAGTCTTACCCTTACAAATTCAGTCTTACCTACCCAAGTATAGCACTGTGATTCTACTTCAACTGCGATTTGCAGTTTAGGGAAGGGAATTCAGAATTCTCATGTTTCACCACACTATAAACTCCAAGAATTAGTAGGATGTAGCCATGGCAGTCAAATAGGAATCATAACACTTTCACTGTGTAGCGTGAAAAGGCTCCAGGTCATCTTAGTCACTTCCTTCCCAGGAATCTCAATTCCAAGTGGCACATCTATGCACAAGAAAACAGGAAGTGCCTTTCAACAACAACAACAACAACAAAAAGCACAGTCCAAACTAAATGAGTTCTCTTGGCTCAACTCTCTCCCAAAGCTGTTTCTGCCAACATGGGAAACAGAGCACCCTCACTTGAACTCCCTGTACTCTTTTTCAGGTTGAATAGTTATTTTCACTTTTCAGGCTGCTTAAAACTGAGTGTTCCTTCTAACCTTGGAAAGTGTCACAGAGCGCAAAGAAGGCAATGCATTCAGTTGCCATGGAATGTGCTGAATGACAACTAGGATCCCCTCCCCATCAAGAAAACATTTAATAGAGATGCATTAAGTTTCATTTGTTAGATTCAATTATTCCCATCAGCAAGTTCTTAATCAACACAAAGTGCTGACATATGCTCTCAAAATTGTAACCAACTTGGAACGATGACAACAAAATCAAATTTATGCAATGCTTCATTCCTTCACTCTCTCTCTCTCACACACACACACACGCTCCAAAATACATATTCATGCTCTGAAGGAAAAAAGCACACACACAACTTCCCCCCCCCCTTTTTTTTTTCTTTCATCTCTCTGAATGTACTCTTTACTTAACTTCACAGGACCACTTCAATATCACCTTTGTATACTCTTGACTGGGACTGTGTTGGCTTGTTCCTCCAGCACACCCTCCTGAACCTGTTTCTGATTGGATGAAAGACACTTCAACATACTAATAGACATGGAAATATTGCAGCGAACACACCAAATAGAGTAGTTATTATGCCCTTCTTTTATGGCATTGTGTAGTTTGGAAAATCTGTATGCAAAGGGATCTTGTAGCACCTTTGAGGAATGTCATCTAAAGAAGCAGATTCAAGTCTACAAACACTCACACTGCCATCTTCTTTCTTTCAGATAGTCTCAAAGGTGCTGCAAGATCCCTTTGTATAAAGAATGGTGAAGTGGATCAAGCTGGGACCCATCTCATCCAGCTGTCTATCTCTAGCAACAGCTAACTGTGTCTAAAATCTCCTTTTAATTATAAGCATTAAAAAATCTTTGATGCACAAGGCTAAGGCGCATGATTATTTTATTTAATTTTAGATTTAATTTTGTTCCTTAATCAAATCAATCAAATTTGAGTTTTGATCTTTCTCTGTGAACTAAGCCCACATTTAGTTGCTTTGGTTATAATGAAGCAACCTGCAGCCCTCCAGATGTTGTTGGACTAAAATTCCTCCAGCATCTCAACACGGCCTATGCTGGCTACAGCTAATGAGAGCTCCAGTCCAACAACATTTGGAGATCTACAAGTAGCCCACCATTAAAGTAAAGATGCAAATCCATCCTTAGCACTCAAGGTTCATCAGCTGACCAGAAGACTAAGCCATTTCTTAAATAATGCAGACAGAGGTCCAAAACACAGTGTAGAAATAATCCAGTTTGAGACCACTTTAACTGCCCTGGCTTAGTCCTAGGGAATCCTGGGAACTGTAGCTTGTTGTGACACCAAAGCTATCTTTAACAAAGAAGGCCAAATGTCTCAGCAAAAAAAAAACCAAAAAACAAAAACAAAACAAAACAAAAAAGTCCCCAAAATTCCCTAGAATTGAGCAGGGCAGTTAAAGTGATCTTAGACTGGATTATTTCTGCAGTGTGTTTCAGACCAGATGTGCACATCTCCCTCTCCCCATTCCATCTCACAAACAGTAATTCCAGATCAAGGGGTGCTCACATTTGTGACCCAGCCAGACATCTTTCCTCTGGGCTACAATTTTTGCAGACTTCCCCCCAGCTCACTCCCACCCAAAAGTCCCCCCCTACCATAAAAAAAAAAAAGGGATTTAATACCATGCGTCTACTCCAGTAATTTATGAGAGATCTCACAACTATTTCAACTCCTAGGCTGGAATCCTGCCAATGACTTGTGCTGTCACAGATTCCATTAAATGAGTAGTTTACTTTCCAGCAGGTTGTACAAGAGTGATCTCCTATCTAGGACTGCACAAGAGGTATAACTATTATACAACAAGTGGCATTGCTATCTGTTGCAGGACCAATGGAGCAATCCAGTTGACACGGTATGACTCTGACACTGTTATGACAGCTGCAATTTACACTGCATGACTGCGGAACACGATCTCATCCTAGTTCCTAGGGACAATAATACTGATTAAAACCAATGCCATATTCTAAGCCAGTGGTTCCCAACCTGTGGGTTGGGAACCCTTTGGGGTCGAACGACCCTTTCATGGGGGGGTCACCTACGACCATCAGAAAAAACCTATTTATGTTTATGTTATGAAGTAGCAACAAAATAATTGCATGGTTGGGTGTCACCACAACATGAAGAACTGCATTAAAGGGTCGTGGCATTAGGAAGATTGGGAACCACTATTCTGAGCAAAGGCAGCCCATTATAGCCTTCTGTCCTGGGTACCTTCTCTGACAGATAGGCACTGCATGAACAAATAAACGTTTCAACCTATGAATGATGTGATAGTGTACTGCACTGATTGCATGATATTTTAGAACAAATCCTTAGAATTAACAACTTTAGACGAATCTGTTACTCTTATCAGTCACAAGTTTCCTGTGCATATCTTAAGCTTTTCCTCTCACCCATCTCCGAATGTTCTGAGGTCTTTTCTTACAGTATAATGCAATATTTATGCTTGCCTAAATTACAGATTGACATAATTATTAATCATACAAAGAGTAACAAGAGACCAACTATGCGACAGCACAATTCATCAGATTCATGACACCTTTTCTTAACACAGTTGAAGAGAAAAGCAATTGAAACCTATTAGTTTATCTGACATGTAATTGGTTATTTCTGACTAAATTATTACTACAAGAACCAACAATGTATGAAACACCAATTTTCTTGAAGGGGAGCTCACCGTGAGAAGTGATAAAATTACTCATCATCCAAACTAACTTCCCCATAAAGCTCTCTTACTACTAAGACATTTATGTCTAGATGTGAGTCAACATTAGAGATGTTCTTTTCCCCAAAAATATTTTTAATAACCAATCAAAAACCAAGATACAAATACAGACATTTTTTTCTATATCTAAAACACACACAAGGAAATGGCACTTCTAATATACACAAAGCATTAAAAGAAAAAGAGAACCTAAAAATTGATGTTAAAAGTTCTCTGTGTTGATTTTACTAAATTTCTCTAAATCAGATCCAAATTTTCTTTCCATCCTTGTTCTATTTTGTGCAGGGGAGGAGGGTGTGCTTTCCCTCCTCTCCTGCACAAAAATAAGTGCATTTATTTTGGCATGTATTTTGCCCCCCATATGCACTTTTTGATGTACTTTGGTAGACATACACAGAACAAAGTGTCTTTTTGTGCAGTTTTAAATGATACTCATTTATAAATCTATAAATTTTAGTCAAAACTCAACTCTCCCCCCCCCAAAAAAAAGGATCGACTTATCCATGGGCCAATGTACCTTATCTCTTATTTTTTTTAAAAAGGAACCATCTCTCTGAGTAGAGTGGCAAATGGTGAGAGCTTAGTATATCCAAGGAGAACCTAAAAGAAACATCGACTCCCACTACATTTTCCACTGTGGAATTGCTTCTGGACTTTTTGAATGTCTGGGTGGGAAAACAGCAGTGTGCTTTGGCATCACTTTCTTTTCCTTTTTCTTTTACATTCTTTGTTACATGCTCTTAAAATTTACTCATGACTTATTCACAGATTATATCAAAGTCCACAGTTCTGTCCCCAAGGCCTGCTTCTTGACTTATACATGAGGTCAACTTATGGAACGAGTATATACAATAATTAAAAATGTAAAACAACAACAACAACAACAGTGTGGTGTGTGGGTGGGAGCATGTTCTTGACTGTGGCTTCCTCCCAATGATGAAAAACTAAAAAATATGTGAGCGTTTTGTTAATGATCTCACACATCATGAACTAGATAAATTTGTTTAAGAAATTAGGTTGGTGTGAATTTCTTTTCCATCCTTAATACTCATGTTGACATACCATTACAGGTTTTGTACTTTTTTTTCAAGTGTTGTACATTGTGCACTTAAATCCAAATCAACTACTTATTGAGTCTAATCTACATTTCAGACTTGAACAATTTGATCCAGACAGCCAATATTTTCTGAAAGGCATTAAGAGAAATTGACAATTTGCAGGCAAGAAGCAATGAAGTGCTTAATTTTCTTCTGTTCACAGATTTCTTCCTCCACCCTTGCTCCACCAGGGAATTGTGAACTTATGTTTCCATTGCTAATGTGGATTTAAAGTTGTGGTGGGGCAAAAAACCTACACCGCTCAGGTGCGAGATGTAAACAATGGAGGGAATAAGAGTTAAGTCCACACTCCCCAACATTTCACGCATGAACACCAGGGCCAATGTGGCCAAGCAACATCAGAGTAATGGCAACAGCTATTATGAAGAATAATAGACAGGCTAGGAGAGGCTGCAGCAATTTGCTTTTGCCAGAGTCTACTGGAAAGGGCAAGATTTCACCCCTGCTCTTCTTGTCCCTCCCAGTGAGCTACTTGAGTGCAAACTATTGCTGCATCTTGAACTCAGTTTGCACCAACTAAGGAAAGCTGAAGACAAAGGGAGGAAGTAAGAGGAGGAGAGAGAAACTGGGACATTGTAAAATCAGTTGAAAAAGTGGGATGATAGAAGATTAATTGGTACTGTCCCTGCCAAATCAGGACCCTTGGGCGGTATGGTTAAGCCTCTTATCCCCTTCTCTGCAACTCAATCACTCATTCACTCTCTCACACATACCACTGCACCAAAAGGTATGGTTATCAAGAGTGCAGTGCCATGATATATGTAATTGCAGTGTGATGTAGGAGTTTATCACACGGAATTTCTCCCAATTTCGAATGGAGCCAATTCGAATTCACATAAATTCGCTAAAGTAGTGAATTTACGTGAATTCTAATTGTGTTCAAAATGCGTTCAGAATGACTTCCCATTTCCCAAAAAATGACTCCCTTTTTGCCCGAAATTGCATGAGATGCACTCATATGCAATAACGTGAAACCCCATGATTGTGTTCGGATTGCCATTGGAATATACCCCCAAATTCCGTCATATGATAAACTCCATTTACTTTAGTCCTTAATTCTAGATGCAATATTGTATTGTGTTCATGACGGCAAAACTTCTGACACTGATCGGCTGAGCTTTTGCCACAGCGCAGAATGTTCATGTACATCTCAAGAGTTGAGGGAACAAAGCTGGCAGAACATCTACACTCTGGTTTCTATGAAGAAAAGGAATGCTGTCACTAGGTTTGGAAATTAAAGCCTCGTCATATTCAAGGAACAGTAGCTCTTCAAAGAAAATGGAGACACAATAAAGACTCTATGCCTATATAGAAAAGGAGCAGAGAGTCAACATAACCAGAGTATTATTATTTCTTTAATTAATTCATTTATATATATTCTGCCTTTCTTCCAACACAGGATTCAAAGCATAGAGTAGATTCTTGCTTCCTTTTGGGAGGCTTCTAGAAGAGCTTTGGAGCCTTTGGGGAGTGCATATCCAATAAATAAGAGGTGTACACAGACCTTGTTTAGAGGGGAAAGTGACATTGTAAGGGGAAAGCACCACTTTTTAAAATTCTCATACTGCTGAATTTTAGTATCAAATATAATCTATCCAGTGCTATTATGTTTCAATAGTCCATCCAACAAGGTAACATTTCCCACAGATATTTATTTATTTATTTATTTTTAAAATAATCTTTATTTCAAATTTTCCAATATACAATAAAAAAACAGTATCGAGCAATATTAGCAAAAACAAAAAAGTTGTTCAATAATGCCCATATCCTTCCAAAAGAAACGTCTGTGGGAGATTCGAACAATAAAATGTTATAAATTTTAAGTCCTGTGATTACTGCAAATGTCTTTCTTTATCTAAGAAAGGAAAAGGTATGTCCTTTAATACAAAGTTAGACAAGTTCTATCTTTTTCCTCCGAAGTCTTAACTTTGATTGTTATCAATATTGCGAAGAGAAGAGTAAAGAATAATTTTACAGAATGAAAAATTACTTTAACTAATTATGACATGTTTAGACATTTTCTTTCCCTCGGGTCTTCTTCCGCTAACAAAAAAAATCCGTTTTTGTTGTCCTTTTAAGTTGAAATCAACTGTTACTGTAATGTATATACAAAGAGAGACTAGTTAGACATATTAATATGTAGTTTTCCTTTCTAAGAAACCGAAACTAATATATAGCCTTTCAAAAGAAAACATTCATAGATAGGTTTATTCCCCATTCTCTTTCATATCTAGGCCATATTTCCTTCCATCTCTCTATTCTTTTATTATTATCCAAATTTTGTGAAATGCAGGTTATTCTGTCTAACTCTTTGAGTTCATTCAATTTCAACATCCATTGTTTCCATGTCGGGGGCTCTCTTGATTTCCATAACTTAGCTATTTCTATACGTGCTGCAGTCACCATATAGAGTAAAATTATCCAGCATTTAACCTCCTCATTTTTCTTGATTACCGAGGTGATGTTTAAAAGGTATAACTTAGGACACATTGTAAATTCAATATTTAACATCTTTTGGATTGAGTTGTGAATTGCCTTCCAGAATTTTTGAATTTCTGGGCACCGCCACCACATATGGTAGAGTGTGCCCTTAGCTTTCCTACATCTCCAGCATAAGCCATCTGATGAATTGTACATTCTTTTTAATCGCCATGGAGTCATATACCATCTATTAATAATCTTCAGATGGTTTTCTTTAAGATTTTGGGCCACCGTAAAGTTATCTGTGTGGTCCCAAGCCAATTCCCATTCTTCATATTTTATTATCATATCCATATCCTTGGACCATTTTAACATATAATCCTTAATGACAGTATGTTCTAATGATCTTTCCAGTAATAATCTGTACAATTTAGCTATCGTTTTCTTCTTAGAATTCCACAAAATCTCATCTAATTCATTAAATTTAGTTTCAATTCCCTTTGTTTTTAAGTCCTCCTTGAACTTTGCATTAATTTGCCAATAATTAAACCAAGATAGATCGAATCCTTCATTCTTTAATATTTCTTTTGTTTTCAAATTTGGTTTCCCTTGTTCATCAAAGTTTAGTAAATTTTGGTAAGTTAGCCATTTGTTTTTATCTGACCATCTGCCATAAAAGGCCTCGTGGGGTGAAGTCCAAATAGGTAGTTTAAAATAAAATTTCTCCTGTATTCTTTTCCACGTTGTTAATAAAGAATTTCTGAATGGATGGTTGTTAAAGTCCTGATTTTTCCTTAAATTCTCGTAACATACAAAAGCATGCCAACCAAACCTCAACTGAACATTTTCTAGATTCAAAATAAAGGGGTCATCTAATTTAATCCAGCTACGCAACCAAATCAGATTGCAAGCCCAGTAATAAATTCGAAAATCAGGTAAAGCATAGCCCCCCCTTTTTCTTGTATCTTTCAAAACATCCCACTTAATTCTCGGTTTATGATTACCCCAGACAAATTTTCTTAGTTCCTTCTCCCATATTTTAAAAGTACTATCCTTAATTGAAATCGGAAGATTTTGGAATAAAAACATGATTTTTGGGAGCACCGACATCTTCAGCACTGCTATTTTCCCCAATAATGAAAGATTGAGTTGAAACCATCTGACCAAATTTTTTTGAATTTCCTTCCACGATTCTACATAATTGTTTTCAAAAAGTTTTAGGTTGTCTTTTGATAACCAAATACCTAAATACTTAAGCTTTTTAACTTCTTTGAATCCTGATATTTTTTCAAGTTCTGTAATCTCATACTTAGTGAGATTTTTTGTTATCATTCCTGTTTTGTTGGCATTCACTCTTAACCCTGACATTATACCGAATATCTTTAATTCCTTTAATAATTCAGCCATTCCCTTAATTGGGTCTTCCACAATCAATGCCACATCATCAGCAAAAGCTCTCACCTTCAACTCCCTCCCTCCTTTATTCAGTCCTCTAATATTTTTGTTCCTATTTATGGCAGAAATGAGGATTTCTATGGCTAACAAAAATAATAATGGTGAGATAGGGCATCCTTGCCTAACTCCTCTGTATATATTAAACTGTTTCGATTTCTCACCGTTTATTTGAACATAAGCTTTCTGTATATTATAAATATGCTTCATTTGTTCTATAAAAGAGTTACCACAATTGATTTCAAGAAGGATTTCAAACAGAAAATTCCACTTCAAACAATCGAATGCTTTTTCCATATCAAGGGCAATTAAGGCGCATTTCTTTTCATTGTTTATATGGTAGTACTCTAACCCATTTATAATTGGTCTAATATTATCTCTCAACTGGCGCCCTGGCAGAAAGCCATTCTGATCTTTGCCTAAGATGGAATTCAAAATGCCTTTTAATCTGTTAGCTAAGACATAAGTGTATATTTTATAGTCTACGTTCAGAAGGCTTATTGGACGAAAATTTACCATCTGAGTAATGTCTTTACCCTCCTTGGGTATTAGAGTAATCTTTGCTTCTTCCCAAGACGATGGTATCCCTTCCTTTTCTATAGCATTGAAAACCTTCATTAGTGGGGGAATTAATTCATCTTTAAATTTCTTATAAAAAGAGGCCGAAAATCCGTCTATGCCCGGAACTTTACCCTCTTTCAGGGACTCTATAGCTGTTACTATCTCGATTTTGGATATTTTAGCATCTAGTGTATCTTTTTGACTTTCAGAGATTTTATTCCTAATGTTCTCCCTGATGTACTCACTTAATTTAGCTTTCTCAATCCTCGCACTATTTCCATCTTTGTACAATTCCTTATAAAAATTTTTAAAGGCTTTTGTGATACCCTCTTTGTCTGTGATCTCTTTTTTATCCACAATAATTTTTGTTATAAATTTCCGTTCATTATCTCTTTTCAATCTTTTTGCTAGCCATCTCCCAATTTTGTTATTATTTTTGAATAATTTCTGCTTAGAATTTTTGAGATCTCTAGCAATTTGTAAGTTGATTTTACTTTGAAGTTGGTTTTGCAAGATTTTAACCTCTAATCTTAAATTCTCGTTTAAGGGGTCAGATTTCAACAGATTTTCTTTTTCTATAAGCATGTCCATTATCTTTTTGTCTTTTTCTTTTTCGATTTTCCCAAGTTCTGTCGATCTTTTAATAAGTAAACCCCTAAAAACCGCCTTCCCTGCATCCCATACAGTTTTTGTTTTTACCTCCGGTGTGTCATTAATTCTAAAGTAGGTTAATATTTCTTTCCTCATTTTCTCAACAAATTCTCCGTCCTCTAATAATTGTTCTTTCAACCTCCATTCGAATTCTTTTTTCCTTTCCTCTTTCATGAATAATTCAATTAAACTATGATCCGATATTGTTCTAGCATCCATTTCCATTCGATTTATCAAATTGATTAATCTTCCTGAAATCAGAAACAGATCCAACCTCGACCAAGATTTATGAACTTCTGAATAATAAGTAAAACCTTGTTTATCTCCGTATTTAAAACGCCATAAATCAAATAGATTGTGTTCTTCGATCAAGCCATCGGCGGACCTGGGTAATCTTCCCTGATTATTTTTGATTTTTTTACCAGATTTCCTATCTTTCTTGGGATTAAATACCCCATTAAAGTCTCCCCCTATTATTATATTATCTTGGTCAAGTAACATTAGATCTTCATTGATTTTTTTAAAGAAACCTCCCTTCTTATCTAAAGGACCATAGATATTAATCACTATTATCTTTCTTCTATCCATTTCTATCTCCACAATTTGGTATCTTCCTCCTTCATCTTTTTTGATCTCTTTTGATTGAAATCTGTTGTTAACATACATCACTAGGCCCCTTTTTCTTTTCTTATCTGCTACAATGAAACTTTTACCTAATTTCGGGTTCTTCAAATATTTCTGGTCCCCTAATTTTATTTTCGTCTCCTGTAATAATATAATGTCGTATTTTCCTTTTTCTAATACATGAAAAACCTGTCTCCTTTTCCTGTCTTGATTGATACCTCCTACATTCCATGACGCTATTTTAATCATTTTCTCCAAAATTGTATATATTTGTTTCTTTTCTTAAATCTCCGACACCGAATGAAATAAACTTTAATTTTTGTATACTTAACTTATATTCTTATCTACCCAATGAAATCTAAGTGACAAAAAAAGATACTAAATCCCCCCCTCCCAAATTAACCTAGTCAAACGTCCACCTTCTAATTCAACAATTCATCAAAATATTGAAGTTACCAATAGGGGAGATTACTCCATTATATAAGAGTCCTTCGGGTCAGCTCTTTGTACCTTTACACCTTCCTCTTCTTCCGATAAGATAGTCCCTCCTTTCATATCAGGTCTGCAAGTCAAACGCCTATAAAATTCTTTTGCCTTTTCAACTGAATTTAACCTGTATCTTTTCTGGTTATAGAAAACCACAGATATTTAGAGCAATGGGCAAATACCAGTCCTCATCTAGCACAAAATCTCTCCAATAGTAACCAAAAAAATTGTCTTTTTGCTGAGGATATTTTAGCTGGCATTAGTTCTTTTACTGCACGAGAACAAACCAAGTCAAGATTTACATCTCTAGGTATGGTTATAAACTAGCATTCAAATTATTCCAGTTTGAATACAGTGGTGTCACTAGGGAGCTTAATGTGCCAGTCCTACATCTGCCTCTTCCCAAAAGAGTATTTATTATAATAATAATAATAATAATAATAATAATAATAGATTAATATATAGCCTGCCCAATCACTAGGAATCCGGGAGGGTTACAACAATAAAAATGCATTAAAATACAATAAAATACAATAAAATGTTACTTCAAAACTCTGGAAACTATACCTGCCAGCTATATTTGCCCTCCAAATATCTGTTTTTTGGCAGAAACAAGCTGTAGTGTTTGCTTGTGTCCCTTTAAGATGCTGAAGAGATAGTGAGCAAGGCTCAGTGGGAGGAGAAAAGAGAGCCCCCAGTGGGTTTTTAAATTATCCCCCCCCCCAAAAAAAATGGTAAATTCTTTAAAAAATTTCTTTAAAAACATTAAGTCTTACCAAATGTTCACATTAATGACATTAATGTACAGGTAAATACATTTAGGTTTTGCTAGTTGTTCTATATCGGAACCATTACATTCAGTGATATATGAGAATTATGATTTATGAGTACCAGTAATATTAGTGCAAAAATATTACTAAGATTCTGTATGGTGTAGTGTGGAGAAGGTCAATTGTATGGTGTAGTGTGGAGAGGGTGGGGGGTAACATCCTGAGTTACTGCATCAAATGAGTTTGAAACTATGATCAAGAAAATTCCAGATGAAATGAGTACACTCACCACACTCTTAATTCATGCCATCCTTCATGGAACCCAGGTATTTTAAAATCAAAGCAACCCCAGATAGGAATGCTGTTTTCAGAAACACTCTTTGTAACTGTACCAGTTACTATCCGGTATGTGTAATAAAAGCTGTGATATTAGCAAGCCTTAAAGTCTTGGTAGTTTTTAAAACCAATGTTATTAAAATAGAGCTGGCAATTTGCCCTACATAAATAAATAAATACATAAATAAATCACAAAGATTTGTATTTCTGATGATTATGCACAAGGCCAATAAATGATCTGATCTTATTTTGGTGTAACAAAGCATCCTGTTTTATGTAATTTGGATGGACATCTAACACAGGCAGCATTTTAAAGTATTAAAATTTTAATGCTTATTGATAAGATGCCTTGCCAATCCATTCCATCTGTATGAGAAAGACAGAATGATTCCAACAAAGTCAAAATGCTTTCACCATTAATGGGGTCAGATGTTTGACACCACGTTTCTCGGCTATCCTTAGCTTAATGTGCCAGTCCTACATCTGCCTCTTCCCAAAAGAGTATTTACTCTTGCTACTTCAAAACTCTGGAAACTATACCTGCCAGCTATTATTATGAGGCAGCTGACAACAAGAGAAAGCTAACAAACTCACCTGCTGCCAAAGGAAACAAAATGACTGCTGCATCTGAGATAGCAAGCATGTATATTTGGGCCTGAAGCATGTAAATGGTCAGTTTGAGTCAACATCAGCCAAGCCGATGAACATTTTATATTTAAGAAAATGAAAGAAATCTATGTAATAGATTAAACTCAGGCTGAGTCACAATAAGTGCACATAATTTTTGGATCAGGAATCTTTGGGCTCACAAGAAGAATTAATGGGCAAATTCACTTAGGGATCAAAAAGCACACACAGTAGAAACTAAGGTGACATAAACTGTAAAACATTTCACAGGGCCTCCCTAAAGTTTCAGCAAGGAAAACAGCAGCTGCCTCCAGAATCCTAGGTATATGTGAACAGTAAAACAGAGAGAAAGGGGGAAAGCAGTTAAAGTTGCCTCACCAGCTTGCCCTAGAGCAGGCCTGCACAACATACAGCCTTGGGGGTGGATATGGCCCGCTAAAGGATTTCGGGTGGCCCGCAAGGATGTGGAATGACTTCAAAGCTCCTCCACTGCTCAGCCTTCTCCTGTGGAGAAGGCCAGGTAGGAGAGAAGGAGGATAGGCAAATGCTTGTCAAGCAAGGCTCCTCCACCACCCGACTTCCTCCTGAGGAGGAGGCTCGGTGGCAGAAGAGGATAGTCAAATAGTTGCCCTACAAGGCTCCTCCGTTACTGTGTTTTCTCCCATGCAGAAGGCCGGCTGGAGGATGAGGATCGGTGAACGCTCACAATGCTCCTCTGCTGCTTGAATTTCTCTTGAAGAAAGGACCAGGCAGAGGAGGAGGAGGAGGATGGAATTAATATCAATAATATTAATTATTATCAATTAATAGTAATTAATATTATTAATTAATTAAATAATATTTAATTACAACCTATCTGCGACCCGGAGAAGGTAACTTATTTTAATTTTGGCTTTTTCCTACTGCCAAGTTGTGCAGGTCTGTCCTAGAGCATGTTAAAATAAACCACATATATCTAAAGCTGTCCTCAAAAATGGAAATCATAAAGAAAGCAGAGGTTGGTGAAAGAAATAAAAATTGGATGCATTTTGGAATAAGTCTTCAAGTAGTCTTTGAAAGATTCAAAATGCTCTTAATTACTTGTACAAAAGTTATCTGACCAGGTCATTTCATTCCTCATGTGCATATTGTTGGCACTGAATAAATAATTTGCTGACCCATGTTGATCTTTTTTGTGGTGTTGAAGCCTATTCCTTTTCTTTCTATGTTATTTCTCCCTCTGGTACCAAATGGTCTGTTAAAGAAGTAATGCCAAGGGACACATCTAATTGCTTAACTGAGTTGTGTAGTCACTACCCCACAGTGCTCCCCAATCTGCACAAGACCAACAGGAAAGTTATAAGCTTTTATTTATCAATTCCATGCTTTTTAGAGCATAACTGAGTTTGTAAGCACCTTAACTATTACTGTCGCTCCATCAAAATTGCTCTGTGAGTCTAACAATGCAGTGAAACTACTGGAGCTTCAGACATGATGGCTTCAAGTTCACCTTAGTATTTAATCACAAATGATAGAGCAGTTTTGAAACATCTCCCCTAACCATACAGTCACATCTCCTATAATAAACACTTCAAACGACTGTGTTGCAGAAGCAAGTTTACATGTAAAAACATGTGGACTGCCATATTGTAAGCAGGGAAAATTCACTTCTGAGGGCTTATGTTTGGCTACCGCCAGCTTTGACCACTTAGGTGCAAGCATGGAAATGAGAGCCTAATATACAAAACTAATCAGGCTAGGAAATGTACAGTTTGTTCTACATCCAACTCACACAAGTTCAACAGGTCACGCCCAAGACGGTACAGGTTATCACGGCTCCCAACATGTTAAACAACACTCTTAATCTGAAACATCATTAGCTACTCTACACTCTAGAGCCTGAAACATCTAAACATATACAAACAGTAGATTAAAAAAATGGAACCTACACAGATTTGCAGATGTCATAGCCAGCCAAGAGGTGCAATCAGAGGATGAGGAGGAGGAGATGGCTCATCCAGAGCAAGAGGGGTTGGAGGCTAGACCAGGTCCCAGTTCTGCCCTGCCAGACCCCAGCCCTGACATTTCAGCTCCAGGAGTGGAGGCTCAGTCAGGCCCTAGGACTGTGGAGCTCCCTGCAGAGGCTCAGCAGCTGAGTGTGGATCCTAAGGAAGAACCAAGCTTGAAGGTCCCTTCCTTTAAGAAAAGGAGAGCTGAGAGTGTTTGCGTGTGTCGGTCTTGCAGGCTTGCAGAAAAGCAAGCTGCTGATAAGGCACAGCTGGCAACAGGGAGGGTATCTCCCATTTAACCACCTGTGGGACACCATACCTTTGCCAGAACTTATTGCAAGTTCTCTTGGTGTGACTGTGTGTTGGCTCCGTGTCTCTTGAACTCTTGTTTTACCTTGACCCTGCGACCTTGGAACAAATTGGACTATTGCTGCCTTCTCCTTGCCCTAACCTCAGATTTCTGTGACTTCTCCAACCTGACCTTGGCTTTGGCTTCTGGATTATTCTTGTGGACAATACTAAGGACTGTAGACTTTCTCTCAGCTGCAGAGCTAACTCCCTTATCAGCTTGTGTTGGTGTGTGCTGGCCGCAGTCCAGGACAACAGAGGGGATGGATAAGAAGATGAGGATTAGATCTATTTAATTTCTCTGCCTTCTCCAAATACTAGAGATCCAAATGGGGAATCTGTGTAGCAGAGACTGTTGGAGCTGTCCACTCTTAATCACATTCTTTTTCTCCTTCTAGTGTACCCCTATGAGGAGGACAAACCATTTTTTTCAGTTGTATCAATATATGCCTTTTTCTTGCCCTGTTCCGCACCAGAAATTTAATCTGGTTGTATCCAATTTTGTTAGATCCCACAGATCATTCACAGAAACAATTCATTTCTCACCTTCATTTCACTTCACACGGTTGCAATATTTTAACCAATTTAAAACTGAGGCAGTTACTCAGTTTACACATCACAAAGATTAGTATAGTATATAAAACATGCTCCTAAAATGAAGCCATCTCTTCCTCTGAAGTTTCGCCTACCTTACCCACATGGCAAGGCTTCAGGGAGAGAGGAGTGAGTGGCTAAGGATTCCACATTCGAAAGACACTTCTAGCAAATTGTGCAAAACAGTAGCCAAAGCAGCTATCCCACTGACTTTCCTTTATTGTTAGTTAAGGAATTATGTGGAATATAAATAAATTCATGACTGTTTCAATTCTGTGAAATGTTAGCTAATGCAGTGCTATGCTAGTAAGATGTATTTTCAAATTTTGGTTAGTTCCTTTGCACTAAATACATAGATTTGTATTTTATCAGCCTTCAACATGTTGAAACAGAGTGGCCTCTTCTTTGTTGATTTAAAAAACCCTGATAAACAGCTTGCATTTGGACCTCTCACTGTGCTATCCCAGTAAATTGTACATACTCTTTTCCAAGCACATGGGGTGGGGGTGGGGGTGAGGAGTGGTGAATGGTAGAGAAACCAAAAATCCAGGAAGCTGACTGCTAAGAAAAGCCAATCACATCTGGACTGCCATTTTGTAAAAATGCAGCAGTGAAGAATCACACCTGGTTTTTACATTTTAAGAGAGGAATACTTCATCACACCCTCTCTCAACTCCCTGCTCCTTCTCTCAGCTAACTAGGATAGGCCCTGGGAAAGTATTGCAGATTGAAATGAGGGCAAATATGACAGCCACTAAAGGGATTTGATTTTAAGTAGAGACAAGATGCTACTTGAAGATATGCAAATCAACAGTAGCAGATTGCCTTGAGTCCTGGAGCTGAAGCCCATGATTGCTCCTGTCTTGTGATTTAAGTGGTTTGTCAAAATGTATAGTGCTCTTCAATACTGATTTGGCATCAACTTCAGTCCTCATCTGGCTCATCTGTATCTCTGAGCTTTAACTCAGGTGCCACCTTTTGCATTTACACTTGCCAGAAGGCAACCAACGCAAAATGTTAATCCACACCTGAGCCCGGCCAGGGGATTAAATGAATTGGCAGCCCTTCTCACTCACACACAAGATGACATTAATGTGACATGGTTTGGGACCAATGGGAAACTAAGTTATACCCAAATGATGCTTTTAAAAAGTTGCGGAAGAATGTTTGGTTTCTTTGTGGAGAAAAACAGAGCAAGTGGACAGAAGGACCACTTTTTCCCCAATGTATGTGTGTTGTGTTGGCACCTCTCTCTAGCAGTGGGCCTGCTTCTGTGGCAGACATCTACTGTCTCCCCTTATCTTGCCTCACATATCTGTCCAGGTCTCAAAGGTTCAGATGCGATCTATTTCAGATTTGATTCTTCCCTTCCCTCTCACACACAAAAAAGGATCTCTGTGTCCTCATTCTTTTCTGGACTGATATGTGTGTGTTGGGGAGTGCTGATGAACCAACTGTAAGAAACAGATAGAGGTGAATAGGGGGACTCCAGAAATCAGACACAAATATACTTGTGTCCCATCTGTATAGTTCCACCCAGAACTTCTGGTCAGAATCAGGCTGTTGCCCAGCTCCAGGTTCAACTCTTTCCCCTCCAGAGAAACCTCTTGCATAGTATGGGGGAAGCAGCAGCTTACCTTCTCCTCCAGCTATATCTTAGAACAACCAGAATAAACATATATGGCACAAGGGATTATGCTTCACTGCAGGCAAGACATGTCCTATTCTGCCTCTAAGATGTGACCTGTTTAGAAAATAGGCAAGTCCTACCTCACCAAATGAAATGTTGAAGCCTCTTTGAGAAGCTCTATCAATCTTTTCACAGGTAAAGAACAGTTTCCAGAGCTGACCTTTGTACCTTGGTTAACACCAACCCATCAAAAGAATGGGAAGGCATCCTTTTGCCAGCTTTGCCTTCTCTTGGAAAGTGTCTGTTTCTAAAATATTCCAGTCTTGTAGGCAAGCAGACCACTCCATCTGAGCCGAGTCATGCTCTGTGTAGATAAAGCAATTGGATAATCCAGTGATGTGGGTACCTCAGACAAATAAGGGCTGATCTCACAGAACAATGTACCCTGGATATGAACAGTGTCAGGGTGAAGGCCAAAGATCTTTGTTCATAAAATACGCTAGTACAAAGACCTATGAGTTACTTATTATCAATTTACTAAAGTATTTTTATTTCACCCTTTGTCTGGATAGATGCCAAAGCAGTATACGAATAAAGATATAAATATAGAGCTGCATGAAGGCATGTCCCAAACCATACAGGGAGAGTGCAAACCCATCTTCATTACATTGTCTACCCAATTCCTAGACATGATAATAAGCTATACACAGAGCCCCCATCTTGTTAGGATTCAGCTTCAGTTTGGTCACCCTCTTCCAGCTCATTAACAAATCCAAATACCAGTCTAGCTTCTGTACAGCATTAACCGATTCTGATAGACAGAGACACAGAGACACAACTGAGTATCTTCTACATATTACTTCACTCTAGCGAATCTCAGGATGATTGTTCCCGTGGCCCTGTGGTTGCCACGGAAATGTTCTGTTCTGCAAAGGAGCTCCATTTAGGAGCTCCCCAGAGGAGATCTTCCTGAAGGAGCTCCCCAAAGGAGAGCTCCAGAAGGAGCTCTGAAATAGGGCTCCCGAAACGAAAACTCCCAAAGGAGATCTGAAATGGAGCTCTGTTTTGGAGCTCCTTTCCACACTGCAGCCAGGTTGCCGTAAGCCACCTGGAGTGGTGCGGAGACATCACTGCTGTGCTGCTCCATTTGGAGCAATGTCATAGCTACGTGCACTCTCTGTATGACGCTGCGCAGCAATGACACCCTGGCCACCTGCTAGGCTTGCAGAGCATGCAGTCACTCCACTCCTGGGCAACCCTAGCATGTCACTAGGACGCTGCAAACCGCTGGTCTGTTCTGGCCCTTTGTCATCAATACTGACACCAAGTAGGCACAATAATGTGTTCTCACTGGTATTCAGCCATAATTGTTAACAGATTTGAACATCTCTATTCTAACTACATCCCTGTCTGTTTCATAGCACATAGCTCAATGATAAGTCAAGGAACGAAATGAACTCCACAGAAATGTAGATGACACTTGGGAGCAATTGTGTAAGTGGTCCATTCCATCACATAATTGAATTGAATTGAAACACTGGATTTGGAAAGAAGCAACAGCCTTAGATCAACTCCATTCAGTTTGTCCACTCAATTCTTGGTGGCACATAGCAGTTTGTCTCCTGAATCCACGGTTAAATTATGGCTGAAACTAGCTTTGGTATATTATAACCAATTATAAAGGGCAGTAAGAGGGTAAAGAATGTCCTACAATACAAAACGTACAATACCAAATTTAAATGGTTATATATTTAATAGATTACCAAGATTATTACATCATTTTACCTGGTGAGAAATGAATGAAAATGAATGATAATAGATCCTAGGAAAACTATTGAAGGGAAGATTTCTATTAATAACCCCACCACAAAAAGCTGTCAGAATGGTTTTCAGTTCCCGACAGTATCATAATTTTATGCTCATCATTAAAGTCTCTCCACTGGGACACTACTGGTATGCACCATTGAATGTATGAATAAAAAAGTCTTACAAAATTGGTAAAATATAAAGGAATTCATCAGTTCAGTTCAGTTAGGGAAGAAAATGAAGTATGGATAAATAAAAGGCTGATGGACATTTAAAAGGGCATCCCTCTGCAATCTCAATTAAAGTGGCCGCTTTACAAGTTTCTCAGATTGAATCTTGCCTCATTGTCTCTCATTAACAGCCTGTCAGACAAAATGGATGTTATATCCCCTCTACAAATATGCCCATTTCAAATCATATATAAGAAACAATCCCCGTTATTTTCTGGGGAAAACTTCAGTGGGCTTCAAAGGTAAATGTTCTGAATAGCAGTAACAATGCAATTCAGATATGCTAAAACCCTAGTTCATTCCCGCAGTTCAGCAACCCCTAGCACTATAGTTCTAGGTTGAACCTGCATAAGAGTTATTCTCTGTTTGAAACCCTGAGTAGCCACACTCCTCCTCCTCCTCCGCTTCACATTCACAAGTAAGCACAAGAAAAAAAAATCTAATTAACTATGCACTGTTGTTGTTTTTGTAGTTGTGTGCATTCAAGTCATTTCCAACTTAGATATTTAGCCTGACTTTCAACCATGGGGAATGTACCAGCACAATATAAACAAGGGCTTATTATAGATAACTCTGCACACTTAGCACCCCAGTGGATCTGCCCGGAATAAAGTCAAAAGCTGCCATTTTACAATAGTTCTCCTGTTAGATTAAGTGGTTGTCCTATAACTGCATGATTTTAGACACAGCACGAATATGAAAAATAAAATTGACAGTTTCAGAAATTAAAGTAAGAGTCCCAAATGGCCCAGTGTTGACTACACTGATACTTTCGAGACTTTCTGTCTTTGAGAAACTTGTTCGGTATGAATTTGCTCTCTGAAAATTCTTTCTGCTTGCTGTAGAGGATGTGTGGGGACCATGTAGCCCTCCAGATGTTGAAATACAACTCTGTCATTCCTCACCATTGC
The DNA here is from genome assembly GCA_034509955.1 of Urosaurus nigricauda. Classification (NCBI taxonomy): domain Eukaryota; kingdom Metazoa; phylum Chordata; class Lepidosauria; order Squamata; family Phrynosomatidae; genus Urosaurus; species Urosaurus nigricauda. Next base: position 220,114,042 of record JAOEGL010000001.1, read on the forward strand.
CTAGTGAGAACACCTGAGATTTCCAAGTCAATAATATCTGGTGGAGTGTCCAGTGTACTGAGTGTTGACACTGAGGACTGGCAAAGGCCCAGTAGACCTTACCATGGTCCTTTGCCTCCTGAAAAAAAACAACCAAGACATTGCTGGATTAGAATGGTGATAGACAGCAAGCTGCAGTTCATGACAGTATATTTTGTACCATGGATTGCATCAGTCAGGAATCTGTGTTTAGAAACCCTTCATGATGGATCCTCTAATCTTCAAGAAATAGCTTGAAATCACTGGACTAAAGCTCTTGTTATACAGCTGGAGCACATATGCACAGATTTTGCTTAGTTTCCATGCTGAGAAGAACTCCACTCCGAACTAATAGTGAGACACGGGGAACTGATAATTTAATGATAAAATTGCCAGCACACTAAGAGTTAGGCATAATGGGAATGCTGGTAAAATTTTAAGAATATATACGCTATTAGCTTCCCATATAGGGTGCAGTCACTCATTTTGATGGAGACAGTAACTGCTTAATTGGCGATTACTGCTGCAAAAGAACCATTAAGAACGTTAAAAATAGAGAATTTCATCCCAAAAATAGGGACTATTAATGCTTCATTTAAAAAAAAGCAAATGGTTTCTTCAAATGTGCCTTATGGAAAGGAAGGAAAGTGTGAATATTCACCTTCAGCTGCACACATTTTGCTATTTGAGGCAGACCTCCAAATGGAGCTCAGCCCACACTTCCCCCCCCTACCTTCTCCCACTCCTAGTCAGTCAATGGGGTAGCAAATTGCCCCTGATGTCAATGGAGTAGTAAATTAACTCTGTGTTTTCATATAAACTTTAAATGAGCTATCCAAGATGCTGAATCTTATCCCCTAAATAGATCCAACACCTTGTGTAACACTCTCTCTCTCTCTCTCTCTCTCTCTCTCTTTATATATATATATATAAACTAAAATCAGACTAAACCCAGGAACAGATTCACTGCCCCCTCCCTCTTCGGACATGGAAGACACCAGGATTTCCAATCCCATAGCAACTAGATTGGCATAACCATTTTGGTCCAACATTCCTCCCTCTGATGAAGGCTACACATGCCCTTCTTCAAAGCAAGGCATGATGAGATGAAATGTGAGATGTCTCCAGTCTCTCTGAAACCAAGAGTGAGCAAAGTCCTGCCTTCCAGATGTTAGAATGTATTTCCTATCAGTCATATCTAGCATAGCCAATGGTGAGACGTGATGGGACTGGTAGTGCAACCACATCTGAAGGGCTGTACTTTACATCTTCTTAGTCCTGGGGCTCATACACACTGCAGAATTATAGCACTATGATTCCACTTCAACTGCTCTGGTTTTATCCTTTGAAATCCTAGGATTGGAAATTTAGCGAAGGATCTTTAGAATCCTCATTTAGAGTGCTCCTTTAATGCCTGTGACCAAACTATAAGCCTCAGGATTCCACAAGATGCTGCCATGACAATTAATAATAGCACTATATAAGATGATTAAATTGTGACTGTCATCCTTTGCCCATATCACAAGAAGAAATGACTCACTAGAAAAGATATTAATGCTTGGTAAAGCAGAAGGCAGTAGGAAATGAGGAACACCATAATACAGATGGATAAACAAGATCAAGGAAACCATGATCCTCACTCTGCAAGACCTGAGCAGGGCTCTTGATGACCGGGGTAACCTGGCGATCTCTCAGTCATGGGGGTTTGCTATAAGTTGAAGTCAAGTTGATGTCAATTAACAACAACAAAATTTTTAAAGGTGTGAATGGTCCCCTGATGCTGGTCCTGCAAAGTGCTCTTCATCCATAGTTTTCTAGATGTTGATGCTTCTTCTATAACTGGCAAGCACACCTAATTCTTTGAGAGGATGAATTCTTGGCATGTTGGGGGGGGGGGTGGAAACAGACAGTGGTGGGCAGGCAGCCAGTGGCAGCACTGCAATATGCTCAGCTACCCCTTCCAAGCTGTGATTTGAGCCAAAAGTTACTTTGACCCAGTCAAACATGCCACTACCACCATAGTTCAGAAGAAGAAGAAAAGACATCACATTAGAAAGAGGGATTTACATCATATAGTCCACTGCTTTCTGCCTATGTTTCCATGACAAATCTACCAGAAAGACTAGTACTGAAAACATCAAAATCCCAAATATGAGCCAGGCTTCCTAAAGAGACAAGATGAGCCTTTGTATTGACCAAACATGGCCAACTATTTGTATCAAAAGTTAAAAGAAAACCAGAAAGTCAGCATTAGAAGACGGGCAGAGGGGGAATGATTGCTTTTCAAAAAGTGAGAATGATTCCTTTTTTGAATCAAAGTTCTGCTGTTTTTAACTTCCTTTTGTGGCAGGAATCTTCAATTAGACATCCTCCACTGACACAAGTGGCCACACCCTAGACAGTAAACTAGCAGCAGATATATTTTTCTTTACAATATTCTACTGACATTTCCACAGAGCTTACACTATTCTATAGGTGCCAGTTTCAAGGGTAGTAGAGCCTGGGAGCTAATGAAGTTTCACAGACGAAGCACAGAGCAGCTGCTTTATTGCTTCTGGAATAACTTTGTGATTGCATGATAATGAAGAACTATGATCTCAAAAGACTTTATTGCAAGTGAAAACAGACAAAAGTGGTTTGTTCATTTTTTTAAAAAAAACCCTACTGAGATCGGAATTCTCAAACATGATTCACTGCCTTCAGCTTTTATATTTGGCACTGTAAAGATCCCAAACCACCATACCACAAAAACAAAGAAGATACATGTTCTCAAGTGCCAAGCCAGAGATCTTTTACAAACTTATTGAACATGCTGTGCCAAACCAACAGGGTATTTTGTTACTATACACCAGTGCAAATGCAATTTTCCACTTTCTAATCCTTCTAAGTCCTCCGTGGTACCAAAACACAAAACAAAACCCTATTCTAGAATGGTTCTCAACAATCCAGACAGATTTTTGAGAGCACACATGGGGTCAGGACTGCAGAAGACACTGACATTTCTGATAGGCACTGTGGGAAAAGAAATATACGACTGTATTTTGGCTGCTGTTTTAGCTATTCAACCCCATTTCTCTATTATGTATTCAAATACTTTAAGTCTAAAGAGTACAATGGCCTAAAGCCAACTGTAAATCCCAGCTTGAATAAACCCACTGAATCAAAGCAATTTGGATCAGACTTGATTTACCATTCAGCAATTAATTCAGAGGGTCTGCTCTAGTTCAACTCTAATGGATTTAGGCTGAATTATTTTGGATTTAGGCTGGTCTTCTTAGGTATTTTTAGATATTATACACAGAGATGTTAAATAGATATTAGATAGATGTTAGGTATTGTTAGGTGTTGTCAAGCATTGTTAAAGGCAGCAGCTTGGGCATTGGACTAGGACTCTGGAAAACAGTGTTTGATTACCTGCTTAGCCATGGAAACTGACTGGGTGTCCTTGGGTGAATCACGCTTTCTAAGCCCCACAAAACCCTGTGATAGGGTTGCCTTAGGGTTGCTATAAGTTGGCAACCTGAAGGCACAAACAACAACATTTTAAGTACTCTCCACTTTCCAGGAGTGAGAGATTCCATGGTCTTTTGCTGCTGAATTTGACTTTCTTTTGGTAAGAATACCTTACCAATGTTATCTTTGTAATATGTGCTTCATTTATAATTATAAAAACAAAGTATATAGGAAGCAAACAAAAACACTCTTACAGGCAAGCTACATATCTCCAGAGAGCATCTAATCAATCATCATTTCATGGAAATCTCAAACATATAGCCACTGACAAGATAAAAAGGCTTTTGCTATACAAATGTAATTGAATGAAATTGATAAATATTTTCTGTGCTGCAAACAAATGCAAGATAAGCCAAGCTGGATGACTACAATTTGGCATGGAATCAGTTCATTATTTTGAAAGGTGCATGGACAAAATGAGAAGAGTTTCTTAAAACGAGAAGAAGTATTTGTTTAACATGGCAGGTAACCTAAGAGACTTCACATTGATTAGACATTCCCAAGGGATCACTGCTAAAAAGTCATAGCATGTAGCATCTAGGGAGCGGCTTATACCATAGATGAGGTAGGTAATGAGAAATAAAGCAGTAATGCTAGCCTTGGCCTCCAGGGATCATTATCAGGACTGACATACATACCAGGGGGAAATGAATAATAACAAGAAGGCAGTGATGTGCTGTTCCCTACTATGATGATCAAGTGGTAAAACAAGACTTTTCCACCCATTCTACCTTCTTGAGGAAGTAATACACACTCCACCTGAAACACCTAATGTTTTTCCCCGAAAATAAGACAGCGTCCCAAAGATGCACTAGGTCTTATTTATAAGGAATGTCTTATTTTTCCATGAAGAAGAATTCACATTTATTGTTGAACAAAAAAATGAACATTTATTATATAGTGCATCTATATGTAGATACAAAAACTTTGCTAGATCTTACTTTCAGGGGAGGCCTTATGTTTAGCAATTCAGCAAAACCTCTACTAGGCTTTATTTTATGGGGATGTCTTATTTTAGGGGAAACAGGGTATGTTACTTGTTTTGTTGGTGCAGGGAAATTTTGACCCTCCTGATGATTACCATTGGCCATGTTGACCAGAACTTCAGAGAGTTGAAGTCCAAATCATCTGAAAAGCTAAATGCTTTTCCAAACTACAGTGTTATCCTTGTTATCAGCTGGGGTTTGGTTCCAGGACCCTCTGTGGATAACAAAATCCATGTATGCTCAAGTCCCATTAAATATAATGGCACAACAAAATAGTGTCCCATGTATAAAATGGAAAATCAAGGCTTGCTATTTGGAATTTAAACTTTTTGGGAATATTTTCAAGCTGTGTGTGCTCAAATCCATGGATAAAAAAGTTCCGAGGATTCCCTAGCATTGAGCCAGGGCAGTTAAAGTGGTCTCAAACTGGATTATTTCTGCAGTGTGTTTTGAATCACAGTTACATAGGCACACCGTACACCACTTTAAACACACTACAGATCTAAAATTAAAATTATAGAATTTTATTTTATTTAAGCAGGCCTTTACAATTTTAAAGGGCTGGGGGTGGAGGTGCCACTGCTGATGGGAGTGTTGCATCACTTTGCCTAATGGCAGAACACTGCCTAAAACAGACTCCTCTGCAATTGTTAAAAGGAAGTTTTAGTAACAGTGTTCATTTCTTAGGACACTATTTCAGAAAGGCTATAATATTGGCTGGTGGGGAGATAATGTCTCGCAGTGTACATCACAGTGTGTAAAGGAATAAAAGACAAGCATCTCTTAGATAATATCTCAGATATGTACTTAATAAATCTCGCAGGGAGTACCTGGGAGTCCATCTACTAAAAATGTTTTCTTTAAGCTTTTGGTTCTGCTTAAGTTCTTTGAAGATATTTTAGTGTTTTATCTTCACTGTCACAATGAAATGGCATGAGCGGTACAAAAGTGAAAGGAATTGCATTTGCTTTCAGCAGGTTGAGAAAAACTTAGCTTGAATTCTCTTCTTTTTTAAAAATCTGAAACTGAAGATTCCATCTTTGAAGACAAACCTACAAGCTCCTGTGGCATTAGAAAACAAAGATGCCAAAAATAAGAACACCACCATATCACAAAATCAGCACATTGGTATCAAAAAAACTTCTTAGGAGAAATCACGCTCAGTCTGTGCTGCCTCCATTAAAAAGCAACACTTATGGAGGGGCAAGAAGAATAATGACAGCTCTACATATAAGTGTTCTGCTTGTGTTGATCTTTCTCTTATGTAACCAAGAGAATGAAGGTGCACCCAAAGTTCCTACTGCATATGTAGCAACTGTATATGGATATTCTTACAGCTAATTGTCAGTGAGTATGATAAACAATTGAATAGGCTTGAAGATAAGCAATGAAAACAACTCTTTATTCTGCTTTTTTTTCTGGTGTAGCAAAGACGAAATTTGGCCCTTCGCATGTTGATGACTACTCCCATTACACTACATATTATTTTACACTTTGTATCATGCTGGTCCAGTCTTCATTATAGTTCAGGCTGATTATGATTTTTGGGAAGTGATGTTCAACAACACCCAAAGACTCTCCCCAGTTGTGAGAAAATAAGGAACATCATCTGTGCAAGAAGGGAATTAATTTCCAGTTCTGTGTCACTCCTTGGGAGAAAAAGAATTATTTAGTTCAATGTCCTACTTAAAAACATAGTTACATCCATTGCTCAATGGAATTCAAGAGAGGTAATATTAGTGGGATAGCAAATACCTTCTGTATTTTACTCCAAACTTTAAAAGAGATATCCAAAGTAGTAAAGTGTATTCCCAAAATAGGTTCATCATTGTGGATAACTCATTTAAACTTTGGACTAATACTCTGAATGGATTCACCAGACCATTGACATCAGTGCCACACACCCATGGGATCTGCTCTGAGTAGACATCATGGAATTGAACTGTTAAACTCTATTCCAAATATCTACATTTGTAAACAGGCACACAGTAACATTCACATGAATGTACCTTGTATTTATCAAGATAGTATTCCAGTATACTACACATGTACATAATATCCTATGTAGTAGTCTTTATTATTATTTTTCACAGAATAGCAGAAATCTGATGTTTCTTTCCTGACCAAAGAGAGGATTTAAATTTAATTCAGTTATTAAACATTCTGCTTAAAAAATCTGAAACCGGTATAATGACTGGATATTGAGTCAGGATAATGGAATTTGGTACAGAAATTCAGGATACAATTCCCTGTTTGAAGTACAATATTGTTTGTACTCTTGCACCCATTTTAAAGGGTTCTGAAAGGCTGTTCTGTCAAGGGACCAGAAGTCCTCAGATCCCAAACTGACCTGTCTAAGTGTCTAACCAGTGTGAGTTACATATCTTGCAAAAGGTTAGAGAGAGGCAATTGAGTATTCTGAACAATTTAGTAATGGTGCGGAGATGCAGAGGTTTGCTCACACACATGAAACCACTGGGAGAAGTTGTCCCGAGTTTGAGGAAGTTTGGTGCTACCTATATCTCTCCAATTCATCTAATTTCAAGAAAGCCATTTCTGTACAAAGCCTTTGTTTGGTGTCAGTAGTGGACTGAATGAAGGGGAACAAACAGAAGTTTAATCCAAACAAGAGAGCTGTTCCTGATCAGTTGGAACATAAACCAGTCAATACAAATTCATGTCCTCTGTTGGACAGGGATACACCTAGGCTGAAAACCCAGGTTTGCTCAAGAACTCAGTCCCAAGCCTGAATGTCCAAGTTTGAGAGATAGCCAGTAATGCACAGTTAAAATTAGTGCACCAGTTGCACCTTTTTTGGGTGGTGTCAGATCAGGACATGATGTTGATTCCACCCCCTTTTCATTACTGTAACATACAGTATGTGAGATTCCCTTTGAAAACTGTTCAGAAACTTCAATGGATCCAAAGCGCTATGGCCAGATTTTTGGCTGAACTAGTAACAGGGAAAATCTCTCTTATTGAAACTGTTTTGTTGGCTTCCAGTGTGTTTCTCAGAACAGTTCAAAGTGATGGTTATGATCTATAAAGCTATATATGGCTTGGGTCAAGATTAGACAAAATCCATATCTCCCCATATGAACATATGAATCTGCCTGTGTTTTGAGATCCTTGGTGTGTGTGTGAAGGCTTCTTCCCAGTCCCACCACCACCACAGGAATGCTTTGTGGAGACACAAGAGAAGGCCTTCTCAGTGTATGCTCCCAGACTGTGGAACCTCCTTCTATGGGAGACTAGGTTGGCCCCTCTATCCCCCTTCAGCTTTCATGCCAAGCTGTTGCCATTTTTTTTTTAAATTATTAATTGTTAAATTGATTTTTAGGAGAGGGTGGGATTTTGGGACATGGGGTTATATGTAATTTTTAACTTGTAAGCCACCTCGATTGTCATTGACAGAGAGGGGGATATAAATAATAATAATTTGTATTTGACAAGCTTGGGGCAATGAAACGGTTGCCAACATCCAGAAGAGTTTTTAATTTAAAAACGGTGCAGGAGAGTGTTTGATATTTTTATCTCATCTGCAATGTTTTCAGTGCTTTAAAGCTGTTTTCAAATCAGAGGTCTTTTTTGATATAATAGTTCATTTAATTGCTTTTAGTTATCTTAAATACTGTGGGTTGATTTGGGGTATATTCCATTTTAATATGTGTTGCAAATTGGGAAAACAGCTAACCAACCACATGTTGCAGGCAGTGAGAGGACTCACTTCAGACTGTTCAGCTCAGAGCCACTCATTAAATTCTTGCACACTGTCCAAGGTCCTGAAAGTCCTGCCATAGACCCCACCTCATTTCCAGGAATCTGGACCTGCTTGTCTGTTTCCTGCCTACACTTTCCCTTGGCCGCAGGCTGCTTTTCAGACGTGAACCTTTCTGAACCATCCATGGTTCTGCTTTGTCAGGACTGGCCTCTAAGGCAAAATAATTATGAATGAAGATTGTAGTTCAAATAACAGTGCACCCTTGAATTTAGTAGATAGCCTTGGGCAAAATGTTCTTTCTCTCATCCTTAGTGCCACCTTCCTATATCCACAATGTCATTATCATCATCATCATCATCATCATCATCATCACCACCACCACCACCATAATATGTAATTTCCTGGGGCAATGCAAGACTATAACATGAAATCATTATGTGAATACTAGGCTGAGTGCATCTATATCAAAGAAGTGTGTGTGTGTGTATGTGTGTGTAGTCATCACATTTTTAGCATACATGACATCATGTATGACAAAAATAGGAGAGAGGCCCTTTATGCTCTGGCTATTCCCTACTCTTATCCTCAGCTGAAGAATGGTTGCTATGCAATGAGCCTATCAGTTGCTATTTCAGCTCTGAGATGCTGCCTAATGCAACCCCTTTATATTTAAAACTTAGAAAATAAAACAGCAACAAGAACAAGAACAACTGTGTTTCAAAAAACAGATTCTCATTAAACTCTGATGCAGACTAATAAGAAATACCAGGAGGCAAAGGCATTTTTACAGACACATGTGTAGGCTTATAGCCTGTGCCAATTCATGCCTGCAAATCAAACTCTTTGTCAAGGTGCCTAGCAATACACCACTGTACAGCATACACAATGTGTGTATGTGGTTTTTTGTTTTATTTTGTTTTTTCGTGTGTGTGTGTGTGTGTGTGTGTGTGTTTAATAGTCTCAAGGGGCTGACAGCTAAGGATCATAGGAAATATTCCTGTGGACATGAGTGAATCTTTATTGCAGGATGTTTTACTTCACTCCATAAGGTTTGTGGTTAGCAAAGAAAGTCCAGCAGCATCTATGTTCAGATTCTTTAGAATCTTGCCCTATGGGATGGCAAAAGTACTGCCAACATATTGCAGGTCTACATCTGTCAACTTTCAAGCTACAGTGGGTGCAATGTTACCTGTTACTGAACAGTCCTTTAATAGACACATACCTCTCTTCCAGAATTACACTATATGGGGAGAAAATCCTCCTTTTCTTGGCCCTAAGATGTGATATTGATCCATTATGACAATTGCTTGCTTAGTGCACTCAATCTTATTTTATCTTTTATTTTGTTAGCACATGAAAGCTACTACATCTCTAAAGCTAAAAGAAAAAACAATCAAACTCAGAAAGTATCCACACCTCAGATTAATGGAAACTGGTGTGTGTGTGTGCGTGTGTGTGTTTGGTTTGATTTGACTCCCAGCTCAGCCATGTAAACCCACTGGGAGACCATGGACAAGTCATACTCTTTCAGCCTCAGAGGATGGCAATGAGAAACCCTCTCTGAAGAAAGTTGCCAAGAAAACCCCATGATAGTTTTGCCTTAGGGTTGCCATAAATTGGAAATGACTTGAACACAACAACAACAACAACAACAACTCTCAACTAGGACCCTTTGAACCCACTGAATCAACAGAATTTGCATATGTGCTGACACAACAACTTGAAGGGCTAATCTAGTTCGACTTTCAACTGAATGGATTGAGATCTGGTACTTCAGTGATACACCTCTCTGCCCCATGCAGAATTAATGACCATTTTGTTCCCATTCCATATACCCCATCCTCTTTCTTTAAAAAGAAGGCCAGCAGCAGAGAGGCTGAATCTCGATAATATACCATCCAACACATTTCCTGGGCACAAGATCCCAGCCTATCGCACATTGTTCTTTCATTCTTCAGATAAGCTACATTTCTTTCATCTTCCATGAAACAAGAACACACAATTACAATCATAGCCACACAGATAAATGTGCCTTAGGATTTCAGTTTTCATTTACAAACTTATAAAACCCATAACATTTGCTTTTATTATTTTGTTTTAGAAATTAAAAAATGGTCCTATGACATTTAAAGAGGCATAGATTTAAGGTGGCGTAAGCTTTCATTACATGCCTTAAGTGTTAAATTTCCATTACTAGCTCTTTTGAACACATGTATAAGTTTATCACATGGGGGAAATCCTGTGCAGAAATGGGGGTTTAATTTGGAAAAAAAAATCTGCAAAAGTGGGTTGATTTTCACACAACATCATTGTTAAAGTGGTTTTAACCCAAATGGATGGAAGAGTAGACAAAAGCCACTCCTTTTTACTTCCAGAAAATCCTGAAAGTAAAAAGGAGTGGCTTTTGTTTACTTTCCATTCAGGTTAACACCAATTTAATAATGACATGCGTGAAAATCAACCCGCTTTTGTGTTGGTTTTTTCCAACTTTTCAATCCCGTTTTTGCATGGGATTTCCCCCATGAGATAAACTATGTAGAAAACATGCTTTCTAAAAAGCAATAGTTTCAAACAGAACTACAATGCACATACTCAAGAACAAGAAAAAAACACAACACATGGGATACCACCAGTGGTGTCTTGGGGGTGGACCACACTAGGTGACACCTAGTTAGGCCTTCCTTCCCCTTCTGGGCAGGAGGCGTGAACACGTGCCCTTCCTGGATGCTCTTCAACACCAGGCTCTGTCTTCGGCAAGGAAGCCCGGATATGGAACATCAGGAAGGGCAAATGCATGCCCTTGCCAAGTGACTTTTTCTGCACCAGGTGACACCCTAGCAAGTGATGCCACTGGGTATCACTAGACAGGCCCCATCTCTAAGCAGACCCCAAACACATACAGAATCCAAATGCAGACCTGTCTAAAGCATCACCAACAGTTTTAGAAAAGATCCCACTGACCTTTTAAATTGCAAAAAATACTAGTATTCTGACAAAGTTTAGGAATTTAGCTGGCCAAACACCTGTTGACTATATAAACACCTCACATTCCACTCCTTATATCTTGGTTACATTTGTATCTCGCCTTTCCAGTGCAATGCCCAAAATTACTGATTACAATAAAATCCATTGTTGCTGGGGGAGGGGGGGTGTTAAAGCAACTAACAACAATCAGGCAAAAGCATTTAAAAATAGAGATCAGTAAAATCATCATTAAATTAGAGCAAGAGTTTAAAACACAGAAGTAAATGAATCATCTTTTTATGCCAGGTCCCTACAGATTAAAGGTGTTACCCAGAAATACTGTAATAAGGATTTTTTTAAAAAATCCACATACAAACAACAGAGAATTCATTAGTCTTCTTTTGTATGTCTTTATGTTGTCAATTAGAATTTAATTGACAACACAAATCATTAGTGGTTGTCAGACTCTACTAATTATCTAATACCCTGGAAACAGGGAGGGAAAGTACTATTTCCTAGAGAAGCATAAGCAAACAAATACAAGTTAGAATATTCAAGGCAACAGCTGAAGAAAACATTATTCAATGCTTTTCAAAGATCTTGATCCTAAATTAAATGTCTGTGGATTACAATATGATGAGGAAGAATTCTTCAGTCACTTTACTTGGAACTGAGAAGCATTACAAATTTAGATTTAGAAGCAATACTACACTTCTGCTAGTCTCAGGAGTTTCCCCCCTCACCCCTTACAGCCCTCCATAGGGTTGAAAATCTGCTCTGGATTTCCCAGGAGAGGGCTACAGGAGAGTAGGCAAAGCATCAGCATGTCATTGATTGACTGACTATATTTGTAGGACCTCTGCTCCAGGTGTAGGACCCAAGGTGGGTCACCATAATAAAACAAAGTTAGTTTAAAAAAAAAAAAAACACCACCACCATAGCAATAAAATTAAAACACAGTTCAAAGGCTGGCATTCCAGAAATCCTAAACAATATAAAATCATTGAAAAAACAAAAGTTAAAACTAGAGTACCCACCCACTCCCATAAGAAGGCACCCTTAAAAGCCTGCATGAACAAGAAGGTCTTTGATGGCCATCAAAAGGAGAGCAGGGAGGCAGCAAGCCTAGCCTCTTCTTGGAGGGAGTTCCAGAGTGTGGGAACAGCCACTGAGAAAGCTCCCTCCTGTTTCCTCCTCACCAAACAACTTGTGATGGTGGTGGGACTGAAAGAAAGCCTTCCCACGAAGATTTTAAGTCTCTGCCAGGTTCCTATTGGGAGGTATGGTCGTTCAAATAGTGTGGATCAGGCTCATTAGATTCTGGCCTTACCCAGTCTCTGTTTAATTAAATATTTAAACTGAACTATACAGTAAAATAAAATATTTTCTCTCATACAAATAACCCTTCCCCAAGAACTTCTCTAGCCATGTTATGAATGAAGTCTTGTTTCAAGAGGGAGATATAATGTCACATAAACAGGAAATTGAACTCCATCAAAAGCATGAGCCACATGGCGGCATTTTATATTAATCTAGATGATCATCATTTCAACAATATTCCAAACTAACAGATAAGAATACTAAGTGCTAAGGATACCATGGATTACCAGAAGGAAAACTAGTGAGTTTTACAACTGATCAAGCCAGAACTCTTCCTGGAAGCCAAGATGGCTATACTGAGTCTGTCATACTTCTGCCACATCATGAGAAAGCATGACTCATTAGAAAAAACAATCATGCTAGGAAAGGTAGAACAAAGTAGAAAGCGAGTAGAAGTAGAAAGAGAGGAAGATTGCATGCCAGATGGATGGACACAATCAGAGAGGTCATAGGCCTGAATCCGCAGGACTTGAGCGGAGAGGTTGAGAATAAAGAGACATGGAGACATCTAATTCACAGTGTCACCATGAGTTGAAGTCAGATCAAAAGCAAAGAATACCAACAGCAGCAACAAGAGAAAAACAATTATCCGCACTAGCTCTGCTCTCCTAGCATGACAGCATGAGGCTTAGCAAGATTTGTGACTAAGTATAGAGTAAAGCTTTAAACTTTTCTCCACCACAATGACCTTTGAAACTTCAGACAAGATTACAGTAATGGAGAAAAAAACCTAGTGGCAGGACATGGGAACATATTACATAATCCTACTTTCTGCATTCCAGCTATTTCATTTTTTTGTTTGTTTGTTTGTTTGTTTCAGATATACACTTATTTAAAAACTGACATGATAATATCAGCCATTCCTTTCACTAGCTTTGGTAACTTACATTCTTTGTGGCTTGTTTCAGCTTCTAAAGGAATATTACTTTGGTCTTGGTTTCACTGAAAAGTGAAAAATGTTCCCTAATTTTCTTAGAAAAACCCAAAAAGTGTCTCAGACATGGCAATCCTACAGGGTTCTATTAACACAGAAAGGTGATTATGTTATTTATTAATTTGTACTTCCTCTCCCTGTTTTCTCCTCCTTCTTGAAGCCATAACTGGGTGGGCCACTTGTAACCTCTGAATGTTGCTGCATTGCAACTTCCATTATCCCTTACTACTGTCCATGCTGGCTATGGCAAATGGGAATTATATCCCTGGCTACATCATGCACTTCATATCAAACAGAACATAGAAAATGAATAGATAAAGCAAGCTGTGCTTGATTGAGTATGGTCAATATTTTTTTTTTCTGTAAAAGATGAAAAAGTTCTAGTGGAATTATCATTAGTAGGTTCAACCGTGTACATTTCTATCTTGACTTGGCTGCAATTAGCTTGGAGCACAAACTTCATTCAATAATGCATTTGACATGTGCCTGGGTAGTCGTCTTTTTTCCTTGATTTGCTGAGCATACTTTTACAACACACAACTATTAACGGGATACACTTTTGTACATGTACAAATCAAGTCAAGCAATCAAAGCAATGTCAAGCATTTGAGTTCATCCAAAAGTGACAAATTTATTTTCAAGTACAGAACACTTGTCAAGCATTGTGTTAACACCAACTAAGAATGTCATAGTTTTGCAAAGCCTGGCATTGTTATTTTATATTGTCTGACAGATACACCAAGGAACACTTGAGGGTGATTTGGTATTTGCACTAGCGGTTCTCCTTGCTCCTTGTACCCTGCCCAAGCAGCTGACAGGGATTTATAATACAAGATCAAAAGCTACAGTCTTTCTTAAAAGATTTTATTAAGACTCAGTCAGATGTTTATCCTGCAATTTAAATTTAATAGTCATCAAAATAATTTAACGTACAAACATTTCAAATAAAATTTAAATAGTCTACAATGTTTACACATTTAAAATGGGACTATAGCAAGAACTCTATTATCAATTTATTGTTGTTGTTATTCTGTGCTTTCAAGTCACTTCTAATTTATGGTGACACTAAGGCAACACTATCACAGAGTTTCTTGGTAATATTTGTTCAGAGAGGTTTTTCCTTTGTCTCTTTTTGAGACAGAAGGGATATGACTTGCCCACGGTCACCCAATGGGTTTCCATGGTCAAAACTGGTCTCCAGAATCGTGATCCAAAACCACCACACCAAGATAGCGTAACAATTTGTTGAAGTAGTTATTTAACACGAATCGTGCATTGTGTGTAAAGAGTTTATTGATAAACATTGTATCTGAATAGTGATAGCCTTTGGTCTTTTTTTTGGGGGGGGGGAGGAGGGACTCTGGTCAAAATATTTACTTTTGTTACAATTTCCTCCATTTCTTCTTTTCCCTCTCTATTTCAGTTTGGTCACAGTTTTAAAGTACACATACCTACTGTATTTAAGAAATAGACAGATTTTAAAAACCAAAGATGAAAAAGATGCATAAGTCATACAAAACACCTCCTTGGCTATGTGCATTTATGAACATTACAGTATCATTCTTAAAAGAAAAAACTGCTCTATCAGTCTCACAGCTGCTTCCTTTGACCTAATATAGGGCTGGCCCTGCAACAGATCTCCTGACTTTGTTGAGTGGGGGATCTAAAAACAGACAACCCAATACTACCAGCAGAAACCAATATTAAACAAACAACTTCATTTATATACCACTTCATACCACCTAAGCAGTGTCTAAGTGGTTTACAACTCTAAGCAACTTGCCCCCAACAATCTGGGCACTCATTTTAGCGACCTTGGAAGGATACAAGCCTGAGTCAAGCTTGAGCCCTTTTGCTGGTATTGAACTCACAACCTTATGGTTTTGAGTGAGTGGCTGCAGTACAGGAATTTAACCACTGCACCACCGGGGCTCTTAAGATTAAGATTAAGGAGGAAAGCACAGAGGTAAGTTTAATGCTGAACATGAAAACAAAACAAAACAAAAATAATGATCACAGAAGATCTACAAGAATTCATCCAAGATAACGAGAAAATGAAATAGTCAAAGAATTCCCATACATCAGATCAAACACTGATCCCAATGGAGACTGCCGTCAAAAAATCTGAAGAAAACTAGGACTGGGAAGGACAGCTACCAGTATGAAAAGACTGGACAAAATCCTAAAGAGTATAGATATACAGCTGGACACTAAAGTTAGAATAGTCCAAGCCATTGCATTTCCCATTATCATGTTCAGATGTGGGATCTGGACAGTGAAGAAAGAAGGAGGAACATTAATTGATTTGATATGTGGTGCTGGAGAAGGTGTGCTGATGGTACCATGGATGGCCAAGAAGACAAACAATTGGGTCCTTGAACAGATCAAGCCTGAACTCTCCCTAGAAGCCAAGATGACAAAACTAAAGCTGTCATACGTGGGCCACATCATGAGAAGATATGATTCATTAGGAAAGACAATGATGCTGGGAAAGGTAGAGGGCAGTAGAAAGAAAAGAAGACCGTACATCGGATGAGTAGATTTGATCAAGGGGCCACAGGCCTGAGCCTGCAGGACTTGAGCAGAGCAGCTGAAGATAGGGGATCTGAGAGATGTCTCATCCACAGGGTTGTCATGAGTCGAGATCAACTTGACAAACAGATACAGTATGTTCAATTTTATTAGTGTCCTAGTTGTTTTTATCTGTGTCATCACTGCACCATTAGCTTAAATCCAATTTTTAGCACCATCTTGAATACCCTACATTTTATCATACAATACTTCAGTAAGTTCCAGTAAATCAATGGCTCTAATCTAGTTGGAACTAGGAAATGCATTTAGCGTGAAATGGGCAAAGTGTGCCCCTCTCCCCAAATGTTGGACTGTAATTCCCAGCATTCCTCTTAATTGGCAATTCTAGGTAAGGCTGGTAGGAGTTGTATTCCAATCAGTCTGGAAAGCTGAACTCTATATACAATCATCATTATTAAGACATTGATGTAATTTATTCATTACAATAATTAAATCAAACAAGAGTGAAGAATTAAGTACATATCTCTAACAGCTATTTGTCATCCAGAGCAAACCTGGAGAGATACTGTCAACCTTCAGGCCTCTCCAAAACTTAACACATTTGGTTTGTTAGACTGTACTTGCTCAGCATAAGCACACAAGAAAGTAGATCAAGTGAAAAGGATTTGCATGCCTTTCATTAAATTCATGCATTAAGGTTCCTAGAGAAAGAGATGGAAAAGTAATTATGTCACTGACACAATGGTGGCAATGCCAGGTAGTTCTCACTCCATCCCCACCCCCTCATGCCACTGATAAAGTGAAATCTCCACCTTGTGTAGAGCAGGAAATATAATGGGTTGGGCACATTACGCTACCAGGAAGGACACCCGTTACCACCCCACTAGAGTGTGGCGGTGCCACAGGGTTTCCCCTCCAGAGAGTCCTCCCAGTCTAGCACTCACTGAGGCCAAAAGCCACAGAAGGACTGTGGATGGCAGCACTTCTCGAAGCATCTGCCTGTCTCTTTCATCCCGTCAGAGTAAGAAACAAGGGGGGGGGGGAAGGTCTTGTTAAAGGGCGCTGCCACCTGCACATTTCAGAGTGCCAATCAGGTGCAAGGGCCTGGCACAAAGGAAAAGAACTCAGGGCAGGTATGCAGGCCTAGCAATGGCTACTAAAGGGGGTAAATACTGATAGGTGGGGTGTGTGGCAAGGACTGGAAATGAAGGGCACAGTGACAACTGGGAGGAGTAGTGGCAGTAATGATGGTGGTAAATCATGGCTTCTTCCTGCTCAGGGAGTGGAGAAGCTTCAGCCAGCAATCCTACAAGGTAAGCTGCTTAGATCCCATACTACTAAAGGAGCTACCTTCCTAATTTATGTCATGTGGCAGGCTAATTAATCAGAACTGTATAACTGTGGCAGCTGCTATTCATTTCATCCCAAACTCCTACAGATGATGCATTGCTGTGATATAATCTGAATGATCTCAGTCAGGCTAGCAGCTCGACCCTTTAAGGTTACTGTACCTTTTCCTAACATGCCCTTGAAACAGCTCTTCATGGTCATCAAATGAAGCAGAATGATGAAAAATTCAAGACAGATAAAAAGAAGTCATACTTCACACAATATGCAGTGAGGCTATAGAATTAGCTACTGGATAGATGGCAGCCACCAACTCACAGCTTGCAACATCAGTGTTAGCACTAATGTGAATAGGAGATCATGAAAGAGTCTAATTCATGAACATTAAACTGCTGGCACACCTTTATAAAACTGCAATCATAGCTGAATTCATTATTGTTGTGCATCATTAATAAGTCAATGATCATACAAAATTACTAAAAATGGCCACTAATATATTGAAGCGATGAGAGCCATCAAAAATAATGCTTTTGGCATTCAAATATTGCATAATGGATGCTTAAAACATTTTCCCCAAAATGTTAATGAGCTAAAGGCAATGAATTTTTGTTAATAAATTATTTCTTAAGCTCTGGACCAACCTGAGTGGTTTTTAAATAGAATTGGATACATTAATGGGGAATGACTATTAGTCAGAATGGATACATCCTACCTCCAGAATTAGAGAGCAGCCTCTCTGAATACCACATATTGTAGAATAACAGCAGGTGATGCCATGCCTTATTTGTGACCATCTCAAAGGCATCAGGGAAGTGACTACTGTTGAAAGAGGATGCTGAGCTAAAGAGGATAACATTTCCCTTCTTCTGTTAGTTGCATGTAGAATAATGAAGACCTGTATACTGCTGTGCATTCCCCTACTGAGGCCTCTCTCCCAATCTATAGTATTGAAACTATAGTGGTCTCCAATTCATTTGACGTTCACAAAATTTTGAGATCCATGCTTGTAGGATGTTTTAAAATCATTTTTACGTTATTGCTTCTAAATGCAGCTAGGATATATAAATCTATTTTTTAACATTCAAAAAAGATCACAAGATAGTTGGAAGGACTAAGTGTATTAATTGAACTATTTAAAAAAAAAAAGGTGTTACTAGAAAATGCAATAATGTTTGGTAGAAGGCAATAGGAAAAGAGGAAGACCACATTACAGATGAATCGATTCAAAGAAGAATGCCATGGCTCTGAGTCTGCAGGACCAGTGCAGGGCTGCTGATGATAGGAGGACTTGAAGGTTTCTCATTCATGGAGCTATCTAAGTCAAAGTCAACTTGATTGCAGTTAACAGTAATAAAATGTGTCCATAGGTATTTTTCAATGCATGAAGCTAATTATTCATTAAAAAAAAACACATGTATAAAGGAAGCGACAGGAAAAGATGCTTAAGAAGTGAAAAGGGCACTCTTGTTTATGTCATTTGCTCCTTTGCTACCCATCAGTGCTTCCCAATGGTGAGAGAGGGACAGGGGACCCCAATTGCATTTTTCCCCATGTTGTACTCAGAAGAAAACAACATTCTTTCTTAAATTTATTGATATGTAGAATTAATATAGTCGTGAATATTACTGTGACCCATACAATAGCAATACAGCGAGGTATACAATAATACTGATATCTAGCTGTTAAAAATAAAACAGAACCTGCAAGGTGAGATGTGGAAGAATGTACAATAATCACATCCTATATTTCTGAGGTTTGTGATGGATTGGGCAGTGTCTCAGTGTTTTAAATTGACAGAAAGGCAAATAATTAAATGAAAGATCCTGCCGTGTTAACATCTGTTCCCCATAATTTTCAAATCAGTGACTGGATTTTCCCAGCAGAAGCTAAAATCTGTATCAGCAGCCTACGTCTGTGATCTCTCCTAGAAGTTCTTATTCACTCATGGCACCATGGTTGAGCAGAGTTCTTTTGGAAGATTTTAGGGCTGAATCTCTTCCTTCTTAACCATTTGTCAGTTGCAAATCTCAAACAAATCTTCTGTAGACAAGGTGAGAAAAGCAAGCCAAGTACAAAAAAGGTATGCCTGGCCATCTGAGAATTATCAAATCATTTGTGCATGGTGATTTTTCTATGCAACCTTGTTTTTCATAAAAAACATTTCTGAATAACACAGCAGAAAAAAACATCATTATTTGTTATCCATTAATAAAGAGAAAATGGATAGCAACTTTAATGTGTTCCTTGGCTTTTTACTCTTCTTTTGTGTGATATATTCTATAACATTGCACTCAAACAGCACTGGGGGGAAAAAACTACCACTGTTCAGCAATGGATCTTTTGAGTATCAAAGCAAAGCACATCTCAGGTTACAGGAAAGAAGGCAGATGGTGGTCTGTTCTCAGAAGCAGCATGCCTTCTAAGTGACTAATACAAATGAAGCATATTGAGCACTGGGCCAGCTGAAGAATGGCTTGGTTTACAAGACTGACCATTCCAGCTACACGTATCATAACAATTATTTTTAGACAGATTAATACACTGAAAGTGACCATATATTAAGAGACAGAAAAACAATGCATGCATAAAAAGTAAAGCTGCATAAATAGGACAATGTTTGGAAAAGTTAATTTTTTGGACTAAGCTTCCATGATATTCTAGCCAGTACAGCCAGCTGTAGTTACACACACACACACTGGGGGTCTCAGAATATATCTATCAGGTAAGTAATATATTAGTAATAAGTATTTGACAATCTCTGTTTGCCCTCGTTTTTCTACCTAAATGAAATGTGATTTAACATTTTTTCATTATCAAGGATATGTCTGTAAAACATGTAAACAAGAGGCATATATGGCAACCTTCCACAGACTACATAAACCTGTAGCATGTTTTGCTGCCAAGACAGGACTACAGATATATATATAGGTTGCTGACTCTGGTTGGCTGCTTTGTGTTTTGTGATCCATATGTTGTGTGAGCCTAATCAAGGAGTGCCACTGATCAGATCTATAAACAGAACGACAACAAGGAAAATGTACCATTTTTGAACTCCCAGAACTGTGAGTACATAGTATCTGAGGAACTTTGGAAATTGTAGTCCAATGATTGAGTCATCAAGGTGTAGTGGTTGGAGTGTTGGGCTAAAATTCTGGGAGAGCAGGTTCGAATCCCGTCTTGGCTATGAAAACCCACTGTGTCGCCAAGGGCTTTTCAATGATGCTTTTCAAGAACCTGAGAGTAGTTGCATTATCCAAAATCAGTTGTCTAAACTGCCTCTGTTCACAAAACCATTGTTAATGTTGAACTTGAATTTGAAATCAGAAGAATAAGAAATCTTTGGAGCAGGGCTCTCTCTCTCTCTCTCTTTCTCTCTCTGGAAACTGACTTGTTAAATGTAATGCTTCCTCTTCTGTATCTCTTTGAAGGCTACAAAAGATGTTTTTTTCGGTTTGTACCTGAAGACCACAAGAGCAGTATGTTCTGACTTCAAAAGGGGAGTGAATAAAATATTCCACGTCTCTCACCTCAGGGTTATCACTGCCACCGGATCTCCCTGGCACAACAGTGAAGGTCAAGTAGGAACTAAGGCTTTTATTCCACTTGTTTCCTAAAATATTCTATTGAGCCACATGGACATTCTTGAAGTGCCATTAGACTCCAAGCTGTACCACTGCAGCTCCAGACAAACATCTGTGTATACTGGTAGCAGAAACTGACAACACAAACTATTTTTAATAACCTGTTTCCGGAAACACTGTAGTCATTTAGAACCATGTAACAGTCACCCTATCTTTGGTGATCCCCAGAAAAACACAGCTCATTAATCGGACATTAGTTGCAATCTAATATCCCATAATGTAGAGTATATGTCTGCATGCAGAGGCATACTATGCTAATACTATGCAACCCTATGAAGAATACCAATGCTGTAGAACACATGTCAATGACTGTGTGCTGTTGTGCTATGTAAAAGCACATTGAGCATTGTGGAATGCACAGCCACAATAAATAATGTACAACTGCAATTTGCAACTGTAATGTGAAAAGATGCAACTGCAGTGTGTAACTCTGTGACTTTCCTTCTGCCATTGTTAGCAGGATACATCTGTTGCATTGTGGCAAATAATTTGCCCCACATGCAACTTATGCATATGTATGTCACAAACAGGACACAAGCCACTGTATGCTCATGGAGCCCTCCAGATTTTGTTGGACAATAATCTCCATTTTCCTTCATTATTGGCTATGCATGATGGGATTTACAACCTGTTGACATCTGGAGGGTCACACTTTGCCCCATCCCTGCTTTATAGAATCTGTTTTAATTTCTTTTCTTTTCCTTTTTTTTAATGTAATGTAACATCAAGTCTTTTCTTGGAACTTAAAATGTAGTTATGGGCCTAATTTTCAGTGTGCAATATTCTATTCTTTACATTTCACAGAAAGGTAAACAAGACAATAGTTTTTTTTAATGGATTGGCTCAGTGCATCACTGACCCTTAGCCTGCCCAGAATGTTAACCCCTGCCCCCCCTCCAAGCAGAAAGGACCCCCAAAGCCCTCTGCTTCAGGTCTTGGCTATGGGCATGGCCCACTTTTTTATTCTCCACTGAATCAACCTATGTTTTTTGGTATGAAGTACAGTGGGCCTGCTGTATCAGCAGGTTAGCCATCCATCCTGTGGAGCTCCTGCAGACTGTCCCACTCCATATTAGCAATAGCAATAGCAAGTCCATTTCTATACTGCTTACCAATGTACTAAGCGGTTTACAAATTGTAAGTTAATTGCCCTCAACATGCTGAGTGCTCATTTTAGTGACATATGGAAAGATGCCAAGATTAGTCGACCCAGAGCCACTGGCTGGTATTGAATTCACAACCTTGTGGTTTGTGAGTGAGTGCCTGCAGTACAGGCATTTAACCACTGCGCCACCAGGGCACCAAGCACATTGATGCAGGTGTGAACATATCAGTGCCTATATGGGCTTGTGATCCATGTTTTTTCCCATGCACAGAAGCAAAAGGGGACAAACCCCCAAGAATGTGAATGGCTCACTGCACTTGTCACACTGCATTTACTGAAGACACAGATTCTCTAGATCAGGGGTGGGAATTTGCAGACCTGCAGTCACCATTTGGACTAGATCAAAAGTGGGCAAATGGGGGAGGCTAGGGAGGCACATTAGCCCCCTAGAAAGCCTTGGTTATCCACACCAATCCACCACAAAAAAAGCCCCCAGAGAAATTGCCTCCCAAATGTCACTTATAGTCACTTCCTGTTTACTTTTATTTTTGAAAAGTTTTTTTCTTGGCCTAAATCATGGTCCAGATGCACTCCAGAGGGCATTGGGGGGCATTCTTTTTTATTACCCCCAAAGGAACTCTGAAAGCTACAGAAATAACCCCATGGGTCAGACATACTGCTTTATCACACTAGTGGGCAAACAGGATTTAAACGAGAGTTAAACAGGAAATGCCCTATGTTTATCACAGGATATTTCCTGTTTAACTCTCGTTTAACTCCAGTTTAAATCCTGTTTGTCCCCTAGTATGATAAAGCAGATACTCCACAAACTGTACTTTATCCAACTCTGGTCTACATCTTCCTGTATCTTTGCCCACAAGTCACACTGGCTGGGGATGATAGCATTTGGTGCCCAACGTCATATGGAGAGCTCCTGGTTTCTCACCCCTACTCCAAACTGATCTCACAAACAGGCTGAGCCATAAAAGCACGGGGTTAGTAGACAGCTATTCAATTGGGCTGTTCAGTGGTCTGGTCAGTATGATCGGAATGTCTTCCTCAAAGGCAACAAGCTGTCTTCAAGCCCAAAGCCATTCATCCACACTACAAAATAAAGTTCACATCCATCCAAGGCCAGAGAAAGGTCTCCACCTGGGCTACTTTCAACTGCAGATGCTAGAAATTGAAGCAGGAATCTCCTGTATGCAAGTATGTGCTTGGCCACTGAGCTAAAATTTTCCCTGATAAAGCATTAGCCTGTGAGGTAATGCTTTCATTCTTGGTATGGGCTTCTGGTCAGGAGAATGATCACCAAATGGGGAAATAAATCTTCACCCTCACATTCATCCAGAGGTGGTGGGTAGCTTTGACACCAGCAGGGCACTGAATCCCCTCTGGATTTTACTAAACTTTAAAGGAGCTATCCAGGGTACTGAACTCTATCCCAAAAAAATATTCAGTACCTTGGATACTTCCTTTAAACTAAAACTTAGAATGGATTCTCCCAGCCTGCCAGTGGCATGGAAGCCACCAGCCATCACTGCATCCTTCTGTTTGCACAGCTTCCTTTCTTCAATTTCTTCTCTTCAACTCTTTTTCTTTCTCATGGCCCTGCTCTTCACTTTTAAATCTCCCTTGAGTTCATTGTTCCTGCTTCCAGCTCTTCACAGAGAGATTCTTTTGCAAGCACTAAGCCAGAACTTTCGATGTGCACATGCCAAGTATCATGTGCTTTCACCTGTCATTGACAATGATAACAATTTCTTCATGATCTGTTATTAAGCTTGCTTGACCTGCCTGGCCTTTCTGTTATTTAGTTGTGAGATGTTTAAACAGTCCCCACTCAGCCACCAATTTCATTAAGTGACATTGGGCCAAATGTGCTCTCCTTTTGTCAGCCTAATGCACCTCACAGGGTTGTTGTGAAAATAAAGTGGGGGAAAGGAGAGCTTTCTGTGCTTCCTTCAGTTCATTAGATAGAAAGAGTGATATCACATAATCATCTCATAGGAGACTAGAGTGGAACATCGTGAGGGGCATACAAATCCTCTCCCAAATAAAGGGTTGATGCATGGCTGCTTTTCTACTGTGCATATACCCATACATATGATGTTCAAAATACGCCATGCCTTAATCACAGCCAACTTTTTTGTTCAGCTGAACAATTCCTAAGAGCTTTTCTTTGGCAAGCAACAAGAGTCAAATGTTTTCTGACACTGTGGTTGCTCAGACAGGCCTGTTAACCAAGGCCAGTTGGTATCTTCACATATGTTGAAGAGGATCGCTGACCTTGGCCATGTATCATATTTCTTTTTTTTTTATTGCCAGCACTTCTCCTCTGTCTTCTGACTGACATAATCTATAAAGAAAACCTGTCTTCAAGCCAGACGCTCCTTTTTATCTAACAGTTCCTGTTTTAGCTATCTGACAGTGCAGCAGAAGAGTGTTAGAACATGAATTTAATTTTCTCTAGCATTCTCCCACCACTTAAGGTTTTTCCCTCCTACCAGCCAAACCTGAAAATGCTTTATGCTTTTCAGGAGTGCTAAAAGAGGCAAGAGACTGTATGGAGAAAATTCTGGAGCAAAAAAATTCCACAGGCAAACAATCCTGACAGGACATAACATACAGTCCTGCTTTCCTTCCATCCATCCTCTCAAGTCACAAGCAAACATCTCACGGGGCACTATAACCAAAGGGAGCCTGACTTTCCTCCACTACCATGCTTACATAAAGAACATGAACTCTGAGCATCCTCGTGTAAGAAGGTGACATGCAAGCCCTCTTTCCCAAATTCTGAAATGACATAAAGTCATGAGTAATAAACAATAGTGTGCTTTTTCTCTCTTGCTTAATATCTCCCTCCCAGTCACAGCAAACCATAGCTAATCAATGTAATGGCTGCAGAGAGGGTTGTATCTTAGAAGAATTTCAATCAATTATGCTCTAATTGTTGTTTGGCTGCATTTTAATAACTAGACTATCTTTTTGCCTGCTTCTAATAAAACCTTGCTAAAATGTGTAATTTGGATCCAGCTCTGTGCAAAGAAGGCATTTTAACAATGTTATGCCAGCAACAATTATCTTCTTATTGATGGTGAAAACTTACTGCTTAGACAGACTGCATTTGCCTGAAGTGCCACACACCATTTGTGTTATCAGATGGGCACATGCTCAATTAACAACATATATCATTGACTTACAAAGTAAATCTTCAATAAGGAGGCCTTGATTTATTCAAAACCTTGCTAAAAAGTGACCCTTCTCAAGCATCACCATATAAAAGCAAAGATCAGTCAAACTAGCCCCCTTTCACAAATATAAATTTCAAGTTCCTCTCCATAGATTTGTCTCACAAAAACATATATCTCTGGGTTTTTCTACATGGAATTACTAAAAACTAGGTGACCAGATTGGTGTTTGAAATGAGGAGAGATCCATTCATGGCTCATTCTACCATTAGGTAGAGTAAGGCCATTGCTTTCAGGTGACAAATGCTGGCAGAGACAGCTGTGTGATTTTCCCTGCACAATGTGTGTTAGTCTGCTGCCTTAAGGTAAGGTGGAAGATGTTCTCCCAAGCACCAGTCTTGAAGCAGGAATGGAAAGCAATTTTTGCTGTACTTCAAAGTTTCAATGAAAGTAGCATCTTTATATCACCCATGACTTGTTTAAAAAGTGCTCACTTACTCTTGAAAATTTACTTATTTGCACAGCTCAGTGTACACTTCTGAGGAACAAACATATAGAAACAAGTGAGTATTTCAAATTGTCTACAACTAAAATGGATATAACTGACAAAAATATGCACAGATGTGTTTTGGTCAACAGGGAAATTTGTGCAAGCTGAGTAAAGCATACATATAAACAGACAAATGTGCTTTAAAACTGAAGGCTTGCATGAAGACTCTAAACTATCTAGTCCATGAGCTGCTTTTTGCTAACGATGCTGCCCTTGTTGCCCATACAGAAGCAGCTCTTCAACGCCTAATATCCTCCTTTGCAACAGCTGCAGAGCTGTTTGGGCTGGAAGTCAACCTGAAGAAAATGGTAGTTCTCTACCAGCCTGCACCACAGGAAAAGCACTATCACCCAATGTCACCAAATCTGTGCTTAAGTCCATCCAGCAGTTCACCTACCTGGGAAGTATCATCTCCTCAGATGCCAAGATTGATAAAGAGATTGATCACAGATTAGCAAAGGCATATAGTGCATTTGGAAGGCTTCACAAAAGAGTCTGGAGTAACAAACACCTGAGGCGAAGCACAAAAATCAGTGTGTACAGAGTCATTGTACTGTCCATTCTCCTCTATGAGTCTGTAACATCTACGACTCCTCGAACACTTTCATCAGCGCTGTCTACGCACAATCCAAAGCATACACTGGACTGACTATGTAATGAATGTTGCTGTCCTTGAGCAAGCAGGGATCACCAGCACTGAGGCCATGCTATTGAAAACACAGCTGCACTGGGAAGGTCATGTTTCTAGGATGGAAGATCACCGCCTCCCCAAAATAGTACTCTACAGTGAACTTGCCAGGGGACAGCGTAAGAGGGGCACCCAAAAGAACAGATACAAAGACTCCCTGAAACAACACCTCAAGCTCAGCCAAATTGATCTCCAACAATGTCTGCCCTGGCCTCACATTGGGAGGCATGGAGACGAGCTATCTACAATGCTGCAGCCTCTTTCAAGGACTCACGCCAAATGAGTCTCAAAAGAAAAACGACAATGCAGAAAGAACCACAACTTGGAAACATCAGCCAAGGAGACTTTCTGCTGTGCTTTCTGTAACTGAACTTTTTTATCTTGGATCGGCCTTTTTAGTCATCACCACGCTTGTAGAAAGCGTGGGATGAGTCCTTCCTGAATCTTCATTAGTGAAGAAAAGCCAGAGAGAGAGAGAGAGAGAGAGACAGGCTTTAAAACTGTATGAATATATGTTTAGAAAGGAAACAGAAAGTCTATCAACACAAAAGGAAAAGAGGACAGGAATAAAATGCAGGTGGGATTTGCAGAATAATCCCAGTGGGCTTCTATGGCTCAGTGGGGATTCAAACTTTGGTCTCCAGAATAGAGGATGTTTTGCACTTTCTCCTGGGCTGAAGGTTGGAATGTAGGATGGGTCCTCAAAACCTGGTGAGGGATGGGATACACCCCTGTACCAACTCAGTGTCCCAGTAATCCCTCCCCTCCAATTTGATGCGATGCAGGTCCGTCATTCCCACTTGCTGAACACACTTGTTAAATGCTTCTTTTCAAAAGATCCACCAAAACACTAGTATCAGGAAAGAGCGATTTTCTTTTTGTTGCATTTGTCTGATTTCAAAGCAAGACAGAACGATCACACAATTGCATCTGAAACTTTCCAATGGGAATGAGGCACAAACAAAAGTAATCAGCAAATCAATGTAAATCATAGTGGGAATGGGCCCTTGGTTGAAATAAATTTCAATTACTAATCCAGTAATTGCTTCTTTACACAGAAAGAATGGGGCATCCTCCTGCTCTGCCTCATGCTGAAGCACCATCAGGTCAATAACTTAAGGCTATCTTGGCTGTATTCAATGCAAGGTCCATGTGGTACAGAGGTGGACAACTGAGAGAGGTTGGGTGACTGTTTCAATTGCCCTCTGGTTGATTTTCTGTTTCAGAAAAGGTATATGATGGGCTTAAAAATCCTGGCGGAAGATAAAGATATGGCAATGTTGTCATTTTGAGTCTCCTCACTGTCAATTTTTTAGCATTTTTTCAGAAGTTCTAGTGACCTCAGAAACAGCCTCAGGGACCACATGCAATGCACAGGCTACATATTCCCCACCCTGACCTAGCAGATCATTTTTTTTTTTCATTCTTATATTGTGTCCATTCAATTGAATTGCCTCATGCAAAATGCACAGAACTGCTTTTAGGTCACAATAAAAATAGGGAAAACAGTTGTGGGCACTATAGATACACAACGTTTAAGCTTAGTATTGCTTAGTATTGGAGATGTTTTTTGTTGTTTTTTTTAAGTAATTTGTGTGAATGTGTTCTGTATGACTATCAGCGTTCTCCACATCTTTTTGAATAAAGGCATTTTCAGTGGAATTTTGAAGCACAAGGGAACTTTTGAACAACAAAAGGAAAAGTTCAAATCACTGCAAATCTATGTGCACTTACTATATAATAAAAGCAGAAAAGAGTAGCTATTTTGAAACACACCTGGGCTTATTGTCTGCTTAGCACAATTGTACCCAACCTTTTTATAGGTGCATTGAAGTACAAAGATCTTTAGAGAGTCACAATGTCTGCTGCATCTGAAAAGAGCAAGGCATTTCTGTTAGCTGTGGGATAAGTCAGAGGGACCAAACCAAGCCATCGAAGGAGCTTATGTTTCTCCCCTCCTGCCAAAAGATCCAACACTTTCCGTGAAGTGCCCTGTAGAGAAATGTACTAGAGCTTATACCAAAAAGGTAATTTTTAACATTTATAAGATAATTTCAGTTCCATTATTGTGGGAAGGCCGGGATATAAATGAATAAAATAATGATCTAATAATATTGATTAACATTTAATTAAGAGACAGTAAACAAACCCTAGAATCTCACTCTTAGAAAAATGGAATGGTTAGTTTTACCCACCCATCTGATGCACCTTTCTCATGGGTGAGATTTTCAAACAGGACAGATAGCATGTGAAATCAAGTACACATACATCAAAACAGCATATATGGCATCCCAGATAAAATACAGAAATTGACCATACTATGTGAGACTACAAACTGAGTTTTAAACATGTTACACCCATGAAAAGGGGTGCAAAGTTTTATTTATCTAATAATCCACTTAGGCAAGAAGGGAGGGAAGATGCAATCTCATTCCTTTAGCATATAGATCAAGAGGAGAATTGACTAAACTAGGCCACTTAAAACAGCTGTGTGTATGTATGTATATATATATATATATATATATATATTATAAATGGAAATAGATACAAAGAGTTAAGGAGCTGGGATCAACTATATTTTAGAGGCCTGAGGCAGAGCATAAAATAGTGCCCATTTGTCACAGTCACTCAAGACTGGGTGCAAAGTACATAAAACAAGGTATGTTCTTCTAGCATCTGAGACAGAACAATCCAAAATCAGAAATTCTCCCTGTCTAGAAGGAGATAACATATAAGACAAGAATAACATATCAGATTTCTAACTAATTTGCTCCTATTTCATGACACTCAAAATCAGTTCCCTTAGGTAGCCACCTCACTCTACTGAATGGAAGGATTAGCCCTTAGATATGTACAAATTTATGGAACTCTAAAGCCATGGGGGGGGGGGGTTGTATACAAATTCAATAGGTAGGGTGATAAGATGCAGCCTTGTCTGACCCCTTTGCCAATCGGGAATCATTGTTTCCCTCTGTGCTGTTTTGAAAGTAGCCCTTTGTCCTGAGTATAGATTTCTTATCAGAACTATCTTTAGGAGGAATAGCTAATACCCCAGAGGACAGGATCAAAATTCAAAATGACCTGAATAGTCATAGTCAATAGTCACTGGGCTAAAGCTAACAAAATAAAATTCAATATGGAGAAATGTAAGGTTCTGCACTTAGGGCGGAAAAATGAAATGCACAGACATAGGATAGAGGACACCTGGCTGAAAGAGACTACATGTGAAAGGGATCTAGGAGTCCAAGTAGACCAAAAGTTGAACACGAGTCAACAGTGTGATGCAGCAGCTAAAAAGGCCAATCCAATTTTAGGCTGCATTAATAGAAGTATAGTGTCTAGATCAAGGGAAGTAATAGTGCCACTCTATTCTGCTTTGGTCAAGCCCCCCCTGGAATACTGTGTCCAGTTCTGGGCACCACAATTCAAAAAGGATGTGGAGAAACTGGAGTGTGTCCAAAGAAGGGCAACTAAAATGGTGAAAGGTCTGGAAACCATGCCATATGAGAAACGAAGGTTAAGAGGTGATATGATAGCCCTGTTTAAATATCTGAAAGGATGTCACATGGAGGAGGGAGCAAGTTTGTTTTCTGCTGCTCCAGAGAACATGACCCAGAACAATGGATGCAAGCTCCAGGAAAAGAAATTCCACCTCAACATTAGGAGGAACTTCCTGACAGTAAACGGGAGGGGGGGGAGGAAGAGCAGGTGTGCAAAGCAGAGGGTGGGGAAGAGAAGGAACACCCCTCCCCCCATCCTGGACATTCAGATGTCTCCATGGAGACAGCTGAAGGCCTGGGATGGCAGGAAAGTGAAGGAATAGGCATGAACCTGTTTCTTCTCTTTCTCCACTCCCCCGGGCCTTCAGCTGCCTCCCTAGAGATAGCTAAAGGCCCAGGACAGTGGGGGGGGGGGGAGGACTTCACCACTCTCTATATGTCCTCAAATATGGCTTTGTGTGCCAGAGATAGATCACATGCCACAGGTTTGTCACCACAGCTATAGTCTATAAGGCACATGCTGATTTTCTTTTGGGATTCTCTGGTACACTCCATTAGTCATTGTATGTTTGCAATGTGGTCCCTGGTGCCTCTTCCTTTCCTGGATCCTGCTTGGACCTCTGAGATTTCACTCTCAATGTATGGCTGGAGTTTATGTTGCAGAAGTTTGATTTTGCTTGCATGGAAGATTGGTATTATGGTACTATAGTTGCTGCACTCTTTGGTGCCTCCTTTTTTGTGGATGGGGATGTATATTGATCATTTCCAATCTGTTGGCCAATGTTTTCTTTTCTATATCTATTGACACGTGTTGGTTAACAATAGAGTTGATTCTATCAATGTGGCCTGCAACAGTTCCATTAGAATATTGTCTCCTCTTGGTGATTTGTTTTTACCGTTTCTCTTATTGCAGCCTCCACCTTGACTTTTAGAAATTAATGTTCATCTTTGTATGGCTTTTTCCCCCATGTGCCCTTCATTTTGTCATCTCTTTTATATAACTCTTCTGTGTATTGCATCCAAAATCTTATTATCCTTCCTGGTCTTGAATCATGTTATTTTTATTGTTATAGAGTGTCCCTGTACTTGGTTTGAACTTTCCTTTGATTGCCCAGAACTTGTGGAATTGGTCTCTTGTTCTTCCCTTTTTGTTGTTTCTTTTTTCCTCTGCATTGGTTGTTGTTGTAGTTTTCTTTATCTTTTCAAACTAGTCTTTTTTGCACTTTTCACACTCTCTGATAGAGAAGGCTAAATGTCTCACAAAACTACAGTTACCAAAATTCCCTAGCATTGGGCCTGGGCAATTAAAGCGGTATTATTTCTGCATTGTGTTTTGGACTATTGTTTTTGTTCTCATTGCACTACAGAATAGTTCAGCATTCTGCTCCAATTATCAAAATGCTAGTCACTATAGCACAGAAAATATATTAGGAAAGCTGTTGTTGTAAACCAAAGCAGAGTAGAAAACAGATGAGGAATTGTTTCTCATTGTAACCACTGTACATTTGTATATGTAATCATTTGCAGGAAAAAAAGTACGCAGGATACTGGAACCTCTTACATAATCTTTTATAGAAATCATGTTGAAAATGTGATCCAAATGTGATCCTTTTTGAAGCTCAGGAACAATTAAACTAACCTTGTGGAACAAATCCATTAATTACACAGGCCTGCAAAACTGAGGGTCATAAACACTTTAAAAAAAAAACATGCTTGTTTTATAGGAATTTGGCATTCTTAATCCAAAATTGACTTCAGACTTTCTCCATTAGATAGTTTTTTTAACAACTTGTTTTGATGTTTCTATGTTGCAATATGTGAAATGATTCTGCAAAGAATTATCCTGCAGAGAGTAGGATATGGGTTAAGATCTTCTAGTAGACTTTTCAAAACACATTGACTTGCTGCTATGAAATACAAACATCAGTTCAAAAGCACTAAACTAACTTGTTCTGGAACATCAGCGTCTGCATTTAATCAAAGCTGAATAACAACTGGATTGATAAAAAATATTGAACTTATCAACTTGTGAGGGGGAAAGTGACTTTGGATAAGTAACTTTGAATTTCATCTTTCACTATCTCATTTAATTAACCTCAATAAAGTGCAAACTGTAGTCTTGTTACATATTTAATGGCGACAGAGAGTGTTGGGGGGAAAGGATAGGTTTTAATCTATTAACCTCTTTTGTGAAAAGGTTCTTTCTCGATAGCAATTCTTGCAGCTCTGAAGGACAAACCAAATGTAAACCACTTACTTATGATGTTTACTCAAAAGTAAGAGGCCTAGAGTAAATTGTCGATCCCAACTAGGATAGACCTAATGAATCAATTGAACATAGTGATGTCTTGATGTACAAAGATCATATTGTTTTGGTAGGTTTACTAATAAGATCATAGCATCAGTCCTGCAGAGAAGGGACACACTGAAAGATCAATATTCAAATCAGGTTTGCATTTTGAGACTGACTGAAAGAGAGAAGTATGCTGAAGTCTGCAAAAACTCATGCTGTGTTTCTATTTTATTATGTGTGTGTGTGTGTGTGTATGCTTTAAACTTGCATTTTTAACTTGTGTTTGTTAAACAGAAGTTCAGTTTTAATTGTGTTTTAATTGAAATAAATAAATAATTGAAAGTAGGTCCAGTAGAATCAACATGGATTACATGTAATAAATTGTGCACAGCAAAGCAGCCATGTTAACAATTCACCATGTAACACTTATATTGATTGCAAAATCTATGTGTGTAGGATAAAAATAAAAATAGTAGGAAGGGTCAAATGTAGTAGAACCACTCTTTTGTTTAAAGTCTCAATTAAAAAAAGCCAGACAGACTCAAAAGTAAGTAACTAAATTTTATTTAATTTTTTTTACTTCAACATCTTATAACAATAAGACTTGTTAGGAGAGTTTCCTCACTAAACAAGCAAGGTTATATTTTTCTTCAGTGTTATTTCAAAAAGGAACAGAACTTAATCTCTCCAAAATGTATTGGATATTTGCTTCTTGGGTTGTCATTAGAATGCACACATACATTTAATTGGAAAGTTATTAAAATAAATACAAGCTAAATTAAATTCATAATTTAAACATTCTGTAAGAATCTAGCTCACATTAAACACTTTAATGAAATAGCCCTGTGTTTTTCTGATGGCTATGGTTATGTGTATGTCTTTATGTATTCATTTAAGTGCTACTTCATTCCAGAATTATTGCACCTATGTTTTGTGCAGATCTGTAAGGCAGGTAAATCTACTGCTATAGTTACCGTCAACTGAATGGATAACTAGATACTACATCTGGGTTTCCATAAAATTATCTTAAAATGTGGGAAGCCAAGTACTAGCAAACCCATTCAGAATATATCAGCAAGGAATCTGGGAATACAAAACATTCCATAATCAGGGAAACTTCTGACCAAGGATCCCATGTGTGGAACATGCAGCCCTTTACAAGCTGTTGGCCTGTAACTTTACATCACTCTAGCCAAGTCATAGAGCCAATGCTGAGGAGGCAAGGGAGATACAATATCTGAAGCGGCCTCTATTTTCTGTCCTTGGAATATACCAAAATTCAATAAGTATATCATGTGTGGGAGGGGGGAATATGTGGGAGGGGGAGGAATGTGCTGCATAAACTTGTTGTCTTGCAATATCTCCTTTGGTCAAAAAGATGTATGTTGTGAATGGGATGAAGTTACTTCATCTGGGGAGGGTGAACTGTATTGTGTGAATTATGACATGGTAAAAAGGGAATCTTCCTTTGTTGTTGTTATTTTGTTTTGATTTTTTACAAATAGGAAAACTATATATCATTATCTATATCATCATCATTTCTCTTATCAGTAGCCTTTGGTGGCCATATCTGAGTGCGTAATAAAATAGCTGTGTATCCTATGGTGTTTGGTAGGACACTGCTGGAGGCTAATGAGTCATTCATTGTTAGAAAGAAATACCACATTTCAAATTATGGCAATGGTGGCATGAAGTCTATTAATGGATCTTAAAGAAATACAAATAAAAATCAGAAACTAGGCAGTCAACTTACCATATAAAAACAATTTAAACACACAAAAAATTAAATGACAATAGAAGTATCTTCAGGATGGTTTTCATGTCAGAAAATAATCAAACTGTGTCAAACCACCCAGCATAAAGAAGTTTTCAATACCCTCAACTTACAAATAAAAATACAGATTGAATATGTATATCGTATCTAAAATCATTGGGACCAGAGCTGTTTTGGATTTTGGATTTTTAAAAAATTATTTTGGAATACCTGTATTTACATATACATACATAATGAGCTGATTTGGCGATGGCACCCAACTCTAAACAAAACTTTTGTTTATGTTTCATATACACCATATACACATAACCTGAAAGTAATTTTATACAATATTTTGTGCATGAAATATAGTTTGTATACACTGCATCATCAGAAGCAATGGTGTCACTATCTTGGCCACTCATGAAAAATGTTTTGGATTTTGGAATATTTTGGATTTTGGAATGCAGGATAAGGGAAACTCAGTGGAGTTAGCAGCTCAGTTTAAGCACTGCTCTGAAGCACAGCTGCTCCTGTGCATTGCCTTGGTCCCCCTCTCAGGACCAGTCCCTACTCACAGACAACACATCTCAGGAGCCAGCAAGACAACCAAGGCAAGAAGAGAGGAAGATGTGGGAGGACTCCTCATTGGCAACGCCTGAGCATCCTGGTGTTGGCAAGGAGAACATGGTGGAAGGCAGTGACTCAACAGCAGCCCCTGCTTCCCACTGAAAAGAATGTGAACTCTCTGCTGCTCAACCAGGGTTGTGCAGGGCTTGTGGTGGTAGGGGTTTATTGCCACCACGACCACCACCACGGCAACAGCAACTCAAGGCCCAGCAATGGAAGTTCAGGGAGCCGAGGACCCTGACAGCACATCCCGGAGTCACCTTATTGAAAGCATGCATCAGCAGGTCTAAGGGACACTAAGGAGTGAAGGGGAAGGGAGAGATTCGTGCTTTCTTCTGGGCAGTTTGTTTACTCAGCTGTATGGGCTAAGGAACCACAGCAAACTCACAAATAATCAAATCTCCAATAAATCAATCCACAGGGGCTGAATGCCTAGTGCAGACGTGGGAAAAGTGTGGTCAAAAGGCTTCATGTGGTCCTCCATCTCCTAACTCCCACAAGTGACATCCCAATGCTTCCAACCACCCACCCACCCCCCATCTACAAATAAACTCACTGTCTAATTCTTCAGTCCAAAATGGTCACCAAATCGCAAACTGTCAGAAAAAAACGTGGTGCATTTGATCCCCCTGGCCCACACTAGCCTTGAAATCTCACAAATACCCCAACACATGGCAAACCAGCCATGAAATATCACTTCTAGCAGAGCTGAGTGTGGAAGTGCAACCTACTGGGGTAACAAGAGGGGCGAAAATGTCCCTCATGCCCATGCAGTTGCCTACACTGTTCTAGGGAAAGGAAGAGCTTCCTGACAGTAAGAGCTGTTGGACACTGGAACACACTTTCTTGGAGAGTGGTGGAGTCTCCTTATTTGGATATTTTTAAACAGAGGATGGATGACCATCTGTCAGGGGTGCTTTGATTGTGAGTTCCTGCATGGCTGAGGGTTGGACTGGATGGCCCTTGAAGTCTCTTCCAACTCTATAATTCTATGATTCTAGTGCAAGAAGTCAGAAAGCCTTTGAAGTTACTTGTTTTTAAAAGAATTCCCATCTCCCCACTTATCGTGGGGGTTGTTTTCCTTGTTGTAAGTATTGAACATGCACGTGCATGCAAGCACACACACACACACATCATGGACACAAAGTAGTCCTTGATGCAGCTATAAAATCCTTCCTGATTGTATACTGGAAGGAGCACCTTTCACCTGTCCCAGGTCTGAGGTCTGCTGAAGGGACTCTGCTGTATGTTCCAGCCATGGGTTAAATGGGACCCCAAAGGGCTGCATGTAGAAAGCCAGCATGGCAGAATTGTTTGAGTGTTGGACAACAAATCTAGAGACAAGGGTTCACTTCCCAGCTCAACCATGAAATCCCTTGGTTGACCTTGGGCAAGTCCCATGCTTTCAGCCTCAGAGGAAGGCAAAGACAAATCTCTGAACAAATCTTGCCCATGATAGTTTTTCCTTGGAGCCACCATAAGTCAGAAATAACTGGAAGGAACAGAACAACAACAACAGGGCTATATGTAAGCTAATGTAATATAATTCCAACCTCCATATTAAGCATTTAAAGCAGAAGTTGAAACCTTTCGCCTATCAGATATTGTAGCTTACCAATCCCACCATTTCCACCCAGCATGGCTCATAAGAGAGTGTGGCAAGAGAGTGTGGCAATTCTACATAGCTGCAGGCAGAAATTACTCAAAGTCTTACCCATGTGGTCTTGGTTTGACATATACAATATTGCACATCCAATTGAAGAACAATACATTCCTAGTCCTCTGAATGTTGGGTTCTCCAGACCATTAACAATAGGGAGAAAATGAGTCATAGATACCCTGTGACCACCTGTGCAACATTATCTTTTTCTTGGGAGAGAAGGAAAAGCAGCATGGTAATAACTTGATCAGGCAACTGAACCATAATTTTATTTTCTGGTATTCACTGCTCATATTGTTGGGTCAGATTTATTTTACTTCAGACTCCTGTGATACAGAAATCTATTTGGTTTTATATCAATCTAGACCTTAATGCACTAGGACAAATCTGTTGCTGGAACAAAACAATTCTCAGTCTCTGCTAAACTGAGATGTCAGGAAATCTAACAGGACCAGACTGCTCCTCTCATCTCAGAACTTTGGTTTAAATCCAAAAGGGCCCTTTTGTATATGGGAGGGCTGATTTATAGCTCATGTTAGAATGGTTTGCAAAAAGAAAAAAGAAAAAAGGTGTTCAAACCTCTTGTGAAAACATAGGCAAGGGAACCTACCTACTGCAGTTCTGTTAACACTCTTGCACAAGAATTTTCTAGAATAGCATGAATGGTGAAGAGGGTTGCAGTCATTAAAGTTTGTGCCAAATTCTACTTTTCTAATTATCATTTACTTTGCCATTTGCATAAAGCACCTTTAGTGTTTGGCTTGATACACCTTGCTACCTGCTCTACGGAGTTTCTTCATGACCATTTGCAGAACATTTGTACATTAGATTTCGTCACTTCTGACACACTGTTCTCTGCTGGGCCATGCCCAGACTCCTCTCCTGGTGTGTCCAACTCTGCCCCAGAATCCACCCAGGTACTCATACACAGAATCATTCTTTTTATCATCAGTAAAATATTGACATTTATTGTGATGCCTTCTCTGTCTTTGTCTTTTATAAAACTAGCTTGTTCTGATTTTGGATTCGAACTTTCCTTAACTTTAGCCTTTTATTTGTGGTTATTCCCCCAAACATTCCATTTGCTTTTCAGTGGCTCCTCCCCTCTCTCTAGGGACCTGTACTTGATTGTCTCTGCTTACTCTGCGGATACACATATGACTGCATAACTGTGAAATACTTTTTAATGCTCAAAATGTTCAATTGGTCTGGTATTATATTTTTATTTGCCACTGCTTGCTCATAGTATCTTGTTGACTCTTAGCCCATACTTCAGCCAAAAAGGTTTGCAGAGCATTTATGTTACAACAACAGCAGACCAACTGAATCCCATTGTTGGGTATGCTTAGATCAGGAGTTCCTGCATGGCAGGGGGTTGGATTGGATGGCCTTTGTGGTCTCTTCCAACTCTGTGATTCTATGATTCTATGAATCAATTGTTGAAGTGCGAGCCAACATGCATATGCATCCTATTATTCAATGATTCTATCCTCGTTGGGACTCTCAGGTCATGTCCACACTGACAGGAAACCCTGACTTACCATCAGAGCTTCAGGATCCATAGGGTTGATGAGTGTTTTCACAACCACTACCTACAATGAGATTATACCAGCAACACTGTCCTCACACTTGTCCAGGTCAGCAGCTTGCCCGGCCCAGAGCACCTTCTTCTGAACCATTCAGAATTGCCCACCGATGCTCCTCCCATTGTCCCCGCACTAGCATGTAGTCCACATCCCCAGGCAATTCTCCAGAGTTTCCGGCCTGATTTGGGGCAAACAGGAATTCTTTTTACTTCCATGAATCACCCTAGAGCATGCATTGGACCCATGGTCTGCCCATTTTGGGGGCATCTAAACAGAATGGGAACAGGGCAGGAATGTTTCTTTACCTTCATGCTGACATGGCCTCAGTAGGATCTTGACCTACTTCATGTTTCCATTAAGACACGCAGACGTATTTATCTGCATCCAATAGTGTCATTAAGAGAGTGTGGGGTTCAGACTGCACCAGGTGACACCCTGGGGGGGGGGTGATACTTGGTAGGGTTGTACACCTGGAGGGACTGGCACAGCTACTTGGTATTAGAGAATGGGTGGTTTCCTGCTTGCACAGCAACCACACCAGACCGCAAATGAGCCCTCTAGAGGCCACAGCACCATCCCCCTCAGAAGCGGGTGCTGTTGGGAGGGGGGGACTTCAGGGTAAAGTGTGGCTGCAGCTATACCAGACCCTGAAGGCTTTTGGGGGGACTGCCTCAGCTGTGGGCTAGGCAGGCTGGCTAAGGCAATTCACCATCACCCTCTATCAGGTGACCCCAACCTCTGCTACAGCACTGTCTTCATCTAAATACATTGATCTGATGGAAGACTGTCATAAGCATGGGTAAAGAGAGACTAGAGTAAGCAACATAGGGAATATGGAGGGAAGAACATGCTACACCAGCTCTCACTTCAATTTAAAGACCAAATTTTAATTAGACTGGATGTCACAGACTACCTCTCCAGTGCAAGCAAGGGTGCACAGTGCAAGTACAAAAGAGGAAAGAAAAGTAATTCATGCATAGAATCTCAATGTACAAAATGATACTGGCAGTAGATGATACTATGCACATTGAAATAGAATAGGCTAGAATGAGCTTTAAATGTACAGTTTAGTAGTGGCAAGAATACTTGTCTCTGGAGGATCCTGCCTAAGTGTAGAGAGAAGACTAAATAACCTTCAGATAACTTTATTATTTATTTATTTATTTATTTATTTAATTTCTATGCTGCCTTCCTCAAAAAAAGTGACTCAAGGTGGCTCACAACATAATAATTTCCATTCATGGAAATTCAATACAATATTTATCAAGTCCCATCCGTGGCCTAAGCCTGAAAACTCCTCCTCTCTACTCTGTAGTTGTTAACACTATACTCAGCCAGGAGGCTTTATATACTTTCAAATTTGAGACAAGATTATTTAAAATTGCATCAAGAGTAATCACATTGAAGCAAATGGGGAAACTGCATTAACAGGCATTTATTACTCAAGGAAGTCTACAGTAAACCAATTAGTAAAGATTGCACTTCTGCTGATATCTAAAAGATGCACAGCAAAATCCTAAAAGCTCTCCTTTTGCAAACTGGTAATTGGAACACTGAAGTCATCTCGAAATAGATGCTGTAGGGAAACAAGAAGTAAAAGAAATTGCTTATGCTTAAATTGGACTTACTGTATTACAACAGATGACACTATTTCATTTCTTGTCAAAATAAGTGTACTGTTATGGTTATAGGCAATTTGCAAATGCCTGCTTGTGCTCAACTTATAATATCTACTCATAGAAAGGATATAGCTTAGCTTCCATGTAAAACAGAGTGAGCTAGAAGTATCTAATTACATTTCTTGGCACAAAAAAATTCAATGTCTTTTGTGAAGAAAATATATTTTTGTGTCTTGCACAGAAAAAGCTTCCGAAACACTTTGAGATACTCAAAGGGAAAATACTGTGCAGAAATATTTGTTTTTTCCCCACAGCAGGGAGAAGACTACAGTAATGTTTTGTGTTTGCATGTGAGGATAAAATAGGTGGAAAACAGGTGGAGGAAATGTTTTATCTGTTGCTAAACTTCTTGGATTTTTTTAAAGACAAGATAACATTCTTCTTTCCATGGAATATCCAGAGTAGTGCCCAGCAAAAACAGAGCTATTTTATTACTACTTAAAGGCCGGGTTCTTTTTATCTCATGACAGATAGCAGCAAAAACGTTCTCTTTTTTCTTCAGCTTGCTAGTTTTAATTAAAAGTCATTTTTTCCCTATTCTGGATGGGACTGGGACTACAGGGCATTTATGGAGATTATCACACGTGCTAGGCACGGGGTGTAAACCCAAAGAGCCTGAATCTATTGCACAACCCCATCCCCAGGCAGTACTTATCCCATACAGGGCTGTGCAATAGAATCCGTCCCCGTGTGTTTACATCCTGTGTCTAGCATGGGAGTAAAAACTGGAGCAATAATCTTCTGCATTAGACGAATAAGATTTTAGCAATACCGTACAAGTTAAATCTCCCTTACCCGGAATTCTGAAAACCAAAATATTGCAAAAGCCAAAACTTTTTTCATGGGCAGCTGAGATACTGACACCTTCGCTTTCTGCTGTTCCAATGTACAAAAACTTTGCTCCATACACATAAGGGCTTTCTAGATTGGCAAAAAGAAGTGTGTTCATGGCTGCATGAAACTCTAGCCTTTAGATGAGAAAAAGGGAAAGTGTGCCATGAAAACACTTTTTTTGCATTTTAGGGGAGAAGAAGCGCCTTTAAAAAGGTGCTGGTTTTCCCAGCTTCTTTTTTAAAAACTGCGGAACAGTGCAGCTCCATCTAAAGGCTGTGGTGCAGCTGCTAAGCATTAAGGAAAAGGCAACTTCATGTCACACTTTCCTGCCAATCTGGAAAGCCCCATAATTATTAAAAATATTACATACAATTATATTCAGACTATTTGTATAATATATAAAAAGAAGAAGGGCCCTCTTTCCAGTCCATCTGCCTTGGTCCAGGCCTCCCAGGGACAGAATATCTGCTGGACTTTCCTCCTTCACTACTGCCATTTCCATCTCCTTTTGTGTCTTGTCTTTTTAGATTGTAAGCCTGAGGGCAGGGAAATGTCTAATGAACAAATTGTAAGCTGCTCTGATAGCCTTGGCTGAAGAGTGTGTTATAAATTATATAAATTATATATATAGATATAGATATAGATGATATAGATATAGATATAGATATATAGATATATAAAATTTGCCTATAGTATATGCAAATACAGGTATTCCAAAATCCAGGAAAATAATCTGAAATCCAAAACACTTCTGTACCAAGCATTTTGGATAAGAGAGACTCAAGCTGTACCTTTTAAAAAAGAAAACCTACCAATTCAGGTCTCCATAACCAATAGTGAGCAAGGACAGAAGAGATCTTTCATTGGCTAGTTAAATAAAGCATTGTGAAAACTGAACTTTAATTGGCCAAATTGCCTATCCAGATTCCATCATCCTTCTCTGCCCTTACCCCCTAGCTGGAGAGGCCCGTATGGATAGAAAATGCTTGTTTAGGAAATTATAAAGGCTGGGAAATGAGACTTTTCGAACTGAGATATCTCATGTTCAAAAAGACAGGTTGGACAGCCATAGATGAGGATTGACATACTTATTCTCTTCTACAGAAAAAAATCTATAACATTTTTTGAAGGTAGTTCAGGGCTTTGCTAGACTAGAAGCCCTGGTGATGCAGTGATTAAATCTCCAAGATATTTTTTTTTTAAATTCAAGATTACCCTAAGGCAAACGTATTACAGGATTTTCTTTGCACGTTTCTTCAGAAGGGGCTCACTATTCCCATCTTCTAAGGCTGAGAGAGTATAACTTGCCTAATGTGGGTTTTTTTGTGTTCAAGTGGGGATTTGAACCCTGATCTCCAGAGTCATAGTCCAGTGCAGTTATGCCATTTACTCAGGGCATCCTGTTAAATGCTTTGGGTCTGATGGTTAAAACCAAGCATCACTCCAATTTAAGGCTTCCATGGCTCATGTACAGAAGGTGGCACATGGTAGGTTACTTTAAATGTGACCTGTGAAGAACCACATACATCGCAACTGAAAAGGATGAGAAGGAACCTATTTTGAGGCCATCCACTAATTCAAACTGCCCTCTGCCTGCATTCTTTAACCCAAGCAGAAAAAAACATACGTCATGCCATCTGCCCAGCAAGCTGCATCTTCACGCAGCACAAAACACTCATGTAATTCATATCACTCATTTTTCAGCAACAGGGCAATCAAATTGTAGGCTTCTAAGGGTGCATCCAGAAATAATGCAATCTGACATCACTTTTAGAGCTGTAACACCATCCTATGAAATCCTGGGATTTGCACTTTTACCAGCATTTTAGCCTTCTCTCCTATAGCATGCTGGTGTCTCACAAACTACAAACCCCAAGATTCTGTACGATGGAGCCATAGCAGATAAAGTGGTGTCAAACTGCATTAGTATTTCTACAGTGTACCCTATGTTCCATACTCTGTGTTCCATCAGTTGCCGTGTATATTCCCAAATAGAGGAAGAATAAATGCACCAAGGAACTAAACAAAATATACAAGTAACCCACCAGACTATTCCATTAAACTTCAAATTCCTTCACTTCGGCAAGTCAAAAATGCCTGGCAACAATTTTAAAGCAATTACAAAATTGTCCATTCCTTATTTTCTTTTTTTTTTTAAATCTAGAATGTGCAGACTGGTATAATTGTCAAGGCAAGACAGTATCAAAGAACAGAAGACTGAAATGCAGCAATGAGTAATATTTAGTTCTGCAGTTAACAGGCACAGATATTCAAGCCCTGCAATGAGTCTTCTAGACCTCTGAAAGAACAGCCTGAGGCAACAGACCATGCACTGCCAAATTGTAATCGTGAATAAAACAGCTCAATAGTAATCAGTATTTCAGGAAATGCATTTATCTGATAGATAATATTGTGGTAAAAGATCAGCTTCATTTCCTTTAGGATCATATGTCTGGAACAGGGGTGATAATTAAACCATTCTTATTATCTGATAATGAAGCAACAATTGCCTGCAAAAACTGAACATCTTATACTATGTTCTCCATCCCTACTCCTGCCTTTTAGACTTCCAAATTCCAAAAGGCTCTCCCATGCACACTCTAGGGCAGTGGTTTTCAGCCTTTGGGCCTCCAGATGTTTTGGACTTCAATTCCCAGAAGTCCCGGTCAGTGTGTTCATTGTTCAGGAATTCTGGGAGTTGAAGTCTCAAAAAATCTAGGGGACCAAAGGTTGAGAACAACTGCTCTAGGGCAGTGATTCTGAGCCTTTAGCTTCCAAACCTAGTGGGTAACCCTGGGCAAGTTGTACTCAGTCTTAATATAAGCGAATGGCAAACCCCATTTGAATAAGTCTTGCTGCGAAAAAAAATCTCTTAGGATAGAGTCACTGTAAGTTGGAGTCAATTTGAAGGCACATAACAACAATCTCATCATTATATAACCTCTGGCTCTAAACTTCCACTTATTATCAGAACGTATGTAATTCCACAACATGTTGGTTAGATAAAGTAACAAGTTCCCTTAAATATAAGCAATCTGGTTCAAACGGTTCAATTCATTCATTCCAATTACTTGTGCATACACTCATGTATCCTAAGGATATTTCCACTTCACAGAACTTTGAACACCAGCCTTTAAGCCAGTAGTGAAAGTCAAGAATAAATACTTTAATATAACTAAGTTGAAGGGTGTCAGTTAGTTAAACAAATGTTGGTCATGGTAGACTGAATATAGCTAGAAGATAGGTCTGCAAGCCATGTGGCCAGAAATGTCAACAGACCTTCCCACACATATCTCCAGATGATTTTCTGCTTCAAGAATTTCAGCCCACTAAATTTCCCCTGATGTCTACATGCAACCCTTTCTTTTCAGTAGTGGTACTGCTCTGAAGGAATTTCTGACATTAGAAGGCCAAAAGGGCCAACTTCCTCTTTGCTGTTTGAAGACTAGCCAATATTGTTCAAAAAGTAAAGTAGATGGCTAAATAAAGATTGTGTTGGTGATGACTGATACACTGTTTGGCTTGTATTATTGTTAATGTTGATTGATGTTTAATGCCTTTGTTTGAATATGAACCACTTTGCTGGGTGGAAAGATAGGAAATTTCAGAGCTATATTTTTAAATCCATCTTCTAACATAGCATCTTTCTTCCCACTAGATCTTTGCCAACATGTAATGAGCATGTCCATATTTTCAATCTTTCTGTGAAATGAGAAAACACTGTACTCTTTTACTGAATGCATAACTAATGGAATCCATTGGAACACGTTTTGGATTATAGTAATTTATTATCCACAACTTGTGGCAATTAAATTATAGAATTAATAGCTCTAATTATTGTGGTGATTCCTGAAGGCAGTAGGAAAAGAGGGATACTACCATACAATAGGATAGACTCAATAAAGGAAGCCAGGGCTCTGAATCTGCAAGACTGGAACAGGGCTGCTGATGACAGGGGCTCGTGAAAGACTCTTATTCACAGGAATAGCATAAATTGAAGCCAACTTAAAAGCAAATAACAACAGCATCAATTTATGCTATACTTTTATTTGACAATCTAGGAATGAGTTTCGGACCTGCATGCTTGCCCCTCCTCTTGTAAACCAACTTGGTGGCTTGAATCTTGGTCTCTCTAACCCAGTTATCTATTTGGTCTGGAATGGATAGTTGTAGTTTGCTATTAGTTTAATAAGCAGGATCAAACTCCGGTTTCAGCTCCCAGTCAGCTGACTAAAATTAAACAATTTCCACCCCCAAAATCAGATGGAGCAGTGGTTCAGATCCCCTAGTACTTTACTGCTGAATTTAGTACTGAACATGGAGGTGGAGGAAGGTTGG
Organism: Urosaurus nigricauda; assembly: GCA_034509955.1. Classification (NCBI taxonomy): domain Eukaryota; kingdom Metazoa; phylum Chordata; class Lepidosauria; order Squamata; family Phrynosomatidae; genus Urosaurus; species Urosaurus nigricauda. The sequence goes on from JAOEGL010000001.1 coordinate 220,158,885, forward strand.
AAGGAGGAGCATGTGAGTACCATGCTTGTTCATGGCTCAGTAATGGTTTGTCTCAACTGTCTTTCTGTGATTTATACCCATTTGAAACCTGGGTCTAATTACCCCCCCCCCCCCATAAAAGCCTTTTCAGAAAGATGGGGGGGGGACCAATTGATGAAGATACTGTGGAGCTTTGTTTGAGACCGACTCCCTGTCCATGGTGGTGGTTGTACTTTTTGAAACTAAGGCCCAGGACAGACCGGCCTGGAGCTAAAATAAGGGTTTTGTAGGGCTGGGCATCCGCATGTGCCCAGCCCTATAATGCTATGCAGGCACCATGGCTGCACTTACCCGTCCATTCAAGGCGTGCAACAATCACATCTGTGCAGCACAGCACCCAAACAGTGCTGTGCCATTTGGACATCATTGTTGCATGCAAGCAGATTAATGTCGCCCCATTATAAACAACTAAAAATAAAACATCATCATCATCATTATTATTATTATATATTCATGGCGGAAAAAGAACCTAGTGGGAGCAGATTCTTTTTAAGTCTCGTGCAGGCCCCAACATTTGTGTGCTGCGGCTTCCATTCGGGGGGAAAAGGGGCAGCCTCTGGCCTCTGTACAGCCCCTAAGTATTTTATAAAAGTTGTGCTACAGCTTTTATAGCTTTGGGAACAGATGACACACACTCTGCATTTAGTTTCTATGTATCATTCAAAGTACTTATTTTCATATTACTTTTGAACAGTCATATTCAAAACGCAATGGGGAGTTTGGGAAGTAAATTGTTAATACATTTTTATTACAACAATCTTGCTACTGTGTGCTATGGCCTTCCTTCTAGTTGGCACTGGAGTAATCCCCTCCCATCTTCTTTTGATCTCTCCAGGTCACATTAGCCCAATGTGTCATTCATTGCCAACAGGCAGGTGTTAACATAAGGAGATTTCCTACGAGGAGATGAAAGCAGTCTGGTAATTGAACCAAGAGTGCCCCTCTTCCACTTGCACTCTCAGGGGGGCTGTACAATACAACCGGTAGTTTCTAATTAATCAATTCACTAATCATGCACAGATTGGAAGTCATGAATCTGAAACAAGTGCAAATGTGGTAGGTCTTAATTTATCTCAGACCAAGCAGAACTCCCAAGAAAGAAAGAAAGAAAGAAAGAAAGAAAGAAAGAAAGAAAGATTCAGGTGTTGAGTGTAGGATTTAATGATTGCAGTAGATGAAATGAAGAGTTTAGTACTTTTGGGGGGGGGGGATTGCTTCTATCTGCAAGAATTGACGTTAGATTGTAATGCAAATTTCTCCTGCATGCTCCTTTACCAGAGATGGAATGTGTAACAGAGAAGGGGGAGAAAACTACATAAAATCTCTCAAGTTACCCTTCCCCTCACTAGCTTCGTCTCTCCCAAGGCAAGTTTGAAGTGAGCTAGCCAGCACTTGTAACCAGTCAAGCTGCTTGCTTGGCCAACAGGGAGGAGGAGTATAGTGAGGGCTGCTACTATTGCCATCTTTAGACTCTGGGGGAAGGCCAAGTCTCCTGAGTCCTCTGGATTTGACTAGTGACCTAACAAGACAGCTCAGCCTTAATTGAGGGCTATACTCCGAAATATATCTTGGTATTTGTTGGTGGTCTTTAATCCAGGTACTAACAAGTAATGACCCTGCTTAGCTTCCAACATCAGACCAGATCTGGTGCCTTTAGGGTGTTTAATTACTTTCTTTACTAACAAAGGAATTGCAATTTAAGTTAATGAGAAGTAGCATCATGCTTTTTCATGATGTCATTACAAATGTTTTAATTACTTGTTTACTGACAGGGGTGTGACCTCACAAACTGGTGGAGGAAGATTACTACATGCCTCATGCTGTGCTGTGGGCACTAAAACTACCATGAGATGGACCAGAGGAATTTTGTGCCCAGACCAGCAGCTTAAAACAAATTTGGCTCACAAACCCCCTGTACACACTGGCCTGAAAGGCCAGGTTGGCGGTGGAGTCAGGGCATAGCGTCTACAGGACACATGCCCTAGCTCTGCCCCCAGGGCAGTGTGACACTGCATGGCATGCAGCATCATGGTGCTCCTCCAGCGCTGCATCCACATGATGCAGTGCCAAAGGAGTGCCACAAAGCTGTGCCGCCATGGCTATTGCTCCCTGGAAAGACCAGATCAGGGCCATGGCATGTGGTTGCCGTGGCCCCAATCTGGTTAAAATGGAGGTGCCTGCAAGCCACCCCTTAGGGGCGGTCTGCACAGCCCCAAAGTCCTCACTCCTGTCCTGTGCAGGTACTTAGTTATCTTCTTAAAGCAAAACTGGAGATGGTGATGTACAAATAAGCTTCCAGTGTCAACCAACAGCATTTCAGATCTTTGTAAGCTGACTGTGAAGGTCTTTATAAACATGATTAACTGATTGTAGTTAAGAGAGCTCTCATGATCAGAATCCTGCCTATCCTAGGAAATAAATAATCATGTATAACCAAACACGGGGATGTGGTGGCTTAGTGATTAAGACACCAACTCTAATGATCGGAAGATCGGAAGGTTGGCAGTTTGAGGCCTGAGTGCAGCATGTTGGGGTGAGCTCCTGCCACTAGTCCCACCTTCTGCCAAACTAGCAGTTCAAAAGCATGCAGATTTAAGTAGATGAATACGTACCACATCAGTGGGAAGGTAACAGCATTCAGTGAAGTCATGCTGACCACCAGAGTAGTCCACCACCCTCTATAGTCAGTTATTAGACATTCATACCAAACCTTTACCAGATTGTGGTCAAAGGTCTGAGATGCTGCTGGCTATGACAATTTTCAGGGACAAGGCTAATGAGTGTATCTCCATTTCCACACTCATAGTAGCCCTAGATACAAGCAGACAGATGTTAGCATAGGGCTCAGCACTGCCACCCACTTTGATATTGTCTTCTTTAGAAACTGATCAGAGTTTAGTTTAAAGCAGGAACTTTGATTCAAATGTAACACTAAGCCAAGGTTCTTTAGAAGTTTCACCAAACATTACTAAAGTTCTGACCAAATATTCAGATATGTTTGGGCTCATTCATGCAGTGAACATTGCTATTTCTTGTTTTGTGCCTTCAAATCATTTACAACTTATGGCAACCCTAAAGTAAACCTATGATTGGGTTTATTGGCAAGATTTGTTCAGATGAGGTTTGTCATTGCCTTCCCCTGAGGCTGGGAGCTTGTGACTTGCCCAATGTCACACAGTGGGTTTTATGGCTGAGTGGGGAATTGAATCCTGGCCTCCAGAGTTGTAGTCCAACACTCCAAACACTATGCCATGCTGGCATTGAAAGTGCAATGTTATTGGTGAATCATCTCATATGTTTTCTACCTCTGTGAGATTAAAACTTTATACAACATGCCTACTGTCACTAAGAGTTTGTAATATCAAAGGCTACAAGCCTCCCTAAACATTCAGTCTCTGATAGATGTATTTTCTGATGCTTGGGTTACAGCTAATACGTGTATCTTGAATTTACCCAATAATTTAAAGCCATGTCACTTGCTAACATCCTTTCCCACTCAATCCATGAACTGTATGATTTGATTGTGGATCATATGCAACGGAGAGAATTTTCATGTTGTTTTTCTTAAATCTACCATGCACTTACAGGGCCAATCTCATTGTTTACAGACTACTTCATCCGTGATTCACAATTTTCCCCTTTGTTCATTATCTAACTCAACTCTATGTTTTTCACAGTGTTATGAACCCCAGAAATGCTAGTTAGCCACAACTTATATCTTGCTATATATGTAGAGTTAAGTTAGGGGGCTGGAAGAGAGCCCAAACTCTAAAATCCAGCTACTGCTTCAGAACTAATGAGAAAGCATTTCTCTTTTAAGTTCTTTCAGAATGCTAAGTTTCTGAAAATGGTTTGTGTAATAAGCAACTGGCATTAACAAGTCACCATAATGAGATTACTTAAAAGAGATCTGTGTGCTGAATATATAAAGAGTCCAGATACACCACTGACTCTTGATCAGTAAGAAATAATGCACTGTGCCCTGTCTAGTCTCAATTATATTTTTCTCCGTTATTGAAAATAAATGGAAAAGAAAGTCCACATTATGTCTTCCTTTCAGAAGCTGCCAGTGTGCTGTCTGGATGGGTCCCTGAGTATTCATTAAAGTTCTTTAACTTCCTCAAGAATTATCAATGCCAAGAAATACCGAAGGGACACAAGGATACATTTCATTTGGTCGAAGCGACTACATAATAATGTAATCCATGGTTACCTAAGAATGCTTCCAAATAATCTTTTGTTCACCTGATATAACTGATCATGCCACAGCTGGAATATTTCACCCAGTTGGAGGCATAGCTTTTGGAGATAATAAGCAAGATTTGAGGACAACTAAATTATTTGAATCAAGAGGCTTTGAAATGCAGACAATGTGACACAGAACAGAAAACCCAGAAAAATGGTAAAATTGAGAGGAGGTCTGGCATATTTCAATGGATTTATGCATGTAGTGAACTAATTATCCCATTAAACACAAATTTAAGGAAAGTTAGTCATTTTTTTAAAAAAAATAAATAATATATAACCATCTTCACAAAAAGGATGCACAACCTGGGTTTAAAGGTAAGGGTAATTTCTTGATATGACTACCTAGTCATAACTGACTGTAAGGCGCAGTGTTCATCTCTGTTTCTAAGCGGAAGAGCCAGCATTGTCTGAGGACTGCTTTGGTGGTCATGTGGCCACCATGTGGCCAGCATGACTGCACCAAATGCTGTTACCTTCCCACTGAGAAGTGTTACCTATTTATCTACTTGCATTTGCATGCTTTCTAACTGCTAGGTTGGCAGTGGGACTAGTGACAGGAGCTCACCGCATCATGCAGTACTAGTGACAGGAGCTCACCCCATCAGGCCTCAAACTGCCAACCTTCTGATCTTCTGATCATCAGAATTGGTGTCTTAACCACTAAGCCACCGCATCCCTTTAAACCTGGGTTTACTGGATCAAAATTTGCCACAGATTCCATCATGCCAGACTCTTTTATCCTTCAATGCTTAAACAAAAGTCCTAACCTTTACAAGGCAACAAACTCTTTATCCTTGTCAAAGTCGAAGAAGAATGACTGGTTTTATTCAATCCCAGCATACGTAATCAATCTCTCCAATCCTTTTGACAGAAAGGAATTTAGATCACGTACCAGGACAAAAGCCAAGAGTTTGATCCTATGTCCCACAGAGTATCGAGGAGGACAGATTCCCCACCAGTATATTTTATTTTTACCCTTGCAGGTTTCTTTTATCTGCTTCTATGACTTCAGAATTAGAAGGAATCTTTTGGGGGAAGACTTCCTTTGTCACAGGTGACTATCCTCCCAGTAATAAATTCTGTTCGGGAAAGAAAAGTGGAAGAGAAGAGTGAACCATACGGAAGGCACTTCAGCTGTGTTTCAGATGTCTCTCATTTACTATGGATGTATAGTTATGCCTCTCGTACAAATGTGTAAAAATAACTGCAGTCCTTTTTTTCCTGTGAATTCACAGGAAAGCTGAGGAGTGCCACTGAGAGAGGAGGGAGAAAAAGAGTGAAAGACAGCAGGAGAGGGAAAGACAAAAAGAGAAAGAAAGGAAGGAGAAATGATTATAGAAAGATAGTGAGGAATCTAGTACTTCACAGCTGTCCCATCAAAGTTTTTTTTTTTTTTTTTTACATGATTCAAAAGCTTTTTCTAACCCTCTAGAAGCTTGGGCAGGTCCAGGTTTTTCTTCCAGAAAATTTCAGTTTGGATTTATTTTGATGCCTCGGCCTTCTTAATCACTTAAGAAAGGGTTCAACGAACCAAAATAAATCTTCCAGACTAGACTGAAAATCAACTAATTTAAGAGAGGTAGGAATCCGATGGCACTTCACATTCTGACTGTAGGTAAGCAATTGCTAACAGCTACTCAATCCAATTGATAGTCTGAACTAAAGAAAACCCATTGAATTAATGGGATTTACATAAGGATTGACTCATTATTCAATAGATGATTCAGTGACTCTACTCTCCCTGGGTCTAAGAATAGGATGCAGGCCAGTGTTTGACATTGCAGGATTCAAAGCTTTGTTACTTTACATAGGGTTACTTTTTCAAGGGGATATAGTACAAGAGAATAGGATTGGAAAGTTTTGCTTTTGGGCCAGCCTTAATTGGAACAATAACTTCACCCCCTGCTACGTACTAAAAGCTCTGAATGTATATTAGCTAGAGAACTGGTATAAAACTGATATAACAAGATTATGTAAATGAAATGACTTAATTTTCCTAAACAATTGCTATGCATTGTTTTGCTATTAATAATTTACTTATTACTAATAATTATTATGACTGTTTGAGGCCAGGAGCATCAGAAGGCTTTTTAGGTGTCTTGAAGCAACTCCAGCTCCTCTGCCTGACAATGGACCTTATCAGACGTTGGAAATTGGAAGTATAATCCAATGGCAATCCAAACACAATCATGGGGCTTCACGTTATTGTGAATTAAAGTATCTCATGCAATTTCGGGCAAAAGGGAAGTCATTCCGAACACAATCATGGGTTTTACGTTATTACGAATTAAAGCATTTCACACAATTTCGGGCAATGGGCGGGGGTTATTTTCAGGTAATGGGAAGTCATTCTGAATGCATTCCGAACACAATTGGAATTCACGTAAATTCGCTAAACTAGCAAATTCATGTGATTCCGAATTGGCTCCAATCGCAATAAAGAGAAATTCCTCCCGTCTGATAAGGTCCAATGTTAATACTGCAAAACAGATGAAACCAGTGACGCTATAACTATATGGGAAGGCCAATCACAGCCCATAAGGACCACCTCTGACTAAACTATATATCTAGTTTAAGTACCACTTTTTCAAAGAATTACATGTGGACCATCCATTCCTGAGTGATGCAAAAATGTCTGGGTACCTTTACTCTCAATGACAGCAGCCAGACCATGGGATCCATCTGGAGATAGCCATTGCCTTGAAGATTCAGATCCCTACCTTATCACCTAGGGAAATTAATCAGTTTGAAGCAGTGACTAAATAAGACCCCTTCTGCTAAAACCAAACCAAAACAAAAGTTCAAATTCATCTCTTACCCCCATGGCAACTAAGAAGACTATCATTGGCATATACTATGCTTTTGACAAATCTTTGGGGAGCATTGTGAAAATATGAATTAAAAAAACCCAGTGGTATTTTAATGGCACATTGGTTAGAAACTATACAAAACACAGACAGAAGCCAGGTTAATCTAAAAATTGGTACACCTGGGAAGAGGAATAGGGTACAAAAATCAAACAGCATTAAAAACTGATTGGATTATGCTAATGTCTGAGAAACTGTTTCAGCTATTTGCATACAATGTATTAAAATATACATACTGTGAGAGACCTCTGATCTCAAAACAGCTTGCCTAAAGAAAGTCAGTGAAACCAGGCACAATCCAGACAGATATAAGCAGCCAGATCAATGAATTTCAACTGGTGGGATAACACACCTTTAAAAAAAAAAAACATTCAGAATCCATATGCTTCCTTTATTCTTCACTCTCATCAGTGTTGTTTTCCCTCCTTTTAATGTACCTATAAAGACCTTCCTTTTGGAGCAACTGTTGCTTGACAGATCTGGAAGGCAATTACTACAAAGGTTTGTGAAGTCCATTTCAAAATGGATATGGTCTTGGTGTTTTTATATCACACTGTGTCAAACACTTCTTTGTGAACTGACATTCTATAATTTAAATACTGTAAATACATACAGTATACATTACAGAATACATTAGAGCATGCTTGGAAGGAAATCTCATGACATTCAATGGACCTTCCTTCTAGATAAAGCATGCACAGACGTGAAATCTCCTTGTGTGTACTTTGACCTACACATCAGTGCAAGCCAACCAATCACTGTAAATACGGTCTGTAGAACATGTCCATGTTATGCTCCCCTGTATTTCTGATCTAGACTGGAAGATGTGGAGTGGAGAATATCAAGAATCAGTCCCTGCTTTATCAAAAATCGGGGTAACTGTGGGTTTTAACTGGTTAAAGTCACAGTGCTGTGACATCATGAAGTTACAGCATGAGTATTTTAGAGATTTGGGGTTAATTTCAAGGAAGACTAGAAATGGCTAAACCTATGTAGGAAATCCTCTGAGCACTTAATTCTGGGTGCCATAACAACCATGGATAGTATCTCACATTTAGTAATCTGGCGCACTACTAAAGCTTTTTCACAACAATCCTTGGAAATAAAAGCTCGAATCTACTAAGGCAGCGTTCTGTGAGCCTGGTGGGATAGCCACAAGTGAGGTCCTTGCTGCAATTCTTCCTCACATCAGATATCCTTCATGGGAGGGGAGAGAGGAAATATCAGTCAACTGCTTCCCAGCTGACAGGGAAGTAGATCCCTGTGGCTGTTGCCCAGTGAGGACTGGGGGACTTTCACATTCTCTATATATTCCCCAAAGTAGCGAATATATTGGGATCATGGATACAAACAAGTCACCAAAGGGTAATTCTAGGTTACATATCTGTAACTGCCTTAGTGATTTCCAGACAAAATTTACCAATTTAATTTGGATATTTATCACATTCTTCCTCAAATATATCACATATTCACATATTCAAGTTTCTGGATTACCACTACTTTTAGACAAACAACTGTTTCAGATTAGGTTTGAATAAATACATGGTTTGCTTCACATTTTATCAGATCTAATGCATACTTCCCAAATGAAAACACAAACGGACATGAAATTATTTATATGCATGTCCTCCAATATTCACATTTTGTATATATTTTCCTAACACATATAGTAAGAAAAATCAGAAGAAATGTGTAGACACATGCATACAGCAGGAAAAGAGTTTTATGCAGACTTCTTGCAAGATTCATCCTTTTATATGCATTTGCCGTATTGTACACATTTTTGGTTTTCCCACTGCTTAACAAACTAGAAGCTAAGCATCCCAAATGTGCTCTCATTTTTGCTAAGCTGTTTTTGTTGATGACTTTTTGCTATAATTTGGCATGTAGATACTCTTAAATACAGCTTATTTTAAATAAATAAATAAATGCAGCATGCTATCACATCACTTCTATTTTTTTTATCTAAAAGGAATTTGATCTCTTAAGATATGGACATAAAACATTTTATACAGATGACAAAAAATAAATGAAAATCTAGCATGTGTAGCTGTTTTGATAAAATTTTAATACCAAACCACAAATGTCATTTTTGTAATTTTTTTAAAATCTTCCTGATGAAATAGCTGAGAAGACTAGACTTTGGTGATTCATAGTTTTGCCTTAAAGTCTGTTTGATGACTCTGTTAGAGTTCCATTAATATATTTAGATCCTTTATCTTTGCCTACATATTTTGTTTCTGTGTAGTTTTAACTCTTGCCTGTCATTTTTGGACCATGCTTACATGTTATGCAAACTTTCAGAATTAAAAGCATGGGGTGGGGGGGAAATCACAATTTGCCTGATTGGAGTTGTGCAGACTTTAAACATGTAATAAATAATGAATGGAGTGAAAGGATTAATTTGGGATTTTAGTGGCATTCGGTTTTTCACATTAACAGCATTGTTACATTTCTTGCTTCCAGTCTCAAGTGGAAAGGAACATTGGAAATCTTTTATTCCAATTGGAAAGATCCAATATCAGAAATGGTAAGGATGTGTTCCTCCAGATGTTATTGAACTGCAACCCCCAGCATTTCTCATCATTGGCTGTTTTGGTATGGCTGATGTGGGTTGCAGATCAACAACAATCAGGCAGGGAGTATATAATCCTCACTCCTGATTTAGGAGATTATCACACCAGGGCCAATTCAGCAATAATTGCAGTAGTGAAAACAAAAAGCAACAGTAGTGCTATAGTGCTCAATATTTTCACACACTCACACAATCACACAATGAGGCAACATAAAACCCAAAGAATCGAATGATTGCTTTCTGCACATATCCATGAATGAATTTTTAGTACATTTGAATTGATTGTTTTGTGTATGCACCACCTCAGTTCATGTCCAAATCATGCTCCTGCCCCACACAGAGTAAAAAACAATAAAATAAAATTTATTACTTCACCATAGTATTTTAATCCAGTGTAAACAAAATCATGCCCTACACTTCAAACAAGACGGAAATCTATTGTAAACCCAATCCTGGCAATGGAACAAATTGCCTGTGCCGAAATGCAGACCCTTTAAACTTTAAACCCCTTTAAACTGGGTTGCTTCCCCAATAGAAAGAATGAAACACAGTTAGTTTTCACACCCTGGCAATTGTGCTTCAATCGCATCATTGAGACACCACTTATGGGATTTCCCCATGAATGGTTTGTTACCGGAGCATTCCTGGTTCTTCCCAGAATAAATCCTGGATGAGCATGACATCGTCTAAAAATCCTCTGTGCAATCATGCATTTTAGCCAGGATTATGCCTTTTTCTCCCCCTCCCCCATCTGATAATCTCCTTAGATTCTTTGTAGAATTTATTATTGTGTTCATTTTCCTTCGTTCAGTTTCATTCGTGAAGCTGTTCAAGCCACCTCTACATACATTTTTGTGAGATGTCCTCTATACAAAAAATAGAATCTCTACAGACTCTTCAAGAGCCACCACTAATTTTTCCAGGCCAGAAATCTTTTCCAGTTTCATCTCCTTGCCTGCCCAAGATTACAGACGTCTTAAAGTGAAGCATGCTGAAAATGTATGGGGATGAATGTATCTTCACCCGAAACCCCCAATTTTTGAGTTCTTTGTGCTGTGCACTTTCTCAACAGATTCCAGTATTCTCTCATTTGCTCTGCAGCTGTAATGGCTGAACACCGAAAAAGCCTCATTTTAGTTCAAAGCTGCACAGCAAACATTTTAACTATTTCCCCCACTTTAAAGCATCAGCACTAGCTATAATGATGTAGGCAATTTGGGAAATACAGCTGGGAAAACGTTGTTTTTGCCGAAAACAAATATTTCTAATCATCTGTGTTAAAAGCAACAGCAACTACAAAACGAACTAGATATGGTGATGTTGTGTTTTTTAATCTTCAAGTTTGCTTTATCTTCTAGTTATTTCTCTACTAGTTTTGTTATGTGTGAAGAAAAAATATATTGTCACCGATGAAAATTACCCAGTGTAGAATATTTCACCATCCTTCCAATTTTGTAAATTGTATGTCTACAAACAAGAGCTTTCCCAAGATATATTATGCCACAATACATGTAGTATCATTATTAATATCCTCCCTCAGGTTCCTTTTCCCCATTTTTCACATCACATACAGGTTCTATCACTACAACTTGAGTCTCTGCTACCCAAAAAGCTTGGGACTGGAAATGTTTTGGATTTCTGGTTTGTTTTGGATTTAGGAATACCTGTATGTTCATATATGTACATAGTGAGATATGTTTTAATAATACTGTGCATGTAACTAAGTTTGTGTACACTGGCCTATCAAAAAGCAAAGGTGTCACTATCTCAACCACCAATGGAAAAAAATGGGTTTTGGAATATTTTGGATTTTGGAATTCTGAATAAAGGAGACTCAACTTGTATTCCCCAAATGTTACATAAATGCCAGAAGATTCCCTTGTGTAATGACAATGCATATATATGGCAGGGACTGTGATATCATAGTTACTATCCAATCAAGTGATTGCAGAAATAGGTGGTGGCCAGAGAGTCCTGCTAGTACCTCTAACTAAACTACAACCCCTGGGATTCCAAAGAGTGCAGCCAAAGCAGTTAAAGTGGAACCACTGTGTAGTGTGAAAGATCCCCTGGTGCTGAAGGTTCATCTGAGTTTAAAGAATTCTGCAAAACGAACTCACTTAACCCAACAACCTCTCTTGCTCAGTACTATGCTATTCTTTATTTTTTCTTCTATGCTCAAGTAGTGTCTCAGCATGCTACGCTTGTTCCTTTGGAAGTACATTCCACAGTCTTTTTCAGCTTCTGATTCCAATTTCTCCTACTGTTGATGGAGCATTTTCTCATATACCATTCATTCACTGGCACATCCTGTTTAGATGTGTCAGTGGCACATGATGCATCCCACTATTTTGTATTTGTGTAGCTGGTATTGTCGTTCTGTGCCTTCAAGTTATTTTCGACTTATGGCAACACTAAAGTGAGCCTTTCATGTGGTTTTCTTGGCAACATTTGTTCAGAGAAGGTTTCCTATTGCCTTCTCCTGAGGCTAAGAGCATGTGACTTGCCCAGGGTCACTCGGTTTTCATGGCCAAGCGGGAATCAAACCCTAGTCTCCAGAGACATAGTCCAGCACTCAAACTACTAACCACACTGGCTCTGTAGCTGGTATTATAGAATACTAAATGAAAAAGTACATATGCAGCTTCTTCTTCTTGTTCAAATAAGCAATGATACACGTGAAACATGGTGGTGAAGAGAAATAAAAATGTCAGTGGTAGGATGCTGACAGAAGGATAACGTATCAGCCTTCAGCTAGATTACTTGAGACTTGACACTTAAATAGTTTACAGATCTCTTATCTGCATGATGTGTCCTGATGGACTATTATGGCAGACATCCATTACAGATGCACCATTTCCAACTCAAGAGACAGCAAATCTTTGTTTTGGGATTACTCAGTGCTGGCCCATTTTACAGATACTGGTGCATGTGAAATCTAATTCCATGGGAACCAAATGCTAGTTTATCACCTGAATGAATTATACTGTTTTTTATGTCACACAAAAACACAAGGCATCTGGTACTCTGCAATCAACTATGTCATGTTTACGAACAGATAATCTAGAAGAATTGCCAGCAGGAACCCAGCAGAAGTTAAACAAATCAGCTTCAAAGTGGTGCTCTGACACAATGGTGTCACAACATGTATTTTCCCCTATTATTTTCTACTGGTTTGGTTCTGTCAAACCTTAACGGGAAGGAAGAGAGTTTGAAAACACTGGCCATTTGCAGGAAGAGTTCATAAAGGATAATATTAATAAGTCATTAATTTATTTACTATAGGAAAAGACCAACAAAATGAGGGGAGGTAAAGGCAGACTGTGATTTTGTCTGTAAGAAACGAAAGAAATTGACTCAGATTTTCTACCCTTTGGAAAAACAAGGTCAACACCAAAACTCTCATCAATCCTGAAACAACTCTCAGAAACCATAGTTAAGTCTCATCTGATGCAATTAAGCCTCATCTAATGCAACTCAGTCTCGCCTAATACAATTACAGAGATATTTAGCTATGTAGAGAGAAATGTAAGAATTCCCAAGACCATTATATTGATTCAGATGGCCTGGAAAAAAAAACAAGTGTGATTTGAAGAATGGTACTGTGGCAAGAAGGGAATGCTGTTTACATAGAATTGCACTGACCTGAGGCATCATGGACCACTTAATTTGACTTAAAGTTGCTTTTATGTTTAATCCTACACTTCTTCAGGTCTTGTTCTGGGTATAAATGAATACATGGATGGCTCTGACTGGGATCACATGTGTTAGCCCTGTCCAAGATCACCATGCATTCAGGGATCATTTTGCAAAGGTATATACATCTCTGTTTTCTCCTGTCCTCCAAAACATGACAATGATTTTTAAAAATAACAATTTGAAATTGTTATAGGTTGTATATATTTTGCAGTTTTGAACCGGGGGGGGGGGGGGGATATTTCACAAAATTTCATTTTGTGCAAAAAGCTCACTCCGCCCCCCAAATGGTTTTCCACATAAAAACAGTGGTGGGTTGTTTGTTTGTTTGTTTGTTTGTTTGTTTTTTGCTATTGCTGACCAATAGTAAAAGGAAATAAATTGCTGTCTTCTCTGGCCTTTTGCTGGGCTGACAAATGTTGTGGCAATTCACCATTTTTTAAAAAGACACCACTCTATCTTGTTTAAAATGAGAAGATATGGGAATGTTCTTTATATCTCTAGAGAACACATTAATGAACACAAACAGAGGCCCAAATGTGCTTACTATTCTGTTTGTACAATCTATTGTACATGGACCCTGCACAAATGCCACCATTAAATGCTAGAGTGGTGTAGTGGTTAGGAAGTTAGACTAGAGCCTAGGATATCCAGGTATGGAGACCCCCACAGAGTCACAAAATCAACTGGGTGACCAATCACTCTCTCTCAGTCTGACCCATCTAACACAATTGTTGTGATGATAAAATGTGAGAGGAGGATTATGTACATTGCCTTAAGCTTACTGGAGAAAAGACAGAATGTACATATAACTGAAGATGGTCTTCACACAGAGACTAAAGTATTAGTGGGTGTACTGTGGCCCTTACACTACACAGAAAGGGTGTTCAGGAGGTCAGAGGTTAGCTTTTAATAAAAAGTCAAAAACAAAATTGCTTTACATTCTATTATTTGTTTCCTGGTTTTCTCTAAGGAAATAATTCAAACCTTTCAGAGGAAAATATCAGAGAACCAAACAGTGCTAGCTAACTCTTCAGAGGCTCCTACTCATCACTCACATGACTGGTAAACAGATGGCAGAAATAACACAAAAGATGTTGATTGTCACTGCAGCCGGCAGAAGTTAGGAGGTAGTCACTCCTGTCTTTTAAAAAAACTGTTTAGTGGGCAGTGGGAACTGTCTCTCTGTGACATGAGAAGGAAAACACACATCTGAGAAAATGGGAGAATTAAGAAACCCATTTTTGTCCATGGCACACAGATAGGGTTGTCATATTCTAGTCCCTCAAATCTGGACATCTAATTTAATTATGGAAATGATTATATGTATGCATATTGTTAATCTGCATCCTGATTATTCAAATTCAACACATTAACCATTGCACTTTTCCTACCATTATGTTTCAACTTCAGTACCAGTACCAAGGTAAGAGCTCTTTTTTTTTTTCCCTTCTCCTCCCTCCCTAAACCGCTAGGTTCAAGCTGCTAACACAATCACTGCATAACACAAGGCCATCTCTGTTTGCTTTCTTTCCTTTTCCTTCTGGGTCTGTTTTGGAAATGGGGGGGGGGGATAGAAGAATAAGGTGGCAATAAGATGCCTGCACAGTAGCAACCAGAAACTCCAAGGCAGGCCCTTCAATCCAGGATTTTCCAGGTTTTCTGGGACAAATGACAACTCTACACAAAGGGCAATTTTCTCATAAAAGCAGCTGGCAATGCATTGCATGGAAAGCGGGATCTCGGAATTCGTGTGAGGTTACAGTGGTCAATCTCACTTCTCTAGACAAGCAGCAAAAAACACAAAGTTATATTGACTAGGCAGGCAAGAACAGCATGAAGTCACAATGGCTAGACTGGCAACAAGAGCATGAAATCACAATAGCCACTCTGCTCCCCCCCCACCCCAGCAGAATTTTTTTTCTTAGTGAGATAACAGGAAGATTATCTTGGAGGTAGGTCTGTCTTTCTTTTTTTAAAGTGGGTAAAGTGGCCACCAGTCTTTTGTCACTTAAATGGACAGGAGAAGGTACACAGAGGAGTACCAAGGAAGGAGGTGAAAAGCTAAATCAAGTTTTTAGTTCTGTCTAGAGTGCACTAGGGATGTAATTCTTCACTAATTTTCTTCTTGAAGGAAGGAAAGAATAATTATAGCAATTTTCTTTCCACTGTAAGAAAGTCTTCATAAAACGTGCTGTCTTTTAAGCCTAGTGTTGTTGTTATATTTATTTTTATCCTGCCTTCCTCTCGGAATTGGGATTCAAGGTGGTTTGCAGTTTAAAAGATCAACAGAGTTCAAAACATACAAAAAGTGAACGTTAAACCAGAATTAAACTGGTCACAATATTAAAACACTTCAAATTTCTAGTGAAAAGAATAGCATGCAATTAAAAAGGTTAAAATGCTGTTAAAAACAGTGTGGTTTAAAACAATACATCACATGCAGCTCATTCTTTAAAGAGAAAAGTAAAGGTTTTCCCTTGACATGAATGTCTAGTCATAATCGACTATGGGGACAGCGCTAATCTCCATGGTCATGTGGCCAGCATGACCGCACTGAATGCTGTTACTTTCCCACTGAAGTGGTAGCTATTTATCTACTTACATTTGCATGCTTTTGAACTGCTTAGGATGGCAGAAGCTGGGACTAGTGACAGGAGCTCAAACCATCATGCATCACTTAGGCCTTGGACTACCAAACTTCTTACCTTAAGATAATCAGAATTAGCATCTTAACCACTAAGTCACCACAGAAGTCTTTAAAACTTTCTGTATTAAAAGCATGCTAGGTTAGCCTACCAATGGAAGGACAACATGAAGAGAGCCATTCTAGCCTCTATGGCAAGGGAGAGATGTGTTTTCAACAGCTATCATTCATTAAGATTCCAACACACACTTTTAGAAATTGAAACACCATGCCAGAAACAAAAGGCTTTTCCTACTATTCCCCCCAAAATGTTTTGTTACTTCTGTTCTAGGGAGCAAAAGTACAGAATGCCTTGGCAATTCTGTTCAGTACTAATATCCTTGAAACACAATTGAGTTTCCTTCTGAGACTCGCCAAATAGTGCATCATCTTCTCTTTCTTGCTTGAGAGGCCTGAAGTGAGACTAAAGGCAAACTGAAAAGTTCTGAGGATCTGATCATCTTGTCTCCCATGGTTCACCTTAACATGGCAATTAGTCTGCCACCTTTTGATTCTCTCTCCCCCTTCCTGCCAGCTTTCCAAACAATGCCAGCCCTGAATTGCTCCCAAGCACATCAGCCACTTAGCTGAACTTACAATAGGTATTTTCTTTCCCCCAAAAGGAACAGAAGTCAGATCAGCTGACTGTTTGAAAAGTATAATTATCAGCGATTAGCCAAAGAAAAGGAGTAAGACTGATGTTCATGAAGGGTTTCCCAAAGTCATTTCTTTTCAACCCTTGATTTTAAAAAAAAATCTGGCAGAAAAGAGGGAAAGTGGAAGTGCGTACAACACAGAAACACAGACACATACAATATGCTGGGTGAAGAGAGCATGTCACAGTATGGGGATACATGTCCAACTGTGGTGATGGGGGGAAGGTACTTTTCTAGTAGTCAAATTATTAAACACGACTCTTTCTTTCTACCTTTGAACAGCAGCATTAAACCTTTCTTCACAGTGTACCACTGTATTTCATTCGATACTAGTTGAGTAGTGCAATTGAAAAACAAGGAATCCATCTAAACTGTTTTATTTTGTTTCTCAGTCCAGTGATGCTAAGAGTCCATGGAAAGAGAAGTCAGCATCCAAATTTAGAGATAAAGTTCCCACTGTTCTGGTGAGAAAAACCACCCTGATTATTGATCTAGATGAAAACTAATGATGGTCAATTGGAAACACCCCCTGATTATCTGTTTTGTGATTATTCTACTGGCATTTCCTCACTTGCAAACTTTTTATTTTTCCCATCATTCTTGCAAAAAAACCATTTATTCAGCACCAAGAATCTCATCAGAAATATGTAACTGGTAGAAAACCACAGCTGATTTTATCTTTTGATTTTCTCACATGCCCATTTACACTGAATAGGCATATCAGACTTATTCAGCCATCTGCCTCCTCAAAAGGTTTTTCTTTCTTCTCTTTTTTAATATATGAGTCAACCATTAGGAAATACGCCACCTATCTTGAATTAGAACTAGAAAATTTACACAGACACTACAAACACAACTCAGTTGTTTAGTCTTTTCTTTTTGCCAAACACATTTTCAGGCATCCTTCAGAATACTGTGATGACTTTACAATGGATGCTTTGGGGAAAACAATCAAAATTAGTGACAGCACCATATAGGGCATGTAGCTTGACAACGTTTTGTTGCCTGCTGTTTGACTACCCCAAAATGGCAGGAAATTAACTAAAGGAGTGGGAGAAACTTCTCCTCCCATGCCAACCTCAGATGTTGCCTAGCTTTTTCATCAACCACCTAACCAGTTTTCTTGTGGATAGATTCACTTCTCTTTCAGTCATCTTATCCTGGAACCTGAATCTAATGCAAACATTCCTTCTAAACTGGACAGCACCTTCTTTCAATTGTAATCCTATCAACTCATGAATTGGTAGGCACAAGATACCAGTGTGGCACTGATGAAGATGAAAGATGTGTCCAACCATCTCTCCAAGCTTTCCTCCAATATGCTCAGAAAGTAGTACTGTGGGTAGCAACATGACCTCTCTGCAAAGTAAGTGAAGTGGTTCTATATGAATTTGCAAAATTTAAATCCCAGACAGGATTAATAAATCTGCAATAGTTGCTTGCCTTTCTAGCCACACAACATATACTAGAATTTCTGACATGGACTACCAGCAGCAAGTCTGCCATGCTGTGACTCAAAACATGTTAAACATGGAACTTGGGGATGTTAGCATTTGGGACTACATGCACAGGGCGGGTTGAAGGGTTCTAGGAGTTGTGACCCAAAAATAACTTTTCAAAGGATACACAGGTCAACTTATATTAAGTTATATGCATAGCTCACCTCATATCATATTCTTCCCCTCCTTTCACCATCTTCTTTGAATGTGTGTTTCAAAAATCTGATTAAAATATTTGCTTAACTATTGTATATACTCGACTATAAGTCGACCTCATGTATAAGTCGAGGGCAAGTATTGCGGCCAAAATTATGGATTTTGCTGTGACCCGTGTATAAGTCGAGGATAAAATTTAGGGGCATATAGCAAAGGATCTAAAAGATGAAGCAATGCAAAACAATGTCAAAGAACCTACAAAAGTCCAGCAGACATAACTCTTTGTGCTTACTCTTAAGACTGGATGGATGAGAGTGTATAGGGGGGTCAGTCCTTCACATGTTATACTCTTGCTTTCCATCATAAG
This sequence comes from Urosaurus nigricauda, assembly GCA_034509955.1. Taxonomy (NCBI): domain Eukaryota; kingdom Metazoa; phylum Chordata; class Lepidosauria; order Squamata; family Phrynosomatidae; genus Urosaurus; species Urosaurus nigricauda. The sequence continues at coordinate 220,177,674 of JAOEGL010000001.1, forward strand.
ATGGTTCCTTCTTTTAAATAAGAGTTAAGATACAATACTTACATTGACCCATGGATAAGTCAAGTCAGGTTTTTGGGGTCAATTTTTTGACCTAAATTTCTAGACTTATACATGATTATATACAATAATAATCTCATTATTGAAAGTCAAGCTATAAGTAAGAAATGGCAACTGAACCAGTGCCTCATCTATGCTGAATGCTCATCAGTAAACAAAGCTACAAAGGGGAGGGAGAGATCTACTGCAAAATTTTAGACAGGATACTGTAAAACAAACCAAAAAATATCAAAACCTTTGAATTTCAAAATATACCAGAATTGTAGGCAAGATGAGCCTCTTGAAGTCGAGGGTCTATATATTTTTATGACACTTTCACTTTTTTTCTTTTTAGAAGAATGTCAAAACAAAGCCAATGCCTTAGACTTAGATGGATGAGGTAAGAATACAGTGTAAGAAATGGCTTAAACTCTCAGAGGAACATCTTCAAGAAATCATAGCAAGTGCTTTCAGGTTCTGAAAGAAAGTTGGGCACTGAGACAAAGCTTTCCAGCAACCATTATTTACCGGTATTACCCACAGCACTTTTCTTGTTAATAATACATTTCAAGTCAGCATCTCTATAATATCTCTATTTTAAAAAATCAAGCTTACTTTACTGGATTGCAGAGAAGAAAACCATGAGGAGAGAATTTCAAAGCATCTTCAGCAAACATCTTTATCTTAAGCAATCAAAACTAAATTTGTTTATTTGTGGCTGATTTTAATGACTTTCCCCTTCCATTTCTCAATCCCCTATTTAATCTTGTTTGTATTATACTGTAACAAAAACAAAACTCAGCACAGTGTGGAGGGAGCCCTCACCCATTTAATTCATACAATGCCAAACACAGGAACAAGCTTCATGTGGTGTTGTCTAAATGGCAGAGAGCTACACTTACATGTTCTCACCAGCAAGAGGGAGAGAAAGAAAGAAAGAAAGAAAGAAAGAAAGAAAGAGACAGTTTGCTGGATAATGACAAAACTTTCCACCTCCATTTTACATCTGGCTCCAAATTTCAGAAATGAGGAAGAGGAGAAGATTTAACTACAACCTTCTCCCAGTGATCTTGCAGGAAGAAAGAAGGACATGAGAGGAGAGTAAGGCATTTTGTGTTGTTCTTTTCTTCAGGGTGATCAGACACTCAAGGCAGGCTGTAAAAGTCATCTCTGAGATCTACAGACAGCTCTTGTACCCTGTCTCCCCGAAAATAAGACATCCTCATAAAATAAGACCTAGTAGAGGTTTTGCTGAATTGCTAAATATAGGCCTCCCCTGAAAGTAAGACCTAGCAAAGTTTTTATATATATATAAATATATATAAAATATATAATAAATGTTAACTTTTTTGTTCAACAATAAATGTGAATTTTTCTTCATGGAAAAATAAGACCTCCCCTGAAAATAAGACCTAGTACTTCTTTGGGAGCAAAAATTAATATAAGACATTGTCTTATTTTCGGGTAAACATGGTATTACTCATCCATAGCCTAACCCAATGTTGGATGCTTAACACAACTCAGGATCCAAAGGAGTGTGGACAACACAAATGTGGCTCTCCACGTTTATACTGTTCATCAAGACACCATGTGGGACATTATATATTGCTGGAAAAAAAAACAACTGTACTGTAACAGAGGGGGTGATAAATACACACACACACTCCTTCTTCAACTAGAAGTGTTTTCTCTTGCACAAGAACCCTCGAACCACTGTAGAAGTATTACTTCAATGCTATACCACATATAAAGGAAAGAGATTGTTCCTGATCCATATGGCCCTTAGCTGTACGTATATTTTACATATATACTTAACCTATAAATGGTACCTTAGAAGTAAAACTTATGAGCTCAACTAGTCTGTTAACAAATGGTCCAATGTGTTAAGAAAGCTAACAATTTGCTAATTCTAATGTTCTGGAATCCAAAAATTATTAAACCCAAAGTAAGTTTTACCACAATTACTTCCAAAGTACATTAAAAGCTGAATTCTGACTTGTCAAGTTCAAGGTTGTCCAAAAATTATCAAACTATCAGTCCAGATGGCAAACATTTGAACTAAGCTCTAAGTAACCATGTAATTATCATTTTCTCAATATTCATCAAGGTTACCCTTTCAGTCAATGGAATTTAATTCCAAAAAGGTACATGAAACTATCCAAAACCAAGACTGCCATCTGTTTTAGTGATGCTGTGTGGTTTTGACCACTTCGGAAAACAGTTTCAAAATCCCAAACAGACTTTACTTGCTTTCACAAATATTCTGGATGTTTGGTTCTTGATAAGATGAAAGACCCACTGAAGCAACAAAAAAGGGGGTGAGCAGGTGAGGGGAAGAGAAAGGGGGAAAAAGGGAAAGTGAAAGGAAAGGAAAGAAAACAAGACCCACCATGGGCAGAGAGCATCTGCTACAGCAGCATATTGAAGAGAGATTCAAAAGGGTCAAAGAATGGGACAAGAAAACCCCATGATAGGTTCACCTTAGGATTACCATAAAATAGAAATGACTTGAAGACATACAACAGCAATACAACATGTGTGTATATGTCAGAACCTGAAAAAAAGTTGCACTTTTAGATCACAGTTCTCACAGTCCTAGTGGATTCTTCAAATTGTGGCCCAAAAACCTTAGCTCTGGTGTATGCATGTCTGCCTTTACAAACTCTCCTTGAGAATGTGCTATGGTAGCTTTTGTTGTGAGTGCCTGGATTTCAGAAGTTACCGTTCCACCATTAATCTATTATACTCAAATGATGCTGTTCTAAATTGAACTACAGTTGGCCGTCCTTATCCATGGATTTTTTATCCTCAGATTTGAGCATACACGGCTTGAAAATATTCCCCCAAAGTATAAATTCCAAATAGCAAACCTTGATTTTCCATTTTATATATGGGACACCATTTTGTTGTGCCATTATATTTAATGGGACTTGAGCATACATGGATTTTGTTATCCACGGAGGGTCCTGGAACCAAACCCCAGCAGATAACAAGGATCCACTGTAGTACAGTTGGCCCACCATGCCCACAGATCCTGCATCCACAGATTCAACCAGCAACAGTTGAAAAATATTCATTTTTAAAAATCCAAAAAGCAAACCTTTATTTTGCCATTTTAAATAAGGGACATTTTTATTGTATTTAATGGGACTGGAGCATCCACATATTTTGATATGCAGGGGGCAGGACTCCTGAAACCAAACCACATCAGATACCAAGGGTCCTCTATACTAGTTGTTTGCATGTTTCATTCACCTTACAAATGATTTTGACTGCACAATTTTCACAGATATTTATACATTTGACTTTCACTGCATACTCAACCTACTAAGCTCACTGCTTAAACAGAACACTACAAGAAGAATTTCCCACAATGTATTTCTTTCTTTTTTATATATAAAGAGAACAGGATCGAGGACAGCTCAGGGTAGCTCTTCAGTCTTGAGAAGAAAGGAGCAGTGCAATCCCTCAACAAGCACAGGGAATCTCCATAACTCAAGTGAGATAATTTTATGTATTCTCAATAAGCCTGTACCTGTGTTAGCAATAGGGATTCATGAACATATGACATTTTATCACAAAAGGAAATAAAGCTTTTGCAACTGCTCAGCTTAAGTGCTCAGAAATAGACTTGAAGGTTCTTTTTTTTCCTTCACCCACCTCAGATCTCCACAAACTTACAGTTGGCCCTCCGTTTTCATGGGGGATCCATTCCGGACCACCAACATCTCGCGAAAATAGAGGCTCATGCATATTCAAGGCTCATAGGATTGAATGTGGTGCGTGCCTGTCTCTGTGACCCAGGCACATGTGCCAGGCGCACACTCCACAGGAAATAGTGGAGATCGCCCCTCCGTGGATATTTGAGGGTGTCGATCTGAGATCTGCAAGTTTGGAAGGGCTACTGTACATTCAGTGCAGTGCAGGATACATGGATGGAGAGAGAGCACAAGAGGAAATTGTAGGAATTGAATGTTTTTCCTCTCACATGAGATTATGACAGAGCAATCCCAGTTCAGTTCCCAAAGAATACTCCAACATGGTCCAAATAATGTATTCTACCACTTGCCTCCATCTGATGTCCCAAAGTAAACTAGTGGTCCTCAGGATAGAAGATGGACATAGGCATAGAAGCTCAGAGAACAAGTCAAGCACAATTTTAAGTTGCCAAAGTTGGGTAGGGATGCTCTTTCAAGCCTGGTGAGGCAAGATCAGGGACAGCACAGCTTCCTGTCCCTGAAGGTCCAGAGGTATCCTGGGCTCTTTGTGGCTGACTGTTTAAAAAACATACTTTTAAAAATCAATCCATGGTGCTATTTTCACCCTTCTAACATCTAGAATTTTGACTACAAAACAGACTGTTTTTCAAAGGGTATCAAAGGTTGGAAAAGAAACAACTCGGTTTAGCACAAAACCAAACCATCAAAAATGAGAACAAGAGCAAAACAGATGTCAAAAGCAGTGACAAGGTTCTGAAGTTCTAAAAAGGTTTAGGATGAAAGTGTTTAATCCGGGGGCTTTTTTCAAGGCAAATTATAAAACAACATGATTACAGCAGACCCTGAGTTGATGTTTGGCTGATTAGTTCTACGAGGCATTCAAAATACTGTATTACAGATTTGTTGAGATACCACACTAAAACAACTTAATAGTAATAGGAAAGGGAAGAAAAAACTCAGAACACTTACCAATTTTCTTGCTTTAAATTAGACATCTGATTGAGAAAACTGTCAAAGGCTACAAGATTTTTCACATTTGGGGATTATTATTATTTTTCCCAAAAGGTATTTCTTGTACCATGTTTTTGGCACATAAAAATAAGTTTTATTATGCAGAAAACAAAAGTCTTCTTGCAATAAAAAAGTTTCTTCCACAAACAAATTAATGGTTCTTTTTCCATATTTTTTTAAATTATTATTTGCAAGAAAGCCTCAACACGTAAACAAGCACTGAAAGTGTATGGAAAAACCAGTGAAATTGTCTAACAACTTTCATAAGCCTGTCCAGTGACAATTATTATTTTTTTTAAAAAAAAATCAGTCTTGTATGTGAGAATGAAATAAGAAAAGATTTACTTCTCCAAACAGTCATACAAATGCAAATGACTCCAAAAGGTCAGCTAGTGCCATGTCCTTCCCAGGGAGCACACATCACTACCTGTGACTTTTAAGACTGTTTCACAATACTGCACCAATATTTTGGAAGGCAAGAACAGTTCATTAATTTGTACAAGGAAAGAAATTATTTCCAGCATTTGGTTACAATGGATAAACATGAAAACAGCCACATGGCAGGTTGTTCACTAATTTAACATATCCTTAAACTTGTAAGCAGTCCCTAATGCAACATACTACTTTCTCTTCTGTCCAGTTTCATGCCACGTTCATTGTTTCCTGCATGATCAATAGCTATCGTTCTCAAAATGTATACGAGCCAGCCTTAGCACACTGAGATGCAGATGAGAAAGAGCAATCTCCACCCTTATCTGTTAGCATGTGTTTGAGTGGGCCTTCAGCATCAAAATCTGAGATGCACAATGTATGTCCACTATTGCACTTTTGCTAACTGATCACACAAGGGCATGTGATTTTTTTTTAATGGCTGCTATCAAGATGATCAGAAACAGACTGTTGGTTTAACAGTTAACTGGCAGATCTTGCCACCCACAGTAAAAACACTATTCTGAGAAAACAAGAAAACATTTTTTCTCCAAAATGTCAAAGAAAAGAGAAACAAAGAGGCAATTTGCATTCTTGTTCTATATCAGAGTGATGTAACGGAAGAAATAACGTATAGTGATTACAGCAACTAGCTCATAGAAGAAGAGGCCTGCTGCAAGTATCAAGAACTTCTTGATCAATTTTGATGCCCTATCTCATGTCACACATCTTCACTCATAAGTGGGATCTTAAAAGTAATGAGCTATTTGTTGTTGTGTGCATTCAAGTCATTTCCAACTTATGGTGACCCTAAGGTCACCATAATCATGGGGTTTTCCTCATCAAGATTTGTTCAGAGGAGGTTTACCATTGCTTTCCCAAGGCTGAGAGAATATGACCTGCCCAATGTCACACAGTGGGCTTCATGGCCAAATGGAGAATTGAATCCTGGTCTCCAGAGTTGTAGTCCAACACTGAAAACACTATGGCATGCTGACAGTTAAAATAGTGCAGCATTATTGATGAATCCTCTCATATGTTTTCTAAATCTGTAAGATTAAAACTTTATACAACATGCCTACTGTCGCTGTTTGTAATATCAAAGGCTACAAGCCTCCCTAAACATTCAGTCTCTGATAGATATATTTTCTGATGCTTGGGTCACAGTTAATAATTATTGATAGAACAATGCATCTTGTATTTACCCAGTCATTTAAAACCATATCACTTGCTTACATCCTTTCCCACGCATTCCATGAACTGTATGATTTATCAAGATGTGTTCAGAGGAGTTTTGCCATTGCCTTTCCCTGAGGCTGAGAGTGTATGACCTGCCCAATGTCACACAGTGGGTTTCATGGTCAAGCTGGTAATCGAACCCTGATCTCCAGAGTCGTAGTCCAACACTTAAACTACTACATCAAGCTGGCTCCAGTAACCAACAAGCTAGAAGGTAGACCCGTTTATAAAGGGGTGAAACCTATTAATGTCTTGTAAAGACTAAGCATGATGATTCCTGACAGGTTGGAAGGACAAGAAGGAGAGTGTAATGCATGTGTGGGGTACAGGCAAGCACCACAATTGTTTTTAATGAGCTTTATTGTACAGGTTAAGCAGGCAATGCCTTGATTTTGAGCCTTCCCATTACCAAGATACCACTCTGAGACCTGATAATTTTAATTGGAATTTTTATGGTGTGGAATCTCATGTTGACTGCCCTCTCATGGCCTATCTAAGGACTAAATTCACACCTCTTGAAAAACTGTCAACACTTCCAGTCATGGTGAGGATTGGAAAGTACTGGTAATTTTTTGGAGACTTGGGGTTTATTCAGGCAGTGGAAATAGTCCTGGTTGAACGTGGGTTGAATCTTAGTTTTTCACCTGCATTTCAAATGCACCTGAGTAAGTTTGGGGGACTTCCAAAAAGTCCACTTAACCTGGGATAATCGATCTTGGGTCTTTTGTTTTTCAAGTTTTTCCTAAAAGAGTCACATTGTCAGCTGTGTGAATAACCAATGAGGATAGACCCAAAATAAACCGGGATAAACTCTGCATGCCTTGAATATGTTTCAAATACATCTGCATCATCAACACCATCTTTATTTGTAGAGCTGACAGGTGTGAGCAACAGAATACGGAGAGGTGCGCACAGATGTGGTTCAGATAAAAAATAGCGTGAACAGGAATGTATGAGTGAGATTATTTGCATACACACACTAAAAACAACAATGTCTGAATAACCCTAAAGATGGGGCCCATTGTCAATATTATGTTTTGATGATATACACAATGCAGAATGAAAATGTCCCTTAATTGATTGGCTTTTGAATTGTCCAACTAAGTAAGATCTGTACCATCCCAGGTTTATGTGTTCATTCTCAGAATTTTCTGCTCTTCATTTAATTAAAGTATTATTCTAGATTATTTATTTAACTTTTGCTCCTACGAAGCCACTGGGAGAGATCATCCGGAGACATGGGGTGCGATGTTATCAGTATGCTGATGACACCCAAATTTATTTCTCTATTTCCGACTGTAGCAGTGACCAAGAATGGCATCTCTCCTTTGAATGCCTGCCTCGAATCGGTAATGGGCTAGATGAGGGAAAACAAACTCAAGCTGAATCTAGAGAAAACAGAGGTACTCGTGATAGGTACCCCTGGCCAAGAGATGGAGATTTGTCAACCAGTCCTGGACGGGGTCACACTGTTGGGATAAAGAGTTCCAGTAAAAATGTACAATGTGTAATTTAATAGCAACAGGCCAGCCAAGCACCAGACAGGAACATCAGCCAGTCAGGTGCTGGCTGCAGGAAAACTGAACATTCAGTTGGCAGTTGGTCTTGGCAGTTAGGTTTGGCAGTTGGCTGTGGATTCCATTTGAGTCAGTTGACTGTGTGGTTTCTTCTGTTGATAGATGGTGGACTGTGTAGATGTTTGTAGATAGCTCTGTACATATTGTAAATTCTAAGAATAAAAGCCTCATCTGGGAGACCTTTGTCTACAGTGTCTCTTCATTTATTCTGAAGAGGAGAGGTATTTCTCCAGCCCACAAACTGCTGCCTACACTGCAGACGAAGGTGATCCTGGTGCCAAACATAGCTGTGGTATCTCATCATGGACTGTGCTACAAACACCAACACACACTTCCTGTAAAGGACGAAGTTCGCAGTTTGGGAGTACTCCTGGACTTGCCTCTACAGTTGACATTTGAGGTTGAGGCGATGGCCAAGAGTGCTTGGTATCAACTTCGGTTGATATGCCAACTGCGTCCCTACCTGGCCCAGAAGGCCCTTGAAACAGTGGCGCATGCACTGGTAACCTTTCAAATAGACTTCTGTTATGTGCTCTACACGGGGCTACCTTTGTACCAAGTCCAGAAGCTTCAATTGATCCAAAATGTAGCAGCCAGGCTAATTACTGGCACACCTAGATTGGCTCATATTCTACCAGTACTAAGATCCCTTCACTGGCTCCCAATCAGCTTCCAGGTGCAAAATAAAGTGTTGGTTATTACCTTCAAAGCCCTATAAGGCTTGGGCCCGAATTACTTGAGGGAACGCCTCTCCCTACACAATCCACCCAGCGCTCTCCATACATCTGGAAAGAATATACTGGAATACACAAAAACAAGATTAACAACTACTTCCCATAAAGTATTCACTGCCACAGCCCTGAAATTATGGAACTACCTACCGGAAGAGATCCATCCTATTACCACCTTAGAAGCCTTTTAAAAGGCACTTAAGACGGATCTCTTCCAGCGGGCTTATCCATCTGATCTTCTATAGATGATTTAAGAATTGCCCCCACTGTGATTGTGATAAATAGAAAGATACGATGATATGACGATTGGCCTCCCCAACAAGGGATTAGATGTGATGTGTTGTTTTAATAGTATACATTTTAGATAATAATGTATTTGTACTCTGTATTTTGTTCTGTTGTATATTTTATCTCTGATGTAATCCCACCTCAATCCGCAGGAAGCGGCCAGAAATACAAATAAAAATTTTATTATTACTATTACTACACTCCCTAAATAAATAATTAAAGAATTGAATATATATATATATATATATATATGATAAATATAAAATTTGTTTATATGTGTATTTTGTTAAATTGATTGTTACTATAAAACCTGTAAACCAAATGGGGAAAACTTAGAAAATTACCCAAAAGTTGTGTAGGATAATAGTTGGCAAGAACAGCATATCTGAATGGAAAACTGAAACATTAAAAAAAGAGAGAGAGAAACACTGAGCTGGTGGAAAGTCGAAAGTGTTTTAATGATTTGTAGAAGATTACAATAATGAAATTAGAAGATGCATGAGATAAATAAATACTAGACTAGGTTGTATACCTTTAATATATACACGTTTTATGTATTTTGAGAAAATATTATCTCTATAGATAGATAGACAGATCATATTTGCTTCTTTTGTTGTTTTTTGAAAATTTTTATTATCACATGTGACAAATCATATCAGTCATACAAATCAAGCATGTCACATAATCTAAAGATTCAACATACATATAAGAGAAGGGTACATTGTACATTTTTCACATACCTTCTTCTATAAGTTCTATCCTTCCTCTCTTATAAACCCATTATCAGTCTACAATCTCAAAATCTTCTCCCTCTCTATACCTTCTCTTATCCTTGTCCCAACTTTCCTAAACTTTATTACACCATCTTCGCTCAGTAACATTTTTTTTCTTTCATTTTATCTTCTCTTCTTCCCCACTCATACCTTCCATAAAACTTACTTAAACTTCAATCACAACTCCTATCATCCTAACTTCCTACTCAACTGTTGACAGTTTTTTCCAGATCTACTTGAATTTCCATTATATTTTTTCTCATAAAGCTTGCTTTTATATCATTTTGTTTAACATTTCCATTTATTTACTGACCATTTTGCTATTATATCTTCAAAGTATGTCTCTTTCTGAATCTTCAAAATATCTAGAGCATTGACTATTCTTAACTCCATCACTAACATACTTTCTCCCACCCTCCCTCCTTGCCACTTTATGCATCTAATTACAAAGGACATAATCTAATTGTTTACATCCTTACCCTATGATACAGTTACTAAGCTTCTTTTGTTTTTAATAAAAAGATTTTTTAAATAAAAAAAACAATCCACTTTTTCTTAAGGAGACCTAATACCTGCCTCAAGAACTCAGAAGTGCCCTTTGGCCTTCAGCATATTTCCACTAAGAAGCCAGTTGACACATCTTGTCAGTATTGGCACAAGGAAGGATTTTTCTAACCCTGCTGCCTTTGAGCTCTGTTGTACCCATTTATCATGCACACTGTTAAATACTTAAGCTTGAATTATGCAATGTTTAGTGTAAGCAGTTTTGCTGACGCAATACTTTGTTGGCCATTAAACTGCATCGAGAAAGAAGTATTTTTTTTTCTTTCTTAACCCCCCCCCTTCCCAAAACCTAGTTTATGCTACATTAAGCCAAATCCAGCTGCAAACACAGAAAGAAAGTAGCTTCTCTCAGGATGTTTATGTTTATGAAATTCTCTCTATCCGAATTTCATTCCAGATTTTAATGCCAATGGTTTCCAGAATGGCACCTGTCAATTGGCCATTTTTCCGTTTGGATTTCTGGATTTTGATGCAATTTCCAATTCTAACATCCTCCTTTCATTCTTATAGACTGCCAGTATACAGTAATTAAACCATGGTGAAAAAAAGTAATCTAACACTGTTATCTATCCACATGCAACTCCATCACATGCAGACCATATAGAAGAACGATGACTTACTCTTTTCCTCTTATAATCAAATCCTCACTCAGCCATGAAGAGCCATGAAGCTCTCTGACCTTGGACCAGCCACTATCTCTTAGCCTGGCCTACCTCATAGGGCTGTTTTGAGGATAAAACGTAGGAGAGAAGGACCATGTGTGCCACCTTGAGCTCCAATGAAGGAACGCAGGAAGGATGCAAAAGTAATGAAAAAATAGAATTGATTACAAATTCAGTTGTTAAAGCCTAATAATAAAGTGTTATTTATTTATTTTACTTCACTGTGCTTCAGCTGTGTTTTTTTTTTCTTTCAGAAAGGAAAATTACTGGAAGATTTAAAGGATGAAAAGAGGTAACCTTAATATATAGGATAAAGTTACTAAAGCAGAAACAACTTCAATATAAAATGACTTTCAAATTTTTTTTTTAATTTTCAGGTATCAAATTGGAGCCTAAATATATATCATAATTATTCTCTGAAGAGTGCCATACCATACTGAGACATCTGTCAAGGATGCAGTGTTTTTAGTCTGACTGACAACAGTCACAGTAATTGCTCACATGGCACTATCTGTACACAGAGATTGGAATGCAAATCTGGGCCACATCACTGTAACACTAAAAATAACAAATGTTAAATAGTTACTTTAGAGGGGTAAAGCTACTTTAGGGGGCATTGTATTAGAATTTGGGGATCAGTACTTCAAAACAAAAAATTCAAATCAGCATGCCACAAACAGAATGCCACATTCTGAACACTTATCCCAATATCATGATAGGTTCACTTTATGGTTGTCATAAATTGGACATAAAGTGGGCCCTTGTTATCCACTGGGGTTTGGTTCCAGGACCCTCTGTGGATAACAAAATCCGTGTATGCTCAAGTCCCATTAAAGATAATGGCACAACAAAATGGTGTCTCATATATATACTAGAAAATTAAAAATACTATTTGGAATTTATATTTTTTGGGAATATTTTCAAGCTGTGTATAATCTGTGGATAAAAAAAAAAATCCATGGATAAGGAGAGCCAACTGTAACTTGAAGGCACACAGCATGCACACATGCACACACACACGCACACACACCTATACTGTACTTGAAAGTCAGCACCTTCCCTTCCTGTAGGCTGAAAGGATGGACCTTACTAATGCTCTAGTATGTGTTTGGGGAACTCCTCATAAATCGTTCACCATTTGTACTGTTGGCTGTAAGTCCACTAAATCCATTACTTTCAGCTTCTCAGTCGACCAAAGAATGGTATGCTCAGTTTTTATGGAGTTTTCAGGCTATGTGGCCATGTTCTGGAAGGGTTTATTCCTGACATTTCACCAGCATTCGTGGCTGGCATCTTGACATCTGGAAACCCCACAAAAATTATGGATCCCAGCTGTGAAAGCCTTTGACTTCACAATGACATGGCTACGGCAATGTTTTCCAAACTTTGGCCCCCATATATTGTTAGGCTATAATTCACAAAATCTTTAACCAATCCTTGACAAGGGAAATGATGTCTAAGGCTTCTGTGAAATGAAGTCTAACAACATCTGAGACCCAAATTTAGGAACCACTGGTATAGATCAAGTTTGTGTAGGAGACATTGTACTGAATGCTTTGTACAATGACTACTATTCACGACACAGACAAGCATCTCAGCAGAAAAGTTAGTCATAGAATCATAGAATCATAGAACCATAGAGTTGGAAGAGATCACAAGGGACATCCAGTCCAGTATCCCCAACAGGTGGCCATCCAGCCTCTCTTTAAAGGCCTCTAAGAAAGGAGACTCCACCACACTCTGAGGGAGGGTGTTCCACAGTCAAACAGCCCTTACTGTCAGGAAGTTTCTCCTAATGTTGAGGTGGAATCTCTCTTCCTGCAGCTTGCATCCATTGTTCCGAGTCCTGTTCTCTGGAGCAGCAGAAAACAAGCTTGCTCCCTCCTCAATATGACATTCCTCCAAATATTTAAACAGAGCTATCATATCACCTCTTAACCTTATTTTCTGCAGACTAAACATACCCACCTCCCTAAGATGTTCCTCATAAGGCATGGTTTCCAGAGCCTTCACCATTTTAGTCGCCCTCCTTTGGAAATGCTTCAGTTTCTCAACATTCCAGGTTGGGCCTCACCAAAGCAGAATAGAGTGGCACTATTACTTCCCTTGATCTAGACACTATATTTCTATTGATGCAGCCTAAAATTGGATTGGCCTTTTTATCTGCCGCATTGCATTGTTGACTCATGTGCAACTTGTGGTCTACTTGGACTCCTAGATCCCTTTCATGTGTAGTCTTGTTCAGCCAGGTGTCCCCCATCCTATAACTGTGCGTTTCATTTTCCGCCCTAAGTGCAGAACCTTACATTTTTCCATGCTGAATTCTCTCTAGTCTATTCAGGTCACTTTGAATTTTGATCCTGTCCTCTGGGGTGTTAGCTGCTCCTCCTAATTTAGTGTCATCTGCAAATTTGATAAGTATGCCCCAATTCTGTCATCCAAGTCATTAATAAAGATGTTGAATAGCACTGGGCCAAGGACAGAACCCTGTGGCACCCCACTTGTCACTTCTCTCCAGGATGAAAAGAAGCTATTGGTGAGCACCCTTTGGGTTTGGCCAGTCAACCAATTACAAATCCATGTAATGGTTACCTTGCCTAGCCAACATTTTACAAGCTTATTTGCAAGAATGTCATGGGGAACCTTGTCAAATGCCTTACTGAAATCAAGATATCCACAGCATTCCCTTCATCTACCAAGCTGGTAATTTTATCAAAAAGAGAGAGAGAGTTTGGCGTGACTTGTTTCTCTGAAATCCATGTTGACTTTTTGTGATTATGGAATTGCCTTCTAGATGTTCACAGACTCTCTGTTTAATGATCTGTTCCATATATTTGGGAAAAATTCTCAGAGATGTCAGGAAGCAACCAGGATATCAGGAAACAACCAGAGATATCAGGAAGCAACCAGGAGGTATCAAGAAGCAACCTCCAAGGGCTGGCATATTTTACAAGTCCCCTACACTGGGGCAGAAGCAGTCCAATCTACAGCTTGCAAATTAATTTGTTAAATTATGGATTCAACAGATTTCCCCTCAACAAATCTGCGGTTAAGTGATTAAAATTCATTAGAGGATGGGGTGGTTCTCTCTCTGCCAGACTCAGTAGGACTGGAGGCCTAGGGAAAAGAGATAGTATTGGAGGGAATACACTGCTTGGCTCTCTGCTGGGTTCTTGTTCTAAAGCAGCCTGTTGTCTCAAGGATTTTAAAGGCAAGAGAATAAAGATGACAAGAAATGCTGAGGGCATGAAGGAAATGAACGTGAGTGGATTAGTTAACATCAGGTCATGAGGCAGACTTTGTCTTTTTGGCTGTGTATGGTATCCTCAGCACTCTTCTAATTAATGAGTACCAACACCATTTTATTCCAGTGCAAGGATGAGGTTCAAACAAACAAAATATTGGTAAGAAGGGTGCTGTTTATTAGGCACTGATCCATTTCAACTGAGATCTCATGGATTTGGTATCCATGGCTTATGAATGCAAGCCATGTACTTTACCACTTATTTTTGAAGAGGACAGTTCTTGATCATGAGTAGGGAGGCAGAGGATTCACCTGTACAGATACGTGGTACAGTGATTCAGTGATACAGAAAAATACTCAGCGTATGCTCAGAGGCACTCAAAACCTCTCTAAATAAATTCTCTACCCTTGATTCACTCATAGATCCTTGCAATTAGTCACATGTTGCTGCTCTTTTACTCACCCAGTGTCTTCAACTGAAATAAACACATAATTCCTGATTAATCTTTAGCATCACACTTTATTAACTTTTATCAAGTCAGTCTTTTTTAAAAGTTGAGTGAACAATGTACGTACATATTGGTAGACATTAGAAAGAAGGCAGATGCCTATCAGTGATGAAAGCTAAATGAACAGGTAGTAAACTGAAGTCCCATGCTTAAGGACTAGGTTTCCCAAACTGACAGTTTCCATGGGTGTTAGACACCTATTACCTACATATAACAACTGTATCCATCTGGAAGAAAGTGCCAGGTTGAGGGAAAGAAACTTTAAAATATTAAAAAGAGCCATTCTGAAGGAAACAACAGCAAAACTTGACCCTCATCAACAGTGATAACTTCCATGCTATTCTCTGCGAATCTAATGGTTTCTATTGAAAACCATTCTTTTAGGGAACAAATCAATTAGTCATTATTTCATTAAATTGAACTATTTCATTTATTAACATTAATAGCAACAAATTATTTTTTTAAATCTAACATCATGTCCAAAACATGTATGATGTCTCCATGACAAAAATGTCAGTACAGACTTTTCCAGCCATGCCATCACCTTCCTCCCATCCAGTACAAAATAGCAAGTCAAATGTCCATCATGCCAAATATGTAAGACCAGATACAATTTGAGTCAGATCCATGGCTGCCCTGGAAGACATAAAGTCCTGGGCTGAACCAATGTGGAAAGGTATAGCTAGGTTTCTTAGCCACTGCATTTTATTAAAGCCTGAACAAATGAGATGAGACTCTGTTTTTGAAAAGTTCTGGCCCCATCGTTTGACCTGTAGGCAACAGGATATAATTTGGCCTCCTCACCAACACTTCACTTAGTGGGTTTCCTAAGTTTTCAAATGAAACCACATATAATAAACTCATAGCTGTATTATCTGTTCTCTGCCAATTAAGGATTCTATTGGCCTGTAGTTATTGACGATGGAAATATGTACACTATCAAGTTACAAAGCTCATCGCTTTTTCAAAAGAATCAAAGCCCCAATGAGACTTATTTCTAAGTAAACATGCATAGGATTGTGGTATTGGATGAACTGACTTTTAATGACAAATTTCTTTCCCCTTTATATTATTTTAATAATCTGTTTAAGACCTGCCTGTTTTAGTTTATCTAGACAATGTGGTCTGCCAGGGCAAGGTAATTCAATTTCAAAAAATATATTTACTGCAGCTGTTTCCAAGTAGAGTAATATTTATTCCATTTTTTTTTCTTAAAAGTACAAGTTGCTGATTTCAATTTTCTCTTTTTGTAGTGGGAAAAAGGTGCACATGTACATCCAGAGCATTTCCAAAGATAATTTGGCTTTTCATAGGTGCAAATCTTTTTTTAAAACTAACTTCTTATCCCTGTTCATTAATTATTGTAAGGCATAGTTCTCTCCACAGGCAGAAATGCAGTGCTCATTTTGGCTCTTTTAGAGATACTTGTTTTATAAAGAACACATAGTTCAATGGCCAGGAAGCTGTTCTTAATAATATTTAATGAGCACTCATTGTTTTGGTTGTTTATTCTCTTGCTAGATTAAGAAGCATTGGCACCATTAGAGTAGTTAGGTTTTTTAGGCTTTTGTACTGGAAATCTAGGTATGCAAACAGAGGCAAGAATATATACTTATGCATTTCGATATACAAATGTGGCTTATAAAAACTGATGTACATATTATGTTTGTTTTGTTTTTCTCGGTTTTTATTTATTATGGCTCAGAATGCGTTTAGCATAAGGAAGAAAACGTTAGTCTTTCACTAACCATTTACACAGAAGTTTCATTGAAGCAGATTATTTACCATTTAATCTACTCCAGGCATTCTCTGACACCCACAAAGTTGATGGTTTGAGAGTGTTTGCATGCTTGTTAGCAAAATGGGGCTTCAATATTGTTACTTGTAAGGAATTAAACAGGGATGTCTGGTCAAGTACTAATATGAAACTGCAATACTTTGTTTGCTTACTTTTTATGGAACAGCCACATAAACTTGTGACGGAATCAAAAAAAGAAGTCTTTCGGCTTTTTTAAAGATGACAAGGGTTAGATGTGGTCTATGATATCCTTGAGGCTGTTGTATCATCAACTTCTTCATTTCCCGTGAATTAATTTGTTTTCAGTATTATATTTCCTTCCCTCAATGCCATTTTAACAACTCCTTTGAAGGAGGGATGTTAAGAGAAGCAAAGAAAAGGAAACAACTCATTAATGCATGTCAATAAAGGCTGCTGCTTCAAAGAGAGGAGCAGGAAATTGTACATGGTATGATACACAAGCATGCTGCTGCAAATGCATACAAGAGACCTTTTCAAGATATGCTGGTATATCCTTCTCTCTTAATATTTACTGTTATTCTATGCCTTCAATTCATTTCCCTCTTATGGGCACCCTAAGGCAAACTTATCCTGGGGTTTTCTTGACAAGATTTGTTCAGAGGGGGTTTGCTTTCGCCTTCCTCTAGGGCTGAGGGAGTGTGACTTGCTTGAGGTCACTCAATGAGTTTCCACAAATGAATGAGGATTTGAAGCCTGGCATCCAGAGTCATAGTTAGAGCCTGTCAATTCTAACTGCCTGAGCCATGGGTGGTTCTGGACAGCTATGTAACCAATGAGTCAAAAACATTTGCTCCATGGTACCTATCCATTAACACCCATATAGTAACATTCAACCAAGGAAGCGGTCTCCAAACATTCATAATTTTGAAAGCTGTGTTTTTCCTCCTGAAAACCTATTATATGGAAAAATCATTAGTACTTCATGGAAATAGGAATAAAATGCATAAAAAACAAAAGGACTTTAGAAAGTTAAGCATCATGAACAGATTTGTAGTTAATTTTTTAAACACTTTATATAGTGGGAAAAGTAATTAAGATGACGTACAACTGATCAGATTTTTTAAAATCACGTGAGGGGTTGCACATATAGACTGTGGATAATTTTATGGGAGATGCAAAGGGAGGGGGGTATTGGTATGATGATGGGGAGAATTTCAGACATATGGTTTCAGCATATAATTGATAGGTATAATTAGGAATAAAGGTTATTGTGTTATGTCAAGTTATGTTGTGTTGGCACAGCACTGTCAAAGCTAACTAGTTCTTTAGGCTTTTAGACAAGCATCTTTTCCAGCCCTCTAAGATGCCAGGGATGGAAACTGTGCTCTCCCCATGAACTATGGTCCTTCCCTGCTTCCATACTTTTTAGTTTTGCCCTATATAGAGGTATACCTCAATTAACAAAGTAAATGCCTTCTAGGTTGTTAGTTCTTTCAGGTAAAATGTGACATCAGAGGCAAAAATTGAATGGGGATAGGTTCCTGCATCATGAAAGAATAAAAGCAGTGCAAAGTACTTTAACATTTTTTTTCAAACTCAAAACTACAGTGGACCCTTGTTATCCACTGGGGTTTGGTTCCAGGATCCTCCGTGGATAACAAAATGTGTATATGCTCAAGTCCCATTAAATATAATGGCACAACAAAATGGTGCCCCATATATAAAATGGAAAAATCAAAGTTTGCTATTTGGAATTTATACTTTTTGGGAATATTTTCAAGCTGTGTATGCTCAAATCCATGAATAAAAAAATATGTGGATAAGGAGGGCCAACTGTAATAATTTGCACATGTGACAAGAAACAATTAGGCCAGGTAATCCTTTCATAAGCAAACAATAAAGACATTGAATTTTCCAGAATCTCCTTGAAGGCTTCTTCCAAAATGCATCCATAGGCAACTACAGTCATCCCTCCTAACTCGTGGATCTGAGATACATGCCCTCAAATATCTGCGGAGGAACGACCTCTGCTATTTCGAATGGTGCACGCATATGGGGCCACACGCCATTCAAGCCTATGAGGCTTGAATATGCACGAGCCTCTGTTTTCGCGGGGTGGTGGTGGGTCCAGAACAGATCACTGTGAAAATGGAGGGCCAACTATACTCCTTTCACCAGCCTCCATTTATGATTTCCATTTTGGTGGCTAAAGTTACAGATCTATACTGGGTTGTTTTTGCTTGTTTGTTTGTTTGAACATGATGTGAATAACTAGTGTGGCAGGCTTATCTGCTTTCACCTTCTGACTGTTTTGCTGGCAGCACATATTAAGGCATTCAGGTGCAGCTGCTACTTATCTTGCCTGCTATGGGAACGTAAACACAGCTACAGCAGAACAGACTAGAGCACAGTCCCATTTTCCGCCAGCCCAAACATTATTGCATTATTTACTGCAGACACAATGCTGGAGGTTGACACAAAGTCAGTGTTTCTCCAGCCCTCCCAATACCAATGCTGAAAAAATATATCTATAAATAAAATAAAATAAAATAAACACCAAAACCTCCCAGCTAGACAGAGAAGAAGGAAAAAAGAGAAGGTTGGATAGCTCTAAAAAGATTTTGTAAAAAAACAACAAAAAAACACAACTTCTTTGTTAGAAGCTTTGTTAACTCAGGTATGCCTGTATTTAATAATTTAGAAGAGAGAGAAAGACAGTTATCATCATTTTCTCCACAAATAATGTAATATTCTTGAAACCACTTCTCTTGTAAGTACTCTTCTATACTAATGCAACCCACCTATACTCCTCCTAATTATGACTAAAAATAGCCATGCCATTATAGATTACCCAATATCAATAATGTATACAAATACTGTGTAATGACAGCTTTTTTAATCACCATTCCCAGGCTCGTCTTCCCCTCACACTGTATTAGGGAACAGGCGGCACTGCCCCCAAATATGAACGCTCAGATCATGTTGCTCTTTTCTTAATCATAACAGATCCTTCTCACTAGATCATGCACGGAGGCTGTCACAGCAATCATAAAATGATGTTTACGAAGGATGGTTTGTACCTTCATGTTGTTTCAAACTTATGGCAATCCTAAGGCAAACCTATCATGGTTTTTCATGGCAGGATTTGAATCTAGCTTAGGGGGAAAGAAGCAGTGAAATCTGCAGAAATTGCTGCAACATTATCTATGGATAGGGAGAGCCCTATCCATAGTTCTTCTGGATGCAACTACAAGAGTATTATAGATGGAGCCCTATGTTCAATATCTCACTGACAACAGGACTTTCTTTCCCCCTCCACTGAAGTCTTTCACGTTGCTCAAAATATTCTCCAGAGGGTTTCCCAACTGATTTGAGTAAATGTTTAGGATCGCAGAATCTGTGGAGATGGATGGCCAGCTGTATAACACAACTGCAGGACGTCTCACCTTCCAGATATTTTGGACTATATGACCAATTGGGACTCTCCTAATCCTTTATCACTCCCCATGTTGGTTGAAGGCTCCTGGAAATTGAAATCTAATCTAATATATTTAAAAGGTTGAACATTACTTCACCCTTTTCATATCATCATTCAAAAGTCTCAGCTTGTTGTCTACCGGGCAGATGTATATTCTTTCAAATATTCTGTTTTAGCCACAAGGCAATCATCAGTGCTCAACATACAGTATCAGGGTATATAACAACATAGATAGGGGACATTCATACCTGGGACCCCTTCTGGAAATAGAGATGGTTATGACTCAAAGGGGCTTTCTAGACTGGCAAAAAGAAGTGTGTTCATGGCTGCATGAAACTCTAGCCTTTAGAGGGAGGGAAAGTGCGCCATGAAAACGCTTTTTTTGCATTTTAGGGGAGAAGAAGCGCCTTTAAAAAGGTGCTGATTTTCCCAGCTTCTTTTTTAAAAACTGCGGAACAGCGCAGCTCCATCTAAAGGCTGTGGTGCAGCTGCTAAGCATTAAAGAAAAGGCAACTTCATGTCACACTTTCCTGCCAATCTAGAAAGCCCCAGTGTTGTTAACTGATATGACTACCAAGGGGCCATGACTACCTGATATTGATAGCTGTCAAGATGTTTGGACTAAAGTTCACTTGAGGCATAACCATCTATCAGTTGCATGTAAACCTTGGTCCTCCAGATGTTTTGGACTTCTGGGAGTCGAAGCCTAAAACAACTGGAGGACCAATGTTTAAGAACTACTTACTAAATGTGATTGAAGGCTTTTGGCTTTCCCATCCAAGTTAATCAACGGCTGCTTCTCCATTTGCATTTTATCAGTAAGAATCAACGTGCAAAGACTCTTGTCAGCCAACTTACTTGATTCTAAGAAGCACACAGGCAATCAGAGTATTTAAGCACTTGGTGAGGCCACCAATGAACAATTCTGAACTGTGGTTTTTAAAAAATCACTTAGAGGTAGGATTGGCTTGATGTTTCCTTGTTTCAGGCTAATTATCTACTAAATTTATAGCACTTCCCTCATAGTCAGGATGAGGCTGAAATGATCAGCTTCCTGCTTGTTACCAGCTACCAGTATGAGAAGCAAGTGGTTTTATTGTGGAACACTGCTGTATTTACATCACAGAATAATGTACTGACAACAACAAGAACAACAACAGCGATAACAAGAATAATAATGTAATGTGCTTATTACTATTCAAACTTTAAAAATAAAATAATGCCAGCTTCCAGCGTTCCCATCACAATTAGCCAGATTCTTTGTAGACCATTTGGGGCACAAGGGTTAAAAAAAGCCCAAAAGTAATCTTTACACAATCAGTACTAGGTCACATTTGAAAATAGTGGTTTGCACTAGTAATGAAACAAGGCATCAGTTTTAATTGTTGTGGGCCAGCTGTGCTTCTGAGGAAACCCTTACTTTCTTTAATTACGAAAGGCAAAGTGAAAATCATTCACTGTTTTATGTCTGGATTTTTCTGCGTAAATCCAAGACACTACAGTTTTAATCCAACAGTCCTGGACAGTGCATATTATAGCATATTTCTGGTTTCATCCTCTATGAAATTTTAATTGGTGGAGATGAAACAGTAGGATCATCCCCACAGTGGTGTCTCCTGCTGGCCCCCCATACATTGTCCATATGCAATGAAGAGTAACTCAACAGATGATGCCATAAGCACATAGGCTATCCCCAGAACTTCGAAACCAGCACAGTCTGGGGTCATAATCACCAGGAGAACCTATGAATCTGCAAACATTCCTCCCAATAAGTGAAGGCAAGGCTAAAGTAAAAAAAGAAATACAGTATGTGTTTTTTTTTTTTTTTTTGTTTTCAAGGTATTCACAATCATGCAGAGAGGCACATCAAAAGTGGAGGGGGGAAGTTTCATGCATTTCTTAGTAACCTTTGCAATAAAGCAATAAAAAAATAGGGTTGTTCATCTAATGCGCCAGATGGTCCACCAACTAGATGCTCAGAGATCATTTAAATCACACAGAGAGCAAGATTTCTGTCAAATCAAACCAAGGTAGGTCCAAGTCATTCTGGTGCCTGAGGTGAATACAAGATTCCACACCCCATAATTCGACACACTGAAGTCAATCTTTACTTTACCAGCAGCTTCTTCCACTGCATCTAAGAATAGCAGGGTAAGTTACAGCACACTGGGCAGCATATGTAGTGATTTCTGAGCCATTCCTTGCTATGCCTTCACATGTTTTATTAAATGAACCCAAGGTAGGCTGAAGTTATTCTGTTGCCTGAGCCAAGTTATAGTGCATTATGCAGGGTGTGTAGCACCAATGATCTCTCCTCCAAGGCCTTCCTAAGGCTCTATAGGCTGCCTCATTCCTTAATGTCAGGACCGGCCCAGGTTCTACCATCATCCATCTTGGCTCAGACACAGTTAACTAATAACTGCAGGGAAGTACTTTGTTCCACCCATTACATCTGATTCTGTCTCTTTCATAACTCCTAACAACAATTTCAAGGAATTTTCTTATTTACAGGAATAATAATCTTGGCTTTGAAATGGCAAATCTAAGTGCAAACACCACTGCTGTGCCTGAGGCCAATCAACAGAATGGAGCCATTTGTCAGCATCCTTGATTCCCACTGCAAACAGGAAATCTGACTACAATAGGTGATTGTTCAAAGTAGCATGCGTCTCCAGCATTTATCATATTTGTATGTTATTATGAAACTGCCACTTTCAACAAACCCGCAAGTGAGGGTTATAACAGACTACAAACATTACCCCTAGACAAAATTAGACTCCACTATCATTTCAAGAACTCCCAACCAGCTGCCAAGGCCTTCAAACCACCAATTTGGACAAGAGCCAGTTATAGCTGAGCAAATATTCCTTATTTATTTTAGCCCCAAAATAAATGTATCATATGAATAACATTTTAAATAAATAAGGCAACCTGACACCAGACCATTGATCAGGGTCAATAATCCTTCTCAATGCAAGTCAAATTGGTCAGTCACAGACTAGACCAGTTCTCCGTTACTGGGAAGAACATGCCCAACATTGTACAGATTATCAACAATCTCCGCATTTTACCTCTGTAAAATATAAAGTGTACCTCTGTACTCTTTTCATTGTTATTTCACACTGTAGTTACCGAATTGCAGGTGGAATCTCAATCTTCAGAAAGGATCTTCACATCACTTTTAACATGGCATTATGCTCAATGTACATAGGAAATTGTTCAAGGGAAGGCAGGTAAAGTGGTAAAGTAGGAAGCAGAAGGAAAAGAGGGAGACCACACTGTAGGTGGAGAGACTCAATCAAGGAAACCACAGCCCTGAGTTTTCAGAATCTGAGCAAGACTATGGATGACAGGGCATGTTGGAAATTAACAACAACATACAGGAAATTGACCATCCTTCCACTGTGAATACTGTTGTAAAGGCTGATCAGACCAGGAACCATGGAAGAAATAATCAAGGTTAGCATTCTCATATTTCTAAGAAAACAATCAAAATGTTAAACAACTTGAGTGTTCACATCCCTCAAAAAGACTGTGAAAAGGAATCCACCTCGGGTTCCATCCTGGGAGAAAGATGGCATATAAATAAAATAAAATAAAGGCCTCTATGGATAACAAACCTGCAATGGTGCAAAATGAGCAAATCAAAGTTCTAGAACAACTCAGGCTGTCATGGTTGTATTTTATTGATATTCAGTGGGTTGATTAAAACTTTTCATTTGGTAAGGTACTTCTGATTAATGAAGAAACGGGTTTTTTTAAAAAGAAAAATTATAATCAGTTTTGACACACTTATTTACAAAAACCACAGATGAGAAGTGCCACCTGATAAAAAGTATTCCTCCTTCTGCCTCATGCAGGAGGCAATGCCTCTTTTCTAAGGTGGTTCTGCTCTGACTTATACAATCCTAACAGTCAGATGATTGCCCTAACATGAACAACTGGCAAGCTTCCCACAGCATTAGCAGAAAATGTCCTAACAATTCACTCTATGAGCACAGAGTGAAAATTGGATTACAGAGCAGTAGCTGTTTTCGTTTTTGTTTGCTTATTGAGAAAACCAATTTCTGCTTGAACAGGTTAAGCAAAAGCACCACATGCCATTTGACAGGTAATATATTCATGTGCTCCTTTGACTAATGCACACATCTCTGTTCAGAACCTGCCCGTTTCGTTTCTTGATGGCTGAATTGCACTAGCAGAAGAGTTCAATTGAAAATTTTTCACTCAGCCTTTTGAATGGCACGATTCTATAATGCCTTTCTGATAGACTGACACAGTAAGAGAGGAGTAGCATCTCACAATTTCTTTTATTGAAGTGCCTCAGTGGTTTTTTTGTACCCTTCCTCAGTATTTGTTCCAAATTGCTGCATACAGCTACAATTCAATCACTTGGCTATTGCACTGTTAAAATTATCACAACAGGGATTTACAAATGTGTCCAAGAGATATTATTTTTCTTTCCATTTCCATTAACCTTGTAAGATAAATAGCAACACTAAAAAAACAAAAAACAAAAAAACCAAAAAAAACCCCACCAATGCTCATTCAATGGAAAGCAATTCCAAAGTTTTAAAGAGCTATAGTTTTGATTCAGACTTCCATATTGCAACAGTAAGGAATACTCAAATCAAGCACATGTCTCTTATTTCTGTTGATTAAAGTGGAAAATACTGTATGAAAACTTTTCAAGTTATTTTGAGAAGTCGGTAATAATATCAATAGCAAAACGGTGTCCTTATATATGAATTATGAATTTGTGAATTAAAAAAATACTATGGATATGGAGGGATAACTGTACCATTTATTTATCTTTTCAAGGTAGTCTCTGTTGTGTCCACTTTATCCAAACAGGGTTTTAGGTTTAGACTCAGTGGCTGCCATGGGCAATGTTCAACTTCATTTAAATGGGTTAACAGGTGATAATAGATAGCTTTATCATGATTAGCACAGTGGTGTGATTCCCAGCTTTGACAGCTATACAATATGTGCCCCAAGTGTCGTGATTTTTTTTTCCTGTCTTTTTATTTAACTGAAAGTAGGTAACATAAAATCCCATTGTTCAATATAAAGGAAGGAAATGAAAGCTGAAGAGATTTAAGTTATTTTAAGCATTAAAAAAAATGCACACTACAATTTTATATGAAATTTTCCATGTGTTCTGTTCTGTTAAGTAAAGAGCATTACATTATTAAAAAAGGAAGAAAGAAAGGTGAAGATGTAATTCTTGCTTTTTAAAATGTGAACAGAAAATGACAAATGTACTGACAAATGAAAGAGGAATTCCAGCTGAAATCAGATTTTCCCTTGCAAAGAAAGTGTCTTAAAGACACAACCCAGGTTCTGAAATTCATGAGATGCAATGTTATCTTCTGGAGAGCTCATAATCATATGAATTAATTTAAAAATCTGACTTTGACCATGTTCACTTTTGTAGACTGGCAAGTAATTCTAAAATAATAAAATTAGTTTGCATTTCTACTTTTTGAGTTTGCACAAAGATGTACATGATCTCTATAACATAATTAATGCTTAGGCCCAGCAGCTGAAGGGATAGAAGAGTAGTCAGTATAGTCTCTGTCCTCTGAGGAAGAGTAAAGTAGTCAGTATATTCTATACTTAATCCCCTTCACCACTGCCATTTCCCTTTTTCTTACATGTTTCCTTATTTAGATTATAAGCCTGAAGGCAGGAACTGTCAACATAATAATTCGTTTTCCACTTTGAGAGCCTTCATGGCTGAAGAATGGGATAGAAATACTCTAAACAAAGAAAGAAACATAATTTTCAGTGGTGAAAAATCAAGAAGAAAAGAAATCTTGGCCCCCAGTTTTGAACATCTTAAGCATCTGGATAAGTTACATTTTGAATCACATCTCCAATGATACCCAATGAGCATGGCTGCTGGGATCTGAAGCTCACTGAAGTACTTTTTGAAACTCAGCTATCTTATGTTAAGACAGCTTGTCCAGGCCAGGACTGTCTGCTGCCAGACCTGTCTACTCTAACTTGCTGTCAGTCTAACAAGTTTAAATAAGAAGTTATTTTTTTTTAATTTTTGTAATTAATGTTTTAGTTGTATCCTTTTTAAATTATTGTAAGCTACCTTGAATTCCATTTTGGCAGAAAGGAGGGATATCAATCCAATAAATGAATTAATAAATATGCAGTCTCAAACAGAAATGTTTCTTAGCCCAGTTCTCAGGGATTACTTCAGCTGGAGGTGCCATGAATTGGACTCATCATATGGATGCCTGTTCTTTGCCAATGAGCTACGGAACCTCACTCTCACACTTGTGTACAGTTGTGTTACCCTGTTCCTCTAAACTGCCCTTTCTATAGCTGTGCTCTCATTTCTCTTCTATGTTATTTTGCAGCACTCTTAGTACTATTCCAGCCTCTGACCATTAAAAACATCACTATATTAAATGTTTCTGTGCTATCCTTCCTTTCTCTGCAGATACACATTTCTCAGTGCTGTCTGATGATTTGGTGACCTGAATGTTTCAGACTGGTACTCTCTGAAGGGGTTCCAGAGCTGCCCCAATGTGTTCCTGTTGCTTAGAACCCTCTCTTGTGATGCTAGATGGCTGTTCACACATGTGTCCCAATGTAACACCCAATGCCACTGCGGCTGTGATGACTCTGACCACTCTGAGGCCAGAACAAGGCACTCAGTGTCAATTATGTGTGTGGACACCTTGTTCTAAAATAAGAGCAAGTGACTCATTGCAGTGGCAATGGTACACAGGGCTGCACAGTGGGACACGTTGTAAACAGCCACCTGGCATCACATCAGAATGATCTGGATCTTCCAGAAAAATATGAGCAAAATATGAGTTTTTAAAAAATATGTTTTTGTGTCATGTCTTTTTAGATTGTAAGCCTGAGGGCAGGGAACTGTCTAATTAAAAATATAATTGTAAGCTGCTGTAATAGCCTTTAGGGCTGAAGAGTGGTGTATAAATACCATAAATAAATAAATACACAGCACATAAAATACTGTAAATAAATAATAAACAGCACAATCAGTGCTGAACTGACTAGATGTCATCCAGACAGTTCACACCAGATCTAGGGACTGTCTGGACTTGCCACCATAGAAATGGAATTGGGGGGGGGGGGGAGAGATGTCTTATTTGGCCTATGCAGACAGGGCCAAGACAACATGCATATCCTTAAAAAGGGGAGAGATCTCTTTAATTTTTTTTTTATTACAGCTGTTTTCAATGAGAGTCTTCTTTTCTCTTCTTGCCAAATTTGATTCTTCCTCCCAACAAAATATACCATCTCAAACATACAAGGCACCTAATCCCCAAAATAAACAATTAATGGTACATGGAGAGTTTCTTTTCTTTTTCTTCTTCTTTTTTTTAAATTTGTTTCCCTCTTCCCGAATGCAGAGCGTCCACACAGAAGCAGCACTGAATCACATTGGGCACGCTGGTCATAAGCCAGGCAGGACCTCTACTGACTCCTGAAGTGGATTGCTGTGTGTTGTGCAGGAACCCTAAAACCTGCCCATTCCTCAGGCTTCAGAAAAACAGCTTTCAAATACATCAGGGACAATTTATATAGATTAGCATGTTCAGTGCTGAGCTCATGGTGTGCAATGCTATTTTTCTCCCTGAAAATGAGAGTCAATCTTTTAAAAAGCAAAGGAACATGCACTGCACTGATATTAACACAGAGAGACAGTCCAGAGAGCACAGGTAGTATTTTTGGCTCCAGGATATCAAGTAACGTTGGACTCTCAAGCACAGAAGCCTGAAGCCCAGAAGCTGTCACAGGGGGATGGGAGAGAGGAGATATTTCTTCCTCAACACTTAGAACAGGAAGGAAAACCAGGATCCCATACAGAGTTTACAATTGGCCTCTTAAGTTTCAGACAGAAGTTTAGAAAGTAATGCCCTGGGACACAAGGTCTCTTTTTTTCTCCACCTTGTACAAAACAACAACCTTATTAAGATGAGTTTTAATGGGAAAGCCAAGATTTTTTGCTTAAAAAATAGAGCTTTTTGTGTTGCAGGATTGCTTCTGAAAACTGAGTAGGGAGGAAACAAGTGTGAAACAGACAACAGTTTTCTTACTTGCACTGCTAAATGTCATTGGACTCCTAAAAACACAAAAACTTTGCTTTGGATAAAGTACAGCGACCCTGTGCTCAGGGTGATTCTTGTTTTGCTTTTGTATTTTCAGGTTTTCTTTTGCTTTCTATTTTTTAAACAACTCTAACAGAAAAAAAGATGAATAGTTGCAAGACTTGTGGTTCTTGCTTTTATGTTATGTGTAGCTAACAAAGCACAAGAGAAGGTATTTCTAGAATGATGGGTGAAATAATGGAAGAGGCAGCTTCTCAGATGGTTTATGTATGATACAAATGGGAACCAGGTTTCACAGAAATAAAGCTAGACTGCATCACTTGCCAGTTTATTTTGATGGGGTGACCATTCAGCTAACATTAAATGTTACACACACAAAACCCAGCTGTTTTTACCATAGCAAAAAACCATTTCTCAGTTTCTAGCTATTTCCGTTCATGCAGCTGCTAATAAAATAAAACTAGTTCTTAAGCATTGAGCTACTGATCAAATACAAACTGCTCTTCAAGAGAAATGCATAGCTAGCTATTTTTGGATACAGAAGAGGCACCCATATACCCCACATAAGTGGCAATTCATATTGTACTGTCACTCAGAACATTTGTCTTGCTATTACATTACAGTCTGAGCCAATTATGCGACCAGTCCATGTTCTAATTTTCACCTAGTTTTCTTTGGAATAGCCCTGGTACTTTAATTGCTCATTTACAAAAGTTTGACTCAATTCCTCAGTTTACCAAGTAGTTCAAAAACTTGCTAGGTGCCAGTATGCTTAATTACTTGCACTGGACACATACTATTTCACAGGACTGAACACAACTTTGTTTGACATTTTATAGTGAGGTGAGTGTAAATCAGTATAGTGCACTCTCCTGGACTCAGTAGCATGAAACTCAATTTAGTTCACTCTGTCCTTTTGATGCAGCCCAGCTATGTGACAGTGACTTCAGAGCCTGCTGTGAGACATCAGAATGGTTATACTGACAAACATAAAGTAGGCAATCCCTTTGGCAGAGTAGGCAGTGTGCCCCCACCTGCTAAAACCTAGTTTTGGAAAGCTGGACAAGCTGTTATCAGGAAGGAAAGAGCCGTGTGTCAAATAAGTTTTTTCTTCCCCCTTACTGTTTACACAAATGGGCCTAAAGAGCAAAGTACGATTCACTATTATTTCAGGTAAAGCAGTCTTAAGCCTGTCCTGAGATGTGGAAGTAGCAACTGAGAACCTAAATAATGGACGTTATGATTCCCTTCCCTTTAACTTCTCATCCATTCTTTAATCCAATACAGAGCAAAAAACAAAAGAGAGAGTAAGGAACAAAAGCCAGAGCTGTTTCTCCAGATCCATGTCTACTATCATCATTGTGCTCACCACTTTGGAGAAGGTGAAACCAGTGCAATGTTTCCCAAATTTTGCTCCTCCAGAAGTTATGGGCTTCAGCTCCTAGAGTTCCTGATTATTAGCTAAGTGGGCTAGGGTTTCTGGGAACTGATGTTCAAAACACCTTGAGGATCAAAGTTTGGGAACCACTGTTCTAGTGGGTGGTATGGTGCAAGAATGAGTGGGCAGGATAAAGTTAACGCAAGGAGAATGGATTAAAGTCTCAAGCAGGGCTTGGCCAAGACATTTTTCTACCCACAGCAAAGCAAAAGATGGCATTCTTCCCTCCCCACTCCTGCCTTTCCATCTAAAGACGATGGTCAGACTGGCAGTTGGTTTTGTTTGTTTTTTTATCACTGGCAATGGAATAGCATCCGTCAGTGCAATGGACACCTCCAAGGTAGCTGAGGCACAGCAGGTGGTCTGGAAAACATTGACCTGCCCTCCAATACTTTTCAGCATCTACAACCTGAGGTGATTTCTCCATTCTGCCTAATAGTAGGACTGGCCCTGCTCAAAACATGCCCCCACCTCATCTCCTCTGTCATTTCATGAAATTAATTAAGAGACACTCCACACATTCATTCCTGTACTCCCCAAGATGCCTGAAATCCCCTCTTTGTTAGCATTATTGTGCTGACCATTGCTGCTGTTCTCTCACTGTTATTCTATATATTTTCTACCACAGAAACAACCCCTCATAGCTTTTCAACTGCTATGTGAAAATATGCCACTGAGAATTTTATCCCTTTACTGTTTGACCATTCCCAACTTGAGAGAACACAAAGGCTACATTTCAGATGGTTGGCAGCTTCTTTTCCCTAGCTGCTGTTATGCTAAAATGAAACACACCACTAGATGCCCATTTAGCTGTCCTGACACTTCTCAAAATCCATTCTTATAGCAGCAGAAAGTCCCAGTCTGGTTGCAATAGTTTAGTTTCTAAGGATGTGAAATCCATTGAAAGTCAAAGGAACAGCCTCTGTGAAATGCTACTGTACTTTCTATTTTCAATAACCCTTTTGCAAAATTCCAATCTGCATTTTCATCTTCTCTGAATCATTCCCTATCCATTGACACATGGCTTGTTTGCCACCTGGGTGCAAGTCCATGCTGTGCCTGTGGTATTTCTGTGATGAATATACACACAGATGAAGCTGCTTTGTGAGGGGCCAATTGCTATACGTTCATCTTGCCCCTTACTGTTTACTCTGGCTGGTAATGACTTTCCAAGTTCTCAAGAAAAGAGATATCCCAGCACTGCTATCCAAGGGCCTTCCTGTCTGTAGACCCCTGGGATTGAACCCAGAAACCTCTGTGCCTGTAGCATGTGCTGTACCACCATGCTATAGTCCCTACAATCAAGGAAGTTCTCTATCCAAGTATACTTTTGTCACAAATAGAGAAGTGGAAATGACTTTGGTCTGCAATCGGACTGGTGTCGTTTGAATTTGCTAGATTAACATGTGGATTGGAATGCCACTGTTCCGACTATGCATGTCTCTGAATTCTGTGATGCAGTTCTTACCGCCAAAAACAGCACACAAAAACATGTATGTTAGAGTAAGCCGCACACAAAATGTGTATATTGTACTGTACTTTTAGAGCGGTATAAAATGTGCATATTAGGAAAAAGCTGTGTACAAAGGAAACTATGTTTTTTTAAAAAAAAAATGCAGATGCATGCAGAAATTGGATGGAATGGCTTTATGACTGAATAAATGCAAAACTGATGAGGATTATACATGGAGTGATTCATCCATCCCTAGGCACAAGCCTTCTTAGCTTTTCAGATTTAGCTTGACCCGGAACCTTCTTGCTATTCTTTGAATGCAACACAGCAGTCCTTGCACTCAAACCCACAAAAGGTGAAGAAAATGTGAAGGAAGACATTAATCAAATAAACATTTTTCAATTTGTTCCTACTCCAAGACATTCAGTTTTGTGCATGCATATAATGTAAGATATATTTATTTTTGTCTCTTAACTGAGGCAGTTTCCTCTCTTTCCAGTTAATTACCAGATAGGAAGTATTGCTGTAAATTGGAAATGACTTGAAGGCACACAACAACAACAACAACAACAACAACAACAACAACAACCACCTGCATGATTATTCTAGCAGGGGTTTGGTTTTAATATGGGAATTTCTTAAATGTCTTATCATCCACAAGTGAAATGTTGGTCCCTTGCTTTGACCACTTAAATAAGACTAAATTTGAAATTTAGCAAACAGAACAATTTTCTTTCTTTTATACCATGTGCTATAATTTCAAACAGGCCATTTCATTCAAAATCAATTATGAAAAGTGATGGATTGAAGAAATGATCTTAAAATAACAAGCTATTTCCAAGTTCAATAGAACAAGATTTGAAATCAAGGGTGAATATCTAAACCAACAGGTTTCTGATTTTCCCTGGCAACATCCCAAGGTTTGTTGTTGTTGTTGTTTTAATTCCTGATTCTCTGCAGATCTCTGCAAAAATATCTTGGCCACACTTCCCTGCCATCTTTTGCCGTAATAAGTAAGGATCCCATCCCAAGCGTCCTCAATGGCCCTTCTAAATAAGATAACTCATAGTAAGCAACGGCACAAAGTATAACTGGAAATAGTTCAGCAAAGAAGGATAGGAGGGAGCTGGATCTGGAAACTGAGGGCTATGGGGGCAAGTCCCTATTGTTGCTTCTTAACAACAGGCAACTGAACAATGTTTACTAGCAAAAAAGAAAAGAAAAGAAAAAGACATGATCTTCCTTCACCTGACATTCTCCCTGAATGATGGCTAGTATTCAGCAGGGAGTTACAGGCCTGCACTGATTTGGTTGTGAACTTTGAAAACTTTGAACTGGAAATGCAAATAATACATTGTTTAAAACATACTAAGGGGCAAAACAGAGAGCCCCTTTGTGCCAGCTTGGGGGTGGTGTTTAGATGCTGCATGCTCTCTGATGCTGCCTCCAAGTCAGCCTCATTCTGCCTGACCAACCACACAGCGAGCAGCTTTGGCATGCTCTGGCAGTGTGCATTCATACACCACACACTGCAGGAGTGCCACAAAGCTGCGGTGGTGGCAGAAAAGCTGACTTTTTGCCAGCTCCAAAAGGAGTGGCATTTTGCGGATGCCATGGCCCCAACCCGGTGTTCAAAGGGGTGGTGTCAAGCCCTTCAGGGCTGTCTCTTTCAGCCCTAAACGTAACATTTAAAGTACTGTGTAGAAAGCTCTATGTATTATAGAATATGTGTTCGTGTTTGATTGACCCAGCCTAATACATCCACAGCAGAGAACAACAGCTGATGCAATCAGCTGGCTGATGCAATCTGATAAGTGTACCTGAACTGGCTAAAAGAGACATGATGTTTACATAAATGAGGACCTGTAAGTGTCTGTCATTTCATTTGACTAGATTTGTCAGCTGGTTAGGCTAGGAAAGATGAGCTAAAAGTCAGCCTGCTTTCCTGTCTCTGACATAGAAAAATGATGTTGATAACAGTTGTGCTGTTCCAAACTGATAACCCAAACATGCTGATAGAGATAGACTATGCTGGTAAGAGACACAGTGTTTGCTTTCAGCTAGGCTAAGCTAAAAAGATATATCTCCCATTCTGCTAGGTGTAGTAATGGATGTTACTAGATATCGTATCAGAATTCCCCCCACCAAAAAAAAAAAAAAAGTCCAAAAATGGGGGGATAATGCAGTTAACCATCCCTTTTGACTAATCACATTCTCATTGAGGTTTAAAAAAACATGAGTATTCTTTGAATGGCTACTTCTAAATGAAATAAATTCTTCAATGAAGCAACTCAGTATTCAGGGAAGCAAGGCATATTTTAATTTACATCTTGCAAGATAACTCAGACTGAGATTTTGGTGCTGTGATGAATTCCTCCTTGTTAGGGCTGCTGGGATGCTTCCAACAAATAATAAAATAGAGATTATAAGGATCCTGCCTGGCTCTCTCAGAAAAGGAAACCAGTCAGCATGAGAGCGCAATAAGATCTGCTAAGTCTGTCACTATGAATTTAATTAATTGATGTCACATCCAAGAACCCAATGTCGGAACAGCAACGAAAATATTAGACATTAATAGCAATGTGGGCTGAATCACAGTTCACTGATTTGGAAATATAACACTACCAAGACTGTTTTGCTTGGAACACAGGAAAGCTTACTGACACAAGCCCTTTGTTATACTGATATGGGACTATGGATTATCAATGCATTCAAGATCCACTGTGTAGAAAGATACCTAGCACTTTCAAGGATAGTAGACTGCTTGTCTTTTCCCCCTCGTCCACAGGTCTCATCAGTTTCCATTTTGTTCTCAGTCAGGTCACAAAGGTATCTAACTTCCAATCCAATTGCATCACTATGAGTTCTTATTTAATCATCTTGCTCTGTAGCCATGCTTTGGTTTCAGTGTCCATTGAAGAAAAATCCCCTTTCTTTTTCTGCCATAGTTTTGGGTGTAATGATTAATTTGAGCCATTAGCAATCCAATTGTGTCCCTTGCTTGGTGACATTCAGGCATTTGGCTGACAATTGACCAACGCAGCAATGATTCACTAAGCTTAGTTTACTGTTCATTGGAAGTGAGTTGCAAACCTCAAGTTGTCCAGTGTCCTTGTTCTTCCCAGGACAGCCATTCTTGTTCTGTAGAAGAGTCCACATTAAGATGCACAAGTTCACTCAGCTCCAGTTCAAGAAGTCCTATGTTGGCTTCTGGGATCAATTTAAGAATTCTTCTATTTAAATTCCTGGCCATGAATGCATGTAGGTCAGAACACACTGAGCCTTTCCAGTTATTTTTTAAAGTGTGGATCAGCTGTTTGCATCTCTCCTGAATTATTTCCTACTTACTTTTGCAACCAATATAGTTCACACACACACACACACACACACACACCTCTCTATAAGAAGATAAATACACTAGAAATATATCAGAATAGCACAATCCAAAAACAGTTCTATCCAGTTGGCAGTAGCACATATGAAATTATAAGTTTCCCCCACTTCTAATAGCATTGGGTTTACCTAGCAAATTGTGCTGTGTGCTGTGTGTATGTGTGTGTTCCACATATAATTCCCCAAAAGTATAATACACACTATCTACACACATATAACAAATTGCTCACCCCAAAAGAACCATTACAAAATGAAGAAAAAACAAAACACATATAAAATTTAAAACTGACTTCCAACTTGGCCTTTATAGATCTTTAGTTTCTTTTCCACTTAACTTTTAAAAAATAATAAAAGTTTTTGTATATTCGGGAGTAAGGGAACAAACTAATTTGGATATTTGGGTTAAAAATATTAGTGTTAATAGCTGCACATGAAACAGAATATAACACAGATCTTGGAGTTATTTGGCAAAAATTACACATTGCATCTGTATAGTGGATTGTATCCAATTCAATATGTCTGCCAGTGGAACTGAAACTGCCCTCCTCATGCACTCCCCATATTTGACTAGTCTAACCTCTGAGGGAAGTCTAGAAGGACAAGGGAGCGCAGGGGAAAGGAGAACAAGGGAATTTCCTACTGAAAGAATGAAAGAATGCTCCTGTCACATTGGATGGAATTCCAAATTCCTACTCCTTCCAATAAAATAAAATAAATATGTAGTATTGCATCCAAAATGTGAAAACATCCACAGAGCCCTGACAACTGGCAATTGTGAACCACAATTAAGTTATAGGTCAAGAGAAACACTGAGTAAAACAGCTGGAAATCATGCTCATGTTTTTGTATTACACACGAGGAAAACCCCAGTCTCTCTTCCCTTCAGAAAAATACTGCTGCACAACCTATTAAAATGTGGCTGTTTCTGCACGTTGTTCAGTAACACAGAATACAGAACAATTTATTTGAAGAGATGGCACTCTTCAAGTGACAAATTTAGATCAGGTCTTCCAGAAACTGCAAAGGCCTGCACACATTTTACACTTTATTTATTACTGCCTTTTAAATAAACAACTCCGATAAAATTCACTTAATAGTTTCTAATTTAGCCAGAGTAGGAAAAGTGAAAAATGACTTAAAAGTTATCAAGGAATAAAAATAACAACTTTTTACAAATGAAAAAAATACTCAAGCCAAATCTCACTGTAAGGAAAAACTAGCTATTCTTTATGGACATGCCAGAAGGCTGCTCTTTTAAAATGCTGGTTATTTTTAGTAGTAGGTTATGACGGAATGTCATCCCTTCTAATTAAAAGTTAGAAGCACAGCATCATGCATATCCACAATTCTGTTCAGTTAAAGAATGAAGAAACTATTCGATCTGACCACTGTTATTTTTTATGTTTTCCATATAAGTTAAAAAAGAAAAGAAAAGCAGAATTAGAAAATCCAAGGCTGTATGCCATTAACCCTTTGCGGGGGCAACATCTCCACCACAAGCTTTAGTCACTGTACTCCCCCAGTCCCCTCCTTCCACAGTTAGCAATGATGGCAACAAATGTGGACTTATAGGTAGGATTGGTGAATGATC
This sequence comes from Urosaurus nigricauda, assembly GCA_034509955.1. NCBI lineage: Eukaryota > Metazoa > Chordata > Lepidosauria > Squamata > Phrynosomatidae > Urosaurus > Urosaurus nigricauda. Next base: position 220,213,670 of record JAOEGL010000001.1, read on the forward strand.
TGTTGTTACACTGGTAAAATGGAATGTCTCCCAGGAGATTATCACACGGAAGATAAGGAGGGGTGCAAAGCAGATTGTTCCTGTCCTTATCTTGTCCTATTTATTGTGATCACACACTGTGTTTATCCCATTCTTCTTCCGTCTGCAAAGTGTAATGGACCTGTCATTCAGTATTAATGGAAAAGCCCGTTAATATCAAATGGTGGGTCCATTACATTTTATGGATGGGAGAAGAACGGGATAAATGCGGTGTGTGATAATCCTTCCCCCAATTGCATGAATAGGTCAGGATAAGGATGGGAGCAATCGGCTTTGCTCCCATCTGTTGGCTTCTTCTTTCCAGTTACATACAGAGCTAACACATGATTTGATTTTCTGGATGAAAATACTGAGAAGATTGCTGCTCATTGTTAGAACCACGCCAAACTGAATGGGAGGAGATACAAATTTGGATATTTAAAGGCAGGTCTCTTGAATGACCAAACATAATAATTTTGAGGTCCACATTTGAATTTGTTCATGCATGCATGCATTACGTGACCAAAAGTATCTTTGTCTGACTCTTCTCCTAATAATATTACTGAATTTGGAAAAAATGCAGAGGCCCTCCTAAGCTAAGGGACTACCATGCTTTCCAAATGTTAATCGTCTGCACTTCAGGTTCTGTAAATACAAATACACAGAGAAAAGAAGCATGCCCTAAACTCTTTTTTTTTACCTTGTCATTTCAGAACATTTGCAGAAATTGAATGTTTTTAATATCAGAACTTGACATCTACTTTGCATATGGCTTGGGGAAAAAAACCCATGAGTGGTGTTATTATTACTTTATAAAGCCCTCCCTGTTGAAAAATGTATGACTACTGAGCTGGAATAATAAAATGCATAGCACATTTTTAAAAATGAATGCTCACCATGGGGAATGTGCCCTACACCCAACTAATGCCACTATTTCAGCTTGTTAGCAAAATCCTCAGAGCTATATAAAGATTCTAGTTTCCATAGAAACTGTTGTGTGAAACTTCAGGATGTTAAGCATCCATGTTAATTTGAATATCCATTTGCTAACTGCATATACACGATCACTTCTCATTTTGCAATATAAAAGCTGAGGTTGTGATCTACAGCTTTCTGTTGCAGTATTACACCCACTCCTTGTCATCATCCAACCTGGAGTACCAAATGACAAGATGTGAGTACCCTCAGATATACCTGGGAGCCAGGATGCTCCACGGGTGAGGAAAAGGCAGATATGGATGAAATAGCATGACTTACATCTGCAAAGTAGTCCATTATTATCATACTCCTAATAGAAGGTGCAGAGAATGGCATAGTATATTATCTGAAAACTCTGCAGGGTAATCCTGTATTTTTATCAGTTATCTCTGTTTCTTTAATGTTTTTTTTTAAAAATGAAATTGGAGAAAGAGCTGCTATAAAGGTGAGAGTTTTCTGCCTTGTGTCTTTTGAGGGATTAAACATAAGGCTTTTAATGCGAATACAGTTGATGGTGAGCCAGATTTAATGTAAGAACCATGACGTGTGAGTGGGTGTGTTTCACAGTCAACCATAAACCAGGGCAGAGGGTGTCTTATAAACAGCACAGTCTATCATTTCTTGGAATTTAGTTTATGGCTCATCTTTCTCGGCTTTTGCTTTAGGGACAGGAGAACCAGAAATCTAATTCTGTTTTTGAAAGCAGCTGTGATTTCCACTTATCACATAAATGCAGGAGCAAAACCTTTCAGAAAATCAAATATTACAGCATTCAGAGTAGGCTGACATTTGGCCAACAAATATTCTGATAAGACTACTTAAAACCAATTTGCAAGTGCAGCCATGGATGGCATTTTAAGGAGAGGACTAAAATCCAATGTTCATAACACTCACACACACACACTTTTTAAAATATGGTTCACCGTTATGCCTGATAATATAAAAATGCCTATCTATCATGCATTTTACAGGTAAAGAGATTCTCTGTTGTTTTTCTAGAGGGATTAAATCAATATGCTGGCAAAGAGTTTATGGAGAAAATGTTACCTCTTGCTAGAGTGAGTATTTCACAAGAATTTTTAACAAGAATTTTAAAGAATTATTATTATTTTTTATTTTTTTTTTTTGTTAAAGGGGAAGGTGACAAGAAAGAGCATCACTAAAGGCAGCTTTTCTGGAATCAAGGTTTTAAAAATATGCATACACTCCTACAAATTAGTTCTCTTGACTAAAGCGCCAATATTAGGGGATGTTATATGCTTGCTTGCCTATTCCTAATTGCACCAGTACTATGGCTTGAATAGAAAAGCCATATTGCCTGGAGGATTCTGGGGGGTTTAATCCAAAAAGTAAATTGTCCAAGGCACTGCCCATTCCCACATAGGTCATCATCCTGTGTCTGGGCTGTATCTCCTCAGAATGCAAGCTTTTTGACATAAAAATGAAAATGCATACACACAGAAAGCCAGAAGGTCTGTGAAAAGGCTGGGCTAAGACACTACTCCTCTCTGACATATCATTTTTATAATTTGTTTTACACAGAGGAGATGTCACCTCCAGTCTGAAGCAACCCAACACAGCTCCAAGTAGATGAAGCAGGCCATCCTTTGAAAAATCCATGCCTCCATGCCCTCTGGTTGGTTTCAGCAGAGGCTCTCTTTCAGCATCCAAATGATGATACTTATCTCAAGCAGTTTATTCAGAAAGCAACTGTAACCAATGGGATAAGTTTTGTTGACTCTGGATAAGCTCCACAGAGAAAGTTGGGCAGATTATCAGCTATATGATATTGTGCCCACAATTGGCCCTTTATTGTAGGGTCTGCACAAATCCACTAATGACTGGCACACTGAAAATTCAATCTGGCAAGTAGGTAAGTATGGGGCAAGGGTGAGTATTAGAACTGTTCAACTGAACAGTAGCCAAGAACAATTCTTAACATGTTGTCCTCTTCACCAGCCTCTTCTGATTTGTGTGCACACATTTTTACAGCCTCCATCACTGAGTGATTCTTCTCTTTTCATGTGTATGAAAAGATGTGATTCTGAGATACTCATTTCTACCTCCTCTAGCATCTTCAGAGTAGTGGCCAGGCCAAGCCAAGGCTGGCAGACCTGGTCATTTCAAGGTGGTCATACAGATATTTGTGTGTGTGTGTGTGTGTGTGTGTGTGCGTGCACGTACCTTCAAATCACCTATCAACTTATGGTGACCCCATAGTTTGTTGCACCTGCGATTTTATGGTAGTCTCCCCAATGGGGAGAAAATGCAGTTTTCAAAAAGGTCTTGTGTAGGAAAAATGTCTCCAGCAGCAAGGAGGAGGAGAATGTCTCTCTGGCCTGGCCCACAATATTAGGGGAGATGATGTAGCCCTGGATCTGGAAGGCTAGGAACTTTCTTGGTTCTCTGATGCTGAGTCTTGATGCAACATCCAGAGGAAGTTTCTTCAAAGAAGGGGAGAGAAACCATAAAACGGGCTTTAAAAATATTCTCCTCACTGGAGCTTTCAGAGCTCAAAAAGTCCCTTTGTTGTTGTTTTGTGTGTGTGTGTGTGTGTGTGTGTGTGTGTGTTTTAACCTTAATCATTTGAATATTCTTTCCATCTCTGCATGCTAGCTACATGTTGTTTCACACCATGGACCCATGCAGCCAAGCAAACACAATACATGGTTTTGTCAACACAGTCAAATCCCCTCCAGCCTAATATGTTTTTCTGCCTAAATAAAAATTAGGATGTTTGCCTGGCCCTTCAACTCTATTAAAAATAGAGTATATTATTATTTTATTGAATGAAAAGCACAGAGCATAAGAACTGAATAACATAAATAAAAACAACAAAGTACACACTATAAATTACTCCAAACAAACTACCAACTACCAACAACAAAGAAAGGAAACAAAACAGAAGAAAAAAGAAAAAGATGGCTTCCAACTGTCACTTTTGCAGGTTGTTGGTTGTTGTTGTTAACTGCCTCGATTTGACTTCGATTCATAGTGACCCTGTGGATGAGACCTCTCCAAAACCCATTATCCTCTACTGTTCTGCTTAGGTCCTGAAACTTCAGTTGCACAGTCTCTCGGATTTGAGTCTAGCCATGTGGCAAAGGGTCTTCCTCTCTTTCTTCCACTCTTCACCCTTCCTAGCATTACTGGTTTTTCTAATGAGCCGTGCCTTCCTATGATGTGGTGAAAGTACAACAGCCTCAATTTCATCATCTTGGCTTCCAAGGAAAGTTCAGACTTGATATGTTCAGCGACCCATTTGTTTGTCTTTTTAGCTTTCCATGGTATTCTCACCACTCATCTCAAGCACTGCATCCCAAATTAATTGATTTTCTTCCCATTCGTTTTCTTCACTGTCCAGCTCTCACATCCATACATGGTGATGGGGAATATAATGGATGGAACAATTCTGATTTTTGTGCTCAGTTGTATCTCTTTACTCCTTAGGATCTTGTCCAGTTCTTATCTGCCCTGCCCATTCCTAGTCTTCTTTTGATTTCTTCTCTGTAGTCACCATTCTGATCAATGTTTGGTACACTTCATTGTAACCTCTGCTCCCCTTTATCTTACCTATTATCTTACCTATTTTTTTACTCTATAGGCAAACTTATCAAGCTATGTGATGCAGGAGACCAGCTAGTTCTCACCCATTCACACCCACACACACATGAGCCAAGTACTACCATATTTGTGCACTTTGGGTATAACTGTTTTCTTTATCTTTCCTGAAAACATTGCACGAATTGGCCCCAATCCATGAGCCACTACAATGAGCAGAATATGAGGGCAGCAGGCTGGCTTAAGAGACACATGACAAGCCAGATGGCTCATCTAGCTCTTTCTTCCCAACATATTGCTGTTGGCTCCCTTCCTATCACCGTCTACTTGCTATAGTGACTAACTCACTAATGGTAGGGACAGCCCTTGGCTTCACTATTCCCAGTGACAATCACGAATATTGGCATCATGTTCATAGTTCTCTAAGGGCCCCTAAAGACTCAGCTGGGAAGAGTCAAAAAGCTAGTTTGGGCAAATGAATTATTTGAGTTTATATGCATCTCACCCACCCCTCAAAAAGCATCTAGTGTCACATGTGTTCATGTAAGCAACAATAACTGAAGCTAAACAAGATTGGATGCACAGTTGTCTTTTTGCTATGAAACAAAAACACTGTTGGCCCTCCATATCTACAGATTCTTTATCCATGGACTCAACTATCCATGACTTGAATGAATATATATATATATATATTCCATAAAACAGTGGATATTAAGCGCCCACTGTATATTATCTGCAATATCCCAGCATTATTATTTACAACATTTGCATAAAGGATTCACTGTTCAAGGCACAATTAATGCAGAGCACCTAACAGCATTTCTATCTTTGACTGATTGTTTATGGTACTGTAAGGAACACCAAAAGGCTGGTATTTTTCCCAACAAGATTAGACACAGGGGGCTACAGCAGGAGGAAGGGAAGATGGAGGGGCAATAAATAAGATTAAGCATCTAGCTCAATGACATGCAGTTTAATTTAAACAAGGCAAGAACCTCTGCTTCTTTGAGTGAGAGGGCTTGCATGTCATGCAAAACAAATGTGGGTGCTCTTTAAATCTATGGCTATGCTAACAATGCTTTCCCTTTGTCTGGAAAGCTACTGGCTCCCACCACACAACCTAACATTTATATAGGCGACACATTACACCATCCAGGAAGCAAAGACTATTTTTAAGCCCCTTACGTTTAAAACTGCTTGTCACTGAATAGCTGAAAATAGCAAAAACAACAGCTATATGTGTATCAATAAAGTCTGTTTTTAATACTAAGAATTTTTTCATCTCAAAGAAAATTGCAAGTAGCTAATGTGCTGATGCTATTCATCATAAACCCAATAATCAGGGAGAACAAATTTGTTATTTATGTATGGAAGTATCATAAATGAATACTGTGGGTTTTCAATTATAATCCTAACCTTTCAGAAAGCTCCTGGTGCTCAAATGGGACCTTCAAATGTTCTATAAAAGGCAATTACTTGTCCAAATGACATCTTCAGGTATATGAAATCCACATAGGATAGCTGCCATTTTAAATGTAGAAAGGCCAAGAACAGTAAATAAAGCACAGTTGATGGGGATTTTCCTTATGTCCTGCTAAGCATCACATACTATATACCCTTGAACGTGAATGAAAAATTGAAAATGCAAAAGAGCCACATTTATTTCAACAATGCTGATATTCATTCAATTTACAGAGGAAGGAATTACAGAAAATTATTTAGGCATTGCCTGTGAAAAGGGTCAGTGGGCCATGTAACCTATAAAGACTACCGGGGGGGGGGGGGGGAACCACCCTGCTCATTAGAAGGAGGAGGAGGAGGAACAGCAATAGAAATAACAACTACAACAACAACAACATCTGAAGCATTCTTTCACAAAGTTAGTCTCAAAGGGGCTACAAGATCCCTTTGCATAACATTGTTGTTGTCATCGTCATAGAGGTTTGTCTTCTCCAATTATTCCAAGATTATGCAACATAAACACTTGAAATTGGGCATTATTCCAAGACTATGAAACCTAAACACCTGAAATTTGGTAGTGATGCTGAATTGATGGAGGTTATTTTGAAAATGTTTTAAATAAGTCTTTTTTATTAATTATCTGTAGCCTGTAGTATGAAAGACCTTCACTAACCTGGGGACAGGCCTCTGTGACTGATATTTCAGAGAGAGAGAAAGAGAAAGAGACTAGTAAGGCTGAAGGAGCAAGAAGGTGGAGGGGCAGAAAGGTAAGGACCAAAGAAAAAGTCTGGCAGAGAAGAGAAAGGTAAGGAGAAAGAACAATGAGGTGGAGTCTAAGGGCTTTCAAAGCTATGGTGTTACCCATAAAGGTGTGAGGCGTAGAGAGCCTCCACTGCCAACCATAGTCTGCCTTTAAAATGTTAGGGAATATTACTCTGGCTTGTGAGAGGATGGGTAACTTCTGGGATCAAGCACACCTTTTAATAATGATACTGATAGAAATTCCAGGCACGAATGAACTAAGAAAGCTTTTATTTTGGAAGAACTAGAATAGAATATGCATACTAGAATAATTCACTCTAACAACCAAAGCTAATACGAAATGGAAAAGTGAAAGGGGATAATGGAGACTGAGGGTTGGACTGAAGGTAATATCTGCCTGTCTTGATGACTGGTCCATGGAAAACAAGAATGGCTGAGATAGGAGTCCAAAGGCAACAATCAAAGAGTGCAGCTAGGGAGTTGACTGTGTACTAAGCAGAAAGAGAGTGGCTCAGATGGAAGTTTGAGGGCAACCATCACCAGGCATTGACCGTGAGGCTGACTGTGGCAAAAAGGCTAGGTTTTCCTAGTCGTATTTATACTTTAAAACTAGCCCCAACCTAAAGTGATTTTATGAGAAACAAAGTCACAATAGCCCTTTGAAAAGACAGAAAAATCTGGTTTCTGATGTGATGGATTGCTTTGATATCCAGAAGATGAAAAAGACTAATTTGATTGATGGTAGTTATCATTGACTTTGCAAAGCAGTGACAGGATCTGGGGCACCCCAAAATGTGTGGACAGGAAGGGTACTTGGAAACATAGTAAGGAATACACGGGAGTGTGGTCTTGTTTGATCTCTTGTTGAGAAACCATCCATCACTTGCTGTTTCAGTAGGAAATGTGAGGGAGGGGGTTTCCTCCTTTAGCAAGCCACCTTCATCCTTTGTGTTTAAGCAGTCCACATGTCGGGTTTATGTGTCTTACTCGAAATACTATCTTTCTGGTGTTTCAAAGGTCATTGCAGTCTTCACAGTACATGCTGGCCTCCAGAGGTGCAACATCAAAATGTAATTCAATATAAATAAATCATCGGGATATCAGAGCACTTACAATGGAGTTTATCATACGGGGAAATCCCATGCAAAAACGGAATTTAAAAGCTGAAAGAAAAAAACCCCAGCAAAAACAAGTTGATTTTCATGCACATCATTGTTAAAGTGGTGTTAACCCAAATGAAAAGTAAACAAAAGCCACTCCTTTTTATTTTCGAGATTTTCCAAAATTAAAAAGGAGAGGCTTTTGTCTACTTTCCATCTACTTTCCATTCGGGTTAACACCACTTTAACAATGCTGTTGTGTGAAAATTAACCTGCTTTTGCTGTTTTTTTCTCCAATTTAAACCCCCATTTCTGCACGGGATTTCCCCTGTGTGATAAACTCCAAAGAGAAGCAGCCACTTCCGCTTTTCTGTAATAATAAAAGAAGATGCATATCTGTCTGGCAAAGCAATAATTCCAGGACCAAGAAACATGATGTAGAAGTGTGTGATTGTATATGTGTGCACACACCCCCAAGTTGCCTGCCGACTTATGGTGACACCATGAATTTCAAAGGGTTTCTTGTGGGATCCTATAGCACCTCTGAGACTGAGAGAAAGAGTTTGGTAGTATAAGCGATCATAGACGTAAGTCATAGGGTGCAGGACTTCTTAGGCAAAGATTCCTCAGAGGTGATTTGCCTTTGTGCTCCTCTGAAATACAGCCTTCAGAGCACCTGGTATTCCTTGGCAGTCCCCTATCCAAGTGCTGACCAGGCCTAGCCCTCCTTAGCTTCCAAGACTAGATGTGATCTAGTGCCCATGGGATATTTAGGCTGGCCAGGCATCTGAAACATGGCATGCTGTTGAGAAGACCTGAAGACATACACTTAGGGGTTATTTGATTTTTAAAATTCATTAAAAATGAGCCAAACCAAGTCCATATCTAAGCAGTCTACATATTTTTAAGCCGTGGTTGAGTAGACAAAGGCCAGATACACATGGCTGCCCCTGTCCACTGCTGTCATGTCATCTCCCCCCACCCATGGGTATGCAGTGGGCAATGTTCTTCCTCTGCAAGCTGTGAGGTTCACCATGGCAACAAATGAGGTTCCAGCATCCATGCAAGAATAACTAAGTCATTTGCCAGAAGGCTCCAGGATATCAAAGAAAGGGCTATTCCAACCAATGTAAAGCTTTGCACTTCCCCTAGCAACTCACATTACTGTTCTGATTAAGCTACGGATTGGCGTAGCCACTCAAACTAAGTTGAATACATACGCTTTTGCATAATATCACATGCATTGTGACATCCAACAAGTAGAACACTTCCAAATAGAATAAATTTTAACTATACCCACCCTCTCTCCCAGAGAGCCATTTGTTAAGTGCCCAAGGGCTGTCTTTTTATAAGTGGTAGATAAGCATATGCCATGCTTATGCAAAGGCACACATATGGCTGGTGAGAACAAACCCTGCATTCCTACGGAATAAAATCAAACCCAAGGGGAACTTTTCTGTAGCACAATATGGTAAAGGACGAAAACAGACTCAGGTGCTTTTTTAGAGAGTCCTCAAGTGGCCAGAATATATTTGTTCTTACACCCTCAGGAAGAACATACGTTGAGGAAGTCCTGAAGCATCAAGGAAACATTCCCTTGTGATTCTGTATACCCAGAGAAAATGCATTCCATCTGGCAATATCTTGAATTTTTTCTGTACATTATTATTTAAGCAGCCAGCATGGTTTAGTAATTTGAATATTGGACTATGACTCAGGGAGACCAGGGTTCAAATTCCCACTTGGCCATGGAAACCCAATGAATGACCTTGGGCAAGTAACATTTTCTCAGCCTCAGATGAAGGCAAAGACAAATACCCTTTATAGAAAACCCTATGGTAGGTTCACCTTCAGGTTGCCGTAAGTCAGAAACAACTTGAAGGCATGTAACAAATAATAACAAATAAAGGTGAAGCTTCTCTGCCAATCACTACTGGTAACAATAAAAGAAATATGTTTCAAGAGTCTTTTTCTTTGTTTATATAAGAAGTAAGCTGGCTAAATTATGTTTAGGTGAAATTTCCTGAAACTTAGCTAATGCGAAGGGCCTGAACAGACAGGCCAAAATAAAGCTGCTTCAGGTCACTTTGGAGTTATGCTGTTTAAATGACACACACATCTTAAGAGGCCAGAAGCTGCATCAAAGCTGCACTCCAGGCTTTGACACAGCTTCTGGCCTCTTAGGATGCATGCCTCATTTAAACAGCATACCTCCAAAGTGACCCAAAGCAGCTTTATTTTGGCCTGTCTGTTTGGGCCCTAAAAGTACTTACAACTGCTGCTGTTAATCAAAACATGGAAAAGTTTCTACCACATTTCCATAATCTGTTCACTAGCATAGTCATTCTTGTAAAAAAAAAAAAAAGTTAGATTTTCCAGCTGTAGTGTTAATCTGTAACCTGCTTTTTCAATTTCTTCATGTGTCCTCACTGTAGAAGTATGAGATGTTAAAGCACAACAGTATTTTTATTACAAATAGACATTTTGAAGCTACAACTTGCTAAATCAACTTTGAAACATACAGATTTTAAACAAAGCCCTGCCATCAAATTGTTTGTCGCATTAGATTATTCTTATTAAGTCAACAGAAAATTTGTATGTCAGCATATATGTCAGGTCCACTGAGTCAACGGGTCTACTCTAGTTGAGATTAATGACTGAATTTAACCTTAAAAATGTAGGACCATTTCAGTTCAGACTCAGTATTGGCTCACTTTTAGGTCTTTAATTGCAGCTTGTGAATTAAACTTTAGGTAAACAAGTAAAGAGTTCAACTTCTTGTGCATGTTCTAAAAAGAGATTGTATGTCTATAAAGTATGTATCAAAATAATTTGGCCCTTTGTATTCTCAGAACAGATTAGACAACATCTATGCCCTCCCTAAATTGCCTGTTCAAAACCCGACATCCTCTGCTCTGACAAAAATCTCCATTCCTAGGGAGTTCACAATTGAATAAATTGCCACCCAATAGAGCAGTAATGGCAAAGAGTGGTCCAGAGGCCCCTGTTATCCTTTCTCTTGGTCAATTTTGGCAGATTTCAATCCCTTCCAGATTCCAAGACCACACTTTCTTTTATGTCTTTTAAATGGATTGTTAGTGGCTTCTTGTATTGTTTAAGATCAAAAATTACTTAACTTTGCAAAAGCAATAATTGGACTTCTGCTCACTTCCAGTTCTCCTTTTTCTTTAGGTACAGCCCTCCCATGAGAATAGAAAATTACTCCCCAGGCCTGCTTCACTCATCCATATTAGAGGCTCTTGCTACTTAAATTGTTAGTGATAGTGTTAACTGTTGTTACTGAAATTGTTCTCAGTTTGACTACTACATTAAGTGGGAAGATGGGAAAGAGATGAATACTAGCAAAAACTACTAAGTGAACCATACCTCTCCTGTTTGATTTGGTTTGCTATGTTTTTAACAAGGCCTTCTAGTTTAGTTGGCCGCAGCATCACTTTTGGGTATTTAACCAGGACTATCTAAGTAGGGCAGATTTTTAAAAAATGCTCAGTTTGGCAAGTAGAAGCAGAAGCCCCAGTGGCAAAACAATATCTGAAAGGATGGAAAGCATGCACACGAGTTAAGCACTCATGTGAGCTTCACAACATGGCATGCTAGGCAGGACACTCATCCCTTCCTAACTTTCCCCAAGCAAATAACTTTGGGCCTGAACAGATAGGCCAAAATAAAGCTGCTTTGGGTCACTTAGTTTAAGTGACACACACATCTTAAGAGGCCAGAATCTGTGTCAAAGCTGCACTCCAGTCCTTAGGGCTGGAGCATGGCTTTGGTGCAGATTCCAGCCTCTTAAGACACATGCATCATTTAAACAGCATACCTCCAAAGTGACCCGAAGCAGCTTTATTTTGGCCTGTCTGTTCAGGCCCTTTGTTTATCATATAGACAAATCAAACACTAGCAGCAGTAGTAACAGTAGTGAGAGCAACACCAGTAGAATCAGCAATAACAGTAAGTGGTTGTTGCATATGATAACACCAATGATGTAGGAGAATGTATTCAAGGTGTCTGGGAATCCAGACTGAAATCAAAGATCTCCAAGATAACTTTCTTTGAAATGCTACTTCTCCCACATGCAAGGCACGTAAGAGTGGTGAGGCCAAGGAATTAAAATCCATAGAAGAGGCAACAGGTGTAGAAGGAAGGGTTTAGATTTGACATCAGGAAATGAAGGGGCACACATAAAACTTCCATGCCTGAAAAAAACTATTTATTATCTCTAGACATAGGATAGTCTCACTGACAACATAGTCTTTATTTCAGCACCTCGAGAACACCAAAGCTACCAAAACACAGGATTAGTTTGTAGAAAAGAAAAAGCATTTTCAACCAGCAAGTCAAACTTATCGTAGATCATCAGAAACAGTAGCTTAATAAGTTTGCTATTTTAAAATGTTATCCATATATTCAATAATCCATTCCTCATTTCATTCTGTCGGTAATGAAAATTGTTTCTTCATCAGATCTTTAATTTCTTTATGAGTATTTGAGCCACTGGAGCAAAATTTACTGGTTTCTTTTTTTGTAGATTTGTAAGGTATAACTGCAACATTAGGATATATACACAGAATTGTTTCTTACCTTGGGAGCTCGGGCATGTTTCCCACACCGGGCATCTTTGACAAGGCTGATATCTAACAGCTCTGATTCCTGAACCTGACAAGAGAAAACAAATAGGTTTTATTGTTCTGGATAAATCACACAATAGTACCAGGTGCACTTGTGAGATGGAGAACATGTGCCCCTCCAAATGTTGCTCAGATGCAACACTGGTCAGCCCTCATCAACTGAATTAATGATGAGGGCTGCTGGGAGTTGCGATCCAGCAATGTTTGGAAGCTGTATGGTCCCCTTCCATGCTCTAGGGCAGTGTCAAAGAACTAGATTTGCTTCAGTAAGTAAGTACAAGTAACGATTGCTAAGGATCTGCAAATGTATTCATTGGCAGTTCACTTTATAAACAATAAAATTCAGCAATAAGGATACAGGAATCAAATGACAATTAAAGATCCATTTAATAGAACAAGAACAAAAATGTTAAAATCACACAAAACAGAGGTACGGTTAAAACTGTGTAATTCTTTTTTAAAAAAAAAACAAATTTGTTTAGCAACATTCAAACTACTGGTGCTAATCACAATACATAATATTATAAAAACATGAACACAGCCTCCACGCTGTTATTTAGGATGTCAAGATGATGTCCTAAAAATGCAAATATAATACTGCCAGTCATGTCTCTTTTATAGATTAGCACCAGATGACTGAATGCTGCTATATGGTAAAGATATTATGTTTTGCACAAAACACAGTATTTTGCAAAAATACGTTTTTGCAGACACACAAACCCCTGAAAACTAAAAATTAGGGAAAGTGCTGGTCATTTAACTATCACACATGAGTGACTCATTGGGCGTAATTATTTTTCAAAAATGATATCTAAACGTCCTTGACATTGACACCCAAGGCATTGCTGAGACACAATTTCCCATCAAGAATGAATATTTACAAACACTTTTTATGCCCCGAGTTTGCAGTGATGAATCAGAGTAATAGAAAACACAGAGGCAGTCTGTAATAGAACCCATCAAACACTACTTCTTTAAAATGTGAGAGTTAGTATTCTCTAGAGCTGAGCTCTCCCCGAGGTGTTATAACCCTATTGAAGATGTAAATTATCTGTATATCAAATTAGTTTTAAAAACAACCCTCAAACATGGCATATCAATTGCATTTTAAAAATGTAAAAGTTTTCTGTTATGGGAAAGTACATGCTCATTTGGGGCATCTTATGCAACTACATGAATTTATCATTAGTTCAGTAATTCTCCAAAGATCAGAGATGTTTAAATCTAATGTGTTGTGGTATACTGTAAAAATCCAGCACTGGCAATGTTTATGAAATTGAGCATCTCTTTATGCTAATACAGATAATTAGTACAGCTTATTTGCTCTAAATCCAAATCAGATACACAGGAGAAACACAGTAGTCAGTGCCAAAAGCCATTAAACTTGCTTGCCAGAATCTCATAAAGCAGTGCTCTAACTAGCTGAGCTAAAAGGATGGGCATCTACTACTACCTATCCATTCCCACCCACAGCTATTTTTTTTCCTGTCAATCTCAGCAGATGGGGTTTCATAAGGCTCAGTGTAAATTTTACTAGAGCTCTGAAGCTTAAGTAGGTTTACCAGCCCATAAAGGGCATGATAGAATAATGCTTTAGACCTCCAATGGGCCACATCCTGCAAACAGAAAGCAAGCAAAGGCTCACATAATTCGATATTTTTCCATGTAAATATGTACATAACCTCCAGGCAGATAAGTAGTGTGTCAAGGGAAGGGTAGCCTAGTCGTCTCCTAGACTTGTTAGTTTTTATATATATGGGACATTTTTCCCCCTTTAACAATCACTCTATGAGGGCAAAACAAGCTATAAATACAATTGGGATCTTTTCTCCCAGACTGCCTATACCAGGTTATTCTCTGGATTAGTCACAATATACTTTGATTCCACACTTTATTTGAAGGAGATAGAATGCAGGCAGGGGCCAAGACTCGGTGGCAGAGCACATGCTTTGCATCTAAAATATTCTAGGATCAATGCCTAGAAGCTATATTTAAGCATTTAACAATTTAAGATATCATGGGTAGAGATGCTTGACTGACACTAAGAATACGCCTTAGTGGGCAAAGTGAGGCCCACAGTTCACATGCAGCCCATGGGACCCCCAGAGGACCTCCCCAGCTCAAAGCACCACCAAAATAATTTTTATTTAAAAAATGGCAGCCAATATCCCTCTTCTTTTGAGATCAGAAATGCAATAAAACATAGGCTGGGTGACCCATTCACAACCCGAATGTGGACACCATGACCAAACAATAGATAGCACCTCCTAGACACAGGATAACCCCCAACAATAGCTCTCGCACATTGTTTTAGACAAGACTCACACCCCATAGCAGCCTCTGGGGATTCAGTGTTCTGCTTTTCTTTTTTTTTTAAAAAAAAAAAAAGTGAGAGGGAAATGCTCTGCTGTCTACATAAAACAGGCACCTGTGGGCATCACAATTCCCAGCTCTTGTCTAGAGATAGAAAAGTGAAGGAACTAATAACACTAGTCATGACATATCGGTCTTACTCATCAGATTGAAATTGTACAGAAGAAGCTGAATTATAGTGGGTCACATCACTGACCCTTTTAGCGAGTCTTCTCTTAAGGTGGTTAGCCTGTGTCTAGGAGGTACTACATCAAAGTGCAGGTAGAGACTTATGTGACTGAATATTTCTTCATGTAAAACACATGCCAAATGTTTAAAAAAAGAAAGAAAGAAGCAAAACACATCATTTTAGGTGACTTTTCTCCTGTCTTTCTAGTCTTCTGTCTGTTATGATTATGGGACACATCGTATTTGCTTATCTGAAAATATGCTGCAATACACTCGAGACAAATGAATGGGTCTGAGAGCAACTCAAGTCTGAAACCTCCTCAGAAGCCAAAATGATAAATTGATGTTATGGTTCTTTGGACATAGCATTAGACAACATTACTTACTGGAGAGGATAATAATGCTCAGTAAAGTGGAAGGCACTAAGAAGAGGGAGACTACAGTACTGGTGGATAAACTCTACCAAGGAAGCCTCAGCCCTGAGTCTGCAAGATGTGAGCAGGGCAACTCATGACAGAGTCTTGGAAGTCTCTCATTCATAGAGTCACCATACATTGAAGTTTAACTGAGAGCACGTATCAAAACAAAACAAACTGCCTGAATGATCAGTCTTTCCCAGGTTCAACAAATCTAGAGGACAAGAGAATAGGGAGAACTGCCACAGGCCTTCTTGGGGCTGAAGAAATTTTGACATCTTTTAAAAAGCGAATTGCATATCAATTACAGAGAAGATACAAACGACCTGAGAATATCTAAACTGATCTCCTGAGAAATTTCATTCATCAGGCTGAAAACCTTTTCTTTCTTTCTTTCTTTCTTTCCTTCCTTCTTTCTTTCTTGGCTTCCATTGTGGTTATTTTGCTTGAAGGAACATTTAGTGGTCATCAAGAAGAAACTCCCCCCCCAAAAAAAAATTATCAAAGCATTGAACAGCAAAAGCATAACAGCATTAAATTCATTATTTAATATTTGGCATATCTGTTAGAAAATTACCAGAGCATGTGAGTGTGTCATACAGAGTTCAACGGCTTCTTTTAAATTCTGATGACATTCCCCTGCAAGCCCTAGTGGAAGTCAAGCAAGACTTTGTAGAATGAGTGCCCCAATCTTTTCTCCCATTTATTTCAATAAAGATAGTCATTTTTTTTCTTGTAACGCCCTTTCTAAGAGAACACAAATCAAGGGTCTTTACCTCCAAGTACCAGACATGACTACCTATAAAAAAGCCCTGTTAAAACATTTCTGTATTCTCAACAAAGCCACTATTCCTACTTTTCAATTACTCCTCTCAGTCTTAACAGATACAAACACTGCAGAAAACAGACCAGGCATTCCACAGTTAGACAACAAGAATTTTAAACCATTGATTTTAGATTTATTCATGGTCCAGTTCAATCAAAATTGTACTACTACCAGCAATATTACTTTTGTAATCTTTTAAAGAATTTTAAAGAAGAAATGTAGGAAGGAAAAGGGCTGGAGCACTGTCTTGAACCACCAAAACCCCACTTACTTCTTCTAAATTGTACTAGAACCACGGTGTCTTATTTTTCAGTATGGCTGTATGCTAACTAAGAATTTGGGATGACAAAGATGAGCTGAACATCAAAATCAATACTGCCAACAGCTATTCATGCTCCAACTCCATCAAGTTTAAATTAGCAAGGTATAAATATTTACAACATAACAGCAATAAATAAAAAATGTGGAAGTAAAGAAACAACGTATTCTAAACTGAACAGTTTGTTGCCTACACACTTGCCCACACACTTAAAGATGCAACAGAATCTCCCTTCCTCTTCTTTTTTTTTCTCTTTCTTCTCCCCCTCCTCCCCCCATTTTTCTTTGTACTGAATTCTTCTTTATTTCTTTCCATTCTGTGCCCTATATTTTAAGTTAGCTCTTGAAGAAAGATAGCTGTATGAATATTGTCTAGCATTTGTGAATGTGTGTATTACTGTTTTAAGATACGTTAGCAAAGGACTCCTTCTTTCTATGAATCTGGATTAGTCTTGGTTACAAGACCCACTGTTTTTAAAAAATAGCAAAACTGCTTGTAGTTGCTGGTGCAGCAAAATCAGACTTTCCCACCTCTTCTTTTGCGGCAGGCAGCAGAGATGACAAGTTTGATTAATGTGAAAAGAGGTAAAACAAATACGATATTCTCTGAAGATGCCAGCTACAGATGCTGGCGAAATGTCAGGAAGAAACTCTTCTAGAACATGGCCATATAGCCCAAACAACCCCCTTCCCCCCCCCCAAAAAAAAACTATGGATGCCACCCATGAAAGCCTTTGACTCCACAAATACTATATCATTTTTTAAAAGGCCCAAATATCTATAATGCAACACCCATTCTGTTATGTAAAGGAAAAGATGATGAAACACAAGTCCCCCGCCACTGCAGTTTTCATGGCTTCAGTTGACCCTTACATTAGTCTACGGTGCCCACAGCAATGACAGAAACACATGTATCTTCACACAGGAGGATGCATCCATTTCATGTCTGCACACCTAGTAAAGCTGTATCTAGCAAACTGAAGTCAAAGGATGAGTCTCTGGGAGAACAGCTGACTGACACAGCCCATATGTTGTGGATAGAGATTCCATGCTCAGTCCTGGGGAACCTCCATTTACAAGGATCTCAGCAGGATTGCCACATGGCACAATTGTCCAACTCAATATAGCCTCATATGTTCAAGCTTGGACAAGTTACTTTTTTGGATCAAAAAAGCCCCTAAAAATCCCCAGCCAGCATGGTCCTTGCTAATACTGAGTAAGAGATTCTGGGAGAAGAGTTCAGAATCCAAATAAGTAATTTCCCCAAGTTCTGTTCAACAATCATTTGTGGTGCAGACAACTGCAAAGGGATCATGGACACAGTGACCCACTCACTCGGGACTACTCCCACTCACCAACTTCATACACTTACCCGGCTAATACTACCAGCACCACAAAATTTGTAGTGAAAGTGGTGACAACAAAACTCTGCAATTCCTCCTTCCCCGCCCCCCCCCCCCATTTGATGAAGGCATATACTGTTCATTCACTTTATTTACAAGGAAATTGGCTCTTTGTAAACCAATACACTTTTTAAACTAATAAACTTTTTCTTTAAAAAAAACAACACTTTCTTCTTCCATTGCCATTTGCAAATGCACAATCTGCTGTATAGCAAAGTTCAAGGACATTTACACAATTAAGATTATATTTTTCTTCAATGAATAGCACCATTGCTGATTCTGTGTTTGTTTCTAATGCCCACTGCTAGATTCTTTGCCCTCACAGCAATCTAGTTTGGGATAAGTGAGACAATTCCAACTGGGTCATGTTCCAGGAAAGATAAAATGACATTCTGAGTCTTCACTTTCTTTTGCTTAGTCAATATATGTATAAATGAAGGACCTTAATTGTTCACATCTGTACTTACGAACACCACTAACTGATGAACAGAGCAGTATCATTATTGCCTCGATTATGATGAATGGCAGGGGGGAGTCAGGGCACTCATCCTACAATAACAGAATATTCTGTGGGTGTACACATGACAGCAGTTTGTTTCATAAGTACTCAAATTAGCATCTTATGTAATAGGGATACACTAGGACCCACATCGCTATGCCCTGCTGCCCTAAGCAACCCTCAGTGAAACGTTTTGTTTTGTTTTGGTCAAAGTGATGTTGTGCCAGTTCAAGTGGGACAGAAACAATTTTATGGTCCTCTATGCGGTTATTGTCATTCTTGATTGGCATCCTAATACTGGATGGTTGCAGACATCTTGATGCACAGATGTTAATTTGAAAGTTCATTGTTTGGCTTAGGGAGAACCACTCAATGAAGCAACGGTTCCATAACAGTACCCTCTCCCTGAGAAAACAGCAGCAGCAGAGATGATTAAAGTTGCATATCATGAATTCCCACAACTGTCCAGGAAAGGGAATCCACTCAATGAAATAAATTATAACTATAAAAATGGGAAAGGAATGACCTTTGTCTACTTTTTATTATATTATTTTATTTTAATGTTTTGGTTAATGAACTGTAAGGCATTGCCTGGGGTTGTAAAATGAGTAATTTGAAAGAAGTTCACAGAACTTTTCTTTGTTGTTCTTGTTGAAAGCCAGCGTGGTGTAGTGGTTTGAATGTTGAACTGCAACTCTAGAGACCAGGGTTTGATTCCCCACTTGACCATGAAACCCACTGGGTAACCCTGTGCAAGTCACACACTCTCAGCCTCAGGAGAAGGCAATGGCAAATCTCCCCTGAACAAACCTTGCCAAGAAACCCCACAACAGATTCACCATAAATCAGAAATGACTTGAATATACAAATAAAACAACAAAATGAGCAGTAATTTGTGGAGAGCTAGGAATTAAGAGTCATTCACAAGCTAGTAGACAGTAGTTAAGACTGAAGGACAACCACAGAAAGAGGAAATCATCAGAGTTCAGGAGGGCTTTCTTGTTTAAGCAAAGCTTAAATGAAAAAAAGAAGTAGTCTTAACCATCCTTCCTGTCCAGATGATGCCATTAGAGCTAGCCTGGATGGAAGGCACACCAATGCAGGGCTTGAGAACGTCACATTCCCTTTAAAAAAAAAAAAAAAATAAGGGAGTTGTAGTCCAGGAAGTAGTTTTTCCAAGTTCTGCAAGAAATACTACATTTTTGATAGCTTCAGCTGGTCTTAGCATTGCCATCCAGTTCACTGCACTTCAACTCCCATTGCCAAAGGCTGGAATTGCTGCCATCCACACAGATGTGACTGACTGCTTGTCCTCAAGCTCTTAAAATAATCTTGACAGAGGTCAACAGTCTCTAACCTGTTGGGGGTATATGAATATCTCTGGAAAGCCATGCAAACATGATCTGTAAGTTAATAGTCACAGAGCCATCACCCCAGGCAGTCTTCTTGAAAAGAGGCTTAATTTTCTGTGCTAGATGTTCTTGCTTTATGAAAAGAGACCATTTCAAAATGAGTACATGCAGTAAAACAGATCAACAGAATCATTATATACCCTCTGCAAACATTTTCTTAAGTATCATGCAGGAAATCACTGCCTGACACCTTGGTAGCATGGAATATTTTATTCCCCATTCCAAGTTTAATGTCTACATTTCTCTATGCACTTCTGTATTTGTAGTGAAGGAAAACACCTGTAATTGTTCCAGATGGATTCTCCCCACATTCTCACCTTGACCAGAACTTACAAACATTGTTTTAGGACTATGGTTCCCAGAATCAACTAAACCTGACCTCAACAAGCATCTGTCATCAACTGCCATTATGGAAAACACCACCACAATTGTCCATAACACCCAGTGGAAGCATTCAGCAAAATCGAAAACAAGAATGAATTTATCCTAAATTTGGGGCATCGGTGAATCCTCCCCTCACTTATTTTAACCTAGTAGAAAGCACTTAGTCATGTTTCCTTTTCCTTCCTATGAAAGCTACATCATCAAGGAAAAGCTAAGATGGGCCAATTTCTGGTCAACATCATCCATTTTCACTAGACAGAAAGTGATTCTCCTGGCCTTTGTTTCTCCCCACACTCCCTGTTTGGCAGAATTGTTCTTGGTTTTTAAGAAAGGACTGCCATTTTCTCCTGCATTCATAGAAGAAGAAAAATCAATACAGGCTTGGAAGTCTAATTTTATTTCACTCAACTGGGTCCTTGGTGTTAAGAGTTCCCATTCTAAAAAAGAAATGTCAAGTACTTCAAAAACAAAACAAAGAAAAGAAAAGAAGCCCTTGAGGATTTTGATTCTTCTGAAGGCCTTTTTCACATGGTGAAACAGCCTCTCTCACATGCCAACAGGCAAACTGCATATGGCAAGGGAACAGGAACTGGGAAAGTTACTTTTTATTGCTCTCCTTCCTTTTTCCTACCAAAGTAAGTTTTGTAACACTATCCTGGAGTCTGAGGTTGGTATATTTTCTAACCCAGCTCTCTGCAAAACAAACAAACAAACAAACAAAACCCCTAAATTTTCCCCACTTAGATGGTATGTTCCCCCTTAGTCTGTAGGTACTTGTTTGAGAAGGGTCACATGGACCACATTTTCCTTTCCAGTTGTTTTTCTCTTTTTGCATAAACATGGTGACTTGTGATAATCAGTTCTTCATGTCTTTATAGAGACTGGCACAGTTCAACCATTTGTATGATGTACATACTACAGAATATTGAATCTGAGCTGCCACATTCTTCATCTAACTTGATTATCTGCAGGCAGCTGAGTTCAAGAATGCTCTCAGCATATTCCTATTGTTCTTTCAAAGAGTGGCAACTCTCCAAAGAAATAAGTTGCCATAATGCAGTCTGAATAGTCAAATGCACCAAGCATGCCGGCCTTCGGTGTTGCTAGATATGTTAGATGTAGGCATATATATCATTGTGATGACTTTGTTGTAAAATAAACCTTGAATTTAACCATTTAAAGGTCATCACAGGGTTTTTTTCTACAGTGAAATGTTCAGTATTCACACTATCAACCAGATAGCCATATATTTAATTTTGTTAACATGTAACAGTTTTATGGGACAGCCAGTGTGGTGTAGTGGTTTGAACATTGGCTTAGGACTCCGAGAGACTAGGGTTTCTGCATTCAGCCATGGAAACCCACTGGGTGACCTTAGGAGGTCATACTCTCAGCCTCAGAGGAACGCAGTAGCAAACCTTCTCTGAACAAATCTTGCCAAGAAAACCCTGTGATAGGTTTGCCTGAGGGTTGGTATAAATTAGAAATGACTTGAAAGCACACAACAACAATGTATTTTAAAATGACTTGTTACATTATAATTCCTCCTTTAAAGTCCTCAAGGAAAGACTACAGTTAGGCAGCCTAAGTCAATGTTCACCGTGAGATTTTGTAGTGGTGCATTTTGAAGTCGGCTGTACACTTTTAAAGTCCAAAGCACTGCTGCATTTTAAGGTAGACATCAGTTGTGGTGTCTTCTACAATGAACTATAGGTTTCCGTTATACAAAATGCTTGAGAGCAGGAATCTTTGGGATCTGGGATTTTTGTGTATTTGTATATACATAAAGAGATATCTAAGCGATATGACCCAAGTCTAAACATGAAATTTATTCATGTTTAAATGAATGTTTATACACATACTCTGAAGTTAATTTTATACACACTATTTTGTGTACACTGAATTGTCAGAAAGCACTATCTAAACCACAAATGTGGATGACTTTGGAGAATTTCAGATTTTGGAATTCCAAATGAGGGAGACACAACCTGTACAGTATTTTCACAATTCATCTGATATCCACTGTGACTTCCCTGTCACCACAGTGTTGTGAGAGCCCTGCTGCCATGGAGGGGGTGAGGTCAGAGAAGCACCTGGCTATAGCTTCTTACAGGCAGTTGCAGCGCAATGGCAGCTTCTGCCAAGATCTTTTTTTTTTAACTTTATTTTTTAAAATTTCACATAGAAAATATACAATACGAACAATGTTGATATAAACAAAGATAGTAGGTAGTAAAAAACGAACAAACACAAGACAAGAAAAGAAGTTCATATCTCGTAGAGAAACAAACATAAGATAACATACCTAACATTACAATTATCTAGTGTAAAAAACATTCTGCCAAGATCTTTTGGAGACCTCTGGAAATGCCAACAGATGTTCACACCAGGATGAAAAGCAGAACCATGGAGGGAGGGTGTGGTTTTGATACCCTCCATGAATGAGACCAGGATTTATTAAATATAAGCAAGTCCCAATGGGCCAAGCTTGGGCACATGATGGGGGGGGGAACAGAGTTCAGATATTTAAGGCTGAACCACCCTGCCCCCCCCCATCCTGCCTCTTTCTTTGGAAACAGTCCTCCCTTCCACCCTAAATGCAGTGTTAACCTGGTTAGTCGTTTCAGGGCCAGATAGGAATTTTCTCCCCCTTACCCGGGGTTGTTTGCCTACCCCATATTGTGTGCAGGGACTGGTAATTGGCTTGTGGTGGCTGTTAAATAGGTTTCACTGGCCCATTTGGGGCTAAAGAACTATTTGGTGCACACCATTGGCACCCCTTTGTGGTGAAAGGTTAGGCTCTGGAACAGCTTAGACAGGTCAAGGGAGTTGCAAGTTGTGAAAGAATCTGCCTTTGGGGTAGACATGGTTTTTGTTTTTGATTTCTTGTTGTTGTTGTTTTTGTTTGTTTGTTGCTCAACCTTACAACTCAAGGGAATCTTACAGATCTTACAGGTGCAGCTCGGGAGTTCATGTGTGCCATGACAAACACGGGCCTATCCCAGATAGTCTCTGGGCCTACGCATTGCACATACCCTCAATGTTCGGAACAGGAACATCCATGGGCAGAAGTTATTCATACTTCCACTCCGTCATGGACAGACCATTTCCTGGTTAAGGTTGGATTGAAGGCCACTATCCATAACCCCCTCAGGGGTGGTGGACCTATTAGAATGGTCCACCCTCGGAGGCTGATGGAACCCAATAGCTTCCAGAGAGCCTTAGATTTCTATGGGTGGCAACGATGGGTATACTGTCAAAGCCTTACCAAGGCTATAGACACTATCGCTCCTAAGCATCCTTTCTAGGCCACTTCTAATAGACATCCTTGGTATATCGAAGACCTTAGAAGGATGAAGCGGGCTGCACAATGACTAGAGCACCACTCGCAAAACACTTGGCATTTATCTGACAAGACACATCATAGGACTTTTCTTAAAGCCTATTGAGTTGCAACAGATACAGTAAAGAAATCTTTCTATTCTCCGTCTATTGTATCTGTGAAATCTCATCCTGCAGAGTTTTTCAGGGTGGTAAAGAAGTTAACTCAGACTCCTCCCACACTGAACTCTATTACAACTACAAAGGCCTGCTGTGAGACTTTTAATAATTACTTTGTAGATAAAATCTCTCAGATAAGGGCCAACTTAGACACTGGTGTTAATACAGAAACAATAAGAGAGACATCCAGTGACTCCGGTATTGGAGTTCTCTTGGATCAATTTCAGTCTATGAGTACCAATGATGTAGAAAGCTGTTTGGTAAAGTCAAAAAGACTACTTGCCCTCTCGATCCCTGCCCATCTTGGCTGGCCATCCAGGGAGGTGATACAGCCATGAATTTGTTAAGATCTATAATTAATGCCTCCTTCAGGGAAGGCTGTTTTCCAGCCAATCTAAAACTGGTTGTGGTTAAAACAATACTAAAGAAGCCTTCCCTCAATCCCCTGGAGAAATCCAACTATCGGCCAGTATCCCTTTTTCCATTTTTGGGCAAGATGATCAATAGGGCAGTTGCAAACCAACTCCAAGCAGTCTTGAATAAAACTGATTATCTTCATCCATTTCAAACTGATTTCAGGTCAGGATACAGAGTGGAGACTGCCATGGTCGCCTTGGTAGATGATCTTCGTCTGAGCATCGACAGGGGAAGTGTGGCCCTGTTGGTGCTCTTGGACCTCTCAAAGGCCTTTGATACCATTGACCATGGTATCCTTCTGGAACACCTGAGAGAGTTAGGAATTGGGGCTCTCCTCTGCAATGGCTCCATTGCTACCACTCGGGTAGGTTCTAGATGGTGATGCTGGGAGACAGTTGCTCTTCTAAAAGAGAGCTAACATCTGGTATCCCTCAGGGCTCCATTCTGTCTCCCATTCTGTTTAACATTTACATGAAGGTGCTGGGTGAGATCATCCAGAGATATGGGGCAGAGTGTTGAAGTTTAAGTCTTAAAGTTCAAGAGTTTAGCATTAAATAGGCTATAGGTCAAATAAATGGCTATTTAGTCATCCAATTTACGTGTCTGGTCTCTTTATTTTGTGGTTGGATATCAAATGTCATCAGTCTCCATCTGGCTTTGGGAAACACATCCAGACATTTCACAAATCTTTACTGCTCTCCATGAGCAACAATTTGGCTATATGGGAAGGGAGGCAATAGCAACACAACAGTGAGTTGACAGTGGCTTTAGCTATTGCAGAGGATGGAATAGAATAGCCAATGGGGAAAAATTCCCCAATGGGGAAAATAAATAAAAATAAGACATACATGGGTATAAGGGAATGTTAGCCTCCATTTCTGTCTTTTCTGTGACCTGTTACACATAGATATTAGAGCAGAGTAGCTGGAAACAATACACAGAAGAGCTACATATGAAAAATAGGAAAGGATAAATAATGCATGGGAAGAAGAGACTTAAGAAGATGAACTCCAAATCCTGGAAAGCAAAGTGAAAGCTGAACTCAAAGCAACTGGAAAAAGTAAATCACCAGGAACAGATGGCACACCGATAGAACTGTTACAGTTCACAAGAGACAGAATCAAGTTCAGTTCTAACTAAAAAATTTGCCAAAAAAATATGGACAACAAAGCAGTGACCCACAGATTGGAAATGATCGATATGTATGCACAAGCAAGGAGACACAAAAGATTGCAGTAACTACAGGACCATTGTTAATTTCCCACACAAGAAGTGTCATGCTCAAAATTCTGTAGCAAAGACTCATACCATATATGGAGCAAGAAGTCCCAGAAGTACAAGCTGGATTCAAAAAAGGAAGAGGCACACGGGATCATACTGCCAACATGCGATGGATAATGGAGCACACCAAGGAATTTCAAAAGAAAATCTGCATGTGTTTCATTGACTACAGCATATCCATTGACTGCATAGATCCCAAAAAGCTATGGAATACTCTCAAAGAAATGGGAGTACCATGACATCTGATTATCCTGATGTGTAACCTGTACTCAGGAAAAGAAGCTGCTCCCAAAGTTTAATAAGTAGAAACAGAATGGTTCCCAATCAGAAAAGAGTTCAGGCAAGGCTGTATGCTATCAATCTATTTATTCAACCTGTATGCAGAAAATATCGTAAAGAGTGCATGCTTGGACTCAGAGAAAAGAGAAGATCGGAGGAAGGAACATTAATAATCTAAGCTAAGCAGATGACCCAACACTACTAGCAGAAAGAAACAACTGGAGCAACTACTGAAGAAGGTCAAGGAGGAAAGCACCAATATAGGCTTAATATCAAACGTTAAGGAAACAAAAATAATGAACATTGAAGATTCATCCTGGATAATGAGAAAATCAACATAGTCAGAGTTTCCATACCTTGGATCAAACTTCAATCAGAACAAAGACTGCAGTCAGGAAATTAGAGGAAGACTGAGATTGTGGGGGGAAGCTATGAAAGAACTAGACAAGATCCTAAAGTGCAAAGATAAAACTCTGAACACTAAAATAAGGATCATCCAAGCCATCATGTTCCCATTTATATGTACAGATGTGAGAGCTAGTCAGTGAAGAAATCTAGCACAAAGAAAATAAACTTATTTGAGATGTGGTGCTGGAGAAGAGTGCCATGGACAGTCTGCTACTATTCTTGGAATTGGAAGTGGGATGCCATATTTTTTTAATCTCAGGAGCAAAATGGATTGGTCCAGCTCTGAGAAACAGACCTTATAGGGCTCTGCAATAATACATAGTAAACACTCAGTGTAGAACTCCTCACATATACAAACCCCCTGTCAAAATAATAAAATGATGATGATGATGATGATGATGATGATGATGATGGCATAGGGTTATTGAAGCAGATAGTTGACCAACCAGTTGATTATTGAAGGGTTTGGTCTTTCTCACCCTGATTCCCTATGAGCTCAAAAGAACTGATATATCTCCATTGCACAAAGGAAATATGGACATTTTTTCTAAAAATTGCTCTAGAAAAAAAACACACACATACACAAATGTACACATCACTCAGACTTCTACTGTCCCTTCAAGACTGCAGCTTCTTAGGTATTCATGTTTCCAAGTTAGCTTTAAAATAAAATTCTCATCAAATTATACTGGCAGCTCCTGTGAAGCTGTGGTAGCTAATTTTATAGAGATATTTTTCTTCCTGTTTTAAACACTCCTCTGAACAACCTTATTCACTTGGAGACTTAAACACCCTGTCCTCCCACATCATGCATTCTCCTTACTTTACTTTCAAGTAGAGAGAGAGAGAGAGAGAGAGAGAGAGAGAGAGGAAAGATGGCAACGAAAGGCCACAATTTAGAATTTTTATACAAATCATCAAGGTGACCCCTATTAACAGCCTTGATTTCCATAGTTTCCATATTTCAGGTCCTGGCTTTTGTTGCAGGCTTCCAATCTTCAGCCTACAGATATTTTTAATTCCCACTCTCAAATCTTTGCCTACTATTCAGCAATCCCTCCTCCATGTGTAGCACAATGCTGTTCCTTGGCTGTTTAGAGAGAATTATATTGTTAAGAGTTAACATTCCATCATAAAAGCATACAAGATGCCATTCAAAAGAGCTTTAGTCCACAATACAAAAATGCATTGTGTGTGTGTGTGTTTTCCCAAGTCATAAAACAGTTTCTTACAAGCACTGCAACAATTAATTTCTCAGTTCTGGCAGTGAAAAAAAAAATCGTCTCATTTTTTATAAGTCCATGTTTTTTAGGCTTCTCCTTTTGGGACTTGCAACTTCTTTTAATCAGCCGCAAATACCATATGATTTTAAAAGATGAAAGTGGAGTAGAGATAGTTACAACCTTTGTTAAGATGAGCAAACTCTTACAGTACATACAGAGGGTTAACACAAAACCAACAAGTTACAGTTTCATAGGGTCCCAAGTGTGCATGTTTTATAGAAGACAATGGTGTTTTGAAATTTTATGTGCACAGCTGAACTTATGAATGATTGTCTAGTCAATATGTTGTGAATTCAAGGCCAAGCTCCTAGAAATCCTGACTTGGAAATAATGATTTCTGAAGGAGTTACTTCCAATTAAGCCTGCCAACAAAGGGGCTGGGTATTCAAGTGGGACATCTGCATGGCATACTAGATTGCTCACACAGCACTGATGTCATGCCCAGCTTGCTCATCGCCTTCTGATGCCTTCAGAGGATGCTTCTCAGTTGCAGAACAGAGAAGAGACAGATAGAAAAACAGGCATGGAGATTCCCTGTCAGGGAGATCTTCCCACTCCTACAGCCTACAGCCAAGCTAGATCAGAGAAGCATCCCCCAGACCACTTCAGAAGCCAGAGTTCTGCTTAATAACCATGTTCTGAAACAGAAAACAAGAACTGAGCAAGCAAGCTACAATGGCCCCTACTCAGAGTTTGGAAAATTACTCTTGAGGGGGAAAAAGAATAATGACATACCAAGTCCATCCATATCACAGCAGTGGAAGGATGATTCCCTGGGACCTAGTGACAATTATGAGTCACTGTAAGTTTTGAATAGATAGATAGATAGATAGATAGATATTTCTTCAGTTACAGATCAGATTATTTGTCTATTTTTTTGCATTTTGCAAAGTTTGAGGGAAATTAAATATACTCCTAAAAAGTACAACCTCCAATGTAAGAGTATATTTAATTTCCTTCAAACTTGCACAGTGCAAAAATTAGGCAAAGAATTAAATAATGAAGACAATATCTGAACAAATTAAATTTACAAATGTTACAGGAAGATATATGTTATAGATTTGCAAATGTTAGAGATAGACCCAAAAAAATGTGTTTTTCTCTGCATAAAAGTGAAGGAAGAATCAAATGAATATAAAAAGAGAGCCACAAGACTTATAGATACTGACAATCAGTCTGAATAAAAATGGGCTGGCATCTGGTTGGGAATTTATAATGTCATAAACCAACTAATAATGGGGCAGTTTTGAACTGCAGCACTGAGCACTAGTTGCATTCCCAGGAGGGGAGCATTCTCATAGCTGCACCACTGGAACCATTTCACAAGCAGAGTAAGCATGGTGCCTATGTGCAACAGTCATGATATGCAAAAGTAAAGTATGTTGTGGTTTGAGGTCCCCTTGCAGAACGACAGCTCAAGGAGGAGGCAATGGTTCCCAAAAGAGCCAAAGGGCACTGGTAAGAAAACATTAGAAAGTCAAAGGTGCTCTACACCAGCCAGTAAAATGACCCCACTTTTTGGGGTGTCCCATCACGCAGGTTATGTTGCATAGTGCTTCACTGCACCTGTTGCAACTCTAGCAAGGTTGCATATTGTGCCAGCAATGTAGCTCTATCACCACAAAGTTACACATTGTCACCCTTTATACAGAACCTCAACCAGTTTGGTTGCTGACTGTAGGTTTTCTCAGAAATGCTGCTTAATAAATTCCTCTTTGACCCTTGCCACTGAGTAAAGGGCAAAGTAGACTGCCTGCTCCAGTGCCAGATGGCTGGGAACTATGACGACCAGATGACCCACTCTGAATGTAGACTGCCACTACATTCCCAAATAACTTGAAGGCAGGAGCAGTTTTTTACCGCTCCTTTTGCTGGCCGCTTTGGGCCACCTTAGGCGGCCTCAGAGTGGCTTCTGGCTGATCCAGGGGCATGCGTCATCTGCACGCTGCACCCCAGAAGCAGCCAGAAGCTGTCTGCTTCAGGCTTATGTTAGTCTCCTGAAATTTCCAAAGACAAAAGCACTGGAATCAGCAGGTCTTCTCTTGCTCTTCTACTTCCTCCCACCCCAGTACCCCTTAAAGTAGAAAGCAAAAACTCTGCTACTTCAGTTCCACAATTGATGAATATCAGAACCTTAGCCTAAGCCATATTTTCTAATCTCGTGTGCTCCAGGATCAGAAGTCCCATTATCCCCAGAACACATGACCATTGGATGGGGGGCACTATAGCACAGTATATTATAAATGACCTTTATAATGTAATTTCTACGATGGTTTAGCACTTTCATTATTCAGATTTCTAGCAAATTGGACAATGCACAAATGATTTGGTGGGGCAGGGAAACAATTTGCAATTCTTGCTTTCTCTCCCTTGCTGCCACCTGCACACCAAAGTCCACCACCTTTTGAAAAATTCCATTAAGGTGCTATATGCAAGCTACAATAGGCCAAAAAAAGATTCAGCAATGATTACTGATAACACTGACCTTCAGGAACTATTTTTTACTAAAATGCTGTGCTCTATTTTACAATGAATTCTTGCAAGCTTTCAGAAACCTGACAGCAACACCACAAGTACATGACTCATTATGTTTGCTGTATTAAATAATATCTCAACACCTACAGAGATTAGATATCTCTTAATTTCCAAGGGAGTGCGGATGTAGCTACTATCTGGCATGAGGTAAGTGATATGGAAAAAATCTTAGTCAGCAAGTCTGATACAGCAAATTTCTATATCCACCTTGGGTCAGGGTTCCTTCTATCAAACTTTGATACACATGAGACAATATCTTCTCAAGTTGTCACACACCCTCCCAACATATGATGTCGACATATTTGTTGATTTGGCAGAGCATGCTATTATCTGATTGCACCTTTTAAATGATAGTATAAAGGTCTTTTTAAAAAAATCTTACTATCCAAAAAGTGTTCTTATGCCAGAGAAGACCTACTGCAACAGGATCATTTTTAGTACCACCTTCTCTGCAAAATGATGTGACCATACTTCTGCTTTCATTTACAGCTCTTTTCAATCCTTCGGAACTACATTTTGCAGCAGTTCAGGCCTCTCTTTTTTGATGATTTTAAGCCCTAAAAAACCAGTTCAAAAAAAATATTGGGGACACCAAGGGACAACTTGTCAGGGTGTCAAGAGAGGACTCGGGGCCACAAAAATGGTATTTGAGGATCACATGCAGCCCACTGACCACATTTCCCCCACTCCTGTCTTATACAATATCCCAACCATTTCACTTTGCTCATACAAGCAGCCTTTGCTGTCCACATATAGCAGCACCTGGAGGCAGTATAGCTCAGTTTCCACCAGTGCCACACCGAGTTTTCTATTTCCCTAACTTAAATGCTGCACACACAGCATTGGTTGCAAAGCCATGTTGCTCCTTAAGATGGAATTTGACCATGTGTGGATATCACAGAATTATGCCAAGTGAATGCCTTCTTAAGTCTTCTGTCCTAAATACACTAATGAGGAAGCAACACCCACAGAGCACAGTGGGATGTTCTTCTGAGTAAACATGCAAGGGATTGTGCTGTACATTTGCCAAATTCTTTAATTCTGAATGAAGATTCTACTGGCACCCCCTACCCAACTCTGGACAAAACATTGCTTAGTGGATTTGATTCATGTTTGACAAACATTCACTGCCAGTGGGTTGTCTAAACTTAACCATAAGGAAAGATCTCTCCCAAAAGAACAAAACTGCTGCTTCAAAGCCTCACCACCACCACCACTAATCGAATATGACACTTCCTGTCTCCCCACGATAGGAAGCTGCATGCTTGTACTTTGCCAAGTTCTCTTTGAGATTTCTAAAGGAATTCTGAACCTTGCTTTTATCCATTTCAGGCTTCACATCCGCTGTTCCACTTTGCTTTGTTGTAAGCATCGTATCATTGCCAGACACTGCAGTGCTTTCAAAACAAGCCAAACGTGTTGACATGCAAGAGCAAAAGAGAGAAAAACAACTGTTTCATCAGTTTTACTTCCAGGAGGTAATTGCTGGGGGGGGGGGGGGGGAGCCACCCATCAGGGTTAGCCAGATATGCTGTGGAAAACTTCTAAAATGTATTATCAACACTGTTCTGGAAGAAATTTTCTCATCCAAAACAATTTTAACTACTAGAGAATACAGGGTGCTCACCAACATTTCTGGGAAAAGATGGATGGGACACATAGTAGGCTAGACAAATTGGAACTTTTCTGCCTCTGGGCAAAACTGTAATGGAAACAATCACAAAGAATAGCAAGCCATACCGTCAACCATACTCCCTCTTAGGCAGTCTATTTACAGGGAATGTGGTGGTTGTTTTTCAATTACTGCAATAGACTATTGTAGCCTAGTGGAGTTTTCAAAGGTGCCATAAACAGTAGCTGGCGTTCTGTAATGCAGTTATGGATTTGTAACCTACAGTTATAAGTCTGCAACTGCTTCATATCCATATTCAACAAGGCAAAACCCAAGAATTTTGATATTCCAGACCGTGTTTCAATTTTCTTTAGTAAAGCTGACCTTTGACATTTCAGTTACAGTGAGCCCAAAGATGCTAAAAAACACAGATAATTGCATCCCATATTATTCAATGGTAGCAATATGAACATATGTGAATTCACATCACTACCACTGAATAATATGGGCTGTAGCAATCTGCAGGCAGTTAAATTCTCAGATTGGAAGTCCACCAATAGGGAGAGGGCTCATTGTACTATTTTGCAACAACAGATGGACCAATTTAAGGCCTGTACAGACTGGCCTGAAGGGCCGGCCTGGGAGCGGAGTTGGAGGGTCGTGTCCAGATGATACATGCCCCACCTCCACCCCATGGTGCCATGATGCCACACACTACCACACAGTGCATGCCATCATAGCAGTCCTCCGGCACTGCATCCATACAACACAGCGTTGAAGGAGCACCGTATAGCCGCACCGTCACATCCATGGCGCCCTCTTGCTCCTTTTCATATCCTTGAAAGGCCAGATTGATACTGTGGTGTGTGGTTGCCCCAGCCCCGATCCAGTGCAAAAAGAGGCAGCTGCAACCGGCCTCTTAGGGGTGGTCTGTAGAGCCCCTAAGTTACTAACTGCTATAAAAATCAGACAACACTAATGAGGATCAGTTGTTTGTTGATTAATGGAACAAACACTGATGATAGCAATTTCCAGTCTTTAAATTTTTATATATTAGTGCCATGCCTCCAGAACTACAAACTGATAGTTTTTGCTTCTCTTACCCTGCAGAGACCAGGACACTGAATTTTCACCTCGATTCCAAACATATTCTGTGAGCATAGTATTTTCTGTCTACATGCACAAGAATAACATTTTATACTGGAGAGGTAAATTGCTTACTACACGTTCAAATACAAGCACATCACAGATACTTTGTTTCTTTTAGTGTTTTCAATCATTGTACATCATATATATTCCTAAGGCACTTAAAAGAAAAGGGGGTCCACAAATGTAGATTAAACATAAACAGGACGATTGTTATCAGAGATTTACAATATTTTGACAGACATGGAGTCAGTGGAGGAAAGGTAAAATAAATAAAACATCAACAAAACTTACAAGATCAGATGTTATAGGAGGCAAAACAATCAAAATGGCTATGAAACCAAACTACTGTAAAATTTTGTGTCAGTTATGAAACAATATCTCCGCCTTTGCTCACTCACACACACCTATGTGTGCATGCACACTTGGCAGCGGTACCACTTGCTACACTAAAAATATTACCCTATATTCAATCGTGAATGCCAACTGATGTAGAGTCACTGAATCGATAGAATCTATGTAAGAGGTGATGATCAAGTTCTTATTCATTCACTACACTTGTTGGTATGAACATTTTTATTTACACCAGGGGTTAGATACTGGCAACACAGAGGGGGGGAGGGGGGAAGAAGAGTAGGAATAATGATAATTTGCAATATTTCAATAAATCCAATAGAGTTCCTGTTAAGAGATAAGAGTACTATGTGAAATTATCAAAGAGCATTTGGAAAGGATATTATACCTGCATCAGGATTAACACAGAGAAGTTAGAAGAATAATGAGAAACCCAGCAAAAGGTTTGAAGGAGTAGGGTATAGAATATTCATATTAATCATTCTCAATAAATGTTGGGCTGGATCTGGTTAGGTATACTGAAGTACATTCATTAAAATCACACACACACACACACATTCTCGTGGGACAAATGAACATTGAAACCTAGCCAGATGACATCAGGTAATATACGAACAGGTGATGCTGCCACTGGCCCATCTAACCCATTACTATGTACTTTAAGTGGATATAGCTTCCCATGATTTCAAACTGAAGGTATTCCCCTCATGGCTTACTATTAGGCCAGTACTAGTAGACTCAGACTGGGCCAGATTAGAGAAAAGAGTTATAGATCATGCAGCCTGCTCTCCACCCCTCTTCATTTTTCCAGTGTAATGAATGGCAATGTCCAACTGTCAGTGTTGAAGAATGATTCAACTCCCATTCAAGTATGATTTTGTACATGGAGTGAAGGGAAGATGTACCATTGTCTTCTCTTCAAGCATCAACATATTTTGTGCCAGTCTTATTTACTAGCCTTGCTATTCAATATCCTTTGTTACTAGAGGTGCTAAAAACCAAACCTGGGGCCTTCTGCGGGCAAAGTATATGCACTGCAACAGACCTAAAGTCTCTTCCAATTTCTGGTAACATCACTGAAGACTAAAATCAAGGGACTATATTTTAAACCAGGACTGGAGTAGGAGAGATGATGGAAGGAAAGTGTGAAAGCATTTGCAAGATTTGAAGCCAGGACTGAAGGAAGGTGAATGGAAGGAGGAAGGTGACCAGACAGCCTCCTTTTCCAGAACATGTTCCACATTTCAACCTTCTGTCCAGGAGGAATGCCAAAATATCCTCTATTTTGCACAGGACTAAGAAGCACACATCTTTGCTGTTCTTTTGTCCTCTCAGAAACAAAGTTGCTCTAATCCTCTGGGGGGAAGTCTTCCCTTCTGCTGCTGCTCCTAGGAAAAAAAGAAAGATTCAACCTATCCCCTAATTTGCAGAGAGGACAGGATAATATAATATAATATAATATAGAATAATAAAAAGGATAACAAATATATAAATCAACTACATGAAATGAATTTTAGATTTTCTTTTTAGATTGTAAGCTTGAGGGCAGGGAACCGTCAAATTAAAATATTGTATATTCAGCACTCTGTAAATTTACAGCACTATATAAATAAAGGTTAATAATAATACTAATTTATATTATTGGTTGTAGCATTTATTTTGTAATGTTCCACATTTTCTTTCAGTGCCCTACATTTTACGCTGTCTTCTCCTCCTTTGTAGTTAGGAATCTGCTCAGGGTAGGTCAGGGGGGATGACAGCATTTACAAGAGACGAGGTTTTAAGATGAGATTGGAATTAGTGAGGGAGATGGAAGGAAGGGGAGGGAGCATTCGTAAAGTATTTGTCACAGCAAGCCTAGGCTTGTTCATGAAGTTGTTCAAAGTCTTTCCACTTCACAGAGGGGGCCCCAGAGGTTTGGGGACACACTTTTGAGTTTGGTGGGACACATGTGGCCTACAGGCCACACTTTGCCAACCCCTGGTATACAAGCTCATTTTATTTCATTATTAAAGATTAGGTATTTGTGAAATAATATTCACACATCAGTGTGAGCCAGATTAGAAGCAGGACAGGTTCTGCCCAAACAAGGAACAGATTCTGCCTCCCCAATTAGCATTTTGTCCTGAATCTGCTGAAGGAGGGTCTGGACACGGATTGATGAGGTAAAAATAAAACAGGTAATTTTGTAACACAACTGAGATGGGCCCAGACTTATAGCCTGATGCTAACAAGGCAGCAATTAATGCTGGTACTGCAGCCATTCACAGCTACAAGGTTGTGAGTTCAAACTCAGACAGGGCTCCAGGTAATTTTGTATCACAACTGAGATGGGCCCAGACCTATAGCCTGATGCTAACAAGGCAGCGATTAAATGCTGGTACTGCAGCCATTCACAGCTACAAGGTTGTGAGTTCAAACTCAGACAGGGCTCCAGGGTCCACTCAGCCTTGCATCCTTCCACAGGTCACTAAAATGCATACCCAGCTTGTTGGGGGCAGTTAGCTTACACATTGGAAGTCTCTTAAGGAGTGTTAGTTCACTGATAAGTGCTATAGAAATGTACGTGCTGTTGTTATTGCTATTGCTAATGATCACAGCATCTACGATGAGCAGTAGGCCAGCATTCTCTCATCTGTGTTCCAGATGGACATTCTAGTCAGGCTAGAGCATCACAGTTAATCATTTAGAGCCAAAATTATTTCAAAGTTAATCTAACTAGCTATGTTTTTCTTCCCTTCTCTTCCTTTCCTTTCCTTTTTCTTCTGCTTTCTAAAGAAAGCATGGCACATCACATCTTGACCATGATCCCAGCATGGTGTTAAGGGGAAGGGGACATAGACAAGCTTAGGCTTATTGTGGCAACTCTTTGTCCTCTGCTGAGGTCCTCTCAAAGTGGACCCTGAATGACATTGCCAAAAAATGTTCTAAAGAAATTACTTACCTTTGGACAATGAAAATTAAATGCATGGACAAGAATGATCTAGATGAAGACCACAACAGCAATGAGAGTGGCAGCAAGTCCCCTACCCCTCTTGCTATGAAGAACAATGAAAACTGAACTCTCCCAAGAAGCCAAAATGATAAACTGAAGTTATCGTTCTGTGGACATACTATGAGACAGCATGACTCCTTATAATAGACAATAACGTTTGGTAAAGTGGAAGGAAATAGGAAAATGGAAAGACCACATTACAGATGGATAGACCCAGTCAAGTAAGAAGGCCTTGAAGGTCTCTCATTCATTCATTGGACTAAAAATAATGAACCTGAGATTGATACCTCGATAGCTCAATAGATGTCTTTCAAAGTAACATGTAGTTTAGCCCTCAAATTACATGGGGGTGGCAGTAAGTGAAACAGTGCTGGAAAAATCTTCTCCACAATGTATGTATATTTATTTGAAGGTCAGAAGAGAAACTACACACAGATTCCATGAATTGCACCCATTGCACACGAACACACAAAGACCAGCATACTGATATAAGCTCATTTTCAGCATTCACAAAGGAACCGATACAGATCAGCGTCTTAGACATGGGTCTTTGAAGGAGGAGGTCAGATTGGATATCACAAGAAAAGATGGTTTAAATATGGCTAGTTGATGCTCAACATTTTATGCTTCTTGCTCCCCTGTGTTATCACAGCTACAGGAGCCAACAGATGCCTCTGAAGCTCCTTCAGAGTTTTGTGCAGTGTATGCTCCTGAGTGAAGTTTTGGAAAAGGTAGAATTTTCAAAAGAAGCACTGCCTTGATGAAATCTGAATCCACCTCTCCCTAGAAACTTCACATTTGAGCTGAAAAATAATCATCTGGAAAGCCAAATAAAAACAAATGCTTTTTGATGTGAGGCATCTTCCTCACATAAATTCCTTTGTTTCTCTTGGGTCCCTGTGTTTACATGGTTTATGGGAGCTGCAAGAAGATGAATGGAAGTGCTGGAGGAGCTGACAAGTTGAGAGCTACTAAGGGCAGGAGAGCTGTGCTTCGTAGTATATGCATCAAAAGCAGAGTTTAAGTCTTTAACTCCTTAAGCCTTCTTGCCTAGATACAGTATGAATTTTAAATTCAGGCTAGCTTTTAAATCACCTTCCTAACTTCAGCTTTTGAATTTAGAAAGTGATGGAACTAATGTGCACAAATAACTTTCCAGACACTTACCTCTCCGCAGGAGCTCAGCCTCCATTGGATAAGAAACATATGTCTAGTAAAATGCAAGTATTCTCACTATACCACACTATTTTAGCTAACTGGCCCAAACCTTGAAAGACTGAAAATATCAGCTCACTTTGGGGAAGTACCAAACCCAGTACCAGTGTCCACTTCATGCAGAATGAGAATTTGGGAGATAACCAATAGCTGAAACATTCCACAGGCCCTGCTACTAAGGAGTTTATCACACGAAGGGAGTTGGAAGTATAACCCAACGGGAATCTGAATGCAATCATGGGGTTTCACATTATTGCGTGAAAGCCGATCACACACATTTTTGGGCGATGGGAAGTCCTTCCAAATGCAATTGTGGGGTTTTACGTTATTGTGCAAGAAACAATCGCACACAATTCCGGGCACTGGGAAGCCATTTCGGGCAGTTCCGAACGCAATGTGGCATCAATACGCAATAACGTAAATTCGCTGAACTAGTGAATTCACTCAATTCTGAACTGGCTCCGCTTTCATTTTTTTCGAAATTGAGAGAAATGCCTCCCATGTGATAACGTTTTAAGCTACAGACATTCATTAGAACATACACATAGGGCCTACATTTGTACACTCAAATGCACATAGGCAAGATGGAAAGGTACTCTTGGGGAAAGAAAAGAAGGCATGAATCATGACCTTTGTTCTGCTCCAGCAGTGCTGCTCTTATGTTATTATAGTTCTTGCTAAAACTGGTAGCTTAATTTCAGGTTGTCACACTCCCTTATTCTTTAGAAGCAGCAGCAGCTTCACCACCCATTTCTTTTCCCAGCCTCAGTGCAAGTCACAATCTTGTCAATGTATGTACAACACTAGTCTCCACTGCAAATATTTCCTCTGACTACCCAAACAAGAAATCTCACAACATTCCTAAATTATCCAAGGGAGAAGGTAAGCATAGTGTGAAATTGTGTACACATACATCATTGACACTAGTGATCAGAGACGAAAGACTGTTTCTCCTCCCTCTAGTGTGCCAGGGGAAACAATTGTGTCCCTTAACTATAACTGTTATATTTCTTACCTAGAAACTCATCACAGACCAGCAGACAATGGCTTACAGACCAGCACCAGCCCACAAACAACAGACCACCAGTCTGAATTTAGGCAATAAGTTTGGTCATTAAGGAAGCCTTACGGTAGTTCAAGTTATGGAGAAGTGCAAAACTAGAGTAACCAGGAACAGCCAAGGCACTGAATAACTGTGGCTTAATAATTCTGTTGAGAGTACTGCGCTTGAGAAGCTTCATTTCATCATCAGAAGCTACCTGGCATCCTCAAACCAGAACTAAACTTCTTTCAAAATGTTCATGAAATCTGTGGCAACTTATCAAGTGAAAGAGCTCCCTAGACGCACAGCATGCCCAAGAAAAATGCCATTGTTGCACCTGCAAACAAGACTATGACATCGCTGCTCATGCAGGAAAAAAAAGCCTCTTCACTTCATTACTCACAAGTAAGAGCCACTGAGTTTAAATCAAAGGTAACACCTTTTGCAGGCTTCCCTCCCTAGGCCTACTGAGAGGGTGCTCTATATTTTTTAACATCTTCTTCTGCAGCACTGGAAAGACACTTCCACCCAGGAAAAAAAAAAGGACCAGTGCAGGGGAAGGAATGAGGAGTAACATCACAGCTGAGTTGAGAGCTAGTCCAAATTATTTTTACACCATACATATACTAAATAGTAGTTACCTCCCTTGTATCTTATTTTATGTTGAGCAGCACAAGAGTAGACTACTATATGATCAAGAACTGATGGCTATACTATTCCCCCATTTTTACCTTGTATTGTCCAAAACTCATTATTTTTTTTAAAAAAAATCTAACCTAGCACATGTTAGCATGAGCAACTGCAAAACACTTCAAAACTGTTTGTTTAAGATATTTCTATATCACCCAGACTGCAAAGGGTCCTGAGATGATGACCAAATCAATCAAAACAACTAAAACAGTACAAGTATAAGACATTTAAAAAATGTATTGAAACACATTTCAAAAGATTTTTAAAAGTCTAAAAGCAATCCTAAAATACAATTAAAAAAACACATTAAAACAGAGCAGTTTCAAACACTGAGGGCCATGCAGAACAGCACTTTTTAGCTTTGCGCTGGAAGCTTAAAAGAGATGGAGCCTGCCTTGGGTAGGAGTTCCACGAGCATGGTTTGCTACACAGAAATCCCTGTTATGTGTACACATTAATGTAACTGCATAAAGTGTTGGGACACACAACCTGACCTTCTCTCTCTATCTTTGGGCAGACTTGTGTGTGACAGTGGTGTCACTGGGCTTGGTGGCACACAGTGCTGTCAGGACTGCCAAGGTTGGGTGGTGGTGGGCTGCCTTGACCTCCCTTCCACTGCCTTGCTCACCTATCATCCTTGCTTTGGCTCACTCCCTGGACAGGCAACAAAGCATAAGCAGCATCCCTATTCTCTCCACCACCTTTGCCACCTCCTCAACTCACTCCGTGGAGAGGGAACAGGGTCAGCAACAAAGCCACAAGGGGTGTACTCGCCCCTCTACTGCAGCAGGAGGAGGAGGGCCTCACCTTGTGTCACCCCTCCTCTGGGTGTCACCTGGTGCCTGCACCCCCTGCATCTTCCCAATGACACCTCTGGTAGGGGAGGAGGTCATCTTTCAATACTCTGGCCACAAGCTGTTTAAGGTTTTGTGGGTCAAAATCAGCACCTTGAATTAAGCTCAGGAGCAAATTGGAAGCCAGTGAAGTCCTCATAAGGCTCATGTTATGTAGTTTCTAAAAAGCACACCAGACACTAATCTAACTGCTGAATGTAATTTTATTTCTTTTACTGTAACCTGCCTCGATCCACAGGGAGAGGTGGGCTATAAATATTATTATTATTATTATTATTATTATTATTATTATTATTATTATTATGCATTAGCTGCAGCTTCCAAACACTTTTCAGTCCTTTGGAAAGGGTAGAAATTCTGAGATGTGTAGTTTGTTGTGGCAGCAAAGCTTCCTTACAGCAGTGGCTAAATATGTTGCAAAATTACAAATCCCAGAATTCCATTAACACTGAGCCATAGCAGTTAAAGCAGTGTCAAACTGCATTAATTCTGCAGTGTAGGTGCAGGCTAAGTCATTATCCCCAAAAGTAACACATTTCAGTTAAAATTGACACCAATAACATGCTAATTCCAAGTTCTGGTGATATTGCTTCTTTGCTCCACCAAACTGCATTTACAATTAGGTCTAGGTCCTGGGCAACTGAAGGACATAAGGAGACTCCAGGATCATATTCCACGGAATGCAAGATAGTCTAAAGTTGGCTCATGGCAGCCTCTCCAAAAATGTACCAACTTGTTATCTACCCAATCCATTAACCTAAGTGAAGGATATGTGGGTTGCGATATATTTTGCTGACTACAGTCCCTGCTATCCTGACTTTTGGGTAAGAATACTGGGGGTTGTAGGCCAAAGCATCAGAAGGGAGAAAGACTTGGTAACCCTTACATAACTGAAACATGTGTCCCTTGAGTTTTTTTGGTATCTGCCTCAGTTTGTCTTTCAAATCAGAGGAGATGATAAAGGGCCTGAAGACATCCTTTCTGCAAAAAAAATGAATGATTTTATTTATTTTGTTAATTTATTTTTTTTTATCAAGTTGCTCAGGATACATACAAGGTGTCCCCTCCAGACCTCATTAGATTCTCACAAAACCCTCATAAGGTAGACCAGACAGACAATGAATGAATGGCTTAATCCTGTTGTTGTTGTTGTTGTTGTTGTTGTTGTTGTTCTGTGCCTTCAAGCTGTTTCTGACATATGGCAACCCAAAAGTGAAGCTATCATGGGGTTTTCTTGAGAAGATTTGTTCAGAGGAGGTTTGCCATTGCCCTCCCCTGAGGCTGAGAGCATGTTACTTGCCCAAAGTAGCCTGGTGGATTATTTGGACAAGCTGGGAATTGCACTCTGATCTCTACAGTCATAGTCCAACACAATGCCACATTGGCTCAGCCTAATAGTAGCTAGTGAGTTTTGTAACATGATAAGAATTAAAACCTGTTTCATCAGAATAGGTCGAAATATGTAAGCACTATACCACTCTGGCTCCCTGAAACTGAAAAATACACAAAGCAGGAGAGAGCTAGATATCTCTGTACCTGTCTCCTTTCCATCAGATATGGCCTGCCAAGGTTGTTGCAAGTTACACACAAAAACAAAATCTCTGTGTGTGGAGCAGGAATCATGGGGTGCCTAACTTACAGTTTAAATGGCAACTGGCCAACAGGGAGATAAGGGAGGGGGATTGTCATCTGTGAAGCCCTTACCCAACTTAAAATGTTTCCCTACATGGCCTAAAGAGATTATGCCTTTATACTTTGCTCATAAATCATTTTTATAGCTACAACTACATTTAACCTTAAAAATTCAACAGGGTTCTTCCCCAATTTTTGCAGTTCAGCTTTGCACACCAGCCAAGAGGTAAACAGAACACCATTAAGGGCTTTCAAATAGGACTGCATGTTTTAAATGTTCAAATAAATCTTTTCCAGGTCAACATATGAGATTGTTTTGCATTTCGGAACTAGACTCCTAAAGTTCCTAAAGGCAAAGTATTTTCATATGTTGACCAGGAAAAGATTGGTTAATACAGGATGAGAAAATAAGCCTGTGTCCACATGACACAATCTTGCAAATGCCCTAATTTTACTATCCCTTCCCATCATCCATTACACTCTCATTCCACATAGTGTACTCAGTGTATGTTTTAACTGACTGAAGTGTTCTTTCTTTCTGTCCAGGGCATAGCGCTTGAGTATTTTCCCCCACCAGAGAAATTTTTACTTTGGTGCAGCTGCAAGCCTTTGCCCAGTTCTGTCCACCACATCTAGGAAACTGATAAATGAGATAGTATTGTGTAGATATGTTTTAACATTACATAAACTGATTTTAAAAAATAAGTAAGCGAAGGAGTGTATCTACACAGTTACACCAATTTCATGCTCTTTTACATTTACAGCTCCATTCTAAGGAATCGTGCGATTTGTCATTTGGTGAAGTTAGAATTCTTAGGTAGGGAGTCCTGGTCTACCCTGCCAAACTGAAATTCCAAAGGCAGTTAGTGTAAATTAAACTGCTTTAACCCAAGTAATTTCATTCAGGATGCTCTAGTACATTTTAAGTACCTCACCAAACTGCAAGTCCCAAGAATCCTTAGAATAGAGCTATGTCAATGGAAAACAGTAACAGAAAACTTATATAACTGTATAGCTTAGATACACCTGGAATCTTTCTTCTATAACCACTAGGAGTGTATGCTGGGTAGGTGGATTCATAATCCAGGAGAGAGATCTCCCAGATCATATATTTAGCATCTAGATTATGAACTTTATGGATTCAGACAAGTAGAAG
This sequence comes from Urosaurus nigricauda, assembly GCA_034509955.1. NCBI lineage: Eukaryota > Metazoa > Chordata > Lepidosauria > Squamata > Phrynosomatidae > Urosaurus > Urosaurus nigricauda. The sequence goes on from JAOEGL010000001.1 coordinate 220,256,395, forward strand.
ATACTCACACAAACATTAAGAATTGCTCTACTTGTACATTTTATTTGAGCAATTAGATAAGATTGATAAGGAAAGATGCAATTCTTTAGTTTCTATGAAACATTCTATCCAGAAATGCAACATCAAAGTGCAGCTCCCTAATATCGAGGGGAATTTAACCATTTTCATCAGAAGGCATGATTACTGAGCAACATGAACACAGATCTCATATCTTCAAAGTCTAACCTCTTTGGGACCAGAAAGACAATCCACTGCATGTTCTGAAGCTCTGTGTTTGTACAGACTGGAGTTTCCGAACTCACTTTTCCTAGGATTTCTTTCTATACTTGGAAGAGCCTTCATGTGATCAGACTGAACTCAAATCCATGAAAAGAAAACATGCCAAGTAAAAATCACTCTAAAATGAGCAGGCAGATTAATTCTAGACTTTACAAACAGCCCTTAAGAAGTCAGTTTTAGTAGTCATCATTAATCCATAATAGAGCCAATTTTGTGTTCCCTTTTTGTCAGAATGATTATGCCAAAAGTATAAATGGCTGAGATTAAATGAGCACTGAGGCAACATATTAAGACCCCAGGGGCTTGATTTTTCACCTGTTCTTGCATGCACTCCTCCGCAACACACTCTCTCTCTTTCTCTCTCTCTCTCACACACACACAGACACACAAATACACACCCTCTGTTACACATGATCTTCGGAAGGGGTGACAAATACTTTTTTCTTTTAGTCACAGAACAGTCTGTTCTATACATGGATGGATAATTTTCCAACTATCCCCTGTCTGGCGTGTCCTATTCTGCCACATGACCTACAAAGGCTAGAAACAGAAAGCATGCAAGTGCCAAAAGCCAACAACAGTACTTAGTAATCTCTGTCACCAGGAAGATAGTCAGTTGCTAGTCTTGAGAGATCAAGTCCCTTTCCTAGCCTTGTGGATTAGCAGCCACCTTCGTGAAGTAATCTGTAAAGACCAAAGTGCTACAGGAATGAAAAATCCACTAGCAGTACCTAAACTGTGTATCCTTGCATAAGACTTCTACCTTTAACAGCATAGTAGCTGTACTGCTTCAGCTAATATGACAGCTGGTTTTCCTTTCATCACCAGAAAATTAGTACTGTATTTTATCAGGCGTGCACCAAGCCCTTGGGTAAGGAACAAACAGATATAAAGATACACACCTATATGAAACTATATATAGATATGAAATTGGGTGTATATATGATTTCAAGTGGGTTTTTAAGTATACCTTACTGCAGTTGATGTGTCTAAGGTAGAATGGGCAATTTGCAAACTGTAGCTTCACTTTCTGCATACACTTTTAAAGTATTCTTCTAATCTTCACAGAAAGAGAAATGCCTAGAGCGAGTGCAAAGAGAAAAATCTTTTCCTATGCAATGCAGTGACTTGAGGGTTAGCTGTTAATACTCATGAACACAGACAAAAAGCAAACAAAAGAAGTAGCTTTACAATACACATAATTTGCTTGCAGAACTTGCTGCCACAAGATGTGATGGTGGTTACTGGTTTAGGTGGCTGTTAGAGTGGCTGTTAGGTGGTATTATTATTACTACTACTACTACTACTACTACTATTATGTTTATTATGTTTATTATGCTTATTTATATTCCGCCTTCCTCCCAATACAGGGACTCAAGGCAGCTAGTGACCTGTGCTAGTAACCTCAAGACTGGACTTTTGTCTACTTCTGTAACAAGTTCAGAAATGTCAAATAGTTCAAATACAGTAGCCGGATACTAGGACATCCAGGAGTGATCATATCACACCAATATTAAAATCACTCCAAGGTACAAAGAGTTGGTTATTACCTTTAAAGCCCTACATGATTTGGCCTCAGTTATCTATGGGATGGCCTCTTCCTGTATAACCCACCCCATACATTCATGTCCTCTAGAAAACATACTCCTGTCAGGGGGGAAACAGACAGTCCAGAAGCGGCATCTGCAGCCCCAATCCACCTTGAAGCTGGCCAAAACATATGCTGCAGCCCCAATCCACCTTGAAGCTGGCCAAAAGAGGAGCAGCAAAGATGTGCTCCTTTTTCAGCGGGGGAAAGGGCAGCTTTTCCTGCCTCACTGTGGCCCCATGGTGGTTTCAAGCCACTCCAGCAGTGTGCGTCATATAAATACTGTGCTGCCAGAGCACCTTGAAGCTGACCAAGTCTGAGCAGCAGCCCAAGTTTTGGGGAACTTCAGGGCAGCTTCCAGATGTTCAGTCTATGAACGCCACACTCTGAAGCCGCCCAGACAGTGACTTGAAAGGGCTGCCTGTTCAGCCCCTCAGTCAGGATTAGGTTGGCAACTGTCAGCCAGAAGACTTTTTGCTTCAAATTTCCCTACACTGTGGAATGACCTGCTGGAAGAGATTGAACAGCTGAATATACTATTTGAATTTAAAACAACATTAAAGGCCAGTCTCTTACAGCAGCCTTATCCAAATGGTTTTTAAACTGTGAATTTTAAATGAGGATTGTTTTAATATGCGTACATCTTATTTGTCCTCTTACACTGATGTGTGTTTTAACTGATGTGTTCTTAACTGATGTCATGTATTTGTTATTTGTTGCTGGGGAGAGCTGGGTAAGAAATAAATGTTGTTGTTGTTGTTGTTACTGAAACAGTTGGGGGGCTTTAAAGATAACAGGTTGCTCTGGGTGCTGACTTTGATGAATAAAACAATTGTCCAGTTTCAGAGTCAGCATTAACTTTTGCCAGTATACCTACAATAAGGGGGGGGGGAATTACTGCTTGCTTATTCTGTCCATAGTATTCCTAACATTTACCTGGCAGAGTATTGCTAGAAGCAGCACTCAAGATATCATGGATCATTAATCTAATCCAACAGGGCTCACTCTCTGTCCACTATTATGTCAGTGTAATGTGGTAGTTAGATTGTCATATCAGGACTTGGGAGATCCAGGTTCTAGTGTTTACTAAAGCCATGAAACTTACTGGGTCACTTTGAGCCAGACACGTTCCCTCAGCCTCACCTTGTCATAAGGTCCTTGTGAGAAAAAAGTGTGGCGGAAGAGAGCTGTGTATGATGCCTTCACTTAACTGGAGGAAAGGTAGGACATAAAAAAAACTAACAATAAAAGTGTGCTTAGAAGAGCTTACGGTTGGGCAATTTTGTCTGAACATGGAGAGTAGAAGGGAAGGATAAGGCATATCAACATTGGAGTAGACCACTGTCGTCCACATTCGAGTCTTTTCCATTCCAAGGAATGATTCCAGCTTATTTCTTGGAAACAGTACATAAAACAGCCCTAGACTTTCTACCAATCCATTTCAATTACACATGTTCCCATCTCAGGATATTGTGGCTTTGAAAAGTCATTCTCCACCCTGTTCTATTTTAGACAGAACTATTTTAAAACAAGGCTTTTTCATCTGCTCCCTCTTTAAGTGGTTATTTTGTCTTTCTCTCTGGATCTTTCAAGTTTAATAAACAGCAACAAATAACAAGCTCAGGATGAAGTCATTAGGGACTTGTTTGGCAAGCCGGTGTGGACTGACATGCAACAGGTTTATTGTCTGATGGGTTGTACTGTTGGAACACGGAAGAAAGCAGATGTGGGGGAATATCAGGCTAGATCAAGTTCTAAAGTCTCCCACATTCAAAAAAAAGTATGTTTTTGCAGAGCCTCAAAGGCAGATCTCATGCATGACCAGCTCCATTACTGTGCAGAATGAGGCAGTTGCCTCCGGTGGTAGAAGCTAGTCAGAAGTAAGGCAGTGTCAGGAGCTCTACTCTTGTCACTTCTGTTAAGTTCAATAAATTAGCTTGCCCTGCATCTCCAACCCCAACCCATCAAGCTAGATTATGCCTCCTAGGTATGGTATAACATATGGTCCTCTCTTAGTAGTGAAGATTAGATGATGTGGGCAGATGGATTGCACCTTTGAAGATGGAGACTCCTCTTGTTCTTTGCCTCAGGTAGCTGAATCTCTCCAGCCATTCTACTCTGGCAAAAATTAGACAAAAGACTGTCTTGCACAGCATACTACAGTTGGCCCTCCTTATCTACAGATTTTTTATCCACAGATTCAAGCACCCACAGACTGAAAATATTCAAAAAAAATACATTCCAAATAGCAAACCTTGATTTTTGCCATTTTATACAAGGGACACCATTTTGCTATGCCATTGTATTTAATGGGACTTGAGCATCCACGAATTTTGTTATCCACGGAGGGTCCTGGAACCAAACTCCAGCAGATAACAAGGGCTCACTGTACTATTGGCTGGTGTTAACAGTATTCCTGATAGGTCAGAAATGTGCTTCAAAGGAACAATCATGCCAAAGAACTGTAACAATCAAGAAACCACAATTTGGCATTCACGTGTTACAAGTAAAGTTGCTACCTGTAAGTAGTTACTTTGGGTGTAAGGAGGGTTTACAAAGGTAAATTTTAGAAGCAATGTAATGAGAACAAAGTTACGTTATTGGTGTGACAAGTCAGAGTTTCTTGTTATTTTCAGAAATTGCTTTTAAAGGCATTTTAGGAGGCATTTTGATAGGAACTTTTCAAATTTTACACCATGATCTTGTTAATCCAAAATCTCCCCTCTTAAAAGTTTAATGGAAAAGTAGTAAGTAATGCAATTAAGTAATAATAACACATTATTTCCCCCTTCCCCAATCACTGTAATGTGTAACAAGAACATCTTGCTTTTAAAACCCTGTAATTTTTTTAAAAGAAATTAGTTTTGAAAATTAACTTTCCAGGATTTGAAAGAAATGCTGTCAATAAAAAGGTATTTCCAAAAGTTGATATCAGGATTTCTTCTAACAGAGAGACTTTATTCTTCACCCTACCACCACAGAGAGGAAAGAGGAGTGTTCTTTTCGGAAAGTGGCAGTTTAAGTGCTATACATAAACTAACCCAAACTGTGTAACATGAGGGTATTATGGCATGTACATAAGTCCAAACTGACTAGCAAAAGCAATAAGCCATTCCATAACACAGAGCACCTGGATTCCTACAAGATATGTATATCAGATTTATAACCTTGTCTCTTCTGATTATTTGAATCCATTTCAAACGGGCTTCAGGACAGGACATGGAGTTGAGACTGCCATGGTCGCTCTGGCCGACGACCTTCGCTTGAGCATTGACAGGGGTAGTGTGACCCTGCTCGTGCTCTTGGATCTCTCAGCGGCCTTTGACACGGTAGATCATTCCATCCTTTTGGGTCGACTGAGAGAGTTGGGGATCGGAGTCACTGCGCTCCGGTGGTTCCGGTCCTTTCTCTCCGGGAGATCCCAAAGGGTGAGGCTCGGGGACAGTTGCTCTTCTAAGATAGAGCTTAATTGTGGCGTCCCTCAAGGTGCCATCCTGTCCCCGATGCTGTTTAACATCTACATGAAGCCGCTGGGTGAGATCATTCGGAGGCATGGAGCTCAGTGTCTTCAGTACGCTGACGACACTCAGATTTACCTCTCCATGACAAGATCGTCGGCTCAGACTTCAGATGGCGTCTCTCCTCTCAATGACTGTCTTACGGCAGTAATGGATTGGATGAGGGAAAACAGGTTGAAGCTCAATCAGGACAAAACGGAGGTACTAACTGTCACAGGACCGAAGCCAGGATTGGGAATACACCTCCCGGTCCTAGATGGGGTCACACTCTCCTCGAAGGACCCTGTTCGCAGTCTGGGGGTACTCCTTGATTCGTCGCTTCACATGACTAGTCAAGTGAATGCGGTGGTCAGGAGTGCCTGTTATCAGCTTCGGCTGATCCGCCAGCTGCGCCCTTTCCTGGAGCCAAAGGACCTGGAGTCAGCGGTACATGCTTTGGTAACCTCACGATTGGACTTCTGTAATGCGCTCTACATGGGGCTACCCTTGTGCCTAACTCGGAAACTTCAATTAGTTCAGAATATGGCAGCCAGGCTTGTCACGGGAACATTAAGGAGCGAGCACATAACACCAGTGCTCAAATCTCTCCACTGGCTGCCGATTAGTTTCCAAGCGCAGTACAAGGTGTTGGTTTTAACCTTTAAAGCCCTACATGGCTTGGGTCCATCTTATCTGAGGGACTGCCTCCTCCCATACGAACCCCTCCGCACACTCCGGTCTTCTGGGAGGAACTTATTGCAGCCTATGAAGACTAGACTGACGCAGACCTCTGGAATGGCCTGCCAGACGAGATGTGTCTTATTACATCTTCTGATTGCTTTAAAAAAGCCTTGAAGACGCATCTCTTCCGGCAGGCCTTCCCAGAAAGTTCTTAACCTCCTGGCTCTGTTTGGGTTAAGCTCTCCCATTAGCATTTTAACATCTTGACCCTGATCTCCATGCAATGGGTTGCCGTTTTAAATTGAAATTTTTATTATGTCATTTTAATTGATGTTAGTTTAATTTAATTTTAAGGGGCGGGTGGTTGGGTATGGGTCATGTATATTTTATCTTGCATTTTTTAATTGATGTAACCCGCTCCGATTGGATACAGAGGAGCGGGCTATAAATAAAACATTATTATTATTATTATTATTATTATTATTATTATTATTATTGCTTGTCCTTAACCCTGCTTACATTATTCAGAATTGTCTTGGTTTCCCACATTAGGCAACCAGGTATTTCCTTCAAGGTTATTCACTGAGTTTTACATGTATGTGGGTGGCATTTTGATTTTCCGCAATGGCAAGACAAAAAGAGAGTTTGCTATATTTATATATATGCTTAAATCCAGCAAGTGGTAAAATGTTTGTAATTTTGCCACATGATGGCCATTTTTCTGTGGCACAGGGGGGACGGAAGGAAATGTTCTCATTTTGAAAGGGGGAAAAAGCAAGACGCAATTAGTTATAAACAGACAAACAGAACTCTTTAAAATATGTTGCCACAAAGGAGAATGGCTGGATGCCAGTGTAATGTGATACACAGCAGCATAAAAATCATGCCTTATTCACTCCCTGGAGAGAACAAAATAGTGAGATATGGTGCTAGGGAAGATATATTCCTCAACAAAGACAAGTCATCCTTTTCTTTAAGATGTAGAGACTCAGGAAATCAGGTCTTTGATGTGTGTTTACTCTTCCATTTTCAAAAGACAGAAAATGAGTTTTTGAAGTATGTTTGTGCTCTGCAAAATTGGTATTGCAGCAGGAGGCCACATTTGTTAACTTTCACAGAAGGCACATGTTGTGAACGTTGTTCACTTTTAAAACTCAGCTTTCCTCAGATTGGCAATGAACAATGTAGACACTTTCTCTTTTGGTCTAAGACTTCTTTAAGATCACTGGATCTATAGCTGATGGGACGGCCCTGTCTCACTACTTCTCAATACAGGATGGCATCTTGTTCAATGCTTAACAAAAGTGTGAGATGGACTGATGAAGCTGTAACTTTTGGGATTCATATTCACAGCCATCAACGACTGAACATAGCCCCAAAAACCTAATTCTTAAGCCAGCACATTGGGGTGCTAGGAAATGATGACTGCAATGCTTTCCCAGTTGCAGGGACATTCATACAAATAGAGATATACATCATTTAACAAAGCAGATGTGTTCCTGGCCTCCATTGCTTCCGTAAGAGAGAATTTGATACCAGTGGCAGAGAAAGGAATAGGAATATGTACTCTGCATCCCAGAAAAGAAGAGCAGTTCAACCTTTGAACCTCAAGAAGATCACTTAAAGAGGTCTTCTAAGGGCATGTTCCCACTATGAAATAGAGTCTACATTTACATTGGTGTGAATGACCCTTATTCCCATTTGGAACCAGTTCCTGTCGCAATGTGATTGATTCCTATAGTAATAAAGTGAACTCAGGCTTGCTAGAGAGGTTAAGAACAATAAAAAGGGCTTTTTTGGATATGTCCGCAGCAAAAGGAAGAAGGAGGAAACGGTAGGGCCACTGCGTGCAGAAGATGGCAAAATGCTAACAGGGGACAGAGAAAAGGCAGAATTACTCAACACCTTCTTTGCTTCAGTCTTCTCAGAAAAGGCAAAGGGTGCTCAACCTAAGGATAATGGAGCAGAAGACAGAATAGAGGAATTTCAGCACAGAATAAGTAAAGAGGTAGTACAGGAATACCTGGTTAACCTAAATGAATATAAATCTCCAGGACCAGATGAACTACATCCTAGAGTATTAAAAGAACTGGCAAATGTAATATCGGAACCACTGGCAATAATCTTTGAGAACTCTTGGAGAACAGGAGAAGTCCCAGCAGACTGGAGGAGGGCAAACGTTGTGCCCATCTTCAAAAAGGGGAAAAAAGAGGATCCCAACAATTATCGTCCAGTTAGTCTGACATCAATTCCAGGAAAGGTTCTAGAGCAGATCATTAAGCAGAGAGTCTGCGAACATTTAGAGGCCAATGCCATAATCACAAAAAGCCAACATGGGTTTCAGAGAAACAAGTCATGCCAAACGAACCTGATCTCTTTTTTTGATAAAATTACCAGCTTGGTAGATGAAGGGAATGATGTGGATATAGTATACCTCGATTTCAGTAAGGCCTTTGACAAGGTTCCCCATGACATTCTTGCAAACAAGCTTGCAAAATGTAGGATAGACAAGTTAACTGTTACATGGATTTGTAATTGGTTGACTGGCCGAACTCAAAGGGTGCTCAACAATGGTTCCTTTTCATCCTGGAGAGAAGTGACCAGTGGGGTCCCACAGGGTTCTGTCCTGGGCCCAGTGCTATTCAACGTCTTTATTAATGATTTGGATGACAGAATTGGGGGCATACTTATCAAATTTGCAGATGACACTAAACTGGGAGGAGTAGCTAATACCCCAGAGGACAGGATCAAAATTCAAAATGACCTGAATAAACTAGATAGCTGGGCCGATGCTAACAAGATGAAATTCAATGCAGAGAAATGTAAGGTTCTGCACTTAGGGCGGAAAAATGAAATGCACAGATATAGGATGGGGGACACCTGGCTGAATGAGACCACATGTGAAAGGGATCTAGGGGTCCAAGTAGACCATAAGCTGAACATGAGTCAACAGTGTGATGCGGCAGCTAAAAAAGCCAATGCAATTTTAGGCTGCATCAATAGAAGTATAGTTTCTAGATCAAGGGAAGTTATAGTGCCACTCTATTCTGCTTTGGTCAGGCCCCACCTGGAATACTGTGTCCAGTTCTGGGCACCACATTTCAAAAAAGATGTGGAGAAACTGGAGCATGTCCAAAGGAGGGCAACTAAGATGGTGAAGGGTCTGGAAACCATGCCCTATGAGGAACGCCTCAGGGAACTGGGGATGTTTAGCCTGGAGAAGAGAAGGTTAAGAGGTGATATGATAGCCCTGTTTAAATATTTGAAGGGATGTCATATTGAGGAGGGAGCAAGCTTGTTTTCTGCTGCTCCAGAGACTAGAACGTGGAACAATGGATGCAAACTGCAGGAAAAGAGATTCCACCTCAACATTAGGAGGAACTTCCTGACAGTAAGGGCTATTCGACAGTGGAACACACTCCCTCAGAGTGTGGTGGAGTCTCCTTCCTTAGGGGTCTTTAAGCAGAGGCTGGATGGCCATCTGTCAGGGATGCTTTGATTTGGAGTTCCTGCATGGCAGGGGGTTGGACTGGATGGCCCTTGTGGTCTCTTCCAACTCTATGATTCTATGATTCTATGATTCTATGATTCTAAAACAAAGCAAAGGCAAAAAACCCAAGTTTTTCCAGACAGCAGTTTGAAAAAGGTTCTTTTGATAAGAACTGATTCTGAAGCGAGTTCAGTAAGTGGAAATGACAGATCAGAATTAATTCATTCTGGAAGAGAGAGACTAATGGCAGAGGGGTGTTTACCATCCCTTCTCAGTTTTTGGCAGATCCACCATTTCCCCTCCTCTCAGTGCTGCCTTTGTACTTGTGCCTGTGCATTTTTAAAGTAAAATTGATAGAATATTCGATGGATTGATCAATCGATTGATCAATCGATTGATCGATCAATCAAATATTCTATCAATTTTACTTTTAAAAAAATCATTGTCCCCCCGCGCCCATCCTCTTGCCTCATTTCCCGGCTTCTCCCTCAGTCCCTGGCTTCCTCCTCCTGTCCCTGACTGGCTCCTTCTCCCTCTGTCCCTGGCTTCCCAGAGCTGATTTGAAGTGACACAACTAGTGGGGACGACAATCATACCCCTCCAAAAAAGTGATTACACTGGGGTAAGAAAAAGATCTGCTTTGATAATTGGGATGAGGGACCTTTTGGAATCGATTTCCAACACGGAGCTAGGACAAATTGGGAATCAGTTTAAACTGCGACATTTCCTTTCACCAACTACCATTTTAATTATGATTTCCATTTTGGTGGCCAAACTGCCTGGTTTAAGAGGTAGGTTGGGGGGGGGGGGTATTAGCAGAAGTAGCTACAGTGATGGACATCCAGCAACAGTCACAGTACACAACTAACAACATTTTAAATCCAAATGCTGGGTTGGATTTAGTCATGGGAAATCCCCATTATAGAAGACGAAGGAAGAACATATTTACCCTGACTCCTCCTTCTCTCTGCAAAATCATACATGTGCTGAAAAGGCACTTTTGAGAATTGAGGGATTACTAAAAACAGTGTGGCAAGTGGGGTGGGGTGGAGCTGAAAGAAGAAGGAGAAAGTCCAAGAAAAACTGTGTCCCCCTCCTGCCTCCAGAGGAAGTCTTGGTTGGATCTAAGTCACGTCAGCAAACTGAAGACATCCAGCTCCTTGTGCTCTATTATACTTTCCTAAAGAGTGAGGGAAAAGGCTTCATTGGAATAGATGCATAGTATAAAAGCATTTTTATACATGATAAACTTAAAAACTCTGGAAATGAGGATTCGAATCCCTTGTCCAGGCAAACCCACTGGGTGACCTTGGGTAAGTTATGTGGTCTCAAACTCAGGCAGAGGCAAAGGCAAACCTCTGAACAAATCTTGCCAAGAATCCTTATTATAGGTTCACCTTAGGGTTGCCACAAATCAGAAATAACTTGAAGGCACACAACAACAACAACAACAACAACAACAACAGACTATGTTTGGATTCAAATTGTTCCTGCGGCTCTCACTGGCTTTGATATCTTTGGCTAAGTCATATAAACCTGTTTGGCTGGTGTCACCTCATTTCCAAAAAAACTAATGGCATCATATTAAGGATGGAGTCATTGAATGTAATTAGCTGGCTTGGTATACAAATCAGTCAGTTCATCAGGCTTGTCTGTATGACAAATTAAACACTGTTCCCTACAGAATGTTTCCTCTTGCTTGGAATCAGGAGGGGAAACAGTACATGCATCATTTGTCTTGAACAGACCCTCCTGTAGATATGCATGGCACGTTCACAAGAATATCCACAAATTTTCCAATCAGAAATGGAAAAAAACTTGTCTCAGTAAAATGCTACACAATTTGTTGACCCTACATAATAGTAAAAGACCAATTATTTTTCCTTCTCTTGCAGTATCAGCAGCAGCAATAGCAAAACCAAGTGTAGCATTTTTAAAAAAATCATTACATTTTTCACAAACCACATTGCATTTTGTGGAAAAGGTGTATTTTGTGCAACAAAAAAATCTGTATAAATTTTTCACAAAATATAATAAAATGTACAAAATGATGATGAACTCAAAAAAAGAAATTAGCAAAGACCTAGATGACTAGGATAAACAAAAACATTTTTAATGTTAACATCAATGTTTAATGTTTTAATGTTAACCTCTTGATTAAAGTTTGCATGGGATAATATTCTTCTAGGGCAAAAGACTCACTTAAGGATGACTTCTGTTGCCATGCTGTGTTTCTATTATGTTGCCTTTAAAATTGAGCTAGAACTGCAGGGGAAGGTGAGACATAATAGTAATACCAGGACACACAATGGGCAGGAAAGGCCACAGCCTTATTGAATACAGCTGACAAGTAGGGTTGGCCCAAATGCATGGATGTGGATCATAACCAACCCACCTGTGGTTTGATGAACCCAATGGCTTGGTCATGGCCAGGCTTCAGGATGACAAAAGGGGTAATCAACTGACCGCCTGTTTATATCTTTGCCCCTTTGTAAATGGGGGATGCTGTTCAGGAGTTGCTCCCACAATGGCAAAACCTCACCACTCCCAGCAAACAAACAAACAAACAAACAGCTTCATTTATATACCGCTTCATACCCTTAAGGAGTGTCTAAGCGGTTTACAATTGTAAGCTATTTGCCCCCCAACAATCTGGGTACTCATTTTAGTGACCTCGGAAGGATGCAAGCCTGAGTCGAGCTTCAGCCCTTTGCTGGTCTTGAACTCGCCACCTTATGGTTTTGAGTGAGTGGCTGCAGTACAGGCATTTAACCACTGCATCCCCTTGGGGCTCCCAATACTGTGCTCCGCAATACAGGAAACCATACCCACGAGGTCCACGGCCCATGTTACCACCACAAAAGACCAGCCCCTCCCCTGAGGGGGGAGACTGCCTTCCACTAACCCCTTTGAAAGCTGTACCCATTCCCAATCTGCCCTGCAGTCCTCATGGCTTCTTCGAGCAAGGGGCCAAGCCTGGACGGACATAACCAGAGAATGCTCCAGACTCCCACCTGCCTATCTTCTTAATAGAATCCACAGGCATACCACATCCCACCACAATAGTAGTGGCCCCAATCCAGAATGAATGTACAACAAAGTCCTCTGCTGGCAGTTGGGACCATTGCAAGATCATACGGAGCACCGACAAAAATTGGAACTGGGTGAGCAGAGTCCCATCATCATGAGCAAACAAAGGGCAAGTAGAATGCTGATGGTATGGCAGGTATCTTCATAAAGTCTGGACAGGGCATCGGTGGCAGCCATGGAGCTTCCTCCTCACAATGGTGGACCACTTTCCCAACTGGTCACACTTGGATATGCAAAGAACTAAAAACACAATGTTTCCCACCACAGAGACATCCTCCCTCTGAACGCTTGGGCCCATCCGACCTGGAGGAAGGAACCAGCTAGCCCACCTGCAGCACCCCAAAAAAGGCAGTGACAAAGGCTCGTCTGAAAAGGTGTGCCTCAGCTTTGGAGTGGCAAGCCTGATCTAGCTGCAGGGAGAGGCTGCAAAGCAGTTTGAAACAAATGGGCTTCCTCCCATCATCCTCCCTAATGGATGTCCTCCTCCATCCCTCCAGGACCCTCCTGACTAAGAAGGAAGCACAAGGATTCTGGAACCCTCCCATCCAAGGTGACTGACATGGTGTGGAGAACAATACCGGACTCTTTCAACCATACAAGGAATTGAAGGATAGTGTAGCACCTGACTAGTCAGTGTGCCCTGATGTCCGACGCCTCCCAAAAGGTGAAAAGCTTGGAAACCACCCTCCTGTACACCCTGAGGGAGATCAGGGCCAGAGAAAACAGTACACCTTAAATCACAGTAAGTTTCCAACCTCCCACAGTTCCTCTGGGAAAGGCGTGGACATGGGGTTTGCTTTGTACGCCAACTGCTGGAACCTGGCCTCCAACCCCTTCTCATCTGGCTCATGATTTCTTGGCCTTCTTTTTGCTACTACGCTTCCTCCTGAGCTTCTTCTTCTTGGCAGTAGAGGAAGCGCTAACCAATTCAGGGCTAGGTGAACTGCTGATGGTATGCTGTTGCTACTGATGGTTCTAGATGAGCTGCTGCTTCTGCTGCTAGGAGAAGATGTGACATGCCCCTTGTCCCGCTCTGTTTTTGGCCTCTCTCTTGCCTCACTGGAGTTGTTGCTGTAGGTGTCCTGGGGGGTGGAAAGTATCGCTCTTCCAGTGCTGTTGGACTGAAATTCCCATCAGCTCTAATGAGACAGGAGCTACTTTCCAGAAACATTGAGAGGCAGAGGTCTTCCAGCTCTAGTCTATGACTTGAATGAAAAACAGATAGAAATGGAAATGGATGCAACTGGAGCAGCCCCATCAAGGCCTAAAGTGGCAGTAAAAGAAAAAATGTTTTGGAAAAGGAGGCTCATCCTCTGATATCTTGACTGAAAGACACCCCTCAACATTTGGAAATTTCAGTGGCATGTGCATGCGTGCACACATGCGCACGCACACACAGAACCTTCAAAAATGTTTTAGAAAGTACTTCCCTGCTTTTGCAGCCAGGTGGGAAGAACTTCTGGAACAGCATTAAATGTCCATCCCATCCTTCTACCAATTGTTGCTAAAAGTGTGTAACAACAATAAAATGAAAAACACATGATAAAGTAAGATTAACAAAGTTGAGCCAAAACATCGTCATTATCTTATCTCTCCTTTACCTGCTAATTGTCCCTGGTACAGGAAGAATAGGATTAGCTTCTGAAAGAAGAGAAAGGCTGCCAACAGATTTTATTTTCCCCTGTTATTGCCTCTTCACCCTGTCTCTGAAGTATAGGGGAAATAAACAGACAGAATCTTGCTTACATGTGCCACATCTTGGCAAATTCTCTAATGTCTTGTCTGAAGAAGTACACTGGCTGGTCTGTCATGAATTTTTCAGCTACATCTGCACTGAAAACCAATTATTATCAAAGCAGCTGCAGCATATCATCAGCTGCACACTTGAGGTCCAATATCAATCTGCAGAAGCTACAAAGTGATAATCAGTTCCAAGTATTATTCATGCAAATAAAATGGATGGAGGGCAGCCGCATCCACAAATGCACCTGCCTGTGTAGTCCCTTTATACGTTTACACAGTATAGCAGTGTGCAATTTAGCCCATAATACTCTGCACGTTTGGTCTTGCAATATTTAAGTAAGAAAATTAAATATTCATCACAACCTGTTCCTTTGAAACTGATGGCTGTGCCCTGCAGCTCTTGGAAAATATATAAATAAAATAAATTTTTTTTTAATAAAAAAATGTATGCTATAGTGCCATGCTATCTATCAGTGAATGCCAAAATATCTTTCAACTCAACACTGAACAGAATAAGCTATTTCTATTTTAAATATTTAAGGAGACATCCAGTGTGATCATCAGGCAGGAGCGAAGGAGGACTGATCATTTATAAACTTTAGTGGGAGGAACAGAAGTTGCCGGTGAGCTGGAGAATAGCTGAAAGAAGAAAAGCTTTTAAAATGCTAAATCAGATGTATACAATCACTTTGTGGGTTGAAAGGACAGATCTAAACTACTACTAGTAGGGGCTTGCTGAACTAGGTCATGAATATTACAGCAACTCCAAGGCAAATAGTGGCAATGGTGAGAACCAAGAAAGAAATAGCTAGTGACAGAGGTCTGAACATCAAGCTGATTTTTCTAAAGGATGGATTTCTTCCACTCTTTGGTGGAAATTTCCCTTCAACCCAAACCAGATCCAGATAAGATATCTTCAAGTCTAGCTCTCTGAAACCCAATGCATATTTAATATTTTTAGATGCTATTTCTTCTTACATAAGCAGGAAACTGAGCTCATGTATTACTGATTCGGCCTCACTGTCTCTTGTTCACAAGCAACAATGGGCATTCTAAGATCTAATATATCTGAAGCTGTACAATAAGTACAATATGGACTTTACAGAAAGCAAGAGAATGTGTGTAAACAACTTTTTTAAAAATGTACTTTAAGCGCTCCTCGAAAGGAAGTAATGGAACTCATACGGAGTTAGTGCACATCTCTAGAACTACAGGCCAAGGTTCACCTGTTACCTGTACAAGAATATAGTGGGAGGTAACATGATGAAACATTTCCCTATGCTGAAAACTTCCAATTTCATCATTTTATTATGAACCTACAAACCATTTTATCAAGCATAATTTCCTCTTTAAAACAATGAGGCTATCATACATTTTCTTGATGGTCATTGCACAAAAGCAAACCAATTTTGCTCACAGGAGAGCTACAGAGGAGGGGAAATTTGGTTTATTTAGCACAGCCTAGAATCTCTTCTCTGAGGCATAGCCTCCTGGAATCTAAATTCCTATAAGACACCATAGAAAAAGTTCTCAGGCATATATATATATATATATATATATATATATAGTAACAGCACAATTTCCTCCCACTATCTGTTCATTTAGACACCAGTTTGGAAAATAGTTTTGAAGGGACTATTGCCACAAACAAGCAAAAACCAATCCTGTGCCTATACTGAAAGTTGCATAACCACAAAGGAGTTTTATTACAGGATTTTTCTCAACATCTGTCAGTGAATCAACTTGATTACTTCCTTCTCTAAATATTCACATGGGACTCAAAGATCTGAGATGATGGTATTATTATTATTATTATTATTATTATGGCAGGAAACAGCAACAGATTAATATACAACATACAACATCAGTTAAAAACACACAACGTCAGTTTAAAGGAGCAAAATCTTCTCGTGATATATGTTATAATAAGTATTTTCAAATCACTTTTCATTTGCAATTGAAAACATTTTATATTAATGATTCAAAGTTATTTCTATACATTATCCATCATCAGGACATTCACAGTTAGAACAAACTGGATTCTGCTTTTACCCAGTACAAGGCACTTTCAGACTTGTACATCTGCCTTCAAGCAGCCTGTTCACCAAAGTTGATTCTATGCATTTAACAGGGTTTTCTTAGGCAAAAAGTTTTCAGAGGTTATTTTTCCAGTTCCTTTTGGCCCACAGCACCTGGTATTTGTTGGTGGTCTCCCATCAAACTACTAACTGCTTAGCTTCTGAGGTCAGACAGAATCTGATGTCTTTAGGGTATTTATACCCTCTTTCATAGCTTAACATAACTTAAAATGTCGTAATGGTAACCATAATTTAAAATAACATACATTTATCTTTATTGTTCTACCAGGCGGTCTTTATTCAGTTAATTTAGGATACACTAGATGTGATGTATCTAAACTAAAGACAACTAAAATTTAATAGTTTACTAGCAGGAAGGAGCTTTATTGGCTCATGTGGAAACAAGCAAGTGAGGTCTGCTGTTCAAATTTTTATTTTATTTTATCAAAAAGAAACAAAATGGAAGGGTTGCAGTGCACTTCAGTTTTCCAACTGAGACAAAGCCTGCCAAAAATCACTTCAGGACCCTCCCGAGCAGGATGCACTCCTGGGCTTGCATCAAAGCCACCTGCCTATGGAAGTGGCAACACGTTGGCATACTCTTAATGTGCTCACAGGATGCCACTTACTCAGCTAGCCGAACAAAATCAGATTAACTGGCGTGTACGCACTGAAATAGGTTTCCAGCTATTCCTAAAAATGAAAAGAGGTACAAAACAAATACATGACAAAAGTAAAAGCTTATGGGCACTGCCACCAGAATGTTTGTTTTTGAAAGCAAAGTGACAACTCTCAAACTAATCTGACCTTGACACTTGAAATTTCAGTCATATGCTTAGTTTTCTAAACCACAGTAAATGAGACAAAGCAGCTATGACTGGATATGAAACTTAACTTGCACACACAAACACACACCCTTTCAATGCCTGATAAATGCATTAGGGCAAATATTTAACATGGTCACATGTGCTGCTCAGATTCACTGTACGCTCCCACATGATCTACTGTATACACTTGTTTCTGGTTTCTCATTAGAAACAGAAGTGCTGTTGTTAACTGGCATCAGGCTGGCTTTGACTTATGAGTCCAAAACACACTGCAGGAATAATCCAGTTTGAGTCTGCTTCAACTGCCCTGGTTCAATACTCAGAATACTAGGAACTTTTTTGAGACATTTAGCCTTCTCTGTGAGCTCTGGTACCACAACGAACTACAAATCCCAGGATTCTCTAGCACTGAGCCAGGGCAGTTGAAGTGATTTCAAACAGGATTATTTCAGCAGTGTGTTTTGGACCGGTGGAGACCCTATGAAAGAGAGAGAGACCTCCAAGACACCCTGTTGTTAACAACCTTGCTCAGGTGTTGCAAACTCATGGCCATGAGCTCCTTTATTGAGTCAATCCACATGTATTCTTGTTTTCCTTTTTTCCTACTGCCATAGCCTTGTCATCTTTTCCAGTGAGTCATGTTGTTTCATAACATGCCCAATGTACAATTGCTTCACTTCAGTCATTTTCACTTCTAGTGAGATTCAGGCTTGATTTACTATTGGGCCCATTTAATTGTCTTCTTGGTGGTCCACAGTATCCATACAATTCTCCCCCAGCACCGTATTTCAAATGAGTTAATTTTCTTTCTGTCAGCTTCCACTCAGAAGTGTTAGCCCACACTTTTTAACGGGACTACATGTTTAACACACCAGTTGCTTACGGCCTCTACTCTGAAAAAGGATACGGTTTGCATTGCACATATTCTTGGTACGTTGTTGTGTGCTTTCAAGTCACGTCTGATGTTCTAAAGTTGACCATATCATGGGGTTTTCTCAGCAAGATTTGTTCAGAAGGGGTTTGCCCTTGCCTTGCCCTGAGGCTGAGAGCATGTGAGTTGCCCAAGGTCGCAAGTGGGCTTCACTGCTAAGCTGGGAATCGAACCCATGTGTCCAGAGTCATGCTGCCATTTAATCCAAGGTTAGTGGAGTCTATGAATTTTGAAAAAATTAACTGTGCTGGGCCTCTTTCTATCAGTGGAGGCAAGTCCAGGCCATGTTAAGCAGAATTTTTTGTTTTACTTTCTTCTGATGTTTTTGTTTCTTTTTAAAAAAACGTGTTTCTAAATGTTATTCTGACTATCTACCAGAAGCAAGGTGGTCGGTTGGGTTTGATTTTTTTTTTTAATTTTAAAAAAATCAAGGTTTGACTTTTGTATTGCAGAGGGCAGATGGAGAGAGAGTATGTCTACATCCTTTGTTGGACAGTAGCTAAACAGAGCTTAGCATCCATTTCCACAGCTCTGGAATTCCTTGTATCGGGTGACTCTCCCGCTTACTGAAGCATTACTCTGAACCCTAACTATCACATAATTGAAAAGGTTGGCAGCATTAAATGAAATTATCCAATGCTGAACTTTTCAAAAGCTTCAGAGCAATGTTGGTGTCATTTCTGCAATGTCAGAACATTTTAAATTTTGCATACTTTGTGTTGGAGGAACGGAACACAGGATACATTTTAACAGAGTAAAACAGAATTTAATAGAGTACAATATGGGGGGGGGGGGAGTGCATACATTACCCTGTAAGAGCATTTTACAAAGCTGTAGCATGACTCATTGACATTTATTTTTCATTAAGGTACAGTGATCCCTATGGATGTGCTCTGCATGTAAGAGTCAGTCTTGGTTAAGCACATCCTAATTAAGGGATGTTCCAGTTAAGGCAATCATGTGACACTTAGGTCATGGACATAATTCTCAATTACTGCAGATTATCACACATTTTTGCTTTGAAAGTGAAGGGACAACCAGTGGGCTAGCTCCTCTTTATGAGACCAGGGGGTGGGGAGGTGCTTTCTAAAAAGATCTTTTTCTCTTTTGTTATGTTGGCACATAAAAGCTGGTGGTACTAGGGAATAGATCCCTTGTTGCATTGCCTCCCAGGAAGTTCATTTCACCTCCACCTCTTCCCATTCTCAGCATCACCGTTGGCTGAGATGTGCTTGGAATTTCATCTCTCTCTCCCTCTCGGGTATTTTGTGGGACCAGAGCAGGCTTAGCATTTAGGATTTAACATTTAGATTTCTATACCACTTCATAGTGAACTCAGCACTTCGTAAGTGGTTTACAATGTGTGAGCCAATTGCTCCCAACAAGCTGGGGACTCATGTTATCGACTTATGAAAGGATGGAAGGCTAGGTCAACCTGAAGCTCTCTGGGATCCAACTCACAACATTGTAGTTTTTTGTAGGGCTTTCAGACTATGTGGCCATGTTCTAGAACAGTTCCTTTCTGACGTTTCTGACGGAACTCTTCTAGAATATGGCCACGTAGCCTGAAAGCCCTACAAAAAAACTATGGATGCCGGCCATGAAACCCTTCGACTCCTCACAACATTGTGGCTGAGTACCAGCATTTAACCACTGCACCAGCAGGGCTCCATTTTGGATCTATCTGCAGGAAACAAACCACAGATTTACCTGGAAAAGAATACAGTAGAACAGAAAGCTGTTCAGTTGCGTGCCCTGGTCAGTTCCCAGCAAATCAATACAAATTGAATCAATATTAAGGGCTTGACAATGAAGAATGACTATGAAGGTACCTATAAACCAGCTGACTCCTGGTCTGGCTGCTGATCATGCATGTGCATAATCTCATTTGCTCCTTTAAGACGAAGAGCCACCTCTGTGGAAAAGAAAGGCTCTTTGATTTATAATACAGCTGGACATGAATTTCAACAGGGAGAAAGGTAAAGTACTGCACTTAGACAGAAAAAAAATGAAATTTAGATATAGGATGGAGGACACATGGCCTAACAAGATTGTATATGAAAGGGATTAAGGAGTCTTAGTAGACAACAAGCTGAATATGAGTCAACAGTGTGGCGGGCAGCTAAAAAGGCCAAGGTAATTCCAGGCTGCATCAACAGAAGTATAGTGTCTAGATCAAGGGAAGTTATAGTGCCACTCTATTCTGCTTTGGTCAGGCCCCACCTGGAATACTGTGTCCAGTTCTGGGCACCACATTTCAAAAAAGATGTGGAGAAACTGGAGCATGTCCAAAGGAGGGCAACTAAGATGGTGAAGGGTCTGGAAACCATGCCCTATGAGGAACGCCTCAGGGAACTGGGGATGTTAGTAGACAACAAGCTGAATATGAGTCAACAGTGTGGCGGGCAGCTAAAAAGGCCAAGGTAATTCCAGGCTGCATCAACAGAAGTATAGTGTCTAGATCAAGGGAAGTTATAGTGCCATCCTATTCTGCTTTGATCAGGCCTCACCTGGAATACTGTGTCCAGTTCTGGGCACCACAATTCAAAAAGGATGTTGAGAAGCTGGAGTGTGTCCAGAGGAGGGCAACCAAAATGGTGAAGGGTCTAGAAGCCATGCCCCATGAGGAGCGATTTAAGGAGCTGGGTATGTTTAGCCTGGAGAAGAGAAGGTTAAAAGGTGATATGATAGATCTGTTTAAGTATTTGAAGGGATGTCATATTGAAGATAGAGCAAGGTTGTTTTCTGCAGCTCCAGAGACTAGGACCTGGAGCAATGGATGCAAGCTACAGGAAAAGAGATTCCAGCTCAATGTTAGGAAGAACTTCTTAACAGTAAGAGTGGTTTGACAATGGAACATACTCCCTCGGAGAGTGGTGTAGGCGTTTTCTTTGGAAGTTTGTAAAGAGAGACTGGATGGCCGTCTGCTGTTGGTGCATTGATTGTGAGGTCCTGCATGGCAGTGGGTTGGACCTGATGGCCCTTATGGGATCTTCCAACTCTATGATTCTATGGTCTATAATTCTACATACACAGGCACATTATTTGCAGGGATGGGATTTGGGGACAAATTCATGGAGCAAACTTGGGAATTCTTAACTTTGGCAACATCACAGAAGAGGATTCTTCTCCTTTATGACTGAGTAAACTATTCTATTACAATTCTATTACAATTCTGCTAGAATTCTATTGCAGCAACAACTGCCCTCATCGGAGGGAGGGAAGGGGCTATGCAAAACAACAGATCCAGTCTGACCTGGTCACAGCTTTATGAACTCACTGAAATCACTTATACAGCCTTTGTGTCCAAGCGGAAAGCAATATTAACTCAGCTACTATTTCCTCTATTTGTCCATCTCTGGTGAAGGCAAATATGTACACTTGTTTCCAAGACAACAGGGGATGACTGCAGGTTGCAGGAGCAGAGACACGGATAGAAGAAGCGCTCCGGCAGAGTTCCTGTTTTTAAGTCTAGGATGCTGGTTAAAGCCCACATGTAATGGTGTTCAGCAAGTCAGAACACAACTGCATGTTTCATCCATCATGTCTCAAGTAGCCACACATGTCAGTCTCTGATTACTGAGCTCTTTGGAGATAGGCAAAGAAAGTTGGAAGATACTGTAGACTAAATCATTACTTCATCCATCCTTCATTTTCTTATCTGCATTCTTTATCTCTGCTCATCACAACCTCTCAATCATCATGAAGGCACCTAGCTGCAAGAAACAAATAGTGATTCCCAACTTAGTGATACCCACGTGACTGAACTCAGGGAATGCACTTTTGGACATATGGTTACCTTACAATTAAGAATATATTTAGCCCATGCTCATATCTTATTTATTCCCCCCCTTTCTTATTTTCACTTGTTCATTTTCTTTTGCTTTTTCACCATCTCCCTTTCTTTGAATTTATGTTTTTTTTAAAAAAAAAAACTTAAAATGATCCCTTTAAAGTACAGTCAAGGAAGTCTGTTAGTGAAAATCACATCTGTATCTTTTTTTGTATCATTCTTAATAGCTGGCTTCCCTACTCAATCTCGCAATATCGAAGTGATATTTTTGTCTGATACCATAAACACAAAATCCTTGATCTGACTATGAATATAATCCATTGTTAATTTTTTTTTAACTCAAAGGAAGCAGGAAGTGATTTTAGCAATTTTCCCCCACTGTGCGAAAGACTATGAACAGCATGCAGTCATTGAAGCCTGGTTGCAATTTTAGATTTACCCTGTGCAGAATTTGCATGGGACTGTTTTTCATAAAACAGCATTTTCTGCACAGGGAATTCAGAAATATTATTTTTCTGCAGAGAAATGCTGTTTTCTGTGCAAATCAACCATGTGTACAATTGCAGCATTTTCTGCATAGAAATCAGCTTATAGTTTGTTCGTTCTTTTCCTTCCTTCCTTCCTTCCTTCCTTCTTTGGCAAAGAAGGCAAAATACTGTTTCCTGCACACACAAAAAATGCTGTGTAACTTCTAGGTAAAGCAACCATGTGCAAATTTAGCAAATAATAAGTCCTGAATGGTGAAGACTTGTCAATCCATGATTGTTCTTATCATGCTTACTTGATACTCAGAAAATATGTTTTTCCATCATTTTTGGGAATATTTTAAATATTCTTTCCATTCCTAAATCTGGTAAGGAAAACACTGTTACAGTATATACAATTCCATACTGAACACCCTCAGGCCATACAAAGCATAATAATTTCCTTTTGGGGCTGGCAAAGGCAAAAAGGTTCTCAGTTCTCCACCAACTAACAAACCTGCCTCTTTTCCAAGAGCTCCAAAGCATTTGCAGCATATTAGCATTAACTGTGGGCTATACTTTGCATTTCTTCCCTGAAGGGGCTATTCCCACCAGCACAACTGTATCCAGATGAAGCACAGAATGTGCCCTTTTAAAACCAATGAAATCACACAAGAAAATGTTAAATGCCTGTGTTTTTCCTGTTTTGTATTTCTGTGAAAATGTTTGTGTGGGTGGGTAATGAGCCTTAATATAATCCCTCCATTTAACATTTGAAATGCTGCCTATTCAAGAAGTAATACCAGGCTGTGAGAACAGAACTGCTGGAAAACATCAAGTGCTTCTATCTGATCAGCCTTTTAAAAAATCAGTATTGCTGTCCGTGCGCCAATCGACACTGAGGCCTAGTTCTCAGTGATGTGGTCATCATTACCTGAACAGTAACATTTCAAGTTGGAGTTGAAGGGGTGGGAGAGAGAAGAAATCTCCTGCATATAATGACTTAGTATGAGCCATCATGGTGTAACGGTTTGAGCACCGGACAAGGACTCTGGTTCAATCCTCAGCTTGGCTATGTAACCCATTGGGTGACCTTGGGCAAGTCACATGCTCTCAGCCTTAGAAGAAGGAACTAGCGAACCTTCTCTGAATAAAGCTTGTCAAAGAAAAACCTGTGATAGGGTTGCCTTAGGGTCACCATAAATCAGAAAAGAGGCAAAGGCGCACAGCAGCAACATGCCAGGAGAATGGCTAAGTTAGAAGTAGACGTTCTAACATCTAGTATTGCGTTTGTCTCTTTGTGTGTGATCAAGTCACCTGTCAACTTACGATCCATGATTTCCATGGGATTTTCTTAGGTAAGGAACACTCGATGGTCGTACCAAGAGGGAATTTGGCATGGAAGAAGTGTGTGCATGTGTGTCTGTGTGTTTGTGTATAATGTGTTCCACCCTCTATTTAAAAAAAAAACAAAAACAAATTGTCCTTTTTAAAATAATGGAAATTTTGGGTAATGCTAAAAAGGAAACCTGTCTCACTACTTGTCTTAAGGTATGGTTTTATTCATTTGCCTTAATGGATTATTTTTTAATGCAAGGAATCTTTTCCGCATTAAAGACTGATGACTACTGAGGTTCAAAAGCCAGCACCAGAATTTGGAGGGTGCTGCAGCCTTTCTATAGCAGGTTTTGGGGGGTGCCGGGGAAACTGCAGCAGGAAAGGATTATTCGTAATACAGTGTAACACTTGCACAAGCCAGTCCAGACCACTGTTTTGCCTATCCTTGCCTTCCTCTGAGCCTGAAAGTGTGACTTCTCAAGGTCACCCAGTGGGTTTCCATGGCCAAACAGGGGTTCAAACCCTTGTCTCCAGAGTCATAATACAATGCTTAAACCACTGCACCATACTGGCCCTTTTCTGGATGAGCTTGCTCATAAATAAATAAATAGCCTATTTTCCAGTCTTTTACTTTTTAATTACTTATTCATAGCCATTATTTCCCAAACTTGTAGCCATTATTTTCCCATCTTGTCCAAAGCAATTAATTTTTTTAAAATTTTTTTGGAAAGGCCAATAAAGAAATACATAGTTAAGATAACCAAGGACCTTATCACACAAGCCCCTCTGCCGCTTCAATTGCATTCCCTCTAAAATTGTTAACAATTAGAAACTCTGATGCACCGAAAGTAACAGTTTTCTCTTTTTGTAAATAATGTAATGGATATCTTTGTAAACAAATATAATAAATAAATAAATAAATAAATAAAATGTTATGTAATTGAGTTTGCAGGTTTACCTCCTGCACCTTCAGACACAATGCAGGATTAGAGCACAAAAACCCTATCACACACATAGGAAGTAAATATTGCCTTTGGAGCTTCTTCTCCCCCTCCATCTCCTTCCCTCCATTCCTCCAGAAAGCCTATGGTCAAGAAAGCTGTTTGTGAGGGAAGGACAAGAGGGGAGAAGCTTTGGGAAGAAGGCTGAGGAGGGAAGGAGAAGGGAGGGAAGGGGACGGGCGCTCGCTCAACGTTCATCCAAATTAATGAGAATGGGACTCTGGCATTGCTGGAAAGGGGAGACATGTTTGTATGAGTGGGATCAAGTGAGACAGAGGAGCACTTTCTAAAACCATTGCAGCAATAGAGACTTCGGACACAGGCTGGATCTCCCCTGATCAGTACCATTTTCTCATTCATGCCATGCCCCTGACCCATCAAACTCAGCACAAAAGCACTATTAAACTTTTGCACTGGAAATCATTCATGACAGAAGCCTTAAAGGAGGTTATTACTGGATTACTTATTTAAAAGTAAGAAGAACCATTTTTACAATGGTTTCTTATGCTATATTGATGCAGCCAGCACCAACGTCATGCAGGAGGGATGAATCAAATCTGCTGTTATCCGATTATCCTGCTACTTTACTGGCCTCGTAAGATAAGGTCCTGAATCATCAAACCATATATACAAATCCATTAAGTGACTCAATAGGTAAGGGCACCTGAAGCTTCATTCTGTGCATCCCCCAAAACCCATGCACCCCAGTCAAGGTCTGTAGCTGTATGATGACAAAGTTTTCAGAAATCCGCTCACGAACATTTTCTCACCTTTTAGAAATAACCCCAGGGAAACAAAATCACATAAAATAATTTTGAGTGCTGCAAAAATACTGGCAGAATTCCATCCCCTGGCTCAGCTCCACAACAGTGTCTTCAGTCACTGAATAAACAGTTGTTTTGTGAGGTCATTAGCACAATTCCTGCTTTTAGAAATCTGCCTGAGATTCAACCTTAGATGCCAGTTGCATATGCTAACCAGCACCATGGAAACAGACAAGCCAGTGCTGAGTTAAGTACAATCTGCAAACACACCAGAAGAGCAGTGAATCAAGGGCTGAAGACAACAGCTGTCAACAGATTGCCTCCATAAATTTTTACTGTGTCACCCACAGTGTATCTAAACATGCAATATCTAAACTACAGTATCTAAATAGTCTTAATACTTTAATACCAAATGACGGGTCCATTACACTTCACTGACGGGAGAAGGATGGGATAAGCACACTGTGTGGTAATTTTTCCTCTGATCGCGCAAACAGGATGGGAGAGGGGTGGGAGCAATCTGCTTTACTCCCATCCTTATCTTCCTTGCAATAATCTCCATTGTTTGGTTCACCATATTGTACTGGAATAATGGCCGGCAACCTCCAATGGGCTCTTATTCCCTATGTCCCTATCATCTGCTCAACACCGGAATGCAATTTCTAATCAGCTTGGGTTTTTCCAGAGGCCACTTAATGTATCTATCTTCTCTACACCTCTGCCTCATCCACACTATTTCTGTGCTTAATACCTACTAAAAACCATTTTATTGAGCTCACCCTGCCTCTCAAGAGCAGCTTCAGGCATTCAAAAGCAGGACTGACAAAGGAAGCGTTACCTGAATTGCACTTCTTGCAGAACTTCTCAGGTATCATTCAAAAGTGAATATGGGGAAGGGGGCAGGGGTAAGTACCAGCACATCCTCTACTACTGTTGTCTGAAGACATGCCAAGTGGTTCTTAGATAGATCCCTTTGCATTCACAACTGTGTATTCCACTCAAATGTTTATCCACTGGAAGGGAAGCAAGGAGAGAAGGAAGCACAGCATGAACTAGGTTTCTGAGATTACCAAATCTCCCCACAACACCTGGTGATGTTTCCATGAAGAAACAGTTAGCACAGCAGGCATTTTCTGTTCCAAATATGAACAACAGTTGTGACCATGAAAGTACAGTTAATTTGTTTTTAATTGCAGTCTCACTGTTTGTCTGTTATCAAATCTGAAAAAAACCCTTTTATCTACTAGTCTGTGTGTGTGCGTGCGCATGCATACGAGCAGCCTATGCAGCTATAAAATGCACAATTGCAAAATATGCATATATTTCATAGTCAAATCCATTTCAGCCGATACCTTAAGCAACAAGTCTGATTTATCAACTATAGGATTTGTTGTGATACAAATCACACAGTTAGCAAGTTCATCTTTAAAGATATCACATTTTAACAATCCAAAATTTACTCTCCACCTTTGAGGAATTGAATAAGAGAAGGGAGATAATGAATAGCAAATTTATCACAGGAGCTTTTAATTACTGTACTACACTATAGGCATTAGTTTGTATAGAACATAAATTTAAAATGTTAATATAATGTTAATATATTTAAATACTTTGGGGCAATGATACCTTTTCATCCATCCTGGAACAATCTAATTATACCATAAGTTGGCACATGGGTCAATACATAAACCAATCAATACGATTTTTTTAAAAACACACACACACACCAAAAAAAACCAAAAACCAATTTTTTTATTTATTCTTAACATTAGAAAATGTGAGAAGGAGATGAGTGGCTTCCAAATGAAAAACTTAGCTTGGTGTTTACCTAACCATCCGATCCCTTCTTTGAAAGTTATCCATGAGAAAGGTCCATGTCACTAACCCTGCTAACATCATGCAAATCCTTATGCCTGGACCTTGAGCTATCTGGATTATCATCAGTTACTCCATTCAGATGAGTGAACATTCAGATGACTGTCAGAGATGGATGCCTGACACTGAGACAGGGACGAGTATGGAAATACTGGTGTATCTATTGTTCCTGTACCCCTGTAATGCGAACAACACATTGATGGTGAACCAGTTTTCTGCTCAAACAGTAATTTTGCACAAAAATGCAAAATCATTATTATTTATTTTTTATTTATTGTACTCTTCAGAAATGCTCTCAGAGTGCCTTACAAGTTGTCAATTTGACAGTTCCCTGTCCTCAGGCTTACAGTCTAAAAAGACATGACACAAAAGGAGAAGGGAATGGCAGTGGAGAAGGGGATCAAGTCCACAGGTAGTGCTGGCTCTTCTCTTCTTCTGAGGCCATGATGATGACAGTTGGAATAGACCTTAGCAATAGTGTTTACATTTCTTTACCGATTTATAGTGCTAAGCACTCTCTGAGCAGTTTACAATGTGTTAGTCAATTGCCCCCAACAATATGGGTACTCATTTTACCAACCTACAAAATGATGGCAGGCTGAGTCAACCTGCAGCCCTGCAGGATCAAGCTCACTGCGCTACCAGGGAATGGAGAAAGGGCCCTTGTTTTGTTTCTGGAATAGGCATGGTGTTGTGCTAATACTGGCATTCATATCTCCTCTATAATAAAATTACATAAAAAATAAAAACCATGCCTAAAAAGAGGCACTTCAGTTTGTTGTTTCCTTCAAGTCGTTTCCAACTTATGACCACCCTGAGGCAACCTATTACAAGGGTTTAATTGGCAAGATTTCTTCAAAGTAGGTTTGCTTTGACTTCCTTTGCGCTGGTCTATGACCTTAATGAAGATGAAATGAATGGAAATGAATTGATCTGCCTTCCTCTGAGCCTGAAAGAATGTGACTTGCCCAAGGTCACCCAGGCAGTTTCCTTGGCGGAACAGGGATGTTAACCCTCATCTCTCAAACTCCTAGTCCAGTGCTCCAACCACTCTACTACACCGGCAAGCTTTGCCAAGCATTATTTGCTGGAGATGACAGACAAGATCATTTTATTTTTGTGCTTTTACCAAGGACATTTACTCCCTTAGGGGAAACTAAGTCTACATTACATACCTTAAAGTCTGCTTTACTGAGGGACAGGACAAGGCTAATGCAATAACCTGATCTTCACTTTTATTTAACTTCTGAGAGCATTATAGATATTTGAATAACTGGTGTAATCATATTGGTGAATGACTATCCTATAATCAATATGCAACTCCAGCTTTAGTATTAAATCTTTCTTATTATCTGAACTAAATGAATCAGCATGGCACAAGATAAGACTGTTAAGTAGATTAACCTTAGCAACTAACAGTTCTCTATTTGCTTTTGATAATATTAAAGTCCATCTGTTTCCACTAAAAGCAAGAAATTCAACAGTGAATGCTCCAAATAATAAGTGCCAACTGCCTTCACTGTAAAGGAAAAATATGTGGCCAGATAGCCTAAAGCATGAAAACCTACCATAACTTATTGACGTCACTAGATACACAACACGCACTCATCACAAGTGACCCAAACTAAGTGCTTCAAAATACCGTACTTTCCTTTGATAACTGAAAGGAGTTGACACAGATTGCAACAGTTTTCTTTTCGCCAAAAAAATGCAGCACTTCAGCACTCTTGCTTGCTAACTTCCTCCAGGAAATTAAAACTGATTAAAATCAAGGCAACATCAGAATTTTTGGTTTGAAAATCA
Organism: Urosaurus nigricauda; assembly: GCA_034509955.1. Taxonomy (NCBI): domain Eukaryota; kingdom Metazoa; phylum Chordata; class Lepidosauria; order Squamata; family Phrynosomatidae; genus Urosaurus; species Urosaurus nigricauda. Next base: position 220,285,637 of record JAOEGL010000001.1, read on the forward strand.
AAACAGGGGGCAAAAGGCTTAAAACTGTATAAATTTACAGATATGGGCAGTCACAAAATTGTGCTATAGTGGCACCTCCAACTATTAAAAAAAAAAAAAGAGTTGAGAGCCCAGGAATCCTGTCATATCAAAAGAAATAAGGGACAAGAAGCAGGCATAATGTATGATGTACAGATGGAAGGAATATTTGCTGCTACTCATTTGTGGGCCAAAAAAATAAATTAAAATAAAAAATAAAATAAAAATCAGTTTCCCAACAAGACTGTACACACACGTCCCAAAGTATTAAGGGAAACTGGTCTGCACAGAAATACATATGTTTTTTCTGCAGAAGACTTGTTGGGTTTGGTACAAAAAAACTGTTTCTACACAGCCACATGTGAATGTGGGAGTGAAAGATTGCTGTTCTTTATGCAAAACATCGGTAATTTTCAACAACCAATATCTAACATGAAAACAATAATGTACAAAAGAAAAAAAATCTTGCACACACAGAAGAGCTACATGGTTTTGTTGTGCGGGATTGCTATTTTCTGAACAAGGTTTTTATTGTCCAAGCTTTCCACTTTGTGTACAAAACAGCAGTCTTGAGAAAAACACACACAGCTGTCTAGAAACTGTTTTTTTTCTTGTAAACCTCCATAATTATCATGCGCGCACACACACACACCCTAACAACCACCATGTGTACTGTATTTGTGCACAAAATAATTGCCCAAAAACACCTTGGGATGTTTAAATACCACATGAGAACAGCAAAATAATAATAATAATAATAATAATAATAAATAAAAAAATAAAATCATTTTTCTCTTCAGTGGGGAGAAAACTATTGAAATGATTTGTCCTTCTATGCTGTGTCTTTTTTATTTTATTTTTTAAAATTATTAAAACAGATCATACAACAGCAATTGTATCCTTGAAGAAAATAAAAGAGAGAAAAAAATCTTGGTCTTAAAATTAGTCGTTTCCTAAAAAGTGACCGTAAACATGTAGATGCTACAATATGTCCTTCTTTTTTTCAGCTTGGAATGGAGAGAACACCAGCTTATCAGAGGACTTCAGAGGAGAAACAACATCAGAATTAATATTGACAAAGTCAAGTAAGGAAACCAAGTACCATAAAATTAGATTTTTAAAGACTTTATATGTGCTGTTAGTTTTTTCCAAAAGTTCAATATTTCAGATATGTGCACACCACTGATCTAACGACAATCCTTTAAGATTGTTAAAATCTTTTGAAACTGAAACAATTTTTAATCTTGCTGTCAGGAATAGCAATGTACAGTTGGCCCTCCACATTTGTGGCTTTGATTTTTGTGGCTTTGATCATTATTGTTATCTCTAGGAATCTCTAGGTCCTCCAGTGTGACTCTGCCAGAAGTTGACCATGGAGTCATACTGGAGAACTCAGAGATTCCTAAAGGAAAGACTTCTTTAGACATGCATAGGTCCTCCAGCACAATTCTATGGTCAATGTCTGGCAGATGTTGACCACAGAGTTGGACTGGAGGATCTAGAGATTCCCAGAGAGGTGCTCTCATAGGTTTAAAAAAAATGTGTTGTTTTTTTTATTTGTAGTTTTTTGTTTTCATGGGGGCCCTGCATCCCTAACCCCAGCAAACGTGGAGGGCCCATTATAATAAGATCTCCATGTACCAGTTGTTTATGATCTTAGGGAAAGAGAAATAAAAGAGTAATTGCTGATGAGACAGGAACTATCTCGCCTATAATTTTACTGATTTCAGATAATACACCTGACACAAATTTCACCATATCTGCCCATTTTCTACACCATATCTGCCCAGGTATGCTTTGTTGTTTTTTTCCTGAGTGTGGGGACTGCCCCCTTCTTTTTTGTCCATCTGTAGTCATTCTGGAAGTCTTATTGGGTAAGGAGCAACATAAAGGGCTTCTTGTTTAGGAAAAGAAAGACAGCAATCAAATTGCTACTGAAACTATAAATAAAATGAGTCTCTACTCAGGCCTAGCTTCTATCATGTAGCAAAATGAAATGATTAAATATGCTGCATCACTAGTATAGGCTGCAAGCAGGGGATAACACATTTGTGAATGTTCTCATACAATTTTTTAAAAAGTGGGGGGAGCTCTCTGAAAACAGCAGTCTAGCACTGCAACGAATAGTGGAAGGTCATATCTTCATGGCAGAAAAGCAACATTCCTGCCTTTTCATGCACTGATCTGTTTAGAAGGTACACACTCCAGAGCAATTCTCCAAAGTAAAAAGAGACCCAGTTTGCTCTGGATCAAGATTGAAACTCTGGAGAATCCCGAGCATGAAAACTGCGCTTTGATGTGGGCAAGGGGAAGGAGCATTCATGGGCGGGTGAGCCACTGATCTCTTCCCACCTAGAATTTCCAAGTTCCACCACAGAACTTTCACTTCCAAGTTTGCGCGGTTCCTCCAGTGCCATTCCTTTTGCAGATGTGCAAACTGATTACACAACTGCACAATACCATCAGTACAGTGCACTGGCATTCAAAAAACTACCCTATGAGCCAAGGGGAAAAAAGAGAAAGGGGTCTCCTGGGGAGGATGCCGGCACGGCTGGCAGTATCAGTCCATTGTGGGTGCTGGTTGTGCAAACAACTAGTTCTCCCCATGGATCCAGAAGCCCTGATGAGTTTTCCTATCAGTGTGGATGTGGTGAGAACCACCAAGTTTCTATGATGACAGCACCCTGGGCCTTTCCCCCCCCACCACTGCCACCAAATTACTTCTGTGGAGATCTTCTCCACCACTGCCTATCTTTTCTGAGGCTTTGTTAACTCTAGTAGCGTGCCACAATATTTCACAGAGGCCAAGTTGTAATAAAATAATACTGAAGTTTATTAACAAACATCAAAGTAATCAGTAAACTACTTTCAAGGCTTTTGCATTTCTTTCTTCTTAGTTACATTACCACAGTTACAGCGACACAATACTTCAGCCCTCAGGCAATCTGTTAAATACTCTCAGTTTAAATCAACTGGCTTACAACCTAAAGCCTAATCAGTCCCTCTCTTGGACTCTCCATAGACCCTGTCTGGCCTAAAACCTAACCTACACCTGTCCCAATCAGGAACCTAGAGAGCACCCCCTCAGTGGCGTCCCTTTCCCCAGCCAAAACTTCAACTAAAAACAAAAAACCCCAGTCTCCCTCTGCTCAGGCTCTTATATAGCCCTGCCCAGCCAGCTCCTCATTGGCTGGACACTTGGTGTTCTGTGATTGGCTGTTTCTGTTTCCAGGGTTTGCTGTTTCTGGGGTCTCCAGCCAGCTTCTAATTGGCTGGTCACCTGGTGCTCGTTGATTGGCTATCTCTGTTTCCAGGGTTTGCTGTTTCTGGGGTCTTTTCACTACAGTGGATACCAGAGATCAAAATATTTTTTCCACTAATACAATAGGTTGTGATCACTGTGAGTGACCAGCTGTGGGTCTATGGAGTCACAGGAAGAGAAGTGGCATCACTAGAGGGTGCAGGGGGTACAGACCACACCAGGTGACATCCTAAGGTGGGGTGACACCACTGCTCCTCAAACACCTATCTTTTGGCAGAAACAGGCTGTGGAATTCATATGCTTCCCTTTAAAATGCTTCAAGAGATGGTAGGAGTAGGGTGAAGCTCAATGGGAGGAGAAAGGAGAGGCCCCATAACTTTTTTAAAATTAAAATTTCAAAATTCAAAATTTTAAAGAAATTTCAAAAAATTCTTTTTAAATTTAAAAACATCACATTTTAATCAAATATTCACTATATGTGTGTGTGTTTAAATACATTCAAGTTGTGCATATGATATTGTAATTTGAAGGTATAATTTTAATTTTGCTAGTTGTTTATGTCACAACCATTAGTGTTACATTCAGTGGTACATGGGGATTACTGTTCATCAGTAACATTCGTGCAAAAAATGTATTACTAAGGATTCTGTATGGTGTGAAATGAGAGGAGGCCAATGGAGGAGTGACATCATGAGTTACCGCAGTGGATGACACCCACCCTAGTTACACAACTAAGGAAGAAAAATTTGCTGCCTTCACACCTCAGTATGGATAACAGGAGACTGAGCTTGTCCTACAAGGAGAAACTTCAAAAGACTTAGGTATAGGAAATTTGAAGAAAAACCACTTGCAATTAAGACTTCAAGTTGGAGACAAGTTGCTTGTTTTGTGCTTGAAGAGCCATTATGGGGCTTTGGTATGTTGTTCCCTTGCATAATTTAAAAAGTTGTTTACTCACTGAAGTCTAAAATCCTTCTGGCAACTCACCACACAGCAACTAATTTTAGCTTATTGTTTCCCTACGGCTGAGGTGCTGAAGATAATGATGGTCTGCAAAGGATTATGGAAGAGCAGCCTGAAGGAGTATGGAAGAGCAGCCTGACAGAAAACCAGGGTACATAACAGAGAGTAAAGAGATAATTCTCTTTTCTACTTTCACATGGTTGTTTAAGCATATTAGAATAGATGGGAGGGCACCGCAATTTGACTTTCCTGTGCGCACAGTTTTCCAGTATTAATCTGTCTAGTCACATGAGGACTAAAGTCTTTATAGAGACAGCACCGCAGAATTATTTCCCCAAACAGTAGGGTGCTTGAGGAAAGAAAATCAAGGAGAGAAGAGACTGAAAGGGAGAGCTGAGATCGATGCATTGGCAGCTTCATATTGAGCAGCAAAAGAGTTCAAATGAAGTGTCTGCAAGGGCTGGCTGTGGAAACCCTGCATGACAACTTGAAGAAGTGCACAGCAAGACAAGTTACAAGAGCAGCACGAAGGAGGCACACTAGGCAGCTTGTTCTAGCCAGCTTCACCTGCTGAGCGCAATGATTACCATGAACATAAGGAGCATAAAGCTACTTACCAGCAATAGTGTAATAGACCATAGCACATGCTTTGCATGGAAAAGATCTGAGATTAGATCTCTGGCATCTCCAGGTTCGACTGGCAAGTTTCCTGCCTGAAAACCTCGAGAGCTGTTGTCACTCAGGGTTGGGCAATTCAGTGGGGGACAAAAGCCGGTTCCTCCTCAGAACCGTCCATGGCCTGCAACCTCCAGCAAGAGCAAATACTGTACTTCTGTTTTCCTCTACTGTCTCTCTCAAATAAGTGATGTTTACCATATGTGGAGTAGGGGTTGGGGGGACTGGTGTAGGGTTTGAATAGCCACAAAAGTGGGGTTTAGGGGGGCACATGATGCCATAGACAGAATTGTATTAGAGGATGGGACAGCATTCTGACCAAGTGAAGGAGTTTCCTTAGAAGATTATCACACATGGACTCACCATCTGGGAATCGCTGGGGAAACGTTATGGAAGCATGTGTGTGTGTAACCCTGGTGTGCTTACTCAGTGTCATGCAATCGTGAGCTCCCTCTAGCATCACAGAATCATTCAGAGAGAATGTCAGCAGGAGGGTATGCAGCCCATTTGCTATTAATGCAAAGTTTCCGTTAATAGCAAATCACTTCTCCCTGAACGATTCCATGATGCTAGAGGGAGCTGATGATTGAATGACACTGGGGAAGTGCACCAGGGTTACACACACTTCCCTAACGTTTTCACAGTGATTCCCAGACAGTGAGTCCATGTGTGATAATCTTCTTATTAGACTTCTGTGAGCTCACGGGTAACTTTGTCACATCCAAAAGCCATGTCACAGAGGAGTTTATCACACTGGCTTTGCTCCCATGATAGACACAGGATGTAACTTTAAGAAAGCGGGTCTTTTCACATCACCCTGTCGTTGGGGAGTATGCAGCCTATTTGCAATCCAGGTTTCTCTGGGCTCCTCTTGCCTCTGTTCAAGAATGGGATTTTCTCAATCTTGAAAAGCTGCAGCAGAAGCCCACGTTGCAAATGGGCTGCATACTCCCCTGGCAAGAGGGAAATGCAGTAATATCTGTCTTCTAAAAGTTACATCCCACATCTACCGCAGGAGCAAAGCCAATATGATAAATTCCTGAGTCCTGTAGTCCAAATGTAAAAAATCACTAAGAGAGGGACAAATTTGGAGCACAGAAGAGAAGAGGGAGTGATGACTAATGCAACCTCTTCCATATTTTCCACCCTCAAATCTCTCTCTCTCTCTCTTTCTCTCTCTCTTTCTCTTTCAAACACATACACACACAAAACATCTTTCTTTCCTTCTCTCCCACAGGCTCAAAAATGTTTTCTTTTTGAAACCTTGCTGGGTTCAGTTAGTTAAGTTGAATGGTGAACATTATTAGGAGTTATAAATTTTTAATTTGTTTTCCAAATGAATTAAAGTTTTTTCCAAGAATCTTGTTCATCTAGAACGGTGATTCCCAAACTTTGGTCTGCCAAGTGTTTTCAACTTCAGCTCCTAGAAGCCCCATCCAGCTTGCCCAACAGTCAGGAATTTTGGGGGCTAAATTCCAAAACATTTGGAGAACAAAAAATTTGGGAACCACTGATCTAGAACCTCTGCTAGGCTGCAGGACACAAATATGGAGGCTAATTCTCATCAGCAAACAGAAGAAAGGAATGATGTACATCTACAAATTTAGCTTTAATCCCATAGCATCCTCACAATCTCACTTATAGGTGAATTTTTCTAAAAAAGAAAATGTAAATATTAAGTCTTTCAGCCTAAATTATCCCTAAGGGAGATATGTTCAGTGGATCAGATGAGAATTGCTACTTTTGTTTGAGAATCACACCATTGCTTGCTAAGCTTGACAACCCCTAGTTAAGATGTTGAGAAAGTCCTCTACATAGATCACGACTGCTCCCAACAGAAACTTGGTCCATTTCAGACAAATCTTTCTCCACTGAGCAAAATGAGATCTGCCAAAGGACAAAGTATGCTGCATTCTCTGCAGACAACACCCAAGCTGCTACTTTCTGTAAGTAAGAAAAACTGCACTCTGCTCTTGGAAGGTATCCAGATGGCCTCACAGCCATGTGGCCTCTGCAAACCAATTAACGCATTAGCTCGGATTTTGAACTACACAAAAGAACATTAGAGATGAATCATCTATAACAGAGGGTAGTGGTTGACTATCACAATATAAAGGTAAACAGCATGTGTAATTCACCTACACATGTTAACATTTAAAGAAACCACATTTCTTATCCCAGCTTGGGTCTCTCTTTAATTCTCTTCCCATATTTATTTATTTCATTTGGACACCACGTTTCCCAAATATGCCTCACTTTCAATGTAAAGATATTTTAAAAAGTAACAATATTTCTAGCAGAACAGCCACAACATCTATATTAAAATCCAAGGAGCTTTGTTTTAACAACTGAGCAATATAAAAGAGCCGTGGAAAACAATGTTTGGTTGCCTTCTAAGAATCTTTGAATGTCTGCCTACCATCTGCCCTTGAACTAGGAGTTCCTGGGAGTTGATACTCATGGTGTGAGGTATTTTATTTCATTTTATCTGATTTTTAAAACTAACCTATTGCTAACTGATATTTTTTATTATTAATCTGTACACTGTCCAGATAACCTAGGTTACAAGACCATTTAAAATGAAAAAGGAAAAAAAAGACAGCATAAGAAAAGGGAATGTGGAATTAGGTTAATAGTTAAGGACAGGCAGATATACTTCATTAGCTACTAAACTGAACATGAACATTCCTGGTTCTTCCCAGAATAAGTCCTCTTAGATTGAGATGTCATTTGAAAATCTTTGCTGCAATTGCATGACTTTCCTGGGAAAATGCCTTTTTAATCCCCTGATTTTCCCCCATGTGATAGTCCCCTATGTCTGTACCTGGCTTCCCCTCCACCAAAAGCATCTGAGGAAGTAAACTGAAGTCTATGAAAGCTCATGCTGCCACCTTCTTTCTTTCAGCAGTCTCAAAGGTGCTACAAGATCTCTCTACATAAAGACAAGCTAGTTCACCAAAGGCTGTCTCAGACTAACTTGGGCATTGCAAGGTTTTTCCTGCTATATTTGTTTTAAAAAAATGAGTTAAATCAAATTATCAGAATCTCAGCTAGCACACCCCTTGACAGTAAAAGCCACACAGGCAGATTTTGAAGATGTGCCATGATTTGTCATGGCTACAGCTTGTGTCAGGGGGACACGAACCAGGGGAGTCCAAAGTGAGTGAGCAAACAAGATCAGATTCCTGGTACAAAATATGAGAACAGTGGCCACGAGACTATGGAACCTGAGCCATCACTCTTGTGGATGCCTTTCCCCAAGCTACCTGAGGAGTAATGTACTGCTGATATACAGGGGTGTATAGCAAATGGAAGGACACAGAGAGAAAAATCACTCAGCTTCAAGTTGGTGACTCCTTAAGCACCCACATTCTTCAGACATAGGCTGGGCCTCAGGAGATGCTGATGGGTCTAAAAACACTATTAAGCTTCAGTTTACCTCCAGATTTTATCTCAGCAACATTATTCCCATGGAGTTTCTATGGTGCCAAAACCACCAACCGGTCCTAATACCTTGCCTCATGCATTCCTCCTATGCGCAGGCCAGAACAGATTAGTGGCACCTGGACCCCACAGAACCACCGAAGGCTCTGCTCCACACCACACCCTCCAAACTCATCCCTGCAACCACTTTCTACCCTGACCCCCTGAGGAAAAACAGCAAAGGGCATTGGGAGGGAGCATTAGAATTACATGTCAGCCTCCTGGATGAATAATTGGGATTATATGTACCAATAGCCAGTATGGTGTAGTGGTATAAGCATATGATAGGACTCTGGATACTGAAGTTTGATTTGCCATAGAAACCTGCTGGTTGACCTTAGGTGAGTCACACCCTCCTAGCCCCAGAAAACCCTGTGATAGGATCGCCCTAGGGTCACCATAGGTCAGAAATTACTTGAAGGCACGCCACCACCACCACCATGACAATGTACCTATCCATAACTATTCAATTTGTACCTACTGCTTCTTTACCATCTCACATAGGACACAAAAGTGGAGACAGATGTCCTCCAACACAGAACAAAACCTGTGCTAGGTGAGATTTGGGGGGGGGGGGCTGAAAAAGCTTAGCTCCATGTGCAAGTTCACTGCTACAAACTTCTGAAATGGGCAATATGTTGGATTTGGGAAATGTAATTTGGTATCTCCAGAAATGATCCATGGTATTCATGATGTTCATAGTGAAGGACAACTTGGGCTTACTAGTATGTCCATATTTAGAAACATGGGCAACATAAAGGTTCATATTAGGAATTCTGAACAGACATTGATCTTCACAACAACCCACCCAAATTTAACTTCTTTAGATACACTTTCAAAAAAAGCTAATGTTTAAAGCAGTCTGAAAGCATAAAACCATGACCTTGGATCTACAGCAGAGTTTCTTCTTTCAGTACCACCTTCAGGGTTACATTTGTTGGGGACACTGGAGAGGATCTCCTCAGTGGATACTCCTGGACCAGAGAATGCTCCTCCTAGTAAGATTGGGCTAAAGTCCTCCCTATTGTCCTTCTGCTAGCCATCAAAGACCTTTTTATTTAAGTAGGTCTTCAACAATTAACTTGGTCTAAAGGGAGGTTCTGAACGTTAAATCTTTTAATATTATTTGTTTTTATTAAAGTGGTGTTTCAAAGTGTTCTAACTGATGCTTTAAATTAATGTGTAATTAAATATTTATAATTAATATTTATACTTTTTTCTGTTTTAATTGAGATACTTTAATACGTTGGAAGCCACCTTGAGCCCCAATCTTGGGAGAAAGGCAGGATATAAATAAGTAAGGAAGCCTAGAAAAAATACACAAGCCAGTATTGTTTATCTTTCCTTCTCTCTTACTGGTGATTTTATCTTCTACACTCATTTTTTTTCTGACTAGGGAATTTGGAAACTATGCCATTATTTTTAATGGCCAGCATTTTTCAATCAGGTGGAAGACAAAATGCCAAAAAATCATGCCATACATATTTGACTTGCTCAGAAGAAAAGGAGCTTATTGGCAGTATTTGCAATGATAAGCAACATCTTCTCACTCCCTGACAAGAAGTCTCAGTTAAAGCTTCCATAAATCCACTGAGTTTCATAATGTGTAGTCATGCCAGCTCAGCTATTTGTATAATTAGGATATCTATTGCAATTCAGAAATTAGTTCCATTTCCAAGAACTTGCTATCCAATTAAGAGTCAAACATTTGTGCATTCACATGCAAAGCATCTGAGGAGGGAAAAAACAAAAGCCACGTATAATTGAAGAGAAGGTGTGAATCTTCACTTATTTCATTCTCTCATGCAACAACACATAATTTTCAAAAGCTTCCCCACTTCTGACCAGCATTAGAAGAGTTTACATATATTTTGGGTTGATTTTTTGCATTGTTGGATTTTCCGCAAAGAATCTATTTGTGGCAGAGAGAGAAAACCCTTCTGTTTGCACAAACCCCAATGAAACCTTTCAGGGGACTATGTACATTGTGATAAACAACCCATTTTCTGTGCAAAAAGTATTGTGTGGAAAATATTGTTTTCTGTGCATAAACATTTTGGCACAAATATATTTTCCACAAACATTTTCAAAATGGAAAAAAAAACCCCAAAAACATGACGGCTGAACATTTTCTCAGTGGAGGATTTCCAGGTGGCAAGGATGAGAAACTTGGAGAATATAATTTATATCTTTGAGGTAAAAGGGAGAAGCTAAGGAGTTTATCACATGGGAGGAATTTCTCTCAATTTCGAAAGAAATGGAAGTGAGGCCAGTTCGGAATTGAGTACATTCGCTAGTTCAGCTAATTTACTTGATTGCGTACTGCCACTGCATTGCGTTCAGAACTGCCCGAAATTGCCTCCCAGTGCCTGAAATTGTGTGTGATAGTTTCTCACACAATCATGCGAAACCCCACGATTGCATTCGGAAGGACTTCCCTTTGCCCGAAAATGTGTGTGATCAGCTTTCATGCAATTACACGAAACCCCACAATTGCATTCAGATTGCCATTGGATTATACTTCCAATTCCTTTCGTGTGATAAACTCCTTAAAGTGCCTTCTCCAGTGGTGTCTCCCTGTGTTCAATTTTCTCTTAGTTAAGTTCAGTACCAGATAAAAACCTGGTCAAGGAGAATGCAATGCAGTACAAGGAGGTAAAGTTTCCCTCACTCACATGTTCCTTGAACTGTAAACAGGGTCTTATGTCTACATTGAGCAAACAAGTGTGCTTGTTTCCCAGAACATCTACAGTTTGGGCCTAAAAGGTAGAGTTATTTAGAGTACCTCCTAAGTCACCAAGTAATTTATAGGTTGGCACTCTCTTTGCTTCTGAACTATTAAGAGGCAGAAACCAAGGACCCTTTCATGCTACACAGTTATAGCACTATGATTCCACTTCAGCTGCCATGGTTCCATCTTGAGAAATCCTGGGATATACAGTGTAGGGAGAGGAATTGAGAATCCTCAGCCCAGGAGCTCCTCTGATGCCCCTAACCAGATTACAAACCTGGGCAGTTTTGTCCAGGATGTGGCCATGGCAGTTAAAGTGGCATCTTGAGTGTTATCATTGTGTAGTGTGGAAGCGCCCCCTGACAGCATAAAGTTTGCTGCCTTGAGCTCCTGAAAGGAAGACCTGTAGTACAAAACGTGATTCATGAGATGAACTCTATCCAGAAACAATTCACTGTGTCTGAACAATCTGCACTGAATTTCTTTATGAGGCTCTTACTCAAATTAAGCCTTGACGCTTTCTTCGACTTCAGCACTTTTAGATGGAACTCTGTTAGAAATGATGAAACATCAGTTTACCCAAGCAAAACTTAACTGTTTTTCATGCCATGTCAGCAAAACAGTTCTGGGTTCAACCTTTCAAGACTAAATAGAAGGCAGGCTTCAATAATGGATTTTCCCTGGAAGAATCCTGCTGATCCAGGTGGCAGTGACCCACTATCTCCACAGTAACTCCTCTCCCCCTCACATCCCTGAAACCCAGATTTGGTGAGTTTGGGGTTTTCAGGCTGCAGAGGAATGCGGGGGGGGGGGGGAGAGAATGAGAAAGTACCAAAAGCCCCACCAGCAGAATGTTGAATCTAGCCCACAAACTGTTAAATGCTCACATTACACTATCCTTTTTCATATTCATTTCTAGTTCATAAATCTGAGTTCAACTAGAATAGGTTTTTTATTATTTAAAATGAAGAGCAGAGTAAGTTTTATAACTGTAAAGAAACTTTACAGTTTACCATTGTGATTACTTATAGCCTGCTATTGATATAAGAAATAACAATAATATACAGCATTCATATAGAACTATTGAGTGCTCAAAGTGAATGGTCAAAGTGGTTTATATAGATCTCCTTGTTTTAATCATTGTAACAATTCTGTGAGGCCAATCATAATTATCATATGCTTATAGCAGATCACAATTAATATCTCTGTATTGCAGTTTTAGACTGAGAGACAGAAAACCAGCTCACTGTCTTTACCAGCTCTGGATTTTGATGTTGCTGAATTACTATTACCATCATCTCTGACTATTGGTTATGCTGTCTGAAGATAATGGGAGCTATAGTCCAACAACATCTGGATGCACAAAACAGAATGAGATAGACTGCAAAGCTCAGCTAAGGGTGCATGGTTTAGGTAAGAGCTGAAAAAGGGATTTGTAGTTTTGTCTCTTAGCCACTACATGGCATCAGATCAATTAGAATTACATTTGTTGCATAGATCCTTTTACCGCCTCTCTTTATTGCATTATTTTTAATTTTAAAAGAGTGCTCTCTCTCTCTCTCTTTTCTCTCTATGAGTTATGATATCAGCAATGTATGACTTGAAGTAACACTGGCTAAGTTTAAACATTGGCTTACATTATTAGAAATAAGTGGCTAACCAACATTTTGCCAAGGCATAACATAAATACCAGGAATCTGATTCAACAGACCACCTGATGATTTGGTTTCAGAATAGTTTTCCTTCATTTTGTCCAACAAGTTTAAATCTTTTTCAGATTCCAAGAACTCTAATTAAAATCTATACTCTGGTTTCTCTTCAGATTGTATAAATCTTTCGCCCTTTATTAAAATCTGTGCCTTTATAAGAATATCTCCAACACATTACATACCATGTTTCCCCGAAAATAAGACAGTGTCTTATATTAATTTTTGCTCCCAAAGATGTGTTAGGTCTTATTTTGGGGATGTCTTATTTTTCCATGAAGAAGAATCTATATTCATTGTTGAACAAAAAAAAACCCTGAACATTTATTATATACTGTATATATATTTATATACAAAAACTTTGCTAGGTCTTACTTTTGGGGGAGGCCTTATATTTAGCAATTCAGCAAAACCTCTACTAGGTCTTATTTTCAGGGGATGTCTTATTTTCAGGGAAACAGGGTACTTTGTCTTTTTGCTTTTATACATAGAAAAGATAAAACTGGAAAACATCATACATGTTGACTCTCCCTTATCTGAAATACTTAAGATTAGAAGTACTTTGCATTTCAGATCTCCCTCCCCCCATATTTTGGAATATTTGCAATATTTGAATATTGCAATACCATGCAACCTTGGACGTGGTGTCCAAGTCTAAGTATGATATACACTAGCTTAATGATAATTTTATGCATTTAAAATTTTGTGCATAAAACAATGTTTGTGCAAATTAAACCATCAGAAACCAGTCACTATCTCAGACACCCATGTGGACAATTTTGGATTTTGCAGTATTTTGGATTTTGGAATTCCAAATAAAGGAGACTCAACCTGTATACAGTGGACCTCTACAAACACATCTTCACTGGTTTTGTATGTAGAGGTGCTTATGTACTTCCCATTTTATACCCTGTTTCTCCGAAAATAAGACATCTGAAAATAAGACCTAGTAAAGGTTTTGCTGAATTGCTAAATATAAGGCCTTCCCCAAAAGTAAGACCTAGCAAAGTTTTTGTATATAAATATAAATACAATATATAATAAATGTTCTTTTGTTGTTGTTGTTGTTGTTGTTGTTGTTCAACAATAAATGTGAATTCTTCTTCATGGAAAAATAAGACATCCCCTGAAAATAAGACCTAGTGCATCTTTGGGAGCAAAAATTAATATAAGACACTGTTTTATTTTCAGTATCAGATCAGATCTTTAATGTGTATTTGCATATCTGTATGTATGTTTGTGTACACAGAAATACCCATCTGTAATGAGACTTGGGACATTACCAAGAACATAAGTTTAGATAAGCAACAAGATATTTAGCTTCATTCTTTGAAACAGTGAAAATATTCTTTGCAAAAATATGGATTTACAAATCCATGGAGAATGTTCAACTGTCATCTCAGGTCTACCACCAAATGACTTATATAATGTTCAGTCCATGCATTAGAAATGGGGGAGGAGGGGTCTCAGTTCCTATTCCTAACTACTACCATTGAAATCAGTGCTGAGTTAAACTGCAAAACTGACATTCATGTATATTTTCACAGCCCTTGATATGGGACCCTATTTTTAGCATAAGGGGAGGCTGTACTTTCAAAAGTGGGGAAATGTTTGCAAGCTAAATTGATGCATTCACCCACATCAATGTAAAAGAAAAGGCACTGAAATTTTTAAAAGGCAGCTAGTGGTGCAGCTTTTTTCACCCTCTCTGGAGTCACTAATCTGTCAAATCCATGCACTGGTGTTAACACAGTCACTATGTCATTCTGGATAGGTCTGGCATCAAGAAAAAGCTTTCCAGTCAACAAAAGTAAAATAAAATGAACCGAAGTGGCAGCTGATCAAGGAATGATGGCTGTTAGCAGATGGACTTTTTCACACGGAGAAAATTGGAAGGTTAAACTGGTCACAATGCAGGGTCATCCAGAGCATTAGGGACAATTTCGCAATTGCTTTTCAGATGACGCTGTGCACAAACTGGTCAGAATCCTGATAGAAAGTGAGGTGAATCGGGGAATAAACATTTTCGCCAAAATTCTATGTTTTCATGTCCAGTTCATTCATGAATTTGCTCTCTTCACATAATAGCAGCTGTCTGAAAACCATGTCCCTGATTCTCCCTGTTCCCAGATTTCCATAGTACCTTGCTGTGGCAAGGAAAGGGAGGAAGCCTTGTTCGTAAAGGGATACACACCCCTCTTTCCTTTGCACAGCTTTTTTCCACCTCCTGCAGCAGGGAACAGCTGGTGGGAGAGGGCAAAGAGAGTGAACATTTTGGTATTCCTCCTGAAGGAGAAATGGAGGATACGTCCTGGAAAAGGAGAGCATCTGGGAGTTTCAGCCCTTGCTGAAATCAGGCAGGTTTATAGATCAGCCATGTCCTCTTTCTCTCTAGTGTATGTGTTTGTGTTTGTGTGTGGTTTTAATGGGAGTTTGCAAATGGAAACCTCAGCCTTCCTTCATTTAAACAGCTTTTGGAGCAAAGAGGATTTTCCTCCACATTTCCCTTCCCTCTCTGGAGAATATGGAAATGACAGTTTGGAGCATGTGTAAAAAAATTATTTCCAAGCTAGCAACGGGATTTGTTCCCATCTGTCTGAAAACCAAATTCGCTTTCGACCCACTTTCTTGCCTAAGTAATGTGCTTTTAATCCCTTGTTGTGCTCTGTGTGCTTGTTTTTCCAGGATGCCAACACTTTTAACCATTTTCACGGTGGAAGCACATAGGTCCCAGTGCGAAAAAGTCCAATGAAGAAAAAAGTGAAGAAGTGTAGAAAGCAGGGCTCTTCTTGTTTTAAGTGGATCTTTCAAAAATGGGACTTTCATATCAACAACTCAATGTGATGTGATTTTTGTGGAGCTCTTAACCTCAGAGCCATCAGCTACATATGTAACACTTGAAGAAAAAAAAAACCCTCACCATCTGCTTTATAATAAGAAAAGCAATGGCCTTTTATTCATGTAGCAGAATGGTTAGAGAAAGAGAGAGAAATCAGTTCTTGCTCTAACAGTGCTAACTGAAAACCTTACTTTACTTCAAAACTGCTCAACAATGGGGAAAATTAATGAAGCCCATGATACTCTGTATTCCATGCCACAAGGGAAAAACACACAACATCATACCAGCACAAAAGAAATTTACTTAGCGGACAAATAGCACCCCGTTTTAAAGAGTTCACAGCATGTATTGTTGTGTGATAATTGCTCATCTGAGACTGCAGTATTTATTTATCAGGAGCAACCATTTACCAACTGCAGATTAAGACAAGCATTCCTTTCTTGGAGAACAACTCCCTGAATCCTATGAAGAGAATTGAACTGTTGTGTTTCTTGAGACTCAGAGGTTTCTTGAGGTTCAGAAGCAAAGATGCAGTGAGGAGAGCCTGGGAGTTAAGGAGTGAAGGTTGGGGTGGAGGTGGATAGTTGGGGTAAGAGAGGATGGCATTTGGCTCGTTCTACATCAGGTGGTTTAGGTGGTTCACAACAGACATTGGCAGCAATTGCAGCATGGCAAAAACAAAGTTTTGGGGGATGGGGGGAGAAAATAAGTTTACCATCACTGAGATTTATGCCTTTTCCTGCAGAGGCTCAAACCATGAGAGTTCAAGTTTTTCAAACCTTGAAACTTGGCAACTACAGAGCTGGCACACTGGTAAACAAAATCCAGGTACTGGCAACTTTTCAAAGATGCCTCTGTGTATATTTCCAGCTCTACTTGCTGACTTCCTCAGCACTATAATTGTTAAGTGTCTGAATTAATATTTTAGATACATCTATTACTAGTAATTCAAGCCATTCTGGTCAACCCTATACTGCAGAGCTTTAGTTTTTTGGAAGTACAAGCCTTCTGTCTTGAGCCAGCATAGCAATGATGTGCTGACTGGGGATTCCAAGAGTTATAGTCCAAAACTCTGTCATCCAAAAAAAGTAACTTTGCCAAGTTCTATTATAGTGCAGTATGCTTTGTTCCAAAGTAAAAAGACTGAATGATTGTTAAAGACTAAGAGCCTTGATTGTCAAGCATCTCTTACTTTCTACCTCACCCCAGGCTGAACAATTTCAGGTGTTTATTCCATATTAGACAGGAATAAGAGCCTGTTATTTGAACCAAACAGCAGTGTTTGGTTCAAACTTCAGTACAGATCCTTTCATGGCTTTTGATCTTCCACAGCAAGATTGTTCTCTGACTTGGTTTGACAAGAAAAACACATGACACCCAACTGAATATGATAGTATCTCTGAACTTTTCACTTCTGCCTTCAGCATGCACAGACAACTTGTGCCTATTCTTGCATAATGATCATATAAACTATGAAGTAAGGTCGCACAGAGAGCTAATGTGGTATTATAGTGGATATACCACTGAAATGGACTTTGTGCCAGTCACTGTGTCTAAGCCTGTCCTACCTAATAGGAAAGTTGTGTGGACAAAGAAAACCAAGTATACTCCCTTAAGCATGTCAGAGGAAAGGAGGGATATAAAAGTAGCTTGTTAAACCTTTTCTGTCTTAGAAATATAAGATGAAAAGGGTTTCAAAGGAGCATAAGGTTTCAAAGAAGTATAAGTACAATGTGTAATTATTGCACGAACTGCAGTCTAATTATACAACCAATGATTCTTAAGCACCATGCACCTATGACAATGCTGACACATTTCTTTGTTATGCAGTTATGCAGTTGGGCTGCAAGGTATGCATTACTAGGACACCTACATAAATATTAAATTGTGACATTGCTAATTTTATTTTTGCTGCAGTGCATTCTTGAAGTGACAGGATCAAATTATATGTGTGTAATGTGTGTATGCACATGCATGTGGGGATGAGAGTATTTGTTTATAAAGAAACACCTATCTTTTTATTGTTGTTGTGTGTCTTCATGTTGCTTCTGACTTATGGCGAACCTAAAGCAAGCTTATCATGGGGCTTTCTTGGCAAGATTTGTTCAGAGGAATAAAGTCGAAGGCTTTCATGGCTAGCATCCATAGTTTTTGTGTGGGGTTTCGAGCTACGCAGCCATGTTCTGGAAGAATTTATTCCTGACGTTTCGCCTGCATCTGTGGCTGGCATCTTCAGAGAATGGTGGCATGGAGGTATGTGGGATATATATACTGTGTGACTCTTGGTTGGGGGAAGTGATTTGCAATCTGTGTGTTGGTCTGTTGGTGAATGACAATGCCTCCGAGTGGGAGGATATGCAAGGAGAATTTGTATCTATTTAATTAGTAATCCATTGTTTACTGGAAAAACCCCTGACCCTGGGTGATGTTTATTTGCCTGTACTGGGTCTTGATTTTGGTGTTTTTCAGGACTGTCAGCCAAATTTTGTTTACTTTCAGGGTTTCTTCTTTCCTGTTGAAGTTGTCTAGGTGTCTGTGGATTTCAATGGCTTCCCTGTTCTGACCTGATAGCTGTTGGTGTGGTCCAGAATTTCAGTGTTTTCACATAGCATTTTACCGCATGCCAGAATGTTGCCAACACCACTGGAAGTCCCCATTCCATTCCTAATCCACCCCAGAGGATGCAATTTTTGAAAATTGTACTGAACAGTTCTCAAAAATTGCCTCCTCTGGCACAGATGGGGAATGGAATGGAGCAGAACAGAACGGGACTTCCGGCAGTATCGGCGGTATTCTGGTGTGCAGTAAATTGCGTCCCTCACCCAATCCATTCCCATCCCATCCCCTTTTGTTCTGTTCTACTTGTGTGCCTGGAGCCCTGTGCGATAAACTTACTAGTCTAACACTCAGACCACTATGCTATGCACAAGATAAAAATCTTTAAAAAATTAAATCAGATTTGTCACCAGCTGACATTACCAAAGATAGTAAGTTGTAATTTCAAAATGAGTGCTAAAGTCTTGCATATTGTGTTGGTTTGGTGATGGGTGTGTGTGTGTGCGCGCGCGCAAGCATGTGTGCCTTCAAGTCTCCTGTCAATATGTAGCAACTCCATAAATTCTGTAAAGTTTCCTTAGACAAGGAATTCTCGGAGATGGTTTACTGATACACCGTTATGTTCACCTTGAATAATGAAAAATCATCTCTAAGACCACCATGTGAAAGACCCAGCGTGTGACTCTGTATAATTAATGGCAACTGATAAAGAAGCCCAATCAATGTAACAGCTAAAAAAACAGCTCCGTTTAATTGTCAAATTATCACTTTGTCCAAATAGTACCTTGCTATTTGGTTATTACAAGTTGCCTAAGCCATACAGAACATAATGGACCTAACTGGAGAAGCCACAGAAAGTCCAGAAGCAACAGTCAATCTAATTAGCTATTTTCACCTGCATGCAAGGTATTGTATCAAGAAAACCAGGTGGTTTGTTGTTGTGGTTTTTTAACATTAAAGTGCTTGCCTGATACAGATGCTATCTATTTCTTGCTTCCCACAACTCTTAGCCTTCTTCTAATTCAGCCTACCCAAGGCACTATTCGCAAGCTTAGAAGCTCCATTAAATACTCATTAGTTCTTTGAGCAAGACAAAGCTGACATTTCCAGCATGCTACATTTTTTATGTATTTGATGCTGTTGCCCCTTCTGAACCTACACAATTCAATGAGTTGAAACAAATTTAATCTAACAAAATTAATTTGCATCAATTATTTCAGGAGTGGACAACTGCAATGGGACTATGGGACTCCCTGTGAGCCAGAGATTGCTTTAAATGCCAAAAACAAAACCTCACAAAGTCTACTTTTGGTTGAAAAAAGACCTGGATTTTTTCCCCTGTATTAAATGGTACAGGAAAGTCTTCAATCTATTTGCAGGTGATTTGCCTCTCCCAGAGGCTTCCAGACAAGTGAGTTCATTTGCTTTCTTTGGAGTAGAAATGGGGTAGACCAGGAAGACTGGGAGGATCAACATCACAGAAACATTCTTGGGTGCCACAAGAGTCACACTTTTGCCCACTTTACTTAATTTTGGTGTCTTTTTAATTGCCTTATTAGTCCATTAAGACTAATATTAAGGCTCTTATTAATGGCTAATTTTGTTTAAAAGTGACATTTTATCATCGTGATTCATCTGCTGGGGAGTAGTTCTCCTCTTTAAAAGTCTATTTTAATATTTAAAATGAATAATAAATATATAAAAATAATGCTGTTGCAGAAAAAATGTAGTGTCCACATCAACATGCTTTTCACCTCTTCCAAGATATTTTACTTGCCTACTTTATCTCTCAGATTACAATTATGCTGGACAGCCATCTAGTCAGGAATCCATGATCCTTGTCTTTTTCCATCAGAAAACGATCAAGTCATACAAAAAAATGGTAGATCTGCTGGTTCATTAAAGAGGTCTGCTTGTAAAAGTAATGCCCAACCACCAGATTCTTTTGTTTTAACAGAAGAAATAAACTCTAAATCCTTTAGACATTTAATTGAATTAGCTGTGGTATTTGCCAATTTCTTCCTGAGACAACATTTGCAAGTTCCAAATAATTTTCTTTTTGCTTGCACCTATGAGGCCATAGAAGCGAATTCTACTAATTAAGAAGGATTTTCACACAGAAGGTTTTTGTTTTAAGGAGAAATACTATCCTCTGTATTTGGCTAATATGTAGAGCTAATTATTCAAACTAATGCTTAATTGGATAGTAAACTCCTCCAAGCATTTCAACTACAATTATTTGCATCAAAGAATACTAGAGGTAGGCTACATCAATATATTCAAAGCTTTTGCCCAGATTTGGTGAATGCAAAACAGTGTAATAGTTTTCTTCAAGTTGACAAGTCAAGCAACTACTTCCTTAAGTGTCATATACAGCATAACAGCAAAACAATAAAACCCAGCAAGACCAACACAACAGACACAACCTTAAAACATAGCACAATTGGTCCTCCATATCCATGGATTCTTTATACATGGATTCAAGCATCCATGGCATGAAAAAAATACTTTTTTACAAATTCCAAAAACCAACACTTGATTTTGTCATTTTATATAAGGGACATCATTTTACTATGCCATTATACTTAATGGGACTTGAGCATCCGAGGATGTTGGTATCCACAGAGGTCCTGGAACCAACCCACAGTGGATACCAAGAACCCACTGTAATAGCTACTTGCTTGATTACATTAGTTAAAATCAGTTTAAAGTAACAGGGGTAAATACAGAATGTTATTTATAATCTTTAAAAGTGCCCAATGTGATACTTCCCACGGTATTCACTAAGGTCCCCTATCCTCTGCCATTTTTTATAAAATGCAGCTTTTAAAAAAACAACAACAACGCAGGTACTTGCATGACAGCATAACGTTGATAAGAGGAATGTTTCTGCTTCTACAAAGGACTACAGTGGCCATGCTGGCTAGAGGACTCAGGAAGTTGCCATCCAAAAAAGCAATTTTCCTAAATTTTAGAACTCATTAATTGGGACATTCAAAGACAACAAGTGGTTTCTACCTCCCCAATTTTGCAGATGGAGGCCAAAGAGCAGTCTGTCATTTTCCTAAAGTCATCCAGTGAGTGCATGGCAGAGATATTAAACCAAAGTATATAGCAGAGATAGGAAAAATGCAGCCCAATGGGGCACAGATGTCCCTACAAGCCATTCTGAGGCTCCCAGGTCCCCATAGCATCCTCTCCCCCCACCCCAAATTGCCCGAAACACTTATCTCCGCAGGACAAACACAACAGAATGCTGCTTCCCAACCAATGGACATCTCCACCCCTGACCATTTCCTATTGGGGACCCTGATTCATATCATGGAACTCATCTTTAAACAAAGAAGGTAGAAGGCCCATTATAATGGTTGTCTGACAATCTCACAAAACCCGAAAGTTTTCAATAGGCTTAGTTTTCAGGGGGGTTAGAAACTACCCCTCCTTTGCTTTCTTGCTTGCATGACACACACCAGATGGGGGCTCAGATTTGGATTTCTGAATAATTCACTTAAGGGTTTCAACATTATCACAGCAGGAAGTTAAGCACGTTCTGCTCACCTATCTGATAGTATTTTCTATTTCTGGAAGTAGGGGCTACAAACTGCGACAGTGTTTTTGAAAGTAGATTTTTAAGCAACTGAACAAAACCACTTTCACACACTAACTTGTTTCTTAAAAGTACCCATCATTGGAGGCTCTCTGTGGTTCTTGCTATTGTGGACTTTATTAAAGGATGACACAGGAGGCCCAAGTGCAGAACACACTTTTCTGAATGGTTGTGCAGTTCTTAGTATAAGTGAATTTAAAACAGTCACTTGCCCTTTCACTTCTTTGCCAGTGTTTTTCAAAATTACTTCCCTCCAAGTACACATTTACAGAACATGTTGCCTCCTGCTGCCATTATATCTTCCTTTTCTATTACAGTCAACTATGTCATTTAAATAGATGTATAGCTACAGCTGAGCAATATTTCACACATATGTAATGGTCGGCATTTATTTTAGCTTCAAAATTCTCCTCATCCAAATTCATTTCCAGGCTTTCAGGAATTATTGTCCTGTTCTTTCTTTGTTTTCAAATTTTGTATTTAACACAGCATCATAGCTGCACCTCTGCAGCAATCACTTAATTTGCATCTTTACCATTTCAGCCCTTCTATGTTACCACCATAGAAACCCTCAAGCACAAGATACTGAAACAACAAAAAGCAATCTAGGCTTCAATCAAGATTCTCTTTAAGTGGCATTTTACTAATGTAGAGGAATATTGGTAAAATACCAGCTGTGCTGGTGTGTGTATATGTTTTAATATACTTTTTAACCTGGTTCAATTTTTTTCTGATTGTTCATTTTGTAACTATTGTATTTTGTGGATTTTTAACAATTTTTTTTAATTGTTGTAAGCCACTTTGAGACCCATCTGGGGGAAAGGCAGGATATCATCATCATCATCATCATCATCATCATCATCAAAATACTACACAGAAGGATTCTTGTGATAAAATAATACACTATGCAGCATGTCAAACTAATCCTCACACTCTCACCAGTACTGTATTACAATGGACAAACCCTGTTTGTCATGGAAGCCATGAACTCCCGAGCTGCATCCATTAGAAAACAGGGTGTCTGTTAGACAACAGGGTGGACAGTATATCAACAGAATCCCCAGACTATCCCTTGCCTTCAAGCTTAGGTAGATACCTAATATGGTCTGTTTTCCGGACAGGTTTCCTGGGCAAAGTAAAGTTGTTCTTATGGACTACGACCACCCCCTCCCTGTACACTTCCCCTTACCTAATCCCTAATGGGGTACCCGGCTGGGAGGGCTTGAGCCTAGGTTACACTGCTATCATCCCCCATGATATATATACATAATATTATAATATCACATAATATATATAATGTATAATATATAATATATTGAGAGTGCATGTGTATATATTATTGTGTTGTTGTCCTTGTGTGCCTTCAAGCCATTTCCGATTTAGGGAGACCCTAAGGCAAACACCTAACATGGGGTTTTCTGAGGCTGAGAGTGTTTGACTTACCCAAGATCACCCAGTCTGTTTTGACCGCTGAGTGGGGATTTGAACCCTGGCCTCCAGACTCATAGTCCAATGCTCAAACCACTACGCTACTCTGGCTCTTGGTGTATATAAACATACATATAATACTTATATTATTAAATATGCATTCATATAATAGTGTCAGTGTGGTGGAGTGGTTTGAGTTTTGGATTACAACTCTGGAGACCAGGGTTCAGTTCCCTACTCAGCCATGGAAACCTAGTGGGTGATCTTGGGCAAGTCACACACTCATCCCCAGAAAGGCTCACATGATAGAAAACCCAGTCATAGATGTGCCTGAGGGTTACCATTAGTCAGAAACAACTTGAAGGCACACAGCAACAAGAAGAAATATATTTAATGCATAGATCACACATTTATAATACATATAAAACTCTCTCTTTCTCTCTCTCTTTGTGTGTTATGCAAAGTGAATTTTTATTCTCCTTATATTGCTTTTGCTAATGACTGCTGCCCTGTATTGTCCTTGTGGTTGAAGATGCTGTTCACAACAGACATTTAAAAAAAAGCAGCATGCATTCCTGAATTAAGTTGTGACCTTGTTACT
The DNA here is from genome assembly GCA_034509955.1 of Urosaurus nigricauda. NCBI lineage: Eukaryota > Metazoa > Chordata > Lepidosauria > Squamata > Phrynosomatidae > Urosaurus > Urosaurus nigricauda. Next base: position 220,309,506 of record JAOEGL010000001.1, read on the forward strand.
TAGATGAATGGGCTTTAAACCAGGGCCTGTGTCAGCAACCAGTCCTCCCTGCCAAAGGATGCTGATAGGCCATGCTTCAAATGTTTTGCTTTGCTTTGTTCAATATATGACCTTGTTTGTCATTATCTGATTAACAAAAAGAACCCGAGAGAAACTTTTCCTCACACCTTATTGATGCACCGATCCATACTTAAATCTTTACCTTGCTGCCCACAGGTAGAATCAGTCCTGTGGATGTAAGAGAATATCAACAAGCTCCTCTCCAGTTAATGTCCCCTGAGGTATAGAGAACATTATATTTACTTGGAAGGAATTACTTCATTCAGAAAAAGCTAGGGGAAATATTCCAAGGTGATGGGATGTTTTTCTTGTGGCCAAAAGAATACAACCCACAAGCTAGAAAATAAGCCATTAATCACATTGCATTGGCAATGTTGCACCTGTACGATTTTAACCACCTTAATGTGTCACACTATTATTATGCTTTTTGTGTAACACATGTAGGGAATTTCTGCCTGGAGATAGCCAATTGTTAACCCAATTACTCAATTCTTTTGCTGGAAAAATAGTTTCTGAAATCCCCCCAAATCTGGTATTTTGGCATGCTTTCTCTCTTCTTGACAGCTCAAAGAACTAAAGGCTGCTTCCCACATGAAGCAACAGCAAATGCACTTTTGTCACATCAAGTATACGCAGCCAGGGGCTACAGCCAACCCCAACTCTTTGGCATGTGCGCATGTTTGCCGCATGTAGTGGCAGAAATGTGTGTGCCAGATGCACATAAAACACTATGTGTTTCAGCCTAATTGTTATGTGTCAAGCAACCCACAGTACGAGAAATGTAGCTTGATACCCTGTGAACTCAGAGAAAGAGCCAGAGTGTAAACATATGGATAAAGCTTTCAATATATACAGAGCTATTAGCATAAATCAAGTCAACTGCCCTATACCAATGCAGAAGACATTTTGTTCCAAGCCACTTGCTCAGAACACTTGCTCAGAAGCCTTTGTGGTCTACTATGACAACTGAGACGTCAATGCATTTTAAACACCACAGGCACCTTTAAAACACAAACTTTGCAGTAATTAGCAGGAGGCAAGATGACGCTCCGATTTGAATCCCTGTTTTTCAAAGGTTCATTTACTCTGGATAGGCAATGCGACTTGTCAAAAGCATCCATAGGGTACCAATGACTAAATCATTCAGCATTTTAATCACCAAGTAACATTCTTGGGGCTATCAGTTGACCTTCATCTTCAGCAGACTATCCACTGAAACATTATTGCAGTCATTAAAAATAATTCATTTAATTAAAATAGCTAATTTATCAGATGAGACCATTGTTCAAGCCTTCAAAGGATCAAAATGAGCTTTAAGCAGGAAATTATCTACAGCCACATGGAGGAAAACCTTTTCAGAATAGTTTCTGCCAATAAATCATAAACAAGGGCAAAGGAAAAAGCACTAGGCACAAGTCATTTACGTGTTAAAACTTGGGCTTGAATGATTATCCTCTCACCAATACGGTTGGTTTTGCAGCTAGTGCAGTTGGTTCTATTCATGAAAACATTTGCTAAAAAAAGAAAAGCAAGGCAAAATATACTGACATACGCCAATAGGAAGGGGTCTCAGACATAATAAACTATGTATACACAGTGATTTTTAACACAGCATCTGCTTATTCAAAAGTTTCCCTATATGCAATAAGACCTACCCAAGGCCCGAAAAAGTTTTTTGTTTGGATGATGACTCGCCTCACCTCCCGCCATGAATGGACAGTGGTCACATTGGCTGGGAATAGTCTGGAAGTTAAATTCCAAAATCTAACTACATAGATCTCATAGAAAGTGTCTTTAACCGTGGACATTGTATTAACTGACTGTGACAGGCACCCTAAGATGGTGTTCATAGTCCCAGGAAGTTCCCATTTATTTTGTCAGGGACCAGTCTGGAGAATCATCTCTTGGCTTAATAAACTGAAAGTTGAAAAAAGGCTTTTTTCCAGCTCAGACAGCTCCTTCTCTCCTCCTTTCACAAAAGCCACCAATTAATTCAGAAGGACTAGTCTAATTAACCATAGATTCCCATTTTGTCCAAATTAGCACACCAGGTTATTTGCTTCTGAATAAGCCATTACACTAAACTAAACATGCTTTAATATCCAGGGCCCCATTCCCATTATATAGTTATAGTACTATTATTCCACTTTAAACTGCCAGGGCTCCATACTATGGAATCATGGGATTCGTAGTTTGGTGAGCCACTAGAAACATTCTCTGGCTGAGACTATTAAGTAACCTTTCCTTGAACTGCCAATCCTGGGATTCCATAGGACACAACCACAGCAGTTAGACTGAAATAATCCAGCTAGAATTCTGTGATGGGAATGGGGCCCTGGGTTATACCAATCCTGACATCACTTGAAAGTTCAGATGAACTGGAAAACAATAGTTAATTAAAACTTACTAATTTATTTACATCTACCACAAGGGAAAGACAGAAGGGGCTGTGCACATAGATAAAACACTTGCTCGTATCTCAACTTTTAAACAGAAGTGCAATCATATAAACAGTCACACTACAGAAATTGTTAACATGATCTGCTGCACTAGAAATTCCTTGTCATCTGAATTGCCATTTCTGTTCCACAAGGCTCCTTTATTTTACAACTTTCATGAGACAAAGGACTATGAGCAATCAGTGAGTTGATTAAATCTGCATAAAATCTGCATTTGAACTGTGAACGAACAATAATGCTAAGGAGGGAAAAACATTTTGGGAGGTTGTTTGATTTTTTTTTGGGGGGGGGGATAATGCACACACATATTCAATGAATCACCATCTCAGAAGAGGCCTTCTGTCCTATGTTAGAGAAAAGAGAAATGTCTCTTTTAGGACAAAACATTTCACCTATGCCTTTTGTAAGTACATTAATCAAGGAATACATTTTAGTTTAAATTGAATACTAAAGTTAGGATGGCCCACACTGTAGACCATCTCTATTTATGGTTGTGAAAGCCGGACAATGAAAAAAAGCTGATGGGAAGAAAATTAATTCAGCTGAGATGCAGTACTGGAGAAGAGTTCGGTGGCTACTGTAGACTGATAAAAAGAAAAAATGCATGAATTCTAAAGCAAATTAAGCCTGACTTTACCTTAGAGGTAAAGTCAAACTGAGGTAGTCATACTTTGGCCATATCATGAGAAGGCATGACTCACTAGAAAAGAGTATAATACTTGGTAAAGTGGAGAGGAAGAGAAAAAGAGGAAGACGATGAATAGACTCCATCAACAAAGCCCAGCCCTGAGTCTGCAAGACCTGAACAGGGCACTTCAGGATAGGGTAAATTGAGTCTCTCATCCATAGGATCACCATAGTTCAAAGTTGACTTGAAGGCAGTTAACAACAAATTATTTTTAAATTTATTTTTAAATAATGCAATTTGAAACAAAACAGGTTGCCTGAATAAATCAAAATATTGCAACTCTAAGAATGTTCCTCATCAGGGAATACATACTTGCATATACTGTGCCAAAGCCACTAATATGTAAAAATTAAAGAAAGATAAGCTAAATGCAACACAAAGTACTATCAACACTGTTACATAAAATGCTAAGGTCCTGGGAGAGCACACTCAATTGATTTCAACAGGGGAATGCATTTAGCTCAACGGGAGGCAGCAAGAGGGCGCTGAGTAATATTTTAAAAGCTGGGATCAAGCTTATATGTAACGGTTCCAAAGCAAAGAACTTCAGACTGCTGATTCCAAAGTAGATTAATTTTTATAACGGCAATAGGAGATCAACTTTCACACATAGGAAGAAGCAGACTGGCAGGAAGGAGTAGCCAGAAGCTGCTCCCAACCCAATCACCCCAGGGCCACAGCGAACCCACAAGGATGCCTCCTCCCATGGCCCCAAATGGGAGTAGAACTGGAACTTCTGAAGGCAGTTTTGAGCTGCCTTAGGCAAACTCGGTGCAGCCCCAGGATAGCTTCTGAGTACTCTCGAGGTGGATGTCGTGTAAAAGCCATGCCCCTGGAGTGGCCAGAAGTGGCCAGGCAGCACATCGAGACGTGTGTAGATAGCTGTCTGGCATCTGCTTCTGTTTCAGGCCAAAGACACTCACTCACACACGCATACATATACTTCTGATGTAAAAGATGGTAGCAGATAGAGGCTTGGGAGGTTACAGAGGGCAATACTTTATTGATTTCAGAGGTGGAACTCCAATCGTAGGAAGCCTCTGAGATGGATTTTATTCAGAAAGCTGCTTAGAAAGTGAGTTAGGCAGTGCAACTGAGGAGTTCAGTTTCTTTGAGCAAAGAAGAGGATTGGAGCAATGTCAGTTCACAAGAATGACAACATAGCTTCCGCAAACATGGGTTTTACATATTGCCTTTTAAAGTTCTTGTTTCTAGTTCTATTGTTAACTCCGTTTATTTTAAGAGCTAACTGCTATTGACTGATGGTGGTAAGCCAACAGGAGTTACAATGAATGATTATTTTACATACGCATTCGAGTGACAGCAAACATTCTCTCTGTGCAAAGCCATTTGGAAGGGCCGTATACATTGGCCTTAAGTGCCTGGCTGCTTTTCTACAATTTCCAAAAATAGCTAAGCTGTTCAAAGGGATTCACAAAAGCACCCTCTTGTTAGCACCTTTCATGTTTGTCAGAAACTGACATATGATAGATTACTCAGGGGGAAAAAAGCTAATCCCACATGAATATAGCCCCAGTGAAGAAACACGGAATGAAAAGAGAAGGAACTGGCCCAGTTCAGAGATAAAACCATTACTTGATGTTATGAGAAGGACTCTACACATTCCACACAGGCTCATTTGCTCCATCCCTTCATCCTCTCCATCACAAATCAAGAATGGCAATGAAAAGCTACCATGTTTTAAGCAAATCACTTTCTTCCTTCTACAGAGGAGTGCAACCAGAGTGGGTTTATATACAAAAAGTACTTCGGACAAAGCCATGATAATCTGGAATATCACTATGCAAAGGGATCTTGTAGCACCCTTGAGACTAACTGTTAGTCTCAAAGGTACAGGGTCCCTTTGCATAAAAGTAATCCATTTGGGGGTGGGGGAAACCAGCAGCTGCACTGTATCAACTTGGCACCTTGGCTAAAATATCAAAAATACTATTCTGAGAAAAGTAGTGTGAGAGCAAATGGCTTGAAGGCAACCAGGAACCAGGAAGTCCAAGACAGTTAGAAGAGCTTGCATTTAATTCTCTGAGCAGAGAGTGCTCAGTCTGCTAGCTTTAACACAATCAAACAGCCAGGAGCCTCCTTGAGATTCCCTTTCATTTCCTAGGTCCTTTGTGTGTGTGTGTGTGTGTGTGTGTGTTTTTAAATTTCATCCTGAATCGAGACTAGACCCAACAAAAATGTTATGTCCCTTCTTTTGGGTTATACCCGTCTTTAGGGCTGTATCTACACTGCAGAATTAATGCAGTTTGACACTGCTTTAACTGCCATGGCTCAATGCTATGGAATTCTGGGACTTGTAGTTTTATGCAACATTTTGCCTTTTCTGGCAGAGACCTCTGGTGCCACAACAAACTAAAAATCCCAGGATTCCACTGGATGGTTGACAAGCCAAATGGTTTACAAACTAATGAAGAAAATCCAGCAAATGCTTCACTCATCCAAGGACAAGAGAGATCCTCTCACAGCTCAAAAACAAAGACAGGAGACTATATTGTATTTAGAGCCAATACATACCATAAATGCATATACCATGTGCCTGCTTTGTTCAGATCAGCCCCATAACGTTGGTGTTCTAACACATAATATTAAATTGTTTTCTTTTGGATTATAGATTTTTTCCTCCCAGCCTGGGAAGGATACTTGTTTGCTCTGTTCAGTCAAACCAAAGAGTGCTTTCTCAGTGATCTATCCAGCAAAGACAACTCAGCATGATGGCTTTGCATAACCACTAATGACCTGAACAGGATATTGCAGTTAATAGCTACAGCTGGACTTTCAGGAACAAAGTGAGAGAAATACATTTCTATCTCTGCTGCGTGCAGAAAGCATTTTCAGCAATCTGCTATAAACTGACAAGACCTCTTGTCTGTCATGAACAGAAATCAATTAATCTGCCCAGACATTAATTTGCCCTCTTTCCCAGGTGGGTGTACTAATCAGTACTTCCTGAAGACAAAAAAGAGAAAAGAACCAAACCTAGCTGTGACAAACCCATCAGGCACAAGATTTCTGCCTCCGAGCATAAGTATAAGGATTGCATCATCAACGAGAGAGAAAAAGAGTGGGATCCAGAATTTATCAAGATCCCTATTACTCAAGTTTAGCATTATTTGGCTGAAAGCCTGTTAAAGATATCAGTTTGGTTCTCATTAAGTCTTGAGTCATTTGTCTCAGTTGGCAGATTGGTGGAGGCACCATCTTCCAGACTGCCTTCTGCTTCACTGCTGAAATAACAAAGCACCCTCATAAGCCACTGCAGCCCAAACTCATATCATCAGCAACTACTTGACCAGACATTCTGTGGGCAGGATAACATCCCACCAGGCTGCGGAGCACCACTACCACACCACCGTTCCAGTGCTGCTGCTAGCAAGTGGCCTGATGAAGTGGTCCACAGACAGCCCAAAGGCTGTTCAGATGATTCACATCCCAAACTTGGTTCTATTGTGAACAGTCCAGATGGCGTTCAGCACATTCAGTATGAGAACATGATATAACACTTTTACTATAGATAAAAATAACCTTTCTCTTACTCTTGAGCCCTCCATTCTTGTGTCAGGATAACTGTCTGCATGGGTGTCCCACTGAGCGGCCCGGTGAATCCACTGCTATCATCAGTTGCTTGCTCTGAGATCACAATGAGGTACCTAGCCATGTCATTCATTGCTGGGCACTTCATTCTGACCTCAGAAGTGAGTGATTTGTGGTGGTGTCAGAAAAAGCTAGGCAGCTTAGCAAAGACAACCACCATAGCACAGAAACGGAGTGCCAGGCAATGGAGGTTGGAGGTTGGGGCAACAATGAGGCCAGGATATTCCAGGCTGCCCCCAAAGTATCCTTGCCAGTGCAGAAAAGGCCCACAGCATGCTGTAAAGAAGGACTAAACAGATGTGGCTATGGTCTCCATAGCCCACATTCAGTTAGCCTAGCTGCAGCATCAGATCATCAGGCAGCAACTTCCAACAGGTTCAAAAATATCTGTCTAGTTATTGAAGCAGAGGATTACCTTTAGTATTAAGCTTCTTGCTATATCCTTTAGAAGACCACTATTAAAGCACATGCCATCAGTGAAAGTATCTGTGCTCTATCAGTACTGTGGATGCAATCCTTTGCTAAGTTTATTCTCATGCTTCAAGAAAGTCTTTGAAAACAGCACGATTCGCAAAGACTATTTGCAATTCAGGACTTTGAGCAAAATTCACATTGGTATTTCTGTTCAGTAAGCAGTATTTTCTGCACAGGAGAAAATGCTGTTTTCTTTGCTAAAACGCTTCAGCTTTGGACATATTCTATGCAAAATTTGCATGTGATTTTTGTGCAGAAAACAGCATTTTCTGTGTAGGTAACAACATATTTTGAATATAAAATAGCATTTCTGTGCTGAATTTTGTAGAGAATATGTCCCAGCTGCAAAGATTCTTGTCAGTTCAGGATTCTTCTTGTCAGGGTTTCTCAGTGCTTGACAAAGCATGTTTTTCAATCATTTTTTTTTTCAAATACTGTCAAATATACTTTTTATCTCTAGACTTTGCTTAAGACAAACACTACCTTGAGGGGGTGCAACATTCTCTCTGCTGGAAAAAAGTGACAAAATACTGCTACAGTGCGTAAGGTAGAACTGTGGCCCTATGTGCATATTATGCCTGTGTGTGCATGTGCAGAAAAGCGCTCTGATAAAAAGCAGCTCCATGTTTCGTCTGACATGTACAATGAATGTCACTGATATGTTGACAGTTGTTTATTCCAGAAATCATGATCCAAGGTTCCTTTATTCATCTAATTTTGCTTTAAGCAAGGAAATGTCTAGAGCAAAAAACTGTGGTTGCCTTCTAACTATCTCTACATGTGCACATTAAGTCATCTCCCCTATGAATGCACAAAACAGATTTTATTCTTTAAAAATAGACAGGCCATCCCACAATAAGGACTTAGCAGCAGCTAAGATTAAGGAGATAAATAACATCTATCTTTGTAGGTGCTGCTAGCAGAGTAAGAGACATGTTTATTGGTATTTAAAAAACAAACAAACCTTCTACCCCACACTTTCAGCATATCCAGATGTCACAACCTGCCCAAACTAATCTGGAAAAGGCCAACTACTGAGCACATACCCTTAGGCTCAGAGGAAAACATCCTAGCTCCCCCTTCTGCTATCCCACATGGTCATAGTACGCTTTTTGAGAAAGCTGTAAACAGCATCTGCTAAAGTCCTGGAGAACACATTGAAAAACAGGATCTTAAAAACAACAGGATTAGACAATACAGTAACTGCATTTTTCCTCCATCTACCAGCCTGCTGAAAATTTGCTTCCTTCTGCCAGTTAAGATAGGGTCCCTAGGCTAAGACGGATGACATGTTCAAATAAGATGCTAGCAATTCCGCCTAACTGAGCATAGCAATTGTTTCCAAATCACCATTGGTGTTTCTGGTTTGCATTGAGTCAAGTTTTAAAAACCTTTTGTAAATGTTTTTAATTTGTCCTGGAAGCCACCTTGAGTCCTGTCCTGGGAAAAAGGTGGCATATTAATAAAGTAAGTAAGTAAATAAAGACTCCTACCCACAGACTGAAAGGTGATGTGGCATTTTAAAAACGATTCACATCACACATAATTCTCTGAGCCTACCTGTGCACATGGTGTAACTAAAAGATTGCAGGGGGTTCAGCCCACATCAGGTGACACCCCAGATGAGGGGTGACACTTGGTTGGGCCCTCCTCCATCCCACTGAGCCCGTCCTGGCTTCACCACGGTGGCAGGGGCTTCCTCAGAAGACTTCCATTGCTGTGGTGTAGAAAAGAGCTTCGCACGCCTCTCTCACTTTGCTGCAATTGCAGATGCCTCCTCACAAGGAGACCTCCACCATGCGGCAAAGGAGAGGGCCAAGCACACCATTTTGACTGCCCCCCTGAAATTACCCCCCAACCTGGGTGATACCAGAGGTGGGGACGACACTGCCTGTCCAGACAAACTTCAGGAACCTATCCAGCTTTCGTCTCTCTCCTCCCTTGGGCCCACTGCCAAAGGTTAGGGGATGCTTAACTATAAACATAGTACCAGTTTGCCAAACAGAGAAGGACTGAGGTTTTTTCACTGCTGTCGTACATGATGGTCTACATGGGCAACTGTGAGCTTTGAAAATTTGGGGACCTACAATTACCACCAGTCCAACATAACAAATGCCGAAGGATTTTGGTAGTTACACACCATAAACTGCTAAAGGGCCATGGTTTACTGATCTACCAGGATGTGGCAAGTTCTGCTGAACACATTTACATGACTCTCCAAGTGGAAATTGGTTAATCTGATCTAGTAGTATAGAAATATCAGGATGCTGGAGAGATCTGGGAGCTCCATAAATGTTCATCCACTTAGGAAATTTTATTTTATTTTTAGACCTTAGAAATATGGAGCCATGATTGTGGTGTCTCCCCTACCAGGTAAGTATGTTCTAAGATCTGCTGAGGAGTCCCTTCGTTCTGTCCAACCAGCCTCACAGGTACATCTGGTAGGAACACAAGAGAGGGGCCTTTTCAGTTGTTGCCCGCAGGCTCCAGAACTCTCTTTCCAGAGAAGTTAGATTGGCACCCTCCCTACTTACATTTTGCATACAAGAAGACTGTTTCTATTCCAACAGCCATTTGAAAAGTGAAGATACAGGACCCATTTAATACAAAGCATTGGATATTGTTAATTATTTCACTGGTGCATGTGTGTGTTATAATTATGCATGCTTAAACTGGTTTTAATTTTCTTCTGATTGTTCAATTGAATTTTAACTTTTGAATTTTGTTGATTTTTAACTTTTTTTTTAATTGTTGCAAGGTACTTTGTGTTCCAATATGGTGAAAAGGCAGGAAAGAAACAACAACAACACAGAATTCAGCAGTAGAATCTGTGATGTTAAGTAATCTATGCTTGTCTAGAAACCTTCCTTTTCAGTAAAAAAAATCCATCAGACTAACACAATCCAGCATTCTTCATTTCCTTAATATATTTGTAAGACCCAATGGCAGCTGAGAAAATGTTTATTGAAAGCTTCACTGAACAGCTGTAGGGACAGAAGAGAATCCCACATAAAAACATTAAGGTTTTGTTTTTTTCAAGGAAGACGTTTTACACTCATGCCTCATACATGTTCATTGTTCTATAGGAGGTTTCTTTTTTACCAAGTTTATAATAGGAGCTTTCTGATATCCCTTAACATTATGAACTAGTTACTTGGTGTTCACTTTTACCTACATAATAAGATACTTTTTCCCCTCTGTTACAATCAAACTGTAGTTTCCATCTTGCAAGCAAACTCTTTTTCTCTAATTAGTCTGGTTACAATGCTTTTAATGCATATACAGTGTTTAGGATATTTCATTAGATCTCATGTTTGGCACAAGAATTCACAAAGCAAAATAAATGGAGGTTTTGCAACAACACAGTTATCCAGACCATATGATTCATAGTCGAGATTCTTCATGGCTACTGTTGCTATTTTTTTTTTCAAACCACTTGAAATAATTTCCACATGACAGTCGCCTCAGGCAGCATACTTTAAAGGAGAGCAGCTTTGCACATAATTGACATGGTATCTGCAAAAGTTTAAATATTACATGAGTGGCCTAGAGATGAGCTGTACAATCTATCCCAGGATCAAGCAAATCCATTCCCCATTTCAGTCTCCTCTTTCTCTTCCTGAATTTGCCACAGCAGTTGTAGTTGTGTGCCTTCAAGTCATTTACAGCTTATGGCAACCCACAGGTGAACCTATCACAGGGTCTTGGCAAGATTTGTTCAAAGATGGTTTGCTTTTGCCTTCCTCTGGGGCTGAGAAAGTGTGACACGTCCAAGGTTTCCATGGCTGAGAAAGTATAATGTGCCCATGGTCTCCATGGTCGAGCAGGGATTAAAATAGTGGTCTGCAGAGTCCAAAACTCAAACCACTGCACCATGCTGGCTACAGCACACACTCATAAAAATACTGCTTTTTCTTTGAATTTGCTGATGTGCCATTGAAAAACAGCAGCAGAGCAAGAAACTCACTTTAAAACTAGTATTTCTCTTTAAAACAAGGTATGCAGTGGGATTTTCATTTTAAAGCTGACTGGCAATCCCAAAAGCTTCCAGGAAATACTAATTGAATTAAAAACAAATTATTGACACACCATGCACTTTTAAAAAACAAACAAAAAAATATTCAGTTGCTACCATTGTGCTGCTGAATTTTGGCAGGGAGGAGCAGCCTCCAAAGCACTCGGAGGCAGTAGTGTGGTTCCCAAACAATTTGAGAATTTGCCTACTCTTCACCTACAAGATGAGTCCCTGTGTCACAGAAACTAAATGAAGCAGCCACCATCCAAATACTGTTTACGGTGCTTGATTTTTTATTCATGGATTCAAGTGTCCACCACCTGAAAATATTTTTAAAAATATAAATTCCAACAACCAAGCCTGATTCTGCCATTTTATGGAAGGGACACCTTTTTACTATGTCATTTTACCATGTCATCCATGGATTTTGCTATCCGCTAGGGGTCCTGGAACCAAACTCCAGCAGATACTATCGGCCCACTGTGTGTTTTATAGGAGTCAGATTATTAAATTAGCGTTCATGCAGTCAGACCTGGTTAGCCACAATACTAGGTGTTGTTGGATTGATTTCAGAAAAAGGCAAAACACCTTTAAGTATTTTTTTGCTTTAAAAAAACCTGAAAAAATTCAATGGGGGCATTAAAAGTCAACAAGTGACCTGAAAGCACACATTCATAGATACGGACCCTCTAGGTTGTCCAAAGATGCGCTATGGGAATTCTGTGAAGTAAGGAGTCATGCAGACTAGCAGCTTGGAGTGTCCCCTGCACCAGCACCAGTTTGGGACTATGGTGACAGCACGGGCCTGGTCACGATTTGGGCTGCTGCGGAGGTCTCTAACCCAGCCACTAGCAGGAGCAGCTTTTTGTCACTCCTTTTTGTGCCAGCCCTTCCAGGTTTGAGTGCTCTTGGCATACTCCTCATGGGGTCTCTGGATGCTTTCAGGCTGTGAATCATGTGCATGCCCCACCCCCGAAGTGGTCAGAAGCTGCTTTTTCCTCCCTGTCTGGTTTGGGACATCGATGCAAAAACTGACTTTCAAAAACCCATCTTCCCATTCTATTAAATTGTTAATGTTGCTGCAGATTTGAACACAAAAAAACTTATTTTTTTCAAGTGCTTTTTGCCATTTTTCTTACCTTCGAAACTAGTCTATGCAAAGAAAATCCCATTCCAGCACAATAAAATAAATAGCACAGAAAAATATGTGTGTTATATATTTACGTTTATTTTTCTACAATGGGAGTCCATTGCTTTCATCAGATTCTCACAAAGATGCATGCCCCCCACCCACACCAAAAGGTTCAGAACTACTGCTAGAGCATGTTTATGAGCTTGACGATTTCCTAATTTTGCTCTAATTGTCTGCTTCTTCTGAAATTCCTAAGATGTTTTGCTAAAACAAGGATCACCAAATCTGCTTGAATTCTGCTTTAGGCAAACTAAGCCTATAGTCAAGAGGCAGGCAAAGCGTGGGCCTAGGAGAAGAATGCAGCCCTCTATGCACTCCAGCACAGCTCTCAAAAGCCCCTCAATGCTTCTCAAAGCTTCTAGGTGTTCTGAGGGGCAATATTTGGCAGGTTTCTACCACCTGGCACAAACATTACATCTAGTCACTTGTTATTTTTGTTATAAATTGTCATCAATTAAATATATCCTTCTAGGAGTAAACAGCTGTTTCTGTGTAACAGATATGTAGTCCTTTCCTTGCTCACTTTACATATTAAACTTAAATGTATCTACCACATCTCAGTTAAAAGGTGACACTACCCTCCAAAACTGTCTCTTCCTCTCTTCCACTTCTTCTGCTTGCAGCAAACAATAATTTAAAGCACCTTATTTGGGAGAGTAGACCTGTGAAAACTGAGTGAAATCTCTTGATAGTGTACCCGGATGATTCAAAAAGAATTGTGCAAAAGTAAAGCTGTCCTTATTCAGTTTTGCACCATTCTTTTTAAATCACCCTGTACTACTTGGTCGTATGCATTTTCCTATTTCTTCCCAATTAGGACACCAAAGAAAATCTACCATCAACCTCTTCCTCCTCCTCTTGATGATGTAGGATTGCTACAGAGGGAGTTCAGCATAAAACATAGCAGTTGTTGGGAAGGTCAATGCCAGGAAAGTAACTGCAAAACACAGTTACCCATTAGCAGCAAAAATGTGGGCAGAGGTCTGTTAGTAACATGTGAGTCCCATGGAGCTGACGGAGCTACCTACCCAGTAAGGGAACTAAACTGTATGCTCAAAATGTTTATGAATGCAATGTATCCATCTATCCATAACAGGAGTGGGTAACCTGTAGCCCTCCCGATGCTGCTGGGCTGCAATCCACACCACTAACCACTGCTCACAGTGGTTAAAAATAATGGGAACTAAAAGTCTAACAACAGTGGAGGGCCACATTTTCGCTGCGTCTGACCTAGAATCTAACCTTGTTTTTTCCAAACTCAAATGACTAAAGCTTTTTATAGTTTTGCCTCATTAACACATTAAATCATTTGCTATCAGGTTACATCCTGAGTCCCCATCAGGATCTTTAACAAAACAATTGGCAGCCTGTGGTGTTAACCTCAATTGACAAAGTTTCTGTGTTCATTTCTTCCCAACCTACCCCTGTGTTTATGAAAGATCACAAGCATCCTGAAAATCCACACAAGTTGCTTTATGTGGCATCCTTCCAAAACCTGTGAACTGACCTTGCTTCTTGCTGTGGGCACACTACACTTTCTACTTCAGCAAAGCTAATAGGATATTTCAACTTATTGCTTTCTTCCCCTGCTGGATGTAGCGCAGGAGTGGTCTAGAGGTGAATCAAATTCTGACATGCTTTGATTTTTATGTCAAAATCAGTATGTTCACAAGAAGAACCTTCCAGTGAATAGCTAAGTAAATGGCACAGCGAATCAAAGCCCACTTATATTTTTGTCTACATCCTGGATATGAATCACAACTCAAACAGAACCAGCTAAAAGGCTGTTTTTCACATTTCCAGATTCTGTGCAGCCCCTGAAATATTGTGGCTCACTCAAAAAACACCTTAAAGGTGCAATGTAGTCCCCGAAATAAAAAAGCTCATGGAAGTTCACTCTCCCAATTTAAAAACAAAACATCAAGATAGACTCTCTTTTATTTATTCTAATGCCTTTCCCCATGGCATGAAAGCAGATGATAATAACCTTATCCTGGCCTCTACCCCTTCCCCATAAACAGACACACACTGAGAGCTACATCACATGGGCTTGTGAAAAGGCTTACAGAAAATACAGGAAAAAATTCTGCTTACCTCAGATTGGAAAGTATCCTTAATTTTGTTCAGGAATGTTCAGAGAAGCTTCTTTGCTCCCAATTCCAAAAAGCTCACTGGAGCTCTGTTCTGCAGGTTAATTTGGGAGAGGCACAATCTCTACACCAGCATGGCATAGTGGTTTGAGTGTTGGATTATGACTCTGGAGACCAGGGTTTGATTCCCAGCTCAACCATGAAGTCCACTGGGTGACCTTGGGCAAGTCACACTCTCTCATCCTCTGAACCCCATGATAATTTGCCTTAGGGTCATCATAAGTTGGAAATTATTAGAAGGCAGGTTGGCAGTTTGAGACCCAAGCACCATGTGATAGAGCAAGCTCCCGTCACTTGTCCCAACTTCTGCCAACCTAGCACTTCAAAAGCATGTAAAAGTGCAAGTAGATAAATAAGAACCACTTTAAGGGGAAGGTAACAGCATTCCATGCAATCATGCTGGCCACATGAGCATGGAGTCGTCTTTGACAATGCTGGCTCCCTCAGCTTAGTAATGGAGATGAGCACCACCCCTTACAGTTGGATACAATTAGACAACAATTTTTAGTAATCTTGGCTTCCAAGAAGAGTTCAGGCTGGATTTGCTCTACGATCCATTTATTTGCTTTCTTGCAGTTCATAACATTTGTAGAACTATTTCCCAGCACCGCATTTCAAATTAGATGATTTTCTTCCTGGCAGCTTTCTTCTCCGTCCAGCTTTCACGGTCATACATCAAAATGGAAACTACAATAGCATTGACAATCCTACCTTCAGGATTTTGTCTAGTTCCTTCATAACTGCCCTTCCAAGTTCCAGTTTTCTTCTGATATCTTGTCTGCAGTCTCTATTCTGATTAATGTTTGAACCAAAGTATAAAAATCCTGAAGTCTTTCAATGTCTTCGTCATCTCCTTTAGGTCATTATTTTGTTTTTCTTAATGTTCAATTGTAAGCCTGCCTTTGCACTTTCTGCTTTTACTATCTTCAATAATTATTCCAAGCCCTTGCTATTTTCTGCTTCTATTGCTGATTTCTATATTGGCCATCAGGTCACTTCAAGGTTGCTTCTTGGTTGTTTTAAGAATGTAGTTGCTATCACAAAATTCAGTCACAGTTTGTCTCCTGTCTCATTTCTTAATCCTAAACCAAATATTCCTACAAAAAATTGTGCCTCATACCCTATTTTTGCATCCAGCCTCTGATGATTAACAAGAACTCATATTTTGTTGAAGGATCAATTTCTTCCCAGACTCCAGCACAGACTCTTTCAGTTCATTCCTCTTTTGCCTCTGTAGCTGGATCATAAACTTGGGTTGTGGTTATACTGATGGGTTTTCTGTGGAGTTTTATTGACATGATTCGGTCAGATTTTGCATTTTATCCTTTGATTGTTCTGGCTACATCTCTCATCACTATTAATACTGCACCATTTCTTCTTAGATTTTCCTTTCCTGAGTAGAACATTGTGTAATTTTTTGTCTCAGAATGCCCCATTCCTGTCGACTTTAGCTCACTCACTGCACATATGGCTATGTTTATTCGTTCCATTTCTTGTTTTACTATGCCTAGCTTTCCCTGACTCATGCTTCTCATATTCCTATAATATGTATTGTGCAGTTTAGGACTTTGCTTTCACCTTTGAGTACATCAACAGCTTAACATCCTTTTGACTTGAGCCAGTTGCATTATTAGCCACAGGCCGACTCATAGTTGTCCTCTGCTGTACCCCAGTAGTTCACTGAGTGCATCCTGACATTGCATCCTGTTTCACTTTGGACTGAGATAATAAAGACAATGGCAATACTAGAAAAAAGGGGAAATTGGTTTGGAGGAGAGGAGTACAAGATGCACAGGTGTCTGTTTTATGCAATGAAATGCTACCCAGGAAAATGGAAGTCTAACTATTGTCTTTTTTCAAATTCATGCATCTGGTGTAAGCAAGTAATGTTTTGGGCTGCAGTTCTCAAAATTGTGTGTGTGTGTTTACCTATAATTTATAGAATAATAGTCTTCATGATACTATATACAGAACTTGCTAGCCAGCATTCTTTTGCACATTAAGTATTTTATGGATGCAAGTAATGTGACTTAGACTTATAAGTCAAAGAGAGTTAAAAATAGCTGTCATACTCAAGTGCATGTCTAGCTCTGTCCTATTGTTTATACTGTACTTACGCAATTACATCCATCCATAAGTTCTTTGAAGCTGACTGTTTGCAACTAAGCACTATTAGCCTATACCAGAGGGCTTGCATTATGGATTTCAAGCAGTGAACCAAGAACATCATTTACATGGGCATCATGCTGTCTTACTGAACTACCAGAAGAAGGCTTCTTTGAAAAGGAACCATTAAAACATTACAAGCAGTTGCGAAAACTCAAAACCCTTCTGCCTAAAAATAGGTTGAGGTCCTAAACGTCGGCACTTAATTGCCTTGGCAATGCATGATCTGCTAGCATATACAGAAAGAGCACTAAATAAAAACATTAAGACACACACCATTAAGGTGCTAAGTTAGCAGAATACTGGTCTTCCGCTAATCCTAAATCTACAGACCTAATGACAAAAGCAGTGGTTGCACGAGAACAGGCAAATAAATGGCTGCCCATCAAAAGTATCATGTGGCAAAGGTCCAGGCAAAAATCTTCATATTGCTATACAATATATTGCACTATTCTGCACACAAGAAGAGCCAGCTTGTAGTGAACATGACCATGACCAACCCTTCTCCAGGCTGGTTTCAACCCTTAGGCTCCTGTCACTCACCTTGCCCTTTTATCTTCAATATTCCTACTTGGATCTGGTACTCACAGCTCAAGGGGATCCTTATTATGTGACTAACCCAAGGTCACCCAGTGGGTTTCCATGGCTGAGCAGGAGATTCAAACCCTAGTCTCCAGAGTCATAGTCCAATGTTCAAACTACGATCTGGTCCTTTTTACAGACCAACCCTCTGGTTTGTGTCTTCCTTCCCTGTAGGTTCCCCTTCACATCATTCCCTGATCGGTGACTGGTTGGCTCTAAACAGGCTTGCCCAGCTCTACTCTTCACAATAACCAAATCAGTCAATTAATCAAAATAAAGCTTTGGTAGATACCCTTCTCAGCATTATCATTTTTAAAAGGTTGAGTACACTGTACCAAATCCAGGAGAGAGCTGAGCAGTTCCCCTGTTTCATTGCATCATATCCCATCCCCGCCAGGCACCATCCAATGCTCTTGGCATTTAAAGAACTCCATCAAGGAGGGGCAAACCTGGCTTCTGTCAGTAATATTCATGCATTTCTTTAGTCATTATGAAAATATGCCCCGGACCCCATCATTTATCACAATATGGGCAAGGTTAAGCACACTGTGTTCTGCTCCAATACTTCATGACTCAGGCAATTCCTGTCTATAAACATTTAGCACATATATACAGCACAAGTTTCTCAGATGAAGCCATACTGCAGTAAAATAAAACAGAAAATAAAACTTTTTTAAAAAAGGACAAGTATTCCTTTTCATGCAGCACTCCATATTCTGTACAAGAATTGATTGCAATGAGCATAGCAGGACATCTGGAAGTGGAGCAATTCACTTGTAGGCCACTCTTTTAGACCAGAAAATAGTGGATCCAATCAGGGGCATTTGCACAACCCATTTTTATCATCATCATCATCATCATCATCATCATCATCATCATCCCCCACCACACACACTTGATGTGTGTGACCTCAAGTTATTTCCAACTTACAGCGGCCCAAAGGTGAGAACATAATACAGGGCTTTCAGGGTAGTTTCTTCAGAGGGTGCTTACCACTGCCATCCTCTATGGCTGAGATACCGTGACTTCTCCAAGGTTACCCTGTGGGTTTCATGATAAAGCTGAGAATCAAACCTTGGTCTCTAGAGTCGTAGTCCAAAAGTCAAACCACTACATCACACTGGCTCTTCACTTATTAAAGAAAGAAAAAGAAACAAAGTGACTGTCACTTCTGTTTGAGGATGCTGGTTTTTTAAAGGCTATTTTGGACCCACTGAAGGCACAGAGAAGGTGGGCAAAATAATGTTAAAATGGTCATTCACATCTTTTGAAGCTAAAACCATCCATTTTAGGTCATTTTTTTCTCGATGTGAGAGGAGTCTAAGAGACCCACTGCATAGTTTGGTGAGCCACTTGAAACCTGTGCATTGCACAATTCCCCAACCTTTCTATTTAAATAATTCTCAGTATTACCAGCTTCAGCTAACTGGACTAGAAAACCAGGGTTGAAAATCATACGAAGAGCCTGCACAGATACAGAAGCCTTTCCTCTTCAGAAAGTTGCTCCCCACATAAAGAAGGTGAGATAAGCTATAACAGTGGAGGGGCAGGGTGATTGTACTGTCCTTCCCAGGGATCTAGCTCACTTAGCTTTAAAAAGCCTTAAAAGGGCTTGCATGAACAGGATATTAGAACTAAATGTTGCATCCCTAATAAGGGACAAGGGGGTACAGCAGCTCACCTCAAATGACTTACTGCTTCAGTTAGTAATGTTCCTAACTGACATCTGCATTCTTTAGAAGAAAATTTAATGCACTGTAGAGGTCTCAGTGGGTTGCTGCAAAGATGCACAGCTGGCCCATGGCATTATATAGAACATCTCAACCAGGCTTGCAGTGTCATGCAATTTAAGGAGGCATGCTATTCCTGCCTTCCCACAATGCAAGTTGCCACCGACTGAAACAATCCGGACAATAGTCTTCCTCCTTTCATTCTACAATAGTATTTTCCTTGCACACTTTACACATTAAACTTAAAAGGATCTATCCCACACTTCAGTTAAAATTTAAAGCTGGCCCCTTAAGTTGTTTCTCCCATTCAATTATCCCTGTTCTAGGCAGCAATTTCATGTGATTTTTCAAGTATTTGAAGAGCTGGAGCAGAAAAAATAAGTCAAATTTTTCAGCAGTGCACTACTTGATGACTGCTCCCACCTTGTAAACAAAAAAGCCCCAGTAGATCCATGTCTTCATAATGTAATGCTGCAGCAAAGGGACATCTTGGTAAAAAAATGGTTGCTGCTGGAAAACTGCCTACAATGGGAAGATCATTACAAAACAGAGATCAACACAATCAGTCAGTGAATCAATCGATTCAAGCTGGGGGTGGTGGGAAATGAAGGAACTTCCCATTGTAAGTCCTTACATTTTGGTCTACTTTTCTCACTGAAGACCTTTCAGTCTATAATCATGACTATAAGGAGCCACCTGAGACAAAATGGAATTGTTTTGATGACCAGAATTGGACTGCAATACCTTGGTTAACCATCCTCAGCCTAGCCACAGCTGAGTAAATGAAGTACCCAAACTACATTTTCCTTTATTCACCCCATTTTATATTGGGTCAGCCCTGTTTAATACTTGCATGGGAGACTGGCAGCGAATACCAGGTGCTGTATGCTATTCTTCAGAGGAAGGAACTGGCAAAACCACCTCAAAGTATTCCTTGCCTAAGAAAATCTTATGAAATTTATGGGGTTGTCATAAGTTGCAGGTGTCTTGAATGGCGCACATCAACTTCAGCACTCAAGCCATCCAACTCTGTCCTCCAATTTTTCTCATTTTTGGAATGAGAAACAGGAACCTGAGAAGTAATTACTTTGATTTACCACCTATAGTGGCAGCAATAACCTCCAGCTTCCTGCTACAGCTTTTAAAAATTCCACGACTGCAATCAAGATCTGAATCTACACCTTCCGGAGTCAACATTTTGCCTTAGGCTGAGGCCTACAAATCCTCTACAGATGTAAACACTTCAGGAAAACATACTCTTCTTCTTCTGAAACTTACAGGAGGGAGCCCAATGATTCAACATTACACCTAGAGAAGGAATTGAGAAATTGTTTAGGGGAAGCCACTCCTTTGATTACTGTGTGTGTTCAGTAGGGAATGGTGACAGGAAAGGAGAGGGAAGAGGAACATTTGTCCTGGAAATGGATGTCATTAACTGACTGGGACACTGTGCAGGTCCATTCCACATAGCAACATTTTTTACAGATCCCACTTGCCCATCTACTGCCTCTTTCATACACCAGAACAGGGCATTTCGTCTATATTTTTGGAATGTACCTGCACTAAAACCATTATAATCCATCACTTTAACCAGTTGAGAAAGAGAGGCTAGAAAGATGGGAAGGGGGGAATACAGGAAAATTGGGGGGAGGTTCCCTTCCTGCGTTTCTTTCCACAGGATTTGCTATTACTCATCATTAACATGTTATAGGGATTATTGGTTAATAGGGTGCAAGTTTATTGTTTAACAGAAAATGTTTATTTTCACATTCTCTAAGAACTGTCTTTGCTGCTTCAATGTGTCTGAAGTACATTTTAAAGCTAAACCTCTCGTGCAGATCTTGACAACTGCAAGATGTTCAAGACGCTGGAGACAGCTGTTTTGCAACCAACTGCTTTCCAAAAAAAACTGTTACAGAACACCATTAATTTCCACATTCTCCTCCCTGCTCCCAAAAGTTGTTCTCATACACCCACTCTATGTTTATAAATACTTACTTTTTAGCCATATTATTTGAAAGGCCATAAAAACAGTCATTTGTTGGATGGCTGCACAACTGATGATTGGTCATGAGAACTATGAGAGGCAAATAACTAATCTGTTGTTCATTTAATTACAGAGTCTTTAACAAGCTTTGTGGGTTACTGTACACTGATAGATACACAGTGAAACATTAGCTCCTTGCAGGCATTTTGAGTAAGCACAAAGTGGACTCAAAGGAGAGGACAGTAAGGACGTGTCCACTACCTCCAACGGTTGGTGGGATGGGGGGGGGTTAACCCTTTGTAAAATTTTCTCAATTTTTTAACAGGCTGTTGGTCAGAAAGTGGGATAGTAGTATGTGAAGAGCCCTCATAGACCTTATATATATATATATATATATATATATATATCCCTTGTATTTAATCTAGCTTTAGTTTGCTTTTTCCTTTTCTTTTCTTCTCTTTCTTTCTTTCTTTCTTTCTTCTTTCTTTCTTTTTTCTTTTTTCTTTTTTGTCCCCATTGGCCATTTTCGGCCCATTTCTGGTAAGGGGGTGATCCAGAAGTTCCTCTTGCTTAAAAAAAAAAAGCCATCCTGTTCCTTAAAATGGACCAAAAATGGGGACAGGCTGCTCCCACATCTTCTAGAAGGTGTTGGGAGGACATTTCGGGACACAGAGGGTGCAGCATTCCAAGTATCCCAGGTGGCTAGTGTGGCCCCTTCTTTTTCTTCCTATTTATTTATATCCCGCTAACCCCGCCCCCTCAAAAAAAAAAATTGGGAGACAAAGTGGCTCCTGATAGTTGTCCATTCCTGCTGTAAAATATCAAGAGGCAATGTCTGCAGTCTGTGTATTTTGCTTCCTCTACACAAAAAGGCCACTACAAACAGGAACCTCTCCTCTTTAGACACATTGTTTTCCACCTGCAGAAGGTAGGGCTGGATGCTACCCCACTCCTTTTAAGAAAGCATGATGAATAATGCCTGAACAGAATTTCTGACACACTTTACAAAATTTGCACTGTGCCTGTCACACTGATAGCTATAAGGTACTTGTGGAGTGTGGAGTACCTTTGAGAATCATTTTGGTAAGCCTTGTGGCTAAGATCCAATTAACTTTTTAACTGCATCAAGGACAAAGGACAATGAACTTCATGACACAAAAGATTCAAGTATTACATTCTGAAACAATATTTGTAAGACTATTTTGAAAGCCTCTTACATTAATTGGAGATTGTTCTTCAATCTGGTGACCAGGACTCGATTCCCAGATCTGCCATGAAACCCACTGAGTGACCTTGGGCAATTCATTTGCTCTCGGCCTCAAGGGAAGGCAATGAGAAATCTCCTCTGAAAAAATCTTGCCAGGAAAGCCTCTAAAAGTTGGACTGACTTGAAGGCACACCACAACAGCAATGTGTTACAACTATATTACAACTGTGCATTAAAACTGTAATTGAAAGTACCAAGATAGCACTACTGCAAAGTCTTAATGATGGTGCAAACAATTATCAACCCTTAACAACTTTTATCTGGATGATTCACACACTGCTTTTAAAGAACCAGTTAAACTTATTATCACCATAAGAATATTCAATTTCTTTCATATTTCATTGTTTAAAATATATATGAAAGGACGGGCTAAATCATATATGAAATATGTTTCCTGTTCTGAAAACACAATCGGGGATTCAGCCTCTTCAAATGAAAACAAAAAGTGGGAAGGGCGCATGGACGTACAAACAAGCCCAGGTCCTAATATCTCTATTTCCTCAGGCCAAAAGTGGCACCTCAGGACAATATTAGAGTTTCCAATTACATGAATGCATCTACTCACTTTGAAGGAAATACATACAGAAAGCTCTGCAGATCTTCTAACTCAGCACTGAAGGTTAAGGGCTCAGAGGAAGGGATGAGTCTCACATAGATCCACATCCATTCCTCACATTTACTTCCCATGTGTGGAGGCTGAATGCTCACAAAGGACTACAGGTGATTTGATCGAGAACCTAGAAGTACTTATCTGCATCAAAACAGGAGACCTAACACAGAACTTCTTAACCAGCAGATCTCCAGGTATTTTTGACTTCAACTGAACATTGACCATTCTGACTAGGACTTGAGGGAATTGAAATTCAAATTATCAGCTAGACCAAAGCTTGAGAATCACTGATCTAGTGACCCAAGTCAGTGGTGTGGCAACTTTGCATGTGTTTTCTTGGATTTAGTTGAAGATAGCTCTCTAGTGATCAGGCCTCTTCTGTTCTGAGAATGCTTCTCTGAAAACATACATGGATGCCAAATGACTCTTTACCAGAAATTCCCTCAGTTCTGAGTGTCCACCTTTCCCCTCATACTGCTATAAACAGCAGAAGATATACCAGCCTTGCCATAGAGCACAGCTCAGAAGAAGAGTGTTGCCCTTTTATCTGATGGATCACCTCCAGGGTACCTCTAGGATGCACATTTCTATTGAGAAAAACTTAACAACACAAGTGGAACAACTTGCCAAGTTACCATGACCCCTGGCCTGGATTCTTCTAATCAGTTTCACATCTTTTTCTCAGTGTGCTTTCCCAGGTCCTGAAGCCACACACTACTGCCAAGAGTTGCAACTCATCAACAGTCAGGGCTGCAGTAAGTACTTGGCAGCACTCAGCTATTGGATTCAGTCAAACAGTAATAAACCAGCCAGCCATACATTCTGTTAACTATCTACCCTAGCACTTCTGCCATTCTTCTTCTCTCCCACAACAGGAGAGGAAACTTGTAGACTTCCAGATTTTGTTTAAACTGTGGTTCTCACCAACCTGAGTCAGCAGAGTAAATGGTGAGACCTAATGCTAGTCTAATAATATCTGGAGGACCACAAGATGTCAGGTCAAGTCACTTTATTGCAGTCATAGACCAGCACAGGTGAAAAGGGGATACAGAATAAAAGAAGGTAAAAGTAATTACAAGAAGTCCACTGCTGCCAAAAGCAATGTCATTCCAGGAGTCCTATTTTGGTCTATGACAATAAATACATACATAAATAGATGATGATGATGATGATGATGATGATGATGATGATGATTCCAAGAACTCCTACAGTTTCAATGTTTTGCTTCCATTTTAACCATTATAATTTAATTGACATTGGTCTTTACACTATTCCAGGGGTTCCCAACTTGTGCTCCAGAAACACATAGGGCTCCACGAGCCCTTCCCAGGTGCTCTGTGGCCACTCCAGGAAAATGAAGGAAATAAAAATTGAGTGAAAGTAAAGAATAAGAATACATTCTTATATATACTCCTAAACACCATTAACTTGTAAGACATAGGATAGGCCTCTTAGGGGCTCTGCCATAGAACTAAGGGCTCTGCAAGTCAAAAATGTTGGGAATCCCTGCTCTACTGGATAGCTTATTTCATCACAGGTATCATGTTGCACAAAAGCTAAGAAACACATTGGCTCATGTTTCAAGTGTCTTGAGGGACTGACCCTAGAGTTATGGCCACTCTTATCACATTCTTTTAAAAAATCAGAAAATTTTTCCATATTTTGTTTCTTCAGAGAGCACTTCTGACTCCAGAAGAAAAGGGGGTGGGAATACTCTCTCTCCACAAAAAAAGTGAGAAGGAGTAACCAGCAAGAGCCCATTGAAGACAGGAGAGTCATTTGTAACCATTTCTTTAAACAAAAAGAATTGTCATGACCAAATTGTCCTAGAACTTACAGCCAGCAGGGCACCTTGCCATGCTAACTGGCATATTCTGGAGTTGTGTTTCAAAAAAATAACTTATCCATGGTATGGTTCTTTGAGCAGCCACCCTACTAGGGACCTAGGAGTTGTGGTTTCCTCTACCAGAAATTGAACTAGATCATGAGACAGAACTAGCAATCCCATATCCCCCTAGCAGAAAGTTATGCTCTAGAAGCTGTTTAACCATTTTGCAGTTAAGAAGATGATACAATTGCTCCTTTAGTCTCTAGCAAGCCTTCCCACCATCACATATCCCAGTGTCATAAGAAAGGGTCCTTGCCACCAAAGAATGGCCAGCAGTGTGCACAAGGGCACTAGATATCTGATGAGTATAGAATGCCACCATATAGCTCAAGTGGACCTAGGGAGGATCAAGGCTAGGCCTTAACAGAGGCTCATGTGGCCTGAGGAAGGTCACACAGGCTTTTTATCATAATCCTTTGTGTAAACAGACAGGAGAAGCCAAACGTAAACATTCTTGGCCACAGCTTGGCTAAACTAGCAAATTCACATTCCTTAGGGATTAAGCTGCAGGCTTCACCTCCTTGACAGAGAGAATGATCCACTGGTCCTCACTTTAGGAACATAGTAAAGTGCGCACACACCAAAGTAAAATATTTTGGCCCAGGGATATCTGGGTGGGCTCCGTTTGGAGGGACTAGGCTGCCATGTGCTGTGAAAATACTCTGACAGCCTATCAGCTAAATGACAATGAGCTTTCACAGTCATAAACAACTGGATACACCAAATAATCATCAATAAAATCATAATTGTTTATTTGTTTTGTTTGTTTGCATGTTTATAACTAATACCAAAGGCTTAAGACCATCTTGGAAGCATATAAATCCCTTGGAGATGCCGGGAGCAACTACAGTCTCCACCCAGAACATCCAACTATTTCCAAACATACATACACAGGAACTGCTTCAGGAAATCATTACTAACACTACACAAGCACCAATAACAAAGAACAGAAAAACAAAATGCCTACAGAAGGATATTTCTATGTAAAAATGGACAGTGGCTTGTGCTCTGTATTACACTGATTTAGGGGTGGTAAGCCTTGACAGATGTCAACAACAGTGTAACAGTTTTTTGTCCCATAGCTTTGAGACTCTCAGGATCTCCCCCCTCTGTCATGATGGGAAATTTTACAGCTTTTCCAGAAGCTAGGCAGCTCTTCCATAAAACTATGCAGCCATCCCTGAAAACTGTGCAGCCTTTGGTATGGAAAGGAATGCTTTTGGGCAGCTATCTAAGTTTCTTCTCCTGCTGCACAACATTTGGGTTGTGTAACTTTCAAACCAGCAAAGGCGGCAGGCATGATGTCAAATGTTGCACAGCATTATTTAGATATAGTATGCAATTTCGTTTTGTGGTTGTTTTTTTTTTTTTTTTTGGTTTTTTGTTTTGTTTTGTTTTGTTTTGTTTTTGGTATCTTCCACAGGTATATAGTGAAAAACAATAAAAGCAAGTGAAGTGAGTCGTCCCTCCTCCTAGGAAACAGCAATTTTCTGTGCATAGTAAAAATACTGCAAGTGAATGTAGGTTTTGACCACAAAACTGTGCAGATTTTGTGCAGTTTATTTTGTACTGGGAACAAAAAAAGTCCAACAAGTCACAGGAACTTTTGATATGATTTCTTCCTGCCTAAGTTTTTCCAGGTGTTGGTAATTTAAAAATTCAACCTCAGTCAAAATTGGCTAATTTTCATTCATTCATTCATTCCCTATACATCTAGGCCTAATTCCCACTATGGTTTAAACCGGACTGTGATTTGACACAATCCAGTTTAAACCACCATGGTTCCTACTTAATCCTAATCACTGAAGCAATTCGGAAAGGGGGGGCATGGTTTTTGCCCATTTAGGCCGCGTCAAAAAGTTGCAGGGAAAATGGGGTATGTTTTGGGCTGAATCGATTTATTTTAGAAATAATTTGATTCAGCCCAAGTGGGAAGATTCTAATCTGCCCTGGTTCCCACTGGCAGACTGCTTCCCTGGCCTCTCTTGTCATGTCTCCTTCCATCCTCCCTCCCTTCCTTCCTCCCTTCCTTTCTTCTCCCCTCCTCCTCTTTTCTCCTTCCCTCCTTCTCTCCACCTGCCTGCCTCCCTGGCTACTGGTGGCTTTGCAGGGCCCTGGTGGCAGCGGTGGTGGAGGGGAGGCTGTCAGGGCTCGTTGGCTGTCTCCTCTGGTCCTCCTCCTCTGTGGGATCCGCGTACTGCCCGGCCTCTTTCCCCTTCTCTTCCCTGGTAGGCTTACCTTAGGAGGAGGCTGAGGCGAAAGAAGAGAGGCAGGCCAGGCGGACCGGATCTGGATCCTTCTCTGTCATCTGCCCCTGCATGCCTCCATCCTCCTGGAGAAGAAGGAGAGAAGAAGGATCCGCTGCCCACCCCTCCCTCTCTCGTTCTTCTCCAGGAGGATGGAGGCATGCAAAGGCAGGGGGCAAAGAAGGATCCAGACCCCGTCCTCCTGGCCTGCCTCTCTCCTTTTGCCCCAGCCTCCTTCTAAGGTAGGCCTACTGGGCTGGAGGAGGGGGCCAATGAGACCTGACAGCCCCGCCACCTCCTCCACTTCCACCACTGGGGCCCCACAGAGCCACCATTGGAGGAAGGCACGGCAGGACAGGACAGGACAGGGAAGCCAGATTGCCAAAATAGGCATCCGATTCCTGAACCACTTCCTGAAACTGGTTCAAACACAGTGGGAACCACTGTGTTTGCTGAACCTGTTTCAGGAATTGGTTCAGGAATCAGATCTAAAGGTACAGTGGTCCCCCGGCTTACGAATCCCCCGGGTTTCGAAAACCCCGGGATCCAAAAGCCGCCGGACCGCTAAAGTATCCCCCAGGATCCGAAAGATCCCCCGGGATACAAAAAAAAAACCAAAAAAACCGCGCGGCCCCTTTAAATCGGCCACACGGTCCATTGAAAATAGCGGTCCCCCGGGAAATGAATGCTTCCGGGTTACGAAAAGTAATCCGGAACATATTATCTTCGTAACCCGGGGGACCACTGTAAGTGGGAATGAGGCCTAAACTATCTGAGATAGACCAAGTTCCTAATATGCACTTGTTGCCTCTTAGCTTTGTAGTTTGTTTGGGGGGAGGGGGGGAAAGATAGCTATCATTTGTTTGTTTGTTTTTAAGTTTCTTTTAAAAGTTATCATTTTGAATGTATTTTGTTTCGAACATTATAAATGTCAATGCAAAAGCCATCTCACTGCTGACATTTATTCTGCTGCAGAGCAATCTGAAAGATCATGACACACGAGTAAGAGCTTCAATATTTTCAATGCCCAATGGTTAAGATGTGGTGTTCATTAATACAATGGTTCATGACCAAGATTGGTGTCAAGTCCATGACTAAATCTGCAGTAGGAAAAGGACTTGCCTTCTTGTAAATAAAATCACACATTGTGCCATGTTCTTCATGATCAAAATACAGACCTTAAACTCTCTATGTACTGCCTTGTCAAATAATATCAAAAGGAGGTACACTAAAACAATTTTCCAACATCAGCATAGTGGAAATTCACATCTTGGAGAAAATATTCAAGCGACATTTTAAATTAGTATAGTGTTGGTGTATATATACATGATGACAGAGATAAATGTGCAAGGTTATATTGAACCAGTGCAGTTCAAGGCCGTTAAAGATTTATGTCCTCCGTTTTTAAACATAAATATTTTATATCCATCATTCAATAGTCAGAGGATCTTAGCCATACACAAATGTATTTTTACACACATTAACTTCAACTCCAACAATTATTATTTTGAACATATAGGGGCTTCCTAGATTGGCAGGAAAGTGTGACATGAAGTTGCCTTTTCCTTAATGCTTAGCAGCTGCACCACAGCCTTTAGATGGAGCTGCGCTGTTCCGCAGTTTTTAAAAAAGAAGCTGGGAAAACCAGCACCTTTTTAAAGGCGTTTCTTCTCCCCTAAAACGCAAAAAAAGCGTTTTCATGGCACACTTTCCCTTTTTCTCATCTAAAGGCTAGACTTTCATGCAGCCATGAACACATTTCTTTTTGCCAATCTAGAAAGCCCCATAGTCACTCTGAGTCAATGTATGTGTCTAGCCCATGTTTGTATCCTATTTATTTCCCCTTTTCTTTGCTCCATTGTTTTTTTCTCTTTCTTCCATTCTTTGTATTTATAATTTAAAAACCCAGTAGAAAAAAAAGAGTAATTGATATGAAATCTCCATAAACGTCCACTGTATCACATTACCTATGGATAAGCTAAGCTAGTTAGGCTTCTCTGTCAGGCTGAGAGATGTGTGTGCCTTGGGAAACAAAACCAGAGTATGTGAAAGTTACCTTTTCAGGACCACAGCTCCCAGAATTCCCTAGCCAGCATGGAAAGTGGCAATGCTGCCTGGAGAGATTCTGGGAGCTATAATACAAAAAGTAGCAGTTTGGATTAGGATAATACAAGCTCTGACCACTACCACTCCACACACAAACCTCTGCCGAGAATGCAATACTAATTCATCTACCCCATTTATTCCTTTCTGCCTCCCATTCCTAAGTCATACCATTCCACCTGTCAAAACATCTGTCATCTCTTTGACTGACAGATATTAGGAACTACAGGGAAGCTATTTTGATTTCCCAAAGGCATCTGAATAGCTGAGGTTTAGACTTTTTAGCAGTCTACAGTATCTCTTCTCCAGCACCACATTTCAAATGATTTGTTGCATTTTCTTCTTACCAGCTTTCTTCCAGCTTTCATAAGCATACTTAAGAGTTTATCAGACAGGAGGAATTTTTCTTTATTTCAAATGGAGCCAATTTCAGCCAATTCAAATTCATGTGAAGTCGCTAGTTTAGCGAATTTACGTGAATTCCAAATGCGTTCGGAATGCATTCAGAATGACTTCCCATTGCCCGAAAATGACTGACCATTGCCCGGAACTGTGTGAGATACTTTAAGATGCAATAACGTAAAACCCATGATTGCATTCGGAATGACTTCCCTTTTGCCTGGAATTGTGTGAGATACACTCATATGCAATAATGTGAAACCCCATGATTGTGTTGGGATTGCCATTAGATTATACTTCCAATTTCCGTCATCTGATAAACTCCTTAGAAATGGGAAATACGATGGCAGGGACAACCCTAACTTTGGTATTCAGTGATGTATCTTTACATTTCATGATCTTGTCCAGTTCCTTTATAGCTGTCCTTCCAAATCCTAGTCTTCTGATTACTTGATGGCAGTTTCCATTCTGATTAATGACTGAGTTAAGGTTTGGAAAATACTGAACTATTTCAGTGCCTTCATCGTCTACTTTAAAGTTATGTAAATCATCTATGGTCATTATTTTTGTTTTCTTCATGTACAGTTATACACCTGCCTTTTCACTTTCTTCCTTGACTTTCTCCAGTAATTATTGTAAGTATTTTCTGTTAGGAGTATGGTGTTATCTGCATATTTTAAATTCTTGCTGTTCCTTCCTCCAATTTTCAGGCCTCCTTCCTCTGAGTCTAATCCTGCTTTAGGTATAACTTGTTCAGCAAGATAAGGTGAATAAATGCAAACTTGCCTGACCCCCTTGCCATTTGAAAACCATTCTGTTTCTCCTTTTTCTGTCCTAACAGTAGTCTCTTTTCTTGAGTACAGGTCATGCATCAGGACAACAAAATGTTATACTTCAGTACAAAACAAGCACACATGCACACAACAACTAAACTAAACCGGTCCATGTCCTCATTATCTTTTGAAATGACCTTCACTTTAATCTTCTACATACTGAAACTAAACTTTTCATTATGTTTTTAAAACTGCAACATTTGACATTTTCATCTTTGGTATTTTTTCAAGACTTAAAGCTATCATTCTAGCCAGTAGAGGTTTTTGTTTTTGTTTACGAGAAGGAGCCGCAAAATATAGTTTTAATTTG
This sequence comes from Urosaurus nigricauda, assembly GCA_034509955.1. Lineage (NCBI taxonomy): Eukaryota > Metazoa > Chordata > Lepidosauria > Squamata > Phrynosomatidae > Urosaurus > Urosaurus nigricauda. The sequence goes on from JAOEGL010000001.1 coordinate 220,340,277, forward strand.
AATGATGAGAATTGTAGGGAATTTTACCAAACATTGCCATCATTTAATTTTATTGCAATGCTTTTGACATTCTGCTGTTGTTGCTGCTGCTGTATAACTTACAAGTCATTTCCAATTTATTGTGTCCTTATGCTGATCCCTTCACAGGGTCTCTTGGCAATTTGTACAGAGACTTTGTCTTTGAACCCCCCTGAGGCTGAGAGTGTGTGACTTGCGGAAGGTCACATAATGGTTTTCTATGGCTCAGCAGAGATTCAAATCCCAAACCAGCACCCAAACCATTACACCACTCTGGCTCTCTTTCTAACAGGCAGCTATCCATAGTCATGTTGAGCTGTTCTTTCCTTTCTCCTCTTATTACAGTTAATATTTTTGAAGTATTCAGAAATCATCTGACTATTCAGGCAATTTAAGGCCATTCCTGTTTTGATAAAGATAAATCAATTAAATGAAAAAGAAGTTCTAATATGCTACTAATTACCAAGTTTAATGGAGGGGGAATACAAATTATGCAGCAGTCTAAACAAACAACAGCTTCATTTATATACCGCTTCATACTGCCTAAGGAGTGTCTAAGCGGTTTACAACTGTAAGCTACTTGCCCCCAACAATCTGGGTACTCATTTTAGCGACCTCGGAAGGATGCAAGCCTGAGTCGAGCTTGAGCCCTTTTGCTGGTCTTGAACTCGCCACTTTATGGTTTTGAGTGAGTGGCTGCAGTACAGGCATTTAACCACTGTGCCAGCAGGGCTTAGGACCTGACTATGTTGTATATCTTTTTTTAGTGGTGATATCATTATTTGAACCACTTAGAGAGTGCTTAGTTCACGTTAATTGGGAGAGAAATGTACTTGCTATTGCTGTTGAAGATCTTTTTCCCCCATGCATTGTAAAACCAATGAATTTCAAAGAAAACTATACTGATATACAAAGCTTTGTAATAGAATGTACTATTTTGAGACAGTCAACCCTTGCTATAAGAGAAAACAGAAATGAGATCCAAGTGAGGGGACCAAAGTTACAGATGAGCAAAGGGAAACAGCAGCACCAGCAACGACACTGTAACCCGGTGTCCTCCTTTTCCATGAAAGAAGGAAACATTTCAACCTTCTGCCGAGGAGTAATTTCAAAAATGTCTCCATTTTGAGCATGACTAAGAAGCATGAATTTATGTTTTTAGGAGTCTTTTTAGAGTTTATTTGGTAATGTCCAACATTTTTCTTGAATTATTCTACATTTTGTGGTGCCTTGTCCTCATTTGCAGTTAGGCATCTGATCACCCTAAACAAATGGCAGGAAAGAAATGAAAAGGGCGAGTCGGTGAGCAACATCAGAAGAAGCCACAGGTAAATTGCAAGGCCTGAATTGATTGTGGAGGCATTGAAAACAGAGACCTGAATGTGATGAGCCCATTATGGCTTCAGCTGCCTGGAGGAGGATGAGAAGAAATGTTCCCATCCTCCTGGACACCCATTTTTCAAATTCTCTGCTAATTCCTGCATTTCCAAGAGCAACTCCCATCTCCTTTAACTGCCCTGGCTCAGTGCTAGGGAATTCTGGAAACTAGTTTTCTGAGATATTTGGCCTTCTCTCTCAGAGAGCTCTAGTGCCACAATAAACTACAATTCCCAGGATTCCCTAGCACTGAGCCAGGGCAGTTAAAGCGGTCTCAAATTGGATTATTTCTGCAGTGTGTTTTGGACCTAGGATCTAAATTCACTTTTTATGGTCCTAATGATTACCATATAATAATACAGTACTGAAGTCAAATAAATACCCAACTCTTTCCAGGCAAGCATTATCTGAAGATGCCAGCCAAAGATGTTGGCGAAACGTCAGGAAGATTCTTGGACATGGCCACATAGCCCGAAAAACCCACAAAGAACTATGAAGTCAAATGCTTTAATCATCCCCTTTCCCCATCCTCAGTTCCTCGATAGGCGATCAGAGAAGGGCCAAGCCTTGTCATGTCCTATATGTACCTTTTTTATATACTGAATTCAAATAGTGATGTTAGTCTGGAAAATAAGTCTGCAAAGGAATCTTGTAGTACCTTTGAGACTAACTGAAAGAAAGAAGCTGGTAGCATGAGCTTTCATACACCTGGGGAAGTAGGCTCAAGTCTACAAAAGTTCATGCTACCAGCTTTATTCTTTCAGTTAGTCTCAAAGGTGCTACAAGATTCCTTTGCATACTTTTTATATATTGGTTTGACATGATTATTCCAGTTTTAGGATTGAAATGCTAGCAAAATTTTCCCTCATCCCCTTTCTACCCAGGTTTGAAGATTCAGAATGACTGTTGCAACAATGATAAAGCAGAAACCAAGAGGCCTTCCAGACTTTTGTTGCTTGGACTTTCATTATCAATACTTACAAATGAGCTCAGGCAGTAGAGAAGTTAAATTTTAAGGTCATGCAGAGAAAAGGATTTAAAAAAAACATCAAATAGAAAAAGAAAAAAGACTACTGTGAAAGTAGAGTCTGTGGTTTTATTGATTTATTTCAAAACACATTTTTACTCTCTGCTGGAGCAGAAAAACACAAGGCAGAACTGGCTACTTTCAAATACATAAACTGAAATTCTTTATCCAAATAAAATTTATTTGTTATTGAATGATTATTCTATGCAAAGAGAGGCAGTCTGAAATGGGAAATTTAAAAAAAATAAAAAAAACATTTTAAGTGAGCAAAATATATGGACATGTGGGCCTGTTATCCTCATTCAGAATTCTGTATTTTTGTTAGCTGAAAGAAACTGAAACAGAACCCAAGGCATGAAAAACAAAACTGGATAAATGTATCTATCTCTATTTCATAATGGGTAGGCTGATGATGACCTGCTGTAATTTGAGAATGTAAAATTAGTGCAAATGAGTTTACATGGCTTTGTTGCTGTTTGCAAGCAAGAAAAAAATATCTTCGGCAAGAGGATCTTGGCTTGCTTTAGGAGACTGAAGAGTTTTTGAAACCATGTATTTGTAAGCCCATTAAAATAGTTTCTTATCATCTTTTGTGATTTACCTTCCTCATTTTGGAACATAGTAAACTGCCTGAAATGAAAAGATATACAGCTGAATACTAAAGTTGCGGTGGAGGCGTTTCACTCCAAGAAAGACATGAAGCAGATTGGCAGTAAAAGGCCACAACTTTATTTACCAGCGAAAAACAAGATGGGGTTGGCCCAAAAGCACAAGGTCTGGATCTGCACATCACCAATACCGAGGTTGGACTGATGTGAAGTTGCTTGTACACCAAACATCAGGATGACTTGAGGCAACGCCACACCCCTGCGCAATTACGCAATTGTGCAGCTACCAGAGGAAGGCTTCTCATCACCGGGATATACTCCATGTGACCCATGGTTGGCCACATTGCACCTGATGTTTCCCGGATCCAAAGGACTCCCAATCCAGTGCTACCAAGCACTGGAAACCAGCCCACCAGATCCAGAACCTCTGCTGTCGCCTCCAAACAAAAGTTGTGACAAGCAACATCAAACCAAGGGAGGGAGGGAGGGGAGCCGAGCAAAAGTCAAAGGCGCGGAGCCTCCAGGGTGTCCGTGGAGGTCTGCAGCAGCCCTTCCCCTCCAGGCTGGACAGCCAATGAGGGGAGAAGGCGGGAAGAGGTGCCCAATCCCTGCAGCACCCGCCTGGGAGCCCGGGAGCCGGGCAAGCGCGTGCAGGCGAGCACGCTTCTGCAACTTTTCGCACCGGCAGGAAGCCAGCGGCACTGCTGGCCTCCCGCCAGCGGGAAACAACCACAGCCGCCATCTTGGAGTTCAAAGCCCCACGGCAACTGCGCTGGAGGCGCCATTTAGGATTCTCAATGCTATTGTATTTCCCATTTATATGTATGGTTGGGAAAGATGGACAGTGAAGAAAGTGAAAAGGAAGAGAATACAGTAAACTCATTTGAGATACATTGCTGGATAAGAGTTCTGTGCATACGGTGCATTGCTAAAAATACAAATAAATGAATCCTAGAGCAAATCAAGCCTGAACTCTCACTAGAAGCCAAGATGAATAAATCTAAACTGTCATACTTTGCATATATAATGTTAAGACAGGACGCACTAAAAAAGACAATGATGTTTGGTAAGGTAGAAGGCAGTAGGAAGGCACAGGAAAAGAGAAAGACTTCATTCCAGATGGATAGACTCAATTAAGGAAGCCACAGCTGTGAATCTTCAGGATCTGCAGTCAGAGTATGATTTTTGGGACTTGTATAAATGTATGAGACTTGTAGGACTCTCATTCATAGGGTTGCCATAACGTGAAATCAACTTGATGGCAGTTAAGAAAACAAAACTACCTGAGCTGGAACATAAGCAGAGCTCCAAGTCCCATGTGTTCCAGCATTTTGTTTTCCCCAGTGCCAGCCAGATGTCTGTGGGGAGCCCACAAGGAGGACACAAGGGCACTTGCCCTTTTCTGCTGTCAATTCTCATAAACTACCATTCAAGAGTTATGACACTGGAAGTAGCATACAGCCATGATTTGCAGCCACTGTGATAGCCCGTTCTTCCATAAATTTATCTAATTGTTTTTAAAAGACATCTGAATCAAAAGCCATCTCTAAGGTTTATGCTAACAAGTTCTACAGTTTAACTATAGAGCATCACAGACATATTCAATGCCTTTTGATTTTTTTCTACATTTCAATCATTTCTCAACCTGGAATTGAAATGGATTCAAATGACATTGTTATCACTCGATACACACCAGATACTCAACACTGTGAAGGTCCAAAGTAATTTTTTTTTATTTATTACAGCTCAAAAGTTAAGTAAATCAAAAGATCTGTATTGTCCAAAATATTCCTGCTGCAGCCGCAGCATCGATTTGTAGAAAGGCAGTGTGATAGAGCAGAAATACCCAAAATAATCTGGATGCAGCCGCATCACAGAGTTGTTAAAAGGTATCGTGATTTTGGCATTCCTGTTTTCAGTAACTTTTCTAATGACACCAAGCATGGGCTTCACCTTTTCCACCAGTGCTACTGACATCTTTACATACAGAATTATCCATCTGTAGGATCAAGTGCTGTCTGCTCAGCCCTAGCAGGTATATTGTGACATTAGCAATTGTTTTGTTTTATTTTGTTCGCTTTGATATGTATCATTTTACACTCACATACTCGGGTAGCCATATTAGCTTCGTTGAAAAAGACAACAAAATGCAAACTCCACAAAACAGCAATACTTTATTAAATACATCATGTCACCTTACAAAGTTTCACTGGCTTCTTCGTAAGGCAAAGATGTTTAAAATCATGCTGGAGAAGAAAAGTGATGATGTTAGAGTCACAGGTCCACATTTCATCTCAGATTTTACTCTGTCCTAAGTTAAGATGGCACTGAGGGATCTCAATACAGGCAGAGGCCACTTCCCTTCTTGGCCATGTGGACACAAAGGACAAAGGGCAATAAAAGACAGGTAATAAGTTTTCAACTGCATTAGCAACAGAAAAGTAACTTCCTTTTGCTAGAGTTAGCATGCAACCTTTGCATGCCCATACTCACTGGCATCCAGATGTTTTGGCACAGCATGATTATGATAACTTTCTATTTGTTATGTTTGTTTGTTTGTACCCATCCTCTTTCTCCATTGCACAGCCTTCCTTTTCTCTCTGGGGTTTCATGGCTCTCACACCTCTCTCCCCCACTGCGTGCCTGCCTGTTTTCGATGAAGCATGTGTGATAAGAGCCTCTCTAGGCGAGATGTTACAACTCTCCTGATGCCATGTAACGCTCTTTGTTTTCTCACCTTCCTCAAGAAGATGAACCTGTATTGCTTATGCACAAGTATGAGTGAATACAACTACTTTTATATCCCTTATGAAGATGACTGATTTCTTTCTCTGCTAGATCTTGTGTGTGGAGTAGAGTGGACTGATGAACTGTTCACCTTCTGCCTAGCACTTCAGTTGCTCTGTTTGAGAGATTCACTACAGTCTCTCATATTTCTCCATACCCTTGAGATTTATACTGCCCCTTCCCTATTGTGATCTAGCTTTTAGTACATGGGAAACTGCCAGAGCTGCAACGTAAGCACAGCTCAAAGTCCCAAAGACCCAGACAGGGACAGTCTGGATCTCAAGGAAAATATTTGGCATGTTGTATTTTGCACAATTTTGCTGGCCAATTTTGGTCTTCTGTGGCTTTTGGATTTTGTTGTACAGTATTTTGCACATACAGGACATTGCTTTTGTCATTTTACTACCATTCACTCCATTTGAAGAGATCCTTCTGAAGATCCTTACAATTCCTCTCTGCTCCCACCGAACAGAATACTTCAGTCCCATCAGCAAACCTAAACACCTCATTTATCGTTGAAAAGTTGTTTGGTTGGCCCTCTCTCTCTTTTCCTTTCACCAGCTGGCAAAGACTTTTGTATTCAAGCAGGCCTTTTGATTATAATTTATGTGGCAGAAATGTTTGTAAATGGTTGTGATTTCATCTTTTTTACTATATCTTCCTTGTGTTTTATATTGTTTTAATCTACTGTTTTGAAATGAGCTGTCATTGAATTGTTTTTAACTTTTATATAAATAATGTTTTAAAAATAAATTCCACCTTTTTATAAATAATTTAACTGTGCCATTTAAAAAAAATGCACTTTGAACCTTGTACAAGGATAAAGGTGGGATATAAGTTAAATAAATAAATCCAGATATTTTATGAGCAGCTTTAAAAAGGAAAGGTGTTGCCCTTCAGTTTGTTTATTTTTAATAAAAGACAAATAAAAGTGTTACACAGACTGTTCACAAAGTGGGCAAGTTGCTTTGAGTCTATTTGGCTTTCCTTTAATCTGCTATATGATAAGTATCCAGACAATGCCTAACAGGTTTAATAAGCAGGTTCATCTGGACTTTTATTTCAAATCATAAAATTCTGCTTCAGTATCCAAGAGCCTGAGTGGAGTAGTGGCTTAAGTATTGGTCTAGGACTCTGGGCCTCTACTCAGCCATAGAAACCCACTGACCTTGGGCCAGTCACATTGTCTCAGCCTTACAGAAAGGCAGTATCAAGCCTCCTAGGAATCTAGCTAATAAAACCGTGGGATATTTTCACTATAAACTGGAATTGACTTACATGCACCTGACAAGAAACATTATCGAAAGCTACATACACCTGGACAAAAAAGAATCACCTGGATAATTGTAATGTATGCCATCTTGAATTTGATTAGAAAAAGACAATATAAATGGAGACAAAATACGTGATATTCTAAGTTAGATGCATGAATTGAAGCTATTCAAAACTCCAGATAAGTGACATTCACTCTGCACTGCTTAAACCACAAAACAATTAGCAATCACCAGACTTGTACAAATTACTTACGATGGAATATGGAAATTCATATCATCTGTTACTTGACAGTAATTCCACACTGAATGCTTATAACATGTTAGATTTCTAATATATGCTTAGCATCTGTGCTTTAATGGGGCATCCTTTTTTCCCCAGGAATTTTTGGGGAACTAATGAAATACAGCTGCAAAGCCTTTTACGGCAATCACAGTTTAATGAGACCCTGAATATTGATATTGGTTTCATAAGAGAAGGATTATTCAGGATTATTTGCTCCAACTGCAATTATTAGTAGAGTAAACCAATTTGGCAAGTCTTTACTGGTTAGCAACACAGACTAATTGTCAAGCTTTAAGAGTTCACAACTTTAGTCAATTAGGATGATTTCCCTGTCGTGAAAAGGAATGGAATTATAATTCAGGCTCATTTATTACAGTAAACTTTCAACGATCTTTTTGAAATGCTAACAGCTACATAAATCCTTACTTTGCTAATATTGTCCTGTTTACATAAGAATCTTGACAAGAGAGTGAAAAAAGAATACCAACAGAAGATTAGGTAATGCAATAGTAAGATGCTTCTGGAAATAATGGTCAAACAATGACTTTAGAAGAAAAAAATGGTGGGAGGTGGAAGGAAGCTGCTCCACAAAAAGACACCAGGACAAGGGAGAGAGAGAAAACTGAAACTAATTATATAACTACATGGTTGCTCTGACTTGGATGCGATAATTAATACAGATCCAGTAGATGTAACTTTTGCACCTGTTTGTGCAGTGTTAACGGATAGTTTTCCATTTATACAGTCTGAGGATAAGGACAGGGTTCTTGGAGAGCCACACATGTGCATTAAAATTTTGCTTTTCCTGGCTTATTAAAAAGGCCAGAGAGGGACCGGCTGAGTGGGTAGAAGGAGTGATCAGTGCCTTTCTAAAACAAGACAGAGTTCCACTGTGCCTCAAGAAGGCAGCTGTAAAACCATAGTTGAAAAAGCCTTCCCTGGATCCTTGCATATTGAATCATTACCAGCCAGTTTCCGATTTTACATTTTGGAATTACTAGTTTCTGGATAAGATAGATTATCTAGATCCATTTCGATCTGGGTTTCATGCCTGGCTATGGAACAGAAACAGCACTGGTTGCCTTGGTGGTTGGCCTGCACCACAAACTGGAGAAGGGGTGAGTGTCCCTGTTGGTTCTGCTGACCTCTTGAAGGCTTTCTGGGATGCCAGGCTGGGATAGAAATTGAAGGCACTCTTTTATAGTGTTCTGTTTCTCCTTGGAAGAACAAACCCAGAAGATGGTCCTGGGAGGTTTCTGCTTGATTACTTTGCCATTGGCCCGTTCAATTGCTCAGAGTTCTGTTTTGTCATATGCATGAAACTTCTGGGAGAGGTTATATGGAGTCTGGCGATCTAGAATTCACACAGTTAAGACTTGCGTGCCAGCTGTGCCTGTTTGTTGAGACACCGGATCTCGCCACGGTGACACGTGCTATACTGGAGTGGCAATTATGAAATAATCTACAACAATGCTAAATTTTAAGACAAAAACAAAGGACAACATTTATGGTCCACTGTTTAGCATTCTCTTGCTAAATTACTTGAGACAAAGGAATTAAATCTAGCTGGCCAGACAGTGTCATCCGACCACGGTTGTCATCTACCAAATGCCAATAATGGGCAAGCAGAGAGTTATAGTGTCCTATCTTTTCTTCCTCTTTATGTGCCCCATTATCTCACTTCCAAGCAGATACTAGCACCATTTCAGGAATCCATCTAGGAGAGGATCAAGAAAAGAAATTTATACTGCTACTGGTGGGATGGATGTTAACACGCACTGGATACAGAGGGTTGTATCACAGGGGACAGAATAGCAGTCAGGAAAAAGTATCATTGGTGCGTACTCTGAAATGCCTATTGATTGCTGGAAGCTCTTCCCAGGAGCTCTTTTCATTTCAGTCTTGAAAATGCAGCTGGCACATTATCAAGTTCCCCTCTACTGGCAAGGGTAGGGATGGAAGAGTTGTTGTTTTTTTAAAAAAGTAGCATCCAACATTCTCATGTCATTATGATCAGAACCAGAAGTTGCATTTCACACAGGCAAAATTATATATACACTTAATTTGTTTGAAGACACCTTGGAGTGACTAATGAAATCTAGTATCAATTGAAATCATACAGGGGTTCAGTTCATTGATAATATAAAGCGTAGAAGGGCCCAAATACTAGGACTAGGTAAAAGTACAAATGGACTAAGGATACCTGACATTTCAGGGCTGATTTTCAATTAAGAAGAAAAAACTGAAAATATAAAGACAAACACAAAAGAATAACCAGACAATCAGGAAAATAATTCCTCCCAAACCCAAAACTGCCATCAAGTGACTCACTCTCTTAATCTAGAATAATAAAATAAAGAGATCAGTGTTCAGATTTCCACTCAGTCTTGGAAACCTGCTGGATGACCTTGGATAAGTCCTACTCTCTCAGCCTGAGAGAAAGGCAATGGCAATCCATTGAACAAATCATTTAAAAAAAAACCCACCATAGGCTAGGGTCACCATAAACTGGAATTAACCTGAAGCCACATAAAAAGAACCAATAAAATATTTCCCATTTTTAAAACTACACTTCCATCTCAAATTCCAGTACAACTTATGACTCCATTGAACTGAAGTGAAAAAGAGACATTCAGTCCATGCAGTACCACTAAAAGAAAACATGTCTGGTATACTTACAGATTAGCTGCACTAGAAATTATAGTTATGAAGCCTCTGAAAAAATAAAGCTCTTCGACAATTACTTTTACACTAGCAAAGTACCGCAACTTAACTTTTTAAAAAAAAAAATTACTGTGGTTTTATTACAACATAAAACAAACAGGAAACATACTTTTTGCTATACATTCATGATCACACATTATTCTCTAGGATTAGTTTTCATGTGCTTTCTTTATAATATATAACCATTGTTCTAACTAGTTCTTCCCCTACTAAGTAGATATTAAATTCTATTCTGTATCATCTTTCTTTCTTTTAACATCTTTTTAAGTCAGAGTCACATCTAAATATTTCTTATTTCTTATTTTCCTGGTTTTTATTATATTATATTATATTTTTATATGATATTGTTGTTGTTATTAACTGCCATCGTGTCAATCTCAACCCATGGCAACCCAATGAATGAGACATCTCCAGGCCCCTCTGTCCTCTACTGCTCTGCCCAGGTCCTGCAAACATATATGCATGGTCTCTTTAAAAAAGTCCATCCATCTAGCATGTGTCCTTCCACTCTTTCTACTTCCCTGCATCTTTCCTCACATTATTGTCTTTTAATTCATGCCTTTTCATGATGTGTCCAAAGTAAGACAGCCTAAATCTTGTCATCTTGGCTTCTAGGCATATTTCTGGCTTGATCTGCTCTAGGACCCATTGGTTTGTCATTTTGGCTGTCCATGGAAACCTCAGCACTCTTCTCCAGCACCACATCTCAAATGAGCTGATTTTCCTCCTATCTTTTTTCTTGACTGTCCAGCTCTCACATCCATACATGGTAACAGGGAATACAATGGCTTGTATAATTATGACTTTTGTGCCTTTACATTTTAGGATCTTTTCTAGTTCTTTCATAGCCGCCTTTTCCATTCTTAATCATCTTCTGATTTCCTGGCTACAGTCCCCATTCCGATCAATGTTTGATCCCAGATAAGAGAACTCTTTTACTATTTCTATTTCCTCATTGTCTAGTTTGAATGTGTGTAAGTTCTCTGTGGTCATTATTTTTGTTTTCTTTATGTTCAACAGTAAGCCTGCCTGTGCACTTTTTTTCTTTGATCTTCCTTAGTAGTTGTTCCAGGTCTGTGAGGTTCTCTGCTAGTATTTTGGTGTCTTCAGCATATCTCAGATTGTTGATATTTCTTCCTCCTATTTTCACTCCTCCCTCTTCCATGTCCAAGCTTGCTTTCCTTACAATATGTTCTGCATATAAATTGAATAGATAGGGTGATAGGATGCAGCCTTGTCTGAGTCCTTTGCCAACTGGAAACCATTCTGTTTCTTTGTGTTCTGTCCTGACAGAAGCCTCTTGTCGTGAGTACAGATTACTCATAAGGACTATCAGATGTCTTTAAGGGTGTTCCATAGCCTTTCATGATCTATGCAGTCAAAGGCTTTGCTATAGTCTATAAAGCACATGCTGATTTTCTTTTTGAACTCCCTGCTATGCTCCATTAGCCATCATATATTGGCAATGCGATCCCTGGTGCCTCTTCCTTTCCTGAACCCTGCTTGGATCTCTGGGATTTCTCTCTCTGTGTACAGTTAGAGCCTATGTTGGAGAAGTATGAGCATGATTTTGCTCACATGGGAGATTAGTGCTATGGTCCTATAGTTGCTGCCATCACTTGTGTCTCCTTTTTTGTAGATGGGGATTTATATTGAGCACTTCCAATCTGTTGGTCATTGTTTCATTTTCCACATCTGTTGACATTCGTTGGTTAGCAGTAAAGTTGACTTTGTCAATGTGGATTGCAACAGTCCTACTGAAATATCATCTCTTCCTGGAGTCTTGTGTTTTGCCATTTCATTTATTGAAGCTTCCTTCTCAGTTTTTAGAATTTGAGGTTCAACTTCATACACCTCTGCATTTCATGCACCCTTCATGTTGTCATCTCTTTCATATAACTCTTCTGTGTATTGCATCCATTGTCTTTTTATTCCTTCCTGGTCTTGAATTATGTTAATTTTATGGTCATAGCGTGTCCCAGTCCCTGGTTTGAACTTTCTACAGTGCTATATAAATAAACATAATAATATTAATATTTTCTCAAATCCTGTGGAATAGGAATCTCGTTCTTCCCTTTTTGTTGTTGTCTTCTATTTCTCTACATTTGTCGTTGCAGTAATTTTCCTTATCTTTGCTCACTAGCTGTTGTACTGTTGCATTCATGGTTCTTAGTTTATTCCTATCTCCTTTTTGTTTTGTTTCTCTTCTTTTCTTTATTGCTTGTAGCATTTTATCTGTATCCATGGTTTCTTCACTTTCCTAATGTCTGTTGGAAGTGTCTTTATGCATCCTTCTTTTATCACATCTCTGGTTTTAGACCAAAGCTCTTCCAGTTTATGGTCTACTATTCTTAGTACTGCAAATCTGTTCCTTATACTGTCAATGAATTTTGTGAAAATGTTGTTTAAATCTTATTTTGGTACAATGACTGGTTTTGTTCTCTTCCTGAGTTTTACTTTTAGTTTTGAAATGATTAGTTCATGATCTGTGTGCCACAAACAGCACCCGGTGTATTCTTAGCCAGCAGTACGAAGCTTCACAATCTTTTACTTCCAATTATGTAATTTATTTGGTTTTTGTATTGGCCATTTGATGATGTACATGTGTATAATATTTTCTCTGGTTTTATGAAAAATGTGTCTGCAGTTAGTGGGTTGTTGGCTTCACAAAAATCTATCAGACGCTCACCTGCCAGATTCCTTTTGCCTAGTTCAAATCTGCCTAGTGTTTTTGATTCTCCTTTACTTCCAACCTTTGCATTCCAGTCTCCAATGACCAGCTTGACATCCTGGGTTGGTGTGTTGCCAATTTCTTCCTGTACTCTTTCATAAAATCTATCAATTTCTTTTTGTTCTGCCTCAGTGGTTGGTGCACATACTTGAATTATGGTGATATTCATAGGTTTCCTGTGGAGCCTAATTAATATGATTCATATTATATATTATACCAGACTTGCTTATCTCAGATCAGCCTTTTTAGTCATCAACACGCTTGTAGTAAGCATAGTATAAGTCCTTCCTGAATCTTTGTTAGCGAAGAAAAGCCAGAGAGAGATTATATATTAATTATTATATACAACACAACAAGTTTATTACATATTTTGTGCACTTTTTTCGTTTAATTAGTCCTGCTTGTCCTTTCTCCATAATTTTGAGATTCCATTTCTTTTCATACTGATGAATCTATATAGTCGTCTTTCCATTAATATACATAGATAGGCTGTCCATTACAGCTAAATCATTTAATTTCACTATCTATTCATGTACAGTTGGTGTTACATCGGTTTTCCAGGACTTTGCATATGCCATACAGGTGACTGTAATCATATATAATATTACACTTCTGTACTAGTAATTTAATTTATCTTCCATCACTTCTGTTATATTTAATAAAAATGGTTCTAGTTTTAATGGAATGTTCTTCTTATTTTTTTTTTTATAATTTTATGTATTCCCCTGCCCCCCCTTTTTTTTTTACTTTTTTCACATTGCCACCATATGAAGTATAGGGTGCCCCATTTTATCGTTACATTTCCAACAATTATTTTTATTCTGTTTTTTTGTCAACTCCATTCCTAACATGGTGTACCATCTATTTTAAATATCTTTCTATATAGGTTCTGCAGGTTTTTGAAAATGCAAAAGATTGGGGAGGGGGAGAGTTAAGCTTGGTTAGTGATCAAATTACTTCTCAAACAGAAGAGCTTTATTGGATTACAATTTTATGAATTATCCAGATTCATAGGCACTGAAGTTCTTATACAAATACTTAATCCTTTAAGTTAGCTCAACAACTTCATTAAGACAGAAAGAAATAATTGCTAAAACTTTAGAAAGATAAATTTATGAAGCTCACTGCATAGCCATTTCTTAATAATTACTATGCAGTTTTTATGTAGCAGAAAGATAAATTTATGAAGCTCACTGCATAGCCATTTCTTAATAAGTATTATGCGGTTTTTATGTAGCAGATAAGGATTTCGGATTTTGAGATTCAAGTACCATCTTTTGGATGTGTGGCTTTGATTGCTGTCCCAGCTTTATTCTTCATGATGTAAAATTTCTATCAAGATAGATAAATAAGGTACCTTCCTTACAATATTTCTGGACAGACTAGAAGCAAAATATGTGCTTATCCATACAGGTAAGTGTTTCAAGTACAATTTTTTCTTGTTGGGCTCTATGAAGATGAGGCCATCATCCAAAAGAAATCTGCATCTGCGCTATAATTCAATTGGTTAGTTCAACAGAAATCAAGTCCTTTTGTTTTAGGTCAAACCTTTGACTCACTGAATTCAAAGGACACTATTTGTAGAGCTAGTTCTACAAGCTTTATGGTACTAAAAGATTTATCCATCCATACATAACATCCCAGGCTGGTCTCAGAGATAGCAAAGAAGAGGGAGAATGACTATGTCAAAGATAGCTTCCAAATCAATGATTTCAAGCCAGGGCACTTCACTATATGGCTAACAGATTTTTTTAAAAAAAAAAAAAAAAAAGGTTGCATCTACACTGTAGAACTGTTGCAGTGTGACACCACTTTAACTGCCATGGCTCCATCCTACAGAATCCTGGGATTTGTAGTTTAGGGAGATATTCAGCCTTTGTTGTCAGAGGGTGCTGGTGCCACAACGAACTACAAATCCTAGGATTCCATATCATGGAGCCCCCGCAGTTAAAAAGATGTCAAACTGCATTATTTCTAGTGTACAGATGCAACCAAAATCAGCCTGGAACCTAGAAGTTTCACCTGCCGATTCACTGCCAAGTCTGCACTAGGTATTCTTATCTTTAATTGATAGCTTTCCAAAGACACCACAGCCAAATGAACTTTTCATCATTGTTCTTTATTACTCTTCAGCTCATATTTAGCAAACTGAAAAACTGATACACTAACTGCACTAGTACCAGCACTGATCACAAGAACACCCCATGGAGAGGGGAGATGGTAACCTGCAACTATTGCCACTCTCCGCCATTTCGTTTCTGCTGCTATTAGTGTCAAGCCGAGGACAGGTGAAGCAGACAGCTAGGCAACATCTAGAAATATACAGATGAGAAGACGGTTGCACCGCCTTGGAACTGTATTTAAGACAGGCTTTGAAGGCCCTTTGGAATGCAGCAAAACTAGTGCAGCAGCAGTCAATGTTATTTTTTGTTGTTTCGTAAGTTTGATTTCAATTTGTGTTTATGCACTGAATGTCATTTTTTTTCATTAAAATGTATTTATCTTATCTCTTGCCCCCTCTGTCTTTGCATTATTTGAACTCACTAACATTTCTGAAAGGCTTGCATTCCCTTATTTGTGTTTTAACAGCCTGCTGTTTATCTTGAGGTGCTTTGGAGAAAGCATTCTACAGAAGAAGAAAAAAAGACATGTAAACAAAACACTAGCCAAGGGTTTTAAAATAACTCAATAAGGATGTGTATCTGCATTCAACAGGAAGTAGTTTATTTACTCTATATGTACATAAACAGCAAAATTTAGCAATTGTTCCATCTTGTGCTAACATTCGTTTCCAGTTACTCTATCAGTATTAGAAGGCTGAGCTAATGTTTAAACTGGCCACCACAGTCTTTTATACGTGTATGCACACTTTAGCTGTCAAACATTACCCAGAGCTAAAATTTTGCTTCACTGTTCACCTACCAAAACCAGGTCTAGCTGAGACTTCATGGGAAGGAAGCACTGGCAGCATAAGCTAATGATTACTCATGCCTGGCTGATTTATTGAAGTAATAAAGTTAAATGATACAGCGCAAACCCCATATTCATTCACTATCACAGCCAACACCTGCTTACATGGAACGGTGCCAACCTTCGGCTACTGAAGCTGCCGCTGCAGGGCAGCTGCAGCACCAATGGCCCACCGTTTTGTCCACAGTCACTCTGTTCTGTACATGGAGTCATCATCACTTGCAAGAGACTACCTGCCACTAGAAAATTTGAGTATAGGGCCAGATCCACAAGCCTATTTGCATCTCCTCAAATCTAGCAAAGGACAAACTTGAATCGAAGCAACCTTGCTCCTCCTAGCACTGCCAATTCTATTTGTATGTTAGTCTTGGGTCACATATGTGTTCTAACTAGAATATTAAACCATGTGAGTTGAAGTGATACTGAACAACATTCAACAAGCAAGGAAGCACCTACTGTGTTCCAAATTCTAATCTAAACAACCTCAACAGCTGCTCCCTTGGACAACAAAGGGGATGCACGCTCTGCACATTCAAAACAGAAAACCCAAAGAAATCACCCTGTGAAAGATATCATGAGAAGGACATTGGAAAAAATCCTGAAACATTATTTACCAATCCTGTTCTCATTATAGCGTCTCATAAAAACAGCATTATTATGTTATCGTTTTTTTTTTCTACAATGATGCTTAAGTCATACTTTGCCTCTTCCTTGAGAGCATACAGGCAGAGCAACCAAATAATTCATTCTCAAAGATAACAAGCAATACAAAGAAAGGGGTGTGTGTGTGTGTGTAAAAAGTGAACTGCAGGTGTAACAGAGGAAGCTACCACACTGGAGAATTAATGCAATTTGATACCTCTAACTGTCATGATTCAGTCCTATGGAATCCTGGGATTTGTTGCTTAATGTAGCATCAGAGTACTCTGATGGAGAAGGGTAAATATCTTGCAAAACTACAAATCCCAGAATTCCACAGCACTGAGCCATGGCAGCTAAATCAGTGTCAAACTCCATTAAGTCTGCAGTATAGATGCAGCCAGAGACAGTGAATGCAGTTGCAAACAAGCCCTGGATTGACAGAAGATTATGGAGGTTTAATCCAATTCCACAAAATTATAACATCTCAAGGAGCTATCTGGCTCCCTGCCCAAAAGGAAGGGTGTGGTGTGGAAATTTTCTATGTTTAGTAATTCTTTTGCTATTATTATATGATTCTATGATTCTATACTCTTCAAAACCTGCTGATCATAAGAGACACCATTCAAGGGAACCCAGTGCTAGCAGTTGTCACACCAAACTGCTTGCAAGCCAAGTACAGCAGCTTTTCTAAAACCACTTTTGTGATATACACTTTGAAGTACCATGGTACAATGCAGATCTCCATGCTTCAGTATCATCGCTCATTCTGAATCTAATCTGCCTACGCTAGTTTTTTACAAATACTTTTTTTAAAAAAAAATGTAAGTGTGACAATTGTCTCCAAAATAAAAAGCTTTCTGATGCCTAAATAGCACTTCTCTTAGTACTGGAGACCTTGGGCAAACAAGGAAAGGCTAGGCTGTTCATGCCCCACTTGGGAACAGAGCTTGGGGAAGCTAGTTTCTGTTTTGTTTTTGTTGTGTTTTTATATGGAATATCACTTCCAGGACTCCTTAGCAAACACGACCACGGGACATTTTGGCTGGGGAAATTCTAGGAGTTGTAACTTTTCAAAGCTCCATTTAGTACCTGCCAGGAATATCTGGCTACATGGTATTTGAAACAAGGAAAAATGTTGAATTAGATGAAATTTTGCTTTGATGAAATGAGTTCTTGCACACCTCACCAAATGCTATTCTTGTGTATTAGTACAAGGATATGTGAAGTGTGGCCTCGGGAGCACATGTGCCGCTCCAGGCTATTTTTACTATCTTCATCTCCTTCAGATTCTCAACTATCCTTCTTCTGGCCAAAACAAAACAAACAAACAAAAAACAAGTGAAGTGCCAGCAATTCATTTTTTAAAAATAGATTTCAGGGGCCCTTGCACTGTTTAACATCAAAAAAATGTCTGTTTTCCAAAACTAGAATTAAATTCCTGGCTACTTCTACCCTAATGTGGTATTTTTGGAAGAGCAATGTGCTCCTCAGAGACTCCTAGGGCAGAATAGTGACCAGGAGTTCTCACGCCTGTATTAGTGACTAAGTAGGTCTTGAACATGTACGTTCTCAAGGTTTGCTGTGTAAATACCATTTTGAGAACACTTTCACAGTAATCCACCGGTTTTGGCACCTCGTCAGTATGTTATTGCTTCCGTGTACATTATGTATTGAATTTCTCCTTCACCTGTATTTACTGCCATCAAAGTAACAGAAATAATTCTAAATCACTTTTTAAAACAAAACAAAAGCATTGAAACTCTTCAAGCAGTCAAGGAAAGATGAGAAGCAAAAGTAAAAAGTGCCAATAATAGAGGCAGACCCTGAATGCAACTGTTCAATGACCTGTGTGATAAGGATAAGGAGAATTACTATAATAATCAACACAGTGACACAGAAGATGACCAGAAAGAGGAGGAAGGACCTCTTCCACAAGATTCAAGAAATCAAAGGGAAATTTAAGCCTAAGGTAGAGATGCTCTATGACCAGTGGGGAACAGATTAAATGACCAAGTACAAATAAAAAGATAATGAAAACAATACACTGAAGAACTATATAAAAGTGATGAAAGGATGACATATTCATTCAAGGAAAGTGAAGTGCTTCAAGCTACCAACATAGAAGAAAAAGACATTTTTTTGAACTGGAAAATTATTATTACTTTAATATAGGTTCTTCAAATTTGCGTGATAACATTGGATTCAATGAATTTAGTTATGGAAAACAAAAGATCAAGCTTAACAATTAATAATGCTAAAAGTATATGTGATAAATGTGACAAACTACAGAAAGTTAACTAAAAATATCTTTATTAGAGTTCTTTAGATAACATATAGATAAGCAGTAGCATACAGAAGATTGTTCAAGAGATAATAAGCCAACGACAAATGAATTTTTTGGTTATATTTTCATTCACAAGATGGGAAAGTTATATGTGATGTGATATATGTCGTTAAGTTTTATGTTTAGGGTAGGAAGAGGGGACAGAAATGGAGCTTGTCGAGTCAAGTTGATGACAGTAAGAAATAAGATGGATCTAGAAAGTGCAGAAGGTATGAGAAAGTGGAAAGGTCAAGATAGTAAAGAAATGAGATAAGTAGAGAAGAATATGGATAATAGGAAAGAGTATGAATGAAGATAGGAAGGGTAGCAAACCCAACAGGGTTTTATTTGAAGGTTACAGCTGAAGGTAGAACGAGACCAAGGCAACTTGACTGGACAAGAGAATAAAATGCTATGTAGGGGAGGGAGGGCTGGGAATAGATACAGTTTAAGTAATCTGGAAGTTATATTTGTTTATATTCAATATGTTAGAGGCTTTGTTATGTTGTATTACAGTGTGACTATTTGATTTGGGTTTTTTAATTCTCTTTGTTAGTTTTTTTTAATCGATGTTCGTGTTTGTTTGTATAGTAAACTAATTTTTTTTAAAAAAAAAAAAAAAGCTACCAACATAGAATGTACTCTATTTCTAATTATAATCTGTCAACAAATATGGAAAAACACAACAATGGCCCATAGATCAGAAACACATTACACATTTCAATCCCCAAGAAAAAGGGAACATAAGAAATGGCAGTAACCACAGGACCACTGCATGAACATTCCATGCAAGCAATGTGATGCTCAAAATTCTACAGCAAAGATTTTACAATATATGGAGAGTGAACTCCCAGATTTCCAAGCTGGGGTCAGGAAAGGAAAAGGCACTGGAGATCACATTATAATGTATGTTGGATAATGGAGTGCACCAAAGGATTTCAGAAGAAAATCAGACTGTGAATTATAAATTATAACAAATTGTCTGTGTAGATGATGGAAAACTATAGATCACTCTTAACTATGTATGTCACAATATTTAATTGCTCTAATGTGTAACCTATACTTAGGATAAGAGAATACCACCACGGAAGAATATGGAGAAACAGAATGGCTTCCAATTGGCAAGGGGTCAGACAAGGCTACATTTTATCACCTTATCTGTTTAACTTGCATGGTGAACACATCATATCCCTAGACTGTGGAATGACCTGCAGGAAAAGCGGCAACAGCTGCATACGCTGTCTAATAGTCTCCTCTGGCAGGCTTATCCCAGATGATTATTAAACAGTAAATTTTAAATGACAAATTTTAGATGTAGATTGTTTAAATATGAGCCCATCTTATTTATCCTTTTAAACTGATGTGTGTTTTAACCAACATATCTTAACTGATGTTGTTTGTTAATTGTTGTTGTGCCCCCCTGCCTTGATTCATGGGGAGAGACGGGTAAAAAATAAATATCATCATCATCATCATCTGCAAAGAGGATTAGACTCGTAGGAAGGAAGCATAAAAATTGAAGGAAGGAACATCAACAATTAAGATATGCAGATGACACCATGCTACTAGCACAAAATAACAAAGAAACTCAAGGAAGTCAGTACAAAGGCTGGTTTACAGTTGGCCATTGTTAATGTTGCTATGTGTCTTCAAGTCATTTCAAATTTATGGTGACCTTATCATGGGGTTTTCTTGGCATGTTTCTTCAGAGGGAGTTTGCCATTCCCACCCTCTGAGGCTGAGTGTGTGTGACTTACCCAAGGTCACCAAGTGGGCTACCTTTACATTACCAAAAACAATGACCACATTAAAATAAAGTAGATGATGATAACATAGAAATACTTTTGCTCAGTCATTATTCAGAATGGAAAGTACAGTAAAAAAAAATCAAAGACTAGGACTTGGAAGGGTAGCTATGAAGGGACTGACAAGATCCTGAAGTGAAAACATATGTCACTGAATACTAAAGTTACTATTGTCCATGTCATCAGATTTACCATTTTCTATATATCAGATTTCATCAGACATCATCAGATTTACCATTTTCTATAACTCATTTGAAATATGGTGCTGTTTGTGTTTTTGGCTGTCCACAGTATTCTCACCACTCTTCTTCAGCACCACATCTCAAATGATTTGATTTTCTTTTTATCTGCTTTCTTCAGTGTCCAGTTTTCACATTTGTACCTGCTAAGACATACTAGACATTTTTGTACTACTCCTTCACTCCCCAATGGTGTGTGTAGAATTTTTTTTCCAGAAGAGGACTGATCTAGTACAAGTCTCATTTTACAGTTATTTCTTTTTCAATATTCTTAATAAAAACACACAAATCACTACACAGTCTTTCCTCATATGGAAATTGAGTGCAATTACTATACACTTTTCATATGATGCAATGAATTACAAGGTTCTTTGGCTTTTACATTAATGTCATTCCATAAATGCACTAAGTTCAGCAAAGAATTTACTGAACAACTCATGTGTTTCAATTGAACTCATTGTTAATAACAAATGAGTCCTTGAAGTAGAATAGAACTCCACACTTATCTACCTCTTGTTCTTTACTTCTGCATTATAATGGGAAACCTTTCTGCTGTCAACCTATCCAAATGCAATTTTCTTGTAACTATTCATTTCTCTCTCTCTAAAAGCTTCACCACTACCACCCAATGTATTTAACACACCATGCAGCCAAACTCCAGTGGTTTTTGTTCTTTTGCCCAAGCATTTAATTACACAAGTTCAAATGTTCAGGGTTTTTCTCATGGAACCATTTTAGCATTCTTGAAGGAGTTTCCTTCCCTGCCTCCTGCCACTGTTCACCTGGGAGTCTGACTAAATGTTTATTATCGGAAACCATCTATCCAGAGTATAACTGGCCTGAAATGCAGCTGTAATGGGGCTGAGTCCTCTTATGGGACATAATGCAATTTCACTTATGAACAAAGCACAACAAAATTAATATGCCATTCACTTGAAGCCCAAGAATTAGTTTGCTAGGTGTTTTCTGTACCCTATCATCTGGCATCCTAGGCAGGTTTTTGCAATAATTTCATTTCACCTAACAATGACAGCAAGCTTTCTTTAAAAAAAAACCTGTCTAAGTAACCATTCTGCTGTCACTTTGAGTTAAGATAAAGGGCTTCTTTAGACATTGACATTATTATACAGGGAGGCCCAGTTATACACTTGGTTCCTCCTCTGTTTCTGTTTGTGTGTGTGGATGCTCTTTCAAGTCAACGGTCAATTTATGGTGACCCCATGAATTTCATAGGGTTTTCTTAGGCAAAGAATACTCAAGATGAGGTTTTACCAATTCCTTTCTCTGAAATATAGCCTGCAGCACCTGTTATTCATTGGCAATCTCCTACTGGAGTATTAACCAGGGCTGACTCTACTTAACTTCCAAGTTCAGATGAATTAAGTAAAGGCAAATGTAGAGGGAGTTTTGGAGCACTTTGTTTACTTAGCTGTGGTTAGACTAAGGATAACCAACCAGTGTATTGTCAGTACTAACCAAAGCTGAAGCTGTTTAGCTTCCAAGATCATATGGGATCTGGTGCCTTAAGGCCTCTTTGTCTGTCTATATAGACCTCTGTGTTTATCTATAGATAATGGATAATGATGCCAGGAGATGAGCTTAATATACACGTGGGGAACATGCAGCCCTTCAGATGTTGTTGGGCTGAAACTCCCATCAGCCTTATGAGGGAGTATGGTAAAGTAATAATTACCACCCAGAAGTTATTGTGTTATATTGATGAAATGTTGTCAGTGTCGCAATTGGTCCCTAAGTGCATAATATTGAGAAAATCAGCTCATTGCATCCTTTATTTTTGTGACAGCCTGCGCCAGAATGACTAAAGTGTAAAATCCTCGTAAGGCGCCATCTGCAGACTTCTACAATAACGGTATTCAGAGGGTCAAGAAACACTGGGGGAAATGTGTCAGTCTGGATGGTGACTACGTAGAGATAAATTAACAACTACAAATCAAGACAAATCTTCCATCAATTTTTTTTAAAGGTGATAATTAAAACTTTAGGATACCTTCTCGTAAGTGCAACCTGATAACATCTGAAGGGCTACACATTCCCTATTCCTATCTTAATACTTTCTCCTGAAACATTGCCTGTCATCATCAGTGGCCCCCTGCATCTTTTCAGCTGGTGCAGAGCAAGACACTCCAACAGTCAACAAGACAATTTCCATATATTTCCACGAAGCTTTTTTTTTTCATGCCTAACCAAAGAAGACCATAATATCACTTCAAGCCATTCTTACTAATGATCCCAGTAGAGCTCTTGAGTCACTTCACATGAAAGGAAATGGGGATGCTAACAGCTTATCAGTACATTTAGCTTATAGACAGACAGGCTAAAAACAGAGATAGGGCATCCTTCGACAAATACTAAAAGGGATTACTAAAAGGCTACAGCCCATCATCTACTAATCAATGAATCAAGGTAAGGACAAGTATGCACCATGCACAGTTACTGCACTTAATGCTTTTAAGGAAATGTGAAAGGTTACCCAACAGGAAGTTACCCAACAAAACTCAACCAATTAAAAAGAGGAGAAAAGAGAAGCAATAAAATAGAATGCTCTTGAAAGCAGAGATTCTCAAGTTGTTCTTAAAAAGGAGGAAGTATTACCATGTATATGAATAGAATTAGACATAGAGACATAGAAGACCTAAGTTCATCATCGAGTGATGCATACTTGCTGCCTGTGCCAATACTCAGGAAGCACAAGCTTTAGAAAATGGCATTCTTAGCTCCACAACTGCAGGGAATGAGCATCCCCACCAGAAACCTAAATGCTACTTTCCAATCCTGGATAGTCATCTAGACAAGGGAAACCATCATATAAGATATGTTTGTTTTCTTGGGTTACAGCAAGATCCAATGAAATGGTTGTTGCTGTCATAAGAAAGTTTCCTCTTTACAGGTAATGTAGGGCACCTCAGTAACCCCAAAAAGGGGTGTCTGTACCAAGGAGGGTGGCATCTGAGTGTGTATGTATACACATGCATGAACTGGTGTCAATGGGTCCAAATAATTTTGTGAAACAAAGACCTTCCTTCTCTGATGAGACCATGGTTTTATTTAAACTTTTTGCCCCCTTGCCTTCCTGTACTAGACCCATCCACAAAGTTGACTGCCCTGTGCACTGTCTTCTTGGCAAGCTCTTCTTCGCCTCTTGCCCTTTGCACAGTGACACCTGTTCCCTAGGCCCTGTTTAGCCTTTTACCCTTTCACATTCTCCCTGAACCTACAGTTTGCTAACAATGTTCCAACTGGGATTATGAAACAAGATGATGTATTAGAAGATTTATCAGGACTCAAGCTTACCTGAAGCTACGCCTGATTTTTTTTATATATATAAACAAAATCATTTTTACTGAAAGAAATATACCTTAGCAACATTCAGCAGTACAAAATAAAATTTACAGACTGTCAGCATTTCTTAACAAAACATGCAATAAATGTGTGTGTGTGTGTGTGTGTATAACAAGTTAAGATGTCATTCCAAAGTCTGACATGAGGACCAGATGGGTCTAGATCACCTGTTTCTCTTAATTAATTAAATACAAATAAATCAATTTGGGATAAAAGAGTAATCATGGAGTTCATTTCTTGAGTTGCATAAGTTGTAACAGTTTTTCTAAGAAAACAAGAGGCCACAACTCCTCATATCTCCAGTCCAAAATGAAACTGTATAAGCCTTTTCACTTTTGAACAATCACCATTTGAGCTGGTAGACAAAATAAATAGTAGTTTTTTTGTTTGTTTTTTTACTAATGGGATTTTTGTTTTCTTTTATAAGCAAAGAGAGTAAATCCAGTGTTGGTGGATTTTTTTTTCCATTGCATTGAAAACCTCCACCCAAAACCACTACATGCGAAAAAAAGTACCCATAGCACTATAATTTCTCCAACATTTAGCAGATATTCTTTATTTATACAACTGACTTACAAGGAGTACTATACCATCAATAAATCATTTTAAAACATTGTTCATGTATTTTAGCTGAAATTGGTTTTAACAGAGAGACCTTCCATCAGGACCATAAATTATCTTCTATTACCGACCATAAATCTTTTCCCCACACCAGCTTTGAAAACACCAGTGACTCAAATTTACTTAATGAGTGATCATTATTACTCTCTCCAAATACAGCCTCACCTAGGATAGGTCTCCTCTGAATTAATGCCCGGAGGAAGTAATGGGCTGGATGAGGAAAAACACATTAAAGATGAATCCAGATAAGGTGCTTACTGTCAAAGGTCCTAACCTGGCTTTGGAGACATGTCAAGCAGTCCTGGATTGGGTTACACTCTCCCTGAAAGACTGCGTTCGCAGCCTGGGGATGCTTCTGGATCCTTTGCTCTAGGTGACAGTCAAATAGATGGGACAGCCAGGAGTGTTTATGTGACCACTGGATTTACAGGGTTCTTCTTCCCTTACTTGCAATATATTATATAGTCTGAGGCTTTTCTGCCCTTGGAACACTCTTTAACCCTTGGTCCTTTTACTGGTCCCAATTCCTTTCCTAGTCCACTCAATCAATGTGACTCAAAATGGGCTCTCAGTATCCTTATCTATTAAATGTTTTATTTTTATGGATTGTGTGGGGTTTTTGGGTTTTGTTCTGGAAGAGTTTATTCCTGATATTTCACCAGCATCTGTGGTTGGCATCTTCAGAGAATGCTGGCATGGGAGTGAATGGGATAGACACCCTGAGACCTTGCCATTCAACAACACAGAGATTAATATGTAAATCACTTCCTCTCAACCAAGGGCCAAACAGTATGTATGTATGTGTAGGGGTGTGTGTGTGTATGACACTCACTCCCATGCCAGCATTCTCTGAAGATGCCAGCCACTGAAGCTGACAAAACATCAGGAATAAACTCTTCCAGAACACGGCCACATAGCCCAAAACCCCCACAAAAATCTATGGATTCTGGCTGTGAAAGCCTTCAACTTCACCTGTTTCAATATATTTGGTAGCATGTTTCTGATGTTGTTACTTATAAATTATTTCAATGCATTCTTCTGTGAACAAGAAGAAATATAAGCTTTATTTACAGACAGAACTTAAGTACTATCTTTTTACAGTTGGTTCTCAAATCTTGCTGTTATGTCTACATCACTTCACTTGTTACAAACTGTCTTTGTTCCAGTTCACTCTTTGATTTGGTTTCCACCTGAAGCTGTGTTTTATTCCTTGCTATCATCTTCAAATATTAAAAGACATGCTGGCATAATAGAAGTAGCTATGTAGCAGTAAGCAGTGGCATCACTAGGGTTGGCATCACCTGACGTGGTAACTCATGTGTCTCACACTCCCATTGACCTCCTCCCATACCACACCATACAGAATCCTTAGTAATTGTTTTTGAATAATATTACTCATAAATTTTGTACTAATGTTACTCATAAATCATGAATCACTGAATGCAATGGTGACAGTTGTGACATAGACAACAAGCAAAATTAACATTCTGACATTAAATTACAATATCATGTTTTTACATGTATATATTTCATGCAGTTGAAGTGAAAGTTTGGTGAGAGCTGATGTTTTTAAAGAAAAATTTTAAAAGAATAAATAATTATTTTAATATAATTTAATTAAAACAAACAAACCTGAGGCCTTTCCTTTCTCCTATCACTCTCATACCATATCTTCAGTGTTTTAAAGGGAGGCAGAGGAGCACCACAGACCATTCCTACCAAAAGGCAGATGGTTGGGGAGCAGTGGTGTCACACACACACTTTTGAGTGTGATGTGTCTTGAATCCTCCACACACCCCTTGTGACATCCCTTGTAAGGATTCCCAGTATTTAAGTTCTACTCTAGCCATGAATTCCATTGGTATCCCTGGACCAATAATATGACTGAGAACTTGAGATTTCCTAAATGGAAGGATGTTCTGTCTGGGCCAATGTTTGTGAAAGCCTGGGTGCCCTTAGCAAACAAGTCTTCTTCTCAGGAGAATGTCACACTACACAGTTATAATTCTATTATTCCACTTTTACTGCTATGGCTGCCTTCTGTGGTATTCTGTTTAGTGAGGTCTAAGAACTCCCTGGCTGAAAATTCTAAATGCTCTTCCCTAAACTGCAAATCCTAATAACAATAAAAGTGGAATAACAATGCTGCAACAGTGTCACTGTGTGCAATCAGTAACAGTATGAAGATAAAATGTGATTGATGTTACAAGATGAACTAAGGATTACAGAAGCAATATATGTGTGAAGCATAGTGAACATTCAATAATTACTACATTATACAAAGGAGATTAGCATGGATACACAGATTTTATATTTTTAGGTTCCACAGCTTACCAATGTGTGTGTGTGTGTGTGTGTGTGTATATATATATATATATATATATATATATATAGTATGTATAATGTATATATATTGAGGGATGAGAATCTTTACCTGAGTGACAAGAAGGAGTTGCCTTGAACTGACAGCACCCCATTTCTCTTGATCATCATGTACAGCTTTCTAATGAACTCTTGCAGCCTCATTGCACAGAACACAAACAATGTACCACTATAGCTATTCCACCATCACTTGTTTACTGCGAAGCCTCCAGCTGCTTATTGTGAACCCAGCCACATTATGGTACATTTTTAGAAACTGAGTCATATGGATATTCCTTGAGTGACTGGTTATAAATAAATTGTAACCTATACTGTCATGTTCCTGCAGTCATTAATGTTTTTGCATCAGCAAACAGCCATAAGCAAACTCCTCTTCTAGTAGCTAATTGATGAAATACATCACCCTGAACATAACAGATGTATTCCACTTAATGACACCAATGCATTTGTCTTGTGAGAAGCATTCTGTGTATACACAACTCCTTCAAGTGGAGTTCTCAAGCTCAGGCATCATCACCCCCAACCCCAAATGCACTCTCTTCAAGGACCTACATTTCTCACTCTTTATACCATAAAGGCAACAGCATCCCAGCATTGTAAATTGTAGAATTTACAATGAGCCCTTAAGGATCTAAGTACATATGGCCTAGTGGTAAATGATATTATAGGATGATCACCATAAAACACATTTCAACTGATTTTTTTAAAGTGTGTATTACCAAACTGAAGAAACCAGATGAAATAATATAATTTGATTAAAGAAAATTGCTATTTGTTGTTGTTTCAGACTATCAGGTGAAGCCTATTATTTTACGTTCCACAGTCTACTTTCTCTCTTTGTGTGATCTCATCAACCATGAGCTAAACATTCTCCCCTTCTCTGCTTCATGTTAGTCGGGATGCATTTAAATGTTTCAGGAAAAAAAACACAGCTTTGCATCCTCCTGTTTCAGTGCTTGAGGCAAGAGCCTCCACAGTGCTGTCTCAGTTTAGGGTCAGAAACACTCAAAATGATAAATGACTCTGTGGAAGGAATCCACAATGCTTTAAAATAAAAAAAAGTAGAGGGGGGAAAATCAAGCAACAATAGTTGAAAATATGTACTGTTCACTTCCTTGCAATTCAGATATTGAATGTAGATGAAACTGTTAATGGGGTAAACATGGTGGCCTAAGAAGTTTCTTCATTTGCCCTGTGATAATCACCCTTTGCTATTTTAATTGTCATCACAGTTCTGGAATAAAATATTATGGTTCATAGCAAGCTTTGTGCAAACCGATGTCTTTTCCTGTCTCCTCTGCTACAATTGTTTAGTGTGAAAGGACACCTGGTCTGTTGCTCAGTTCTTAATTGCTAGTGGCTTGACACTACCCAACACAATCTGACATGAGTTTGCTACTCAGCAAGCCAACCTGCAGTTCTTTATGAGTGTATACTCACTTTCAACACTATGCATCTCCCAGTTAATACATGAAGTAATGAACACGAGGCAACATTATTGTGGCCTCCTTCTCTTCTTTCTCTCCCCACCCCACTAAAAATAAACCGAAGGGCTACATTCTGGTGGCTTGGCAGACAAAATTTGGCTACTTAGAGATACTTGGATGGTCATGATGAATCTTACGATTTCCAGAGGTAGTGCTGTGAAAAAGGCCTAAGCTTCAGTGGCTGTGAAATGCTGAGTCTCTTGAGCAGTGATTGAAATGGAAAACAACTGGGCAGAAGGATATCCTAGCAGATGGCATGGACTGAAGAGAAACACCCTGAACTGCCACATTCAGCTGCAAACCCCACTTGTTCTCCATCTTTGAAAAATGCAATTTATTAACACTATTTGGAGTTTTAAGATTTATTCTATTCAAAATATGCACATGACTTTCTTTTCTTTTCTTTTTCTTTTTCTTTTTTTTTTTTTTTTACACAAAACAGTTTTCCCTACAAATACAAATTTTACACAAAATAAGTCCTGAACTGTAAAGAGCCTCATCCCTCCAGGATTTTCTTGTCAGGGTTTCCAACACTCAAAAACATGTTTTCCAACCATTTTTTAAAAAAAATTCCAAATATTATTTTAATTCCTACCTAGAACCCCCACATATAATATGGTAGTGCTATTCAGTGTAACACAAGAGTGGGGGCCCTGGTTTACAAGTTGCAAACCTTCATTCATCCACAACGTAGAACAATTTCTGATAGTTATATACTTTAAAAAAAAAAAACCTCTTTGTCACCAGAAAAAAAGCTACAGCCACATTAGGTCTCTTTTTTTCCTACTCCTTTCTAAGTATCTCGAGCAATTAGAAATTACCATCTGTTGGGATTGTTCTGAAATCTTTATGCTGACAGCAGGATAATGATCAATGCCACAATCCAAAGAAGTACATTTATATTCTGCTGCAAATTTCACCATGTTTGTTTTAAAAAAAAAGACTTCAGATGGTCACCAGTGTTGAGCAGTCATGCAATTCCATGATAAACAGCCATGCCAGAATTGTCTAGAAGATCATCAATAATACAGTCTTTACTTCTGGACTGAAGATACTTTTTAAAAATGCTGATTCACTGAATTCCGAGAATAATAAAGACGCAAAGTCCTCACCAAAAGGATGAGTAGGCTTTTAATCACATTACTTCTCTTATTTCATTTACTAGAAATGTTACACAGGTTATTTACCATAATGCAAAATTATATTTTACAGAAAACATTATTTTGGTTTTAATGTGACCACAAGCAGTTTTCAGCTTACACATCCTGGCGGAAGAAAAACATTCCCTGAATATCAGAAAGTAATTGCTCATTCAACCATCCATTATTGCAAATTTAGCCTTCTATTAGAGCAATCTGGTCCCTCCAGAACTTTTTGACTACAACTCTCATCAGTCTCAGCCAGCATTGCCAATGGTCACAGGTGATAGAGTTAAAACCTGAAACATCTGGACATGTCAGGGAAGACTGCCATAGGAGTTCACTCTTTCTGCCAGGGCATCCATCAATAAACAGCAGAAAGGTTGAACTACTTTGGGGGCTTTGGATCTTTGCCTCAGGCTTCTTAAATAGCTTGCTCACATCTATATTTACTACAGAACGTCAGGTTCACAGTAGCAATAGCAGGTTCCAGCCAACCTGATGGAAGACAGCCAGCATGCTTTATCTCGTCATAAGGGAAGAAAACCATGTGAATATGAAACAGATAGCTTCCCCCCTCATCAGATTCACATGCTGCTTTGTGGAGAAAGGAAACGGTTTAGCCATTTTGAGGGGGAAAGCACCTGAA
The DNA here is from genome assembly GCA_034509955.1 of Urosaurus nigricauda. NCBI lineage: Eukaryota > Metazoa > Chordata > Lepidosauria > Squamata > Phrynosomatidae > Urosaurus > Urosaurus nigricauda. The sequence goes on from JAOEGL010000001.1 coordinate 220,370,723, forward strand.
AGCAAAGCGTTTAATTCTATTTGTTCTCCCTCTTGACAAGTTCTTTGTATTCTACCAGTGTGTTCTTAAAACTGAAATGTACAGATCAGAAAACAAACAACAAAGAGCAGTTTGGGTTTGTTTGTTGTTGTTTTTGTAATGATCTTAAAATATTCATTCAGTTTTTTCATTATAATGGTTCCAGGTCCTCATATAATCAAATATAACAGCAGCCATTCAGAATACCATTCAGTGATCCTGAACAGAACATTATGATTTAATCAGGACATCGTCTTGTCCTGCATTTCCATAACTTTTTCAAAGCAAACTAAGAAGGATGCAGAGATGGGCAATGCACCAAGAGCATTTTCATGCATGAAGCTTAAAAGGTTCCTGCTTAAAGAGGTTTTGATAAAGAAGATCAGACATACATTGCAGGCATTCCAACTGCACATCTCTTTTGCTTTCTCCTCACATTAACAACAATCCGACCTGTGCATGAATAGCATGAGGGAGACACAAAAAAGGAACCCTAGAATATGAATATATCAAAAAAAGTGTGCACAGCTAAAGTTACAGAGTCATTTTTTAGCATTTAATAATTCAAGGGGACTGCATCATTGTCTCAGCTATGCATAAAAATATTCTGTTAAACCCAAGCTGTAATCCCATACTAAATTATTTGAGGTATATTACTACACAAACATGGATTGTATTGGACTGCCCTGGTTTGAACACCATTCTCTATTAAAGACTCACTTGCTGTCCATAGTACACAGCTCTTCTTGCACACTTCTTCTCTGCACTGATATGGGTCTTTTGACATTCCTGCCTTTTCTTTTCCTATTTCACTCCCACCCTGCACCCCACAGCAGTGTACACTCTGTCTTTGGCTTTCTCTTTGCCTTTAAATCACCTTTGTTCCTTGTTTCTTTCTGTCCTAATTTTTGCCAAATTCAGCAGCAACAGCAAATCCAGGTTATCATTTTTCCAGCTGTTTATAACAGCAAAATAATCTTTGACAGCCGTGACCCATGAAGTATGGCAGGCACAACAGAATGGAAAATCTGGAGCCAACTGCATCAGGTGCCTCCTAATCCAACAATTTTCCATTCAGGGCTGTTCCTATATGTAAGGAAAGCAAACAGTTTATGTTGGGCCATACATTGTCCTCATGAAGATGCGAGAGAGGCCTACAAATCATAAACCGAATGTACAGTTTTCTCAAAGAGCTTGCAGATACAGAGATAGGCCACAGTGGTCCTTCAAGCTCCATGGTGGAAAAAAAAATACTCTCAAATGTGTTTTTATTGAAAAGGTCTTTCCTGCTAATACTGCCAAGATGGATTTTTCATGTTCTAACTCATTCACTTCACATTGCAGAAATGAGACCTCCATGTATTGTCTTGCTTCAGTTACTGGAAGCTAGCAGATAACAAGTGTTAGACAAGTCTCCCCACTTTGAAGACCTGGTATCAAAATGTGCTCATCCCGCCAGCATACATAAACCTTTTCCCCCACAAAATATGGGCCAATTCAGTTCTCAGTGTTACTCCTGTTTCAGAAAATTTATGATTCGATAGTTACCAATGGTACTGATATGCTCCTTATTAAATAAGGATCTTGTGATATAAGAGCAATTCTTTTGTTATCTGTTTCAATCTGCCTGATCATACATTTATTTTTACTGGATATTAAAATGAACGTCCATGAAGTAGTTCAAACATAATCTGTATGTCTTACTTACAGTATTTGTATATGCTTTGGCATTATGTATAGTGCTTCTCCACAATATTGCCGATATGAGACAATCAAAGTATTTCCTGCTTGTCTCAGTTTTATATGTGTTCATTCAAATATATTTCACCCTGTTCCGCATTTGATTTTTTTTAATGCACACAAAAAGTCACATTTAAATAAGTTTAAATATTTACATTTAGATATATAAGTTTCTTTTTTAAAAAAAGATATACATATTTCTAAACATATTCCCCCTCAAAATAAACAAACACATTTTTATGAACCAATACCTGTGTCAGAATATTCAGGAAATGCAAAACCTAGTCAGTAGTGATGAGCAGAGGAAATGAAGATAAAATGCATTTGCATGAGTTTTCACAAATAACAAGTTTGCAAACATCCCTAGATGTTGGTAACCAAACTATGTTGTTTTTCCAAGAAAAGCTGCTCTTATTTTAAAGTTCACATATATTTGTGCCCAACCCACTTAGCACCAAGTTGAATCAGGAGACAAATGTACAGACAAATGTTCTAGTGTTAAACAGCAAATGGAGAACTTCTAATATTTTGCATCCTCCAAATTTTGCCTCAATAAGAAGGATTAAGACTAATGTGAAAGTTCTTTCTTGAGAATTTTTGGCTCTAATTGTGGCGCGCGGCAAAATCACCTGAATCACCTTTTCTTTCGCCTCCACTGACAGTTATATAGCATCGCTGGCAATACTTTTCCTAGTAGCACGCACTTTTATTCACATAAATCATAGCAATATTATCTCAACAGATAGAATCATTCAAGGGGGGGGATCATGGTTAATTTTTAAAAGGCAGCTATTATGAGAGTAACCACTGTCACTGCCAGGACTGTAACTAGCTCCCCTCTCCTTTGGAACATCCTCTGACAATATCAGCAATAATCCGGTCTATAAAAGATTGGGGTGGGGGTGGGGGGGCTGTTCCTTAAAGAAAGGTCTCACTGATGACCAAATGTAGGGGAAACTGACAAACTAAAGACAATAATAGGTCCAGAACCTTTAGCTGTCTATACTGCAATAAGGATAATCAAGATTGCAGTGTTTTTATGCATGTTGCCAACATTCTGCAACATTGGCATTGTTGCTTATGCTTCCTCTACTTGTTATTTCAACAGTGTGGATCACTTCCAAACATTTTGAGCTTTCTTGGTCTAATGAAACAAAAATGTTTTAGTTCCATGCATTGATACTATCATGGTCCATAAAATAGGGTTCTCATGGGAGAAAAGCAAGAAATATTGTACAGTTCAAACTTTTTTTTTTCCATTTCACCCACAGGTCCTTCAGGAAGAAAGGCAACCCTTAATGTTTCCTTTAATACCAGAATACAAGACTGAAAACGCAAACTCAACAAGATGGTTCTTGTTGAAACAAACCTGTCAGCACATTCTCCCACTGGTACCAAATACAATGTCCACAAATATTCAGCTTGAACTAAGTGTTTGGAAAGAATTACAGAAGGTGAAGTTCCTAGGATGCCCAGAATGCTGGTGTGCACCACACATGTGTGAAAGCACCCTGGCTCGCCATAATCCAAACAATAACTTGGTCATTCAGCCCTTGGCTTCATGCCTGAGACCTTAATACCACTCAGTACTGCAAAACCGGGTTTAGATCTAATATAATGTATGCAGAAATAAAAATTATTTGCCTTAAAGATGCAGCCACATTCCCTGCCCTCCTTCTTCCTTCCTCCTTCTTATGTTGGTCATTTAGGGCTCCTGAAAGCAAGAAATTACCCATTTTCTTTGATACAGTGGTGATGCTACACTTAAAGAGAATCTCAAAGATCCCATTTCCAAAGGTCATCCTAACAGCTCTTTTTTCACAGTATTAAGATCCCATCTGAATACGGTAATACTTGTTTACCTCTTTGCTCAGAACATTTCCCTTTGTTTATCAAGGCTTAGGAATGGGTGGGCAAACTATATAGGTTAAGGACTAAGTCCTTTCCCCAAGACCTGACAAATCCCTCCATCTTTCTAAGTCATGGGGCCATCTGTGAAACTCTCTCAAATGAAAAGAGAAGTGGCTGGAAATCCACTTTGTTTTTAAGAAAAAGCTTTGGTGGGAGAAATAAGAGTCTCTTTCACACTACACTTTTAATGCCATAGCTGCACCTACAGAATCCAAAGGGAGGGTAGTTCGGTCAGATGCATCAGAAGAGCTCTCTGGCTGAGAATACTAAATGTATGTGTGTTGTAAATGTAAGTTGTTTCCAATCTATGCTGATCCTAAGGCGAGCCTATCATGGGGTTTTCGTGGCAAGATTTGTTCAGAGATTTGCCATTGCCTTTTACTGAGGGTAAGAGAGTGTGACTTGCCCAAGGTCACCCAGTGGGTTTTATGGCCAATCTGGAGATCCAACCTTGGTCTCTAGAGTCACAGTCCAACATTCAAACCTCTATGCCATGGGGGCTCCCACAGATACTAAATGTCCTTCCCTAAATTGCCAATCCAAAGAGGCATAGGAGGAAGCCGTCCGGTTTAAGTAGGAGTTATAGTACTATAACTATAACTATAGTATAGTGTAAGCATGTAGAGACAAAGGTTTTGTTTTAAAGGAGAAATCCTACATTTGAGGCTTCCAAGTTTGGCAATGCTCCCTTTTTGTTTTGGCTACACACAGACATATATATACACACACGAATGAGAATGTTTTCTGAGGAGAGGAATTGTAAGAGGCTTTCACCTTTCATGATGTTTACACTGTCTTGACTAAGCTTTATGAAAGAGACGCAGAGGATCCATGATCAGGTCTTATCCTTTTAGTAGTACAAATTGAGCCCCCTTTATCTGAAATGATTGCAACTAGAATTTTGGGGGATTTTAGAGTTTTGGGGGACTCTGGAATATTTGCAAACATGTAATGAGATGTCAGAGTATTTCAGTTTTCAGATTTCCAGATAACAGAGACTTGGTATGTACTGCGGTCTAGCTTAATCTCCTCAGAGAACGCTTAGATCCTGCACATCCAGCATTTTATCCATTATACTAAACAAAAATAGCAATTAAGAAAGTCAATAAAGAAATTTATGTAAGATAAAAATATCTGCAAAATCCAGTGTGGTGTAGTACTTTGAGCGTTGGATTATGGCTCTGGGAAACCAGGATTTGAATCCCGTTCAGCCATGGAAGCCCTTGCCCAGTGACCCTAGGCTCTCTAAGAATCAGAGGTAGGCAAAGGCAACCTTTGCAACAAATCTTGCTGAGAAAACCCAATGATAGGATTGCCTTAGGGCTGCCATAAGCCAGAAGCAACGTGAAGGCACACATAAGAAAAGTGTGCACTGCATGACTAAAGGTAAAAAAAATCATGTATCTTTTTTTTTTAAACAAAAAAAGCAAAACAATAAAAGCAAAAAAAGCAAAGCAAAACAAAACTGAAATCATACTTTTCTCTCTTAACAGACTGAGCATCGGCATGGTAAATCCATGTTTGCCAATAAGCACATGCCATGATTCCACCCGAATCTTTGGCCTGCTACGTTTCATGTACTACAGCCTTGTCAAACTGACTTTACTTAGCTCTAGGGAGAGACAAAACCCAAGCTTAAAAAACAAATCCATAGCTCAGTAAGATTTCATTCCCCTTTTGATAAAACCTAGGCCTTTGTTTGCCCAGCTGTGAAATTGCTTTATTTCTAGCGAGGGGGCAAAACAAGGGCATGTTCTTCCACCCAATTGTGCCTACTGCTTCCAGGTACAACAGGCTAAGAGCAGGAACAGATGAATATTCATGCCAAGCCTCCTTTCACGCCGCTTATTTCCAACCCCCTCCAATAAGGAACATTATAAGCAAGTGCTGGCATTAGTACAGAGTTCTTTCTACTAGTCTTTGCACAATCCATCTTCCAATAGCTGTCAGCATTGATTGTAAATAAACATTCAGTTTCTAAGCAAAGCTTTCAGGTTGCTGATCTATTTTTATTTTGTTTGTTTTTTCTAAACAAAGCCTTTTAAGATAATGTTCAGCAAATATTTCCAGAAACGCCATCATCAGCTAAAGAAGAAGGGGGGGGGGAATCTTCCTTGTCCGTCACAGGTTGGAATATTTCATGCAGTAGTGATCCAGTTTGAGATTCCTGAATACTAAAGGTTTTTTTTTTCTTTTTAACACACATAAGCAAACGCTGCCAGACTATATAAATATCTGAAGGCTTCTGCAGTTTCTCATTACCATTACCAGTGTGAATTCTTACTCACTGCATGCTATCATCAAGCTAACTCCTGAAGTTACTGGTGTTGAAATTACCCTTGCTTATGATCTACCAAAGTTGCTTGGAATGCAGCTTCGTCCAGTGCAGCTGCCCCCAATGTGCCCTTCCCAGATGTGCTGGACTACATCTCCCATCATCCCCATCTGGCATAGTCATTATGACAGGGTATGCTATTAAGAGTATTAATAGTCAGGGGGAATCTATAATTCAGTCAGTAGTCAACCAAAATGGAACAACATTATGAAAGTTCATCCACATCCTGTAAAAATGATCCTTGAACACAGTTCTTATCCTTGGAAGAAAGTTTTTAAAACCATGGCATTCCCAATTATGCCAGCAAAGCTATTTACAGTCAAACCTTGACTTTCATAGATTTTGATTATTCGCAGGTTTGCCATCAATAATTAAATGGGAATTCTATTTCCTTTTTTTCAGTTTTGCAGCCCACTACAAGGAACTACAAGGCACAGCATCCGCTGCAATACCGGTAGCAGGAGAGAAGCTGTGCTTTGCTCAGGTACTTTAGCCCATAGGAATAAGACTGAGTTTAGGTTTGGAGGACCTAGAGGTATTCACATTTTTTTCCATTTTCATGGGGATTTTGCACCCCTAATTCCCACCAATGTGGAGGACTCACTGCAACTGGAAAGCAGAAAGTCTGAAAAGAGGCCTCAAGTATATTGAAAAAATGTTTACCTTATTTTGGTCTGTCCAATACAAGAAAAATCCATTTGGGTCTGTTCGGAGAAAAACTGATGTCACGCTAGTGGAGTCCTAGAAGAGAAATAAAGGACACCTTATTAAAAATGTGGAAAACCCTTCTGCATCTAGGTGAACAATATACCGCAAAACCTAAATGAAACCTAGCAGCACTGCCATGAAAGAAACTGTGCATAAATTGCTGTGCTCTTTGTGCTTGAGCCTTTCTGATTTTATAGCAATATGTGCAACTCATTTGACAAAAACTAGCTAAATAACAAGGTGCCATTAAACCATTCAAATACAGCAGTACAATTTACTACCTCTGTTCCTCTCCACCCCTGCAGTGCATTTCTGAAGATAAACATATGTCAGCAGTTTATTTAAATCATACTTTAGATGCCCCCCAATGCCAAATGAATACAGGATTGCTAAATTGCCACCATTCCTCCCTCCACCCACTTCAAAATACATATGTATCTTGCAATTTGAACATATCTGCTGTGCACTTTAAACCTTCCAGCTCTTCACAATTGCTGGACAAGATCACCTGACAATTGTACTGTAACCCAACACTTCAGGAGCCAAGCACATTTCAAAGCCAGGCATTTAGCTTGGCTTCTCTCTTGGGGACACAGCCTCAAGTCTGTAAACATTTGGTGAAAGCCAACATTGTTCCATTTATTTCAGAGTTTATATTCTGAGCTGATTTCCACACAGCAGCATTTTATGTCATTATCTCCCTGCTCTAGTCCCCTGGAAGTATACAGCATGTTACTTAAGTGTTTTCAGATGTTTCCCTCGTCTGCATCTTTATTCCACATCGTTTTGTTATGCCGACAGCCTAACCGCCGCCAATTATACGCAGCTTTTAAGCTTTACCATTTCACAACTGATAGATGTTAGAATCACGCTTCTTGAACTGGGATTCAGACTTCCTAAGGACCAGTAGAGACTTTGGGAAATCCTTCTTTAAGCATCTTTGCAGGTGGTGCAGGAGATTTAAAGTGCAATTACAGTGGTCCCCCGGGTTACGAAATTAATTGGTTCCGGCTACTTTTTCGTAAGCCGAAAATTTCGTAACCCGGGGCCTATTTCCTATGGGAAATAGGTAATCCGTTCCGGAGGCCTGGCGGGGGCCTCCTGGCTGAGGAAGTGAAGGTCCGATCCGGCGGATCGGGCCTTCCTTTCGTCAGCTGCGGAGGCCCAGCCTGGCTGGGGAAGGGAAGGTTCCCTTCCCCAGCCAGGCTGGGCCTCCGGGCCTGACGCGAAAGGGAGGCCCGATCCGCGGGATCGGGCTTCCTTTCGTTGGGCGCGGAGGCCCGGCCTGGCTCCACAAGCCAGGCCGGGCCTCCGCGCCTGGGACACGAAAGGAGGCCCGATCCCCGGGATCGGGCTTCCTTTCGTTGGGCGCGGAGGCCCGGCCTGGCTCCCGAAGCCTGGCCGGGCCTCCGCGCCTGGGACACGAAAGGAGGCCCGATCCCCGGGATCGGGCTTCCTTTCGTTGGGCGCGGAGGCCCGGCCTGGCTCCCGAAGCCTGGCCGGGCCTCCGCGCCTGGGACACGAAAGGAGGCCCGATCCCCGGGATCGGGCTTCCTTTCGTTGGGCGCGGAGGCCCGGCCTGGCTCCCGAAGCCTGGCCGGGCCTCCGCGCCTGGGACACGAAAGGAGGCCCGATCCCCGGGATCGGGCCTCCTTTCGTTGGGCGCGGAGGCCCGGCCTGGCTCCACAAGCCAGGCCGGGCCTCCGCGCCTGGGACACGAAAGGAGGCCCGATCCCCGGGATCGGGCTTCCTTTCGTTGGGCGCGGAGGCCCGGCCTGGCTCCCGAAGCCTGGCCGGGCCTCCGCGCCTCAGACACGAAAGGAGGCCCGATCCCCGGGATCGGGCTTCCTTTCGTTGGGCGCGGAGGCCCGGCCTGGCTCCCGAAGCCTGGCCGGGCCTCCGCGCCTGGGACACGAAAGGAGGCCCGATCCCCGGGATCGGGCTTCCTTTCGTTGGGCGCGGAGGCCCGGCCTGGCTCCCGAAGCCTGGCCGGGCCTCCGCGCCTGGGACACGAAAGGAGGCCCGATCCCCGGGATCGGGCCTCCTTTCGTTGGGCGCGGAGGCCCGGCCTGGCTCCACAAGCCAGGCCGGGCCTCCGCGCCTGGGACACGAAAGGAGGCCCGATCCCCGGGATCGGGCTTCCTTTCGTTGGGCGCGGAGGCCCGGCCTGGCTCCCGAAGCCTGGCCGGGCCTCCGCGCCTCAGACACGAAAGGAGGCCCGATCCCCGGGATCGGGCTTCCTTTCGTTGGGCGCGGAGGCCCGGCCTGGCTCCCGAAGCCTGGCCGGGCCTCCGCGCCTCAGACACGAAAGGAGGCCCGATCCCCGGGATCGGGCTTCCTTTCGTTGGGCGCGGAGGCCCGGCCTGGCTCCCGAAGCCTGGCCGGGCCTCCGCGCCTCAGACACGAAAGGAGGCCCGATCCCTGGGATCGGGCTTCCTTTCGTTGGGCGCGGAGGCCCGGCCTGGCTCCCGAAGCCTGGCCGGGCCTCCGCGCCTAACGAAAGGAAGGCCCGATCCCGTGGATCGGGCCTCCTTTCGGTAGTCCGTCCCTTGTCCTCCGAAGCCTGGCTTCGGAGGAAAAGGGAAGGGAGTCTGTCCCCTTTCTTCCGAAGCCTGGCCTCAGAGGAAAAGGGACTTTTTTTCGGATCCCGGGGGATCCTTCGGATCCCGGGGGATAATTTTTGGTCCCGCCGGTTTCGGATCCCGGGGTTTTCTTAACCCGGGGGATTCGTATCCCGGGGGACCACTGTATCTGTAATCTCTCATTCCTGACCAGTTGAGGTGCTAAGTAAGGAAGAGCCCCTCTACAAACACAGAAGGGCTCTCACTCTGGTAATCCAAAGAAAGCCCAAAGGGCATATAGCTGTTGTCAGTAGGTGCCAATTCTAGGGTTCTAGTGTGATCTGGAAGGCACCTAAATACCCTAAAGGCACCAGATCCTGTCTGATCTTGGAAGCCAAGCAGGGCAGCCCTGGTTAATACTTGAGTGGGAGGTTACCAGTGAATGCCAGGTGATGTAGACTATATTTCAGATGAAGGAACTGATAAAACTATTTCTGAATACAGTTGGCCCTCCATGGATCCCTTATCCATGGATTCAACCATGGCTTGAAAATATTTTAAAAATAACTAAATACTAAAAAGCAAAGCATGATTTTGCCATTTTATATAAAGGATACCATTTTACTATGCCAGTATATTTAATGAGACTTGATTTTGGTATCCATGTGAGATTCTGGAACCAACTCCAAGCAGATACCAAGGGTGCAATGTATTCCTTACCTAACAAAATCCTATGAAATTTGTAGGATTGCCATAAGTCAACAGGTAACTTGAAAGTACAGACAGAGAGCGAAAATATGTGTTCTGGAAGTACCCTTGGATCAGCTTGATCCGAAATCTCTTCACTGCCCTAAGAAGCCCCTGGTAACTATGCTAGGCCAAAGTTCTTATAACTTAATCATTATTATTCAAGGGTTTTACTGAAGAGAAATACAGAAATACTGCAGATTCACTGAGCAGGTTTCCTAGGGAAAACCTAAGCCAGCAAGGCTTTGGAATGTTGATGTAAACAAGCAGATGCACAGGTAAAGCAATCTCCGATGCCTTTGGAACTACCGGCGATCTTGGAGCTGTTCGGCTTTATCAGGAATTCCTCCTGCCCGCTGCTGATGAAACAGACTGGAGCCAAATCTCTCCCCTCAGAGGTGTTTATTCTTAAAGTTGCTATATTTACAAGTATATACACGCCCGTCCAACAAAACTCTCCAACCATCTATCCACTCCGACTACCCAACAACCCACACTGCGGTGTGCAGGCTATTTATAGATCTGTGCCATGCGGTCACAAACCCATCCTCTTCTGGTGACTCTTTTTCCTTGTGCCACCAACAATGTTGTCCCCTTCATCAGGAAGACTTTTGATGTTACCCAGGCTTACGTGCAATCAAGCACATATCTGACCTTGAACACTGTCTGCTGTTCCAGCCTTCAGCTGCAGACAATTATGCCCATGATTCCTGGTTTCCTTTTGTGCACATCTGTACATTTCATAGTTGAGCCTCAATGCCTAACATGGAAATGGGGTTGTCAATAATCACGCCCACTGGATAATTCTCTTAGCTGACTTTTCACATCAGGGGATACCAAGTACAACAAACAAAATTCCCTGTCCCTTCCCATGTCTAAGATTGTCCTCCCTGGCTGCTCACTTCTACTTTGGTGCATTCAACGTTTAAAACACACAATAGAAAACAATTAACCAAAGTGTATAATTCTGAACTCGTCTTGTCCAAGTTCACAGATTCAGTTTCCAACTATACAATTATTACTAAATGGCAGTATTCCATAACATACTCAAAATTCTGTCTCCATTTTGTAGACCTTATCTGTTCACTAGTTTACCCATTATAAATAAATAAAGCTTGCCCCTACTGCATTTTAGTAAATGCCCCCTTTTGTGCTATTACCAGCTAAGTACTGTACGGAAATTGTTGAGCATTTGATGGCTTCATAATTAATATAACCCAACAGGATTGTTAAGTTTCATCAGTTCCCCAAGGTTCTTCACCTTAATAGAATCACACCAATGATATATATATATATAGGTATCGCTTTCAGTATCCTATTCACTTCTTCCTCAGTCACTTGAGACTTTTCATATTCATACATTAGCCCCAGCACTTGGGTCTCTGAATAAAACTACAGCTATGATATTTGCTTGTTGCTGTGAGCCTTTCAGTCATTTCCAATCCATGGTGATATTAAGGTGAACCCAACACAGGGTTTCCCTGAAAACAGTTTTTCAGAGGGAGGTTGCCTTTGCATATCTCTGAAGCTGAGATGATGTAACTTGCACAGTGGGTTTCCATGCCGAAGCAGGGATTCAAACCCTGCTCTCTAGATTCATAGCCCAGTGCTCAAACCACTGGTTTACATAAATGCAGGGTGAACATTAGTTAAATGTCCACTGGACCCAGCTCTTAAGTGTTCTTCTTCAAGTTTAGTGCATATGTGGTTTGATACATCCATGACACCTCATTAGATACAAGGTACATCTACTCATAAGTATTTTGGAAGACTGGATGTATCTAAAAGGATTTTATTTTATTCATTTTTTTGTAAATTTTCTACGTTGACCCAAGTGTTATAGCTTGACCACAGCTTGGCACAGTTACTTTTCTAAGTTGTGATTTGATTTTTATAGTCTTCATAAAGTTTACAGTACTGAAACGTATTGAATTCCTTAAGAATCACTAATATCAAATCAAGGCAATTTGCATATAATCTTTTTATTTTTTTAAAAAAAAAGCCTGGAACATCGAATGAATGATATTACTCTACTCCTCCTGACTAGGTATTACTTCACTAGCTGGTTTCTTTCTTTTCATTTTTTTTCTCTTTGAACCCACTTCTATTTTGATCTACCCTTTCTTTCTTCATCGCTGCCTCTGATAAGTCTGGTCTCTAGTTTAGCTTTAAAAGCCATTACAAAGCATGAGAAAAGTGCTCCGAACTTCACTGATCTGGCAACAGGTGTTGGTCTTCCTCAGGAAGAAGCAGCTTAAAGGTAAGTCTCCACAAATACAGCATCCCTGCAAACTATTGTTACTGGTTTCTGGTCTCTTCATTACTGGAATGTTTATAGACACAAATTTTCCAAAATTGCTATAGGGTGTGATCAGATTGCCATGATATGAGCTCCTTGATAAATTTTACAATTATACCCCAACCAACACTCATCTCTGAGCATGGTCAGGTAGTTACTAATCATAACACGAGTTAAAAACAAAATTAAGGCATTCTGCTAAAAACACCTGTACTGGCATGTCTTATTCTGAGCCTTCCGCAAGCAAAAATACATAACCTAAACCAACTTGTGTTCTTATTTGTTCTATAGAGAACAGCTTTCCAATAGTTGCCTTCCTGAGCTAGTAAAACTATAATAGTAGTGGCCCTTGAGGATATTTTTAGTTGTACAAAGCTGTTAGTTCCAGCAGGAGTCATTTAGGACATGGAACTGGCCTTTTCCGGAAATTATCAATTGCCTTTTATCGTAGAATAACTACTGTATATACTCATGTATACGTCTAGAAATTTTAGTTAATAAATTGACCCCAATATCCTGGGCCAACTTATCCACGGTTAATGTAAGTATTGTACTTTAACTCTTATTTTTACAAAGGAATCACTCCCTGGAGAAAGGCAAGAGTGTAATCTGTCCTGGAAGCAGTGACTCCCCTCTACTCTGTCATCTATCCAGCTTTTAGTGTGGACACCAGCAGTTATGCCTCCTGCAGATAACTTTCTTTGGCATTGGTTTCCTTTGCTTCATCCTTCAGATCCTTTGCTACATGCTCCTAAGTTTTACCCTCAACTTATCCATGGGCCATATCAAAATCCATAATTTTGGGTCCAAAACTTGCCCTCAACTTAGACATGAGGTCGACTTATAGTTGAGTATATATGGTATGTGTGTGTGGCATCTAGTATGTAAGAATTAATAACGGTAAAAGTAGGCACAGGTTTTGTAATCTATGGCTATATATATCAACAGCCATTGCCAAATTCTTTATAATTCAAAATGCATTTTTAAAGAGTTTAGCTGTATTAAAAAAAAAACCTCTGGATTTTGTCCAAAAAAACAACCTATTTTGTGTAAAATAAAGTGGGCCCTCCACATTGTCTGGGGTTAGGGGCATGTGAAAGTGAAAGTGGACCTCCATAAAAGTGAGAGAGAAAAAACACAAACAAAAAAACATATTTTGTAATAATAAAATAAATAAAAATAAAACTTTTATTTGTATCCCACTTTTTGTAAGAACAATCAAAGCGGCGAACAACATATAAAATCTCACAATGAAATACACAATATCCCTCCTTAAAAAAGAATTAAACAAATTGAAGTTAAAATTACATAAATAATATTAAAATCTAATAACCATGGGCAGAGTCATGACATAAACCTAAGATGTCCATGGTATGTGGGAGTGGTCATTATGTGGCTGAGGACTTTATTCTGGAAAGGCCTTCTGGAAGAGATCCATCATGAAAGCTTTTTTTGAAAGTGTCTAAGTTGGTGATTTGACAGATCTCATCCTGCAGGCCATTCCCCAGGCTGGGAGCAGTTGCAGAAAAAGTCCTCATGTATATACTAAATAGCATTGGGGACAGAATGGTGCCCTGAGGGACTCACAATTAAGCTCTGTTTTTGAGGAGTATCACCCTCTGGAATCTGCCTGAGAAGAAGGAATGGAACCATTGCAATGCAATGCCTCCAATTCCTAACTCTCTTAGGCATTCCAAGAGAATGTCATTATCTATAGTATTGAATGCCACTGAGAGGTCTAGAAGCACCAACAGGGTCACACTCCCTCTGTCGATGCCTAGACGAAGGTCATCAGGTAAGGCAAGTACGGCAGTCCCCACCCCATATCCCATCCTGAAGCTAATTTGAAATGAATCTAGATAATCGGCTTCATCCAAGACCGCTTGGAGCTGAACAGCAGGTATTTTGCCTGAGATAACAACTCAGTAGGAATTTCTAGGCCATCCAGTGCAACTCTATGGTAAACATCCAGCAGAAGCTGGCCATAGAATTGTACCAGAGGACCTACAAATGCCTAGAGAAGTGTTTTCTCTAGGTTCTCCAGTGTGATTCTATAGTCAACTTTTGGCAAAGTCACACTGGAGCACCTAGAGATTCCTAGAGAGAGCATATTAATCATATCCACAAATAATCAAAGCCGCAAATGTGAATGGCCAACTGTATACTGTTTTTAGGCCAAAAGTTGAGGTGGTGCAAAAAGCAAAGTGTTTTCATGGACACGCTTTTTAAATATCCCAAATTGCACAAGGAATGTGATAATGTCAAGAAATGATCAGAAACTCACATAATCTCACCTAACAAGGAGAAAAATGTGAACTTTGACTTGAACAGAAGAACAAAATAACTGACAATTTGACATCCCTGATAAGAACATACAATTGATAACAAACCAAAGAGCATGCAAGTGTCATGCCAAATAAAGGAAGGGGGTGATCCTATCAAAGGAAAGGGTTTACTCAATGTCCTTCACAGATTAAAGTAGACAGTTTGCATAGACATATTTGCTTAAATTGCCCAGTACCCATTGTCAATGCTCTAGTTTCTAACAAGCTGAAGCCTGAACATTTATACTGCAAAGGGCACAGGATGAAGGTAAATGACAAGTAGATCTGCCAGGTCTTGCAGAGTGCTGTTTGTAAATGGTTGGCTTCATGTAAGCACTTTGAGTACAACTTGACAAATTAAGCAATGAGGATCACTGCATCACATTTGCAGTTTTTCCAATGCCTGCTTCCCTACAGTTTTGGACAACTGGCTCCTCCTAAGAACTGCTCCATTTTTATCCCCAAGCAGAACATGTTACAACACATGCAAGAACTCTTCCATTCTATATACAAAAAGCTTAAGAGTCATCTGCACTCCTCCACTACTAAACAGTACTGTATCTGAATTCACAGATTTATCTGGGTTGGAAATTTTATTCACAGCATGTCCCTAATGTTAAAATTAATCTTGATCTCAACTGCCTACTCGGCATACAAACTGCCCGGTTTGCTGTCCTCCAATCTCACTTCTTGCCATCCTGTTCTCAGCTTTGTTAGTTAATAAAGACACATTTTTCACCTTCTGCTGGAGCTGCTGCCAACATTTCATTGCAACAGTTGTTTTGCAGTCAGCCCATATTAGTCATCTGCAAGATGCTTCATTTTGCCCACCACTGCTAGGTGCCCTGTTTTATCTGGCAGGAATAATTTTACAAACATGCATTTTCCTTCCCTCTACACTATAGGTGATAACAGCTTAAATATTACATTTACATGATAAACACAACTATGCATTTCTCTAAAGAGGAACAGAATGCAAACTTTATATCAACATTCTTGGCTGAAGAATACATTGATACTGAAAATGTCCATCTCCTACTAAATTAACAAGGAAGAGGATGGTGCTTATTGGGGAGAATCAGCAACTAAAGGAGATAGGGCCACGGAAAACCTGACCTTCCAGATGTGTTCCATTTCAAACTCCAAAACCCCAACCAGCATGGCCAGTATAGTCTCAAGCAGGGTTTCTCAAGGAAGTTTTCCTGGAACCTAGGGTTCTGCAAGAGGTCGCTAACAGTCCTACAAAATACTGTTTGGGGAAAAAATATTCTTTTTAGCTGCATACGAGGTGGTATCCAAAAGTTTTAATGATCACCTGGAAGCTTTTATCTTCAGGTTGCAAAGTGTACAATATTATACAGCACGCCCACACCAACCTTGGGCTTGCTAGTCATGATCTGAGCTTCTGTGGACAGCAAGCCAAGGCTTTTTCAATGGGCACAAGTACATGCAGTGGTGCGAGTGGGAGCACACACCTATTGAAAACAATGGGACTTAGGGTCCCAAATTTTTTGATACCTACAGGGGAGTCCAGAATGGATCCCTGAGGACAGCAAGGGTGCATTGTACAGTACATATATACACACTCCTCTCCGACTTCCGATCAACTCCATTGTCTACTCTCCAGTTCCAAATTGATCCCCACTAGCTCACAGCAACAACCTGCTATTCAAAGAATAACTCATAACTCACATCTGACAACAGAAAAAGTGACCAGTCCCCTGATCCACTTATATAGTGTGTTGGCTGTGAGTCATCATGCAGTGCCACATAGCATGATGCAATCCTGTAGTAACCTGTAGTAATCATGCCATGTGCTCATGACTCTGCAGTCAGTGGCTGTATCACAGAATATGTGTCATCTGTCAATCAAAAATATTTAAAGGCATATTACTCTAACAGGGAATCCCATCATATATACTGGACCAGGATATAGATGAGATTTTTAATCATCAGGTCATCTAATGAACAAAAAGTGTCTATATTTTTTTCTTAAAACACAACCTTGCACTTCTTGTGTGGTCATGCAGTTTCATTATCTAAGAGGTGGAGGGAGGCGGAGAAAAAATGTAACATTAATTCCATTATGAAGCATTTACACAAATTTCACTTTCACAGAACATGAATTGAATTAGCCTCATGAGTAAACACTGAGAGTTCTAACATATCCTCAGGGGTGTTCCATGTGTTAATCAATGGTGCTTTACGAAGAAGATGCTACACACAAAATATTATGGTACAATAACAGAGAACTTTAGAAACCCTGGGGGTCAAGTTTTAAAAGGAATTACTTTACCGAAGTAAGTTTAAAATGTGATTCAATTTTATTTTATTTTTTTACTGAGGGGAGGTTAAACTGGTACACAATGAATGGCTAGAAAGCATGAATCCCCTTTGCAAACATGGCCAGCTCTCACAGCCCTGTGTCTGGACAGTACCAATAAATCTTTGGTTCAAAAGGAACTCTCCAGTTGGACAACTAACGTTTGCAGGAAAGATTCTAGTCTAGCTTCACTTTCAGCATATCCCCAACCAGGATTATGGCATGAGAGTCTTCGAACCAGAAGCAAAGGATGGAGTCAGAGTCTGTAGAAAGTAGAAAGACTCCTTCTTCAGCTTCAGAATAAGAACCTATAATATTAAACACATAGTTTGTTGCATATTTACTTTCATAGGAATTTAGGAAAGCTTTCCTATGCAGAAATGTTAATCAAAATATATTTTATGTTCTGTCAGTCTAAGTAGTCTAATGATTAGTGTGGTGGTGATGAAATGCCTTCTGCTTTGGTATTACTAATTAATATATTAATATATATTTAATTAATTAATATATATTTGCCATTTATGAAGAAGTCAGAGTTAGAATTGGAATCACATCAGAAAAATAGAGCAGAGTGAGAGCCAAAGGTTTTGTGTACCAACTCCACAGTCCTGCTGCCAACACACTAGTGTTCTGCACAGAATAATTTGCTTTTCTATGAAGCGGAATTCCAAAATGTAAGTACTGCATCATTCCTATCTCAAACTTCTCTTCTAAAGTGGTACTTCTACACACTACCTTGGGGTGAACTTGCCTGTAGCAATGCTTGCTTGTAAATTCAAGACAGTACAGTTGTCCCTCTACATTTGTGGGTTTGACACCCAAAGATTTGATTATTCGTGAGTTTGCCACCACCTTTCCACACCTCCTTCTCCAATACCAAAGCCAAAAGCTGTCAGGTGGACATTCACACAACTATCTCCAGCTTCAGATGTGGGGGAGCACCAGAGATTGTCACCATTGTCTGAGGCTATTCTGTATATATTCACACAGAAACCTCAGGCTTCAGGAGGGGGTTGGTGGCAATGACTGTATTTGTGTTTTTTCCACTTTTGTCGTGATCCTGTGCCACTAACCCCAATGAATGTGGAAGGGCAACTATACTTGACTTTAAGCTTACCAACTGTGACATAAGAGAATTTGAGCAATGCATTGCATTTCTGTTGTTGTTGTTATGTGCCTTTCAAGTCATTCCTGACTTATGGCTATCCTAAGGTGAATCTATCATAGAGTTTTCTTGGCAAGTTTCTTCAGGGGGTTGTGGCATTGCCATCCTCTGGAGCTGAGAGAGTGTGATTTGCCCAGGGTCACCTAGTGGGATTCCATGGATGAGTTGGGACTACACCACACTGACTCTCATTACACAACACATTAAGATCATATGATCACCAGCCCTCCTTTGCCTCGGCAGTGTCTCTAAAATTTTTCCAACTAGACAGATGACAAGGAGCAAAGAGGGAGGTTCTGAGTGGGAGTAAAAGAATTTGTAAAAAGGAGCT
Source organism: Urosaurus nigricauda (assembly GCA_034509955.1). Lineage (NCBI taxonomy): Eukaryota > Metazoa > Chordata > Lepidosauria > Squamata > Phrynosomatidae > Urosaurus > Urosaurus nigricauda. The sequence continues at coordinate 220,389,185 of JAOEGL010000001.1, forward strand.
TCTTCAATAAATCTTTGCTAGCTGAGGTGTGTCAGTATATCATTATTTGCTGACCCAGTAAATATTGCTTTAATCAATTTAGTGCTGCATATTAAGTGCAGAAACAAAGGATGTTACTGAATATACATTTTTAGGAAACACCTCCATCCTATTTCAGCCACAACCAACATATACACATCTTGGGTTGTTATATTTTAAGTATGAAAGCAATTAATTCAAAACCACTATCTTTGAACACAGATCGTCTTCCTTCATTTTCACTGTATAATCTATGTCACAAACACTTTTATCCTCTTGCATCTACTAAGGAAGCATTCCAAAGGAACACACCTGTTTGGAGACAAGATTGCAGAAGATCCAACCCAAACATACTGTCTTTATTTGAACTTTGCTTTCTCTTTTTTCTATTCTTTTTTTCTTGAGTTATTGCAGTTTTAATGGTTAGCTACAGTTCTTTGAGTTTGTGAAGTACGTCAGTAAGCTTTTTGGTTAAGAAGCAAGATAAAACATGGTAAAGCAATAAATTTTTCAGAGGGTACATTGCATCGTGGTACCAAGAACAATTCTCTTCTTTTCTTAATATGATTAAAAAATAAATCAATGGATGAATTGAAGCCACACTAGAATGTCTGCAATGGCTCTAAATGAGCTTGGTGACAATTCCTACAAAATTTCAACTTTTTCCCAATTAAGTAGCTCATAGGAGCATATTACGAAGGAAACATGTTTGCATAAACTACTCAAATTGCAGCTATTACAAAATTACTAACCTCTTGAAACAAACAGACTGGCAAATATACAGGGCAGTCTTATAGATATTTATTCAGAAGTAAGATTGATTAAAAATTATAGGCCCTAAAGGCACTAAAATCCCATCTGATCTTGGAAGCTAATTACAGTCAGCCCTGGTTAGCACTTGGCTGAGAGAATGCCAATGAATACCAGATGCTGTCTGCTATATTTCAGCGGAAGGCAATGACAAACCACCTCTGTGTCTTCCTTAAAAAGTAAAAGGTAAAGGCTACCCCTTGACATGAATGTCTAGTTGTAACTAACTGTAGGGAGTGGTGCTCATCGCTGCTACTAAGCCAAAGAGCTGGCATCATCCAAAGATGACTTCAGTGGTCATGCACCCTGTATGACTGCATGGAACACTGTTACCTTCTTACCAAAGTGGTACCTATATATCTACTTGCACTTTTACATGCTTTCAAACTGCTAGGTTGGCAGAAGCTGGGACTAGTGACACGAGCTCACTCTGTCATGCAATGTTTGGGCCTTGAACTGCCAACTTTCTGACCTTATGATCATCAGAACTGGCATCTTAACCACTAAGCCACAGCATCCCTTCCTTACCTAGGAAAAACCTTCCTTACCTAAGAAAATCCTGTAAAATTCATGGGGTCACCATAAAACAATGGGTGAGTTGAAGGCACATACACACAACCAAGAATTATTATGTTCTCTAATAACATGTCTACACAAGCCAATTATACCAGTTTCCCCATGCTATCACTGAAATCTGCCTACATGCAGGACAAAATCCCTGTTCTGAGTGCAGACTGTCTTCACAAGGGAAGGCCAGTTCTGGAACAAATCCTCCCTACAGACCCAAATCGACTTTAAAAACTCAACTTTTGTTCCAGCCTTTGCAAGAAAATCTGGTGCATTTCTTAGTGATATGGGATGGCTGTTTACACGTGTCCTGCTGGGCCTCCCACCACACCACTGGCACAAGTCACTCCGTCTGAGGCACTCAGCGATGTATTCAACACTGGGCACCTAGTTTCTGACCTGTGAGGGGGCAACTCATGCCAGTGGTGGCATGAGGCAACACGATAGGCACATTGGTAGACAACTGCCCAACAGTGCTACAGAGTGCGGTGGTAAGAAGGGAAATCTGGAGCAGTTCCAAGGCTGGAAAAGTCCTAGAGTAGTCCAGAGACATAGTGGGAAAACAGGCTTCCAGCCGCCTTGGGAGCATGGAGTACCAGGAAATTGTGCTGGTGCTCAGGCAGGGATGGCTTCTGGGCACTCTGGTGGCGTGGCGTTTATACACTGCACATTGCCCATGGGCTGTGGCAGGCAGCTCTTTGCCACTGCTTTCTCAGCCAGTTGCAAGGCAGATTGGGGCCACAATGTGTGTTTGCCATGGCCCCATTCTGTCTTTGGAAGGAGCAGCTTCAAGCCGCCCCTTTAGGGCCGTCTGTTTCAGCCCTTACTTAACACTAATAAATGTACAGACAGCCCTCTGTATCCACGGATTTTTTTTATCCATGTATTCAAGCATCCAGGCTTTGAAAATATTCTTAAAAATATATAAATTCCAAAAAGCAAACCTTGATTTTGCTTTTTATACAAGGGACACCATTTTATTATGCCACTGTATTTAATGGGACTTGAACATCCATGGAGTTTGGTATCCATGGGAGGTCCTGGAACCAAACCCCAATAGATACCAAGGGCCCACTGTATTTACAACTGCAAACCAGTGAAACAGTAATTTGAAAATTGCTTACCCTACTAGTGTACAGAGGTGCCCCTATCCCTTGTGCCACCTGGTGCAGAGGCAGGGCTTCCAGAGCAGGGGTAGGGCTTCTGGAGTGCGGTAGGGCTTCTGGAGATGAAAAGTGGGGCTGTGGTAAAAAGGTGCAGGGGAGAAGGCTCAAGAGGAGAATGGGGCCATGATATGGAGGTGTGGGGGAGCCAAACAGGTGTCACCCCTTTTCTGGGGTGTCACCCAGTACAGTCCATACACCCCTAATGATGCCATTGCTTGTGTATGGTGATAAGGGACTTTAAGAACAATGAAGAGCCAACATGTCTATTAATTGTACCTTAAAGGCCTACAGTATAGAGATGCTTAGCAGCTCCTAGTCCTTCTTGGACCAGAAGAACCTGCTCACCTAGGAAATTTTCAGCAAGCATCTGCTTGCCTAGGAAAATACTGGGAGTAAAGCTTTATGTACTTCCAACTGGCACAAAAATAAAAATATATCTTCCCCATCTCCACTCCCCTGGTTACCCAAACAAGTATCTGGTGTACAGATTCCTTCCCCACTTCCCTCTCTCTTAGATTATGAAAGCATATATTATTTATTAATACTATATTTTATTGAGAATAAGGAGACTTCCAGAGTTGGGTGTCTCCCCTGTCAACCTGTTTATCCAGGTATTTTCCTGATAATTTTCCTGTCTGGCAGCATTGTCAGTTATTCCTCTTCTAATGAATTATTTTAATAGATTTTATTATTTTTGTTATTTTATTACTTTTTGCTTATTGATTGTATTGTATTGTATTGGTTCCACTTCTACTGTAAAACCAATTGAGATTTTTAAAAATGAAAGGACCAACTGAAATGTTCATAAATGTTTTTAAAATTACTGTAAAACACCTTGGATCCCATTTTGGAGGAAAGGCAGGTGGGATATAAGTGCAATAAACAAACAAGCCGTATTGTATTTTGTCATATGAGAATCCCCTGCACCACTTGATAAGTAACATTATTCCAATATTAACTCCAAAAATTCAAGACGTGATTCAGTTTGAAAAGAAATAATCCCAATAGGGCAGCTGAAGCACTCCAGGTATGATGAATGAGAAGTTGTGGGGAGGGGAGGAAGAACTTGGCATTTCCCATGTTGTTGGACTGCAACTTGTGCCAGCCATAGCCAGCACATCAAAGGTGTGAAGGACGATGGGGGTTGTTGCAGTCCAACAACATCTGCAAGGACATATATGTATACACACACACACACACACACATCCTTTCATTATAAAAAGGCAGTCCAACAACATTTGCAAGGACATAACCCCCCCCCCATCCCTTCATTATAAAAAGGCTGAGTTGTTCCCAAATGTAGCAAGCCCACCCACGCCAGGGAAATGCACACAGCCAGACATTCCTTTTGAGATTTTTTATAATGTGCTCATTATATGCTTCTCTTTAGCCATGTGCAAAATACAATTAAACGTATGACTGATATCTACACTGGTATTTTGCACATGGCTGAAGAGCAGCACATAATCAGGAATACGACAAAAGAACTCAAAACAATGGGATGTGCAGTTATCCAGTAAGTTTGAAAGTTTTTCATAAGAAAGCCCACTGGTGAAGGATGAGCCCCATTTTAACTTGCAAGCAAGTTCTCTTGAGAGCTTTCCTTGTTATGTCTGTCCTGACACAGTGAGGAACACTGCAGCAAGTACACAGTGCTTTCATAAGGAACCCACTTCCCTCCTGGATAACATCCATCTGGAACTTAAACCAGGGACACCACCCTGTACCATATGTTGCCTTCTTACCAGCTCGCTCTGTATTGAGAAAAGCATATACTGGAAAAACAACTCATTCATGTGGGTTTCCAGCTAAAGAGCAGAGTGTAAATGCTTTAAATAAGCAAACAATAAATGCTGTTTAGTAAGCAAAACCTTGTTTTCTGTTCAAAACAAATAAGCATCTCCTCCTCCTCCTCCTCCTCCTCCTCCTCCTCTACACATTAAATCCTTCTTGCAGGTAATTTCATCTATATTTGGCATTTAAGATGAAGAGTGATGACAAAGTGCAAAAGGGCAGCAAGAGACAAAGTTTTTATCATTGCCAAATGTGAGTAGCACATATAACTTTAATGTCTAGTTTATCCTTCATCACCTTGGCATCCTCCAAGTGTGTTGGACTGTAAAGCCTATAACCCCCTCGCCAGTTACAGGATGCCAGGGTGAGTAAGGCAGATTTAGGGTGCATCTACACTGTAGAAATAATGCAATTTTGACACCACTTTAAGTGTTGTAGCTCCATCCTTTGGAATCTTGAGATGTGTAGCTTTACCAGGTATTTAGCCTTCTCTGCCAAAGACAAATCCCAGGATTCTGTAGGATGGAAGCATAGTAGTTAATGTGGTGTCAAACTGCATTATTTCTACAGTGTAGATGCACCCTGAAGTTCTCTAGCACACTGCTACAGAGGTGAGTGTCAGTATATCTTGCATAGGCAATTGTCACCAAAGGCAGAAATGTTAAACCCCCAACACTTATGCAATTGCCAATTCCAAGCACTGGGAGCATTTCCCACTCATGACCCAACCTGACATGGAACCATCACATCAAGTCAAGGCTTTAGTTGCCCAACATCTATGGCTTGTCGGTATACAAACTGGGTTGGGGAAGACTTTTCCCCAGATCAAACTGCACTGACTCACACTTCTTTTTCTGCCTTCCCTTTGCTACATCTGCATGTAGCTTGATTTATTTCATGTCATCTGGGGTTATTTGCCTGAAGCAAGTCCTCTATGGCTTGTCGCACATGTGATGTGATTCCTATGAGTTGTTCTGTAGCAGGTGCATGCACCATTTTGAAAGACAAGTAATAGTGCCAACTGCAGCAGTAAAAGGGAGGAGGAGGAGATAGAGGGAGGGGACTGAAGACAGCGCTGGAGGAGAAGTGCTTTACAGCTGCTCAGAAACAATTCTATCTATTACCAGTTCATCTGTTTAGCATTCACCCCTATCACTGAAATCAAAGAGTGAGGCAAAGTCATGGCATAAATGATATGAAGAGCTTAGAAGAGGTATTTTTTAACTATGATGCCAGAATCTCCCAGCCAACATTTCCTGTGTCGTTGATGTTGTTGTTGTTGTGCATGCTTCCAACTTATGGTGACCCTGTCGTGGGTTTCTGAAGCTGAGAGTGTGTGACTTGTTAAGATCACCCTGTGGGTCTCCATGACCAAGTATGGAATCGAAAGCTGGTCTCCAGAGCTGTAACTCAACACTCAAAACACTACAGTACTCTGGCTCTCCCCATGGCCATGACTTACATCTTACTCAAAGCTTGGGAAAGCTACTTTCAGATGGTTCAGGATACTGGGAGTTGTAGTCCAAAAGAATAGCTTTTCCCAGCTCTGATCTTTGGCAAACTTATAGGTTTTGGTGGCTAATTTTTATCTCAGCAGGATCCACAGTGGTACATAATGAACACTTTTCTGCACAGATCCAGCAGTTTTTAATATTTCATATTCAAGCAAGGTACCCTTATTCTGCATCTACCGTAGAGGAAAAGCATTCGCATATCCTTTTATATGTGATTCTAAAAATAGCTATTTTTATTTAAATTGTGAAGTTTAAATACAGATTATAAGAAAATTTGGGTATGGGAGTATTGTCTTCAAAGAGGAAGGAGATTTCCTCGCCTTGGGAGAAAAAATGTGTTGACCTGACCCAAAGTGGGAAGTCCATTTATTAAATACTTAGTTTAAGTTAAAAGCTGTTCGAAATATATCTCACTCTTGCTTCTGTCTCAAACTTAAAAAAAAAAAACTTGGAAAATTACCAGGGACTAATCTTCAATTCCTTCTGTTCCTGTTTAGCTTCCGAGTAATATTGTTTTATTAGCCATGCCTTGGTCTCTATTGAAGACACATTTGAGACTGCAGCAGCAACTTCTTTTTAAACCTCTACCCTACACGACTTTTTAAGAAAAATGTGTTAACTTTAGCCCACTGTATCCATGAATTCTATCATCCATGGCTTGATTTTTTTTTCCAAATCCAAAAAGCAAACCTTGATTGTGCCATTTTATATAAGGCCATTTTGCATATATACATCATTGTATACAATGAGACTGGAGATGGAGTATCGTGGAAACAAACCTCCGTAGATAACAAGGGCCCACAGTAATTTGAAAGGAATATATAGGATTTGCACTAGATCGTCATTCTATCACAATATGGCTGACAATCACGCCCCTCCATGTGTTGTTAAGACTGTAAATTCCATCAGCCCTAGCCTGCAGAGCCAATGGTGAGGAATGCTGGGAGCTACCATCCAACAAAATCCAATGGGCCACATGATTTCCACCTCTGGACTAGAAGTGTTAGTGACCATGCACTCTGCGGGATTCTGGGAGCTGTAGTCCAAAACACTATTTTTTTCAAATCCAGTTTTGTAGACATGACACAACATGTCTGTCTCCCATCTCCCTCTTTTCAAATAAGTACAGGGCAAGAAGAGGTTGTCTCTTCACTCACTGACTCACTCTCCTTTCTCACACACACAATTTCCCACCAAACCCCAAACTGCCTCATCCCAAAAGTACAATGTGATGCAGAGGCACAGTCAAGGGAAAATAGCATCAGAGCAAATAAATTTTTGGCAGGAAACAACATGGGATAAAGGGTTAAAGCTTCCTCTCTTGGCCAGGTAGGTAGCATTGAGCTGCTCTCATCATCTTCATCCTCAGATATATATAGATATAGATATATGCCACAACATATGACATAAGGCAAACTCTCTCTGCCGGAACAAATTATACAGCTGATCAGTTGGCCTAATGCAGGTGTATTTTAAAATTAGCCAATCACATCCCATCAAATGTGTGCAAACAGAGCAATTTTAAACTAGAGCTGGAAAAAAAGGATATATAAAGGAAGAAAAAGCACAACTAAAAAGACTCTCATCTAGGGAAGGTATCCAGTGATGATATCAGAGTACGGAGGGGAGATGTCAAGGTCATGTGCCATATACTGGCTTTAAGAGGCTGGGATGGGAATTATGTGGTCTTGAGATGTAGTTGGATTGTCACTCCCAACATTACTAACCAAAATGGATAGGGATGCTAGGACTTGCACTTGAAGAACATCAGGGGGATCACAAAATTTCTACCTAGCTTGATAGGTTGGAATCAGCACTTTGAATTGGGCCCACAGACTTCATTGTTGTTTTGTGCCTTCAAGTCGTTTTTATTCATGGAGACCCTAAGGTAGTTTGAACCTACCACGGGATTTTCTTGGCGAGATTTATTCAGAGGGGGCATGACTTTGCCTTCCTCTCAGGCTGAGAGAGTGTAATTTGCCCAAGGTCACCCAGTGGGTTTCCACGGCTGAGCAGAGATTCAAACCCTGGTCTCCAGAGTCACAGTCCAACACTCAAAGCACTATAGGTACGTTATCACATGGGAGGAATTTCTCTCAATTTCGAAAGAAATGAAAGTGCAGCCTGTTCGGAATTGAGTGAATTAGCTAGTTCAGCGAATTTACGTGATTGCGTATTGATGCCGCATCGCGTTCGGAACTGCCCAAAATTGCCTCCCAGTGCCCGAAATTGCGTGTGATAGTTTCTCACGCAATAAAGTGAAACCCCATGATTGCATTCTGAAGGACTTCCCTTTGTCCAAAATTGATGTGATCAGCTTTCACACAATAATGCAAAACCCCATAATTGCGTTTAGATTGCCATTGGATTATACTTCCAATTTCCGTCGTGTGATAAACTCCTAGTATTGGCTCTCTGCTCAGAGATTTACCAATAGTCATTGCAAATGTTTCATATCAGCAGACCTTCCAGCTCCTGTGATCAAATTTAACTGCTGCATTGTGCATTGACTACATCTTAAAAGGTACACTGCAAAACTTTAACCTAGTGCCAGAGCACAGACTGCCAGAGTTAGATAAACAAATGGTCTGACTCAATTCAAGGTAGAATTTAGAAGCCTAAGAAAGTAGAACAAAAGTTTATGCTATAACTTATTTCACACAGTTAGTCTCAAAGGTGCTACAAGATCCTTTTGTATACCAATATAAGGTAGTTCTGTGAAGTCATATGAGAACAAGTATGCACCACACTTAGATCTGCAAGTCTGAAACCAAGACTAGAGAGAAATTATTTCTCTTGTAACACTGATACTGCTTGAGCCATTTAGCAGTGAAGTGAGCTTGCCATCTAAGCAATCTGGTATACTTTATGCTGCATTTTTAGAACTCAATACAATGTTATTTCTCATTAACATTTCTCTTTATCTCATCAGAATTATACTGTAATATGTGGCAGGCTGTACCTTCTTGTTTCAGGATGAGTCTCCCTTATCCAGAATTCCAAAATCTAAAATATTCCAAAATCTAAAATATTCCAAAACCAAAACTTTTTCATGGGTGGCTAAGATAGTGACATCTTTGCTTTCTGATAGTTCAGTGTACACAAACTTTGTTTCATGCACAAAATTATTAAAAGTATTGCCAAAACATAAATTATTTTTGTATTTGAACTTGGATCTCTTCTCCAAGATATCTCATTGTGTACATATATACAAATACAGGTATTTCAAAATCCAAAACTCTTCTGATCCCAAACTTTTCAGATAACGGAGACTCAGCCTGTAGCAAATAGATCAGTCAAATAAAAAGAACAGAACTCTGCTATTTTTTTTTTATTTTATTTTTTTTGTGCAGTGGAACTGTTTTCTATTCCAAAATCACACACACTGTCCATTCGCCAGTCTTGCTCATCTTTGATTCTCCTCTGCAGATTTGAGTCTTGCTCATCTTTGATTCTTGCTCCTCTTTGATTCTCCTCTGCAGGTTTGCCCACACCAGAGAAAATCCATTTTCTGACCATTTTAAATATATATATATATATATATACACACACACACACACACATTTATTCTTTCCATCCCTATGTAACAGTTCATATAGCTTCCCTCCAGGGAGGGAAGCACAGAAGAAAAGGGGTCAAACCCAATGACTATAGGGATAAATCAAACTATATCAGCTGTGGGGTACAAGAAGACTGGCTGCATACTGCCTGTGCTGTCACCTCACCCCTCCCCACTCTCACCTCAGTACATCTGAAAGTATAACAGTCCTCTTATGTCAATGTTACATAACAGACACACCAAACCATTTAAATATATTACTTATTAATGAAAACATGGGAGAGGAGGTTAAATTTTATACTTGCCCCCAATAGCTGGGAAGTACAAGTAACAACACAGAAATCATCATGGATAGCCTGTGATTCAAAGAAGGGAGTCCCTTTGCTACTCCATCCCCTGTACAGACCACTGGAAGAAATTCTAAAATCAGATCAGGTATAATCTGATTCTTCTGCTTAGAAAAGTCAAGGCAAATAAAGCATATTAACATCCTGATACTTTACAAAATTATAAAGTTGCTTCACAACATCAAACTGTTGACTCACCAGTTATGGTTTACTCTAAAATGAACTGATACTGGCTGTTCAGAATTTCTGGCGATATGATAGTAGACCTGCTACCTGTGTGCCATTTGAGACTTTGAACCTATGAGGGTCTGAACTAGGAATGCATAAAAAGATAAGTCGTTGCTCTGTCACAGAGGCTCAGCAGGCCTTTCCACAGCTAACTTCTCAGTTTATATCAATGCCCAATCTCAATGTGCTTTAAGGAGCATGGTACCCAATTCGTACTCTCCATCAGAATCTACCTGATGAAAGATGTTGCCTGGTGTTCATTAAAAAAAAAATTGGGAGATTAAATCTTTTCTTATCCTTCACAACCACCCAGAACCCAATATCATATGTGTTTATTCATTTTGTGTTTCTGTTTCACCCTTGCAGTCCTCAGGCTGCAGCAGCAAAAACATTTTCCATTCTACTTCGGTATACCTGCTTCTGCTGTTCATCAAGAATTAAAGCTGGATGAAGAGCCAAATATTGGGAGGGGGAGAAGAGAGAAGTGAAGAATAAGCAAGCAGTGAGAGGTTTGGCATGAGGCCTCTCACACAGAGTCACTTGACTAGCACAACTTGGGTGTAAAGAGACATATCAGAATCAATCGTGTTCAGCCATTGACCTTAAATAGATCTAGTGTCCTCTGTATGCTGGAGCTGCAAACAGCCGGCTTCAGGTTTGCCAAGCCATTAGACGTACATACTCTTCATAAGAACTAGCATGTAATCTAGTACTATACAGTACTGTAATGTGAGAATGACAGAATGGAATCTGTAGACTAATACTAGTGTCTTTTTATGTGATTGGGATTGGAGCCAACAGAAGAACAGGATGACAAGTTCCCCAATTTATTGTCCTTCCTCAATTGTTATTAAATGCCGCAAATGTGCAACATGATACAGTACTGGTGTTTTTCTCCTCAGGAGTCAACAGTAGTTGTTGGGTAGCAGTGTATTATAAGGGGGAATCTGAGAGAAAAGAGTTAAAACATCTCCCATGTTAAATCACCATAATTGCTTTTAGTTCCATAGTTGCTTTTAGCTGAACATGACTGGATTCTGACATGTCTCTTTACACCCATGTTGTGCTAGAGTCAAATGAAAACACTAGAAAATCCTCTGTCTCAGTTCTACACATCTTGCTTGGCTTCAAGATTAAAATACAAGCAATATTGGTTAGTTTTATTTATTTTCAGTCTTGAGGCCATTATGACTCTAGTTCCCAGGGCTATTTTTATTCCAAAAATACTTTCAACTTTGAGGGGAGGTTGGACTTTCTTCTTTCAACATTACACAGCAAAGCAACACTTGCAGGACTTAATGTCCACACTTTTACACTGCTTGATGCTATGCCAAGAGCAGATGTAGAATGAGCTGATACTATTGAGGCACGGTGTTTCTAACTATTTTTCAATGAACATATAGGCTATGACTTTCCTCAAATATTTGAAACTCATGAAAACAGCAACTGAGCAACTGTCAAGAATGGTTTTGAAGATTTTGATCTACAATACTTTTTGGCTTAACTGTACGTATGTTCATAATATTCTTCTACTGAGCAACACTAATTGCTTCGACACTAATGTGTGCACTGAATGACTTGGTACAACCACATATTCTGAAATTATGCATTACTGAAATTGAGGGTAAGCTCAGCTTTAATAAAAGTTATCTGCCTGAAGTAGTGTCTTTTTGTTCAGAAGGTTCCTGCTTTTTGTATATAATCAGTGAGTCCTAGTTACTATCTAGCACAACAAATGTTCAAATGATCAGACTGGCAAAACAGGGACAGACTTCTACCAAATCATTCACCATCATCACAATTCTTGGAGTAAGAAGCATGCTAAATTTGACCCTTGTAATGCTATGAACCAGGGGGTGCAGAGATCTCAAGGTCCACCTTTTCCTTTTCTTTTTAAACCTGAGATCCACCAACCAGAGCCAAGTGCCGAGGACACACACTTGTAATTAAATAATGGAACATTTTAAGGACATTCTGGCCCTAAAGATTATATTCCAGTACGAGAAGGGAATTCACAGTCTTTTCATACAAAAGTCCACTCTGGGTTATCCCAGGCTTACTTCAGAATTTAAGTGGAAAGGTTGATGCTGTTGTCCGTTAAACCCTTGGGAGTCTGAAACCCTGGCTGATCCCCTGCAAATACCTCAAATATCAGAAAATCCCATTCTACTTTCTTTTCCCCAACCCTGCTACAGACTCAAGGGCCAAAAATGTGTTCTAACACTGCTGAATGTTTGGCACGACATGTAATTTCCTCCCTTCCTGGACACCAGCAGATAACCTCTTGCTATTAAAGTCACTGAGACAACACTCGGCAAATTCAGACTAACCAATTAATCCACTGAAGAGACATTCCAGTGATAGTAGAGCTAACTGTACTGTAATCTGATTATACATTAGATGGAAAGTGCTGTGCACCTGTCCATGACCAGAAGGAAAACTATTAACACCTTCCTCAGGAAATCTTATCTGTCCACACTACACATACTGGACTGGAGTGTCACCATTTCACAGGACCCCTGTAGCTCTGCTCAAATTCCATTTCTTGCAGCATTTTTGCTACCTACAACACTGTTCTCAGTCAGCTGCTTGCTTTGGTACCTTAAGGGAGCACTTAATTTTAAAACCTTATTAAAATGCAAGTTTCCCCACACTTCAATTTACTGCATATAAATACTGATTAGAATCACAAAACAGTATCTTCCTGGCTAAAGTGGCCTATCAGTACTTAAGCCCCAACGGAAATCCTCTTTATCTTAAAGCTTTTTAACTGCTGTCTGTGCCTCAGAGCTCTGCATAGCCCTATCTAGTCAAGAAGACCAAAGATACGGAAACAGCACATTACTGGAAACAGCTGCTACAAAACCAAACCATATTTGTGTCCTTTCTCCTACATATACTGAATATTGTCAGTACTATTCAATCCAGAAAATCCAGTCCAACCAGCAAATTTTATTAAGATGAAGGAAACAAACACATCTGTTGCTTTCTGAATTTTAGCTAGGGAGTTTATTGCATTGCTAAAAAAAAAAAAAAAAAACCCAACTTATCCCACTGCATTGAAGTCTCTTTCGGGATAAAGTCAGGTATTATCATACGCAAAACGCCAACAATGCCGCCAGCTGAGTGCAGCCTGGCTAAATTCCAGCTAGAAGCCATGCTCAGCTGGCTGATTTGCAATGCTGGGAGCTTCCCAGTTTTGAAAAGAGGTTGGCTCAGCATGGCTTATTAGCCTGGTTGTACTCAGCCGGTGGAATCAGCAGCATTTTATGTATCATAATACCTGACATTATTCTGAAATAAACTTCAATTGGGCAGGGGTAAGTCAGGTGTTTTAGCAATGTGATAAACTCCTGGGAGGCAAAAGAAATTCTAATCCTTTTTTTTTCTTTTTGCAATGAATCTCTACTTAGAAATCCAAATTTTGGAGACTCAACACCAAATTAGATTATACTTTAAATGCAGATGCAAGCTAAAACATGCTTTTAGTTCTTATTGCTTCTGCTGTGTGCCTTCACATCATATCCGATCTATGGCGACCGAAAGGTGAATCTATCATGGGGTTTTCTTGGCAAGATTTGTTCAGAGGAGGTTTGCCATTGCCTTCCCCTGGGGCTGAGAACATGCGACTTACTCAAAGTCATCCAGTGGGTTTTGTTCTAACTCTGACATAAGAGATTATCACACCAGGGCCAATTCAGCCACAATTACACTTTTAGATGGAAGCACAACAGTAGTACTATAGCACTAGTTATTTCCACACTGTCATGCAACTTCATAAGAATCACAGCATAAAACCTAATTAATTGTGTGATTGCATTCTGCATGCATGCATGAATAAATAGCTTGTACAGTGTGGGAAATCATCATGCGTATGTGCAGTTTTGGTGTTACAGTGCATACCTGACATTAATGTTTCCATCAAGCACAGAATAAAATGACAGAAAATAATGAGACCAAATAAGTATTGCATGATATGTATGGTCTTAATGCATATATTTGGGGGTGGAGACCTCCTCCTCCTCCTCCCCATCCCATGGTCCTCCGTCACTCTACAACTCTGCAAGCCAGACAGCATTGCCACAATTTCCTGGTCTTCATTCAAGGGAATCGGGGACGGGGAGGGTGCCAGGTTGTGTGTCCCTGTGTTTGTGTATGTGTGTGTGTCCTGGCTATTGGAAATTAATTCACAGTAATCCCCTATGAATGAGTTGCTGCCAGAGCATGCTTGGTTCTTTGCAGGATCAGTCCCAGATGAGTGTGATGTTTTCCCAAAAGGTTAGGCGCAATCATGCTATTTTCAAGGGTTTCTCCCTTTTACTCTCTGCTTTTCCCCTCGTGTGATAATCTCCATAAACACAGGGGACCAAATATAGATGGAGACTCTAGGATGGGGGGGGGGGGCTTGATCTCTTTCACCCTTGCTTGGGTCCCACTCCCAGTTGAGAGGCAGCAGCAATTTCTATTACCAAATAGTTGTTGGGAAAGGTGAGATATAAGTTTCAAGAATGTGCTCCCTTCACAGCAAAGCATAACTGAGCTGTGAAATGTATCAATCAAAATCAGCATCTCTGCAAAGCTGTATATGTATGTGCCCTCCAAAACCTACAAACTTATCTCAACGTGTGAATGTCATAGGGTTTTCTTAGGCAAGGAGTACTCAGAAATGGTTTTGCCAGTTTCTTCATTTGAAAAAGAGCCTACGGCACCTGGTATTCATTGGAAGTCTCCCATCCAAGTATCAACCAAGGCTGACGCTGTTTAGCTTCCAAGAGCAGAGAACCGAATCATGAGCGTACATCTGCAGCTTCCATTCAGACACACGCTGACTATCTCCATGAAAACAAGGCTACAGGGTACCTCTGCCTATTCCCTATTAAATCCTATTAAACAAGGATATACTACACTGGGGAGCAAGGAATCACCTTGCAAACAACTTCTAGAATTTTGAACCAGAGGTGCTAACATTGTAAGAACCCTGAAAGCAAGATGCAAAGACACACATTCTTAAGTCAAACAATGTCACCTCATAACCTTTATGAGGCAAAGCATAACAGGCAAGGCAACAGCAATAAAGGAGCATGGATAAACTGAGATTTTAAGTAAGCACACCTGTCTTGCCAAACACTGACTACTGGTCACCCTTCTCTCTCACTTGGTCGCTTGCTCCCCTCATGCCCACACACTCGTCCTCATTTTCTCTATCATTCGCTTTAGATTGTAAGCCACTTGGGAGCAGGGATCTGTCTATATTTTGCCTACAAAAGTCTGTAACTCTTTAGAGATGCTCATGGCATTACATTTAACTACCAATATAATAAATCAATATTTATTCGATTAAAACAGCATTCAAAGATGTAACTGTGTTAGTCTGGAAAATAAATACTGAAAGGGATTTTGTAGCACCTTTGTGATTAACAAGAGTGTGTCTTGTTGTTGTTGCATGCCTTCAAACCATTTCCAACTTACGACAACCCTATCATGGAGTTTTCTTAGCAAGTTTCTTCAGAAGGCGTTTACCATTGCTATTCCCTGAGGCTGAGAGAGTAAGACTTGCCAAAGGTCACCCCACTGGATTTACATTACCAAGACAAGATTTGAACCCTGGCCTCCAGAGTCATAATCCAATGTTCTAACCACTACACTACACTGTAGGAATAATGTAGTCTGTCACACCTTTAAGTTCTGCAGCTCCATCCTATGGAATCTTGAGATTTATAGTTTTACAAGATCTTTAGTCCTCTCCGCCAAAGACTGCTGGTGTCTCACAAAACTAGAAATCCCAGGATTCTGTAAGATGGAACCTTAGCAGTTAAATTGGTATCAAACTGCAATATTTCTGTAGTGTATATGCACCCGGGAAGGAAGGAGTTGGTAGCATGAGCTTTCATAGACCTGATTCCTGCATCTGAGGAAACAAGCAGTTTCCTCATGTTACCAGTTTCTGGAGTTTATCAGATGACGGAAATTGGAAGTATAATCTAATGGCAATCTGAACGCAATCATGGGGTTTCACGTTATTGCGTATTAAAGTATCTCACGCAATTTCGAGCAAAAGGGAAGTCATTCCGAATGCAATCATGGGTTTTACGTTATTGCGTATTAAAGCATCTCACACAATTTCGGGAAATGGGAAGTCATTTTCGGGTAATGGGAAGTCATTCCGAATGGATTCTGAATGCAATTGGAATTCATTAAATTCGCTAAACTAGCGAATTCATGTGAATTCGAATTGGCTCCATTCGAAATAAAGAGAAATTCCTCCCGTCTGATAAACTCCTTAGTCTCAAAGGAGTTACAAGATCCCTTTGTATGTTAATACAGTGTGGACACAGAAAAAGTATTAAGGCTAAGTTGACTGCAGAGCAATGGGATCTTGTAGCACGTTTAAGCCTAACTGAAATAACAGTTGGCAGAATGAGCTTTCATAGGAGTTTATCAGACGGGAGGAATTTCTCTTTATTTCGAATGGAGCCAATTGAAGCCAATTCGAATTCACGTGAATTCGCTAGTTTAGCGAATTTACATGAATTCCAATTGCATTCAGAATGCGTTCAAAATGACTTCCCATTACCCGAAAATGACTGCCCATTGCCCAAAATTGCATGAGATGCTTTAATACGCAATAATGTAAAACCCATGATTGCATTCGGAATTACTTCCCTTTGGCCCGAAATTGCGTGAGATGCTTTAAGACACAATAACGTGAAACCCCATGATTGCGTTCGGATTGCCATTAGATTATACTTCCAATTTCCGTCATCTGATAAACTCCATAGACTTGAGCCTCCTTCCTCAGATGTATTTTTCCAGCTTGTGGCGACTGAGCCTCCTTCCTCGGTTGCAGTCCAGAGACAGACCTATATAAACCATTTGCATGTGAGAATGTCAATTGAATTCACAACCCTGTGGGTATGAGGTGACAAGTTCCATCAGCTTCCCTCAACCTGGTGCCCTGGAAATGAGCTGCTTTGCAATTATCATCATCTCCAGCCATCACAGTTATGAACTGAAGAGCGGAAAAGCTCTCTTATAGAAGATCAAGCTGCTCTGGTTTCCTATCTGTCAGATCCTAAGGAAGAAGTTGCTCCATTTGTCCAGATCAAAGTTTCTCACTTCGACACCTTTACTCTGCCTCCATCCCTAAAATGCACATACAGTACATACAGAGGCTGCACGCTTCTTTCCAAGATGGTACTAAATCCACAAAAATCCATCTGAGATGCTGGTTGCTATGGGTAACTTGGCAGAAGCCAGCCCTTCCGATGCTTTGCTACAAGGGAGGAAAATGGGCAAATCTCCACTTTTCTGTTCCTTTCTCAACTTTGAGTGCTCGTGGGCAGCACATGCACTTCCCATCTCACCCACTTTCTGGATCGTGGCATGGTCAAAACTGAGCCCGAGCGTCATCCTTATAGCTCCCATCACCACATCATCTATCCATTTGATTTTAGGGGGAGAAATGTCAATAGCCTAGTTCTCAATCCACCCACACCACTGAAGTCACTTGAGAAACTCAGCTTTCCCCAAAGGATGTGCCCAACAAATGACTGAAGGTGCCTCATGATGACCACAAGTCAGGTCACTGTGTGAATCCCATCTTGCTCCAGACTCGGGTAGCACTGCTGGAGGAAGACCTCTTCTTGAGATCAGTTCTTGCCCAAGTTGGAAAGGGGGAACCCAAGTTGGACCCAAGTTGGGAAAGGGGAACCCAAGTTGGACCCAAGTTGGGAAGGGGGAACCCAAGTTGGACCCAAGTTGGGAAGGGGACACCAAAGTTGGACCCAAGTTGGGAAGGGGGAACCCAGATTGGACCCAAGTTGAGAAGGGAAAACCCAAGTTGGACCCAGGTTGGGAAGGGGAAACCCAAGTTGGACCCAAGTTGGGAAGGAGGACCCCAAGCTAGACCCAAGTTGTGAAGGAGAAACCCTTCCTAATCTCAAGAAGAGGTCTTCCTCCAGCAGTGGTACCTAAGTGCCTTCAAAGTGATGTCAGGGAGAGTAACCTTGGCATCTTCCTCCTGCAAAGCATGTCCTCTCCACCACCCAGGATGCCCAGAACCAACCCAAAACCCTTGGTTGACCGATCTAGGGGTTCACCTCTCTCAAGAGTCCCCACCACACAAGGGATTGATTGGCAGGGCATCCTGGCACATAGACGGTTGCCAGGAAGCCCTCCTGGCTCTGCCCAGGGCATCCTCCATGCCCTGGGCAAAATCAAGGTGAGAAAGAGGGCAATCAACTTACATCGTCCCACTTGAGGAAGGTGGTGCCCTTCTTGAGGCTGGCAGAGACGCGGACCGGCTGGAGCTGGAGAGCGTGGACCCCTGGCTGTGCCCCAGCCATTGGCAGCAGCACATGGAGCCTTTCCTCCGGAGAGAAAGGCAGCAAAGGAAGAGAAGGAGAAGCCTGGCAAGGCAAGGCAAAGCAAAGCACAAAAAAGAGCCTCTGCCTTGGTTTGCCCAACGATGATGATCCTGGGAAGATGATGATGGTGGTGGTGATGATGATGCCCACTTGGTGCTGCCAAGGCAAGCTGGGCAAACCTTCCTCAGCACAAGGAGCCAACCATGCTGGGGCACATCCTATATAGGGAGGCAGAGAGAGCCAGGGAGGGAGGCACACGCGCCCACACTGACACACACTGACACACAACACACACCCAGATCCACTGACACACACACACACACACACCCTCAGACACACAGAGGCGCTGCTGCTGCTGCAAAAATCCCTGCCACCCTCTGCTGCTGCTTCTTTCTCTTCTCCTTCCTTTCCCAGCTGACAACTCGTCCCAGCAATTACACACACACACATACACACACACATATATACACACTGAGTGTTGGCAGAGCGCTGGCACGGAGGCAAGAGAACAGCGGCACCTGATGGCCAAAGGCGGCAGTGCAGGCTAGGCACCCTCCTCCTCCTTCTCCTGCAAAGTTTTTTCTCCAAGAAACTCTGTCTGATGTCTTTGGGAAAGGAAGGGGAGGAAGAAGGAGAGGAGGAGGCTTGGGGCACCTTTGAGATGGAATGGAATCCTGTAGATCCAAATAAGTACCAACATAAGTGAAAATTAACTGATGGGCTAGAAGGAACAGGTTAGTTTTGACAACATCACAAGACTCCTTTCCTCCCCATCAGTTTCAAAGTGCAAGTGTTTCTTGAAAGGGAAAACAGGATGGGAACCACAGGGCAAGCAGACCAGGGATCACTGTTTGTAAGTGTGTATGTACATGGGTGTGTGTGTATATATATGTGTGTCTGTGTGTATTATATATACACACACACAGAATGCGCCTTCAGTATTTGCTGGGGTTTGGTTCCAGGACCTGTGTGGATACCTAAATCTGTGTGGATACCTAAGTCCCATTATATACAACGGCGTAATAAAATGTCATTCCCTTATGTTACACAGTCAAAATCAAGCTTTGCTTTTTTGGATATTTTTTTTAAAATAAACATCTTCAGGCTGTGTATGGTTGACTCCATGGATAAAGAATCCATGGATTTGGAGGGCCAGCTGTTTTCCAAACGTAGCTTTCTCTCTCTCTCTCTCTCTCTCTCTATATATATATATATATATTCCAAATATTTTCTAAATGTACATTGTTACTCTCTGGCAGTACAAAACAAACAAGGAGTCTTGCAGCAGCTGAAAGGCAACAAAATTTATTGTTGCATGGATTTTCGATACTGTTTGGCCCACTGCACCAGATGCATGGAGCTGTTGCTCAGACGTTCAGCAAAAACGTTAAAAGAAAAATGCCTCTCGCGTCGGAGGAAGTGGGCTGTTCCAAGACTAATCTAATACGTTTTATTTGGCATAAGCTTTCAAAGACGGCAGCCTCTCTTAACCCTGTGTGCCTCAGGCTGCCATTTTGCCCTGCCCAAGACCTCGGTCAGTCGCCTTGTATTATCTTGTTCCTTCTGCTTGTCTCTCCTTCTCTGCAACTCTCCTTAAGGGAGATAACAGGTTTTGCATTTAGCTACTGCCCCTTTTTGTTTTCTTTCTCTTTCTTGCCCTGGATCCCAGCCTCTCTCTAACTCAACTCAACCTCTCTCTAAACTATCTATTTTGGGCCACACAGCAATGGCCAATGCTCGTGTATGCATTGGAGAAATGGCACTAAAAATGTTTGTTTTCTTTAAACCCTATGGTTTAAAGGAATGGGTTTGGATTCCATTCAAGGTCCCGGAAATACCATTTTAAAAAATGATAATAATCCCAGGATATCTTAATCACAGATCTTCAGATAATATCCAGGTTGGTTCTCAAGTGCAGAAACTTCACAGAAAGTGAAGAGCACTGTAAGTAGATTTTCCTGTTTTCTAAAATTGTTAGACTTAAGGGGGTGTCAAGATTATTTTTATTATTATTATTATTCTACAAATTCAAAAAAATTGTAATCAGCTATTCCTCAAACGACTGTATAAAGCTGTTCCATTGCTATTACTAAAATGAATATTCTCTGTATGTAGGTTTAATTATGCAATAAACATTTCTTTGCTCTGGTCTGGCAATTACTACTTTAGACATTCCATGTTGGCCTTTAACGCTGTAGTTTGTTAGAGAAAAATGAAGGCCAAGCCTTAATGTAATAACCTGTTCTTTCTCCCTTCTCTCCCATTATCCAGGTTTGCCAGGCAGAATGGAAAAAGCAGAATAAACTCCACTGCAGATCCAACTGCACTGAGATATACATCCTTCTCACTGGTGACCACATCTTCCTACTCTGCTTCGCTACATTTGCAATGGGCAGCTTGTGGAGTTCCAGAAATCATTGGACTGCAGCTCCCATGATCCCTCACCACAGGCTATGCTTGCTAGGGTGATGGGAGTTACAGACCATCAGTCCAACAACACATAGAAGACCACAAGCTATCCATGGCTGTGCTGCTTCAATCCTGCTAATTTCCTTGACCCATTCCCCACAATCAGTACCTCACTCTGGACAAATTACATGTGAATATATACCACTCCAAATGCTCTAAAGATACCAGATCCTGACTGATCTTGGAAGTGAAGAAGGACCTGCCCTTCTTGGTGAGTGGATGGGTGAGTGGATGAGAGACCATCCATGAATACCACGTGTTGTAGGCTATATTTCAGGGGGATGAATTGGCAAAACCACCTCTGTTTATTCCTTGCCTAAGAAAACCCTGAAAAATTCATGGAGTTGCCATAAATCAACAGGCAACTTGAATGTACATTTGTTGTTGTTCTTAACTACCTTCATGTTGCTCTCGACCCATGGTGATAAGACATCTCCAAGACCCCCTGTCCTCTGCCCAACTCATGCAAACTCATACGCATGATTTCTATAATAAAGTCCATCCATCTAGCACGTGGCCTTCCTCTCTTTCTACTTCCCTCTGCTTTTCCTAGCATTGTTGTGTTTTCCAGTGATTCGTGTCTTCTCTTGATGTGTCCAAAGTATGCCAGCCTAAATTTTGTCATCCTGGCTTCAAGGGAGAACTCTTACTATTTCTATTTCCTCATTGTCCATGGTCATTACTTTTGTTTAATTTAAATTCAACAGTAATCGTACCTTTGCAGTTTCTTCTTTGATCTTCCTTAGTAGTTCGAGGTCTGTAAGGTTTTCTGCTGGTATTATGGTGTTGTCAGCATATCTCAGATTGTTGATTTGCCTTCCTCTTATTTTCACTCCTCTGTCCAAGTCTGCTTTCCTTATTTATGTTCTGCATATAAGTTGAGCAGGTAGGGTGGTAAGATGCAGCCTTGTCTGACCCCTTTGCCAACTGGGAAGCATTCTGTTTCTCCATGTTCTGTTCTGACAGTAGCCTCTTCTCCTGACAGTACAGATTCCTCATCAAGACTATCAGATGTGTTGTCTCTAAGGGTGTCCATAACCTTTCATTATCTATGCAGTCAAAGGCTTTGCTACAGTCTATAAAGCACATGTTAATATTCTTTTGGAATGCCTTGGTGTGCTCCATTAGGCATTGTATATTTGCAATGTGGCTCCTAGTGCCTCTTCCTTTCCTGAACCCTGCTTAGCCTTCTTGGATCTCTCTTTCTATATATGTTTGCACCCTATGTTGCAGAATTTTGAGCATAATTTTTCTTGCATGGCAGATCAGTGCTGTGGTCCTATAGTTGCTGCAGTCTCTTTTTTTGTGGATGGGGATGTATATTGATCACTTCCAATCTGTTGGCCATTGTTTCGTTTTCCATATCTGTTGAGATAGGTTGGTTAGCATTGGATTATCATCCATTCTTGGAGACTTGTTTTTTGCCATTTCCCTTATTGCAGCTTCCACCTCACTTTTTAAAATTTGAGGTTCATCTTCATATGGCTCTTTATTCCATGTGTCCTTTATGTTGTCATCTCTTTTAAATAACTCTTCTTTGTATTGCATCCAATGTCTTTTTATTCCTTCCTGGTCTTGAATTATGTTGTTTTTATTGTCATAGAGCATCATAGTTCTTGGTTTAAACTTTCCTTTGATTTCCCAAATCTTGTAGATTAGGTCTCCCATTCTTCCCTTTTAGGTGTTGTCTTCTATTTCTCTGCATCAGTCGATGTAGTAGTTTTCTTTCTCTTTAAGCATTAACAGTTGTACTGTTGCATTCATGGTTCTTAGTTTATTCTTATCTCTTTTTTTGTTTTGTTTCTCTTCTTTCCTTTATTGCTTGTAGCATTTTATCTGTCATCCATGGTTTCTTCACTTTCTGTTGTTGTTGTTGGAAATGTCTGTCTGCATTCCTCTTTTATTATGTCACTGGCTTCAGACCAAAGCTCTTCCAGTCCACAGTCTATTATGCTTAGTAGTGCAAATCTGTTTTTTATATTGTCAATGAATTCAGTGGAGATATGATCTAAATCATACACAACAATATACTATTAGCTATGTACTCCAAAGTCCAAGGCTTTCTGTCTGTCTATCTATCTGTCTGTCTCTCTTTTTGATGGAATTACATTCTTGGAAGATGAAGGCTAAGCTGTGGGTGTAGCATATCTTGATTCCAGTAGGGTCTCTGACAGTGTCCCCCATGATATTCTTGCAAAGAAGCTAAGTAGGACATGGGTTAGACAATGCTACTGTGAAGTGGATTTGTAATCTGTTGACTGACTGAACCCAAGGAGTACTCAACAATGGCTCCCCCTCATCCTGAAGAGAAGTGACTAGTGGAGTCTCACAGGATTCTGTCCTGGGCTCAGTGCTATTCAGTATCTGTATCAACAAACTGGATGATGGAATACAAGGCATGCTTACCAAATTTGCAGATGGCACCAAATTTGGAAGGCTAGCTAACAGCCCAGAGGACAGGATCAGATTTCAGAATTTGAAGTGACTTTAACAGATTGGAGAGCTGGACCAAAAAAAATTTAAAAACGTAGATTTCAACAGGGAGAAATGTAAGGTACTACACTTAGGAAGAAAAAAAAATGAAATATACAGATATGGGATGGGTGACATTTGACCTATGTGCAAGAGATGTAGGAGTCTTAGTAGAAAAGAAGCTGAACATGAGTCAACAGTGTAATGCAGCAGTTAAAAAAGTTAATGCAATTCTAAGCTGCAATATGAGTGCAGTTTCTAGATGAAGGGAAGTAATTGCACCACTCTATTCTGCTTTGGTCAGACCACTCACCTGTGTCCAGTTCTGGCCACCACAAGCCAAGAAAGATATTGACAAACTGGAACATCTCCAGAGGAAGGCAACTAATATGATGAAAGGTCTGGATGCCATGCCCTGTGAGAAGAGGCTTAGGGAGTTAAATATGTTTAGCCTGAGATGAGAGGATTAAGAGGCGATATGATAGCCATGTTTAAGTATTTGAAAGGATGTCATATTGAGGATAAAGCAAGCTTATTTTCTGCTACTCCAGAGACTAGGGCACAGAGCAATGGATTCAAACTATAGGGATGGAGATTTCACCAAAACATTGGGAAGAACTTTCTGATGGCAAGAGCTATTTGACAGTAGAATATGCTGCCTTGATGTGCTCTTTTAAGGTTTTTAAACAGAGTCTTGATGTCCATTTGTTGAGGTTGTTTTTATTGTGTCTTCCTGCATCATATGGGGGGTGGGGAGAGTTTTTGGAATGGATGGCTCTTGTAGCCTCTTCCAACTCTAGGATTCTATGAACATACAACAATGCATTTTATATCCACGTATGAAGGGAAAACATACTTTCACAACACATTTTTTTCTTTATGCTATCAATAGCCATAAAATTAATATAAGTGCATGTTAGTTATTCATGTTACAGCC
This sequence comes from Urosaurus nigricauda, assembly GCA_034509955.1. Lineage (NCBI taxonomy): Eukaryota > Metazoa > Chordata > Lepidosauria > Squamata > Phrynosomatidae > Urosaurus > Urosaurus nigricauda. The sequence continues at coordinate 220,413,432 of JAOEGL010000001.1, forward strand.
TGTAACTGTTGTTACAGCGGTTGTTATTATTAATCCAATATGCCTCTTCAACTCTCTCAAAAGCCAAGCCAGATCATTTTTGAAAGCACTTGCTATACCAAAGACATTTGGGGGATAAAAGTAGACACAAATTCAATTTAAAATCAGCCTTTGTATTGCTTATGTGATTAGTAACAAAACAAGATATAGGACAATCCTAATCACAGCAAAATGGTAAGATAATTGACAAGAAATTGAAGATATTCAGAAATGACTTAAGGCACTAGTGTACATGCTCTGGCAATCCTAATAGTGTCATTTTGCTCACACTGGCCTGTAAAAAATTTTCTGGTCAACCTTGAGCCAGCAATGTTTCTGTCAATATTAACAAGAAATAGCAGCTATTCCAGAAAATGTCACTATCCATATGTTCCATTTCATATTCTCATATAGTCATTTCATTTTCAAACATCAATGAAAGGAAGATGTGTACAATCATTTCATTCCAGGATCAGGTCCTTGATTGTTTATACTAGCAAAATCTCTGTCAACAAAGTAGAAGGAAATACAGGCAGGCTCTTTTGTCCCAGGATAACAATTCATCAGTATGTTCTATCCATAAGAGGTGCTGTGCCACACATCCTCCACAACATCATCCAAACATTTATAATAGTTATAATCCTATTACAATTAAATCGTGTATTAAAGTAAGCTAAAACAAAGTGCACTCAGAATTGGCCATCTGTTAAGGGTGCTTTAATTGTGAGTTCCTGCATGGCAGGGGGTTGGACTGGATGGCCCTTGTGGTGTCTTCCAACTCTATGATGCTATGATTCTATGTTATAGGAGCTCCAGAGAAACCTTTTGCCATGAATTCATCTAATGGTACTAGAGTAACATTTAAAGGCCCACAACTACTTTAGCTTCTAGATTCATACAATCATAGAATCATTCTGATTCCTGTAAGGAAAGGAGGGATACAATTCACCTGAAAGGCCCATTTGAAGGGGGATAAATTACAGTGGAACCTGTTAAAAGGGGAAAAAGTTACTTTATTCAGAACTAAAATGGTGGATAATTAAAAAGTGCTCATTTTAAAGTTGTACTGAACTATGATAAGCAACAATGTATTGGTTAAGGGAACCTGTGTGGTGATATACATCCTTCTTGCAAAGATAATGTTCTGCTTTTGTTGTTTGTTTTTCATCTTTGTGTTGCATTTGTAACTTGTAACCTTAAATACATTTTATTTTATTTTATTTTTAAAAAACCCATACCACTTGAAAAGGACAGAGATTACTCCTGCGGGTACCCAGGCCTGTGAACATAGCACACTACATTTTTGCCTTCTTTGAAAGTCAGACTTTAAGGGGGTGTTCTGTTGTTTCTTTTTTAAAGGAGCAAAGAAGCATTGAGAAAACAGGTTTCAGATGTATGACAGCAGTGTACAATATGTGAGCGAATGAACAATCTGGAGCAAGGGAGGAAGATAAAATGGGTTTGCATGGTGTCGTGGTTTGAGCACTGGACTTCAGCTTTGAAGACCAGAGTTTGAATCTCTGTCTGGCCATAAAAACTCATTGGGTGACCTTGGGCAAATCACACTCTCTTTCAGCCTTAGAGAAAGGTCCTCTGAACAAATCCAAAGAGACCCCCATTATAGGTTTGTTTTAGGGTTGCCATTAATCAGAAACAACCTGAAGGTGCATAACAACAACTATCAGAGTTCATGGTTGTACTATTCACATTGCGATCAAGCTTTCCTTTCTTTTCCAAAACACCTGTAGGTTCTATTATTAATATTTTTATAACTGTGGGCTATACTCAGAGGAAGGCAATGGCAAACCTTCTGGGAGTATTCCTTGTCGGTGCCTAAAGAAAAACTATGAAAATCATGAGGTTGCTCTACATCAACAGACAACGAAGGCATTATGGAGTGGTGTAATGATTTAAATGTAGAATAGCTCAATCAAAAGCACAAATCTCACATTCAGTCACATATTTGTTTAAAGCAATGGTAACTAATATCAGAGAAAAGACTTACCACATCTGGCTGGTCTGGTGACTGAGTGATGGTGAGTCTCCTGGGCAACAAAATGTGTCAACCTGGCCCTTGAGAAAGTTGGATACCAGGTCCATCCCCTTGGCTGGTTCACAGTGAACTGACTGGTTACACAATGCTTTCTTTTGCCCTCAGTCCATGCCCTGACTCCTTAAGTAAATGCACAGCTGCATTTCAAATCAACTTAAACACTCCATCTCACAGCTGTTACGAGGGAAAAAAATTAATACACTAGGTGACCTCATGACTACCTCAGACAATATACTGAGAGAGAAAGACAGTGCATAGTGTAGTAGTTTGAGCATTGGACTCTGAAATCCTTGCTTAATCATGGAAACCCATTGGGTGACCTTGGGCAAGTCACACACTCTCAGCATCTGAGGAAGGCAAAGGAAAAACCCCTTTGAACAAATCTTACCAAGAAAACCGTGTTATAATTTCACCTTATAATTGCCATAAATTGGAAATGGCTTGAAAGCACACAACAACTACAACACTGGGTTGTCGTATACTCTTTTGTATTTTAAATTTAATTTATAGCCATCCTTTCTGCCATAAAGGAACCTAAAGTGGTTCACCACTTAAAATCAATCTAATAGACAAAAATTAAACAAACTGTTCTATTAAAAAGGGAACTACAGTCACCCTTCCTAACTCACAGATCTGAGATCCACAACTTTGATTATATGTGGAGGGGCAACCTCTGTTATTTCTAATGGCACATGTGGCTGCGTGCACAGGGGTGTACCCTATTTAAGCCTATAAGGCTTAAATACACGCGAGCCTCCGTTTTCACAGGTGTGTGTGTGTGTCTGGAACGGATCCCCTGTGCAAATGGAGGGTCAACTGTAATTTAAGACAGTTTTAAAACATAAGAATGGCTGCTGCCTCATAGCAGATTTAATGCAGTTTGACAATGCTTTTACTGTCATGGCTCCAACCCATTGAATGGATGACACTAGAGTGCTCTGAAAGAGAAAGCTAAATATCTCACTCTGGGCCGGAGCAGATGGGTATAAAAGAGTGGCCCAAGTCTGCTCTGGCTGAAAGCAGGTCAGAACTCTGCTGTCTTCATGGCCCACTCCCAAAGTAGGCCATGGACTCAGGGCCCAACCCATGCTGCTAGGAGCTGGATTATTCCGGCTCCTTTTTGCTCCAGCCCAGAGGACTGGAACATGGCTTCGGTGTGGCTTTGGGCTGCTTTGGAGGTGTGCATTGTTTGAATGCCACGCCTCCAAAGCAGCTGGAAGCTACTTCATTGGGTCCATCTGTTCCAGGCCTTTGCTACAAATCCCAGAATTCCATAGCATTGAGCCATAGCAGTTAACATGGTATCAAACTGCATTAATTTTGCAGTGTGGCACCAGCCAAAGAAGCAAAAGAATAGCAGGCTCCTTAAAAGCTACAGCAACTGGCTAATAGACAAAATCCCCTTTCTCTGTGTGTATGTGCGTGTATTTAAGGATTTGCCTGTAGGGGACCAGGCCAATTACCCATTGGAATACTGCCTGGGAGTGATACTGCCTGAGAGCAGTCACTGAGGGCTTGTTTATGCCATCCTGCCATTATGCCATTATGGCAAGTTTTTCCATCCTGCAGGCACAGGAGGGCTGTGGGAGGGCAGAGCATTTGCATGCTCCAAGCCCTTCTGCCACTGCCAGGGCGCCAGCTTGGCATGTGCCCGTACAGACAGTGTGTGCCAATATAATGTCCCTTGTTCACAGTGCCCAAATGGTGTTGCTCATGAGGGGTGTCATAGCCTCATGTCGGGGCACTTACGGCACCCCTTCTATGGCACAAATAGGAGCCGCCTTTCACGGCTCCTATCTGCTCCATGCACAGGCTGTGGTGTGTGGTTGCCACAGCCTGCTTCTGGGCCAGAAATGGGCAGCATGGAGCCGCCCATCTGTACAGGCCCTGAGAAGACTTTCTCAGATGTGTCTTGTAATGATGTTCACTCTTCTACACTGTTCCAGTTCCCACCCAACCTCCAGCCTCAATACCTTTCCCCTGACCAGTCTCATACTTGCCTTTCAATAGTTCCTAGCAGTTGAAAAGGAAGCTAAAAATGAATTATATCTTCCTTGGAACTTGTATAATTTATTTCTTTATTGCTAAAATCTTGTTTCTTAAAATACCATATTCCTCTTTTCTGTATCGCTAAAATCATCTATTTTTAGCTGTGAGTACTTCTACAAACAGTTATCTGGATATTTTTGTACCTGATTTTGTTTGCCATCCTGGAAACATGCATAGATGCTAGTTTTATTTTTGTTTTTAATGAATATTGTCATTCATAACCACACATTTTGCATACTAAAAATCAGGAGGAGGAAATGTATCTATTTCATTGTTTAATTCAACAATAAGTTAAAATTTGGTTGGATTATTCTCAGCATTGAATGTAAATATGGTCTGTTGTTCGTTTAGTACTGTCTGTTTTATCCCCCCCCTTGTGAACAAGAGGATTTAAAAGCCCTGTTTAAATAAGTGTTATTAATTTTACATCACATAAAATAATAATTTTACATCAAATCTTGAAATGTCTTTCAGCTTAAGTGATGACCAGAATAGTAGACCTATTTTTCTATATACATCCACCTAGTCTTATATTTAAATGCTATACCAGTACCTGCAATCACTATTAAGAAAACTTAGCTGTGCTCAGCAAGTATAGATGAATCTAACCAGGCAAGACATAATAAAATGTGGTTCCAGCCACCATGTTAAGATTTGCAGCTTTAGCTTTATAGCATGGCACATAAAACTGATTTTATTTCCATCTACACAATGAGTTTCTGAAGTGAGTATTAAAATATCTTAGCCAGAATCAGTGCTCTTTGCTGAGCAAGCACTGGGTTATACCTATTAAAAAGGAGCCATTAATCAGCAAACCCTGTTGGCAAATATATCCTCCTGCACATGGCATCAACTATAGATTTCATGTGCATTCAAAACTTCGCTTTGCTCCATAGAGTTCACAGTCCATACAGGGTTGAATTCTTTCTTGACCTGCTTCTATTTTGAATTGTACATGATCTCCTTGGGCTTCAGACTGTTAATAAACATTTTCCCAGTGCTCCTCCTTCCCAGAATAAGACCAAAAACACTGCTTCAGCCAGGGTTACAAGACTTATTATAGACAGCATTCACACTGCAAAAATAATCCAGTTTGACACTGCTTTAACTGTCATGGCTCAATGTAATGGAATTCTGGGAATTGTTGTTTTATGAGACATTGGGGCTAAACAGACAGGCAAAAAGAGGTGATTTCAGGCTGGCTTGAAGGTGTGGCATTTAGATGACACATGCCTTGAATCCAGCAGAAAAGTGTTCTCATGCAGAGAAAAGCCATTTCAAAAAGAAGCAGCTTTGTTCCACTTCTTCCTGGCGTGAAGCCATGTCCCGTGGTCATGACATGAGCAATCCAGCTGCCTTGGGAGCTGGCGGTGCAGTTGGTGGAGTTTCAATGTGGCTTCAGAAAAGGCAGCTTCAAGCCACTTTTTCCTGCCCATCTGTTTCGCCCCATTTAGCCTTTAGTCACAGAACTACAACAAACTACAGTTCCCAGAACTCCGTAGTATTGAGCCATGGCAGCTAAAGTGGTGTCAAACTGAATTCTGTAGTGTGGATGCAGCCATAGCGGTATTAATCTTTGAAGTTTAATTAAATTGCCTATTTTCTTCTTTGGGAAACAGAAGTTTCAGGTCACTAATTCCCAAGTCAAGTGGTTTGATATACAACAATAAAAGGAGACATCTTTGACATTAACACTCAAACCAAATCAATCTAGTCTACAGCTAAACTGAAATTTCTCAGCTGAACTCTCCAAGCCATTGAAAAATATTACATACACACAAACATTATTCTTTACAGAATATGTACCGTTGATACCTTGCTTAAAAGAAAACCCTTCAGCTGAGTCAAGCAGGGATGGTGAACATGTGGCCATCCAGATGTTGGGTTGCATCTTTCATCAACTCTTATAATTGGACAGGTTGACAAGGGGTGATAGAAGATGCAGTTCAGCATGTGGTGGGCAGTATGTTGCCCACCACAAGTTAAGACAAGTGATGAGGAGGTGAGGCTGGTACATCAAAAATACATTTGTGTGGTTTGCTTTCATTTTTTATTTACAAAAACTGAAAATATCAAAACAAAATTGGCATCATCAGGAGATTTAACCTATTCTGTTGCCATTCTCCTCCCTTCTCTTGTACCTCACTCCAGAAACAGCTGCAAAATGAGAGGGGAAAAAAGAAACAGAAATGATTCATGGCGGGGGGGAGTAAGCAATGTAAAATATTACTTCTCAAATCCATTTTATCTCTAGCTCTAAACTCCACCTTTTGTTCTGCAACCTGGAGAAAATGGCCTGGGTCCATTTTCAAAGATGGAGGGGGGTTGTCATCATCTCTACAGTCATACTATCATGTCTTGCAGGACATTACATTGTTATAGCTCTCACGGTGATGCTCATTGTGCATATTTCAAGGTGAGTCTCAGGAAATCCCAATTCTTCATTCTACAAATGCAATGAAGGCTGAAGCTTGTACAGCTTTTGTAGCACCCATTGCCTGGTGCCCATGACACCGCTAGATACAAATGACACCTTTCCTCACCCATATAACAAGAATATTTTGTTAATTAATGGATAGGGGAAAAAATAACAATAAAGATCAACCATAAAAAGGTAAAGATCTCCCCTTTGACGTGATTATCTAGTTATGTCCAAATGTAGGTGGTGGTGCTCATCTCCGTTACTAAGCCAAAGGAACCAGAGTTGTCAAAGATGAGTCTGTGGTCATGCGACCAGCATGGCTAAATGCCAAGGTGCATGGAAGGCTGTTATCTTCCCACCAAAACAGTACCTATTATCTACTTGCTCTTTTTTACATACTTTCCAAACTGCTAGGTTGGCAGAAGCTGGGACTAGTGATGGGAGCTCACTCCATTACACAGTGCTTGGGTCTTGACCCTCTGATCTGCTGACCTTGCAATCATCGGAGTCACCATCTTAATCAATGAGCCACTTCATCCCAAAATCAACTATATACAGACTTTTAAAGAAACCACAGTGCATTGTTTAACCACTAGCCCATAAACAATGTTCTACTGTTTCTCTTCCTTCTTAGGAACTTTTCACTCAGCAAAATTCTCTTTCCCCAGTATTGCCATGCACATCTCCTAGGTTTTATTTTTCAGTCCTCAGATTTCCCATAATGGTCCAATATTGAAAGTACAGTTGTACACTCTGGAATTGCTGTCTCTTTCAGGTTTAATGAGGCCTTCTGTATTAGCATATCACAAATTGTTAAGGAAGTGTGCATTTTCAACCTCCTCAAATAGGACATGAAAGGGGGGAAAAGCTAATTAAGAGTACCTCCAGGCAATGTTTTATAGCTTCCAAACAAGTTAGGGACACATGCGCATGCACAAAATCCTTGACCTATTTACAAATTTTGGAATCATAATCTAGGAACTTTGGAAGCTGACATACTGAGTCAGACCCTTGTTCTACCTAGTCCACTACTGTCAGCATTGAGTGACAGCAGCTCTGCAGCAGCTCAGCCCTGAGTGGTGATGCTAGGGATTGAATCTAGGACCTTTCATTTTAACTGTTTATGATCTGATTATAATTAACTGAAAATGATCTTTTCTTGTGTGACAAGGATATTAGTAAGTAGCCATATTCTTACTAGGTGCTCGAATGACAACAAAGTTGGTGCCAATAGGTCTCTAAGGGGAGGGTATTCCAGAAAAGAGGTACCAAACCAAGAAAGCCATATTTGTATTTGCCACTTCTCCCAAGGATCAAATAATGTGACACAAGTGAGCATCCCTCCAGCAGATCCCAAACCTCAGGCAGATGCATCTACATGTTTCTTCTAGTATCAGGGTCCCAAGCCATTTAGAGTTTTGAATGTCATTACAGCATCTTCATGCACACAGGAGTTTTCAGCGGTGCAACATTACAAAGTTGAGTGATGACATAATGCTGGACTGGACATGTCTGATGCCACTCTAATATTCACAGTTGCCTTGATGTCATCTGCAAACCACAGCTGTGATGCTCCCATTTCTTTCTGGACTGCTTTCAATTGCTTCTTCTTGCTCCCTCCCCACTTCACAGATTCTCTTCAGGGAAACACAGTCCCATTTTTTAACACCTGTGGTATATGTTCACTAATTCCCTGAGCAGTAAGAAGTTCCAGGATTCCAACTTAGGCTTTAATTTTCCTTTGGACAGATGGCAGACATTGAAGGTGTACAGCATTTTGACATGCACTTTAATTTATAAATATTTAAGCAGAGAAGAGTGGAAGTATTAGCAAATAACCTAGCTGCTAATTATGTTTCAGAATCCCAGAAAGAGAGGCCAAGTCCCTGTTCCTTCAATTTTTCATTTACTCCAACTAGATTCTCAGTTTTTTCCCCCCCTCCTGTGGCTAATTATCTGCAAACTGTTGTTTCTCTTGCTCTCTCTTCCTGCAGAGCACTGGTCTAAGACCTGGCCTCTGCAGGCGATCTTCTCATTTAGAAAACAACCATGGGCATTAAACACTAACATTCTTTTATGAAGATTCAGACCTTCTATTCACATTGATCATGCTGGCCAATTTCCAGTACCAGTATACTCTTGATCATACTAGCATTGCTTTACTCATAGCTAATACAAGAACATGGTCTTTTCAGTAACTGTATAAGCTTTTTCTTACTGAACATCTGAAGTTACAAGGTAAAATTAATGGGGGGAAAATGAAGGGATAGCAATGTTGACCGTAAACGAAAATCCAGAATGAAAAGTCCCCACTGGTGATACCTTTATCAGGTTAATCAGAAGTTGGCCACTTCTTCACCAGGCAAAGATGATGAAAGAAAAAAATCATACCACCTCAACGTTAGGAGGAACTTCCTGACATTAGGGGCTGTTCGACAGTAGATCACTTTCCATTGGAGAGTCTCCTTCCTTGGAGGTCTTTAAGCAGAGGCTGGATGGCCATCTGTCGGGTATGCTATTGTTGGTAACATGCAGAGGAGCTCAACAGCCATCCTCTATTTTTTATGACAAGAGGAGGCTATTATATCCCAACAGGACACAAACTCTTTGAAGCCAAATCAGTTGCACAACTGCTTTATGGACCCCAGCTGGGACCCCTCCCCAATTCTGCATTGTTAGAACTTGTGTAATCCAAATTCCTAAGATCAGCATTCCATGCTCCAAAGTGTGTCTCTAATGCAATTCTGAGACTGGAGTCAGACTTTATGAAAATGAAGGGCAGAATGTGGGTGACCATACTCAGCTACTGGTTCAGACTTTCCTTTCCCACTGGCTCCGCTTATCCTGATTGATGAATTCTAGTCTACATGGGGAAAAACAATGATGACTAAATTTTCCTCACTGGGTTTCTCTCCAGATCTTTTAGTCAGCATGGGATAGGAAAAGGCTAGAGCAACCATCAAACAAGGGTGATAGATATACAGCAACAGCTAGTCCTAGCTAACGTCCCAACTGTTATTTTTAGTGACTCCAATAGACACTTGGCAAAACCTATGGCATATTTAGCAAAACTTGAAGTACCTAAAGACCAGAGATCCTTTACTTTGGCACAATGCCATGCCCTCCCCTCAGCTGTTCTTGAAGGCCAATATAAGAAGATCCTCTTCTCAAATAGACTATGCTTCTGTGACTCTGGCCAGATAGAGACAACAGAGCATGTACTACTTCAGTGCTCATACTACAGGGACATCCACCTCAGCCTTATCTCACCTCTATTGTATAAACATCAAGGACACACCAGTCAATTTTATACTTTGCTGCTTTCGGACACCAATCTGGATATAACTTATCAATGTTGCCAGATTCTGTGCAGCTGCGGTTAAAATCTATCAGGCAATGACCTCTGTGGTAGGCTAGTATTAATCATGCCCTGCCACATTGGAATTTAAAAAGATATTTTAAATACTGTTTTTAACCTGTGTTTTTACCTAGTTTTTACCATTACCTTCTTTTATTCTGAACCCCCCTTACCTGTGCTGGTTTATGACCATAATAAAGATTAACTTGAACTTGAGCATTACTGGAAAGAAGGTCATGGCTCAGGGCTTTCCTTCATCTGGGATGGGCAGCCTCTCATTGTCACAGAGCCTTTTGGCTTCACAATTGTCTCCAGCATGAAAACACATTTGACTGTTTCTGTTCTCTATCTTGTTTGGGCTTAAGGAACAGGCTCCCTTCCTTTCAGGACAGGAGGGAACCCTTTTGGGCACTATGTAGTGAGTTTCTTGAGTGCCTGTAACTGGATCCTGTCCTTGCACTGACATGTTCTTACCAATTCCATCATTTCCTTGAAACTAGTGGTGGCTGGTTGTTCCCATGTCATTTAGATGTGAATCTGCTCTTGGATTTAGTGTGAATTTTAAAGAATCTGTCCAAGGTGCTGAGCTTATTTTGTGGGGTATGGTTCAACCTCTTGCATAGCTCCTTAAATGATTCAACTAAATACTAGGATGGGCTTACCACACCACTGACATGGAAGCCACTAGCCACGACTGTTTGAAAGCACTCTCTTTGTTTTGCCCAGGATGAAAAGCTTCAGATTTCGATTGTTCAGAAATAATGCATAAAGCACCTACCAGCATCTGTGGCTCTGTCAGACACGCATTCAAAGGGATTTTTGTTGTTATTGTTTTGAGAGCTCTTTGCTGGCATACGTTTGCTTCAAAATGGTTTCTCCCCTCTCTTAAAGCTATTTATCCTCCTGGGCAGTCTTGTGAAGACTGACTTCTTACCACTTTTTCTTTGAGAGCCTAAATGAAAGGTGAGGTCTCAAACACACACAATGTCAATCACAAAGGCTCAGCTCCAGCCCCCTGAGTACAGCTACCATATGTTTACCTGCTGCTAGCCTGTCAAAGAGAGCTTGAAGTCTGATATTTCTAGTTCAGCTGGGATTTAAGGAGGCCAAAAATATTTTGTGCATTGTTAGAATAGGGGAGTTGACTTTATGACGGCTGCTTTAGGCGTTATCTCAGATTCTGAAGCTTGCTAAATTTGTGAGCTACAGTCAGATACCCCAGGCATTGTAACAGATGTGTTACCGCCAAATTAGTCTCAATGTCTCATTAAGCTCAAAGAAGTATAAACCATGACTATCAATCATCAGACAGTTTGCAATATGGCCTAAAGCACCTCTGCCATGCCCCACATAAATTGCTCAAGAAATTTCAGAGTGAGGACATTGATAACACCCTTTGAAGGTATGTGCGGTCTGATTCTGCCTGTCTCTGTACCAGGTTCTTCACCAGATTTATCACAGATGTTTTAGAAAAAGTGTGCTGTGTTTTGTAGCAACAATGAGCATGGGACTTCAAGCTTGCTATATTGTCAGGGATCAGACTGGGGTGGGGGCTTGTATTTGGATGAAAAAGAATAGATCAGATCAAAGACCAATCTTGCTCAATGTTCTTTTCAGAGCATCAAATCATCTGCCTATGGGAAGTGTAGCGGTATGACATGAGTATAACAATATCAACCCTGCCTAGTATTGAGAAAAATTGTCACCCAGTATCAGAATGGTCAAGCAGTTGAGCAGTAGCTTGCTAAAGTTTGCAAGGCCTAATTGATTCATTAATGCAACTTGCAAAGACTCTGGGGAGGGGTTTCTGTATATTTACTTATGATCCTTGTAGCATCAGGGCTCACCCATGGCTTGGTTCTGCATCTACCCTCTGGCTAGAAGCAATCTAGCTAGAACAAATGTTCTGTATCCCCTTTAGGATCAGATCCTTTAGCTAAGATTCCTGTCTTAATTTCTGAAAAGAAAATATAGTGTGTGTTTGAATGACAAGCTATGAGCAACTGTGATTAGTACTTAAAACACAATGCATAATGTCATCACCAGGGTCTATTCCTAGGTTTTAGATTTTGGGTTGAAATCTCAGGGCCTGGGATGATTCTGAACCTACTTCCAGTCTCGGCATTCTCATATGCTTCCCTGTTAGGAGTTGCTTAAGTCTAAAAGAAGCCTACTCATGACAGCAGCCTCTAATTTCTCCTTTAGTTTTTATATATTATCTGCTTAATAGGACTCCCCTGATGTCATGCACTGTATTCATTCAGTCTTTCCATTTAATTTTGACTTTGACAAAAGATAAGAACTAAATTAAATAGATTGGGATGGAGATGTGCCTGAGTCCAGAGAGCTACACCAGTTGCTTTTCTGCTCCAAAAGGGCTGAACCAACATGGACACCAGTTAGGCATCACCTTGGTTCTATCTGTGCTATTGAGAACGTTTTGCTGTTTTACGGCGGATGACAATATGAAACAGTGGACTTAACCAATTTAGACTCCTGCTGAAAATCAGGGTTCTTGGGTTCAAAAACTGGAGGGACTTGCTATGGTCGGTGGTGTACCTAGCATATTTGGATCATTTTTAAAACACTGCTTCCCAAACAAAAGAGACTGCCTGTCTCTTTGGGGTTCCAGCAACTCCAGAAAAAAGGGGCTATCGGCAGCAGGTGATGGTGGGAGGGCCAATTCTATGTTTATGCTGCTGCCACTTACTCTTCCTCTGCCTACCTTGCTTGCCCACCCAACAGTCTTTTTCAGGTCTGGAAGGGTTGTTGATTGTTGGCTGGGAAGGAAAGAGAGACAGAGGAAGGGGAGAAGTCCATGGCTGCTGAGGCTCAGCAGGCAAAGAAGAGACACTTTCCTTGACTGCAAGTGATCATCTCCTTACTCCACCCACTGAACTGCAGAGCACCCCATGTCATCAATAGGCATCACCTCAATTTAGGGTGTCACCCAGTGTGGCCTGGGAGTCCAATGGGCTGAACTGGAAGCATAAACACACAGATACAGACCTATTTGAGAAAGGAACACCATTATGCCCCTCTTCCCATACCTGAAAGGAATACAAATAACACTTAACTGAGAGCCAGTTTAGGTGTTGTACTATGCAGGTGCTGGAGAAGGGGAAATCAACACAACGGATGTGATTTTTGCTCTGGACCACATGCACCTATCTTCTTCACAAGTTACTTTTTACCAGACTCCTGAATGTCCAGATAGAGTTTCAATGTCCAAACAGAAATCTTCCACATTTTATAGAAGAAAACCAGAATGCATCTGGCCAGACAAGATCAGTGTGTCGTCCAGAGGGCAAAGGTTATTAATAAAGAAGAACACACAAGCTGCTACTGTCCTTCTCTGAATAAATCTTGCCAAGAAAACCTCATCATAGGGTCATCATAAGTCAGAAATGACTTGAAGGCACACAACAACAAACAACAACACTGCCAATTTAGGACAGTTGAAGGATATGAGCTTATTATCGTATGAATTCTGACACATGTCTTTACTGAAGAGCTTGGAAAGGGACTTTTAAGGAAGATGAATTACATGCTGGGACTACCCAGAAATGATTAGTCTTAGTATGATGTTCTGGATGCTCAGTATCCTACCACTGTTTTGGTAAGGATGGCTTCCACATGTGCTTATATTCTTCTTAAAAGTCATTTTCCAAGCTCTGCTTCACAGCAACATCTTAATCCCCCCTGCCTTCCATCACACCACAATGTGTGTAACATCCAATCTGAAGAAGAATTCTGCGTAGTACAAAAGATCTCCTTCCTTTGTAACAGGTCCTGTCCTGCTGCTGCGGTTTGAACTTTCTCTAATGTATGGTTGCCAAAATAACTTTAAACCTCTCTATTCTGTATCATCCTTCTCTTTCTCTCCCTGTTTGCTCATTCCCATGGTTTTCTCTCCTGCCCACAGTTCCTAATATTACCTTGCCCTCTTATCTTTTATTCCAGATGGTAAATTTTTGGCCACTTTAGTACTTTACATCAGCCTACCTAGCAGTTGGATAGCTTTGGGATGTGATTACTGCTTGCTTCACCCACACTAGGGCTATGCTCAAAAAAGAATGTTTTCCAAGCTCTAAATTATAGTCAAAAGGGAGAAGATCGGGGCCATTTTGAAGCTCAGAATAGGAGGGTAGGAAAATTACTGTATAGAATAGTGACAGAATTGAAGACATTTGCAGAAAATTAGAATTGTACACTGCCTCGAGCAAAAGAAATGAGTCATATGGGTCAGAGTGAAAGCAGCTACAGAAAAATATTACTTTAGTTGGAGGCTATGCTATATGTAATTTAACAAACAGCTAAACTGAACAAAATAAAGGACATTACAGGCTCTGTTATCTGGGACCGAATAAGAAATGAGCATTCTGGTATGAAAGAGTAGTTCCATAAGTCGGTTATTATTATTACAATAAAAATATTCATGAAACTAATAGGGTGAATATAGACTACAGATGATTGCTAGTGGCTAAAAATAAGGATCAAGATAGATAGTGGCTATACAATGAGAAGATGCTGTGAAGGTGAGACTCACGCACAAACTACTTTTCTCTGATGGCAGCCCAATGGATCTTTTTAATCCCATCTCTGACACCAATATGTCATGGGATGGCAACTATCCCACCAGTTTGCTGCCTAATTTGTGACGTGATGCTTGAACTTAGTTCTCACCTCTAGTGCTACCTACACTAGAACCTTCTCTAGCTGCTTTCTCGGAACAATGGATGCAAACTGCAGGAAAAGAGATTCCACCTCAACATTAGGAGGAACTTCCTGACAGTAAGGGCTGTTTGACAGTGGACTCTTTCAGACGTTGGAAATTGGAAGTATAATTTAATGTCAATTCGAATGCAATCATGGGTTTTACGTTATTGCGAATTAAATCTTCGCACACAATTTTGGGTAAGAGGGAAGCCACTTCGAATGCAATCATGGGTTTTACGTTATTGCGAATTAAAGCTTCGCACGCAATTTCGGGCAGGAGGGGGTTATTTTCGGGTAATGGGAAGTAATTTCTAATGCCTTCCAAACGGAACAGGAGTTCATGTAAATTCGCTTAACTAGCAAATTTACATGAATCCGCATTGGCTCCATTCGGAGTTGGGAGAAAATCCTCCCGTCTGAAAGAGTCCAGTGGAACACTCTCCCTCGGAGTGTAGTGGAGTCTCCTTCCTTGGAGGTCTTTAAGCAGAGGCTGGATGGCCATCTGTTGGGGATGCTTTGATTGGGAGTTCCTGCATGGCAGGGGGGTTAGACTGGATGGCCCTTGTGGTCTCTTCCAACTCTATGATTCTATGCCAGCCCTCTGTTTCTTCAAATCCCCTTGCCTCAGCTTGGCACCAATTAGTCATTGACAACCACACACCAACTACCTGATGTCTACCAAAACTATATAAGTCTTTTCTCTCTCTCTTGGTAGCATTTTGAATATGTTTCTTTAAGCATTTCAGAAAATTACTTGTTGAACAAATAAAATGACTTTAAAGTCACCCCTTTGATTTTTGCAGAGGATCTGTTCTGGACCACCACCATACCACCTCCTGCGAAAATGGAAATGTTCACCTTTTTTCAAGCCCCATTGGCTTAAATGGCAGCACACGCCATGGACACGCACCCTATTTTGTCCCCCTCCATTCGCTGCCCACGAACGGGTGAGGGATGTGGACTTCAAGTCCGTGAAAATGGAAGGGTGATTTATTTACAAATCAGGTTGAATACAGTATCTTTCTCAGTAGATGGCATTCAAGATGGATACGATGCATAAAAATTTTAGTAGCTACATGGTTTAACAGTTTCTTTTGCTTATCTTTGTAATTGTTTCTTTATAGCCTTGTAAATCTTCATTTACAGACTGCGTTCTCACAGAACTTTTATCTATCTTCTGTGTCTTTTAACCCTTCTGGTTATCTGTGACTCCACTAGTCACCAAGCACTATATCTCCCACAGCATATTACAACAACACTTTAATTAAGAACGTTTCTTGTCCCTATCTTGGGTATGTAAAAACCCTTTCCAACTGTCCCTCACAGCAGCCTATCCTAGGACTTTATCACACGGGGGAAAGTGTGTGAAAACCATGTGATCACGGTGAAGATTTTTACACATGTTGCACTTAAAGAGGACTTAACCCAGCAATAAGCAGATAATAATCAGCAACAAATTGGGCAGAGTATAAATACCATAAGTAAATAAGTGGGGAGAGTAAAAACAGTAAAAACAAATGTGACAGTTAGGGAGGGAGGAAAAGGTAGAGGTAGCCCAAACAAGTCCCTCACTGCTGACCTCATAGCTAGACATACACTGAAGAAAGAAAACATGGTGACACACACCAAGCTTGCTGAACCCATCCAGTGGCATCCCTAGAGTTGGTGTCACCTGATGAGAGGGGCTGGCATTGCCCACCCAGAGTGGCTGGGCAATTGATCACTATGGAGGGTGGAAGGAGTATGTGCACTTGTCCCTCCTTTCCAGGGCACTCCTCCCTCCTTCCCTATTGCCTTAGCTTGCTTAGCACAGAGTGCCAGGGCAGAGGGAAGAAGGGAGGTGTGTGCACTTGTCCTTTTTTCTCTGCCACCTTGACTCCTTTGAGAGCTATGGTAGCAGAGAAGTAGTATGCCCTGGCAGCACTGTGTGGGAGAAAGGATCAATTGGGTGTCACAACTCCTCTGAGATGTCACCCAGTGAGTTCTGCACCCCTCGCACCCATGCAGTGATATGGAGTGATGCCACTGGACCCAACCAGTCTCATGCACCAAAAACTCTTCCCACTCCAGGATCCGCACTGAAGCCACCTCAGAGCACTGGCCACACACAGGAAAATCTAGGTTTGTAGAAAAGGGTTTGGCGTGAATATTGACTTTTTAGAAATTGGACTAAAGCCCTCTGAACCGCATTCCCTATGAATTGGCAGCAGCTTCCCTGCCAATTGCCAAGAACACCCTATGCCCGGCTTGTGACAACTGCAAGGTCAGTATGTTTTTTCTTCCCTCAGCTTAAACAAGCCCTTGGTCACTCCCTTTCAATTAACACACAGCTTCCAGGAGAGAAGGAAGTGTCATTATTCCCTCTCTAGCACACCCCATATCAAGATGGGATGCCAGGGCTGCATCTGTCTCCTCCTATAATGGGAAGTGATAAAATATTGTGCCGTGGCTTTTCTTCGTGGGGGGGGGGGTGGCAAGGAGAAGGGGCACTATTTTACAACAACAGTATTTTCAAAAGGCGCAGTTGAGAACACAAGTGTCTTCCCTTGAACACGTCGGATGGAGATAATGGAATCCCCCTCAGAACTTGAGTACGCTCGAGTGCAATGTTTGTTTTGCTCAGGTGGTTCTTTCAAGCAAAACACTCTGGATTCAGTTCTCTTATGTCGCTATCCACTCTAATTGGGTAAACAAGACAAAATCAATAAGCAGGACAAAATGGCTGGGAACCCTAAATCTTGGCAGCAGTCGAGCAAAGCATTCCTGTTCATGTGTCCGCACCCCCATTGCTCTTACTAGGTATGCAGTTCTTTGACTCTTTTGTCCTTGCAAACATGGACAGATAATTACAGTAGTTTTATCCCTGCTGTGATTATGAAAATTTCTCAGCAGCAGTCTCCCTGTATTTACATGTTCCAAAACATTGTTGAGGAATTATTCTGCAGGGTAAAAGATGTAGGTGTTTTTTTTTTTTTTCCTTTGCACACAAAATATGTTTTCTGTGCACAAAATAGGATCTTTGCACCAAAAGCACATGCTTTTCTGTGCCCAAAAATTCTTCTGCAGTACTTTGAGACATTGAATCCCAGGAGAAAACTGCACAAAATTCTCCCTGGACTATTATCTTTCCTGATGGGGTTTGCCAACAGTTCAGAAAGCATTTCCAACCTGCGATTAAGTTATTGTGAATATTCCTTCCATACATACTCTTGACTTTTTCCCCCCTGTACTTTGAGTCCTTGTTTTGCTTAAAATGATTCCCTTTGTTACAATCAAGCCAGATCTCCATTATCATCTCTGTGCTTTTCACTACTTTTGCCATACTCCAACTCCGTTTGTTTCATCAAACTGTTTGCCTTGAGGTCATTCTATTGGCATCTGTATATCCTAAATGTGAGGGAATGGAGCTTAATATGGATCTGAACACCTGTAGGAAACCTCCACCTCACTTCAGAGCAAGAAGCTCTGTTATGAAAAATGGCATCCTACTGCCAGAGGCTAGCAGAAGTTATAAGACCTATTTCGGAAGCCTTGCAAAAGGAAGAAATAACTCTGAGCTATTTTCAATGTACCAACAATTCCGGCTCCTTCTAAATTACTTCTTGAGATAACTCTTCGTGTAGGCATATTACTGTCAGAAAAAGGATGCATATCACAGCTCGGATTCAGGGGAGAACCACAGTTTTCATTATGCAGTGTGAAGGTACACAAGGCATTTCTAGGATGCCAGAAGCAGTTTAGCATGGCAAACATTTATCATTTCTTTTATTAGTTCTTTATGCCTTTTGTTCACAGTCCAGCTTAGAATGGGCATCATAAGAACTATACAAACAGTCATAAGGATAAACATACCACTTGAGTACATACCACCTTAGATAGCTTCAATTTGGAAGAAGACATAGATTTGGATTCGCCACTCCATTGACATGGAAGCCACCAGTTGCTGCTGGTAGAAGTGCCTTTATTGGGGATCCTGGTTGGCAGCGTTAACCTCGGGAAGAATGTTAGAGGGCATTTGGGTTTAGCAGACTGGGGGATGGGAGCCAGTGTGATGTCATGCTTTGAGTGTAGGACTATGATTCTGGAGACCCGGGTTCTAATTCCCTCATACCCACGGAAACCCACCAAGTCAACATTCTCTCAGCCGCAGAGGAGAGCAAAGGCAAACCTCCTCTGAACAAATCTTCACCTAGGTTCAACTAGGGGCCAACATAAATCTGAAATGACTCAAAGGCACACAACAACAAGAGTGTGGGACAAAAAAATGCCTAAAGTTATGATCTGAGATAGGATCACCATGACTGGAGGCCAACACTAAGATCACCATGGTGAGATTACCACACCAACTACCAATCCTGGGATATTTTGGAGTCACATCAGGTGCTCAGTTGCTGAGCTACTGCCCTCACATTAACACACTAAATTGGCTGTGACTTTGGAAAGGGATCATGTTAGGGTATGGCTAAGCTTTCTTTTCCATGATATCCCTAGGCAAAAATCCCTACACTTCTTTCATACAGATTCAATGAGCAGGTTAATTATTACAAATGAGCAGTTTTTCTAATAGCTGCTTTTTCTTCCTTGAAGGAATAAAATGATCACACCGATAACAGTAATACAGTCAGGATATTTCTCCAGAAGGCCATCAGAGGAAACTGGGAGTGGGTCACACTGAGGTCGTGTCTTGTGGCACACTGAAGCATGTGGCATGCCCGACATGACAGAGTTCCACCAATGACTTGGGAGTGTAAAAATAAATAAATAAATAAACTATGGATGCCAGCCATGAAAGCCTTCGACTTCACAATTTCTGACGCATTATAAACTGCCACTGGCACAAAAACCTGTTTAAAAGTTGTGCCTTCTAAATGTTGTAAGTTTGGGGTAGGATTCCAGCCCCTGAAGTTTCACCTGAAGCGCTAATAGCCTGGGATGATGGGACTTTAAATCACATAGCACCTGTGAGCACCAGAGGCCACCTGCTTTGCCCTAAACGAAAGATGTTTGTTCAGTTTGGGCCAAGGAGAGCCAGTATGGCATAGTGGTTTGAGTGCTGAACCACAACTCTGGAGCTAAGCCATGATTCCCACTTGGTGACCTTGGGCAAATCACACTCTCTCAGCCCCTTCGGAAGCTACTTGCCAAGGAAAACCCATGATAGGTCCGCTTTAGGATGGCCATAAATTGGAAATGACTTGACACACAACAACATCAACATCATCAACAACAGCAACAACAACAACAGCTGCTGCAGCAGCAAAGGGGGCCTCTGGTGCCTCCCAAATGTTCCTTGATTACAATTCCCAACATTTCTGTTATTTAGGATTAATTTACGCATAATGAGCACTGGTTTCTGACTACAACTGGGATTTTATGCACCTTTGTAATCTTTGACACTTACACCTGGTTGAGTCCTATGTATGTCAGTGGGGCTTAATTCTGAATCAGCAAGATTAGGACGGGGCTGCATATTATTTAAAAAACCTGGGGATAGGTTGCTGTAACCTATAACAAGTGCTGAAGGCATTTGTGTTTCTTTTGTATGAACGGGAAGCAGGTAGCTCCCCAGATGTTGCCGGATGTCAGCCCCCATCATCTCTAACCAGCATAGCCAATGCAAACAAAGCTGGAAGACTGCATAATTCCCAGTCCAATTTGTTTCAGCAATGGCAGTGTGATATTGCGTCAGATAACAAATCACCGCATTTACCATGTCAGTTTATATGAAGTATTTAAGCTGATCTAGACTTAAAATGTATGTGTTTGGGGGGAGGGGGAAGAGACATTGGAGCTGATTTCCTAAAATAATGAGCCAAGCTGTTCCTTTAATAATGGAGCCTAGGGGTGTTGTAGGCAAAAAATGACAAGAAATCTGGCAGCAGAACAGCTGTCAGAAATTTGGAATTAGCTGGATAGTCTTCAAACATACACCTGAATCTGGGACCAGGCTGCTTTCTGCAGGTAAATTTTGGAGGCCTCGCTGTTGCTCCCTAAAAAGGCACCTCTGTGTACCTTTGGAGTACGGTATGAAATGGTCATGACAGGAGCCCACAGAAGCTGAGAACCCCATACTATATAATGATAATAATAATAATAATAATAATAATAATAAGATTTATTTCTATACCGCCCTTCCATAGATCAGGGCGGTGTACAGCATATAAAAACATTAAAACATTAAAAACAAACCAATTACAATAAAACAATAAAAACAATAAAAACAATATTCCCATTACAGTACAAGTGCGAGTGCGGCAGCAAAACAGTAGGCGACTTACTACAGGCTAATAATAAAAAGATCCATTCAACAATATGCCTGCTTAAATAAATAGGTCTTTAGATCCTTCTTATATTGAACAAGGGAGGGGGACAAGCGGAGCTCGGTAGGTAGAGAGTTCCAGAGACAGGGGGCAGAGATGGAATATGCCCTCTTCTTCGTGCTCACTAGTCTAGTCTCCGGAACTCTCAATAACCGCTGTCCAGAAGATCTTAGTGTGCGGGGCGGATTATATGGGGAGAGACGGTCCTTCAGGTACCCTGGGCCCAAGCCATGTAGGGCTTTATAGGTAATAACCAGCACTTTGTACTGAGCCCGGAAGCGAATCGGCAGCCAATGAAGATCCTTCAGGATTGGTGTTTTATGGGCGGCCCTGGGAGCACCAGTGACCACCCGCGCTGCCATATTTTGCACCAATTGTAGCTTCCGAGTGTGATACAAAGGCTGCCCCATGTAGAGCGCGTTGCAGAAATCCAACCGAGAGGTTACTAGAGCATGTACTACGGTTTCAAGGTCCCTCCGGTCCAGGTAGGGACGCAGCTGGCGTATCAGCCGAAGCTGATAACAGGTGCTCCTGACCGTCGCGTCCACCTGAGAAGTCAGATGGAGCGACGAGTCAAGGAGCACCCCCAGACTGCGTACTGTGTCCTTCACGGGGAGCGTGACCCCGTTCAGGACAGGTGGAACCACCTCCATCCCTGGGCCGGGAGAACCTATCACCAGTACTTCCGTTTTCTCTGGATTCAGGCTGAGTCTATTTTCCCTCATCCAGTCCATTACCGATTCCAGAGACATAGAGAAGACTATTTGGGTATCATCAGCATACTGATAACCCCGCGCCCCATGCCTCCGGATGATCTCTCCCAGCGGTTTCATGTAAATGTTAAAGAGCATGGGGGACAGAATGGCTCCTTGAGGGACCCCAGAAGCGAGGGCCCTCTTATCGGAGCACACGTCCCCCAGCTGCACCATCTGGAACCTCCCGGAGAGGTAGGACCGGAACCACTGGAGCGCAGTGCCTCCAATTCCCACCTCCGCCAGGCGTTCCAGAAGGATACCATGGTCGATGGTATCGAAAGCCGCTGAGATGTCCAAAAGCACCAACAGGGACACGCTACCCCTGTCGATGCCCAGACGGAGCATATGAAGATTTGTGCAAATTGCCCTATTTTCATCTCTGTTTCCCAGGCAATTCTGGTTGTGCAGGAGTCAGGGCCCTTAAAATCCAATAGTGATACTGTACATTTTTTTGTCCTATAACAGATGGAAAGACATTCTGGTGCATAATAACTCTTGCCTCTATCTAAGGAATGAAGGAAATCAGTCACCATCAAAACCAAGTAAAGGCTAACTCACTGAAAAGAATCCAAAAAACATTGTGGAATGAAGCTAGAGACGTCATAGGAATCATGCCATCTCGGGCTGGACATGGTGTTTTCGTTTGTTTTTGTTGTGCCTGCCTTAACTGCAAGAAAGGGACGCTAAAGGCAGAACTACTTGCTCCCTTCTCCAAGTTTCTGTACAAGGAGTTTGCTTGTTCATCACACAACTACAAGGATGACTAAAGGAGTGGAACAAAATGTTGACAAGCGCCATTGTTGTTACTGCAGTCCTGGGAGACACCTTCACCATCAAAATGTTGGTCGCTCCACCTAACCTTTGTGATCATGGAAAAGGACTGAAATAGTTCTGCTACTGGCACTCTTCTGTGCACAGGGATCGAAAGGCTAAATTGTGAAAAACTATTGATAATCATGCTTATCTGTACACTTTAAACAAGCTGGGACAGGTTGGAAGGGACAGCTGCTGGGAGCAAAACACAGGTTCTCTGTACCTGCTCCCAAATTACATGGACAGAGGAGTTTATCATACGACGGAATTTGGGGGTATAATGCAATGGCAATCCAAACGCAATCATGGGGTTTCACGTTATTGCGAATGAATATATCTCACACAATTTTGGGCAAAAGGGAAGTCATTCCAAACGCAATCACAGGTTTTACTGTGTATAAGAGTATCTCATGCAATTTTGGGCAATGGGGGGGTCATTTTCGGGCAATGGGAAGTCATTCTGAACGCATTCTGAATGCAATTAGATTTCATGTAAATTCCCTAAACTAGTGAATTTACATGAATTTGAATTGGCTCTATTCGAAACTGTGAGAAATTCCTCCCATGTGATAAACTCCAGAGATGAACTGGATTTGCAAGTGACTTTAATTTCAACCTTGGAGACAGGGCAGTGGCCTACCGCACCTTAAAGGTGGCTTAAGATACATAAAAGGCCATGTGGAACAGGAGAATGGACTGGTAAATACCTTAAAAGCACCACATCCTGCCTGATCTTGGAAGATAAGTAGGGTCAGACCTGGTTAGTACTTGGATGGGGGACCGCCAACGACTACCAGGTACTGTAGGCTACATTTCAGAGGAAGGAACTGGCAAAACCACCTCTGAGTACTCCTTGCCGAAGAAAACCTCATGGGATCGCCATAGGTTGACAGATGTCTTGAAGGTAAAACGCAGATCACATATCAGTGCAGTAACCTCCAAAGTCCATCAAACCTTTATTGGACCAACCAAAAAATGCACAAAATACACGTTGCGAGCTTTCGAAGCGTCACTGACTTCTTCGTCGGGCAAATCAGAAGCAAAGGAGGACAAGGCACCACAAAGTGGAGGATTATAAAAGAAAAATGGAGGATATATACTGCTTTTTCACACTAGGGGGCAAACAGGATTTAAACAAGAGTTAAACGAGAGTTAAACAGGAAATGCCCTATGTTTATCACAGGACATTTCCCGTTTAACTCTCGTTTAAATCCTGTTTCCCCCAAGTGTGAAAAAGCAGATAGCCAAGGTAAGGCTCAAAACACTCCTAGAAATCTAAATCCATGCTTCTCAGTCCTGCCCACAATGTAGGACACTGAGGGAAAAAGTAGGACAATTCACACTGCTTGGTCATGCTCAAAATGGAGAACGTTCAAGAAAAAGTAGGACATTAGAAAATGAAAGCTCAAAACACTTGTAGAAATCTAAACCCATGCTGCTTAGTGATACTCAAAATGGAGGACATTTAAGAAGAAAGTAGGACATTAGAAAAGAAAAGCTTGAAACACTCCTAGAAATGTAAATCCAAGGTTCTTAGCCATACTGAAAATGGAGGACATTTAAGAAAAAAGTAGGACATGGCCAAAATAAAAGCTCAAAACACTCCTAGAAATCTAAACCCATGCTTCTTAGTCATACTCAAAATGGAGGACATTCAAGAGAAAAGTAGGACTCGAAATGGAGGAAATTAAAAAAAAGTAGGACATTATGAAATAAAAGCTTGAAACCTAGACATCTAAATCCATGCTTTTTAGTCATGTTTGCAATGTAGGACATTCAGGGGGGAAAAGCAGGACATTACAAAATAGTTCAAAATACTTCTAGAAATCTAAATCCATGCTTCTGAGACATAATCAAAATGGAGGACATTTGAGAAGAAAGTAGGACATGGCCAAAGTAGAGCTCAAAACACTCCTAGAAATCTAAATCCATGCTTCTGAGTCCTGCTCGCAATGTAGGACATTCAGGGAAAAAAGTAGGACAAGTCATGCTCAAAATGGAGAACATTCAAGAACATGTAGGACATTAGAAAATGAAGGCTCAAAACACTCCTAGAAATCTGAATCCATGCTTCTGAGTCATTCTCAAAATGGAGGACATTCAGGAAAAAAGTAGGACATTGCAAAATAAAAGCTTCAAACACTCCTGGAAATCTAAATCTGTGCTTCTTAATCATACTCAAAATGGAGGACATTTAAGGAAAAAGTAGGACATTACAAAATGAAAGCACAAAATATTCCTAGGAATCTAAATCCATGCTTAATAGTCATTCTCAAAATGGAGGACATCCAAGAAAAAAAAGTAGGGCATGGCCAAAGTAAAAGCTCAAGACACTCCTAGAAATCTAAACCCATGCTTTTTTAGCGATGCTCAGAATAGAGTACATTTTGGAACTCCTCCTGGGTGGAAATGTAGGACATGTCCTGGAAAGAAAGGCTCCTAAGGAAACCCTCCATGCAACATCTCTCAGGATGGAAGGGCAAAACAGGAATGACCTTTAATTAGGCACATTACGGTAACTGGAGTGACCTTTAATTAGGCACATTACGGTAAGTGGTGGCTCTAGTCTTCATTCAAGGCAAAAACGTCTCCCCCCCCAAACTTTCCCTCTAGACTGAGACAGAGCCCAAAGAGATAGAGCATTAATAACTCTTCCTTTCGACGTCCGGTTCCCATTGCATGTTCATGTGGCTGCTAGGGAAGAGACAGAAGAACTCTGAGCCATTGGGATTAGACCAATGAGGTCCAAACTCTGGCCCTCCAGGTGTTTTTGGAATTCATCTCCCACTCAGCCAATCACCAGCTACATGCAAATTTCCGTCTTACGTCATAATGCTCTTTCTCTGTCAGTTTGGCCAATAAATGGCCTGGGATTCTGGGAGCAGCTGTCCAAGCTCTGGCCCTCCAGGTGTTTTGGAATGCATCTCTCAGCCAATCACCAGCCACAGGCAAATTTCCTTCCTACGTCATAATGCTCTCCTTGTCAGCTTGACCAATGAATGGCCTGGGATTCTGGGAGCAGCTGAACTCCAAAACATCTGGAGGGCCAGAGTTGATGACAAGTGGCTGTTGTGGCTTCCTCGATTATCCACTCCCAATCCCTGGGTGACTTTGGGCAAGTCACACTCTCTCAGCCTCAGGGGGGACGGCAAAGGTGAAACCCATCCTGAACAAGTCTTGCCAAGGAAACCCTGTGATAGGTTTGCCCTAAGTTGGAAATGACTTGAAAACAACCACTTCCTCAGATGCAATGAGGTGGAGCAGAGAGAGAGTCCAGAGACATCCATCCATCAATCAATCAATCAGTCTTTATTGCTTTTGGCCAATAGCCCTTGCAAATAGACCTATATTGCACGCGGGACTTACTAAAACAAATGGCAATACTTGCTGATAGAGAAACTATACTTGCCAATAGAGGATCATTGGGGAATACTTGCCCCTAGAGAATAATAGGGGAATACTGGCCCCAAAAAGGATAATAGGAGAATGGTTGCTCATAGAGAATAATAGGGGAATACTTGCCCATAGAGAATAATTTGTGGGGTTTATTTATTTGTTTGTTTGGTGTTGAATGTTTTAGCAACCCAGCCTCTCTATTCTGCATGGGCAAACATTCTCCAATGATCCCCTATGCCAGTGGTTTCCCCAAAGAGGAAACCACTTTGGACTTCCATCTCCCAGAAGCCTCAGCCACGTTGCCCAAAAATAGTGTGGGATTCTGGGAACTGAAGTCCAAAAAAAAAAAAAATCCCTTACTCAAAGAGCCCTGTTTTGGGAAGCAGTGCTCTATGTATTGGCAAAATAAGGTTTCCCTATAAAATAGGCAAGGACTGCCATTTTGTCATCATCATCCCCAGCAGCTTCCTCTCCCTTCCAGCGACAGTCTCAAATAAATAACCCTCCCTTATTCCCTTTGCAGGCTGGTTTCCTAAGCCTTTAAAATTGGACAGCCCTCCCTCCTTCCTTCCTTCCAATCGTCGTCGCACGGGAACCGGAAGAGAGAGGGCTGCTCCGACTCCGTGGAAGGAGCGAAACTCTAGGGTTTTTCAATCTTCTTCTTTGATCCTAACATTCCAAAATGGCGGCAGGCGGCGCGCGACGAGGGACCCGCGGCTCTTCTCATTGGGAGAACAGGACAATGCTGCTGCTGCTGCTCTTGGGGGCTACTGCTTTGGCCGAGACCTTGGAAGAGCAGCAGCAGCAGCAGAGCCGTGTACGGGAGCTGAGTGGGGCCAATTGGAGCCTCCTGCTGCAGGGACACTGGATGGTGCAGTTGTGAGTAATACCCATAGTAGAAACCTATCTATCCCCAGACTGTGGCTTTTGGACTTCAACTCCCAGGAATCCCAGGCTGTTGGCCAACATGGCCGAGGCTTCTGGGAGATGAAGTCCCCAATCGTCTTAAAGGGGCCACACAGGGACCCTATAGGATTCATCGAGCTCTCTCTTTCCTCCCGTTGCATTTTGGGGTTTGTAGTTCAAGGGAGGCTTTTAAAGACTTCTCTCTCTGGCTGAACAACGTTCTAATAAACTACAAGCCCCAAAATGCAAAAGCTGAGAGAGAGGGGGGGGGCTTATTTAGAGCAACCTAGTCCCATTTTAAGAATTGTTTATTATTTTGGGCATGGGCAATGTATTTTTTTTTATCTTGTAATTTTTTTAATTGATGTAACCCACTCCGATTGGATACAGAGGAATGGGCTATAAATAAAATTATTATTATTATTATTATTATTATTATTATTATTTGTGACCTGCTATATTTTTTAAAATTATTGAATGTTAATATGTATTAATGTGTATTATGTTAAAAATTATTTTATAGGATGTACGCCACTGGCATGCTTGTTTTATTTAATTTTATTCCATTTTTTAAAGGATTGTATGTACAGCGCTGTGTAGATTTACAGCGCTCTATAAATAAAGCATAATAACAATTAATAATAATAATAATAATAATAATAATAGACTTGTCCCTCCACATTTGCTAGGATTAGGGGCACAAGACCCCCCCCCCCATGAATGTGGAAAAACCCTGGAGGAGCTACAAAGGCCTAGTGGAGTGTCCTCTCTAGGAATCTCTAGGTCCTCCAGTGTAAACTCTGTGGTCAACATTTGCCAGACATTGACCATAGAGTTGCCCTGGAGGAGCCACAAAGGCCTAGTGAAATGTCCTCTCTAGAAACCTCTAGGTCTTCCAAGGCAACTTTTAGTTAAAATTGACCATAGAGTTGCGCTGGAGGACCTAGATATTCCTAGAGAGAACATATTAATCAAATAATCAGATTCGCAAATATCAAATCCGCAAATATGGATGGATGAGCGTAGTCTTAAAATGTGTGCAAACCAAAGAAGCCAGAAGAGAGAACAAAGCTATTATCTTCAGAGGGTTTCTATGCTGGAGTTGATGGCTCCTAACAGACAGGGACATAGTAAGAAAGGGCACACAAACCTATTATCTTTAAGGAAATACTTGTTGTTGTTGTTGTGTGCCTTCAAGTCATTTCTGACAAGGCGACCCTGTTACGGTGTTTTCTCGGCAAGGAGGTTTGCCATTACCTTCTCCTGAGGTTGAGAGAGTGTGACTTCTTGCACAAGTTGAATCAGTCGGTTTCGTGGCCAAGCTGGGAATCAAACCCTGGTCTCCCGAGTCATGGTTCAACGCTGAGAATTACTACGCTACGTTGCTGCTGCTGGTGATGCTAAGTGTAAAACTGATCCAGGCTTGGTAGGAAAAGCCAAGTTCCACATACCAAGGGGAGTGGGAATGGGTGCAGCTCTTTTGGGTTTAATTCGGGCTAAGGGTGGTTACCTCTCCACTGTGGAATGAATCCAGTTTGACCCCACTTTAACTGCCGTGGCTAAATTGCTATGGGGTTCTGGGACTTTGTAGTTTTGTGAGACATTTAGCCTCCTCTATCAGAGAAGTCTGGTGCTACAACAAACTACAACTCCTAGGACTCTATAGGATGGAGCCAGTTAAAGTGGAGTTAAACTGCATTAATTCTGCAGTGTAGCCCAGCCTAAAGGTCCTTCATACCCACTGCCATAACAGGATGCAGATTAGATGTCCTTTTGTTGTTGGTGGTGTGTGCTTTCAATGTAAGCTTTGCAAGATCCTATAGACATCCCAAAGATGCATTTTCTATAATACTTTGTTGTTGTTGTTGTGTATCTTCATGTTGTTTCTGACATATAGCAACCCTGCAGCAAACCTATCATGGGATTTTCTTGGCAAGAGTTGTTCAGAGGAGGATTGCCATTGCCTTCCCTTGAGGCTGAGAGAGGGTGACTTGCCCAAGGTCACCCAGTGGGTTTTATGGCCGCGCAGGGAATGAAATCCTGGTCTCCAGAGTCATAGTCCAACACTCAAAACTCTAGTATGTCCTGTTACCTTGATTTAATTGTGCATATCTGTGCATCCATTTTGTGACACAGCCTTTTCTTTCATTGCCAGATTTTGTTGGGGGTTTTTTGTTATGGAAAGATTACTTTGACTGTTCAACTTGGAAAGGTGCAACAGGTCAACCCACCTGTAGTCTCTGTGGAACAGCTGCAGGATTTTCTTAAGTGTGTGAAGCACTGTGCAAGTGTTATCTCATATCGTGTTTGAGAGGGGGTGAGTCACTGAGAAGGAAGGTAACTTTTTCGGTTTGCAGCAGACAAGTTTCAGCCTGACTTCAGGATGCGCCTGATTTGAAAGTACTGTATATACTCAGGTATAAGTCTAGAAATTTAGGTCGAAAAATTGATTCAAAAAACCTGAGTCGACTTATCCATGGGTCAATGTAAATACTGTATCTTAACTCTTATTTAAAAGAAGGAACCATCCCCTGGTGAAAAGCAAGAGTATAATCTGTCCTGAAAACACTTACCCCCTTTATTCTCCCATCCATCCAGTCTTAAGAATAAGCACAAAGAGTTATGTCTGATGGACTTTTGGAAGTTATTTGACATTGTTTTGCTTTGCTTCATCCTTTAGATCCTTTCCTATATGCCCCTTAATTTTACCCTCAACTTATCCACGGGTCATAGCAAAATCCATAATTTGGGCCCCAAAACGTGCCCTTGACTTATACATGAGGTCGGTTTATAGTTGAGTATATACAGTAATCTCTGGTGCTAATCCAGTATGTGGTCCGTTACTGCCACTTTCTTCCTCTGCTCTGTGCAGCTTCCTGTGTCAATGACAACTCCTGTGCAACCGATAAAGGAGGCTTGAGCAAATATTTGTATTGTGAGAAGTTTCCCGTAATGTAGGCAGCCCCTGCATGGGTTATGAATTGAAAATAAAATAGTGGACAGTTTTCCGATATTGTAGCTGGACCATTTTGTAAATACATTTTCCTTTGGCTGCCTGTTCTTGTAGGAATGGTTTCTCAGGTGCATTATTTAAAACAGAAAACAGAGAAGTGTGATTCAGGCATTTGCCTGAACAAAAGAGGGCTACAACTGTGCAGGGCGAGGATAAGCAAATTGTATCACAACTTTACTGTTATCGCTTTATTTAACAGCTTCATTTCCTGTCTCTGTGTTGAAGGTAGCCTTGCTACATTACATCTTAAGAACAAAAACAGAGGGAGTACTTACAGTTCAAGAGATTTTTCTAAAAAAGTTATTATAGTGTTTTGGTGGTGGTGGAGAACAGCCTTTTTCACAGGCATTTTTAAAGGGCTACAACAATATTTTTCAGCTGTACCTAGTAGAAATGTTAAAATACGGGGAGACCCCTAAAGACTGGTGTTTTGAAAAACTTGTAAATTAACAAAATGTTCCTTGTAACAACTAGCAAATGTGCATTTCTCCTTTAATAAAAGTACATCTCAAAATTCTATTAACTCCTTACAGCTGTGTGAATATTCTGGTGTGGTGTCGTGGTTCAAGTGTTAGACTGTGACTCTGGAGACCAGGGTTTGAATCTCTGCTCAGCCATGAAACCCTCAAGCCATACTCTTTCATCTTCAGAGCATGGCAATGGCAAACCCCCTCTGAACAAAGCTTGCCAAGAAAACCCAGTTCACCTTAGGGTCTCCATAATTCAGAAATGACTTGAAGACACGCAACAGCAGCATTGAAGCTGCAGTCCCGTGTTCAGTTACTTCAGAGTAAGCCCCACAGAACTTATTGTGGCTTTCTTCTCAGACATGTTTTTCTTTAAGTGTATTTCTGGGAAACTGTTCAGAGACTGCATATCTTGGCAACCCATGCCCTTGAATAACAATGACTTGCTTCCCAAAGTGGTACTCTTGTCTAATCGGAATTACTGTTGTTGATACACAATAGTAACTGGTTGAAGGTCATTCTAGGCAAGACTAGAACGTTTCACCTACTTTTATATATATATATACACATATACACCCTCAAGCGTTTCCTCAATTGTAGCAGCTGCTGTTGATATGACACCAGCATTTTTGTCACTGATGGCAGTCACCAGCATTTTTGTGCTTGTGGAGATGTGGAGGCTGAGGTGGCTGCTGAGAGGGAAAATGCTTGCCCATTCATTACCTTGGTGTGGTGTTTGTCCAATCACAAATCATTAATTTGTACACATTTGGTTTTTTTTTTTAAAAAGCAACTTGCAGAAAAACATAATTACAAGATATAGCTGGTCTCTGTGTTTGAAAACAAAACCACTTGTCTGAATCCACAATTTGCTGCTGTGACACCATTTTACAAAATGCAAAAGAATTCAGTGGACTCTTGTTATCCACAGGCTTGGCATCCACAGTTTTGAGCTTCCGCAGATGTCAACCCTGTTGTTTTTAATGGAGGCACCATGGGAAACAATAGGACTTGATTTTTTTTCTTATCTCTGTGTGTCTGTGTGTGATTTGGAATGAATCCCCCACGGATACAAAGGCATGACTGTACAAGGTAGAGGCCAAGTCTGAATCTTAGTTGCCAAACTGTGTAGTTGCACCCACAAGGCAGAACAGAATATCTGTTTTATGGAAGACACACTGTTGATACTCAGAGAAAGGGACATTCAGCACGTACACAAGAAACCTGGTAAATAAGAAACCTGGTAAAAAATAAATACTAATACAAATGCATCAGTTTTTGTAGATGAACTGCAAGTAAAAAAGCAATGGACAAAACATGTGTAGCATAGGCAGAAAAACATCCCTTGCTCTTCTCAGCCCCTTCTGACACTCTGCACCTGACCAGTACCCAGGACTTCTTTTACTTAGCTGGCTGAATAACTTACAAATTGAAGTGCTAGGCTACAGCCACCTGTCATTTTTATTTTCTGAGCCCCACTTGGAGCCATTTTTCAAAATATTCTTGGAAATAAAGAATGTTCTGAAGGCTAGTGCCTCCATAATATCAGCCTCCATATTATTATTTTTCACTTAAACAACAACAACAACAGTCTGGTGGTCATTATGATAAGCCTTTCAGCACTTTGTAGGGTTCTTTGGGAGTATAGTATTGCTGTCTCGGTCAAAACCATGTTTCAGGACAGATGCATGGCTGCCTCTGACCTGGGTCTCTTCAGGAACTTGAAGGAATGCATGTTCTTGCGAATGCTTTCATGTTCCAGGCTGTGTTAAGGAGATCAAAATTGGCTGCACGCGTTTGTTAGAAGTTGAGATAAAACTTCACCTGCAAGTTGCTTTTCTTTATAACTTGGCCTTATCTCCTCTCAAAGTTGTGGAGGGGTAAAATATGGTAGAGCAATATCTGAAATGTATTTGTGTCACTTTGGAACTTGAAGAGAGCCTAGTTGCTGTACTATTGTGATATCCAGGATTGGGAAATATTTAGTAGTTGTTGCTAGATACAATGAGCAGGAAACATTTTTCATTATTTTATATGTTAATAATTGACTTTGATAGTATGGGTGTGTGTGTGTATGTGTTTGTATTAGGTGGGGGACGGACAAGGTAACATTCCTATTTGGTTGTTTCCAGATTGCTTTATTAAATGCATCTACGGTAATCAAAGTGCTTTGCATTAAAAATACAACAAAAAATGAAAGGTTAAAAACAACTGAATAACACAGAGTAGAATCAATGGCTTATAAAACTTTTAGAATATAACATTAAAATTCCAACAGACAGAGATTCTGTTAAAAGCCCACTCACATTAGAAGGCATTCAGTATTCAAGATGGTCAATGAGGGATCCCAGTCAGTACCCACCAGGGCCACGCTCTTGGCACCACCATCTTTTCACCCATTCTCTTGCTTTTATATATCGAGTGATGAGAGATGCCTAAATGCCCTAAAGGCACAGGATCCTGCCTTTTCATGGTAGCTAAGCATGGTCAGTCCTAGTTAGTACTTGGATGTGAGACCATCAACGAAGACCAGGTACTGTAGGCTATATTTCAGAGGAAAGAACTGGCAAAACTACCTGAGTATTCCTTGCCTAAGTAACCCCTATAAAATTAATGGGATTGCCATAAACAACTTGAAAAATACCCAGATGCAAGTGAGGAGGGCCTCCATGTTCACCCTAAAGGCCGAGCCATTTCCTATGGAAGCAATTTTCTGGGGTAACATGGTTCTAAGCCACTTAAATTTTTAAGGTTAAACATTAGCATTTTAAATTATGCCTAGAAATAAATGAGCTTTCAGCTTAAGTACAGTAACATTGGAGCTGAAAGCCCTCAATGTTAAATTGCAGCATGAAAGCACTATTTTTTGGTGGTTGAAGTTTCTGAACTGTTTTTTAAGACACCAGAAAAAAGGACTTTACAGTAATCTTCAAGTAAGGTGGCAGAAATTGTTCAAGAAACTACAGGTTCTTGATGCATTGTATACTTAACCAGATAAGGAAATATATGCTGAGCTCATATCATCCTGTCACTTTCCTTAGCTATGCCCCTTGGTGTCCTGCCTGTCAGCAGATGGAATTAGAATGGGAAGCATTTGCAAGAGATGGTGAAGACCTTCAACTCAATGTAGGCAAGGTGGATGTCACTCAAGAACCAGGTAGGTTAAAAAAAAGGCTCTTTTGATGTGGAACTAAGTAATGTTAATAAAGCAAAGGGTAGTCTTCAAATGGTGTCTTGCATTTGTGAAACTTCCAAGCCACCTTTAGTTGCCCCACGGTAGAGCAGGAGTGGGAAACCTCTGGCCTGAGCTTCAAATTTTGTTGTTATGTTGGTCCTTGGGACGGCAAGATGCTGGGATGTACTGCTGCCCCACAGACGGGAAAGAGAGCAGGAGAGTGAATGATTCATGGCCTTTGAGTTTGGCTCAGCATTTGCAACCAGTCATTCCTATTTGCAGAAGCTAAGGGAGAAGCAAAGCTGGCTGTGCAATCAGATAATTCCTCAGTGTCTAGTAAGCTAACTTTGCTCTTGCTATACCTTTCAATATACAGTGGTCCCCTGGGTTGCGAATCCCCCGGGTTGCGAAAACCCCCGGATCCGAAACCGGCGGGACCGTGATTGTATCCCCCGGGATCCGAAAGATCCCCCGGGATACAGAAAAAAAAACACCGTGCGGCCCCTTTAAATCGGCCACGCGGTCCATTGAATATAGCGGTCCCCCGGGAAACGAAAGCTTCCGGGTTACGAAGGTAATCCCGGAACGGATTACCTTCGTAACCCGGGGGACCACTGTACAGGGAAAATGTGGGAGAAGCAAAGCAGGCTAAGCAGTAAAGTAGGGATTCAACTGGCTTCTCATATTGGTGTTACATCCCCTTCTTCATTCCACTGGAAAGGTAAATGAAGAGCCACACTAAGGTGCGAGCTAGAGGAATACTCCTGCTGCTAGTGCTTTTTCCTTGAAAGCAGCAATGTTGTAGGTGGGGCCCTGCCCCTGCCATCATCTAGCTCACAGGAGGGCTCCCCCCCCCCCCCCCGAAGGTCTTTCACCCCTTTTCTAAAGGTTACTTCTACAGTTTGTAGCATAGGTCTGAGGTATCTTTAAATCTGTGTAGGAAGGTTGCTCCTGTCTTGGGGATAAGATAGCTTAAGTACTACTTAGTTTCAGGCTGTGTAAAGGATTGTTTACGTGGCCTGAGTTGTGTTGATGCTTTTTTGGTTTAAAATTAACAGTGGTTCACAGTGGTTAAGGTGATGCTGAAGGACAGCTAAGTCAAAGCTGGATAAATTATTTGTTTTAGGGCAAAATGTTAACCGTCAGAGTACAAGTTGTCACCTGACTTTAAGTGAAGTGTTGGGACTTGAGTGAAAGATCAGTGTGAATTTTGAGGGAAGCAAAAATAATTTTCATTAGTAAAAGGTTTTCGTGTTTCCGATCATAATTATGTGCAGTGAAGAGAGATTTATAAGTTGTTTATTTTTTTATCCAAGTACAGTGGGCTTGGATAAGCCGTTCCGGATCCCCCTGTGGATGGCAAAAAACGTGGGACCTTGTTTGCAATGGTCATGTGCCGGAGCTTGCAGTCCACGGAGGCTCAAATCTGGGGATGGCAAGCCTGTGCTTGGCGCAGGCATGCTGTAATATCAGCATACTGTTAGTATTTTTGCATGTAGTTTGGAAAATGGGTCCTTATACTTCCAACTCCCTGCCTAGCCCCATGCACACACACACACACACACACCCCATTACTGTGGTTGTCACTGTAAATCAGCTTAACATTGTATGTCGGCATTTCAGGTTCTTCTTCCTTCTCACGGTCAACAGCAGAGATTTAGCCAGGTGTAAAGTGGCTAGGGTGGCTGCATGGTTCTTGCCCTCTGTAAGGACAGTTCGCTACCTGTTTTTTGAAAGCCACTGCTGCTGTTTGGTTAAGAAGAATCTGCATGGTTGACTTCAAACTTGCCTCCACTAGTCTACCACAAACTATCCAAGTTGTTTTTAGCGTAGGCAGTATTCTTCTGCTTTAGAATATATTAATCCTTCATTTTCCATATTTCTGACACCAAATTTTTATGCTTGAAGTACAGTTCTATATATGTTTACTCAAATGTTACTCCCACTGAATTCCCTGGGCCTTTTGAGAAAGTGAGTATAGAATAGCAGCTGTATTCTTCATGCTTGAAGACCTTTTCTGCAATAATGAATTTGTATTTCTGACAGTGGGATGAGCATTAGTTCTACAGTTGCATGTATAATTGCTTATTCTGCAGTATCATATGGATAGGGGTTTTGTTAGTTGTCTACCGTTTTAGTTGCAGACCTTTTTAAAAATTGCAAGAGTTAAATGCTTATTTATAGACCAGAAACTGAGGTAGAAGCATAGCTGGCAACAATATCTCTAGAGGACATCTTAATAGTTGTTAACTAGCTCATAACTATATCTACTTCCATTGTTGATGTATATAAAGTTAAGGTATTTTCAGTGGTCTGGAAATCAAATGGATCATTTATCATTTGGGAACCAGTTCAAAATGCGTTATAAAGTAAACATGCTAAAAATCTTTATTAAAAATGTGTCCTAACAAGTTGGTTATGAGGTTGTTAGTGATCTTGTCTAGAAAATTAAGATAATGCACTTAGAGAAACTCCACTGAAGAAAACTTCTTTACTCTTTAGGCGTAAGTGGTCGTTTCTTTGTCACTACTCTTCCCACTATTTACCAGTAAGTACTTCACTTCATTTTCCTGACAATAACAACTGTTTACTATTGCAGTACAATATTTCTGGATGGTTGTGATGAGGGTGGCATTTTGAGGGTTAAATAGATCACCACTGTAGTATTTGGATTCCTCTGTGATTTATTCACAGAATTTCTTGATTAGTTCAAAAAATGGCTACGATATTAGAATTACACACTACTGAATGTGTGTACTCTAGATTGGCTTTGTGTCCTCCTGAAATCTGAATCCAAGGTGAATCACAGATTTGGATCCAGATTTCCTTCACACATGGTAAAAGGGAGAGAAGGATAGCAGAAAACCTACAGCGGCTTGCTTCTTTCTCTTCAACACTTGCACATCTGTACTCTTGAGATTAAGAGGCAGGGAGGAGGCAGTATGAAGAAGAAGACTTGCTTCTTTGACCTCCTCCCAGGATCATACTTAAAGCAAGTAACTATGCGCAGTCAGTAACATGACAGTTTATTTTGCATTAGCTAACTGGGCATTTCACTTGTAGGTATGGTAATATAATTGCATTGTTATCTGTTTTCAGTGCAAAGGATGGTATTTTTCGCAGATATCGTGGCTCAAGGTCACTGGAAGATCTAGAGGGCTATATCCTGGAGAAAAAATGGGAAGCTGTAGAACCTGTGGCAGGATGGAAGTCCCCATCATCTATACTGTAATTATAATTTTCTTAAGATGCAATTACATTTTAAGTTTTAAAAAGTGGCTGTTGTCATAGGAGTTTATCACATGGGAGGAATTTCTTCCAATTTTGAATTGAGCCAATTTGAATTCATGTAAATTCGCTAGTTTAGCGAATTACGTGAAATCTAATTGCGTTCAGAATGTGTTCAGAATGTGTTCAGAATGACTTCCCATTTCCAGAAAATGACCCCCCATTGCCCGAAATTGTGTGAGATACTCTAAATGCAATAACATAAAACCTATGATTGTGTTCGGAATAACTTCCCTTTTGCCCTAAATTGTGTGAGATACATTCATGTGCAATTACATGAAACCCCAAGATTGCGTTTGGATTGCCATTGCATTATACCCCCAAATTCCATCATATGATAAACTCCACAGACTGTATTTACCCATTTAATTCCCCATCCTGCTCCTTAATGTTTAGTATGACCTTATGGTATGTATTTTTTCGATCTTATATTATTAGCTACTGCTAGTAAATAATATGTAGTCCTTCTGATAACTATAATAGTGTGTGTGTGTGTGTGTGTGTG
Organism: Urosaurus nigricauda; assembly: GCA_034509955.1. NCBI lineage: Eukaryota > Metazoa > Chordata > Lepidosauria > Squamata > Phrynosomatidae > Urosaurus > Urosaurus nigricauda. The sequence goes on from JAOEGL010000001.1 coordinate 220,450,689, forward strand.
TGTGCATATACACATCTCCTCCCCTCTCTGTTTGTCTACCTCAGCCATAAGTCCCAAATTCTAAAAACTAGATAGCTGAAACTTGTCATGCCTACTATTGGGATCCAGAAATGTGCATTTTGGAATAATTTTTTTTAAAGGATTAAAATTTAAATCTGTAAACTGCAGTACTATATTGAGTCACGGCATGACACTGAATTATTACATTGCAGACCAGATCCTGAGCAGTAAAAGACTTGCAGTTTAGTCCACATCCTTGTAGCTGGTTTTGGATAGGGCATGAAAGGATCAGGCTACTCACTGTTGAAAAACACAATTTGTACTTTTTACATAACCCAACTGTGTGGTGAAACCTGCCTGCTGCTTATTCCATGTAGGTAGGAAGAGAATTCCTGCTGCTTGAGTGGGGACAGAGAAAGGTTAAATAAGTCATGAAGGCAGCGGGAAAGGGAAAAGATTGAGAAAGAGAGTGGAAAGCACAATTGCTGTATTGCCCCAATGGCTGAGTTTTACTTGAAATCTAGCTGCAGCATGTGTTGCATTCTTTAAATTACCAATTCCATTTTTAAATAGATATTAAAGACATATATGCACTACAGAGTTCATTAAAGGTATATTTGCACTGCTAAGGTCCCCTGAAAAGAGAGGGAATGAAGATTACTGTATATTAATTTAATTTATTAATGTAGACAGCCAGTCCACGTACTTTGCAAAATTTAGTTCAGGGAAGAAGGTAGAGCTCTGCTTTACCAATGATTGATACCATGATGCCGGAATTTTTTCTCCATTTATTATTCCATTATATAGCTCTAACAATTTTGGGACTAATATTTTTTCAAATATTTTATAATATTCAGGTTCCAAACCATCCATTCCTGGAGTTTTTCCATTTTTTAATTTTCTAATTATTTCAGTTATCTCCTCCTTTTCTATGGGTTGTTCCAGTAATTCTTTATCTTCTTCCTTTATTGTTTGTCCCCAATTTTCTTCTACGTACTTTTCTATCTTATCTAATGGGTTTTTTCCTGCTTGATATAAATTTTTGTAAAATTCTTCAAATTTTTTAATTTTTCTTTCATCAATCTACACATCTTTCCTGATTTATCCTTCACTATGTTTATCATACTTTGCATTTTCTTTTTCTGAGTGGATTTGGCCAGCATTTTTGAGTTTTTATTACTGTATCCAAAATATTCCCTTCTTAAATCAAATTATCTTGTACAGTACTTCATTTATTTCCATCTTATCCATTTCTTCTCTCTTTGCCCTTAATTCTGCATAAATTTGCTTATCTCTGCTACTTATATATTTATTCTCTAGTTTTTCTATGTCAGTTTCTAGTTTCTTTTTTCTTTCTTCTTGTTTTTTCTTAAGGTTATATGAATCAGGTCAGTATGATTGTTGCTGTTTTGCAGAAGAGGTGAACACAGTAACTTCAGAATGCATTGGGCAGGGTACCAAATTTTGTGGAAGGGAGGGAGAGAGAAAGCGGGGTGGTGGGAGACAGAGAAAGGCATGAGACAAAAGCAAAAGAGTTGCTAACTCAAATGAAAGTGATACCAATTGAACAAGTAACAGGGTAGAAAAACAGTACTAGGACAAGGATAGTGTGTTTTCACTGGAGAGAAAATGGGTGCTTTCACTCGTCAGGGCATAAGGAAATGGTCATAAATATTGTGGAGTGAAAGATGGATTACCGTAAACATTTGCATGCCACTTTAAGCACAGGTTGCATATTTCTGTCTGTTAAATGTTGCATTAATCTATCTTAATGACAACCAGTTTGAGGTGATAATTTTTACTTAAATTTATTTATTTATTTATTTATTTATTTAAATTACTTTAATCCCTGCTACATCAGGGTATCTTAGTGCCCAAAAGAACCAGTAAAAACAGTGTATCTTCAAATAATAATAACCCACAACCCAGTACTCCCATTAGAAGTATTATATTGGAACTAAGCTATAGTCAACAAGACTTGACTCAATAGCCAAATCTTAATGGTGCTCTAAGGAAGCCAGTGTCAGTGTTACCTGGGCTTCCAAATGGAGGACAATCTGAAGACAAGGAATCCATCTTCTGTCTCTACATAATGCACTCCCCATGATGGCTGAAGAAGAGGGATCCTTCAGCTGACTTTGGTGGGTGCATATTTAGAGAAGCAGCCTTTCAAATATTCAGGTTCCAAGTTAATCAAAGCTTTTAATGTCATCACTGTCAGTTTGAGCTAAGAAAGAGAATGTATTGATAGGTGCTTCAAGTATTTAAAATACTTTCACTTGCTACAGTTTTCACTTAACAATCTGAGAATGAGATTGTGGACTACTTCACAAATAGTGATAAAATGTTTGTAACAGTGTTCACAAGGCATTTCTTTATATGTTGATAGCTCATGAACCTTTAAGAGAATTTTCTTCTCTACATGTGACGTTTAAAGCTCTGAATAGCTTGGAGCCTCGATATTTGAGGGAGTGCCTTTTCTTGTACATTACATCAAGCAATTTGTATGATGATCAACACACATCTTTTAGTGTATTTGAAAGGCATCTCTGCTTTCCCTCATTATCCCATACTACATAGTAGTATAGAAAGCAAAAAACATACTCTGACAATCAAGAAGCATGAAAAATAAATCTTTATTTGTTGTGGAGCGTGAAAGAACACTTAGGTTGTTGAGTACTAACTGTCTTTCATTACCGAGATAACTGAAGTACCATTTCTTATTAGGATGCATGGCATGGCAGGACTCTTCCACTTATCTGGATGGATCAGGGTGAGTAAACAAGAGGTTTAATTAAGTAGTATGCTGTAGGATTATGTATACTTCTGAAAAGAGAATTTATTTTTCCCCCAGTATTCCATCAGTATAAGAAGTTTGCACACCTAGCATCATGCTAAAATTAATTTTGTTTAATTCTTATAATATCAAGATTTTTAAAACCCTTGAGAATTTTTTGTACTAATCAGAACTTGGTTCTACACACTGTGGCTTCAAACAAATGGGCCGAAAAAAGCAGTTTCAGGTCGCTTTGGGGTCATGACATTTAGATGACACACACCCCTGAAGCAGCTGGAAATGGTGCTGCAGCTGTACCAAAGGGGAAAAAAACAGACTAAAAAGAATCTGAAAGAAACTTCTCCTTCTGGAAAAGTGCGCACCTTCAGCCCCAACACGAGACAGGTCCCAAAGGAGTGCTCTGTCGTAACCCTAAAACAGCATATAAATGCACTGTACAGGTGCACATTTAAAAAGGATGGAGCTGGTGGTTGGGGCAGCAATGTAAAAAGGGGAAAGTGTGACACCTCCAATGGCTATAAGTACAAGATACACAAACCAGACAGTCCAAGATGGGGCATGGGGTGAAGGAGGCATGTAGGGGGAGCTTGATTATGCAATGCCAGTGTTTTACTGGTACATCTCTGCTCCAATGGAAGGTCTCAGGTGGGACTGTGTGCACAATCAAAGGTGGCGGTCATTCAGTGGGATCTAGGCAGGAAGCAGTTGCCCATAGTATGTTTGTGTGATGGTGCACGTGGATTACCCAACAGTGTGGCTTGACACGCCTCTTATGAAATCATGGCATGCACATGCAGGCCACCTTGGGAGCAGGCAGTGTAGTCAGTAGTTTGTCGGCCTGCTTTCAGAAGAAGCTCCTGCCTGTCTGCTTGATCCCTACGTTAATTGGTGTATCAGACCTTTTGTACATTTTATGAAAGAGGCAAGATTTGGATGTTGAGTTATAACATCAATCCCTCCCTCTCGATATGCCAGTTAGTGAACCATCCTGGTTGTTGGAACAAAACATTGTAGAATATATTATCGGAGAGGAGCACCTCAAAGTGAACCTTCTTGTTTTCAACCTAATTCATTTCAACATAATTCTTGTTTAATATGTTCTGGAGGATGCAATAAGCATTAATTTGGGAGTATTTTAACAATCACACTATGAATCAATGCTAGATGTTCCTTGCCCCACACAGAACCATTAGATTTGTGTGGTGTCTAATTTTTGGCACTTCTGGTCAAAAATGGAATTGTTCTTCCGGTTGGTCCTCACTTCAGCTTCTTCAGACACTTTTGTCAGTGTCCTTAAAGTGGAAATTATTGAGTAAAAAAAAAATCATAGTAAGATTTGACTAATGTATTATCAGTAACTCACATTTACCATAGTTTTTTTGTGTTTTTTTGGGGGCTATGTGGCCATGTTCTAAAAGAATTTATTCCTGACATTTCTTCTAGAACATGGCCACATAGCCCGAAAACCCCACAAAAAACTATGGATACTGGCCATAAAAGCCTTCGACTTCACATCACATGTACCAATTTTTATTTTCTGCATTTCATTTCCCTCTGAAGTGTTTACAAGCCACCCCTGATATAGCTGATAAAGTGTGCTGTAACCTACAAAATCTTATACCACAATACACATGTTAATCTTTAAGGTGTGAAGTTTTTTTTTCTATTTTAGAATATGCCTGGATAATCTGTTGAGTTGTCTGAATGTCATATCATACCATTGGTGACAGAGGTACTCAGATTACAATTTCAGTTTGAGCTGTCAATTTGTTTTCTTCACAGCAAATCCATAACTACTTAACAGGCACTCTTGGACTTCACATTTGGGGTTCCTATGCTGTCTTCATATTGGCCACTTTACTGATTGGTCTTATCTTGGGCTTGGTAAGAAATCCTTCTTTACATTATGAAACAAGAACTGTAGAGAGGTTTTACTGCAAAAATAAGAATTCTAGCATCCTTGTGTATAAATATATTTCTTGTGTAATTGCCAGTGTTAGTCTAATTGTATCTGATTAGTCCATTGACAGCAATTAGTATTGTAAGGAGATAGTGCAATAATAAATAATAACAGCTGGTCTTTGATGTTCACTCTGTTGTCAAATGGGGGTATTAACTAGGTAATCTAAGTGCTTTGAAGTTTGTAACAGGGTCATTTATCACTCTGAGCATTCCGGTTCTCTTTTTATAAAGTCATTTACCACAGCAGATGTCACTTCCAGAGATCTTATTTAGAAGATGTGTAAGAGATTGAATGGTTAACTAGGGAGGGTACACAAAACAAACAAGCCTCTGCTGAGGCTGGCAAAATTGGCAATAGACATTTTCAGACACACAAACAGTGATGATCCCACAGGGGGGAGCCTGTTCCTAATTGCCATTGATGGTGATATCACTACATAATTCCCCACATTTTTCCCCGAGGGCATATTGCCACTTGGATCACTTGGATAACATTTGCTCCAAAATCTGTATAATACCTGTTTTATAGTGGCTGTCCTAGCTTTCAGGTTCTAACACTAGTTAGAACACTAATGTTGGGACACTATTATAATGACCATTTAGGTGTGTCTGCATTTATTAAATACAATTTAATATTTGTATGGCTTTTTTCCCTTTTAATAACTATAAACCAACTACTAGCCTTAATACAGTATACATTTCACTCTCACCTGTGTCAGCACTCAGCTCTGATTTCATTTAAATGCTAATCCTGTTTAATTCTCATCTATCCATCATTTCTTGTTCTTTTTTATTTTTATTTAATTATTTATACCCCACTCTTCAGCCTTAAAGGCTATCAGAGCGGCTTACAATTATTATTTTTTAAGACGGTTCCCTGCCCTCAGGCTTACAATCTAAAAGACACGACACAAAAGGAGAAGGGAATGGTGATGGGGAAGGGGATCGTGTCCAGCAATTGTTCTCTCCCTCTGATGCCTGGACCAAGGCAGATGGACTGGAGAGAGGGCTCGGCTTCTTAATCTAGGCCCGATGGAGTTTGGCCTCTCTTGTCACTCCCTCCTAGTGTTGTCATGAAGGGAGGGCTCTTCAAGTTGAGGCCACCTTCTAGGTGGCCAGATGATGTCTTCAGGAGGGAGGGCTCTTTAAGTTGAGACCATGCTTAAAGCACCTTCCACTGTCTCATTTCATTCTATCCAAATCCAAGCTTCATTCATACTTCTGATCATATGCCCTTTTTATACTGCTATACCAGTTTACAGTATGAAAACATAAATTATTTTTATGAGTTCTAGAATGCCTTTAGAGGGCTAAGAGAGAAACAATCTATATACCAAAACCCCTCAAAATGAAGTGGACAGGCTAGGCATAGTCTAACATTTCTTGGGTTGCTTTTTGGATCTGGAAAAATCCAGAAGGCTTTTGTAGACTAAAGTTCATTTATATACCCTAAACTTTATTCATTTCAAATACTAATGTTTGGTCTAGACACTTAATTAAAACCTCAGCTGGTGTATTTCTTGCACTGTAATACAAATAAACATTTAATAGATTTCCTGTGGTGCTACCTAATGATATCTCATCACTTTATTTCCTCTTATTCTTTTCAGATATATTTGATTTAATGTTAAGTTTCTTTATTCATTTTTAGGCAACCTAGATACTTTTAGTGTTAATATTCAGAGACATAGCCAAATTAGTCTATATCATCAGTATATAAAGGGTAGCACCCTTGAAACTAACTGAAAGAAGATTATAGCATAAGCTTTCATATACTAGATCTACTTCATCATATGCTATCTTAAGTGTTAATGCTTAATTACTGCTATAAAGGTTGGTATGTTTTAATGAACTGCTTGAAGGGTAAAACTAGTTGATCTGTTGTATTTTCAGGTTTTTTGACATTAAATTTAGCTTGCATATAATTCTTCTTCCTTAAAGATACTTAGTTGGGGAGAGACAAATTAGGGAATATAAGCCCTATAAAACTTCTGCTATTAATGAACTGAACATTGCTTTTATATACTGATTTTGAGTATTCAAAATGCTTGACACTGTCATCTTGTTATACTCCATATGGCACCAGTATAAGATAGGTCATAAGTACCATTTCTGTAATTGTAAATATGTCCTTGTATATAAACTTAAAGATATTCGGAACAGCTTGACTGAGGCCATTTAATGAGTTAAAAGAGTGAGTTTAATGTGAACTACATATCTCTACTTCATATCCATGATGTTGTATCATCTCTGGTAAACACAATGTCTTGCTTTGGTATCAATCAATGATTTATTAAAACTTATGCCAAAGGCCATTTTCATACAAAGCTATCTGATAACAAAGAAAATTTGGATCCAAAGAATTGGAATAAGCAGGGCCTTAGCTTCAGAACAGTCCTCTAAAGCCTAAAGTCAGTTGGTAGTCTCAACTAGATTAGACCTATTAAATCAGTTGTTGAATTAATTCATTTACATGAATTCCATTGATTCAAAGGATCTCTTGTAGTTGGGACTAACAATTGGATTTAGATCAGGATAGGAATCATGTGATTGAACTGGTTGTCTCAGTAGTCCTATTCGGCATAGTCAGTGTTGAAGGATGTTGAGAGTTGAAGTGCAACAGCATCTTGAAGACCTCAAGATTACCAGTCTTGGCTTAGACTTTAGTGTCTCCTATTTTAAAACTTTTAAATAAGACAAGGATTCATGTTACAAGCATGCCCAGCATTTTTACTTCACCATTTAGGTATTGTAAATTCATCTGTGATGTTATAGTTCAATATAATTATTTGAGAGACATTTAGCACATGGTAGAAGAGTGAACAGTGAGCTACTTGCTGTCTTAAACATGGTGGTGTTATAAGTATTGTTACTTGCAGAACACAACAACACTTGGGCTTGCAAAGGCCTATTGTAACTACACTGACACATCATAAACACATACCTTTTGTAACTGTTCACCCTTTCACCTGACAAACCAGTGTTACTTAAACTGGCTGGTGTCTTATAGACACATTTTAGTTTAAGTTGGGAAGTTAAACCTCTAGGCTAAAATTCTATATTGTTAACCCTAACTAGAGTAAACTATTGGGTTAGTGGGAGCTGTATAAGTCAACATCTACATAATTTATGTTGATTCAGTGCCTCAGCTCCAGTTGGGGTGGGCAATTGGATTTAGATCATATGAGCTTCTTTTCTGAAGCATTTTCATTTGGTAATGTGGTATTGACTAACTTGAGAGAAACCAGAATGAGGTTTCCCCAGTGCCAAGGGGTTCTTAAAGGAAGCTGGGCCAATACCAAAGCATGCCATTGAATGTGTAGATTAAATGGTCTATGTTAACAAAGATAAGCAACATCACAGTATAATGTTTGTAATTGGAAATTGTGTTATAAGGGTCTTCCAGGCAACTTGCTGATGACTCATTTAAAACTAAACTGTTCAGTGATTTATAACCTTCATGGATTTGTGGCAAAATATATAAAAAATAGATATGTAGTTCTGAGGTACATTGGTCCCCCGGGTTACGAAAGTAATCCGTTCCGGCTTACCTTTCGTAACCCGGAAGTCTTCGTAACCCGGAGGACCGCTTTCTTTGTAGCGCTGCGCCGCAAATTTAAAGGGCCGGCGCTTTTTTTTCGTACCTCGGGGTTTTTTTCGCAAGCCGGAGCCGTTTTTCCGGCCCCGGCTCTTTCGTACCCCGGGGTTTTCTTAACCCGGGGGACCACTGTATAGATGAATGCTAAATTCCCCAAATTGGAAAGGTAGCATGTAGATTTGAAGAAATGTAGCTATAATTTGTGAACTTGTGGATCAACTTGGTAATATTGCTTTTCTTTTTTCAGATACTGGTTTTACTTTCAGACTGCATTTCTCCACTGAAGTCCAAAACAGAAGTTTCTGGTAAGTGTATAATCAAGAGTAGTAGTGCAGCTTACAGTATTGGAAGGCATGCCCTTTCAAATAAGATACTGTATATATTTGACTATAAGCTAATATTTTTTTCCCCAAAAGTGACCCTAAAATCCTGGGGCAACTTACATATGGGTCAATACAGTAATACTGCTTAGAAATGTCCTGGTAAAAGTTCTGCCCCACTCTCTGTGCCTCCTCGGTGATTACTGAAAAGGCTGCCAAGAACGAAGTGTGTGTGTGTGTGTGTGTGTGTGTGAAAGAAGTGATTCCCTTTTGAATCGGATGTTAAAACCTTCTCTCCCCATTCTCCTCCTCCTCTGGGTCTCTCTGCCCACTAAACCCCATTTCCCCCTACTTCCCTTCCCTTCTCAATTGGATGTTAAAATCTTTCCCCATTCTCCTCCTCCTCTGTATCTGTCTCACCATGGAATACCATATTCCCCCCATGTCCCTTCCCTTTTCAATCCAATGTTAAAACCTTCTCCTCCAGCACCAGGAAAGTGGTGTTTGGTGGTCGGGAGAAGTCCAGAGAGGCAGAAGGAGGGAGGACAGTGTTTTCCTTTTGTTTTCCCCTTTAGATCCTTGTTACATGGACCTAAGTTTTACCCTTGACTTATCAATGGGTCATATGAAAATCCATGATTTTGGCCCTAAAACTTTCCCTTGATTTATACACGAGGTCGACTTGTACACTAGTATATAAATCACAATTAACATAAAAGTAAAATTTATACAGCAGATTCTGAAAGGTTTTTTTTTTTTTCCATACAAAAGTTGTAATACCACACAAGCAGCTGGATCCTTGTGCCACATAAGTGATGTTGGGCCCATAGCAGGTTTCACTTCATCATGTGACCAAGTCCACAACAGACCCAGATGAGGATATATTACAAGTAATCCAACCAAAGAGCCAGTGTGGTTTAGTGGTTTGATCATTGGCCTACTATTTGGAGACCAGGGTTCAAATACCCATTCAGCCATGGAAACCCACTGGGTTACATTGGGCAAGTCATACTCTCTCAGCCTCAAATAAAGTTTTACCCTTGACTTATCCATGGGTCATAGAAAGCCCTTTTGAACTAATCTTGCCAATAAAATCCCACGGTAGAATCACTTTAGGGTCACCATAAGTTGGAAATGACTGGAAGAGATGCAACAGTAACAAAGTATTATGGGAGCAGCCATGAAGCTTGTGAAAAATATGCCATTAGAATGTTTAAAGGATCTTGGAAAGTATGAAGAAATATGGGATTACTTACATTTTAGTTCAGGTTAGTCCATTTAGACATCTGTGATCCTTAAAATCTGATTGGAATGCTATTTTTAATCTGTCATTACTGCAGTATCACCTCTTATCTGTAATTAATTTAATATATTAGCACTGAAATTTAGCACTAAATGTGCAGAAAATTGCAAATTTATTTCCTGCTGAATGGGATTAGTGAATGGCTTGCCATTTCTACTCTGAAAAAATTATGAACTTGAAGATATAAAATACTTGCTAGGCAAACAAAACTGCAATATAATGCTCTTAATCTATCAGACATTAAAAAATATTAAAAAGATTCAGTTTGCTTTTATGTACAAGGATAAGAAAAATTACAAAATATAGGAGAGCCACCTGTTAGAGTATAGTATAGATCGGGGTTCCCAACAAGCAAAATGTTAAAGTATATAAGTACGAAAGAATGTTATAATTTGTTTTTATGTTGTTTACTTGTAAAATTTAAAAAATACTAATAAAAAAAATTAGGGGTTCCCAACATTTTTGACTTGCAGAGCCCTTATTTCTATGGCAGAGCCCTTGGTCTGTGATGGTGAATTTATGGTGGCACGCGCCATTTCGCCAAGTGAGGGAGAGGAAGGAACAGCCATTTGTGTGCCTGTTCCTCCTCCTCCCTGCCTTTTCCTAGCCTCCAGCTGCCTCTCCAAGACAAGAAAAGGGTCAGGGGAGGAGGAACAAACAGTGTGCACTGGTTGCTCCTCCCCAGAGATCTTTCCCAGCACTCTCTGGAGGGACAGCTGGGAGCAGGGAAAGGTCCGTGGGGAGGAGGAACAGGCACGTGCCTACTCCTCCCCCCCCCAAGGATCCTTCCTGACCCCCAGGGGCACTGAAAGGTTCGAGGAAGAAGAACAGGTGTGTGTCCGCTCCTCCTCTCCACGGATCCTTCCCAACCTTCAGCTGCCTCTGGGGAGATGGAATGGGGGGGGGGGAGGAAAGGTCCAGGGAGAGAAGGAATGGATGTGTGCCCATTCCTCCTCCTCCCCACATATCCTTCCTGACCCCCAGCTGCCTCTGGAGAGACAACTAGGGGCAGGAAAGGTCCAGGGGGAGGAGGAATGGGTGTGTGCCCACTCCTCCTCTTCCCCACAGATCCCTCCGGACCCCCAGCTGCTTCCAGAGGAGCAATGGCATATGCTTGTCACCCTCCTGAACTTTTCCTGGAGGCTCAGGGAAGGGCGCAGGGGAGAAGCCCCATCCCAGAAGTCCTACCTCCGTGGGCAAAAGCTCGCTCCTCGCACGTGGACCTAAAACGGTTCATCATCACTGCCCTAAGTTAATGGTGTTTAGGAGTATAAGAATCCATTCTTTTTCTTTAATTTCATTCAATTTTTGTTTTATTTTTATTTTTTCATTTTCCTGGAGTGTCCGCAGAGCACTTGGGAAGTGCACACAGAGTCCTAAGGGCTCCTCGGAGCACAGGTTGGGAATTGCTGGTGTAGACTGCTGCAGAAATTGAATCAAAGGACTGGATTTGAAAGACAGATAGCAGCTATAGGATTTTATAGAAAATGATGTGTGAAATTATAATACTTAATTTCATCCATTTTTCTTGCAATAGATTTTATGGTCCCTAGTGAGGATAAAATAGAAGAGCAACAGGAGTCACTACAGCCTGCAGCAGGAGAGACAGTTACAGAAAAAGGGTTGCCTGAAGGAGATGATGAGGAAGGTGGAGAAGAAGAATCTCAAGAGAACTCCTCAGATGACTCTGCGGTTGAAGGATCTCAGACAGAAGATGAGTTGGAGTGTCAGGAATCTGACAAAGTAGAGCAAAGCTCTATAAGGCAACGTAAAAATCAGGTGGATGCTGCTGGACTATAGTGCGATTATCTGTATACACGGTTTATGTGGACCAAAGATGCATCAGGGCTCTCCCCTTGGTTGCACCTGAAGCCAAACACTTGACCTATAAACTGTTATGGTTGATGATTTGTGCCAGAAGGCTATTGCCTTTCTTTTAGGGCCAGTATTTTCTAAAAGTTAATTCTGAAAGGTAAAATTTTAACGATAAGATTATAGCCATGACAATCAGATGAACAAAGTTCTATTTTTATGGGGATTAGCGGTGGGGTTGAGAAAAGGCTGTATATTTAAACAATGCCAGAAACAAGGTTATTTTGCTTCCTACGATAATGCAGATTTCATGTCTTTTAGTATCATATGAAGACAAATCTCAGTTAATCTAATAAAGAATCTTTATTGAAGCAAGTTAGCAAATACAGAATAAAAAACTTTATATTAAAAGTCTGTCATTTCTCAATAGAGATAAGGCAGCTTCAAACATTACCAGTTAAGATGTATCTATGTGCAAGGCACTATCCTGTTTGAAATAACTGAGTGCATCAATTGCATTTCTGTTTCAGAGCTCCAGTTGCCTAGTGTACATAAAGGATAGTGTGATTTCTAAAATGTCTTCCAGTGGCTAGTGTAAAAAGTTGTAAAAGTTCTTAAACCACATTGGTATCTAAGAAGAGTTCTTAAATGTGTTGGTGTATGAATGGTTTCTGTATGGATAATCTGAAAACTTGACTCTAAGGCAAGGATGGATAAACGTTGCCCTCCAAGATAATGTTGGACAGCATCTGTCATAAGCCCTACTCACTATAGTCAATGCTGTGCCATTCACTAGCTGTACTTTGTCCTTGTTCTAAGATGAATTTCTCATTTCTTAATCTGCTAATCATAATGCAACTTTTTAGTTTACTAAAATATCAATATTTTTGATATTGTTGATATCCAACATGCATTCCAATACAAAGTACATCACCATAGTGCAGAATTAGAAAATGCCGCATTTTGTATCATATTGTTTAGTTAAAAGGTTGACTAATAACCTGAAATGATGTCTAGATTATTACCAGTGACCAAAATAGTCTGATCTGATCTGATGTGACAAAAGTTTAAGAACGTTTTTCTAACTGCCTAAATACGATGATGCCTGAAACAACCAACTTCAGTAGTTCAGGCTGATTTCTTTAACAGATTGTCATCTTTGTTTCTGAATTGATAAGAATGTTTACTGACTTTGTACATCCACATGCAGATCACTATGCTATAGCTGTGTATAGTGTATTTTGAGTGTTTCTTTTCCGTTGTAAATATTACCTTGAGTGTTTGGGCATGAATTAAGCTTACAGTGCATCAAAAATTCAAAACATTGTTAATAATCACATATATTTAATGCAGGATAATGGTATAGATCAAGGGTCAAGGAAATGATCTTTAAAGAAATGGCAGCTCATTGCTAGACATGGTTTTCAGCTTCCATAGTTAATGGATTATTGAAATTCAAGCAGTCTTACAAAGTAAGATATGTTAAGTTACATATCAAACTTAGGTTCAGAATAGTATCATAAAGCTCTTCTTGGGGTTCTTTCTTGTGCAGAATATCAGTTTAAAATCCTCAGTAAATCATTATAACTTTATATACCCCACATTGTGCTTCTAGTATAGAGTTGGCACATGAGAAGACCAATTTAAAACACGTTCAAGTAAAAACTACTCTGTTGCTCCAATTTCTTGTCCCTGCCTGCAAGATAAATAAAAACAAGTGCAGAAGATGCATTCTGAAGGTAAAGTACTAGAAATGATTTAGTGTATGTGCTTAACCTTTTGTAAAAATACTAATAGAGGTTTAAATGATAATTAACAAATCTTACGAATGCTTCATTTATACACTAAGTGCACTTTTCATGCTACTAGAAGTATCAGGGAAATAACATGGTCACTCTTGATTTGATTATAGAACCATGCTAACACAATATTTTGGTAGTGTGACCAAGGTTATTTTTCAGGTATATGTTGACAGACATGGGCATTTGAAGCTATTCTCTTCAGTTTCCCATGAAGTAAAAAAAAATGGACCATAGTTAATTAAATGGCACCCCGTTGTTACAAGTAAAAGCCTTGTCTTAATTGTGTGTTCAACTGATAAAATGTTTTGAGTACATTAACAGGTTGTCCATGTGTTGTAAGACCAGTCACTCAAGTATAAGTACCCTATTGTTAGTAAAAAAAAAAAAAAAAAAAAATCTGAAGAAAATGTATATTTGCCTAAATGTGCTTGAGATGATACTGAAATAGTTTGGTAGATACACTTAGAGAAGATATATTAAGGTGGCAGTATTAAGCATGCAACAGTCACTTTGAATTCAGAGGGGCTTAGTTCCAAATAAACCAACTAGAATTAAGTTGCAATAGTCTCTTGATATGGTGGTCCCTCACACTGTATATTTGCCACTGCCATCTGCCATGATTGCATTCTTCTGTATGTTGCAGCTTGAAGTATTAGGCTTGGAACCATAGTGCTATCTTTGTGCCTATATGGATTATAGTAAAGACAATTCAGCTCATCAGGCCTCGCTTCTGTTTGTTGCTAGAAAGTTTGCTGTCATAATGAACATACGAGGATTCAAAGTAGTGCTGAAGTTAGTTTAGGACAAAGTCAATACTTGGGTCCAAAACACAAACTATGAAATGCTGTTGAAGTAATGATCATAGCCATTACATAGAAATGTGCTATGACTGATAGGGTTGTGCATGGCTGCCCAGTTTCTAAAGGTGCCAAGCTTTCAACAAGTAGAGAAAAATGATTCTTTGAGAAAGTAATTATTAAAGAGTTGTTACTGGGCAAGCAAACTGTTTTGTTCAAACTCACTTGTTACTTTGAAACAAAATATGCTGGAAAAAAAATGCAATATTTGTGTTTAGTCGAAACAATTTAGTTTGTGACATGGTTTTTATACAAAACTATTTATACTAAAATGCTGTTGTCTGCTTCCTTGTTAACTATAAAAATTATTTATTACAAATCCTGTGTCCATGTAATTTAATGGTGTCAAAAATAGTCTTCGTATCACCTTATTTCTATTATTTATAATCTATTCCTTAGCAATATTCCAGTTTATCCTTAACAAAATATTTTATGCAGGGCTGTTCATGGGGGTCCTCAATCCAACTTGAAGCTCACTCAGTGATTCAAATGCATATATAATTTTGTTCAGATTGATTTAGACCCCAAGTCTGAATTAAGATTCAGGAATCACCATTGGAGGCAAGGTAGAAATTAAAAATGGGATTAATATGGCCATATTTGGAACAGGTAGTTTTAGTGGGTTTTGAGCTCGGTGCCTGTAAAGTTTGCTGTTTTTTCACACACACACCCCAGAACAAGCCCAACCCTACAGTTTTAATAAGCTATTTAAAAACTTTCAAATCTGCATTTCATGTCCTACTGGTTTTGTCTTGTGACTATTATTTTAGTACATGAGTCAGCTGAGTCTTCTTGTTTAATATTATGAAATGATAGGCCCATTTTAGATTGGCAAAAAGAGGTGTGTTGAAGGCTGCATGAAAGCCCAGCCTTTAGATGAGAAAAAGGGAAAGTGTGCCATGAGAACACTATTTTGGCATTTTAAGGGAGAAGAAGTGCTTTAAAAAGTAGTTTGATTTCCCCACTACTTTTTTTAAAAGGGCGCAACATTGCTATTGCATCTAAAGGCTAAGGTGTAGTTGCACGGTCAAATGGGGCTCTGTCTCTTTAAAACGCCCATTTAAAGGCAGCGATACAGGTGCGGATCATAATGGATCGTGGATTGGGAGCATGCGTAGTGTGGACTTCACTTCTAATTAAAACGCTCAATGCCCTGCAGGTGTAAAAGCTGGGGTTTATCCGCGAATTTTTTTAAAGCTCCCAAATCCTAGCTCCACTCCTAATCCGAACCCTAGACATGCGCAGTAGGGACTCTGGGATGCCGTTACTGTTATTCTACTGTGGATAATATGTCAATTCATTCACAAAACAAAGGGGTTCATTCATGATGCACCAGTGCAACGGCACAGTTTAAAAAGGCGGAGGAAACGCAATGATAATTTGACGGATCCTCATAAGTATACATTTGTCCTGCGCAACTGCACAGGTTTGCCGGCTGGGAACTGCGCAATTGGATTACCTTCGTAACCCGGGGGACCACTGTATTTTGTGAATGAATTGACATGTTATCCACAGTAGAATAACAGTAACAGCATCCCAGAGTCCCTACTGTGCATGTCTAGGGTTCGGATTAGGGGTGGAGCTAGGGTTTGGGAGCTTTAAAAAACTTCGCGGATAAACCCCAGCTTTTACACCTGCAGGGCATTGAGGAATTGCGTAGTTCGCAGCTGGCAAGGAAAAAAAGATTTAAAGGTTCACCGCGGCTAAAAGCCGCGTTCATTGCCACCCATGTAGCTGCTCCGCCTGTGTTTGTAGTGTTCTGACAGCTTCCCATGTAGCTGCTGAGCCACAGAAAAGACCTCAGATAAGTCGTTCCCACACCCCTCAGTCTAGCTGCCCTGTACTTTTTAAATGCACACCTGGGGCTTGCAGTCTAGCTGCTAAGCATTAAGGAATGTGCAACTTCATGTCACACTTTCCTGCCAATCTAAAAAGCCCCAACGTGTACATTTTTGCCTAGTCTTATTGGCAAACCAATGGTAAGATTCAATGAAGAAGCATAAGGAAGTACTGGGGGCAGGGTGGTGGTGGTGCACGAAGGCCTGTTTCCATCTGCTTCTTTCAGAGATGGCCTGCCTAAGTCCTGAGGACAGCCATTAACATTTTTTTAAAAAAAAAATTAAGTGTTTTCCAATATATTGAAAGAAAAAAAAATAAACTAAAAATTAAAAACAGAAAAGAAAGGAAAAGAAAAACAAAAATTTACATTCCAACTTTCCTAACTGGTTATGCCTGACATATACAATGAAACACTATCATAATTCTTCATCTTGGCTAATCCTGCTACTACAGTATATCAAAATCCACGATTAAAATATTATCCTTATGTTTCTGCAAAAAGACTATAATTATCATAACTTATAATTAATGTATTAATCTGTTTTCTTCTAAAAGACAATCAGACATTCCCAATCCTTCAGGAAT
The DNA here is from genome assembly GCA_034509955.1 of Urosaurus nigricauda. Lineage (NCBI taxonomy): Eukaryota > Metazoa > Chordata > Lepidosauria > Squamata > Phrynosomatidae > Urosaurus > Urosaurus nigricauda. The sequence goes on from JAOEGL010000001.1 coordinate 220,467,564, forward strand.
ATCACCAATATATTTTTTCTACTCAAATAACTTATCCAAATTCACTGAACCAAACAATTCCAATCTTTTGTTAACATTGCAGTATTAACATCACAAATAAATTCTTTCCTCTGTTCCTTAAGACAGCATCATATTTAGCTTATAATTGATCTATCTCATACACATATCTAACCTATAAAATGTACTCATACACATATCTAACTTATAAAATCTATCAGATTTTCTCTTTAGTTTTAGTATAGCCCAGAAGCATCCTTGTATAACTATATCTTTAAAACCGGACATCCTGTGTCAACAAAGTACGTATTGTCTCAAAACCAGATAAAACTAATCCATTACATTTCACTTACAAACATTTATATCACACTTGGAGAGTCCTACCCAATCTCATCCCTTGTAAAAATTGGGTACAACTCATCCAAATTTGGGGGGGGGGGGGGGAATCCTGCAAAACATGTCAAAAAGATCCTGTTATACTTTACATATTTTACCAATCATACTTTACCTTAGAGTTGCCATACATCAGAAATGAGCTGAAGGCACACAATACATTATCTCATATACATAGTTCATGTTGATTTTGGATGTTTACTTTTCCATTTTCCAGGGGGAAGGCCCCCCTTCTCTTCTCCGTTAGATCCCCGGTCTCCCAGATCCCCATCTCTTCTCCAGCTTAAATACCTTTAATCTCAATAAAATCCTCTGGGGCCACCTTCTTCTCTCCTGTATTAAGTTTCTTGGTCTCAGCTGATTATTGCTCATCATGCAGTTCGTCAACTTTCTCTAAAGCTGAAGAGACAGGGCCATCTCCATAGTTTCTCCTCCAACTTGAGCCTCAATTTCCTCTTGAAACCACTCCATTCTCTCCCCCTCCCAACAGTTACTTACCTCATACTAACACAATACCTCAAATCTATGACATCACAGTAGCTATACCTTTATGCTTCTTTTCCCCCCAACCCTTGAGTAAAGGTGTTTCCAGAGGATGGAATGCAAAATGGAATGCAAAGCGGTGTTGCTGCTGCTTTTGTAGCACTAAAATCTCTCTTAAAGGAGTGTCATTCCCACTTCATTTCCTGAGTGCTAAGTATGCAGTGACAATTTAAGAAGCATTGCGATGCAAGTGGCTCATTTTTATTGTCAGGTTGAAAGAGTTTTCCCTAAACTGTAGGATCTGATCTTACAAGCTGTTCCCTTTTGCAGCTGTTTTTCTAAGGCTTTCTGCCTTCAGCCATATGTACACTGTTGACCTGCCCTTCAAATGCTTTGTTTCTTAAAGGTTGATGTTAAAAGTTACTAAGGAAAGTATGGCATTTACTGCAATTCATTCCACATAATAATGTACAATATTGTACAATATTTGTGTATACGTGTATGTTGTATACAATATATACAGTATTATATGTCATACAATAATATACAAATGAATGGAGAAAAAAATCAAAAGAGTATGACTGAAGATACTGAAAATGAACCCTTATCCCAGAATATAATGAAGATTTTATTAATGTCAGCCTGTATCAGCTACTCAGTTAATTATACTTAACTTAGTTAATTCCTAAGTTAAGCAATGACTAAGTAATGATTGTGACCATTAAACTCATCGGTAATTGTTTCATATTCGCAATTGCTCTTAAGTCACAATTGTGACATGATTGCTATGATCATAACTCCCTCCAAACATACTTTACCAATCATCCGCTGCACTGGAAGAAGGAGCTCCATTCTGCTGGTGAGTAAAGCATGGGTGAAGGACATTTCCATCAGGTTTGCGGAAATTGAGGTAATGTATAGTTAAGCAAGAGCCGGTACAGACTGCCCCTTCACAGGTGGCCTGCACCCGCCCCTTTCCACAGTGGATTGGGGCCAGGGCAGCCTCACCGACAGCCCTACAGCCCCAATCTGGAGTTTTTCTTGACTATGGAGAAGCGGCAAAATACTGCTCCGCAGCCCACAAAAGAGGTGTCCTTGGCTCTTCATGCCCCCGGACACCCCGACAGCCAGAGCCATGGGAGAAAGGGGCTACCCAGCCCCTTTCTTCCCGGCATCGTTCCTGTAGCCGTTTGGTTGCTGCGGGAATGATGCATGCGCTGAAAAGAAACTGCCTAGAGCAGCTCCATCTTTGCGGTGCGGCAACCAGGAAGTGGCACCGTTATGGCGCCACTTCCTGTATGTGACGTATAGTCGCTGTACAGTGGCACCAGCGTCATGGTGGCCCCCATGTGGACAGAAAGCCCCCATGAGGCCGGTGCAGTCCTATGCTAGGGTTAGGGACTGGGTAGTTGGTGCGCTGTCCCTAACCCTAGTATCGCCACCAGGGTAGCGCTTAGTGGCCATCTGTACTGGCCCCTAAGTAACTTCTCCTACAAAATAGCCGGTACAGAAGTCTGTACCAGCCATTTTATTTGTATCCCACAGTTTACTTGTATCTCACTTTTTCCTCAGCCTAGTACTCAAGCCACTTTACAATAGTTAAAACAGACACAGATAAAACCACTAGAACTCACAAAAGTTAAAGGCCATTCAGGATTAAACTATTAATAGAATTAAAGGGAGTGGAAATGCATGTCCATTAAAATAATTCTAACAAATTAACAATTGAATCGATCAGTTAACTAGTCATTTCTGATTTTACAGCTCCATATGTAGGATCAATCTCAGATCAAATCTGCCTGTTTAGACATATGTCATCCAAAATGTGGAAGAGTTTAGATTATTGTGAGGTACTGAATGTCCAAATGTTGCTGTTTTTACCATTGCTTCTTTGTACTCTGGTTGGTGGTATGCATTAGGCATTTGCTCTGCTTTGGTGAATAAGAAATCAATGTCAAAGTCCAAAGCAGTAGTGCAGAAATGTCAATAGGGGACTTATAAATTTTGCTTGTTGCTCTCAAAACGGGTAAAGGCACCTGAACTTTGCTTTAATTTAATGATTAACAATAAGAAAACCAGCAAGTCTGGAGGATCCAAGAAGTGAAAGAAAACAAAATAACTTGCATTATGTCGGAAAGACCAATTTGTATTTCTGATTTTGAACAATATGCTAAGAAATATCTTCGGAAATCTGTGTATGATTATTACAAGTCTGGGGCCGAGGAACAGCAAACGCTGGCTGAAAATGTAGCTGCTTTTTCAAGGTATTTGATGGTCTAAATGTTATAGACATAACTGTTTTAATTTAAATGAAGATGAAAGACATTAAACATAGGAGGGCATGAATGATGGAGTCAAGTTGCAATGCAGGAAAATAGATTGTCTGTAGGAATTAATCTGAACTCATCTCTGTATACTTCAGCACTAGTCATTCATAGGTTCCTACTATGTAATAGCTTTTTATCTCAGGTCTTGCCCTTTGTCATATCAAAAAATTAAATCTGCAACAGTCTATGATGTTGAACCAAATATCATTTTCTGTGCAGAAAATTCTACTTCCCACTCAGAAAGTCTGTGGAAAACAGCATTTTTTGTGCAGAAAATAATTTTCACAGAGAAATATTATTTCGTCTGTAAGCAATGCTGTTTTCTATGAATGCTGTCATTGATGACTTATTTTGTGCAAAATTTGCATGTCCCCCCCCCCCATATTGTTTTATGTGGCAGAAGTGCTGTTTACTGTGCAATCCCCCAACTCCATGCCAAATAAGTCCCAAACTGCAAATAGTCTTTAAAAACTTTTGCGGTTTTCAAAACTATGCAGTTTTCAAATGCATTCTCACAATAGGAAGAAAATACTAAAATAACTCATTGTTTTCTTCAAGAATAATTTAGCAAAAAACTATGTCTTCAGTGGCATAGCAGTTCCTAATATTAACATTAAGAACAAATGGTTCAGCCGCTTTCTGAAAGGTTATTAACAGGGGCTGCCAGAATACAACATACTAGCCTGTTAATTCCTGGGAAGAATTATCTCTCTTAATTCCTGGGAATTCCAGTTTTTGTAGTATTTGTGTGATGGGACAATGTGATCACCAAGTACTGTTGGCTATTATAAATGATTTTCCTGAGTGGCATTCTCTTCCTATTTCAGAAAGTATTAATCTTATTTCTTAAATCTGGCAAAGTACTCGAGACTGGTAATATTTCACCCTAAATTGGTTAAGGCTAGTGCCAAGTGGTAGATCCTTGTTTCGGTGTCCCTGTTCTAACACTGACTGTTCAGCATACATTCCAGAGGAGCGCAAAGATCAAACAAGCACAGAGATCAAAAGCCTGCCAACTATCAACCAATCATTTTATTAAGTGTTCCTAGCAGATTATATGCCAGTGATCGCCATGAAAAAAATTACTAGATTGTCTGGAGCAATAAAGTACCTTAGAAGATGAACTTATACTGGCTTTAGGTTAAGTTGATCTATCAGTGATCAGGGCCTTTTCTTTCCATATCTTGTCAATCAATATGCACAAAAAACAATGGGATGTTCTGTGTATCTTTAATTTAAAACCCATCTTCTGGTCTTACTGCAAATATTTGTTAGGAAAAAAAATTAAGACCACTAATACTGATAGGCAAATTTTAACATTTATCAGAAGTCTATATGAAAACTTCTCTTTGGATGAGGTGTAATTGTGCTGGTCAGTTAAACTATTAATTATTTCTACTTGATGCATTTTAATGTCTACTCTGTTTATCTTTTATATAATAGAAATGTTGAGGTTGTCAGTTCCCATCTTCCTACACTGACAGATAGATCTCTGGCAGTGTTCTTGTATGTAGATGATGTCAGGCCCTTGTCTTGGACAAGTATTGATCTAAAGCATTCTCTTAACTATTGTATTAATAATGTTTTTGATTGTACTTTGTTTTAAATGGGCATGAGATCTTGAACCTGTACTGGCAGAAAGGCAGGATAGAAATAAATGAGTGAATAAATAAAAATAAGATCCTTGGAATGTTTTTGTATAACTGAACCTCTGAATATAAATTATGCTAAGTTCCTAGTATTTACTAGGAAAACGAAAGAGAAAAGGAAGATTAAGAATTAAACAGGTTACATCTACCAGATATTTAGGGATACTTTATCATTCATCATTCTTCTGGAAAACCTAGAACGTGCCATGGGTAATGCATGTATTGACAGCAAAGGTTATTGCTGAGATGTTGTACAGTACTGTATAGCTCTTTTTACCTTAGGGCTACTAAACTCCTTTTGAAAATATATGTATGTATGGATACGATAGATAGATAGATGATAGATAGATAGATAGATAGATAGATAGATCTGTTGGGAATCCCTATATGTGAGCCCAGTACAATCTTGCAGTTACATGCACAGCTAATTTATGTAGAGGCTTCTGCATTGATTCATAAACTAATTTTGTTCTTTGAAACTAGTTTGTTTCCCCATGGGATTGGCCCCACTTACTTTAACTGACACTTTCCAGTCAAAATGGAAAAGGATACTGAATGAGAAAATAAAGAATCCTGGATTCACACCTCATATTTTTCTACATCTTAGATATGCGCAAGCTATTAGGAAACATTTAGGATACAGAATTGCAAAACGTGAGTCTGATGCCATAATACCTTGATTTCAGGGATAATGGAAGGGCGTCTTTTATCTGCAAATTATCTGGCAAACTCAATCCTTCCTAAGTTCACAGTGGTGCTCATATTGGCTAGATTCATTGTTGTGACAGCTGGACTTCTGTAAGAAAGATTCAGGAGAGTCCTGTATGCCCTGATGAAGTGAGAGAAGTGACAACTGTATATTTTATGATATTGCTTTTTTATTGAGATAACTGATTATGTTTTATTACTCCAGTTTTACAGAAAATGCATGACAGATCTGATGAATTTAATTAAAGCATTTCTTGCCAGATGAGAATCCAAATGTTGTAGCTATATTTAGGGTTTTTTGTAGCCACCATCACTTGCTGAATATCACTGTTAAAACAATGGTATTTTAATACTTTATCATGGTTTTTGCATTGGGGCTTGGATATCTATATATTGTTTTACTCTTGTATTTTATACTCTCCTTCATTTTATAGTGGTATTGTATTCTATATCATTCTGTTTCTCTTTTAAATAACCATTCTGTATTTTATGTGTGCTGATTTATTAGTGAAATAATATTTGAATTAAGTTGAAAAAGGCCATTATGGGGCTGATATGTTCACTTTCATCTAGCAAAAAAGCACAAGGACTGCTTTAATATCTGTACTTTTGGTAAATATGGTTGGATGTGATGTAATTATTTTGCTAATGATGTTCTTGAATGAAGCAGTGAAGTAGTGTTCTTGAATTTTAGCACTTTTTCCCCAACTGTGAGAAAGTCTTTTGGAAGACTATTTTGCAGTTGAGGAAATATGTCCGATACAGCATTTTTTGTGAGGGCCTTATTGGATACATTGGAGATGGTATCAAATTGTTGCTCTCTTCATTAACTTCCCCCATAGTTTTCATTAAGAAGAAGGATCTTCAGTGTGCCAATTATAAGAGTTACAATTCCATTTGTAACACAGCAGCCAGAATTATTGATATTAAATTGTTAGGTCACCTTTGGTTTCTTGGCCTGTGTGGTGCTCTGCTAATGTGCTGACCTGATGCTTGCTGTTAATGGTATCTATATATGATTAGCTTTCTGTTCAGCGTGAAGCATGTATTCCCACAAAAAGATGTTCCACAAAAGGACAGATAGGTTTGCATGTGGTGAACATAAGCCTTGAGACAAATTGCATTATGTATTTGTTAATATATCTGTTAGCGTTTGTAGCGCAGTCCATGATGAGGTATCACGGCTGTGTTTGGCGTCAGTATCACTGTAGTGTAGGCAGCAGCTTGCGGGTACCTCTCCTCTTCCAGAATAACTGAAGAGACACTGTAGACAAAGGTCTCTCAGATGAGGTTTTTATCCTTAGAAGTTACAGTATGTACAGAGCTATCTACAAACATCTATACAGTCCACCATCTATTAGCAGAAGAAGCCACACAGTCAACGGGCTCCAATGGAATCCTCAGCCAACTGTCAAAACCTAACTGTCAAGACCAACTGTCAACGAAATTCCCCCAGCCAGCACCTGGTTGGTTGGTGTTCCTGGCTGGTGTTTGGCCATTACACATGATACATTTTCCTTGGGACTCTTTATCCCAACAATATTAGCATCATATATTTGCCCTAGTAGGGTATAAGGCTTCTTCTACACTGCAGAATTAATGCAGTTTGACATCGCCATGGCTCAATGCTATAGAAATCTAGGATTTGTAATTTTGGTAGATATTTAGCCTTGTTTGTCAGAGAGCTCTAGTGCCACAACAAGCTACACATTCAAGGGTTCCATCACAAAAGTGTCAAGCTACATTATTTATGCTATGTGGCAGCAGCCTCAAATGCAATGTATAAACATTAAAAATCACAGCAAACCAAATTGAAACAGAGGTAGTTTTAAATCACTCCAGAACATAGACCCGCCCCATGTTTAAAAGCATTAACAGTTTAAGAGTGCAGAAATATACTCACTACCCACCTGAAACTATTATTACACATGGAATACTATAATCACACTGGGCAAGGAATACCACCGTGTACATGCTATCATGTTAAAGGGCCTGCTGGTAATGTTGTCCACCAACCTAGCCTCACTTAAAAATGCCATGCATAGCAAACTCATTGAAGAATTTGAGATGTGGGTAGCTTCATATGAAAGGAGATAGTCTTTGCATATCCTAGCCTCAAATCTTTTAGGTGTTTGTAGATAAGAAGCAATATCTTTAATGTGGACCCAGAAACAAATCACAAACCAGCGCAATTAATATAGTACAAGTATGAACTTTTGTAGACTAAGCAGACCAAGTCAATGAAAGCTTATGCTGCAAATTCTTTTGCTCAGTTTATCTAAAAAATGCTACAAGATTCCTTTGCATGCTGAAATTATAGATCAACTCTGCTATATCTTTCAATATATTTTAAGTGAAACATCATCTATGAAGCACAGACCAAAAGCAATTTGACTAAAGTATTGTGCAAAAGAAGGAGTCTCTCAGCACTTTTCAGGGGCAGTCCAATATACTGTATGTTCTAAACAGGAACTGATTCAGGCATGGGGCACTATGACTGGTTTTGTCTTCCCCTGGAAGGTTTGTAACAGGTATAGTAGGCAAATCCATCAAAGGATGTCCTGGCTGCAGCAAGCATATAGATATTAATGATGGATCCAGAAGCAGTCCCAAGTTGTAGATCTCATCCTTTGGAAGAAGGACAGACTGCATTCCCAGTCTGTGGTGGCCAGTGGATCCATTACTGTGAGTGTGGTAAAGCCAGATAGTCCATTTCATCCAAGAAAACCTATAGCTGGATTGTCAACCATCATCTGGTTTATGATATTAGTCATAAATTGAAAGATTGGAGACTGGCCAGTAATTGTCTAGGATGGTGGGAACTAATTATATAGTTGTGGCAGTGGCTCTACATTTGGATATTGAAAAAAGAATCCTAAAGATCTTCAGTGTAAATGAAATTGATTAACACACCATTTTATAAATGTCTCCTGCAAAACACAAGAGGATCAGTTTGCTTTCTTGTCTCCAAGTAAGTGTTGTTGTGCTAAAAAAAAGGTTGCCCTCCAGTATTTCTATTCTCAGCAGGTAGAATCCTCTTCCAAAGTTTCATTCAGCCAGATTATTGATTAGAAAATGGATTTTGCAACAAGGTCATGGTGCCTGTGGCCTGAGGACACTCAAGTAAATCGATTTAAAATATCTTTTTCCCCATTTTAACTTAGAGTGAGAGAAAATAATCAAACCTCTGATAATCACTTCTGACACATAGTATCTGTGACTTTCTGAAAGCCTTTAGAAAATAAACTGCCCTTCACTGATAAAGCACAGGACCAGTGACAGCTTGTTTATACAAGTTGATCACGCAAGGCATGTCATTGCTTCCCTGCAGCTGGGTGAGAACAAGGTCATTGAAATGAAACTTGCATAAATTGGGAGGAGGGTGAGAAATTGTTAAGAAGGGTTTAATGTTCTCCAAAATGTGACATAAACAATGGATGCATCAAGAATACATTGTTGGGTTGAACTGTTAGCTAAAATGACTATTTCCGGAAATCAGAGAGGTGATGATGAGAGTTTGATAAATAGTGATATAATTCTGATCACTTATATTCCCATTCATAGTATTTCTGCATGTGACATTTTGATCTCATTACTTGAATGTCACTTTTAAGTTTAGACACAGAGTAAGCCAACATTACCAATAAAGCCAAAGGGGAAAATGGACTTTCTTAGGCCCTTGTACAAAGGTCTCAGCACCACTATTTTCTAGTGTAATTGTTCAGTACATGGTATAGCAGAATTGGCTGCCCGAGCTAGAAAAGTGGAATTGCATCTGTTTCCCCAATCACCTAACTTGGCTGCTCGAGCTTGCTTTGTCGATGATGCCTCTGGGTAGCAAAGTTTGGTCTATGAGTCATTCAGCAGGGAAATTTTCCTTAGTGCTGTAGAGAATGAAGCTAGCCATTTAACAACCAAAAATACCTGGCTTCTGGTAACTTCTGAAAGTGCATGATGTAACCTGTTTTTAGTTGAATGTTTTATACCTGACAAAAGTTGAAGACTGCAATTAGCTATGTCTTCTTGAAACTTTCAGACGCAAGCACAACCAAATCAAGTGTGCATGTGTATGTTTATGTTTCTGCACACATACACACATCTCCATCCATCCTGCAGTGGACCTGAAAGTCTTATGCAATACTTTAGAGGTACCTTGGAGATACCAGCTTTTTTGTTTGCTTTATGAATCCTACATGCTGAGCAAAAGCTTCATGATAGTAAATCAATAGCTGAACTCTCCTTTTCCATCTGTCCCAGATTAAAGTTATATCCCCGGATGCTGAGGGATGTGTCTTCCCTGGACCTGTCGGCTACAGTCCTGGGACAGAGAGTCAGCATGCCAATATGTGTTGCAGCAACTGCCATGCAGCGCATGGCTCACGCAGATGGGGAAATTGCTACTGTTAGAGGTAAGTCAGGAAAACGGAAACCCCTTCTGAGAGATAATACAAGAGTGGAATAAGCATTGTACAATAAAGAATTAAAGAATAGTATTTTTGTGATTCAAATATCTTGGGTATGTTTACAGTAATGTAGTAGAAATTGCACTCTTGTAGTGAAAGCAGAATCCATCTGTTGTCCAAGGGCTTGTCTAGATTATTAAAATACTCTTCATAGAATTCAATTAAAATGTGATCTGGCCACAGCTGTTTCACAGGATTTTGGGCTTTTTGTGGTCCGATGAAAAACTCCATAAACTCCACACGAAAAGGCTTTGTGGTTTTTACCAGAATATTTAAAAGTATCCACAAGGATGAGCATTATTGAACCTGTGGTCATCTGTTTCCTTCACATGGATTTTAATGGCTACACATTTTCAGCAGAGGGAGGGAGAATAGATGTGAATAGATGCAAATATGAACGAAAGTGAAGACAAATGTGATGTGTGAAAACCTACAGCAATTCACATAATATAATAATGTGCAGGCAAGCCCCAAAAGATCATTAAGATAATTACTCCTAGAATGATGCTACCACTCAACACTGGAATACCATATGAAGTAAGGTTCCATTCCCATCAGATACAAGGGAGAAGGAGACTTATTATTCTGACTCGGTTGAATTGGTGTGTAATGTGAGTGATTAATAACTTTAAGGCTAGGCACATTATACTGGGACAAGATTGTTTTAACTGATTGGGAAGTCCAAATTCAGCCCTGTTGCTTATCAGTTAAGATTGCCCCCATGTCAGTTTTCTAAAGCTGTTTGTTTAAAACCTACTGAAAAGTCAGCACAATAGATGAAGAGTGGCAGTCTTAGAAAAAAATGAACCTCAAATAGTTCCTGGCTCCAGATGCTACGCATCCAAATGTCCATGGTCCTTAGCATGGCTGTGAGAAAAGAAAAAAATAATAACAACCCTTTACCTTAAATCTAACCATTAGTAACAGTCCTGCTGCCTATCCCACTGAGACACATAGGTTTGCCTGGGTCTCTGTTAACTCACCAAGCTCCACAGCTAACAATATCACACTAAAGATGTCCTTTAGGTCTCAGAATGGTGAGCAGCTATGGGTGTGTTGTGGCATCACCAGTTGGACTCAGATAGTGAGACAAAGGCACAAGACAAACCAGAGGGGGCAAGAGAGTGAGACAAAGTGCCATGCTAGGCAGAGGGCCAAGAAGGCATAGCAGCTCCTGAATAGCCCAACACAGAGCTAACAGCAGCTACTGTAGCAAAGAGAAGAGAGGCTATGGAGGTCAGAGCATTTAAAAACTAAACACTGATTAATCAGGCAACAGCCACACGCAGACAACAGACAATAAATTCCAGCACCTCCCTCAGGGAACTTGTGGCTCAAACCCCACTTATCTGGTGGATGCAACATTCCTGGCTTGTTTTCTTGGTTTGTGTTGGCTGACCTTACTTTGTTTAGGAGCCCTGTAGTGCAGTGGTTAAATGTCTATACTGCAGCCACAGCATTGTGATTTCAATCCTGAGGGGTTCCAAGGTCAACTCAGCCTTCCATCCTTTCCTAGGTCAGTAAAATGAGTACTCAGCTTGTTGGTGGCAATTGGCTTACACCTTGTAAACTACTTAGAAACTGCTAAGTTCAGTATGAAGTGGTATAGAAATGTAAATGCTGTTGCTCAAATGCTAAATATTGTTTAAAGAGTATGCTTTGGGATTTCACTTTTGGACTTTAGTTTGGCTTGATTGCTTGACTGTGTTTGATTCAGACTAGCCAGATTACACTGCTATGTCATCTTTGCTGGTGAGCCACACATCCCTCAGGGGTTCTGCCATATTCTGTTGCCTCCTGTACTGCCATATTCTGTTGCCTCCTGTATATCTCTTGGGACCTGGACTTGTACCAAAACAGGACAGGGTGCTCCGCAGTGACAGCAACTCCAAGAAGGCAACTCTTTTAGTTAAATTCTATTCATGCTTACTCAGAAGTAACTGTGAGGTTCAGTAACGCTTACCTCCTAGCACAGGGCAGGAACTACTGTATATACTCATGTATAAGTCTAGAAATTTAGGTCAAAAATTGACCCAAAAAGCCTGAGTCAACTTATCCACGGGTCAATGTAAGTACTGCATCTTAACTCTTATTTAAAAGAAGGAACCATCCCCTGATGAAAGGCAAGAGTATCATCTATCCTGCAAGCACTGATCCCTTTACTCTCTCATCCATCCAGTCTTAAGAATAACCACAAAGAGTTATGTCTGATGGACTTTTGGACGTTATATGACATTGTTTTGCTTTGCTTCATCCTTTAGATCCTTTCCTATATGCTCCTAAATTTTACCCTCGACTTATCCACGGGTCATAGCAAAATCCATAATTTTGGCCTCAAAACTTGCCCTCGACTTATACATGAGGTCACCTTATAGTCGAGTATATACGGTATGTGGTTTTCCAAATGCTGAACTGCAATTTCCAGCAGCCCTAGCCAGAACAGTCAATAGGATGACTGTTGGAAGTTGAGGTTCAACAGTATCTGAGAACCACACAATACTCGTCGCTGCCCAAGTAAATATGATTATTGAGATGTGTTGAAGGGTAGCTCTTTCTTGGGAATGAACTTCTTGTTAACTGCGCTCGAGTCATCCAACCCATGACTATCCTGTGAATGAGACATCTCCAAGACCCATGTAACTGCTGGTCTGCCATTTTAAATTTTGGTTTGCAAGGCAAAACATTAACCAAGTCCCCTTTCTAAGGATTTGGATGAAAATTGAGTATTTCTTAGCTGAGTATTGATTTATAAACAGAGGGGAAAAGGTCTACCACTCATCATTCAAAGGAAAAACTGGAGAAATGAAACATTATGATTTTCCAGTTTTGTTAATGAATTTGAGCAAAAATAACTGCAATAATACTAATACTAATAGATGCATTGATCTTATCAAAAGTCAAACTTAAGTGGGGCACCAGTGACTTTAGTTTGTGACTGCTTACTGTTCTTTTATGTTTGATATATAAAGAAAAGCAGTAAGACCTTCATCCTTAAAAGTAAAATATTGCTCAGTTTTGATACAAATTAATTTGAAAGTCCACTTCTGACATTGCTTAATGGCATTTGATATAAGATTGTCCTGACTTAGACTGTTACAGTCTCATTAGAATTCCTAAATTAAATACATAAACTTTTATTTAATTTGTTCCTTTTTTAAAAAGCAACTCTTCCTGTTACTGGCATGCCAATGTAACAGTGCCCTAATGGATTTTTCTCTATAATTGTGAAATTTAGAGATGAGTTGTTTACTAGTACTACTCAGAGTGGTGTGTCCCTGGACCAGTGATGGTCCCTGGAGCCTGTGAAAATAAAATTGGGGTAATCCATCTGAATAGCTTCTTGAAATCCTTGGACGAAAAGTATAAAGTGAATGTCCTTAATGTAACTAGGTCTTTAGGTGTAAAAAATCTAGTGGATTCCCCCCCCCCCCCCGCCCTATATTGGTTCACACTAGTTTCTTGACTGCTTGTCTCACATCCCAGATCTGTTTGTTTGTTTTTGCCTTATGCCAAGAACTGCCAGGACTTTTAGCCAGGCAGATCATGTTGAACAGTACAACAGTGGGAGTAGAGGCAACACTACAGGCTATTCAAGCTGTAACACAACCCCTTCAACGTATGAGACCATTCTAGTAACTAGAACTTTCTAGTTTTTAAAAACATACAGTGCAATCCCCATATCCACAGATTTGGTATCCACAGTTTCACTTATCCACATCTGAAAATATATGTTCTCTCTAGGCCTTTCTAGGTCTTCCACTGCAATTCTATGATCAACTTTTTCACAAACATACCATAAAATCATACCAGAGGACCTAGAAATGTCTAGAGAAAATATTTCCCTAGGCATTTCTAAGTCCTCCAATGTGATTCTCTGGTATACTTAGTGTGGTATACTCATTTGTTGAACTCAAAATAGGGTTGCCTATTTCAGGTATCCATGGGGGATCTTGGAACATAACTGCCATGGACACAAGGGGGTCATGCGGTCATACTGTATAAACTTGTTGACCCTGGTGCTCTGGAAAAACCCTAATGTTTCAACATTTCCCTGTTGAACTATCCAATTCCACTTTCTTCAATCTCCCTTTTGGTTCAGGGTGGATTTTGCAAGCCAATGATGCTATTGTGAGCAAAGCAGAATACATCCAAGGGGGCAATTTAGGGAACTTCAGACAGTGATCATTTTAAGCAAATAAAAACTTCTGCGTATGTATTCAGCCTATGACTCATTCTGACGCCACTAGCATTAAAAACCCAGATCTTTCGGCTTGGGGATGAGGACAAAGAGATGTGTGGCTGAAATGAAGTTGGCAGTGTTTTCCCCATGCATTTCTTTGTGTCCCACTCAGAATGAAAATCGACTCTGAATAGTATGCTATTCTGATCTTCTCCAGGGGATACTTGGTGGTAATGTTCACTTAGCTTATCCTTTTCACTTGACTAATTCAACCACAGTAGTCTCTTTCAGAACCTCCAAGCTTTCTTTTTTCATTTTCCAACGGATAGATTCAAGTTTCAAATGCCTAACAAGCTACTTCCCTCTAGTGGTCAAATGAAGCCACAGTCCCATAACTGGACATTTTTGCTTTAAAAATGGAGTTACTAAAACAAGCTGAAACTTGTAGGACAGATGTGAGGAAAGTGCAGTCTATAGGCCACATAGGTCTCTTGGAGATTCATTTTGCAACCCCAAAGCCCTTCTGAAGACAACTGAAGACCACTAGACCCCAAAATATTAAGAAAGAATTTGTTTCCCCAAAAAACGTTTAAAAACACCAATTGCCACAAAACATGGCATTTTGACACCTCTTGCTCCTACTTACCCTCACCTCACCCACCCCATACCCATAGAAATCAGCCAATACACAGAATCAGAATTTGCATCTTGTCATTTCTAGTAACAATGGGAGTGGCTGTCTTGCCCATAGGGTGGAGTGCAGGGCTGAAATGGCCCCTGTCTCCACTGCAGTTAGCAATCCTTGTTGTAGGGGGTGATCAAATGCCAACCTGAATGTGTGTTGCTCAATAATAAGGTGTCCCAGGAGATTATCACATGTCTATTTTCATCCAATCCGGCCAGGGGCTTGAATAAATGAAAAGAATCTTATTGCACACCTTTTTGCACACCTCAGCCACATTGTGTACCCAGTCCAGACTCCTGGTGTACTTTTCAAAGGATGGGAAAATATTGTAGGCTTAAAAAGTATGCCAGGAATTCAGATCAGGTACACAATGCAGCTGAGTTGGGCAAAAAGGTGTGCAATAAGTAAGATCCGTTTTCACCCATTCAAGCCTGTGTCCAGATCGGGTGAAAATAGACATGAAAACAACTACATAGAGTTTGGGAAACCACTGTATTGATTTAGCCAACCCCCCCCCCCCCGTATGTGTATGTGCAACCATATATATGGGAACATTCCCTTGCTATATCTTCTGTATGTACATGAACATATATTCACAGATATATAAATTCCCACTGAATGTGCTTTCTATTGTTCTGCTACTACAGTTGCTGGATCTCAAGCAATGACATGGCCTATAGTGTTAGATTCCTTTTCAGCTTCTCGAAGGGAAGCAGAGAATTCTCTGGGTGAGCGTGTGGAAGGAAGGAATAGGCGATTCTCCAGTTATCCCATCCCTAGCTTTCTCTTGCCTTATGAATTTCATCACTCCCCCTTTCCCAGTAGATTCTGTCAATCTTAATATCTTTATTTGCAGAAGGGTCACAGAGAGGTGTCCACTAGTACAGGCATCATCATCATCATTATACCTCTAATACAAGGATGGAAGTCATGCAGACCTCCAGGTGTGCCAACATAGACAATTTTACCAAATGCTGGGAGTCACAGTCCAACATCATCTGGGGGGATTGAATGATAACAACCTCTGCTTTAACACCAAACTTAAGTGGTCTGGCACCTATCAGTCTGGAACAGAAACACCTCCAACAAGCTTCTAGTTTCCATTTTCTGAGGGGGCTTTTGAGTTCTGAAAATGTTTAATTGTTCACAAGAGTGGATATTTAAGAAAACAACAAATATCTCAAACATTCCAGCAAAGACAAGGGTATGGTGGATCTGGGGTCTTATGGAAAGTTAATCATGTTAGCTGGAAAATCTCCTACTGCCTCCTAGTGTCTCTTGCACTCTCCCTCTGCTTCTGTGCCCACCATGCACAAGATGTGTGGTCATGCTAAGCTTCCTATTCTCTTTTTCCTTAAGTCTACCCAATTATTTCTCAAGTAAGGCTTTTTCAGCCTAGACAGAAGCTGCATGTTGCCTTCACCCTGATGTACCTGTTGATTTGCCAACATGCCAGTTGTTGTTGCTGCTATTTTTTATGGCCACCCACTCTACAATACTTGCTGTAAGCTGTTGTTATGTGCCTTCAGGTTGACTCCAGCTTAAGGTGACTCTATCATAGGGTTTTCTTGCCAAAATTTATTTGGAAAAAAATTGTCATCACCATCCTCTTAAAGCTGAAAGAGCATGAATTGCCCAAGATCACTTGGGGGTTTCCATGTCTGAGTGGGAACATGAAGCCTGGTCTACAAGAGACCCAGTCCAACATTCAAATTACTACAGCATGCTGGTTTTTACCATAAGTAGAAGTCCATTGATAACCAGGGTGGCTATTTACCAGTTCTCCTCTTCTTTCTTGATGCTCCTCTGTCTACACACTGATGTCTGTTTTACTTACTCACACCCTCTATCAGAGAATCAGAGATTGGTCAGTGTACTCCTTGGATGAGGCTTCTTATCTGGAGGAGAAAGAATCATCCTCATGATCTCATGCTTCCGTGGCACTTCCTGTCTAATGGAGAGAGACCCAATGCTACTACTTCCCTGTTTGAATGGAGCAGGCTGGCCTTAGGCTGTCTAAAGGAGAGAGAATACTGGCCATTGTGACACAATGTTGTCACAATGATGTTTCCTGTTTAAAAGTGTGTGTGTGTGTAGGGGAGTGACTGGCCACTCTGATTCAATTGCACTGATGCAATTTATCAGAAAGAGTGAGGTGGTTCATTGTGACACTTCATGTTGATCTTATCCACCTTGCTGTCTAAAGCAGAGAGACAGCCATTGTGATTTCACACTGATGCTGCTTAATCAAAGTGTGAAGTCACACTGATGCTGATGACCCAAAACAGAGACAAATTGACAAATGTACCCTCCCACAACTACTGCCCAACCTGGGGTGGCGGGGGGAATGAGAGACAGATTGTCCTTATACTCCCATGTCGCCAACCTTTTCCATGATGAAAATGCCACTTTTTGCCTGAATCAGAATGTGATTTCCTTAATGCTTCCTCTATTTTCTTTACTAATCTTCAGAAAAGTAAATTTATATGACCTTAGGCCAGCCAGTATCATTGTCCACCAATGCATTTTTAGGAGACAAGATGACTCTCTATTCTGAATTCCACTCGCTAAGGAAATGATCTCTCTGTGTGATGTCTGCTTGCTGTCTGCGGATCATTTTTGTAATAAATGCAAGCCACTGGAGTATTATCAGGCACAACTTTGGGATGAAAAAACATTAAACGGCCAACCTAAGGAAGTCTGCAGTTAATTTGGGAAACTACACAAAATTTAAAAACAAAAATGGACAACCTCCACCAAAGGCACATCCAAACGCTTCAGGACCATTTGGCATTTGCTTGGGAAAGAAGTGACATGAGGATCTACTTATGGAAATTACACATTAGAAATAACTAATACAGAGGATTGTTATGCACACGGGAAAAGTCTTCTCTTTCACACTGAACAAGATCTTTGAGAGCAGGGAAAGGCTTATAATTTTCTTTCCATACAAGCTGGGTAAACAGAATTCATATGTGAAGCAACTCTTCTCAGACTGTCACTACAGCAATATCTAAAAGCAGCTTGTATTTATCAATCTACATGCTTCATGATGCAGTGTCCACTTTGCTCTAAAGGACAAGGAAGGGCAAAACATTTTTGGTTCTTGGGTTAAATAAGTAGTTCTCAAACTTTTTACCCTTGTGGACCCCTTTACATCTACATGCAGACTCTGCTCTTTCCATTCTTTTCTTGTCTACTGGCCAAGTAAACTCTTTTCTAGTATCCCTGGAAGAGTGTTCAGGGTGGTTTTCAAGATCATAGAATCATAAAATTATAGAGTTGGAAGAGACCACATGGGCCATCCACAAGGGGCATCCAGTCCAACCCCCTGCCATGCAGGAAATCACAGTCAAAGCATCCCTGACAGATGGTCATCCAGCTTCTGTTTAAAGATCTCCAAGGAAGGAAACCCTATCATGCTTCTGTCAGAAAGTTCCTCCTAATGCCGAGGTGGAGTCTCTGTTCCTGGTGCTTGCATCCATTTTTCCATGTTCTAGTCTCTGGAGCAGCAGAAAACAAGCTTGCTCCATCCTCAATGTGACACCCCTTCAAATACTTAAAGAGGGCTATCATATCACCCCTTAATCGTCTCTTCTTCAGGCTAAACACCCCCAGCTCCCTAAGTCTTTCCTCATAAGGTATGGTTTCCAGGCCCTTCACCATTTTAGTCTTCCCCCTGTGGATACGCTCCAATTTGTCAACATCCTTGTTGAATTGTGATGCCCAGAACTTGAGACAGTGTTCCAGGTGAGGCCTGACCAAGGCAGAATAGAGTGGCACCATTACATTCCTTGATCTAGACACTATACTTCTATTGATGCAGCCTAAAATTGCATTGGCATTTTTAGCTGCAACATTGCACTGTTGACTCATGTTCAACTTGTGGTCTACTTGGAGTCCTAGATCCCTTTCACATGTAGTCCCATTAAGCCAGGTGTCCCCCATCCTATATCTGTGCATTTCATTTTTCCACCCTAAATGCAGTACCTTATATTTTTCTGTTGGAATTATTTTTGTTACCTTTGGCCCAGCTTTCTAATCTCTTAAGATCATTTTGAATTTTGATCCTGACCTCTGGAGTATTAGCTACTTCTCCTAATTTGGTGTCAACTGCAAATTTGATAAGTATGCCCTCTATTCCTTCATCCAAGTCATTGATAAAGATATTGAATAGCACTGGATCCAGGACGCCCCATTGGTCACTCCCCTCCAATATGAAGAGGAGTCATTGCTGAGGATTTTTTTGGGTTTGGCTGGTCAGCAATTTACAAATACACCTGACAGTTTTATTATATAGCCCACATTTTACTAGTTTGTTTTCAAGAATGTCATGGGGAACAATGTCAAAGACCTTACTGAAATCAAGGTATGCAATATTCACGGTGTTCCCTTCATCTACCAAGCTGGTAATTTTATCAAAAAAGAGATCAGATTAGTCTGGCATGACTTTTTTCTCAGAAACCCATGTTGACTTTTTATGATTGTGGCATTTCCTTCTAAATGTCCACAGACTCTTTGTTTAATGATTTACTCTAGAACCTTTCCAGGTATTGATGTCAGACTAACTGGGCAATATTTGTTGGGATCTTCTTTTTTCCTCCTTTTTGAAGATAGGGCAAGGTTTGCCCTCCTCCAGACTGCTGGGACTTCTGTTCTCCTGGAGTTCTCAAAGATTATTGGCAATGGCTCTGATATTACATTTACCAGCTCTTTTCATACCTTTGGATATAGTTCATTTGGTCCCAGAGATTTAAATTCATTTAGATTAACAAGGTATTCCTGTACTACCTCTACTCGATTTCCCCTATTATGTCCTCTGCTCCATTTTCCTCAGGTTGAGCACTCTTTTCCTTTTGTGAGAAGACTGAGGAAAATATGGTGTTGAAAAATTCTGTTTTTTCTCTGTCCCCTGTTAGCATTTCACCATCTTCTCCACGTAGTGGCCCTACCATTTCCTTCTTCTTTTTGTTGCAAACATACCTCCCAAAAGCCCTTTTAATTATTCTTAACATCTCTAGCGAGGCTGAGCTCATTCTGTGCTTTAGCTTTTCTGACATATCTTGCTATCTGTTTGAATTCCTCTTTGGTGATTTTTCCCTTTTTCCATTTCTTATACATGCCCCGTTTAAAACTTAGCTCTGTGAAAGTTCTGTAGTCATCCATCCTGGTTTCTGGGGACACCTCACCAAAGCCTTTTTTAACAAATATGTAGGATTCTCCTATATAGAGAGCAGGGCTTGGAAAACATAATTATGTTCCCTGTGCTGTAATACCATTTTAGGATACCTTTCTTATTTCATATAGGGTCAAAGTCTTTGTTGTAGAATTTGGAGAGAGCCATGCCAGTGACAAAGCCATGAGGGGCATGCTTGCCCCTCCACCACTGTAGAAGGAGGACCCCACCAAGATGTCACTTCTATTTTGGGGTGTCATCAGGGATAGTCCGCACCCCCCAAAAACTGTGCAATGATGCCACTGGTGGGACAGGTGGCTTTATTCAGTGGAGGCAGCTGATGAAAAGTGAGTTGTCACTGAAGCGAGCAAAATGAAAGCCTGTTGCTGAGGTAAGCAAGGCAGAGTGCTTACCAAGCTGCCACCACCACCACCTCCTTCTTCTCTGTCTCTTTCTCTCCCCTCAATCCATGGCTTCACTCTCCACTGCTGCCTCCATTGGCTCTCCCCACCTCTCTTGGGCATTGGATGCCTGGCCTGGGCTCCCTTCATCCTCCTTTCCAGATCATACCTTTGTCACTGCAGCAGATCCTTTGTCACTGCAGCAGTCGGAGACATTGAGAGATATATTTGAGTGTCATCAGCATATTGATGACACTGCACCTCATGTCTCTGGATGATCTCTCCCAGCAGCTTCATGTAAATGTTAAATAGCATGGGAGACAGAATGGCGCCCTGAGGAACACCAGATGTCAGCTCTCTTTTACGAGAGCAGCTGTCTCCCAGCTTCACCATCTGGAACCTGCCTGAGAGGTAGAGACGAAACCACTGCAGAACAGTGCCTCCAATTCCCATCCACTTCAGGTGTTCCAGAAGGATACAGTGGTCTACGGTATCGAATGCTGCTGAGATGTCCAAGAGCACCAACAGGGTCACACTACCCCCATCGGTGGCCAGACGGAGATCATCGATCAAGGTGACCATGGCTGTCTCAACTCCATATCCCCTCCTGAAGCTGGTTTGAAATGGGTCTAGATAATCAGCTTCATCCAAGGCAACTTGGAATTGGAAGGCAACTGCTGTCTTGATCACCTTGCCCAAAAATGGTGACAATGAGACCAGCCTATAATTATTTCTTATCAAGGGATCCAGGGAGGGTTTTTTTAAAGAGTGGTTTAACCACGGCCTGTTTCAGTGCCTGTGGAAATTTGCCCTCCCTGAGGGACGCATTGATGACAAGTTAGAGTAATGTCATCACCTTGTCCTCTACTTGAACGGTCAACCTAGATGGGCAGGGATCGAGTGTGCAGGTCGTCTTTCTAAACAAAACAAACAAACAGCTTCATTTATATATCGCTTCATACCCTTAAGGAGTGTCTAAGCGATTTACAACTGTAAGCTATTTGCCCCCCCAACAATCTGGGTACTCATTTTAGCGACCTCGGAAGGATGCAAGCCTGAGTCGAGCTTCAGCCCTTATGCTGATCTTGAACTTGCCACCTTATGATTTTGAGTGAGTGGCTGCAGTACAGGCATTTAACCACTGCGCCACCAGGGCTGACACTTCCAAGAAGCTTGTCCACATCATCAATACTCACAAACTCATTACTCATTATATACTCATTACATTTACTAATTACTACCAAAACATTGTTGGAGGGAATTTTGCAGGTACCTGAGTCCACTTTTCTATTCTTGAAAGATTTGTTTTTAAATCAAAGTCACAAAAACATAAGTAAGAAAATTA
This sequence comes from Urosaurus nigricauda, assembly GCA_034509955.1. Lineage (NCBI taxonomy): Eukaryota > Metazoa > Chordata > Lepidosauria > Squamata > Phrynosomatidae > Urosaurus > Urosaurus nigricauda. Next base: position 220,489,371 of record JAOEGL010000001.1, read on the forward strand.
TGCAGACAGTGAGCAATAAGTAAAGCTCATAAGGCATCTCCTTTTTCAATAAAACTGCAACTATTAAAAGAATTGCCTTTGAAAAATAGGTTGTAGGCTCTGCAGTGGATGATAAGAACTTAGAATGATTTACTTCCCCACTTCCTAAAACAAGGGAAGGCATCAAGTGAACAACTTTTAAAGAATATTTTTCCTGACAGCTTGGAGGAGTAATTGGCTTTGTGCAGTTCTTCTCCTACCTGTGTCTCTGATGTAAAGCAAAGGGTTCGGCAAACCTTTGGGCTTCATCTTCATCTTTACTCAACATTTACTGCTTATCAAACAAACATCTTTTCTTTCCTCCACCTGAGCCTATATTATGTAGTGAGGCAGAGACTTTGACAGAACAAGCAGTTTTACATAGGCTTAAATGTGCTGCCTTTTAAGAAAAAAGTTTAAGTAATGCACCAAACCTGATTCCCCTTTAAGCCAGTTTAATTAAAGGCTTAATGGGAAACTACAACAATGGATATGAATGAGCAAAGTCCCAGAGATTCTCATAAAATTAGACCTGGACATATCAAGGGTCAAACAGTCCATCCCCACCCCTATATAGAAACCAACAGCTAAAACACCCTTTATAGATGGCTATCCAACCTATGTTTAAAAATCTCTAGCGAAGAAGACTCCAACACCCACCATGGTAGTCTATTCTATTGTCAAATAGTTCATAGAATCATAGAATCATTGAGCTGGAAGAGTCCACAAAAGCCTTCCAGTCCAACCCAATGCCATGAAGGAACTCACAATCAAAGCATCCCCAACAGATGGCCATCCAGCCTCTGTTTAAATACTTCCAAAGGAGGAGACTCCACCAGCCTCTGAGGGACTGTATTCCACTGTCAAACAGCTCTTACTATTAGGAGTAATGTTTAGGTGGAATCTCTTTTCCTATAGATTCCATGTCCTATTCACTAGAGCAGCAGAAAACAAGCTTGCTCCATCCTCAATATGACACCCCTTCAAATACTTAAACAGGGCTATCATATCATCTCTTAACCATCTCTGACTATCAGGACATTCTTCCTAATATTTAGTCACCCCAACTGAATCAAGGTAAGCCTGCCATCCCTTGCCTCTGCAATGCATCTGAAAATGTCTACCATTTTCAGAAAGAGGTGAATAGTCCTACAAAAATACTTGGTTGAAGGAACTGAACCCAGCTTCGTGGAACATGGAAGTTATACTGTCCTAACTGGAATTTTTCCAGGAAGCATCTGGCGTGCTTGATCTCTGCTCAGTCTAATTTCTGTTCTGTCTTTATTTCCTTTACTAAGTGTCCTAGTGCTTGTTTTGGAGGCTGTTTACTATTTAAGCCCTTCCACACATGCATTAAAGTGTCGTTCCTAGAAATATTTGTGTGGTAATGGCTCCACATAACATGTGCGGAAATCTCTGATTGATGTTCCTGGGATCTTCTCCCATGCAACTCTTGGGAATGTATTTTGGGAAGTTTTCTTCTAAGCTGTTTGGAGTGCTGAACATGTTGGGATGTTATTTCAAATGTTATTGAAACTACTGTGACATGGAAGCATTTCCAGAAGCCATCTGAATGCAGGTTGGAACAAAAAAAAGTCTGCTCTCTCTTTCTCTCGCTGTCTCTGTCTCTCTTTCTATATCTGTTCACAGAGAGAGAGAGAGAGAGAGAGAGAGAGAGAGAGAAGAAAAGAAATAAAAGAAGTTTTGGAGGAGATCCATGGTTATTTAGGATGTGATTTAACTAAGCAACTGTTGTTGTCATGAAATAAATAGTCCACATGGTGGAGCTCTAATATCTCTTATAGAAAACTGTAATTTTAAAAAAGTCAGGGATTATTGAAATCAAGACAATCATTTGGGATAGAAATTTCTGGATAACTCTCAGAGCTGTATGTTATCTGATAGCAGAGTAATGAAAGATGCATAAATAACAGTAAACATGTTGAGATCTTTGAGTACCTGGTGTGAGACGACCTATTGTCACAGTATTACCACCCATATTGTCATATGAATGATACCAAAATACTAGCATTTGATGACACTCCATTTGCAAACTATAATGCTGGAAATCTGAATGTTAGCAATAATATGATTTTTTTTTTGTATCAGCTTCTGGATTAATGAAAATAGGAAGCAGTCTTACACTGAATCAGAACACTGGGTCCTCTAGCTCAGTGTTTTAGATAGTGAAATTTGGAGATAGGAAATCTAAATATTGAGCTACATGCATGCACACACATTTATCAGAGTGATTAAACCAGCAGAAACATTTAACTATCATAAGATGTTTCAGTTTCTGTCTCCCTCAGCTACTCAAACATAAAAGTGAGCTGCATCTAAGTAAGCAGTTAAGAATATAGATCAGCTGAAGAAGGTGGAAGATTAAACATCTTGCTAAAATATTTAAACAGTTCTGTTGGTTACTCATCCTAAGAAATATATTGTAAGTGATTAACACTATCTTTTTGCCAAAACTTCTGTTTGTTTATTGTTAAATCATCTATGTACACATATTTACATGAGAGCATTTGCCATTACATGTGTATTTATCCCAACAGTCCTGGACAATAATTCTTAAACTACTTAAGTGGGAGGCTGACAATCCTCAGCCCCCACAACCTATGGCACCTCATGTGCCAGAGACTAGTGTCTGAGACAGATCAAAAATGTTCATACTTGGCATCGGAGAAGGCTGTGGATTCTGCAAACCAGGTTTTCTTCCTCTTTTCACTACAACACATACCCAAAACTTCCTCTTTGGAAGTCAGACATTTTGATATCAGAATAATGCTACTGTAGAAGTTTCTGTAATGTCTTGGTGGGGCTTTAAGTATGTGTCTGGAGTGGTGGTAGTGAGGGATCTGAAACCAAATATCCCTGTCTTGTGCTTATGTATAATTAACAACTTTAATGAAGGATTCATCCCATAGCTCCAGAGACACATTTTCCAGAAGCAGGGAGTACAGACTTAAAGGGCCAGTGAACCTGTTCTTGTTTGTTTGTTTGTTTGTTTTTTGCATGTAGGAGTGGCTGTGCAATATCAAATGAATGACCAGCTAATCCAGAGTTTTCATTTTCAGCAGCTAGCTACATACTACTCGGGAACATTCACAAGTAGTATATGGAAGATCCCTCTCCCAGATATCTGTTAGTGTATATCACCGCAGAGGTCCCATTAAGCAATCACAGCTATTCATGGACAAGTGGGACATGCAGGATACTGTTGCAATATCAGAACAATACCAAGCAGAATGATTCCCATTCAGACACGTAATTATGGGGGAGCGGGCAAAATAAGGGCTTTTCTCCCTGTAAGAATTTGCCCACCCCATGAAATGTTCCTTCTGTCCCCAGCACTGCAGTAGCTGAAATTGCAGTTGAGCATTTAGAAACCTGGGGTCTGTCTAAAAATTATCCTGGATCTGTCCCCAGCTTTCCATAATGCAGGGCTAAACCCCTCAGTCAGGTATAGACTGTCTTCATGATGTCTGCACTCTATTTGGGGTTTTCTCCCTCTAACCCACATTTAAATAACTCATAATGCATATTTTGCTTTGATTTTGGCTCTCATTGCAGCAACAACAGTGACTACTTTTACTCATGGTCCATGTGAGCTGCCCAACACTGCCACTGCAGGCGTTATTCACTCTGAGGTCAGACCAGGGGTGCACAGCATTGATAGCATGGTTGGGCACCTCATTCTAATCTCACCAAAGGCTTTGGGTGACAAACAGGGACCTCATGGGAAGGCAGCTGCCCATTGTTGGCTGCAAGAGCCAAAAACCTGCAGCAAAAGAGAGCAATAAGGGGTGAATGGGTGAGTGGGGGGATCTAGGGCCATGGTACCCAGAGTATTCTGGTCTGTATAGACCCACCCTGAGTTTAGACACAAACAAAAAGGGTAGGCAAAGTTACCAAGGGAATGTGAACACAGCAAATAGTTTTCGGTGTGAACAAATTTCAATGTCTCACTCTCTGCAGTACTAAAAATTTGAGGAAATTTAGGGGACAAGATCCTCATTTGAAGGTGGTATTGCCCTCATTTTGCTTCCCACCCTCTGATTTAATATGTATTAATAAATGTTGAAATCAAAGCAAGGCCAATAGATGGATAGTTTGATCTTCAAATGTGAAACTATCAGGTACTCAACAGTGGAGAATACCCTTACCATAGGCACAAAAAAGCTGAATGCCGTTGTAATGCAGATATTGGTAGCAGATTACCTTGCTATGTAAATGGATAGCAAGGGAATTAAAAAGGTCAGGGAATCATCCTGTAAAAGAAGCTTGTGTTGTGGTGAAACTAAGCCAGGGTCTATCCGATGGACTGTGGGCATACACTAATGTCATGCTTTTCAGCTTGCAGATCAATGGGGACAGGGATGATGCTGAGTTCATGGGCCACATCATCAATAGAAGAAGTTGCTCAAGCAGCTCCAGAGGCAGTTCGTTGGTTACAGCTCTATATCTATAAGGACCGGGAGGTGACCAGGTCCTTGGTGCGGCGTGCAGAGAAAGAGGGATACAAAGGCATCTTTGTGACTGTGGACACACCATTTCTTGGGAAGCGCTTAGATGATGTACGCAACAAGTTTCAGCTCCCACCACATCTCAGGTATGTATGTGTGCTGGTCACTTCTCAGAGTTCCTGAATAGTCCTACTCAAGTCCTACTTCAAAAACACCACATACCTGCAGTAATGTTAGGCTTCATGCTTTGTTTACTGCCACATGTAGAGCCTTCCACTCAACTATTTGGCTAAAAAGGTAGCAACAGCAAATCCAAATTAAGGATGATTTTACATTAAACAATGTAAACAGAAAGGCTTTTTAAAACAGTTTAAAATCTGTAGTCTCAAGGAGAGTATACAAACTACTATTAATTACTCCCAGTCCTTAAAATGTGCCTCAGCACTGTTGTAAGTGGCACCTTACAACAAAAATGGAGTACATACATACATGCATGCATGCATTGGCCTTCAAGCCACTACAAAGGCTTGAAGGCCTTTGCTCACTCTCCCTCTTTCAAATATATCCAGCCTTGTTATGGCCTTTTGAATTGGAATTTACTTGTTCACCATAAGGAGACGTTGTTTGATGTTAACTGTCATCAAAATGACTTTGACTTACGGTGATCCAATGAATAAGAGTCACCCTGTCATCAATAGCCCTGCTTAGGTCTTGCAGACTCAAAGCCAAGGCTTCTTCAATGAGGGGCAAAATAGACTGGCAGAAGGGGCAGTTTGAAGCTGTCCCTTCCAAAGCCAGATTGGGGCTGCAGCAACCACACACCACAGCCCCAATCCACCTTGAGGCCACCTGAAAAAGGAGAAGCAAATAGCTGCTCCTTATTTGGGCAGCAAATAGCCACTCCGTTTTCAGGTAGCAAAAAGCTGGCTTTTCTGCCTGCACGGAAGTTGGAAGCTGGTTTCATGACACTCTGACAGTGTGCAGCATGTAAATGCTGTGCTGCTAGAGCATTATGAAACCATCCCCATATGAATGGCCAGGTGGCTTCCAGGTGGCTTGGGAGCATTCGGGATGTAAACACCATGCTCCCAAGCCACCCGGAAGGCAGCACAAAGGGGGTGTCTGTTTTGCCCCACAGTCTATCCACCTGTAATATAGTCGTACTGCCTTCTCCCTTACCAAGCATTATTGTCTTTTCTAGTGAGTTGTGTCTTGTCATGGCCAATGTATGACTTTCTCAGTTTAGTCATTTTGCCTTCTTCGGAGAGTTCAGGCTTGATTTGCTCTAGGACCATTTTTGTCATTTTAGGAGACCACAGGAGGTATCAGTGCTGGAAGTGATCTCTGAAATGGAAGCCATTAATTTTGGCCAGGGTGGGCAACTACTAGGAGTTGAGAAGGCTACTTCAGCCCCTCAGTGGGGTCTGGTGGGACTGGCCCTCCACCAATCTAGTATGTGGATATTCACTGCCTCTCAGCAGTTATTGTGCTAACATGACTGGTAGCGACACTGCTTACAGTGGTTGGGAAATTCTGATAGTTGTAGTTAAAACAACAACAGTTCTAAGGGCTGGGTCTATTTTCCTCCATGCATGAATTCGATTAATTCCTTGAAAGCTGTCTAGATCAAAGCATGTGGCCATATCTAGTGGCAATGATTTTAAGAGTTAGAGTGTGTGTTTGCTTTACACAGTTATAGCAGTTTTATATCCCTTTAGCTGCCATGGCTCTGTTCTAAAGAATTCTAGGATATATAGGTTTGTAAGGTTCCTTTAGAATGCCCTGCTAAAGAGCACCTAGTGTTCTTGTCAAAATACTGAACTGGAGAACTCTAGTAGAGAATTATTTAAAAAACAAACAAACAACCACCTCACCAAACTACAGACCCCAGGATTCCATGAGATGGAGCCATGACAGTTAATGTAATATTGAGAAAAAAAACTGTGTTGTGTGAGTATGCTGTTAGTTATGCACTAAGTGAAGAAATACATCATGTTGATAAGAGTATGGTCCCTTTTGAGTACTTCTTTCATGTCTCTGACTGCGACAAAAAGAGAAACTCATTCACTTAACTTATATTTGTCCACACCGTAACAGAGAAACCACTAAATGTTAAACATACAAAGAACATGAGTGTTAGCATTTTGTTGGGAGCTAAATTTGAATATTATCTGTTTCAGCTGAATTTGTTGGATTTTTTTCCCTCCAAAAACCTCAGGATGAAAAACTTTGAAACAAATGATCTGGCATTTTCATCTGAAAAAGGATATGGTGAAAACAGTGGCCTGTCTGTTTATGTAGCGGAAGCCATTGATCCCTCAATTAACTGGGAGGATATGAAGTGGCTGAGAGGACTGACATCACTACCCATTGTTGCTAAAGGCATCCTCAGAGGTTTGTTCAGTTTGACTTAAACGCAGCTGCTGGCTGTTTGAGGAGACTCATATTATAGTGCAGTGGAGATGCAAGGAGGGTGGGAGGACTAGTTTTGGCCTATTCTAATCTTGCATGGGACACAAGGTCACAATTTTCAGGAATCAGAAGGGATATTCGGTTAACTTCCACTTGGTTTTGGAGAATATTTTTTGGCTGTTTTAGGGGTGCAAACCTGTGGTCCCAGGTTTGTTTGTTTTTTAAATCTTTATGGATGTAAAAAAAGCTTTGATGACTGGTGAAAGCCCTGACACTTCATGATAACTCCAAAGGCTGCATGCAATGTCTCGTGGATAATATGATATTTATTTATTTATTTATTTATTTAGTATGCTGCCTTTCTCACAAGACTGCTCCAATTTCCTTCTTATATATTCCTCCAATATAGGAGGTCACTTGAGAGAATACTAAGGTTATTTTTGATGGCAAAGTTTATGCAAAACATTAACTTGCTTTGATCCATGTATAGATATCCTATTTTTTTCCTGTTGGCTCAGTTGTAGTTATTGAGCTCAGAGGCTCAACATGTCTATATTTTGTATAGAAAGGATAAGACAAATGCATTTGAGGGAGTGTCTCCATACCATGGCTGCTTGTGTGGGACTTTCTGAATCATTGCTGTTCAACCTTCCTCTAGCTCTTATTAGAATCAAAGCAACACTCAGTCACCTATGGCTATAAAGGGCCTTGTGATTTTAGTGTTCTCTACAAGATATAATTGAAATAGTTCTCAAACACCAGGCTTACCTCTATTGTTAAGGAGGAAAATACAATATAGCCACTCACCTGGAAATCATTATTCTGAAACCACCCTACTCTTTAGTATTGACATTAATGTGAGAAACTTGTACCTATTTATGTAATATGGTACCTTCCATGTCAGTGTAGGGGCAGTAAATCTCATCGGGATTTTTTTGTGAACTGAATTGAAGTTGTGGAACCCTATCCACAAAATTAGTTCCAGGTGTAGTTGATAGTTCTTTTAAAGTTCTGATTAAAACCCTAAGTGGATTCACTGCAACACTCACAACGGAATAACCAGCCAGCTTTGTACTTACTTTGGGACTAAATGGGACTTCCTTCCAAGTGAACGAGTAAAATAGGATTGCATTGAAACACTTTCAGTTTCTTTGAAATAAGCAAGTCTTTTGGGAGTTTCCTGTTTGTCCTCCATGGATTACTTCCAAAGCTTGTGTCTGTTCAAGCTTTAAATTTCCCAACTGGATATCTGTTCTTCTATCTGTGAACTCAAGTTGATTACCCAATAAGTCTTGATGGAATAAACCTAGCCTGCCAATGGGGCAAAACAGACGGTCAAAATAAGCAGGTTTCCAGCAGCTTTGAGGTGGGGCATTTAGATGACACATCCCTGGAAGCTGGCCAGAAAGCACACCCAAGCTGCATTATGAGAAGAAAAGCCAGACTAAAAAGGAGCTGGAGTTTTCCACTTCTTCCCAGAAAGTGCGCACCTTCACATGTATGTATAAATGCACCAAAGCCAGGTCAGCTCTAAAGGGGCACTCTATCCTAACTCTAAACTTAATTTTGCATGTAAATGCCCCATTGCAGGAGTGCATTTAAAAGGGACAGAGCTGCTGTACCCAAGCGGTGGGGGTTGAATGCCCAAAAGAAAAACTGTGGCACCTCTCATGGAGATGAGTAAAACACAAGATACACAAAACAGACAGTCAAAAAGGGGGCATGGGGTGAGGGGTGAGGGTGAAGCAGAGCATGATTGTACCTTGCCAGCATCAGCATGGGCACACCTCTGCTTTGATTACCTTTTCCAGTGAAGTGCTGCACTTATGACTGTGTGCAGGATCACAGGAACAACCATCCAATGACCAGGGATAGTTTGGGGATTCTGTTAGTATACCATCCACCCCATTGTCTAACAGACTCCATAACCGAGCTGACACAGCTGGTCTCAGAGTTGCTGTTGGAGTCGCCCAGACTCTTAGTCTTGGGCGACTTCAACATCCCACTCAAGTCCAGTTTAACTGGTGCGGCTTGGGAGTTCATGGAATCCATGACAAACATGGGCCTATCCCAATTGGTCGTTGGGTCTACACACTGTGCAGGTCATACCCTCGATGCAGTCTTTAGTACAGAACAGGAATATCCATGGGCGGAGGTAATTCAAACCTCCGCATTGTTATGGATGGATCGTTTCCTGATCAAGGCGTAACATTTCCTGATCAAGGTTGAACTAAGAGCCACTGTCCGCCCTACCGGTGGTGGAGGGACCATTAAAATGGTCTGCCCTCGAAGGCTAATGGAACCTATTGGATTCCAGAAAACCCTAGAGGGTCAAATGGTTGGTAAAGCCAGTGATTCTGTTGAAAATTTGGTCAATACTTGTGACACTGATCTTACCAAGGTTATCGACATGATCGCTCCCAAACGTCCTTTCCAACCTGCTTCAAATTGTAAACCATGGTATGCAGAAGAACTGAGGAAAATGAAGCAGGTTGGACAACAACTAGAGTGCATCTGGCAGAAAACTCGACTCCTATCTGACAAGACTTATCATAGGCAGTTTCTTTACTCCTATAGAGAGGCAGTAAGTGAAGCGCAGAGATCTTTCTCTTCTGCACATATTGTGTCTATAGAGCCCCGTCCAGCAGAACTGTTCAAGGTGGTAAGGGAACTAACACAGGTTCCACCTGTGCAGAACCCTCTACTCAAACCGACAACGGCCTGCTGTGATGTGTTTAACAACTTCTTTGCAGCTAAAATCTCTCAGATAAAAGCCAACGTAGATGCCAGTGTTAGAACAGAATCTATTGACGAGGTGTCCAGCAACTCTGCTGATGTAATTATACTGGATCAGTTTGAATCAGTGAGTACTGATGACGTAGTCAAGCTTCTTGGTAAAGTGAAGAAAACAACCTGCCCTCTCGACCCTTGCCCTTCTTGGCTGGCTGTCCAGGGGGGTGATGCCTTGAGGATGTTTCTTACAGACATCATCAATGGATCCCTTAGGGAAAGTCTTGTTCCATCCTGCTTAAAGGAAGCAGCGGTTAGGCCGCTCCTGAAAAGACCTTCCCTGGACCCCTGGATATAAAGAATTATAGGCAAGTATCTTTACTATCATTTTTGAGCAAGGTGATCGAGAGGGCGGTTGCCCTTCAACTCCAAGCTGTCTTAAAAGAAACTGATTATCTAGATTCATTTCAAACTGCTTTAGGACAGGATTTGGAGTTGAGACTGCCATGGTTGCTCTGGCTGTTGACCTTCGTCTAGGCATCGACAGGGGTAGTATGACCCTGTTGATGTTACTGGACCTCTCAGTGGCTTTTGGCACAATAGACCATGACATCCTCTTGAATCGCCTGAGAGGGCTACGGATTGGAGGCATTGCATTGCAGTGATTCCGTTCCTTCCTCTAGGGCAGGTTCCAGAAGGTGATGCTCGGGGACAGCTGCTCTCCTAGGATAGAGCTTAAGTGCGGCGTCCCTCAAGGTGCCATCCTGTCCCCAATGCTTTTCAACATATATCAGTATGTTGAAGGGGTGTTATCAGTACGCTGATGCCACCCTGATATATTTCTCCATGTCTCAGTCTTCAGCTTTGTCTTCAGATGGTATCTCTTCTTTCAATGATTGTCTTAAAGCAGTAATGGATTGGATGAGGGAAAACAAATTGAAACTGAATCCAGACAAAATGGAAGTACTCGTGGTAGTGGCCCTGAACCCAGGTATCAAGATACAACCTCCAGTCCTGGAAAGGATCATACTCTCCTCAAAGGACTGTGTTTGCAGTCTGGGGATGCTCCTAGATCCATTGCTTCAGATGACTAATCAGGTGAACGCGAAGGTTAGGAGTGCCTGTTATCAGCTTCGGCTGATACACCAGCTGCGCACTTTCCTGGAAGTCAGGGATGTTGAAACTGTAGTACATGCACTGGTAACCTCACGTCTGGATTTCTGTAATGCACTCTACATGGGGCTACCCTTGTGCCTGGTCATGAAACTTCAACTGGTACAGAATATGGCAGCCAGACTGGTCTCAGGTACATCTAGAAGAGACTATATCACACCAATTTTAAGATCTCTTCACTGGCTGCCCATCAGTTTCTGGTCCCAGTACAAGGTGTTGGTTATTACCTTTAAAGCCCTAAATGGCTTGGGTTCCAAATATCTTCGGGACCACCTCCTTCCGTACAATCCAGCTGACACACTTAGGTCCTCTGGGAGAAATCTGCTACAACTAGTAAAAACCAAGGTATCTACAACTGCTCAGAGGACCTTTTTGGCTATCGCTCCCAGACTGTGGAATGGCCTGCCGGATGAGATCCATCATATAACCAGTCTAGACAGCTTTAAAAAAGCTGTTAAGATGGATCTCTTCTGGCAGACCTTTCTTGAATAGACGCCTGGCCACCAAAATGAGAAAGAAATGGACTGATCCCATTTGCTGTTGCCTGCCCATCCTCAAGTTCTTTATGACAAGAAGAGGCCATTATACTCCAGCAGTACACACACTCTTCGAAACCAAATCAGTTGCAGAACTGCTTTATGGACCCCAGCTGGGACCCCTCCCCAACTCTGCATCATTAGAACTTGTGTAATCCAAATTCCTAAGATTGGCATTCCAAGCTCCAAAGTGTGTCTCTAATGCAATTCTAAGATTGGAGTCAGGCTTTATGAAAATGGAGGCCAGAGTGTGGGTGACCATACTCAGTTATTGGCTCAGACTATCCGTCTTTCCCACTGGCCTTGCTCCGCTTACCCTGACTTATGAATTCCAGTCTGCATGGAAACAGACAGTGATGACTAAAATTTCTTCACTGGGTTTCTCTCCAGATCTTTTGCTCAGCATGGGATATGAAAAGGCTAAAGCGACCAACAAACAATGGGTGATAGATATAGAGTGACAGCTAGACCTAGCTATTGCCCCAACTTTTATTGCTAGTGACTCCAACAGATATTTGGCATCACCTATGGCATATTTAGCAAAACTCAAAGTACCTAAACATGAGAGCTTTTACTTTTGCACAATGCAATGCTTTCTCCTCAGCTGTTCTTGAAGGCCACTATAAGAAGATCCTCTTCTCAGACAGACAATGCTCCTTAGTCTGGCCAAGTCAAAACAACAGAGCATGTATTACTCCAGTGCTCATACAGGGATATCTGCCTCAGCCTTATCTCACCTCTGTTGTATAAACACCAAGGACACACCAGTCAATTCTGCACTTCATTGCTGCTTTCGCACACCAATCAGGATATAACATATAATGTTGCCAGATTCTGTATAGTTGTGGTTAAAATCCATCAGACAATGACCTCCACAGTAGGCTAGTATTAATCTTGTCCTGCCACACTGGATTTTAAAAGGAATTACTGTTTTTACCTGGTTTTTATCTTGCTTTCAAAATTACCTTCTTTTATTCTATATCCCCAACAGCAAATGGCTGGAATCCTGTTAAGGCTATACTGTTTTAACCTGTGTTTTTAACTTGTATTTACCTGTTTTTTAAACCCTGTTTTTAACCTTTATTTTACCATTATTATTTTTTACCATTGCCTTCTTTTATTCTGTATCCCCTTTTTACCTGTGCTGGTCTATGACCATAATAAAGATGAACAACTAACTGCCTTTTCTACAAATTCTACAGTATATTCAGCACTTTCACACTTCAATCCAATGAAAGAGATGTACAGTTTTATAGCATGAAATAACTTTTCCAAAGGTCGCAACTAGTTTGTTTCTTCAAGGTGGGTGGGTGAATCAGAGTACATTTGCTTGTATGAAGTGAAATCAAAGACTACCTTAACACCTTTAAAAGTTCATGCCTGCATGTTAAATATGAAAGCATATCACTTTTAATTCTTTGAAAGCAGAAGAACTGACATTAGTTGTAACTAAATGTGACAGCAGATGTGATCAGGAAATGGGTATGTCTGAACTTGTTTAACACATGGTATATACACGCCCACAGTCTCCTCTGAATTGCACATGCTACGTAGAATGGCAAAGTCGCTTCCTTTCTCTGTTTGCTGTTAATTAACCAAAATCTATTTGAACATCATGAAATGATTATAGTCAATGTGGGGACAATTTCAGTAACCATTAATTTCTGTCTGCAGTAAATCTCTCAGCTAGAGTGCTGGCTTTGAGGCAGAGAGCTGATTATTGGGATGCATGCTTCTAAGCAATTCAGAAAAGGGCACTTGAAGGTCTTTTCATACCAATAAATGATGGCCTTGACCTGAAAGACAATAGTATTGCTAATTTCAGCTGGGTTCAAGGTTGTATCATATACCGTAGCTGTTGAAAAGTCTTCCTTATATTACCTCCTTCTGAAAAGTTGATCACAGCTCTCTGTGTATTAATTGAAAAGTTTTATGGATGTAATACTTTAAAAACAGCTGTAACATGTACAGGCTCAATGCTTTTCTTCCCTACAGCGGATGATGCTAGAAAAGCAATGAAACATGGAGTAAATGGGATCCTAGTGTCGAATCATGGTGCACGCCAGTTGGATGGGGTTCCAGCTACTGTAAGTATTAGAGGAACAATTTTAAGTTAAGTTTCAAAGTCTGGCAAATAAATCTAAAGTTGAGTCTCAAAGTTTGGCAGATCATGGAGTTACACCATAGCATGTTGTAGTGGTCCCTCCAAGAGACCAGGGTTCAAATCCCATTCAGCCAAGGAAAACCCTTGGGTGATTGTGGGAAAATCACACCCTCTGCCTCAGAGGAAGGTAATAACAACCCTTTTCTGAATAAGGAATAAGGAAAGAAGAAGAAACCTCCTCTGTTTGGTCTTTGGTAAACCAATTCAAAGGAGAAGAATTTCCTTGTGTTGGTGTTGGCTTTTGCTCTTTACATATTTTATTTTTTAACTCCCATCAGCTCTATCTAGCATAGCCCATCCTTAGGAATGCTGGGAGTTACATTCTGGAAGGTTTCCTAACCCTGATTCACCCTAGCTATATGGTTAGGCTGATAGCAGGTCCCATCTTCAGCAGTTGCACAGGAGTCTGGTTGGCATTTGTCTTGAGCTGTGCACTACTGTGAACTGAGGCCAGAGCTCCCTCTACCTTTTCATTAGGATATAATGTTTTCCCCTTCTGATCCTATGAAATGTTTTTTTCCCTTTTCTGAAACATACAGTGAAGGGAATTTTGCATTCAGGTTTTTAAAAAATAAAATGCTTGCTTCCAATAATTCTACAATGGGTTGCCAGTGCTCAGACTCTTTACACAGGTCTGCTTCATCTTTCTTATTCTTGTGGGAGATTCTGTCTCTCACTAGTCATAAAATCCCAGACTAATGTTTCCATTTGAATTTTCCTGGATCTCTCTTTCTCTCTCTGATCCTATCAGCCTTCTTCCCTTTTCACCTAAGTCTTAGGAACATGCTCCCTGGAAGATCTAGCTGTGTTTCTGCCTCAGTCTTTAGGCCAAACAGCTATGCAGATAGGAACATTATCTGAATCCTATTGCTAACTCAAACTGGAGCAGATCCATCAAATCTCAAAATTAACTGGGTTTGTGCAACACAATGCACTTTTAAAGTGCAGAAACCTTGTGCATGTGTTTATGTGTGTAGTTGCTGAAAAACATTTTGATGGAAAGAAGCAGTGTGTTTTCTTCAGATTGTGCTAGTTTTGTATAAAATTATGTTTCATGTGTAAAAAAATCAACTGTCCCCCCCCCCCCCCCCAGTGTTCAAATGGTTTTTGTAACAAAAAAAAAAGTACTGAAAGGTGAGAAATGACAGCTGGCCATTTTCTTGTGCATGTTGCTCAGTGCATTGAGGACAAAAAAAACATGGCAAATATTCTTTAAATTTCTACCGACCACCTGAGATCTCCCTTTGAAATTTAGACAGAAGGAACTGAAGATGAATCTTTCTGCATTCAGAAATTTTTGTCACTAAGTGATGCTTTCCCCCAGTTTCATAATAAAAATAACTAACGATTGAAATGCTTAGGCTTTTGAAACTTAGCTATACGAGTTAGCTTATTTTGGGTTTGAGAGTAAATCAAGTCTAAACTGGTGAATGTTGTCTAGTGTCTGGTTACAGATTGATGAAATGTGTGCTTTAATTATGGCTTCTGTCATACTCAAGTAACAGCACTTGGCACAATATGCCTCAATGTGAAAGTAAGCATACATATGCGGAAGTGGAACCAAAGCATTTCTGGCAACAAAGCAAAACCTAAAGAAGAAAAACAACCCTTTTATTGTGTGCCAGATGACTAGAAAACCTCAGTTGGGATATACAAGCAAATTGAACTTGCAGGCTTTGATTCCCTCTGGCCACCATTTTTGTCTTCAAAGAAAGGACTCTTGCCCTTACTTGTTTCTTCAGCATCACTAAAGTATCAGTTTGCACATGTGCATGATCTTTTGCTCTCATATCAACATATTAGGTTTGGGAGGAATTGTGGTCATTTGAATAAAGATTTGGAGCTCCTCTATCACAGGATTGTGTCCAATTGTGATATGAGCAAGTAGATATATTGTCTGGCATCATGAGTTGAAGCATCCTCCTATGAAAAGTAGTTTCACTGACCTATTTAAAAACTCAAAAAATATCAGTATACCCTCCAACATTTCATAAAGGTTATTACTGCAGAAGAACAGAAAAGGTGTTAGAGGCTGCATCAGCTTTCTTTTGCTTGAGCTTCCCAGGAAGAGCAAGATTTTGCTCTCTTCTTCTGCTGCTGTTCCTTTCTTCTTTTTCTTCTTTCCATTTCTTTAATTTTGATTGTATATAACTTTGATTGTAAATTAAATTGTTTGTGGTAAAAACTAATTTAAAAAATATCTCAAAGAAGTTTTGGATGTTATTCTTGTTATTCACTTAGAAATCCATACATATTTCTATGTGCATTTTATAAGTGTACACATTTGTGCCTCTTTTTTTTTTTAGAAACATATATTTTTGATATATTGATTAAATGGAGTTACATGTTGTTCATTTTAATCTCTTTTCAGGCACACTTTTTCATGCACGCTTGTTAAACATATATTTTCTGCTGCACAAATTAGGCTGCAAGCTTTTGACTATGAATTTCTGAGTGTAAATTGTTTTCTGGACAATTTTTAATTTCAGAAAGTGTGAACTGGATAAATGCTGGTCAAAGACAAACTTCCTTCATCCCTAAACAATTCCCCTTCTTTTAAGTAATTATTATTTCACAGTGATCAAAAGGGGGGATTTGGAAATGTTTGGTCTGAGAACAAAGAATCTTCATTTTTTACAATTGGCATGGGGCATAGCTTTCTATGGATTATCTTTAAGCCACCATATAGCTTTTAAAAACCTTGTCATTCCCACTACAGAACAGCACACCTTGTGCCAAAGAAGCACTTTTTTCTGGCAGAGTCAGGAAAGGAGGAACATAAGCTTGTTTACATTACAAAATATAGTTCTAAAATATTAATAATATAATAGCACCTTATTAGAATCTGACTTTTTCTCATCTTTTCTGTAATGGTATAACTTTAGGAAATTTGTTTTGGGCTAATCTAAATGCTCATACTATGTGAAAATAAAGATCATGGCTGGTAGTCAGTACTGTAGTTATGGACTCGTAACCTGGGGTTACAGACCCATAACTGGTTTGTATTGAGTAAGACTATATAATCAGGCTGGAAACCTATGTAAATGCAACCCAGTTCACCTTAAGGGCCACCTGATGGATTGTACAAAATAGTCTGTTCAGCTGCTGATCAGGGTGTAAGGAGGACCATGTTTCTACCCTTTTCTTACTACCAGCAGGTGAGACTACAACAATCAGAGGCAGGATCCATGTTGCTAGTCTGTGTAGCAGCCTCACTTGCTTGTGGGTGGAGATGTTGTCCTCCTAGCACCCTAAAAGGAAGCTGAATCCACCTCTTTTGTCTGATCTGGTGGCTTGCTGTTAAGTTCACGTGGATGGGATCGGGCCAGGAGATGTTACTTAGTTATGCCTACATAAATGAGTAGTTATGCAGACATAACTAAGTAGCCAGTGTAGGAATCTAGTAGTTATTTGTCTCTCCAGCTTATTTTAGGTCTAGTTTTTTTTAAAAAAAAATGTTTGGAAGCTCTGTTTCTCCTCTCTCTTTCCTCATATCTTTATTTGCAGATTGAGGTCCTGCCTGAAATAATAGAAGCTGTGGAAGGAAAAGTTGAGGTATTCCTTGATGGTGGAATACGGAAAGGCACAGATGTTCTCAAGGCTCTTGCCATTGGAGCTAGAGCTGTTTTTGTGGGAAGACCTGTAATCTGGGGACTTGCCTACCAGGTAACATAAAACTGGAATTCAAATTTCTCCTGCCTTGGTTAGTGAAAAGACAAGTCTTCACATTCATTTTTTGAGTCAGGTTCTACTCTTGAAGCCATGGTGGCAGAAATGGTGTTCTGTTATTATGCCTATCTAATTGAGTTTATTGCACTCTACTCTCAGAAGTGCCTAGCCAAAACAGAAGTCACAATTTAGTGGACCGATTTGCTCTGTACATCCCTCTCACCAGTTCTTTCAGTTACTGGGTAAAAGCAAAATTGTTCACAAACTTTTATAGTACAGGATGAGTCTCCCTTATCTGGAATTCCAAAATTCCAAAAACCAAAACCATTTTTTCATGGGTGGTTGAGATAGTAACACCTTTGGTTTCTCATGGTTTATTGTACAAAACTTTGTTTCATGCACAAAATGATTTAAAATATTGTATAAAAATTACATTCAGGCTGTGTATAAGGTGAATCTGAAACATAAATGAATTTTGTATTTGGACTTGGATCCCATCTTGAAGATATCTCATTATGTAGATATATGCAAATACAGGTATTCAGAAATCCCCCAAAATCCAAAATCCAAAACTCATCTGGTCTGAAGTATTTTGGATAAGGGAGACTCAACCTATAGAAGGAGTGCTGTATAGGAAGTGATCTATAGCATTATTCATGATTTGATAGCTCCTGCCCTGTAAAGTGTTTTTCAAAAGAAAAATGGATTTCAGAGTGTTGCATTCACTGTAAAAAGATTATTTTCATGGGATGTTGAGATATGTACATCTTTATTGGAGAGACTGATTTGATAGCTCCTGCCCTGTCAACGTCTATGCTGAAACTCGGGTCTCAGAGAAACCTGGAACACAAATAAATTATGCTGTCTGGAATTAACAATTGTTTGATAAAACCATTAATACAATTCTTCATTTATTTAAGTTATATGTTACACCTTCGACTTACCAGGTGCATGGGGCAATATTAAATAAAAGCTTCTCCTAAAACCAAGGAACATGGGACTAAAGCTAAACACCAACAATCTCAGAAAAGCATTTCTTTAGAACTGAAGAGTGGCAAAGAATTATATGGAATGAAAAGCTCAATGGAACTAAATTGTCTATATTGCCCACCTAAAACAAAGTAAGGAAAGAGGATGCTTCATATCCCTCAGGATGAAATTGCATAACTAGGTCAAGGCTACTGAAAGATTAATTCTTTGTACCACTGACCTAATATCTCTAGATGCTGGAACAACTAGCATGACTTTGAGTTATTGCAAATTAAGAATAGCTTCATATGGAAGGAGATAGTCTTTCAACTATCCTGGTCTTTAAAACTTAGTGCTTTTTAGAACAAACCCAGTATCTTGAATTGTGCTTGGAAAAAACCCAGAAGCCAGTGAAATTGTTTGAAAATTGATGTTACAGTAGTCTCCAAAGTGCATACCTAGTAAAAGTCTAGGCAACATACTTTTAACTAAGGTCTGAAACATACTGCAGAAATAATCCAGTTTGAGACTGCTTTAACTGCCCAGGCTCAATGCTAGGGAATTCTGAGAACTTTTTGTGAGCCATTTAGCCTTCTCTGTCAGAGATAGCTTTGGTGGCACAACAAAAGACAAATCCCAGGTTTCCCTAGCACTGAGCTAGGGCAGTTAAAGCAGTCTCAGACTGGATTATTTCTGCAGTGTGTTTTGAATCTAACCGAGGTTTCCAAACACTTTTAGCAGACACTCTGAATATAGCATGCTATGGTAACTAAGTGTGACTGTGACAATTCACTGTGACTAGCTCTTCAGTCCCCATGAAGTGACACCAGACGTAGCTGGACAAAGCAACTCCTCCTGGCCACTGCAATAATCACCTGACTTTCCAGGAATAAGACTGGATCCAGGAGCATCTTTATTCCCCACAAACTACATGCCTGATCTTTCAAAGTTTGCAAAGTATCAAGAAGAGATTGTTCTCCCAAACCCAGTTTGTTTTGTTTTTCGAGCATCAGGAAATCTTACCAGAAATGAACCTCATTATGGACATTATCAGACGACGGAAATTGGAAGTATAATCCAATAGCAATCCGAACGCAATCATGGGGTTTCACGTTATTGTGTATGAGTGTATCTCACACAATTTTTGGCAAAAAGAAGTCATTCCGAATGCAATCATGGGTTTTACGTTATTGCATATTAGAGTATCTCACACAATTTTGGGCAATGGGAAGTCATTTTCAGGCAATGGGAAGTCATTCTGAATGCATTCCAAACACAATTAGAATTCATGTAAATTCGCTAAACTAGCGAATTTACATGAATTCAAATTGGCTCCATTCAAAATAGAGAGAAATTCCTCCTGTCTGATAAACTCCTATGTTTCCTTACCTCCTCTCCATCAACTACTTTGGGGGAAATTAAAACACACCTTAACTGTTCAGTGTTCCAAGGGAAGAATACACCCTTATGGTACTGAATAATGAAGCTAGTGAAGATTCATCATGACAGCTCCTTTAGAACTAGAGATGATAGCAGCTAAATTTGTCTGCCAGCTGGATTTGGGAGGAAGCCACCATAACCTGGCTTTACCTTATTGATATTTATTGGATTTCCATTATCAAATTGTGGGTCTTGCTGACTTAATATTGGATCCACAACGTCTATATTTATGTAATATCTTTTAATTAGGGTGAACAAGGTGTGAAGGAGGTTCTTCAGATATTGAAAGAAGAATTCCAGTTAGCAATGGCACTCTCTGGTAAGATGCAGAATGTATTGGAATTATTATTCTCCCTCTGTCTCCCCCGCTCCCTGTCCTCTTGAGTTCCATCTTGAAAAACAATAATACTCCAGAATCTAAGAGTCTTGAGCAGTGAAATGTTGTATAAACTGTCCATGCCATTGTCTGATTTGGTTCTCAGGCAAAGGTCCTAACTTCTTTTCTACCATTGACTGCCTGATCTTTTCAGCTAGAGCTGCCAGGAATGGAAATCTGGGACTGTTTGTGAATAAAGCATATACTTTAGCTCTGAGCTATGGTCTTAATATTCCCTCTTTTCATTGTAATAGATTACCAATGCAGATTCAGAAAAAAGTTCTGTTTCAAAAGAATCTTAATTTAAAATTGCAGTTCACAAATAAAAGGATAAAATAGGTTTGTTGTTTTTGCATTTATTATCTGTTTTCAAAAACTCAAATAGCATTAGGGGAGCACACGGGTGATAATTGGAACCAGCACAAATTGTGTGTGCACAAATTGTGTGTGTGTGTGTGGCTGGGGAAGGTGCAAAACCCTTTCCTTCCATAGTATAGTCCTGGGGGAAAAAAATCCCTCCTCTGAAGGGGTCATTTGTTCAGGAGAAAAATCTCTTATTGATGATGGTAACATCGTTGGAGAAAAGAAACATGGGGAAATACAATTAGTTTCACTTGGCAAAGGAAACATAAGTATCATAATTCTCAATGGATCTCGGTAAGAAAATCATTTCATTTTTTAAAATATATTTTGTATTAACTTTATTTATTCAGTTTATTTTTTAAAAAAATACATTCATCCTCTCCTACACACACAGCACAATTATCCATACATATATACACACATACATATAGGCTTATACACACACACATTTACATACACCCATATATACCTAACTCTCATCTCTGCCTTAAAATCCACATAACATTATATCTTCAACATCAATACCACACCCATCCATAAAAACAACTTCCATCCTTCTACCCTCGATCTCAATAATTTCTATTTTTGTCTTCATTCTTCCTGTCCTTGTCTTCCTTTCTCTTTTTTTCTTTGCTGTAAATCTTTTTTAAGTCTTAGTTACTTTATAAGTTGGATATTCCTTATTGTTTTTCCCTGTTTTTTAAATTTTTTTAAAAAAGAAACTTTTCAAAAATTAACCCCCTTTTTGTGATTCTTCACTTTGTTTTTCCTTAATATCTCTACCTTGCTTAATCTTACTTTTTTATTTTTGAATTCCTCCTAATTTCATTCATATATATATATATATATATTATACTGTATGTGTATATATATATATATATATATACATATACTTTCTCCATGTCTCTGCTCATTCTATAGTTCATTTAATCCTTTCATTATTATATTTCTCTCTCCAGTATTTTAAAACTAAATCCCAGTCATCTTATATTATTGTGTTATCTTTTTCCTTTATTTTCTTTGAAAGTCTGTGTAAGAGGCTAAATAGAATGGCCAAAAGGGCCAGCATCATGGGTCATTTGTTTAGGAGAAAAATCTAATTGATGATGGTAACATTGTTGGAGAAAAGAAACATGGGGACGTGTGGGGACACACACGGCATGGCCTGACTTCACCCCTAAGCCAGTGTCATGTTGTCCATCTGACCGCCCGGCGGGTGGCGTTACAACACTCATTTGGTGAGGCATTCAGATGCCACATGCCAAAAGGAGCACCAAAAAGTGCTGGCACAGTGGCAAACACACCCTTTTCCACTCCCAAAGAAAGCGGCATTTGAGCGCCCTGATCCAGCGCTCAAAGGGGCAGTGTTAAACTTCCCCTTATCCGTTGTCTGTTTTGCCCCTAAGTCTCTCATATCCATTAATCTTTTCAGCCAGTCCTCACTCGTAGGTATTTTACAAAACTTCCACTTTTGTCCATGCAATAACCTAGCCAAAGTGACCATATATATTACTATTTTCCAATATTTTCTTTCTGTTTCCTTATCCATTACATGTGTCATATTTACAAGATATAATTTCAGTTTCATAAACATAAAAATAAAACCAACATTTCTGTCATTGCCATATGTATTTCCCCCCAATACCTTCTGACTCTTTTACAATTCCACCACATTTTTACACTTTGGTATTTTTGTAGCTCTTGGCTAATTTCATTGATGTTAAGTGCGACATGTATAGCATCTTAGTTTTCCTTCAGATTCTGGGATAATATAAATTTATTTGTTTTATACCATGATCTTTCCCAATCTTCCATCTTTATGCTATAATGAAGTGTTTTACTCCATTTTATCATCAACTCTTTTATATATTTTTTGTTCCCTTTTAAATAAAAACCCATGATTTTTGTAATATTTTTCTTATCTTTTTCTTCCCCATTTCAAAAAAAAAAAATACCTTATCTAGTTCATTTCTCTCTTTTTCTATCCTCCTTTTAAATCTCTCAGATACCTGTCTGCGAAGAAATATTGGGGCTTTCTAGATTGGCAGGAAAGGGTGACATGAAGGTGCCTTTTCCTTAATGCTTAGCAGCTACACTGCAAGCCCCAGGTGTGTAATAAAAAGACTTAGGGCAGGTACACTGAGGAGGTGTGGGGACGACTTACCTGAAGTCTTTTCTGTTGCTCAGCAACTACATTGGAAGCTGTCAGGATGCTAGAAACACAGGCGGAGCAGCTGCATGGGTGGCAATGAACAGGGCTTTTGGCCGCACTGAACCTTTAATTTTTTTTGTTTGTTTGTTGCCGGCTGCAGGTACATCACACATGAACTGTGCAGTTATGAAGATCTGTCAAATTGCCATTATGGTTTTGCTTCCCTTTTTAAAGTGTGCAGTTGCATTGGTGCACCATGAATGAACCCCTTTATTATATAAATAATAATAATAATAATAAATAATAATAATACCCCACCCCTTTGAGAACACTCGAGGTGGCTTACACATTAAAATACTATCGCATCAATAAAACAAACTGCATCCCTCCCTCCCCCCCCCTTAAAAAGATATTAAATCTGTTACAATTTAAGTTTATGAATACACTTCTTTATTTTATGAATAAATTGACATTTTATGTGCAGTTGCATAACAGTTACAGCATCCCAGAGTCCCTGCTGCACCTGTCTAGGGTTCAGATTAGGGCTGGAGCTAGGGTTTGAGAGCTTTAAAAAACTGCACAGTTGCACTGCAGCATTTAGACACAGCTGTGCTATTACACCCTTTTTAAAAAGAAGCTGGGAAAAGCAGGTCCTTTTTAAAGCTGCTTTTTCCCCACTAAAATGCAAAAGAAGTGTGTTCATGCCAAACTTTCAGTTTAGGTCATCTAAAGGCTACACTTTCATGCAGGCATGAACACACCCCTTTTTGCCAGTCTAGATCAGCCCATTGTGTTTTTATCCCTTTTTTATCTAATATTTCTCTAGATTTTATTATACTAAGGGTATAATAACCAAAGATACTAAGGGCCCACTGTATAGATTTAAGCAATTCTTCAGTATTTTTCAGTTCTTCTTGTAAAAGTATAAATAAATCATATGCATATGAATTTAATTTGTAACACTGATCTTTTACTCTTAATACTTGTATATTTAGACTTTTTATAATGCTTTCATTTAAGATTTCTAAAATCAAGATAAATAATAAGGGAGACAAGGGACATCCTTACCTTGTTTCTTTTTCTATCCTAAATTCCTTTGTCTTCTATTCATTTACAAAAAAAAATAAAAATAAAAATAAAAATGTGCTAATTGTTCTTTATATAATACATCTACCCATCTCAGAAATTGGTCTCCAGTGTTGGTTTCTTTTAGTGATTCCTTCATAATGTTCCAATTTCCATTATCAAATACTTTTTCTGCATCAATAAATATTTTCTGCATCAACAAATATCATTTGTAGTATTCAATGACATTTAAAACTGTCCTGTCGTTATCCCTTATTTGTCTACCTGGCAGAAAGCCATTTTGGTCTATATGAAATACTTCTTTCAAAAGATTTTTTAACCTTTCTGCTAGAATTGATGTTAAAATTTTATAATCACAGTTCAATAATGCAATTGGTCTGAGGTTCTTTGGCTCTTTTATATCATTTCCTTCTTTTGGTATTAGCAATACATTCACACAGTTCCAAGAATTTGGTTTCTTTTCTCTCAGTATTATGTTATACATTTTTTTTAATTGTTGGATTAATTCCTTTTCTAATTTTTTTTAATTAAAAAAAATCTGTCTGGTCCGGGACCCCTCCCATTTTTATTTTATTTGAATTATCTTTAATAAAGATAATTTATATAAAAACAGTAATTACAATAAAATTATCCCCCCCCCCCCAAAAAAAACCCTTACTATTAACATCTTATTTCCACTTTTTCTATTTGTCTTCTATATGTTTCTTTTTGTTTCTTTCTTTTCTTCTTGGTTCTCATGCCATTGACTTCATACTACTCTATATCTTATCTTATTTTGGCAATTATCGCTGTTATATTTATATACAATTGCATGTGCATACAAACATATATAATTACACACACATCTACAAACATGTATATATTGAAAAAAAGTTTATTTTCTTCTTTTAGTATAATGCTTTCTTTGTTACCACTCTTCTTCTTTGTTAATCTTGATTTCACATTGACCATATTGATATTTTAATTGTCCATCCAATTAATAACCTTAATTTTGGCTCAATTCTTCTTCTTCTTCTTTTTCCTATTATATATATGTGTGTGTGTGTTCTTTGTTGTTAGTTGGTTTCATTCAATATTTTATTTTATTGAATCAAACTTCTACCAACTCCCCAAATCTTTTCCAGTATTTAACTACTGAAAGCCATTCTTCTCAACTTTATTTAGTGTTTTCATATTAATTATTGCCATCCATTTATCAATTTCTCTTGTTTCATTAAGCTTTAAAAGGCTTTCAACTATGCTTAGAGGTTCATCTGATTTCCAATTTTTAGCTATTATTAATCTAGATGTTGTTATCATGTATAAAATGACTTGCCAGTATTTTTCTTCTTTTTTAATCTCACAGTCATATTTAATAAGTTGTTTTTTTGGAAATTGTATTTTAAAGATATTTTATATTACTTTGTTTATGTTTCCCCAAAATTCCTTTATTCTACTGCATTTCTATATGCCTAATAAAGGTTGATTGACAGACTGACTACTGCATTTCTACCACATGTGGATCATTGATCCACTCTCCTTATGACTCTTGCAACATTAATCCTTTTCAATTTAAATATATATATTTTAATCTCATGGGAGTGTAATACCATTTATTGGTTATTTTAAAGAAATTTTCCTTTAAATCTTGAGATCTAGTGAATTTATTTGTCTGATACCATACCTTTTCCCAATTTTCTAAAGGAATTGACTGTCCAAAGTCTCTTGCCCATCCTATCATGTAATCTTTTATTGTTTTGTGCTCTAATTCTCTATTAATGAAAAATTTGTAAAATTTCGAGGGTTTTTTTTTTTTTTTGGTGTCAGAGTTCCATAATATTTCATCTAATTCATATTTTAAAGTGCCTATACCTTCTTTTTCATATCTCCTGTGAATTTCTCTTTTAGTTGTAAATAATTAAACCAATGTATGTTTTTATTTTCTTCTCTAAGTTTTTCCTCTAGTTTTAAACTCTATTTTTCCTTGATGGTTTGTTTTTACTAGATCTTTGTATTTTAGCCATTTTTGGTTTTGTTCCCACATTCCAAAAAAAAAAAGAAAGAGGGAGAGTATTCCCATTTTTCACTCTTTTAACACTTTCTGATATTTCTAGAGTCATAATCGGGGCATTTAAACTTTCTCTTTAACTTTTTCTCCCTTGTTTTTCTCTGTTGTCATTTTCAGCCCTTCTTCTCTCTCTCTTTTTGCCCTTTATTCTTTTCCATTTTCTTTCTCTGTACCTCCATACCCCTGCCATGCCTCTATCATCTATCTGCCTCCTTTCTTCTCCGTTACTCCTCCATGTCTCTCCTCCTTCTTGTTCTTTTCACTCTTCCCCCTTTCTTAAGCCTTTTGTCTGTTATCTTTCTCCATCATTGTTTTCAGTCATTTTCAGCCCTTCCTCTCTTAGGTTTTTTTTGTCCTTTATTCTTCTCCATCCTCTTTCACCATCATTTGTCCACCCTCTCTCTCTTTTGTTATTCCTCCATGTCTTTCTTCTGCCACTCCTCCTTGTCCTCCACCCACTCCTCCAAACCGACTGGGCCTTTTTTCTCTGCTCACTGTTCTTTTTCAGTCTCAACTCTCTCCTCTTCATCCTCCACACTCTATTTTCTGTCTTTTACACCTACTTCTCCATCTCCATCTTCCATTCTCTGTTTTCTGTTTTTCATTTATTCCTTCCTCTGTCTTCCATGTCAACTACTACGAGGGAGTATCCAAAAGTTTTAATGATCACCTTTTTAAAAAAAAATGACAGAAAGTTTGTTTTGATTTGTAGTTGTTAACTTATCTCTATGTAGTCACTATCTAGATTTACACATTTCCCCCAGCTTATCTTGACCCTCCAAATACCTGATATTGTAGAAGTTTGCAGATTGCGCCTGACTAGGATTTTACACTTTAGTCACTTCTGGCAGAGCCAGTCACAAAAATAAAGGACACAATGAGTTGATTTTCTCAGCAACGTGTAATTGGGATCAATGATGACACTGACAAAATTTCATCAATATGCCATAATAACTTCCGGGTGATAATGATTACTTTACAATATCCCCTCGTAAGGCCCAATCTGCAGACTTCCACAATATCAGTTATTCAGAGGGTCAGGATACACTGGGAAAAATGTGTAAATCTAGATAGTGACTACATAGAGATAAATTAACAACTACAAATCAAAACAAAATTTCTGTCAATTTTTTTTAAAAGGTGATCATTATAATTTTTGGATGCCCCCTCATATTTGTGCTTCTTCTTAGCGATTTTTTTAAACCAAATATCTTCCTTTTTTTCCCCTTTGACCACAGCCACTTTTTAAATAGTTTTAACTAGGTTAAAACTCCAAAATTAGAAATAGCTGCTGGTTGCGGATAAGCTCACTCAAACTTGTAATCCAAGGTGGCTGTTTAAATTGGTTATGGAGGCTCTGCAGCTCCCTCAATTCCTTCTCCTCCAACCCAAAGAAAATATTCTCAGTCTCAATAAAGGTTGTTGGAACCACAAGCCCCTTTTGGTCGCTCCTTACTGGGCGGGTCTTTTATACCAGTCTTTTTCTTCTTTTTGGTTTCCCCAGTTTAAACTGCAGTTTGGTTGCTGGCAAAGCAAACCAAGCTGCTCGTGCTGCTCCGCTACAACTGAAAGTCTTCAAGAACAGCATTTCATGAGTGTCATTGGTATTAGGCTGGCCCTATTACTGCTCACTTAGGCCCTTGTGGTAGAAAACACATATTTATATGCATATGTATTTATTTTTCATTTATATCCTATCTTTCTCCCCAAATGGGATTCAAAGCATCTTACAATGTAACTTAAAACAAACTAGCTAAAACAGTATGTTTAAAAAAACATTACACAATCAATGCAATTAAAACATTACTTTAATAAATGAATATGAAACAATGACAAACACATAAACCGCTTGTTGCATATTAAAAACAACACACCAATAATACTTCCTTCTCCTCTAAAGGACCTGTTTGAATAGGAAAGTCGTTGCGGGCTGGTAAAAAGAGGACAGAGAGGAGGACAAAGAAAACTCCTCAGAATATGGAGTAGAGAATATTATGAATCAGGAGGCAGAGGATCACTAAACAGGTGGAGAAATCCTAGGGATAAAATTATTGGAGTGCCTGTTTAGGATAGATAATCCATTGCAAATGTTTCTCTTTCTTCTTTTCCAGGCTGTCAGAATGTGGAAGCAATAGACAGAACATTGGTACGGAGAGACCAATGGGCTGCCTCCAAGATGTAACTACTTTTTTCTGCTTCACCTCAACCTGTCAAATAGATTGCAAATCACTTGTCATTTCTTCCTTTAAAAAAGTTAGAGGATAATTGCAAAGTGAAATTAAGCCTCCAAAGTGGTTTTCATCTGGATCAAAATGAAATGCTCTTCTGCCTTAGCTTTGAAACTTAAGATTCCTTTTGCAAATGTACCAAATATGTCAAGGTATCATTTTAATATTTAGAGGAAATGGGATAAGAAGATGTTAGAAATATTTAGACAGGTGAGTCAATGTCCTTTCGTCCATGTTTGGCCATTCTAAGTGATGACAAATGTTGACCGGCTAAGAATCTGTATTGGTCCCAGTTAGGACATTATAAGGCATCACTTTCCAATGCTGTAAGTTTTCTGATGGAATGAGATTTACTGAGCAGCACTTGTACAAATATTAGCCATGCTGCTTTGAAGCTGTTGACTGACATGACTGGGAGCAGTTGAGCTTTTCAAAAACAGTAAGCTCATGGTGGGAAAATACATTATATTAAAAGAACAGTTGAAGTCTGAAGTCCAAGGATACCTCTTTGATATTGCCTTCGGTATTTAATC
This sequence comes from Urosaurus nigricauda, assembly GCA_034509955.1. Classification (NCBI taxonomy): domain Eukaryota; kingdom Metazoa; phylum Chordata; class Lepidosauria; order Squamata; family Phrynosomatidae; genus Urosaurus; species Urosaurus nigricauda. Next base: position 220,517,736 of record JAOEGL010000001.1, read on the forward strand.
ATATTCTGGTTTCTAAATGGAGCAACTTAACATCATCTTTGCCAAAAGTAATGTGGTACTGGAAAACAAAGTTGAGTTTATAAAGGTTGGACAGCTGAGGCAGTGGGAAATACAGGAACGTAAAATGATTTTTAAACTTATGCACACACAGCTATACAAACTGGTTAAAGCAACTCATGAAGTCATCCTTGCATTTCAGATTCTGAACAGTTTCAGTTCTTCCCTAACTGTAACAACAACTGTGACCCTCCAGACAGGAGCAAAATTCCAGTCAGCCTTAGCTAGCATAGCCAATAGAAAGGGACAGTGGAAGTTGTGTTGCCACAACATCTGGAAAGACACAAGTCCACCCCTCTTTCAATTCCTTTGTTAGGATGAATCTTATAAGTTTACTGCAGAGCCTCCAGGGACACTCCTGGCATGGAATGAAAGGGAGCGGCATGGGAACCGAATGGGGCCTATCACACATTTTATCGCACACTGGAATGCCACCAACACCACCAGAAGTTCCCATTTCATTCCTGATCCGTCCCATAGGAGGCGATGTTCAGGAATTCTTCTGAACAGTTGCTGAAAATCACCTCCTGTGGGAAGGATCAGGAATGGAACAGAACTTCTGGCAGCGGTGGCAGCTTTCTGACGTGCGATAAAATACATGATAGCCCCCATTTTGCTCCTATCCCACTCCCTTTTGTTCCACACTGGGAGCTGTGTGGTAAGCTCCTTAGACTCGTCAAAATCTTTACCTCTGCTGGACCATAAATCCTTCTTATTAAACAGAAATCATTAATGCACAAACACAGAAACAGCATGTTCATTGTGTCTCAAGCAGTAGGAGGACAATTAGTGGGGAGCACCATAACCTTTTAAAACCATTTTACCTTTTTTAAAAAACTATTACCTTTTCTAGATGAAAATAAGAAAAAATAACCACAAGACCATGATTTCTTTGTAGAGCAACAAGTAGCCGAGCAAAAGAATTCATCCAAATTCTATAACAGTAATAAAGAAGGTGTGACCTATCATCTGTATGTTGAACCCAAAACCATTTTTATGACCTCCATGGCCCCCACCACTCCATCCACCCCCACAGTTGTGTGCCTTCATGTTGTTTCTGACTTATGGCAAGCCTGTGGTGAACCAACCATAGTGTTTCTGGGGCTGAATGTGTGTGACTTATCCAAGTTCACCCAGTGGGTTTCCATAGCTGAACAGGGAACTGAACCCTGATCTCCAGAGTTGTAGTCCAATGCTGACATGACAATACCATGCTGCCCCCATTTGATCTTGTATGTTGGTGGTATTTTCGCCACATTTAGCACCTATCTAGATTCTTTTTGGCCCATGAGAGCCCTCTCTTTCCAAAAGAAAAGTGTCCTGGAAATTGACCTTCTAGCTATTCACTGTTGAAAGATGTTTTTCTTGGACATCAAACAGTGCAGGGCAGAGTTGTCACATGTTTCTGTTGTACTGTGGCATATGATGCTCTAGCCACTGTAGGAAATTTTGCTTGCTGATTGTAATGGTTAGAACTGTAGTTCCCAAACTGTGCTCTTTAAGAATTTTGGACTTCAGCTCCCAAAATGCTATTGGCCAACATGGCTGAAGCTTCTGGTAGCTGAAATCCAAAATCTCTTAAAGGGCACAGTTTAAGGGCCACTGGGCTGGAGCATCCCTGCTTTAGTTTACTCCTACTTGATGACCTGGCCAGCACCACACAAGATTCCCTGTTCCTATGAGTGGCACAGCATTCTAGGTTTGCCAGAGGGCTCCTGTGACTTTAATAGCTGTGTGGAGAAGAGGGAATTTGTAGAAGAGGGAATTCTAGCAGGTGTTGCCTGTTAGATGTTGTGTAAAAGCAAAATCTTCTGAAATTCCCTCTTCTGTTCAGCTATTGATGGTACAGGAGCCTTCAACAGTTTTCACTGTGGCAATCCTACACATTAACAGTCTTTTAATGTTAAGAATGGAAGGTGGGAACTTCTGGCCAACTTTCATTATTAGGAGAAGCACATGCGTACACCAAAACAGGGCAATGTAACAATGGGAAATAGAACATATTCCTTTTAGACTCCGCCAGCTGGCAAAGGCATGGAAACAAGTTGGCCTGGACAGGTTTATAAGCAGATATGGAAAGGATTGCTCTTTAGAAGTACCATTTGAAACTCTGCAGCTGTGTATCATGAAGCCAAGTGGCAAAGCAAGGTAATCATTGAAGCCAGAACAGATGGGGAAAAGAAGGAAATGAGAAGTGCAAGGATAATGACGACTGGCGTCCATGTTCACCTTTTGGCATCGCAAATGGATTATGAACACAATTTGGAAACATTTGTGTTGAAGTGAGTGTACTGACGTTAACATTAACTTTAAAATGTACTTGTTAGTGTTATTAGAGTGTTTCTTTAAAACTGAATATTGTACAAATGTATTTGTGAAGTTAATCATTAGTTATGTATTGGTGATGTGTAGTTTTCAAATTAAATACCATTCACTTTGCATTGATTTGACTTATTAGTCTTCATTTTAATCTTATCCTCATCTCATTCTCTTTGGCAAGTTTATTGTCTTAGGCTCTTCTTTATTCTTTTAGTTCCTTATCAGCGGGTATGTCTCAAAAAATAATCATCTGTTGTAGGGGTTCCCTGAACTGTCCTATGGCCTGCAAGGTGAGAACTTCTATTCCTGCCCACATGTTTACTTATCTGTCACCAATTTCTTCCACACAAATGATGACTGCTCCAGTCTGAATTGTGATTAGCTGCCTCCTCCTTGGCAGCCTACTATTTACTTCTTGAATTGTTTCTGGCAGTTGCAAGCAGTTGTTCCACTGCAAACAGAGACTGGTCAATGATCCTGTGCCCATCATCACCATCTCAACTTCTTTTGGAATCAGGCTGTCTTGAAGAAATGTTCTATAATAATTGTGGTGCCTGTTTTGAATTCTCTTTTTCTTCTTGCTTGCTGCTTCTCTGCCTATATGTTTCTTTGCATTTCAGTTAAAGAGTGTTGCCCACCTCAAAAGAGTTTGTACTCCCATGTTGTTATATACATGCACTTCATCAAGAGACTGTGCTCTTGTTTCTGTCTGTATTGGCATGTTTTGAGAAAGACTTGTCCTTGGGACCTCATGCTGATGCTGCCTACTTGAAAGAGAGAGACTGGCCATTGTGACCTAATACTTATCCTGCCAGCCTGAAGAAGAAACACTGGCCATTATAACCTGATAGTGATGCTATGAGCTTGAAAGAGAGAGTGGACACTGGAACGTTACACTGATGTTGCCTGCCTGAAGGAGAAAGACTGGTCATTGTGACATCATGATGATATTGCCTATCTGAATAGGAGATACTAGTCACTAGTCATTGTGACCTAACAAATGACAAAGAAAGGTTCTTTTCCTTTTTGAAAGGAAGTATACCCCTTAGCTTTTGACTAATAACACAACTCAGACAATCACATAACATCGTCATTATCTTCTTCTCCATGTCGTTGTCCTCCTTCCTCATATCTCACCCTTCATTCCAGATTATGACTCAAAGCAGCTTATAATAATTAAAAATATTTTTTTTAAAAATTAAGATCCACAAAATACAACAGTTAAAAAATAAATAATCAGAAAAAAATTAAAACACAAACACCCCAGCACAGTAATTAGCAATATCCAGCACATTGTGTAAGATGGGCCTTATATCATTACTCAGCAAATGCCTGTCAGAATAGAAAAGTTGTCGAGAAAAGAAAGTACAGTCAGCCCTTTGTATCCACGGATTCCTTATCCATGGATTCAACCAACCATGGCTTTAAAATATTCATATATATATATATATATATATATTCCAAAAAGCAAACCTTGATTTTGCCATTTCATAAAAGGGACACAATTTTAATAGGACTTGAATATCCATAGACTCTGGTATCCATCAGAGTTCCTGGAACCAAACCCCAGCAGATGCCAAGAGCCTATTGTACGGAGAGTGCCAGTCTAACCTCTGGGAAGGGAGTTCCAGAACCTGGGGGCAGCCACTGAGAAGGCCCTCTCCTATTTTTTCCTCAGATGTAACAATAGCAATAGCAGGCTCATTTATATACTGCTTCATACCACACTAAGCAGTCTCTAAGTGGATTAAAACTGAAAGCTAATTTCTCCCAAAAACCTGGGTACACATTTTCCTGACCTTGGAAGGATGCAAGACTGAACTTGTTAGGTTCACAGATATACCTGTCAGGGTGGTAGGATAGAGAGAAGGACATCTCTAGTAGATCTCAGATCATGGGCTGGTTTAGAAGAGAGACCATGTTCTTCAACTAAGCTGGACTTGAGCCATGGACAATATCCCATGTCTACCTTCTGGTGTTTATAGTGTGTGCAGCTACAAACAAATGGGATGCTGAGAAACCCTAAGACAGAATTTGCACAGTGCACAATTTGTATGAACCCTGAGATGTTCTCTGAAATGATGCAGTCCAAAGGCAGGTTCTCCATCTCAATGAAGCCTTAGAGCCCACTTCTGAGCTCACATAGAACAACATGTGTGGGCATCCACTGCAATGACAAAACTGTAAGTTAAGAGATTATTGCATTGCTTTTAAAGTGCCTTATCACTGATGGGATAAAGGGACATATAATTTTAAACCTGGGTGTAATCACACTCACCGGTGGCCAGATGAATGCAACCCATATGCCAACTGCACTTATCCAGTGGCTTTTCAAAAATGAGATTTTGCCATTTTAAAACACCCAGTTTTAAAATTAAATGCACTTTTATCCTGTTGGGGATAAGGTGCTTTAAGAGCAATGCAATGATCTCCTCCGTCCCCTTGGTATCATGGCCCATCCAACATGGTGCAGAATCAAGTGGTTGTCTTAGGGCCTCGTTGGATAGGACTATTAGGTGCCGTTTGACTGCCTTGCACTAATTAAGCTAGCTACTGTCCTTTTGCCCAGGTTGAAAAATTCAATTTTCAGTCTGGTGAATTTTCTGCAAGAAGCCATTTTGTCCTTCACCTTGGGCAGCAATTTTTTAAAATTATTTATTTATTCTAGATACAGCCCTGCACAGTGTAAAATGCTTTTTGATATGGATTCTTGACATGAACATATCCTTCCTAGCCAGAGGGAATTATAGCACTTAATATCTTTTTTCAATAATTTAAAGGAGCACTTGGTGCTAAATGGTGATGAAACAGAAAAGGAAGTCAAACTGGGGGCATGATCAGGAATGGCAGATGCAGCCAAATCCTTGTCCTCATTTGTAGAATTCTACTCTTTATTTACATGGCAACCAGACTTCTGTGTACAGAGGCTAAGCAAATGTTTCACAGTGTGTAATGAAGAGTAGTTTCTATTGTTTACTGTGCTTATCGTATTTGCTGCAATGTGGACTTTGTTGCATGTCAGTTACAGAAAACATCAGGAATTGTTTATTTTAGATAATATAAATTCAGAGAATGGATGGTTGTGTCCTGTGTTTATATGCCTCGGATCACATTCCAAAATTTAGGCAAAGTGGTCTCCAGCGCTTAGCCCAATTCAACCTTAGGATTTTTCTTGCATGTTCTGGCCGGAAAACAATGTGGGGTGGAGGAAGAGTTGACCTATGCCTAATGAAGAATTTGAGAGTTATTTCTAGAGTGAGCTTCTAAGTTTGTTTGTCCAATGTTGTGTTTAAGCCCAGAGTTGATTGCCTTTCTATTATGTCACACTCCTCTCCATTCAGAGTGGTTCTGTGACTGATATTAAGGTGAAGGTTAACAGAGATTAGATGTGTTTATTAATCCTAGCCAGTTAAGCACAGTGATAATTAAGTGAAAATTACAAAGTTTTGCAATGACTTCTAGGTCATGATTGTTAGGAGGAATATCCCAGTTGTGTGGGGGGCAAGCAGGCTAGTTTGATTGTGTGAATGTGGTTGGACTGAAAAGGATTCCTTTTTGTCTGTGTGAGATGGCTGAGCTTTGTATCACAGTTCCTTTTAGGTATGTTTCTGCATGTGAATGTGTGAATCAAGATCCCACAACAGTTACTACCACTCTTCTTACTATTATTATTGCTATTCTTATTTTTGTTTTCCCACTTTTCACCCAGAATTGGGTCTCAAAGTGGCTCACAATTTAAAAGAACAATAAAAAAGAGAGAATTTAAAATAGAATCGCAACTTCTGCACATTTAAAAAAAAACTTAATGTTTTAAAAGCCTATTTAAACAAAAAGGTTTTAGCCTGCCACTGAAAAGGAAAACAAGGAGGGGAGGGTATTCTGGTCTCTCTGGGAAGGAAGTTCCAGAGTCTGGGAGCAACAACCAAAAAGGCCCTCTTTCTCATCCCCACCAGCTGAACTTGGGATAGTGGTGGAACTAACTGCTTTATCACACTAGTGGGCAAACAGGATTTAAATTAGAGTTAAACAAGAGTTAAATAGGAAAGGTCCTGTGATAAACATAGGGCATTTCCTGTTTAACTCTTGTTTAACTCTCTTTAAATCCTGTTTGCCTCTAGTGTGATAAAGAGAAGGGCCTCTCCTGATGCTCTCTGATCCTGTGCTGGCTTATACAGAGAGAGCAGTAGTTGTTGCTAACTGCTGTTAAATAGACTTCAATTTAAGGTGACACTATGAATGAGAAACATCCACATCACCCCATCATGACCCATCCTGCTCAGGTCTTGCAGACTCAGGACCATGGCTTCTTTAATTGAGTCTTCTCATCTGGAATGTGGTCTTCCTCTTTTCCTACTGCCTTCTGCCTTTCCAAGGACTATTGTCTTTTCCAGTGAGTCATGTCTTCTCACGGTATGACCAAAGTAAGACAACCTCAGTTTAGTCATCTTGGCTTCTAGGGAAAGGCCAGGTTTGATTTCATCTAGAAGCTATTGATTTGTCTTTTCAGCAGTTCACGGTATCTGTAGAACTCTTCTTCAGCACCATGTCTCAAATGAGTTAATTTTTTCCTATCTGCTTTCTTCAGCTTACATAACCACACATAGAAATGGGAAAATTGATAACATGGACAATCCTAACTTCAATAGCCAATTTAATATTTTACATTCCAGGACCTTGTCTAGTACCTTCATAGTTGCCCTTCCAAGTCCTAGTCTTCCTCTGAATTAGGTCATAACCAGCACTTTGAATAGTGCACAGAAACAAACTGTCAGCCAATGGAGCAGTTTCAAGAGGTACATAGTAAGGTCTCTGTAACCTGCCCCAGTAGCATCAGCCAGTGCAGTAACTCATGATGTCACAGCCCCATTATCCTCCTCCCATTGTGCACCATACAAAATCCTAAATAATTTTTTTTTGTACTCATGTGACTCATAAACTGTAATTCCTGTATATCACTGAATGTAATGGCAATAGTTGTCACATAAACAAACAGCAAAATTAAAAGTATACCTTTAAATTGCAATATCATTTGCACAGCCTAAATGTATTTCCATGTACATGGTTTCATGTGGTTAAATTGAACATTTGATAAAATGTTATATTTTTAAGGTAAATTTAATAATAATAATATATTTTTTTTAAATTAAATTTTAAATTAAAACCTATCGAGGCCTCTCTTTTCTCCTCTCACTGATTCTTGCTGCATTCACACCATCTCTTCCAAAGAGCTGTAGCATTTTAAAGGGATGAAGGAAACCATCACAGCCTGTTTTTGTCAAGAGGCAGATGTATGGAGGGCAGTGGTGTAACCCATCCCGGGTGTCAAATGGTGTGGTCCATCCCCACCCTTCCTCGCCCCACCCCATAATAATGGTCCTAAACTGCCCCAGTTAACAGTTGGGCTGCAGCTCTTTGGATCAGCCAAAGTTTTCAAATATTCTTCAAAGGAAGTCAGAAGTAGAGTGTGTCACAATAGTCCAAATTGCATGTAACTAACTGGCTTTTAAACTGTGATTTCATTGGGAGGCAAGTAATTCTGGAGAAGTTAATCACATAACACTGCTTCACACCTGTACCTGCCCTGTCCCTCATCTATCTCTTTTCATTCATAGGGGAAACCTGCGACTGAACTGACAATTGCCTAGGTACGAAACGTCATTTGTGGTGCAGTTGTGTGCTTGTCAGACATGTAGTGCCAGTGTTCCCTCCTCTCCCCTTTCCCTTCTCCACCTTACTAGTCCTTAAAAAAATCCTCAGTTTTTTTGTGCAATTTCTGCAGCCTCAATTTAATTTTTTTCTTCTTCCTTTTTTAAGGCTTAAATCATGGCTGCTGATCTCTGTAACTGAATGAAAAATGTTGAAAAAATTAATAAATAAACCTAGAGTCAGGCTGAGTAGGGCATAAAAGAGGAAGGCGGGATTGAGGGAGATAGCAGGAATGGAGCACAATGGGAGCAGCAGCCATGATCACACGAATGAGAAGGGGTGTGGTGGTAGATACACAGAGAATAGTATGTTCCCATTTCAGTTTAATTGCACGACTGCAGTGAGAAAGGCCAAGGTTTCTGTGGTGGCCAGGAGTGCTTTTACACATTTAAAGCTTGTGTACTAATTGCACCAATTCCTTGATAGATATGGCCGCAATGATCCCAGCAAGGCAGCCTAGAAGGATACAAGCTATCTTGTCTAGTTCCCCACCAAACTTGCCTGTTCCATTGCCAGGCCTGAAATGTGATTTAAATGGATCTAGATGGTACACACACTGGTAACCTCATGACTTGACTTCTGCAAAGCAATCTACGTTGGGCTACCCTTGTATCCAGTCCAGAAACTTCAGTTAATCCAAAATACAGCAATCAGGGTAGTCACTGGAAGATCTAGAAGTGACCATATTACACCTATGTTAAAGTTTCTTCACTGGCTGCCTATTAATTTCCAGGCACAATACAAGGTGTTGGTTATAACCTTTAAAGCTCTTTATGACTTAGGTCGAGCCTACCTATGGGATCGCCTTCTCCCATATAATCTGCCCCAAACATTGAAGTCCTCAAATAAAAATTTACTGCAGCCAGCTAAAACTAGGCTGGCTGCAGTTACCCAGAAGACCTTCTCTTAAGCTGCTCCCAAATTATAGAATAGCCTGCTGGAAGAGATTCAAAGTATTACTAGTCATGATTGCTTTAAAAAGACAGTCAAGATATATCTCTTCCAGCAGGCAATTTCAGATTTCCAGGAACCTTGCATTTATTCATTTGACAATTGTCCTAACTGCCTCTCCCCTATTTAATAATTGCTTTAACAATTGTCCAATAATTTAACTATATTTTCTTGTGGATGGAAGGGTTAGGGAGGGTTTGGGATATAATAAAACATGCTGTTATTGTGTTTTGTGGATATTTTTTAGTGTAAGCCATTTTGATTGTTTGGAGAAGCAGAATAATAATAAAAATGATAATAATATCCGTAAGGAGAGGTGGGAAATACTAATAAAAATTTATTATTATTATTATATTATTATAATCTGTTTCATCCAGAAACCCCTGGATTTGGAAGGCCAACACATGCTCCAATACCTTGCTCAAAAATGGTAGATTGGACACTGCCTGATAATTATGTTGGGATAAATAGTCCCAAGGAAACTGTACAACGTGTAATGGCCAAACATTAGCCAGGAACATCAGCCAATCAGGTGCTGGCTGGGGGAATTTGAATATTCTGTTGACAATTGGTCTTGACAGTTGGGTTGAGGATTCCGTTAGAGTCAGTTGACAGTGTGGCTTCTTCTATAGATAGATGGTGGACTGTGTAGATGTTTGTAGATAGCTCTGCACATATTGTAACTTCTTCTAAGAATAAAAGCGTCATCTGAGAGACATTTGTCTACAGTGTCTCTTCAGTTATTCTGGAAGTCGTGAAGATGATCCTGGCGCCAAACATAGCTGTGGTACCTCATCACAGACTGTGCAATAATCGCTAACAAATTATCCATTATAGAAGGATTCAGGGATAGCTTTTTCAACAAAGGCCTCACACCGGCCTCCTTTAGGCAAGATGGAACTCTGCCTTGTTGTAGGGAGGCACTGACTACCCCCTCCGTCCATTCAGCCAATCCCCCTCTGAACTGTTTGATAAGCCAAGAAGGACAGTGGTCTCACACACATGTGGTGGCTCTCACGTCTCCAAGGATCCTGTCCACATCCCCAGGCTGCACATACTGGGAAGTATCCATTGTAACTGGACAAACAGGCACCAAGGTTACATCCACTGGTGCTGTATCAACTACAGCATCGGGGCAGATCTGAGTGACTTTATGTGCAAAATGCCATGCAAATTCTTTACAGAGGGCTGCCAAGTGGTCTGCATTTTCTACCTGAGGACCAGTGTGTAATTGTGAAGAAGCTGCATTTTTATGAGTTTATTGAAACAGGAAACACACTTGGATTTTGTATCAAGGATCCCCGCCATATAGCAAAATTCAAATAAATTCAAGACACCTAAACTTTACAGCTATTTTTTTTTTGTTTAAATTTCAGACATTTAGCGAAAAACAGCAATGAACAGCATGAGACTTAATGAGGATATTTGTAGAATTACTGTGGGGTGAAATTTTAGTTTCCCAGGGTGTTAACCCTTTTAAAGGAAAACAAAATATGCAAGTTTGAAAGTTAAACATGTTAGAGTTCAGCTTTCATAAGCAGAACAACAAAAGTGTGGGTCAGACAATTATTTTAAATCTGTCTCCCTAAAGAATAAAAACTTACCCAGAAAAACAACAACAAACAAGCAGTTTGTGGTTTAAAAAATAAACAGTAATGGCTTTAATAAAATATATGCATACTGTAAAATAACTAAAACCTAATCTAATTGGTGATGGTTTGAGCAAAGAGAAATAAATCTCACCATCTTTTAAGATAGAAGGAAGATGGGACAATCTATTGCTTATTTACTGCTAACTGCATTTACTAGCAGTTTTGAATCTTGAGAGAGAGCTGTTAAACTGCCTCCAAGATTGAGTGACAGGAGTCACATGATAGAATGAGAGAGGCCGGGTGGAGTCCTATCTATATAATGAGGGAAAGGAGAATGCAATGCATAAATTTTCAAACAATTCCTCAAGCAGACAAGAACAAAAAGGCAACATGTGAGATGCTGGCTAAACAGTGTGGAGGCTGAAAAAGTCTTATAGAGAAGTTATCTAGAATGGTAAGCTGAACAATAGTTCACTATGAGATGCAGAGCCAAAAACAGTGCCCCCCCCCTACACAGTTACTGCTTATATAAATACTCATAGTTTCCAAAGCCTTAGAGACAAAAAGCCCATTTCCTTCTCAGCATGAAATGCTAACAAATAATGGCAACATGTTTCCTAATAAAGGTATTTTTAAAATTCCACAACAGTAATTGAAAGGGGCAGCTCCAGGCTTCAGGATTCTCATCTGATCTTTGAAGATGCAAGCAGTAAATTTTGACCTGTGAAAGCACACAGCTCAGAATTACTTTGGGGAACTCCCAGAATCACCTAGCAAGCATTCTGGGATGTGGAGTTCAGCAAAATAGCTTTTCTGAGCTCTGTCAATGGGTAGGAGAGCCCTTAAGCCCAAGCTACATAGATTTGTAGGTTGCTGACTATGTCACACTGACACAAACTTGTAGATTGCTGACTATGTCACAATGACACAGATGGGAAATCGAAACAAATGCCTGGCTTCACTAACTGTGCTGCCTGAGGCATTCAGTTGCTGTGACCATAAGGTCCTGTTCTCAGAGAGGAATACTGAATAACATGCTAGCATTGTCTTGTGAGAGGGAAAAGACAATGGGGCACTAAGAACAAAGCTATACATGAAAAATAAGATTTTTTCCATAAGATGGTGAGTTAGTCTATATGCATTCCTCCAACCCCTGAAAGCTGTACCTCCCCCATGAGGGGATCCCCCTTTTAAACCCTCAAGGCAGTCCCAAGCAAGAGTCCAGTCCGGGCCAGACGTAATCTGAATGCCCCAGATTTCCACCTGCCCATCCATTTTATTGAGTCCACTGGCAGGCTGCATCCTGCCACAGTTGTAACTGACCTAATGAAGAATGAATGCCCCCTCCCCAAGTCCTCTGCTGTAAGCCCAGGATGTTGTAAGGTCAAATGAAGTACCAACAACACTTTGAACAGTATTAGTGAGGTGCCATCCTCATGGGTGAAAAGAGGGCTTCTGTCTGAGAGCAGGATGCCATGTATCTGCATAAAGTTCAGATAGGTCACAGGTGGCAGCCGTGTAGCCTTCTTAGCACAATGAAGGACCCCTCATCAAATTGGTCGCACTTTGACCTGCAAAGAACTAGACAAAGAGTGTTTTCTACAAAAGAACCATGCTCCCTCTGAAGTGCACATTTCAATCTGTCTGACCTGGAAGAAGGGACAAGCTCACCCACCCGCAATGCCCCAAATAAGGCAGCTCTGAAAAGGCTGGCTACGGCTCTGGAATCGCAGACCTGCTCAAGCTGCATGAAGAGCCTGCAGAGTACCTTGAAGCAAAGGGTCACCTGCCATCTGCCCTGCCCACGGATGCCCTACTCTAGCCCTCCTGAATGGGAAGGATGAACATGGGTCCTGGAATCCCCCAGCTTTGGAGAGGAAGGAAATACCAGCCAAGTGGACCACCATGGTGCGGGGTGCAATTCCAGACTCCCTCAACCAAACCATGAATTGCAAAACAGTATGGGACCAAACTGGCAAGGCAGGAAATGAGCCTTTCTGGAGTCATAGGAAAACAAAATGGCGAACCAGGAGCATGACCCATGTGGACTTGGAGGTTTGACAGTTAATGATTCTCACTATTGCCTGGCTGTCACACCAAAAACAAGCCATCTTTTTGACAAAGGCACTCCCCCAGATATGGACCACTACCAAAATAGGAAAAATTCTAGAAAAGTGAGTCTTGGAGGATCCCTCTTGCACCCAGTGGGTGGGCCAGCATTGGGCACACCATTGGCCCTGGGAAAAGATGCCAAAGACAAGGCTTCCAGCAGCATCTGAATGCACCTGAAGGCCCTACCCTGAGTCCTAAATATGCTGCCACAAAGAGACCCCATTGCAATCCCTGAGGAATCCTTCCCACAAACTGAGATCCTGCTTGGGGGTGTGGTGGTGTGTGCTCCTGACCAATCAAGCGCAGAACACTCTACCTGGGGAAACCATCCTGCAAGCAAAATTGAGGTGTCCCAAGATGGCCTGTATCTCTTTGAGGGTCATTATTTGGGCAGAAAGGGTTGTTTGGATCATGGAGCAGAGGGTGTGGAGTTTGTCCTCCAGGAGGCTGGAAACACCTGCCACCCAATCCAGCTGGATGTTTAGATAAGTGTGGGAGATGGAGGGAGCTTCAGTCTGTTTTGCTGCCAGGAGGACACCCAGTTCAGCAGCCAAAGTTTGGAACATGGGCAAGAGCTTCACACAACCATCACTTCCAGCCTCACCAATGAACAGGAAGTTGTCAAGGTAATGGATAACCAAAGGATGTGGCTTGGCTTTTGACCTCCCACTCTAGGAAAGAACTGAAAGTCTCAAAAGCTGCACAGCTAACAGAGCAACCCATAGGTATGGTCTTATCAAAATACCACTGACCCTCAAATTTGAAGCCCAGGAGGCAAAAACCATCAGGGTAGACAGGAAGAAGTCGGAATGCTGACTGGATGTCACACTTGACCCAAAGGGTTCTTCAACCTCATGCCCAGACGAGCCTGACAGCATGGTTGAAGGAAGCATAGTGGACCATACAAAACTCTGGTGTCGGTGACCAAAGCCCGAAGAGGGTAGGACAGGTGGTGGATGAGGCAAAATTCTCCATGGGCTTTTTTGGGAACCATTCCTAGGGGGAAAACCTGGAGGTTGGGCAGGGGTGGAGTGTTGAAAGGGCCTGCCACCCTGCCAGCCTTCAAAATTTTATTCTTAAGGAGCTGTGGCATTCCCAGGCACATTTTAGGTTCCTTGCATCTGAGGCCATTCTTGGGCCTGCAGCCGGGATTCTGAAACCTTGAGTAAAGCACTCTGCTAAAAAGGTGTCCACCTCCCTGTAGGGTTAGTTGTTGAGGAGAGGGAGCAAGGCTGAAGAGTGCACTGGCATTGGGTGAGGTTGAAACACGGTAGGGCAGCCTCACCATGCTCACTTTTGAACCCCCCTCCCCCAAACCAATAGTTATTCCTGCCCAGTGCCAGATTGGAGAACTCACCATCCTTGTCCGTTTTGTCCCTGTCATGAGCCCTTTTGCTTCTTTTTTTGCAGTGCACCTCTGCTTTCAACCTTGGCACTTGCTGACAGTAGAGGAGGCTGCAAATGACAGGCTGCTCCCTGAACTACTGGTGGAGTAGCTGGTACTGGAGCTGCTATTACTAGAAAAGCTGCCACTGCTAGAACTGCTAGGAGAAGATCCACAGTGCTCCATAAAAGCTGAGAGGTGCATGTAAAATCCACCACCACCACCTCGCTGACTGGTGGGGGGGGATGTGGAAGTGGTGCAGTGGGTTACTGCTGCCTCCCCTTGGGGGCCTGGCCTACCCATGACTTCCTAAGCTGGGTGGCCTGGCCCCTGGTAATAGGCTGGGCAGGTACCACCCCTATATTTGCTCCCTTGGGTGGCATGATGCCACACCATTGCTTGAAAGGCTAATCCCTGGAACCCACTGATCTTGAGGAGAATATTTTACCACTGGCAGCCTTGTGCAGTCTGCAGTGGCCCATCACCATCTGGCATGCCCACAATGCCACTGTAGTGGCCTGACAGCCTGGCTGGTGCTATAGAGGCCCAATGGCCTGGTTGGTCTTAGCCTGATGCCATTGGGAAAGATCGTAATTGCACAATGATGCTGGGAACATTGGCAGCCTTGGAGGCCTGGGGTCTACTTGCTGGAATCATTGGGGATTCTGGGCTCGATTGCCACCACTGCCTAAGCCTGGCTGGCTTCTGATACCACCTGATTTTCAGAGGACCCTGGTGCCACTCTGGCCTAGTTGGAGCTGTTGGGAGGGGGGGGGCTTGGTTCACTAGTGCACTTCCTGCCCTAACGAGAGCCAAGCTGTAATGGTGCTGATCCTCCATGCCACATGGCCTTAAATAGACCAGTTGTCCAGTCAGGTGCAGGGAGACCCAGAAATCCCATTCCTTCCAGCTGTGCAACCAGTCACAACACCTTTTTGCCCTGGCACTGGCCATAGGGGCAGCTCTTCTGCCCCCCCTCCCCTGGTGCATGCCAGGAGTTGTAGTCCTGGCCCTGATCTGGAAGCACAACCTTCCCCAGCCCAGGCAGCCAATCTGGGCATCTCCAGGCTGCCCCAATGCTTGCCTGGGGAGAATAGGGGCCCAGAGGATACAACATGGCCCGACGGCTCCCTCACAGCAACCAGGCCAGCTCGGTGAATCGGGCAGCCTGATTTATCACTTTTCAATGTGTGCAAAAGCTAAATAACACACTATAGAAATATATACAAAAGTAAAGTAAAAAGAATAACAGCAACAAAAGGTAGAGGTATTCCCCTTTGATAAGGTTGTCTAATCATGTCAGAATGTAGGGGGCAGTGCTCATCTCTAAGCTGAAGAGCCAGTGTTGTCAAAGATGACTCTGTGAACATGTGGCTATTATGACTGCAGAGAATGCTGTTACCTTCCCACCAAAGTGTCACCCATTTTTCTACTTGCACTTTTACATGCTTTCAAACTACTAGGTTGGCAGAAGCTGGGACTAGTGACAGGAGCACACTCCATCATGTGGCACTTGCGCCTTGAACTGCTGACTTGCCTATCTTGCAGTTGTCAGAGTCAGCAACTTAATTGCTGAGCCATCACAATGTCCTGCTTGCAGTACTCTCTCTCTATGTATATAGATATAATAGTATACTCTATACTGTATTATGAATACAAATATTATACAGCAATACTGTAGAATATGCACTGCCTGCTATTTCAGAAGCATCACAGACAAAACATAGATTGAAGGAGCAAAGATGGTGCACAGTCAGAGAGAGAGGAGGAAAAAGGTGCCAAGCCATGCCTGCTCAGTCAGATTGGTGCCTTTCCCACCCCCCTTCAGCTTGCTTTGCAAGCAGTGTGTGTCCATGTGTACAAGCAGTCAAAAGCGAGTCTTCATAGGAAGAAGAACTGATGATGTTCTGCTGTTTCCATCCTTGCAAATTACACAGATAAATTCCATTAATTCAAGAAAGGGTGTGCTTTTTCTGTGAGCAAGCCTTGGGACTGTGTGCATATGAGCAGTTCCAATGAATTTCGTAGGCAGGAAGAAATGGCAAAAGTGTGGATACCTCATCAAATTAATGGAACTTTTCTGTAATTTGCAAGCATAGAAAGAGTGAGACATCAGAAAGAGAGTCATTCAAAGGTGCGGGAAGCCCGAACACACAAACACACAAGATAAAGTAGTTCCTATTCTCTAACTAAAACCCCATGCTTTTTAGTTACATGAATTTTGTACAGGCAACTCCTAGGGAAAAAAAAACCTTTAGCCTTTAATTTACATTTACTCTCTCTGTGTGACAGGGACAGTATGTGTGTGAGAGAAACACACACAGGCACATGCATATCTCAAGGAGACTTCAGCAGAAGGTTTTCTGTCCTCAGTACAATGAATATCCCATCCATCACTCCTGTGCTGACCTTCATCTTACCCTTCAGCACTGAGCTCTTTTATTTTTTTGTCACCCAAAGCCAAACTAAACATAAGCGGTCTGCTGCAAAGTATTATTTAATGTTACCCTTTCCACAATACCAGAAGGGAAAAAACAACACCCCCCTCCAAAATAAAAATACCACTTATGTGTTCAACTTGTCTGTCTAACTGAGCACTTCTGAACATTAATAAACTGGAGCTTGAGTAATTCCCTTTTGATAAATGAAGCAGTGTGGCTTTTTGGGGTCCTGTTGGATATGCAAGAGACTCTAAGATGAAGCAAACCTGGGGAAGTAGGGAAGGAATGGCTCTGCTTGTTTTGGCTTCCTTGAATGGCTTTCAGCCTGAAATCAAATACTGGGAGCATGGGGAATGCTGGCTTCTGAAGTCATGATTGTACTCTGAACCTTGTCCTAAGGCCTTTGCTTCTTAATAGAGCTCCTTTTCATGTGAAAACTTGGCTTCAGACATCATGGAAGCCCATTTGTAAACACTCTCTTCATCACAGAACACATAGACGTTGGCTTCCTTGAGAACTCTTAGAAAGCTTCTTGAGTAGTGTTGCGGCACTTCCTCTGTTGGTGTAATCCACTTACGTTGTATGCTATCTAGATATCAGCTGAGAATATCTTCCATCCAGAGCCACATGTTTGAGTTCAATTTTCTTTTTACCTCAAAAGGAATTTTTAAAAGTAACACAGCCTTTTTTGTTTTGCTTGCAACTGTTTGTAGGCTTTCACCTCCCTGTCTATCCTCATTTCCTTCCCCTCCTTCAGTTTCAAGGGCCATTGTTTCCCTTTTTTCGTTATTCCTCAAGTACTGTATAGCCAATCAGATTTAGTTATATGCGTATGCACTGTGAGGAAATGAGTTCCATTATTGTGAGTGCCCAATCCCCAATTTACAATTGTGCTAAGACAATAGAGGGAGAAATTGTTCTGTCTAAAAATGAAGCCCTATTTTGGCCATGGTTTGTGTGCTAAAGGGACTGAAAACACCAATAATAATAATAATAATATTTATTTATTTATTTATTTATTTATTTCGACCCCACCTCTCTCATTTGAGGATCAAGGTGAGTAACAGCAAGGAAAATTAAGTACAAAGTCACAGAAAATAGTAATGAAACAGTGTCTGAAAACCCCCACCCTTCTACCCTTTGATTCAAGTGGTAGTTACTAGTACAATGTCATGCTAAGTGTCATAATAACTGTTATGTTTTAACTTTTGTTGTAATCTGCCCCGATTGCTTTGTTCAGAGGGGCGGACTAGAAATAATTTTTTTTATTATATTATTATAAGTATAATCACCATTGTCTTTATTTCCCTCTCTTTGTTGGCTAAGCACTTGCCAAGAGAGGGAAGGGGATGCATCAGTGCTGGGGGAAACTGTGGTCTTCCAAATATTGATGAACTTGGTAGAAATTAAAACATTAGGCCTGAAATAAGGAATCTGAATCAATGGATTACTGACTGAGGGGCAAAAATCCTCATGCATTTCCCCCCTTTATCTTTTCTAGATCTGTGTGCACTTTGAGATGCCCAGGCTTTACATCCTTCTCCCTTACTTGGAGATAACTTTCTGCTTCTACTTCCCCCAGCTAGAAAGAGGCCGGCTGACTTAGCAGATCTGTACATGTGGAACCCAGCTTTAGGGGCTTCTGTAACCACATTAGTGACTCTGTTCAGTGTTTAAATAGGTTTCCTGAAACAATACATGTAAGTCCACCACCCCCCTTTTAAAACTTTACTATGAACAGCTAGAGTAAATTACTTCTGTTTTAAAATGGTACATTCAGTTCAGAACAGTGGTTCCCAAACTTTAGTCATCTGCATGTTTAGGACTTCCCTTTCCAGAAACCCTAGTCAGCTTTGCCAGAATTCAGGAATTATGGAAACTGAACATAATTTGGAAGATCAAAGTTTGGGAGCCATGGGTTCAGAGGATGAGGGTTCTACACTCTAGTAGTATCAAGCATTCCTACTGTGCTGTTACTTCCATCGCCCATCACACTTCAAAAGGCTGGTTGGTGGCTTCTGGCAGGTGGAATCCCAAAACATATGCAGGGCCACAGGTCCCCCAGACTTAGATTATACTGTACCCTGTTCATTTTTGAAGTGGTGTTGTGCATCAGTAATCTGTGAAGTGTTCATTGGCTTTACATCAAGGTAAGCCAGAAGGTGCCTTAAACTGTCCGCCATGTTTTTGCATGCAGAAGACTGCCAAATGTCTTTCACAGTTTGCTTTGCTTAGGCTGCCTTGAAATCAATGAAGCGCTAAGTAGTTTGGATACTCACTGGTTGTTGTTTTTTTTAGTCTACTTTTTTCCTCTGGATTTTTTCCCTCTGATTTTGCAGCTGGTCCTTGCTTGGATTAGGAATAGCTTTCCTTTTTAAGACTTGTAAAAGTGGTTCCTTGGATATCAACTCCCAGAATTCCCCAGTGGCCATAATGGCTTGGGAAGTCTGTAGTCAAAAGTAACTTTTCCAACCCCCCCATTCTGCCTTGAGAAAACTGCAAATTTTCACAAGATCATGGAGTGTGTGATTTTGAGAAGACACAGCTGAAGAAGAGTGATGTTCCATCTGATCTAGAGCCCTCTGTCTTGCCAATATCTGTTCATCAACAGACCGAAACTATTTTGTTTTGTTTTTTAACCACACTAGGTTTGGGTTCATGAAAAAAAATTGTTTGCTGAATAAGGTGGATGCTGTTTAGTGTTGTGGGTGTTTCTCTCCTCCTTTTTGCTCTTGAATTGTAATTTGTACTTTATGACTAGATGCCTTGAGCACTGCTGTGGAAAGGCAGGATGTCAGTTTATCAAATTAATGAATTATATTTGTGACTGGTTTGGAGTTACATGCAGGTGAGAGTGGTTAGCAGTGGCCTTCACAAAATCCATCTTGACTTGTTCAAGTGCTACAATGTGCTTTCTCTGATGCACCTGCTCTTTGTGATTTATTTGGGCCTGCTTTGATTTGAATAGCTGGTGGGTGCCTTCATCTTAAAGTGGAGAGGAGAACAATGTGGCAATTGCATTGGTTAGTTTTAGCTGCAGTCATAGCAGGGAGCTTTTTACACCTCAATGTAATTCCACATGAACTTTTACAGCCTCAGATGGAGTACTCTTTAAAAAAAGCTTTCAGATTACAAAGACTTCAAGACAAGCTTCAAGGAAGTGTGATTCATGTGTTTTCCCAATGCGATGTGGTTCCTTCTGACAGTTCCAGGTGGTTAAGAAAGCAGTATTAAGGGACCCAAAGCAATTGCACTTCTGTACAATAAGACCATGTCAGTGTCTGGTTTTTGATTCAGTGAGGGAAAACCTTGAAGCTTTCACATCCACAGTTAAGAAACTGAGGTTTTGAGCTGCCAACATTTCTTCCTATTACGTCAAGGCATCACAGAGTTTAAAGCTTTCTACAAAGTCCTGCCCCCCTGCCTTTAATCCCAAGGTAAATGTTAGGCAGACAGCACCTCTGCTTTGTGCATTAACTTTTTTTTTTAAAAAAAAAATATCTGTACTTGAAAAGCTAGCAAGTACACTTAGGGGATTTGAAAAGTGTCATTTGGCTGTGAGTGAACTCTAGGAGCTGCCATTTTGCCGATGGGGCATGATGAGGGGAGACCAGTTGGCCTCCATTCATAACTTTGCAGCTCCTGCAAATATCAACTGGTGGCTATTTTTGTTATATCTGGCAAAAACTTGGAAGGCAAATAAGGGGGATGGGGAGGAGGGAGGGAGCCTCAAGTAAAGTTAGGCCACTGGTTTTGAACTCTGTGGGATTTCTTTACCAAAGTCTTTCTGTGCGTGAACAGTAGCCGCTGAATGAAGTCATTGTGTCAAGACCCTGCTCAGGAAAACAAACTTTTTCCTCTTCTAACTCTGATCATTGGCACCTTGGACTTCATTTGAACCTTAAACACTTGGAGGGCTCTGAATGGGAAGCCCCCACCCCTGGCTCCTGCTTCAATCAGGTGCACTGTATATAGAGGCATGTTTTATTATGTGATGAAGAGTTTAATATTATATGCTCCCTCCTTCCCCAAGCAACGAGACATTTTAGGGGCAGTGATACAAGCTTTTAATTTCCTTTGAAAAAGAGAGAACAGAAGACTTTTCCCAGCACCTTTGTAGAATTTGCTTTATTTACCAACATACAAAACAACCAGAATATTAGTGAAGGCAAAGAAGTACGCACCAATAAAACTAAATAGGAGATCAGCCATCATACATCAGAGAGGGACTGGCCCCTAAGGGACTCAGCCATTACCTCACTCATCCTGGTACTCTTACTACGTTTAAAAGTTTGCTGTTCTATCTACCACACAGTCCTTTCAATCCACTCTTACAAGTGGCTAATCTGTTTTTTTCTTATGACTGAAGAACACCAGCACTATCTGAGAAAACTGTTTGAGTGAATTATAGGGATGAATCATATATACAGTGGGCCCTTATTATCCATTGGGGTTTGATTCCAGGATCCCCTGTGAATAACAGAATCGTTGGATGCTCAAGTCCCATTAAATATAATGGCAAAGCAAAATGGTGTCCCTTAAATTACATGGAAAATCAGTATTTGTTATTTGGAATTTATACTTTTATTAAATATTTTCAAGCCGTGGATATTTGAATCCATGGATAAAAAATCCATGGATAAGAAGGGCTGACTGTACCTATTTATAGGAATGGTTGAGGGTTGGGGTTTTTTTTTTTTTTGTGCATTTTTACTAAAATTTGGACACATCTTCATGTTTGGAATTAAAGAAAATGTTAGGGTTTTTGGTGATACTTGTTAAAAATAAAATATGGACATAGCTGAAGTTGATAACTTAATCCATCCAAGATCAGGTCTTTGCTTTATTTACAAATATAGAAGACAAGCAGAACATTATAGGAAACAAGTGTCTTTCACATCTGGTTTGAAATCCCTGCTGTGATGGATTAGGGTCGCCATTTTTTCCCCCTCTGGATATCAATGCATGGGGCTGTTAAACCCCAATTACAATGGAAAAGAAGCATACTTGGCAATGCTCATTGCACAGCAACACCTCCAAACTGCATCATTCTTGACTTGTCCCTTTTCATTGACGGGGAAAACCCCTCAATGACCTGGCAAATGTGCAATTCCCAAGGTACGAAATATTGTTCCTGGGACAGTTGCACGATTGCAAGTCTTGTGGTGTCAGTGTTCCCTCCTCTCCCTTGTCACCCCCCTATGTCTTTCCTTTCATTCTTTTGACTTCAATAACAGTAGCAGAGCTCTGGAATTGCATGGAAAAAGTAGGTATGCTGGATAGGGCATAAAAGTATGCAGGCTGGGGCATAAGGCAGGGAGGCAGGGTTAAAGGAGAGTCAGGAAGAGTGCATGATGGGGGCAGCAGCCCCAGTTGCACAAATAAAACAATCAAATCACTACACCACACTGGTTGGTGCTTTCTTACTCTGCTTCTGCTGTTGCTGCTGCTGCTGCTTCTTCTTGTTTGCATTCAAGTCATTTCTGACATATGGAGACCCAAAGGTACAACTGTCATGAAATTTTCTGGGGCTGACACTGTGTGACTCACCCAAGATCACCTGGTGGGTTTCCATGGCCAAATCCTGATCTCCAGAATAGTAGTCCAATGCTGAAACCACCACACCATGCTGACACTCCTGCTTCATTTAGCTCAGCTATAATGGAATAGAAAGCAAAAGAAACTAACAACAGTTGATATTTAAGACTGAAGATTTCCTTGCTCCACCATCTTGGATCACAATAGATAATTCAGACCAGAGTGTGCAGTAGCCTGACAAACGTATGAACAACTAATAATGACTCTAAATCAGGTTGTTTTGCTACAAGCTGTATAGTACATATTTATGGATTTTCCCGATTGCTATTAAGCAATCAGGATAATTTAATTCTGTTAGAAATAATAATAATAAAAAAGCTATATTTGCTCCACACACCTACAATCCTATGCAGCCATGCCCAGGGTGCTTTTTTTTTATTTTTTTAAATTGCTTATATGATCAGAACAATTTGTATGGCAACTTCAGAGTATGGTAGACAATAGAAAACTAGTGTAGGGAAAGCAATGTCAAAAAATCTTAAACAGCTTTCTCAGTGATTGCTCCTTTCCAAAGTTATTGAGGCTAGTTCCATCTCTGTTGTTCTTCCATCAGCAGACAAAATGGGCTCCCTTGAATTCGAGTGCTAGAATACTTCACGAAAGAATTCTAAGCAACTCACTGAACTACACATCCCAGGACTCCATAGGATGCATTCAATATTCTAGATGTACACTCTATCAACATTCTGTCCCCAATAATCATGCTCAGTTTTGTACTGAGTTCTCTTTGGGATTCCCAACTCCCATCCCTGAGGGATTTTTCCTTATATGTTTTTTGTGGCTCTGCAAAGCATAAGATTCCCTGGGGAACTTATACCTCCTTCTGGTGCATGGAGCATGCAATTTTGGCTATGTAACAGGTGCCATGTTAAAGTGTTCATGTATATGATGATTTAATGATTACCTTAAATTAATTTGTTGGTTATCTTAATTGGTTTTTAATCCACAAATAAATGTGCATACGGTATTTATTACTGGTTTTAGAGCACTTGTTAATCTTCCTATCCTCCTCTGTGTTGGGGAAAAGCTGTACATTTTTGGAGTAATACCTCTGGACAATGGCCTGCTCATTCAGCCAAACCATCGTACCAAACCATAGTTCATCTGCTTTAATCATGGCTTGGTCTAATGTTTGAGATGAGTTACTGTTTCTTTGTTGAGCTGGAATTTGGGCCAAAGAAAAGAATATGAGATGAAAGCAGAGCTTGGAAAAGTAACTTTTTTGGGGAGGACAACTCCCAGAATTTGCCAGGAAGCATGGCCACTGGCTGTGTTTGTTACCATACCCAAAATACCCCATGCTATATTTGGAGTCTCCATATTTTTATATTTGGGACCAGGCATGACCTTTGGAACATCAAATGAATTTCTCATAAGAAAGACATGGAGGCCCAAAGATATATGAAAGACCCAGGTAATACTAAGGTTAAAAACTGAATGGTTTTGCTGATTGCTCTCTCCCTAACCCCAGGCTCGCCACATATTCTCTTGCACTGGAAACAAAAGATGAAGACTGCTGTGTTCCTTACCAACTTCTCTGTCCATCTACCTTGGGGTTGTTTTAAATCCAATAGCTGTTTTGTCACTATGAAGTTAAGGCATCCGTTGTTCCAGAATTCCAGAATTGTCAACATTCCCGAATCAGGTCTTTGTTGCATTGCAAGATAGCATTTAACACCACTTGAATCTAGGCTGTCATATATAAGTTTAAGTCCCAAACCTACCTTCCTCTCACACAGTTGGCCCCCATCTGTGCTCCATGTGCACAGAGAGATTCCAACATTTACTTTGTCATCCTCAGATCCCATCTGAGCCACATCCTGCTTTCTGTGGTAACCTCTCCTGGACAGGTAATTATCGCCCCCTCTATATTTTCATACCTCTGTTTTGGTAAGCTCTGGATGGTGTGTCATGTGTTTGATCACACTCTTCCATATTTCTCAATAAACAAATCTTATTATTCACCCAAACTTGGAGTCCTCCCCAGTTGGTACTGGTTTACATAGGTGATCCCCAATTTACCCAGCCTCTATCAAGCTTCTTTGAGCTAAGCAAATTCCCCCAGCATTTAAAAAAGAAGCTGACACAGTTGATGGGTTTCACCCAGTCCCTCCTACCCTTTTTAGGTACCATGTTGGCTGTCAATTTCTGGAGGTTGTAGTCTAAAAAAGCTGTACAGCTTTTGCCCAGGCTTTACAGAGAGAAAGAAAAACTGACTCTCTGCCCTTATTTACTATATTTATTTTTGGATTTGCTTGCTTACGGGAATGTTTGCAAACACTCTTGCTTAAAAACTTCTGTTGCACATTAATTTGTCATTCCATGTTCATGCAAGTCATTTGCTAATCATATAATTAGCCCATTCATTGAAAACTGCCACAGAGACTGAAGCCATCAGGAGTTAAAAGTAGGGACATAGTTTCCTTTCTGTGCATCAGTACTTGTATGTGAACGTGTTTGTTTTAATACTGTTCCGGTTTACTTGGCTGGGAGTACGGGCAATTTCTCGCCTTCTAGTTCCTCATCATTTTCAAAGATGATGAATTGCAGTTGCATTTTCTTTTAGCATGGGTTATTTTTAACCAAAGTGGTCTTTTGGGGAAGGTAAGTAGATGGGGAGGAAGAAAAGAAGAGAAATGTGAAATAAGTCCAACAGATGGTTATGAAGGGGGAAAAAGGTTTCAATGACTTGTTTCTTTGACTGGCATCTGTACAGTAATGATAATCACCACCACCACCACCATCATCTACAAAGCACATTGATTACCCCGGGAAATCCTGAAAATGTGTTGGAGTATGCATGCCTGTTGTGATGGCTCTATCATGTTCCCTTTTGGGTTTCTGGTTTGTTTTCCCAGCTTGCTTCAGTCATTCCCTCTTCGGGGCCTCTCACCTCTCTAGGACAGTCCTAGAACAGAACCACAGAGTGCTGGGATTGCAGCTCTTCCCCTCAGAGTCTTGGGAGACTATAAATCAGTCACAAAAAGCAACTTTTATTAAAGTGTAGGAACATTGCTTTAAAAACATTACTGGCAAAGCTAAACCAGAAAAAGAAAAGTGAGGTGAAGGGGAGAGGAGCTCTTTGAATGATAAGTGTTCACTCTTTCATACAAGGCTAAATTGGAAGTATAATTTAAGGTCAATTCGAATGCAATCATGGGTTTTACGTTATTGCGAATTAACTCTTCGCATGCAAATTCGGGCAAGAGGGAAGCCAATTCGAATGCAATCATGGGTTTTACTTTATTGCGAATTAAAGCTTCGCATGCAAATTCGGGCAGGAGGGGGTTATTTTGGGGTAATGGGAAGTAATTCCGAACGGAGCAGGGGTTCATGTAAATTCGCTAAACAAGCGAATTTACATAAATCCGCATTGGCTCCATTCGGAGTTGGGAGAAATTCCTCCCCATTTGAAAGAGTCCAGAGTGTGTTTTCAAGACAGAGGATGAAAAATAGCCAGGAACTTGTATGCAATTGGTCAGGCTTCCATGTGACAAAATTCTAAGGGTGTGTGACTCAAACTTTTTACAGGGCATCATTCTCAGAGTGCCAAACTACATGTTATACAAGGCAACTCCTCTGTCAATAGGGAACCCCGATGCTTGCATGCTTGCTAAGGTCCAGGTATCTGACAGACCACCTCTCCCTTTACAAGTCTATCTGGACCCTAATGCCCTCAGAAGGGGCCCTTCTTTCAGTCCTACCACAAGCATGACATAGCTGGTGGGAACATGCTAGAGGACCTTCTCAGTGGCAGCCCCTAGGCTCTAGAATTGCCTCCCTAGGGAGGTTAGATTGGGTCCCTCCATGTTGTCCTTCTATTGGCAGCCTTTTAGAACTGAAGGAAAGGGCTTTTAAGAGGGTTCTGCATTGTTCTAAACTATACTGTTTTAAACCTCTTTTTAAAGTGTATGCTTTAACTGGTTTTAATACTGTTTAATTATATCTTAATGCTGACTATGCTTTATGCATTTTAATCTTGGGGAAAAGGTGGGGTGATGATGGTGAAAATGATGACGATGAATGTCACAGAAGGAATCATTTTCAAGACAGAAGGATTAGGAAGGGCAAAGGTTCATAATGGCTGGAAATGGCTCCTTTCCTCTTTTATTACTTTTGCTAGTTCAACCATTATGATGCTGGTAATTCTTGTGTGATAAGCTGAGATTCTTTTGGACACTCTCAGAGGATATCTCTCTTCCAGTGTCTGATTTCTGTGAGGCTATTTCTGATGACACAATACAACTTGTCAGAGCTAGGGTTCTACCACATAACCATTGCTTGGCATTGAGAATGTGCTCTGGTACCACAAACTGAGATTGTGTGTGTACATATTTATGTAGAGAAAGATTGTAGCACAAGCTAATACCGAATAGCTCATTCTGTAACGCCACTAGGGTGCATGCATTTGTGTAAGGGGAAGTTGTATCATCATATGTAACAAACAGAGTGGTAACATAAGATGAATCCCTTCCATCTGGTTCTCAACACTCTGCAAGGTGCTGCCTGCAAACACCTCTGCATTTCACAAAGCTGTAACTTCTGAGGGTGGACAAGATACTCCCAGCCCCTGTGCAAACTTGGCCCAGCACAGTCATACCACCCCCACATTTGCTAATAAAAAGCAGACACAAGATAAGAGTGCTCTCTGCGAGCCTTCTCTTTTCTTAACAAGATGTTGGCAGTAGAAAAAAAATTTCAGAGTTTGAAGTTCATGAGAGGAAGATGCAAGTTCTTCTTCAGACATTAGGGGAAGAAAGTGGTAGTAAGCAAAATGGACAAGCTATGTTTGCTGAAATTCCCTCTTCTACGTGGCTATTAAAGACATTGCAGCCTTATTCTCTTTTTCATGTGATAATCTCACCTTGTCTGGAGAAACAGAAAATCTACTGTAAAAGAATGATGATCTTCATATCCAGGAGTAAGGAATCTCATCTTGTTTTATCTATCTCTCCCCCCCCCCCCCCCAATTCCTGGTTCTATTTCAGTTCTCCATGTTGGCCTCCTGGTTCTTCTATCTGCCCTTTTTTCAGGAGTGGCCTAACCACAGCTTCCTTGAAACAAGATGGTACATGACCTTCCCTAAGGGATGCATTGATGATTTCCCTTAAGAACTTTCTCAAGACATCCCCCCGCCACCAGACGGCCAGCCACAAAGAGGGCAAGTTGTTTTCCACACTCTACCAAGGAGCTTGTCCATGTCATCAGTACTAACAGATTGAAACTGATCCAGTATAAACTAATCAGTGGAGTTGCTGGACACCTCATCAATTGATTCTGCTACAATACCAGCATCCAAGTCGGCTCTTAGCTGAGAGATTTTATCTGTAAATAAGTTGTTAAATGCATCACAGCAGCCCTTTGTTAGGTTAAATAATGGGTTCTGCACAGGTGAAACCTGTGTCAGTTCCCTTGCCACCCTAAATAGCTCTGCTGGACAAGACTCTGCAAACACAATACATGCAGAAGAGAAAGCTCTCTGTGATGCACGTATTGCCCCTCTATGGGAATGAAGAAATTTCCTATTGCTGTGTTCTGTCAGATAAGAGCCAAGTTTTCCACCAGACATGCTCTAGTTGTTGTTCATCTTTCTCAGATCTTCCTTATACCATGGTTTATGATTTGAAGCTGGTTGGAAAGGATGCTTAGGAGCGATCATGTCAATAGCCTTGGTGAGATCAGTGTTCCAGGTATTAACCAAGGCTTTGACATTACTAACTATTAAACCCTCTGAGGCTTTCTGGAATCCAATTGGTTCCATTAGCCTTTGAGGACAGACCATCTTAATGGGTCCTCCACCCCCAATGGGGCAGACAATGGTTTTGAGTTCAGCCTTGACCAGGAAATGATCCGACTGTGACAATGTGGTGGTATTGATAACCTCCACCCACAGATATTTCTGTTCGTACTAAAGACCACATCAAGGTTATAATCTGTACAGTGTGTAGGCCTGACAACCAACTGGGATAGGCCCATGTTTGTTATGGATTCCATGACTCTGCTCAAAGATCCAGACCACTGTTAAGAGTTTGATTGTCAACCCTAAGATTCAGGTCTTAGCTGTTCTGGTGTTCAGCTCACTGGCACCCACAGAGTGGGATAAACCTTGACACTGGATTGCTTCTCTTTTGTGAGTGAGCTGGGGCAGGAGGTCTTGCAAGTAAACAATTTAAATTTGGCCACAGTAGCTGAAAGTAGCTGTAAGTGGTCTGTGCTGGCTTTCAAAAGTTGCAGCAGTGTTATTTTATTTATTTATTTATTTTAGAATGATAGCATTTTGAATCAGGAATTTGCTAACATGTTTACTTCAAACCATCCTGGATGTCCTGCTTATTCTTGCACACGAACCAGTGTGGGCATGTGATGGGAATCAGAAAAGAATTTTCAGGACCCCCCCCCCCAACCCCACATACACTACTGCTGCTTTCCTTAACTCCCCCTTCCCTGTGACCTTCTTTCCCTCCTCCTCCTTTTCTTAATAGGGAAAGGAAGGGAGTTTTTAAAAGTCCTCCTTGCTGCTGCTAGCAGCCAGCTGTCCATAGAGACTGATGCTTCCTGCCTGTGGGTCTTCACAGCACAAGAAATGCTCTTGTTAGACCTGCCTGGACTCTGAAGACTCACAGGCAGCTTTAGTTGTCATGATGGGTGCAAGATATTGTTTGTCCAAGATATGGGCTCCTGTGTTTGCAGCAGAAATTCAGTTGGGGGGTGGGGGTAGTAAACAGCATGATTGAAATTGTGATTTTTTTTTAAAAGGAGGGACAGTGGAGAAACATGAGGGGCAGCATGTGGCTCATGGAGCACATGATTTCCATCCCTGTTGTACAAGTGTAAATCAACTATCTCAATCACAGTGGAAAAATTCTCAGAAAAAAAATGTAATTTTGTCAAAACTCTTTTGGCATCTCTTGCAACTCACCAGATGTTTCTTTTAACTTCCTCAGATGACATTTCCAGTCGACACTCATCATGTTTACTGCTGATATGGCATGGAAGTTAAGGAGGGCACCTTAATTTATAATTTGCATTCCTTTGGGTGCAATTTATAAGCATTCCTTTGGGTGTAATTTTAACTCTCAAATCCAGCATCTGCAAAGAAATTTAGATGAATGCAGTTTCAGATGTATAATTTCAAAAAGCCATGGTGGGATGAAGGAGCAATGCTTGCTTTCCATTCAAAAATATAAGATGACAGTGTTTATTGAAACCCCACCTTGCTTTGGGTTTTGCATCCATCTAGAATTTTCATGTTTTCAAAACCTTCCTTACTAATTTGTGACTGGCTAATTGGTCCTAACAAAAGTAATGTGATGAAATTATTGTTTAATAATGGGACTTTATTGATGGTTTTCCCCTAAGATTCTTTTCTGAAGAGAAGGCTTGGGGTGGGGGCTAGATAGGAATGATAAGCTGCAAGAGCATCTTTTTCTCTTTTGGCCAAAGAGAATAATGATAGGAGGTCTTCACAATTTTTTCTTTCAAATTCATAGTGTTGACTCTTGGGAATCTTTCTGCTCTTTTGTGCAGGTTCTGTTATATAAATTTTGGGAATCTTTGCATTCAGCTTTGCTTTGTACCTCATTTTGGATAAGGCTAAAACCATCTATTGAAGACTCTGGAAACAACATAAACAAGAACAACAAATCAATTGCAGATGCAAGTTTAAATAATAAAATTGGCATAACAGAAAGATTATTTGTATAATAAATAACTTGTGTTTTTGCCTCCTTATATGCACCTTCTCTGTCATATACAACATGGATGTGATGTTTTACAAGTAACAATACTATTTGAAATATGATACTTTGGGGGATTTAATTTTGCAAAAAAGTGCAGTGACTGAGAATGTCAGTTTTCTTGTATAATTGGTTTCATCTGCTCATTACTTTTAAAAAGTCTGGGGGTCATTTGGGGTAAATTTTGGCCATTTAAAAATGTTTATGTGTATTTTGTTATGTAAACAAATTCCAAAAATGACATATAACTACTAAATAGTTTCTAATAGTAATGCATTAATCTTAAACTAATGGGTATTAACTAACATGTGACTCTGTGGGTTACAGATTTTTTTTAAAAAATGTTTCAAGCTCTACTGTTATAATCTATGATATTTTTCTCCTCTCATTCTTTGATATGGTCCTCTAAACGTAGTAACTTTAGTATCCAAAAGGAGTACTTTGATTTCCTGTCTTCCTCGAGAGGTAAATGCTCTGTTGAGCAGCTGTTTTTGTTATATTGCAAAGTTGTAAATTTGAGTGATGAATGCCGATAACTGACCTGCTCTCAGTATGGCACTGGCATGGTGGCCTGTATACACTTCACTCATTTTTATGTGCAGTGCATGAACTCAGAAATGTAAGGAAAAAGAATAAAAATGTTTCAAAGATTTTCCCAATGACTTGGGGCTGATTCTAATGTCTTTTTAGTTTTGCTGCAATATATATCAGTGTTAGCAATAGGCATACACTTGGTAATACCATCCTTATGTGGCAGTGCATGCACACATATTTTGCTCTGTGCCATGGAAGAATACAGGCACTGCAAAGTCTTTGAATTTGGTGTCTGTATTCTGAATATTGTCTGAGGTTGTTTAAGGGGTTTCCTTTGTTAAAAGTTTCTGATCTGAAATCCACTGATATAATAGAAAGTTTTGCTTTATGCTTTCCTTTTGGAACTCTAGCAATTCAAGTTCAGAAATTGTACAGACTTTCAAAGGGATATACAAAGTGTTGTGTCCCCCCCCCCCCATTTATTTAACAGAACGATAAAGCATAGTCATTCTGTAGTAGAGTAAAATAAAGTATGACCATCATGTTCTTGTACTGCCTGTGAGTGTCTTACAGGTCTATGGCAACTGTTGGTGGCTGTACTAGATGCTGTACTTAGCATGGTCTTACAAAACAAAACAAAGATGTTCCTTTGTTTAGAGTAGCTTCTTCCATAGATTTTTGCTATAGAGCTTTAGTGTAGAAAAGTTTGTTTTTTCAATCAGTAACCATTAAGGAGACAAACAACTGGAGGTTCTTGTTGATGTTGATGTGCATCTCCCTAGTGCTGGATTACCTTGCCTTGCCTGAAAAGAAGAAGAGCTCTCCCTTCATCCACCATCTTAAGAGAGAGAAGGGCAAGCCAGCTCCAACAGACCTTGCCTGAAAGGAAGAAGAGCCCTCCCTCCATCCACCATCTTGAGGGTGAGAAAGGCAAGCCAGCTCCAACAGGCCTTACCTGAAGGAAGAAGACTGAGCCCTCCCTCCAGTCCATCTCCCATGGTCCAGGCCTCTGAGGGATAGAAGATCTGCTAGACTTTCCCCCCTTCCCTACTACCATTCCCTTCTCCTTTTGTGTCGTGTCTTTTTAGATTGTAAGCCTGAGGGCAGGGAAATGTCTAATAAACAAATTGTAAGCTGCTCTGATAGCCTTGGCTGAAGACCAGGGTATTAATAATAATAATAACAACAAACATCTAGGAATTGTACTCTCCCAAAATAATTTTTTCACGTTCTGGCTCATTTTACATAT
The DNA here is from genome assembly GCA_034509955.1 of Urosaurus nigricauda. Taxonomy (NCBI): domain Eukaryota; kingdom Metazoa; phylum Chordata; class Lepidosauria; order Squamata; family Phrynosomatidae; genus Urosaurus; species Urosaurus nigricauda. The sequence goes on from JAOEGL010000001.1 coordinate 220,549,415, forward strand.
TTATGCATTAAACAGTGTGGAGAAACTAACAGCTGTAATGCTTCTGAATGCTTTGCTTAATTAAGCAATTCCTAAATTGCTTAATTTAGGGCTGGATTTGGTTTGTTGGTCTCTTGATGTATAATAAATAATAATAAATTTTTATTTATAACCCGCCCCTCTGAACGAGCAATCGGGGCGGGGCACAACAAGTTTAAAAGACAAATACAGTCAAAAATAACAGCCCAATCACTACCTCCCATCCCTTAAAATGAAATTAAACTATCACAGAATTTAAAACAATCTCAGTAAAACAATACAAAGTATTAAAAACATCATTCTTGGGCAGCCTGAAAATAGCTCATGATATATGGCCAGGAAAGCTAGGTGAGTGTCATTGGAGACCGGGAAGATTAACCACTATCAGGAAAGGCCTGCCAGAAGAGATGCATCTTTGCGGCCTTTTAAAAGCCATCCAGAGTCGTAATAAGACACATCTCATCAGACAGGTCATTCCACAGCCTGGGAGCGATAGCTGAAAAGGCCCTCTGGGAGGTCTACGACAGCCTGGTCTTCTTGGGCTGTAACAGGTTCCTTCCAGAGGACCAGAGTGTGCTCAGGCGCTCATATGGGGAGAGGCTGTCCCTGAGATAGGATGGATCTGAGCCATGTAGGGCTTTGAAGGTTATAACCAACACCTTCTACTGTGCCCGGAAACTGATTGGCAGCCGGTGGAGAGATTTAAGCACAGGTGTTATGTGCTCTCTCCTAGATGCTCTAGTGACAAGCCTGGCTGCCATATTTTGAACCAATGGAAGTTTCCAGGATAGGCACAAGGGTAGTCCCATGTAGAGTGTGTTGCAGTAATCCAGGCTTTAGGTTACCAGAGCATGTACCACAGTTTCCAGCTCCCTCATGTCCAGGAAAGGTCTCAGCTGGCGTATCAGCCGAAGCTGGTCACAGGCACTCCTGACCGTCCCGTTCACCTGACGGTCGAGAAGTCCCCCCAGACTGCGAATAGAGTCCTTCAAGGAGAGTGTGACTCCATCTATGACTGGGAGTTGTATTCTCAAACCTGGTTTTGGGCCTGAGACTGTCAGTATCTCTGTTTTGTCTGGATTTAACTTCAAACTGTTTTTCCTCATCCAATCCACTACCGCCGCAAGACAGTCATTGACAGGAGAAGTATATTTGAGTGTCATCAGCGTACTGATGACACTGCGCTCCATGCCTCCGAATGATCTCTTCAGGGCTGAAGAGCGGGGTATAAATACCACAAATAAATAAATAAATAATCTCACCCAGCGGCTTCATGTAGATATTAAATAGCATTGGGAACAGGATGGTGCCCTGAGGGACGCCAAAATTAAGCTCGATCTTAGAAGAGCAACTGTCCCCGAGCCTCACACTTTGGGATCTGCCAGAGAGGAAGGAATGGAACCATCGCAACACAGTGTCTCCAATACCCAGCTCTCTCTAGCTCTCTCTATGTCTTGCTAGTGCCCATACATCTCTCAAATGGTTCAACAATTTAAATTGCAACACAAAGCAAAACCATACATTTCATTAAAATTATAATAAAATGCAAAGATAGTGGAAACCATAGATTTTTTTTTTTAAAAAAAAATTGAACAAAATATGTTGGGGAAAAACCTGTCACCTACCAGCTTACATAACAATATCTACCTAGTAGGGCTGGGTCTATCTAGAAACCTGCAGGTCAGAATAGGGCTTTGCCCTTGAGGCACTATTGCTGTGTAGACTTGAGAGTTAGAGGTTCCACAATGTAATGTTGCATCATTTTCAAAGCATAATGCCTGTATGTTCTAGCCTGTATGCCTCAGCCTGTATGCCTGTATGTTCAGCCTGTATGCCTCAGCCTATATGTTCTATGCATGCGCCTGTTCCTCCTCTTCTCCCACCCTCTTGTGCCTTTAGCTGCCTCTCCAGAGACAGCTAAAAGCCCAGGAGGGTGGGGAAGAGGAGTTTGCTGTAATGTTTCTGGCCATTCCATTCCTTGATCCAGGTCAGGTGTCCTGGTCTAAATGTAGTTAGTCTATCCCAGGTTTTGTGTCACGGCTCTAGGGAGGCTTTTGGTCAGGGAATAGACTGCTGAACAATAAAGCCTGCATTCACTAACTATCTATTGTGCGTGCATTATTTTCTCCGAAGAATCGTAGGCCTTAAAACACAGTATTTGGTAATCAATCAATCAATCAGTGTTTATTGATTAGCCCACGGGCCATCTCAAAATACTACAAAGCTAAATAGAACTCTATATAAACATTCTATATAAAAGGTTGAATAAAAGAATGTAAAAATAAAATGTATAAGAATATGAGTACAATACAATAGGCAATACAACAAGTACAACAAAACTTGTATAACACTCATATTTGGTAATATAAATTTCTGGTCTTGACAAGAGCAGAGCTCTCTGTGTAGTGTGCATGTTCCCTGTTTATCTCAACACCCATTTGTTATGGTTTCTTTTCGTGTCCCTCCTAAACTTAGACACAGGAAGTATGATACGCAAAGACCAATAGTCTGCTTCTTGGTCTGACAAATACTGCTAGATTGTAGCCTTTGCTGGGCCCCATGAGCAAATGTGTGTTCCTGTTTATGAGCAATCTTCCTAGATGTTTTGCACCATGTTGTCCTGCTGTGGCAAAGGCTGCTTTGAATTTTGACCACAGGAAGCATACTCAATGAAGCAATGTTTAATCAAAAGATTTTTTTTTAAAAAAAAACTGAAACGCAAAACACTTTAAAATGTTTGCCTGTTTAATAGCTGAATACTGACAACTATCAAGGTCACTTTCTGACTAAGCCTGTGTGACACAGCTGTTAGTTTGCACATACTTTGCATTTTTATTTTGAGCCCAAAGTCCAAACAAATTCCCTTTCCCCCCTTTTGAAGGAGCTGCTGCTATTGGCAATGTGAATTGAAATTCTCCTGAGCCACTTGAAAAACTAATAGTCCTCAAAAAGTTCACGAACTCTGGCAAAGTTGTTTTGTTTTAAAAGGCCAACCGAAGAAAGTGGCTGGACTTGGAATTAACTGTCAGTTAACTGTCAGAGGCTTTAGTGACTGTTGTTTCCCCCCCCCCCCCCATAGGTCTTTATCTGCCAGCCTTTGAAAGACCCCAGTGGGAACTGGATAGCAAATGAAGTAGGACAAATGTAGGTAGTCCAGGAGGTGATGATTCAGTCAATGATACGATTCAGTACATGCTTCTGGGTTACACTGAATAAGTCATCTGGTGCTGGTGTCTATTGAGAGATGAGTTGGGGGTCATGATGTTCCTTTGCTTCTTCCCCTTTCTCTTTGGATGTTGCGGGAAGAAGAACTAATCAGACCAAAAGTAAACATTGTAAACATAATGGGTCATGCTGAGTTTGAGTTTTGTAACTCTCACTATTGTGAGCTAGTAACGTATTAGTATAGAAAATGTGAGAAACAGGGACATGCTGAATCAACTATGGTCATAGCGGTGAAGTATATTACGCTTTATTGGGAAAAAAGTAGAGTTTCTTTTTAAAAAGATATTTCTGATTATGATATTAGTAACATGTTGTCATCTCCTTCAGAAATTTCCATTCTATTTCTTATACTTTCTAGAACTAAGCTCTCTATACAACTGAATTGTGAAGAACAGGTCAGTAAGGTGCTCCTTAATTCCAACACAACTACTCTCATGGCAGTTTGTACACTTTGTAGTGAGAGTAGTGGTTTATTCCAATTCTCCCTTGTAATGGGCCATCCTAGAGGTGTTAGTCCATTTTGTTGCACAGGCCCCACCTAGATCATCTGGAAAGGGCATCAGGATGGTACTCATGCACATTCTGAGAAGTTTTCATATATTAGAACTTGGATGGTTCTCCACTGAAATGGTATTTCTTGTAACTCAGGATGCTTGTTGCAAACTGAAATTCTGAGCAAGATTATCAAGCAACTTAATAAATTGCTCAGGCCTACCAGCATTCAGGCCTGTTATCTACTGAAGCATCTCAAAATGTATTAATTAGCTTATAGAAAAATATCTGTGTTCACATCTGTGACCATGAAGCCTTATGAATATTCAGGAACAGTTCAAAAGAATCCAAAGTGAACTCTATGCCAAGAGTGCCAAGAAATCTCTTTCTTGGGGAGCAAATATCACCAAGACATGCAGTGGTACAAACTGATGGATGTGATTTGTGGCTTCTTCAATTGGGACTCTCTGCTTACCTTCAGATATTATGTTGTCTTAATCCATGATGTTGAAAGTTGCCCAGCCCTCTGTTATTTCAGCATCCCATATGGGGTGTGAGATGGGGGGGGGGTAGGACCCCTCTTCCATCTTGTAACATGGCTAACTGGCAGACTAGGGACAAATCTGAAACAAGATAGAAGGGATAATAAGACTATGCATAAAATTGGGCTTTATGTAGATGATATGATGCTTTACATTAGAAATTTACCTGTTTCTTTCCAGGACATTGAAAAAGTACTGAAACAATTTGGCAGGGTCTCTAGATTTTGAATAAATTATGAAAACTTTGCCTAGGATGCTTTGCCTAGAGGCAACTTCTGAATCCAAGCGCTCTTGGGAGGGATTAACATACATGGTCATCATCATGAGAGATATCTCTCAGTTTATCCCTCACAATTATAATCCAGTCACTAAGTGGATTAAATCAAAACTGGCCCATTGGAGGTCATTTCATTTCTCTCTTTTGGGCAATGTTGCTTTAGTTAAATCTTTCATATTGCCAAAATTATTGTTTATTTTTCAAATGGTTCCTTTGAGACCACCAAACTCATACTTTAAATGCTGGAACAAGCTATTGGACTCCTTAGTTTTTAGTTGGAAATGCCCACACTTCTCAAAAGCAGTCAAGTATTCTAAAACTGGATATGGATGATTGTCACTTCCGAAACTCGATTTTTACTTTGAAGCTTCTCAGCTGAGTCAGATCACCCAGCAAATTAGCAGAAATAGATTGACCAATTGGGTAGAAATTGAAGTCAACACTACATCCCCTATTACCGTCAATCAGTTTTTTCCCTAGAATCTAAATATAAATTCACTAAAATATGTAATAACCTTTTTTGCATACTTCCTTAGTTTTGTGGAAGAAATGGAGGCATCTTTTAGCACCCTACCCTTCCCCTTTATGGCCCTTTCTTACTCACATTCTCTTTCAGAGTTCAGAGAAATATGCACAGTTTCAAAGTTGGGAGGTATATGGCCTGTATACAATTAGGAACCTGTTTCACAATTGAGTGCCTAATTACCTGTGCTCTGGGCCCTGGTCATCAGAACTGGTATCAAATAATACAGGTACAATTATTTTTAAGAAACTGCTCCAGATTCAGGAATATCCTCCCACACTTACGTTTTTTTGAAAACATGTGTGTCTCTCCAGGTATAAATTCTAAAGGCCAAATAGCACTCTTATATAACTGTCTGTCAGAAGACAATTGGGAACTCAACTCTCCATAAGGCAGGATGGGAAGCAGAACTTTCGCTTTCAACTGATAAGATGATCTGGGAAAATATGTGGACTCATTTACTATTTAAAACTAGGTCTATTGCTATTAAAGAGAATACTATCAACTTGGTCCATCAATGGTACCTTACCCCAGTCAAACTGGCTTGTATGGCTACCAGTGCTAATTCAAAATGCTGGAGGGGTTGTGGCAGTAGGGGATCCTTAGTACATATTAGTGCATGAATACTGGAAAGAAATTTTACTGCTAATTTCCAAGATTACTAAACAAAGTATACAACTATAACCATGCCTGTTCCTATTCTCCATTTTTATAAAGGAAAATAAAAGTCTGCAGCATAAAGTTATCAGTTTCCTTTGGGCTGTTACTAGGCTTGAGATAGCCAAGGATTGAAAAACTAGAAAGCTGAATATTGCAGAATGGTAGACTAGACTCTGGGACTTGTGGTTAACTGAGAAAATTGCAGATAATAAGAATAAAGCGAAAGGCTTACACTCTGGACTGATCTTTTGTAAGAGTTGGCACCCACTTATTGAATACATCCAGCAGGATTTAGTCTCCAATTTTAACTAAATTGTTTATGGAAAGATGTCTTTCAGGATCTCTGAATGCAAATTTATAATTTTTAGGGAATTATTTGGGTTATTGTTTAATTTTTGTCTTTTTGGTGAAATAACCATATCTGATGAGTTTATTGTCTCTGACATTTTTATTTATTGTTGTTTTTATGTAGTGTTCATGTTGTTATGCTTTGTTTAGAATGTATTGATAAAAAAAACCTAAAACCTAATCAGAATACTCCAAAATTCCTCTTGAAAAGTAAGTTTAAAACCTGATAATTGCAAACCTGATAGTTATAAACAGCTCTTACACTTAGCTTAATTTTAACAGCCAAAGACCAGATAAAGTAGTATAGTCTCCTCTGCCTGCCAGAAATTCATAGGATGGAGCCTTTACAGCAGAGTAGCTGTGTAGAGAATGCCTCTGTCATGTGTATCCAACAATCTATCCTCATGGGATGATGTGACATGCAACAAAGCCTTTGCTGATTACCATAGATTTGAGGCATGCTTATACGGGGATTGGTGGTCTTTCAGGTATCCTGGACCCAAGGTGTTTTAGGTCTTTATAAATGAAGACCAGAGCTTTCAATTGAGCTTAAAAGAAAACAGAAAACCAATGCAGTTCTTGAAGGACAGGTGTTAAGTGGTTTTTAAAATGCATAGCTGATAACAGTGTACTGCCACTCCTTCCTCCCTGGTATGGGCAGAATTTGCAGTAGGCCTGATACAACATAGACACTTATCCACATTCTACAGCATTGTTGGAGCAGCTGAATAAAGCTATTTCAGACAAAGAGACCAAGAGGATTCCCCAGATAAACCTGCTTCTCTGGATGGCAGGCTGCATGAAAGGATGCTAGCCCCAGATGAATAGTCAAATCTACATAGATGCTTTAGGGAGATGTTCAGAAGGGCTTGCTTTAAGATACTTGCTGAGGATTCTGGCTTGAATAATGGATTTTCAAAAAGAGGCTGGGGGATACTTTATTGCTGTCTTGAAGGAAATGAGTCTACTTTTGCATGTTTCCCATGACTTAATGCTTTCTAAAGGGGCATTGTGACTAGTGTCAAAGGTAGTAGCATCAGAGTGTATGGTTACTCTCCAGACAAATCGCTAAAAGGCATACATCCTGGCTCCAAAGTGACACACACTTCCTCTGAATTACCCACATACATCCCACTCACTGATCCAGGAGCTGTGCAACATTTGTGGTCACATGTGATCCAGGAGCTGTGCAACATTTGTGGCTAGAAATGGAATGAAGAGTACATATGCTGTGGTCTTAAAAACAAGAACTGGAACAAGTAAGCAGTTGACACATTGATCGGGCATTATATTCACTGAAATTTGGGTATCAGAGCTACTTAGACCGCCCAGGAAGGTCCAGCTAGTAATCAATATTAAAAAGCAATTGGGGAGGGGGGGGAGGGAAGGATGAGTTTCAGTGAGTTTCTTAAAGGACAAGAGTGTGACTACATATCTGATATGTCATGTTCATGTTTGGGAGTGTCAATGCGTTTATATTAATGTTGGTCAAGGTAGTGGATGTATGTTAGTAAGTGGGCATGTGTGAGCTATTGACTCAAATATACTATCAGACAAGCACTGGGACACTGTTGTTTTCACCCTACTTTATTTACATTGGTAAAAAAAAATAGCTGAACTTTTGAATTGCTGTAAGGCGCTTTGGGTTCTGTGCCAAGAAAAAATAAGAGGCTATAAAGGGTCCTTTCCTGGCTGGATCAGCAACCTCATGCAGCAGCCCTGATCTGGTCTTCCAAGGGTGCAAAAAAGAGCTGCAAAAACCAACTCCTTTTTGTGCCCTCAAAAAGGTGCTATGGCAGCATGGCTGTATGGCACCCCTTTGGCTCTGCAACATCTGGATGCAGCACCAGAGGGGCGTTAGAGCACCCTGGTGGCATCTGGATGCGATGCCCTGACTCCACCCCCCAGGCTGGCACACAGTGCCAGTCTGTACAAGGCCTAAATAAGTAAATAAAAATAGTTAATGACGGCTTCTCATTGGTCAGGCTCTGACTAAAATTCACTTTATTGGGGGTTTCCCTCCCCTCATGTCTTAAAAAAATTTTTTTTTCATTTTCTCATCTAAACCATTCTCTATTCTTTTTCAACTTAGAGGTGGCTACTTCTTTTCCTTCCCCTCCTTCCTGTTTTTCCATTTATTTTATTTTGAATAATTGGCCTAATAATTTGCATTCATAGTGATACAGTATTTTAAAATTCTTGTCCTACAAACAAAGTATTCTTTTTCTGTGTTCTGTTATTTCTTAGTCTTTGTGCATTATCTTGAAAACTCCTTTATAGGTCACCCCCTCAGTCCAAGAAATTCTTAAAATCCTGTGATAAATGGCATGTCAAATGATTCAATCTTTTAATGATACCTTGTATTAAGGGCCACAATTCCATGCCTTAAAGTGGAACTGAGAATATTTAACACTGTGCAATGTGCATTCTCAAAGTGAATTTTAAGTTTTTATTGTGTCTTACATATGCCAATTTGTGAAAGCTACTCTGGGCTATCTCTGTTCTGTTGCATGATTATGTTTACACTGCTCATTCAACTAGATTCTAAGACATATATATTTGTCAGTATGCTCTACACTTTCATTCTGGATCTCTTAATACCATTTCATGAGTATCTTGCCTTATAGTAATTAGCAGGAAGATGGATTTCATACCTCATTATAGCTTCTCATATGCATCCTTCAATTATTTCCACGTAAATGGTGATGATGAAATCAATTCTTGCCTTTGTGTTTCACAGTAAAAAAAATATTGTCAACAGTATTATTACAGTTTGTACTTCTATTAGAACCCTAGAATTAAGCAGAATTAAGGAGCCCTGATGGTTCATTGGTTAAATGCCAGTACTGCAGCCATTCACCCCCAAAATACAAGGTTGTGCGTTCAGTCTCAGCCAGGGGCTCAGGGTTGACTCAGACTGCAGTCCTTCTGAGGTCACTAAAATGAGTACCCAGCTTGTTGGGGGCAATTAACCTTACACATTGTAAACTTCTTAGAGACTGCTTAGTGTGGTATGAAGCGGTATATAAATGAAGCTGCTATTGCTAGAATCGTCAGATATGTGAATACTCCCAACAGTAATGCTGTAATCATGTGCATCCTTAAAATGTATCACAAATGGTAAATACAACAGCAGAATGACTATAAATGTATAAATGTTCTCGATGGGAAAAAAACAACAGCCTTTTAAGTGGAATATTGTTGGTGTACTGCATTGGAACATTTGTGCTAGCATAAACAATTGCAGCAGGAGAATGCCATGGGAACTATAAAGATTTTCATATCTGGAAGAATTGCTGGTAAAACGTTTCTGGAACATTCAGGAAGCACACAGTGTGTGTATGCCTGGCACGTTCCCTGAAGATCAGTGAATTGTTGGTTCTCAAAAGGAGAGCAGATTTCCTCTGAACACAAAGTTTCCGTTCAGAGGAAATTCCCTCTCCCTGAATAATTCAGTAATGCTAGAGAGATGCTAGAGGGAGCCAATGATTCACTGACGTTCAGGAAGTGCACCAGGCTTACACACACACTGCGCACTTCCTGAACGATCCAGCAACATTTTATCAGAGATTCTGCAAGGTATGAAAATCTTCTATGACCATGAAGGAAGTAAGGGACTGGAGAAATAAGGTACCTTTAGTTAATCCAATTTGTCTGCTTTCCTTCATGACCACTGGATAAGGTGCAACTACTTGTATTCAATATTCAAGCTTTTGTTTATACAACGGTGGGATACAAATTCTTTGTTTAAGTGGTTGGAAGAATGTAAGCTATTAAAGTCTGAGAGCTGTTGCTTTAAATGGTTGACCAGAGTACTGTTGTGTAGTCATGAATTGGTCCCTTCATTTTTCTTCTCCCAAAGCTATATGGATTCTCTAATGGAGCTCTAATATTCACAGATCCTGCAGAGGTATGCTAATATTCTACAGAAAAAAAATCTTAATATTGTCCTTCAGATATTGCTAGAGTGTGTGAGAAAAAAAATGTGTTACTCTTTGCCAGTGAAGGCCTGGGGTACTATCCAATTGGTGTTTGTGACATCTTACAGGAGTGCTGGTTGCTCTGCTAAGATCTCATGTCCACCCCCTGGCCCCCATTACCACAAAGCACTACTTGAAAAAAAGAACTAATCTGAGCATGGTAAGACAGAAAAGTGAGTGTACAGCATGAGCAATGACAGCCTTGAATCCACATTTGTATCTAGATAACTGCTACATTAGCTTTTTCAGGGCAATGGACCCCTTGGAGAATTTGATGAAAGTTATTGAATCTCTTCCCCAGAGAACGAATATATATATATACACACAAACACCCACACTTTTTGCATGCAGTTCGTTCCATTGCATTAGAAATTAATTTCCTTCCCAAAGACTGGAATGAAAAAAATTGCAGTAAACACTTGAAAAGATAACATTTTTATCTTAAAACTCACAATGATAGCAAAAAGTCAGAGCAAGAATAAGGAAATAAAAGGGAAAAATGCACCTAATTCACCGACTCCACAAAACTGCTGGAAACCAGATTAAGAACCTCTGACCTCAGTATTGTTACTGTTTGGAAGCAGAGTTTCAAGTTACCTTCTGAAAATATTTTGCAAAAGCAAAGGTGAGATTTATGCACTCGTGTGCTTCCTACATGATGCAGTACATATAGATACTTTAATCACTTTTCAAAAAGCCTAAAACACATTCATCCTTTCAAATGAACTCTTGAATTATATATACTGCAGGCACCTTCCCTCCTGAATTCAGTTCTAGAACTTTCAGCAGTTTGCTGTGATGCTTTTAATAATCACTTCACTGATAAAATCTCTCAGATAAGAGCCAATTTAGATGCTGACGTTGTAGCAGAAGTTGACAATGGGGCATCCAGTGACTCTGTGAGTAGGATTACATTGGATCATTTCCAATTGGTGAGTATCACCAGTGTGAACAAACTGCTGGGGCAAGGAAGGAAGACAACTTGTCCTCTCGATCTCTGTCCTTCTTGGCTGGTCATGCAGGGAGGAGATGCAATTAGGCTTCAAATACAAAGTATCATTAATGGATCTCCCAGGGAGGGAAGTTTTCCATCTTTTTAAAAAAGAAACAGTGGTATGACCACTTCTTAAAAAGCTGGACTTAAAACAACTATAGACCACTATCAGATCTCCCTTTTCTAGACAAGGTGATCAAGAGGGCAGTTGCCTTCCAACTCCAGGCAGTCTTGGATGATAAAAATTATCTAGACCCATTTCAAACCAGCTTCAGAGTAAGAGGCGGAGTTGACACTGATATAGTCACCTTAGTGGATAATCTTTGCCTGAGCATTGACAGGAGGAGTGTGCTGCTGCTGGTGCCTTTGGACCTCTCAGCAGCATTCAGTACCATGGTCCATGGTATCCTTCTGGAATGCCTGGGATTTGGGGATCAGAGGCACTGTACTTGAGTAGTTCGAGTCCTATCTCTTGGGTAGGATCCAGATGGTGGTGCTTGGGGATAGGTGCTCCTCAAAAAAGGAGCTGTTATATGGCATACCACAAGGTGCCATTCTATCCCCAATGCTATTCAACATCTATTCAACATGAAACCACTGGGAGAGATCATCTGGAGGAATGAGGCAGGGTGCTATCAGTATGCAGATGACACCCAAATATATTTCTCTATGCCTTCTGATACTGCCTCAGCTAAGGGTGGTATGTCTCCTTTGAATGAATGCCTAGAGGAGCTAATGGGCCGGATGAGGAAAAACAAATTGAAGCTGAATACAGACAAGACAGGGTGCTTACTGCCAGAGGTTCTAACCTGGGTATGCAAATATGTATTTTAACCAGTCCTGGATGGGGTTACACTACATCTGAAAGACTGTGTTCACAGTTTAGGAGTACTTCTGGATCCATCGCTTCAAATGACAGCTCAGACAGATGCAACAGCCAGGAGTGCTTACTCTCAGCTTTGGCTGATACTCCAGCTGTGCCCCTACCTAGAACCGGAGGAGCTAAAGATGGTAGTGCACACACTGTTAACCTCAAGGTTGGACTTCTGCAATGTGCTGTACATTGGCTTGCCTCTGTACCAAGTTTGGCAGCTTCAAGTTAGTTCAAAACACAGCAGCCAGATTGATTATTCGGACCTCCAGGAGTGACCACATTGCACCAGTATTAAAATCAGTCCACTAGCTGCCACTTAGTTTCCAGGCAAGGTACAAAGTGTTGGTTATTACCTTTAAAGCCCTGAATGATTTAGGATCCAGGTTACCTAAACAGTTGCCTCCTCCCATATAATCAGTCCTGTGTGCTCAGGTCCTTTGACGGACATTTACTCCAGTCAGCCATGACTAGGTTGATGACTGCTAGCCAGAAGACGTTTTCTTCAGCAACCGTAGGCTGTGGAGTGACCTGCTGGAAGAGATTTGACAGCTGAATACACATCTGAATTTAAAACAGCATTAACGACAAGTCCTTTCTGGGCAGGCTTATCCTTTGTGAATTGTGAATTTCACAAATCCTTTGTAAAGTGTGAATTTTAAATGTTGAATTTTAGATGTGGATTGTTTTAATATGTATACATTATTTCATAGAATCATAGAATCGTAGAGTTGGAAGAGACCACTAGGGCCATCCAGTCCAACCCCCTGCTATGCAGGAAATCCAAATCAAAGCACCCCTGACAGATGGCCATCCAGCCTCTGTTTAAAGACCTCCAAGGAAGGAGACTCTATCACCTTCCGAGGAAGTGCGTTCCACTGTCGAACAGCCCTTACTGTCAGGAAGTTCTTCCTAATGTTCAGGTGGAATCTCTTTTCCTGGATCTTGCATCCATTGTTCCGGGTCCTGTTCTCTGGAGCAGCAGAAAACAAGCTTGCTCCCTCCTCAATATGACATCCTTTCAAATATTTAAACAGGGCTATCATATCACCTCTTAACCTTCTTTTCTCCAGGCTAAACATCCCCAGCTCCCTAAGTCGTTCCTCATAGGGCATGGTTTCCAGACCCTTCACCATTTTTGTCGCCCTCCTTTGGACACACTCCAGTTTCTCAATGTCCTTTCTGAATTGTGGCGCCCAGAACTGGACACAATATTCTAGGTGGGGCCTGACCAAAGCAGAATACAGTGGCAATATTACTTCTCTTGATCTAGACACTATACTTCTATTAATGCAGCCCAAAATAGCATTGGCCTTTTTAGCTGCCGCATCACACTGTTGACTCATGTTCAACTTGTGGTCTACTTGGACTCCTAGATCCCTTTCACACGTAGTTTCATTCAGCCAGGTGTCACCCATCCTATATCTGTGCATTTTATTTTTCCGCCCTAAGTGCAATACCTTACATTTCTCTGTATTGAATTTCATTTTGTTAGCTTTGGCCCAGCTTTCTAGTCTATTCAGGTCATTTTGAATCTTGATCCTGTCCTCTGGGGTATTAGCTATTCCCCCTAATTTGGTGTCATCTGCAAATTTGATAAGTATGCTCCCAATTCTGTCATCCAGGTCATTGATAAAGATGTTGAATAGCACTGGGCCGAGGACAGAGCCCTGTGGGACCCCACTGGTCACTTCTCTCCAGGATGAAAAGGAGCCATTGTTGAGCACCCTTTGGGTTCGGCCATTCAACCAATTACAGATCCATTTAACAGTTCCTTTGTCTAGCCCACATTTTACAAGTTTGTTTGCAAGAATGTCATGGGAAACCTTGTCAAAGGCCTTACTGAAATCAAGATATACTATATCCACAGCATTCCCTTCATCTACCAAGCTGGTAATTTTATCAAAGAAAGAGATTAGATTTGTCTGGCATGACTTGTTTCTCTGAAACCCATGTTGAGTTTTTGTGATTATGGCATTGCCATCTAGATGTTCACAGACTCTCTGTTTAATGATCTGCTCCAGAATCTTTCCTAGAACTGATGTCAGACTAACTGGACGATAATTGTTGGGATCCTCTTTTTTCCCCATTTTGAAGATGGGGACAACGTTTGCCCTTCGCCAGTCTGCTGGGATCTCTCCTGTTCTCCAGGAGTTTTCAAATATGATTGCCAATGGCTCTGATATTACTTTTGCCAGTTCTTTTAATACCCTTGGATGGAGTTCATCTGGTCCCGGAGACTTAAATTCATTTAGATTAACAAGGTGTTCCTCTACTATCTCTTTACTTATTCTGTGCTGAAATTCCCCTATTCTGTTCTCTGCTCCATTATCCTCAGGTTGAGCACCCTTTGCCTTTTCTGAGAAGACTGAGGCAAAGAAGGTGTTGAGTAATTCTGCCTTTTCTCTATCTCCTGTTAGCATTTTGCCATCTTCTCCACGCAGTGGCCCTACCGTTTCCTTCTTCTTCCTCTTGCTGCGGACATATCCAAAAAAGCCCTTTTTATTGTTCTTAACCTCTCTAGCAAGCCTGAGTTCATTCTGCGCTTTAGCTTTTCTGACTTTACCCCTACACATGCCTGCTATTTCTTTGAATTCCTTTTTCGTGATTTCCCCCTTTTTCCATTTCTTATACATGTTCCGTTTCAAACTTAGCTCGGTTGAAAGTTCCTTAGTCATCCATCCTGGTTTCTTGAGATACCTCCCGTTTTTCTTTCTCACTGGAACTGTTTGAAATTGTGCCTTCAGTATCTCCCTTTTGAGAAAGTCCCATCCGTCCTGAACTCCTTTATCTTTTAGTATTTCTGACCATGGAATCGCCCTCAATACTTCTCTAAGTTTACTGAAATCCGCTCTCCTAAAGTCTAGGATGCGTGTCTGACTCTGCCTGGCTTCTCCTTTCCACTGTATTACAAACTCCAGGAGAACATGGTCACTTCCACCTAATGATCCCACCACTTGCACCCCATTAACCAAGTCCTCCTTGTTGGTTAGGATCAGATCTAAAATAGCTGACCCCCTTGTTGCCTCTTCCACCTTTTGGACCATGAAATTGTCTTCCAGGCAAGTGAGGAATTTGCTAGACCTTGAGGATTTTGCTGAGTTTGACTTCCAGCAAATATCAGGATAGTTGAAGTCGCCTATCACTACTACATCTCTCTTTTCTGACTGTGTGGTCATCTGTTCTAGAAAGATATCATCCAATTCCTCAGTCTGACTTGGGGGTCTGTAGTAGACTCCCACCGTAACACCCTTGTTGTTTCCCTCCCCTTTAATTCTTATCCAGATGCTCTCCACCTGGCTTCCATGATTGATGTCCAGGATCTCTTCACTGGTGTAAATATCTCTGACATATAGTGCTATTCCTCCTCCTTTCCTGTTTGGCCTATTTCTCTTAATAAGGTTATACCCCTCTATTTCCACATTCCAATCATGAGACTCATCCCACCAGGTTTCAGTGATGCCTATTATATCATATTTGCCTTGTTGTACTAGGAGTTCGAGTTCATCTTGCTTATTTCCCATGCTCTGTGCATTAGTGTAGAGACATCGCAGACCATGGTTCCCTTTTACTTGCTGCCTGTGCAAGTTTTTTTGCCTCCCACTGTTGGGTCCTTGCACTGTTTGCCTTGTTTCCTCTATGTCAGTTTGACTATTTACGCCATCCCTTTTGCGTTCCTTAATATTGTCTCCCTTCCCCTCGGAACTCAGTTTAAAGCTCTCCTGATCAAGTTCTTGAGACTGTTGGCAAAAACATTTCTTCCAACTGGCGTGAGATGCAACCCGTCTGTTGCAAGAAGTCCCTCCTCATGGAACCGCAGCCCATGATCCAAGAATCCAAATCCTTCTCGGCGGCACCATCTGCGAAGCCAGTTGTTCACATCTGCTATTTTCCTCTCCCTTCCTGGACCATGCCCTTCAACTGGCAGAAGAGACGAGATGACAACCTGTACATCCATTCCTTTCAGCTTCCTACCAAGCGCCTCGTAATCCCTTTTGATGTTCTGAATGCTGTGTCTTGCAGTATCATTAGTTCCCACGTGGACCAAAAGGAAGGGGTATTGGTCAGTAGGCTTGACCAGTCTTGTCAGCCTCTCTGTCACATCCCGGATCTTTGCACCTGGAAGACAGCACACCTCTCGAGACATCTTGTCAGGCCTACAAATCACTGCTTCTGTACCCCTCAGCAAGGAGTCCCCCACTACGACCACACGCCTCCTCCGAGGCTTAGCAGCGACTGTTCCCTCGGGTGGGACTCTCAGGCTCCCTTGCTCTGTCCCTGAAGTCTGTCCATGGTGCTCTTCTTCATCCTCCTTGATAAGGGAAAGAGCTTCGAATCGATTCTCTAGCTGCAAGCTCCCCGAACAATTCCTTCTTGGTTTACTACTCTTTGTGACATTCCTCCAGCTGTCTGCCTCCTCTGTTTGGCAAGTGACCTCTTCCACCCTAGCATCTTCCTCTGCATGGTACTCATCCAAGATGGTTAGTTCTATTGTGTCCAGGAAATCCTCTTGTTCCCTAATCTGCTGAAGTGTAGCTACTCTGGACTCCAGCTGCTGCACTTTCTCCTCCAAGAGTGCTACCAACTTGCACTTGGTGCATGTGAAGTTCTCCACTACTGTAGGCAAGAAGAGAAACATCCCACAAGAGTTGCAGGTGACTGTGGCAGATCCCTCGTTGTCCATACTGCAAAGTCTTTAGTAATAAATATAACAGTCAATCTACTGGGAATACTTCTTTAAAGGTAAGTACTGGCTGCTATCTTACACTTAAAGGGAAGGTTCTGTTTCAATATCTGATTCTAACCTAATGCCACTTGAGCAGAGTTGTTCAGTTAAAGAAAACTAAAATTTCGGCGCGCGGCTCTGGAAGGTGGTATATAAAGCTAGTCTGCTAGCTCCGCCCCCTTGTGACTCACAGATGTGACTCACAGAAGCTCCTCCCCTTCAGCAACGAGCACACGGTCTCAAGCACACGGTCCCAAAATGGCTGCCAAGCAGCTCCTCTCCTTCTCCTCTCTCTGGCCGGACTGTTCTGGAAGGCTCTGGAAGGTGGTATATAAAGCTAGTCTGCTAGCTCCGCCCCCTTGTGACTCACAGATGTGACTCACAGAAGCTCCTCCCCTTCAGCAACGAGCACACGGTCTCAAGCACACGGTCCCAAAATCGCTGCCAAGCAGCTCCTCTCCTTCTCCTCTCTCTATTTGTCCTTTTAAACTGAGGTGTGTTTGAACTGAAGTGTTTTAACTGTTGTAATTTCTTAATTGTTGTTGTCCCTGGCCTCAATCTATGAGGAGAGACAGATAAGAAAATGATGATGATGATGATGATGATGATGATGATAACAACAACAACAATAACAACAACAACATTTTGGTGGGTATGCAAACAGTGGCAACCAAAAAGTAAAATTAAGATAGCAGGAATGACAGAGCAATCCATGCAAGAAGCTCTAAACAGTTATGTTTAAACTAATGATGCTGGTTACATACAAATAGATGGCTCAAGAGACAGATAAGATCCAGCTTCTCTGCAAAGTTTGGTTTTAACTCAAACAACCCCTGACCTACTTGCTTGATGATGTATTAATTCACATTTTTGCTACAGTGCTTAAAGTCTGTAGCAAAAAGTCACATCTTAAAGTCACATCTTTAACAATAAAGATTTTGTACAAAAGGCCAGCCTGAACTTAGGTCACATTTACTTCTGGCAGAAGAATTGCCTGAGCTCTGGAAATACCGATGAGTCTTTAAAGAACTGGTGGATTGTGGCTCCTCTTAAGTGTTTGTTTCTTTTCTCCTGTGTCACTGAGAAATATATCTCCTGCCACAGAGGGGGAAAAATTACTGCATCCATCATTTTGAGGAACTGCACTCGGTTTCATTAATGCTGAATGAGCCTATATTCCATTTTCTCATAGGTCATCATGGAAACTTAAGGGAAGCATAGGACATGAAACAGAATCAGACTGAATATAGAACATTATTTGTTTTCTTCAAGCCAATGGAATACAGTTTGTCTCTTAAGCCAGGTCAGCAAGCGTACAAAATGCTTGGAACAGACGTGAAGTCCAAACTTAATTATCAGATCAGCAGCCTTCAGAAAGAGAAATGCTGGTGGAGTCCAGAGGCAAGACACCATTCAATTCCATTAAATTTTGTAATGAATCATTTCAGTCCTTGGTATCCTTTGTGCGTTAATTCACACAGGGTTTTATCCACTCTCCATAAATGTTCTGTCAAAAATACGGGACTTTTCTTGAGCAAAGCAGGGTGCTTTGGTGATGGAATTTGTACTTCATGAGAATGGTAAAAGAAGGAGACAGACAAAGATTCAGCAGGATTGGTGGAATCTTATTTCAGCAGCTCCAAGCTGTGTTTAAAATGTAAAAACAGTTTGCACTGAATTAGCTCAGGAGGGAGGGGGGGCAGGATCTTGCCCTTATCAGCAGGCTCAAGCAAAAAACTCCTACAGCCTCTCCTAGTTTGTATGTTCTTCTTAGTAAACACCGTTTGCCATTTTGGTCACACGCTGATGTTGCTTGGCTACACATGTCCTGGTTTTCATCTGTAAAATGCTGGAGGATACTATTTCAAGGTCTCCACCATCTACTTCAAAGATATATACATAATCTGTCATAATTATCTTTGCATCCTTAATGCTCAACTCTAAACCTGCCTTGGCACTTTTTTCCTTGACTTTCTTCAGTTATCATTCAACTGGGTCTTTGCTATTTTCTGCCAGTAAGTAAAAGTGGGAGACCGTGGGGGAGCATCACAGCTTCCTTAACTCTTTTCCTAATTCCTCCCTTAAATTTATTGGAAATTTTCCCATCATTACTACTGGGGTTAGTGGTGAAATAGCAAACATTATTTTTTTCCTTTATGTTTTTTCCCCAAATCTCTTATATATTCTTTAAAAGGGGGTTTTATATTTCTTTTATTTCTTTTGTGATAAGGTCCCTAATTTTTTCCTAGTTTTTTTCTCTATTTCTATTGTATTCTCAATTTATTATAATTTTGTTAATTCAATTTTTGCAAATTTTGCAATGTTTATTCCTAAATATCAAATTGTACCTTTTAATTTAATATCTATCTTTTTAGCCTTTAAGAAAACATGTTCTTCTGTTTTAGTATAATTAAACAACATTAACTCTGATTTAGTCCAGTTTACCTGCAAGCCTGACATTTCCCCAAATTCCTTTAATTTTTTTTTTTTACTCAATCCATTTTCAATGAATCTTTAATTGTCAATAGGGTATCATTGAAAAACAAACTTATCTTACTCAATTTTCTAACCCCAATTCCTGACGTATTTTCATCTTTCCTAGTAACATTTGCCAAAATTTCAATGATCATTGCAAATAAAATCAGGGAGAGATGGTAACCTTGTCTCGTACCTCTAGAAATTTCAATTTGTTCTGTTAGTCCATCATTCACCATTACCACTGCTGTGTTATTTGAATATAATTGGTTTATCAGTCCTCTGGATTCTCACCCCCCCCCCCCCCCCATACCTAATTTCTTTAACATTATTTTTAATGCTAGCCATTTCACACATCAAAATCTTTATATATGTCTAATGCCATTATTCTCACTTTTTTTTCTTCTCGATTATGTTTATTTTATTCGATGCACTTCCTATTAAATTTGACATTTGTCTTCCTTGCGCAAACCCACACTGATCTTTTTGAAGATATTTATGTATAGACATATTCATTCTTTTTACCATTATTGCTGTTAATATTTTAGCATCTTGATTTATAAGAGATAGTGTTGTTGCTGTTGTTGTTGTTGTTGTTGTTGTTGTGTGTCTTCAAGTCATTTCCCTAAGGTGATCCTATCATATAGTTTTCTTGGCAAGATTTATTCAGAGGGGATTTGCTATGGCCTTCCTCTGAGGCTGAGAGAATGTGACTTGCCCAAGGTCATCCAGTGGGTTGAGTTTAGGTTTTTTCTTTTTTTTCCGGTCAGTAAACCACACAATTTATGACATAATGTTCCTTACATTTTGTCCTGAACATAAATAACAACACTTCCTATGACTGTTGACCATCTCTTATTCAATTTTTAACCCCATTACCTTTTAATAACAAGTTATATTAAATATACAACCTCACATTCTTCCACTCCTGTTCAAAAATTTTAACATACAATACGTCCCAAGTACTTCTGCTATCCAGCCTCTTTTATTACTTATATCATTAATAATACGTAATGCCTTATTTTATTTTACTTTTATTCCAAGTTCCCTTGGGCCCAAACCCAAATTACTGAGATTATTTTAAAACCCACATCAAATTATTCTTTCCTTCTTATTATGTACACCTTAACTCCATCCTGATTTACAAAATTCCTTGACCTGTGGGTTTATATTGCAGAGTTGGGACTCAAACCCTGGTCTCCAGAGTCATAACCCAATGCCCAGATCATTGCACCACACTGGATGCCAACTCTTTCTCTCTGCAGTAGGTAAAAGAAGTAGAAAATGATGAATGTTCCCATCCTGAATTAAAATTGAGAACTAGAGATTACTGTGGCTCATATTATATGTCAAGGAAATTCTGAATCAAAGAATTCAGTGACAATTGCTTTTTATTTACTTAATTAAGAAAAGCACTAGGAGAAGTAATACATTAATAGAATATTACATTAAAGCATACCACTAGTAAATGCTACTAGTAAATATTACTTGATAAACTGAAATGTATTTAGTTAATCAATGCATTGTTTTTAGTGAATGGAAGATGTGTTTAGCTTCCAAAAATATACTTTGTGATCCAGATACCAAATGGCTTTTGTATGGCTGCAGAGGGATGTACAACAAAGTTTTTGTTTGTGGAGAAAGGAAGGACTGGGCTCCAGTTAGAAAGGAGGTGGGGTGGTTGATTTATTTTCCATAATAGCCAACTGCATGCTACTCCTCAGGCTCAGCCACATATTAATATCAATTTATTGCATTTAGGTAGCTCATCTGTGTGATGGAAATGTCAGACCCAAAGGAGAAATCAACATATAGCAAAACAGAAAATTTATCTGTGTTGTGAAGCAAAGCAGATAGTGATATTACACAAAGTGAATTTGTTTATCAGTGAGGGTTAAGGGTATAGAAACATTCAATTCTCCAGTTAATGACTGTCCTTATGTGCTTCTAATGGGCTATACAGCCTATGTCTGGAAACTGAATTTGACCAGAGTATTGCTCTCTGTTCACTAATCAGCTCAGACCGAATAATGTATGGAAATTAGCTAGCCAGAAACAATGCAACATAACATTAAGAAAAGACAGAAAAATTCTCTGAAAAAGAGTTGTTTTATTAATGGATCCTCAAAGCCTTCCTCCTCCTCCTCCTCCTCCTCCTCCTCCTCCTCCTCCTCCACCTCCACCTCCGCCTCCTCCTTCCATGTACCTAAGTCTATAATATCAAGTGCTATTGGCTGTATTTCAGAGGAGGGTAATGGCAAATGACCTCAGAGTATTCCTTGACTAAGAAACCCTATGAAACCCATTGGGTTACCATAGGTTGACTAGTGACTTGAAGGAACATGCAATCACCTGGGTGAGGAGAGGTCCATACAGGCTGAAGGGAGTTCACAATGGCATGGCAAAGGATCTTTTTGTGAAGTTTCTCTCCAGGGCTACCAAGTTCTTTCTTAAGGCAGAAAAGCAGAGACCTGTTACCTGAGACCATTTTACAATTGATCTCTTCCTGTTTCCCCAGTGTTCAGTAACATATGCACAGAATACAAAGACTCAGTGTCTGTATTTATCAATATGTGAGAGAGTAAGTACACCCTAAGCGAGAATGTCTGTTACTGAGTGCTTTGTTCCTGGGCTGCAGAAGAACTTACAGTATCAAAACTCATGCACTTACCAGGGTGTTTGATTTTATTTGCATTTTAGGGTAGCTTTGCCCAATTAAATTATCTGGAATCCTCAGTTTTTATTTTTAATGTGGTGCATCAGCAATTTGCTTACTCCTTGGACTGGGAAGGTTGGACTTTCATAGAGGCAAGATAGTCAATAGTCTTAGCTTAAGTAATGGAAAGGCTGGCATATATATAAATAGGTAAAGCCTAGAATCCTAGAATCATAGAGTTGGAAGAGACCACAAGGGCCATCCAGTCCAACCCCCTGCCATGCAGGAACTCCCAATCAAAGCATCCCTGACAGATGGCCATCAAGCCTTTGCTTAAAGATCTCCAAGGATGGAGACTCCATTACATTCTGAGGGAGTGTGTTCCACTGTCAAACAGCCCTTACCATTAGTGATCTTGCAGTATAATGCCTACTCTCTGATGATGTTTGGTGGCCCTCTAGCCTGAAGGAAGCTTTGGAAGTACCCAAATTATTTTATAATGGTGTGAGAGTTTTAATCTTGCTTTGGCCAGTGATGTATTCAAGTCCTATAGTCCAGCTCTTAAGTAAAATCTCAAGTCTCTACCTTCAAGTCTCAAGCTGAGTCTTAAGTCCTTATATAGTTCTTTAAATTCAAGTCTCAAGTCTGGGTGCCCACTTTTAATGCAGGATGCATTTCTCAAAGAGGAAACACATTAGGCAATGGGCTTGAGGTGAAGGTTGAGGTATGCCCAGCAGCCTAAACCTGCTCTACATCAGAGGAGCCTTCTAAAGCTTTTCAAAAGCTTTAGAAAGATCCTGCCCCCTCAAGTCCATTGCCTAATGCATTTACTGGTTCCCTCCAAGAAATGTGCCCTACACTCTGAGGGTGTGTCTTATCTGCTGCTTGAAGTGAATTGTACCAGCACATCAGTCACTAAAAATATATAAGTCTCAAGTCAAGTCAAGTCAGTGTGTCATTTTTGCCAAGTAAAGTCCAAGTGAAATCATTTAAGTGACATAAGTCCAAGTTAATTTATTCAAGTCTACATCTTTGGCTTTGGCAAAAGAAAAATGCAAGAGAAGTGATCACTTTGTCCTAGCCTTCAACCCTTTATGTATCCAAAACTTAACATCATGCTATTATCCTTTTAAACTCACAATAACCCTGACTGACTGACTGACTCCTTTCCAAAGGATGTAGGGCATGTTCTGGAGTACTTACGTACATGTAAGCTGTTTCTAAAGCTTTGGAACATGTATTCTCTCTCCCCCCACCCAACACTCTTTCAAATATTAAAACCAGCAGTTCAGGATAAAAGGAGATCATTTGTAGACCAGATGAAGGATTCATCGAGTCCCACTTGAAAGTTCAACATTGGCTTGATGTTTCGGTGAAGCAGGGAAACAAGGAAACAACCAATCGTGTTTTGCTACAATCTGGAGTGGAGCAAAAGTGTGTGGAACGAGCTGCCCCTCTTATATTTTTCTGTTCAACTCTTAGACTTCAGGGGAAAAACTGGAAGGTGTGAATAAATTAGAAATATGGTAAGAAAGTGACAGGATTAAGTAGTTCTTCTTGGCTGGGTTCCTTTGTAGAACTTGGTGAAGTTATTTTTTGGATTACACCTGAAACCATCCAGTCACCATAACCATGGTTTGTGGAGGCTAAGGTTATTCCTTAAACCCTGCTCAAGACTGTGTTCTTTTGGGTTAAAAAAGTGGGAGACCGTGGGGGAGCATCACAGCTTACTTAGGCCTTAGAATAAATGCTGTTCTGGTGTGTATTGAAGACAACCAGATGGAGAGTGTGAAGTGAAGCTGAATAGAGAAGCACTGTGATTGACTGATTTAGCTGCTGCATACATTCAATGCAACATTGCTCCAAAAACAGGACAGATGCTTGGCTAAGAGCCACATCCTGTGAAGGTCATACTTTTTGATTTGAAAAGCAGCATCAGCTTGGGTTCCGCTTATGAATCCTTTTTTAGCTGCTCTTGGAGATACATAACCTTTAAATCAGGGAAAAGCATCTTTCACCAGGTGGAATTTGAACTTACTTGAAAAACCAAAAGAAAAAATGATTGCACAAAAGCTATTTTTTTCTCTCTTCCCAAAGCATAATCATATGCACAGCCATGCTTGACTGTTTGCAGTTAGGCAGAATGGGAAAGGAAATTAAGTGAAGTGATATATAGGAAATTGGAATGGATTTATGTTCTTGTAGCATAATAAGCTAAAAGTTGACCTGATACAACTGTGACCCCCTAAATCTTTATCACTTTTGTTAAAAGAAAAAGGTAGTTGTCATAATTCATACCTTGGAGAGATTTAGTTGACCCTTACATTGGTAAATTGTAGTTAAATGACAATAAAATAGGTACAATTCAGCATTGATAATGTGTAAAGAACTATGTTGAAAAGTATTACATGGAATTAGTAATTTTCATAGAACAGCAAAAGTTTCTATAGATCTATTTTAAGGAAAAGTTACTTAGATCTGGGATGTGATAATAATGATGAAATTGACATTGTATAAAGGCGAAGCTAAACCAAAACAATTTTGTCCAGGGGATGATTTTTTTTCCTGTTTTCTTCCTGTTTTTTTCTGAGGAAACTTGTAACATTGTAATATCTGTCCTTTATTTTATCTGATTTGAAAGTGACAAGCTGGTGGTGTATTTCTATATATTTAATTAATATAAGAAAAAAAGTCTTACTTTTTAAAATAAGCAACAAACTTGCCTAGTTATATATATATATTGGACTGGAAAATGTGAGGGTATGGCCAATGGACGGCCATCCAGTGACTTTGAAGGGCCACCTCAATCTAAAAATTTTTAAAAGCTATTCGGTATCTCTAACATAATGCAGAACTGTAAAAGATTAAAACTTCAACAGTATGCCACATAGAGAGATCTTGTAGCACCTTTGGAACTAAGTGAAAGAAAGAAATTGACAGCATGAGCTTTCATAGACTTCATTCTACTTCCTCAGATGCATTTGGTAGAGTGGAAGCCAGGTACAAACATATATATGTGATTAGTATGTGAGGATGTCAATATAAATTACAAATCATTTGTTCATGGAAATGAAGTTGCACGTCCAATTTTAACATGCTTGTTAGTGCAGAAAGACATAGGAAACCGGTCTTTGTGCATAGAGAAGTTATGCAATGGGACTAGCCTGTGGTGAGGGGAATAGATGAATGTAGGGCACCCCCATGAGGATGGGGTCAGATAGTGTAGAAGTGCGTGTAGTGTGTCAGGAAACCATTGTCTTTGTTCAATCCTTTGCTGAGGGATTGTATTTTGTGGATTAATTCCAGTTCTGCTTTTATTCTTGCCAACCTACCTTTGTAGTTCTTTTGTTCAACAACCGCTGTTCTGAGGTCTGAGATGGAACACTCAGAGAGATTAAAATGTTCTGCCACTGGTTTTTGTGTATTCCCATTCCTAATATCTGATTTATGTCCATTTATCCTTTGGCGCAGAGACTAGCCTGTTTGCCCAATATAAAGGACTAAAGGGCATTGCTGACACAGTATAGCATAGATCACATTGGAGGAT
This sequence comes from Urosaurus nigricauda, assembly GCA_034509955.1. NCBI lineage: Eukaryota > Metazoa > Chordata > Lepidosauria > Squamata > Phrynosomatidae > Urosaurus > Urosaurus nigricauda. Next base: position 220,574,749 of record JAOEGL010000001.1, read on the forward strand.
GAGCATGTGAAAGCCCCTGTAATATCATTAGATGATATCATTAGGTCTTGTGATGACATTTCCTGAATTAATGCGTGGGCAGATTTGGCATCTTGGTTTGTGGCAAGGCTTAGTACCTATGTTGTCATCTGTGTCATTTGTCATCCTGTGGATCAGTACCTGTTTGAGGTTTAGAGGCTGTCTGTAAGTGAGTAAAGATCTGCCACCAAGGGCCCTTGAAAGGGTTGCATTATTGTCTAGAATAGGTTGTAGTTGTCATGGACTGCCCTGGGCCTGGGCCTGACTTAGAGGCACAGTCAAAGGGCTCAAACTCTGAAGAAATGGAGGAGGCTGGGACAGAGGAAGATCTGGGGCTGCCTGGATCAACAGTCTCAGAGCAAGCACAGGACACTGCTGAGGGAGAAACAGACTCTGTGGACTCTAGTCTTCAGGTGCTAGGACCTGTGCAGAGAAGGCAGGTCAAGGAGTCTTTGAGGAGGTCATGCTAGAAGCCAAGAGGAGAGCTAATAGGTTTCAGGTGAGAGAAGCACAGGCTCTTTAAAGACCTCCAGCTGCAGAGGTTCTTTGCAGCCAACAATGAGTTTTACAGCTTTGTTGTTTGTTCCTGTGTTACTTGCTCTTGGGTTCAAGTTATCTGACTTCTGGACTTGCCTTGTAACTACACTTTTGCTTCTGTCTTTGCTGTGACTGACTGGTATTGTGTGAGCCTTGGACTGGACTCTGGACTACTTCTTTGCCTATTTCCCTGCTGTGCTGCCCTCAGTAGAGGTAAGCATGACAATAGTTCATTGATGATGCACCTGAGTGGTTCGAGTTGGGAGCTGTATGTGACCACTAGTGGGGTTCTTTCATTTTCCCTCTTCATTTTGTTCTGTAATAGATCAGTTCTTGCCTTGTTCATTACTTTTTTCACTTCATGTGATGGATACTGTAGTTTGAGGAATGCTTGTTGTAATTCCTTGAGTTTGGCATCCCTGTCTTGTGGATGTAAACAGATGTAATTGTATTGGAAGGCTTGGCTGTAAACTATGGATCAAGCGGTGTGTTCAGGGTGGAAGCTGGAGGCACGTAAGAATGTATAGCGGTCTGTGGGTTTCTGATATATGGTCCTTATCTATCAATTTTGTAGCTGTACTGTCATGTCCAGAAAGTGAACTTGTTCAGTAGATAGATCCAGGCTGAGTTTGATGGTGGGAATGGAAGTTGTTGAAACTGCTGAAATGCCTTGAGTGAATCCTCTCCATGAGTCCAAATAGATATCATCAATGTATCTCAGGTAGAGAAGTGGTTTCTTGGTGGAGGCATTAAGGAAGTGTTGTTCTAAGTCAGCCATGAAGATACTGGCATATTGTCGTGCCATGTGTGTACCCATGGTAGTGCCATTAACTTGAAGCTATATGTTGTTATCAAAGGTGAAGTAACTGTGTGTGAGAATAAACTGGCAGACTTCAGTGGCTAGGTTTGGATAGATTCCCATCTGGAAAGATGTTCCTGATGGCTTGTGGTCCATCTTTATGTGGGATGTTAGTGTACAGGCATTCCACGTCCATAGTGGCTAAGACAGTGTTTCCTGGAAGGTTGTGGATAGATTGTATCTTCTCTATGAAGTCCGAGGTGTCCTTCACATAGCTGGGGGTGTTGGTGGCAAGTGGTTTAAGGATATTGTCCATATATTTTGAGGCACCAACTGTAAGCATTCCAGTGCTGGAGAAAATAGGTCTTCCAGGGTTGCCCAATTTATGTATTTTGGGTAATAGATAGAATGTGCCAGGTCAGGGCTCCTGGGGTGTGTCAATAAGAATTTGGTTTTGTGCCTTCATGGGAAATTCCCTGAACAGCCTGTGTAATTCCTTCTGGTATTTCTCTGTGGGGTTATTAGATAGGACTCTGTTAAATGTGGTGTTAGTCACCTCTCAGCCTTCTGTATGTAGGCAGATCAGTCCATGATGACTACCACTTCTCCTTTGTTAGCCTCTTTGATGATGATATTAGGGTTGTTCTTGAGACTGTGTTCCATTATGACTGAGATTCTGTTGTAAATTGTGCTTCTTACTGATTATTTCTGTCTGGGCACGGTGGTGGAAACTTTCTATGTAGGAGTCTAGTTCTGTACACCAGCCATCAGGAGGAGTCCATGGGGAGTTCTTCTTTTTATGAGTCTGAGATATATTGCTGTAGTTTCTACAGCTGTGTTGAGGATACAGGTGTGATCTTTTTGTGGCGTTTCCCTGATTGGTGTCATAGTCCCTGAAGTATTTTTTGAGGTGTAGGTGGCAAAAGAAGGCCTCTAGATCACCACAGAAACACATGATGTGCAAGGGGTTGGAGGGGCAGAAGAATCAGCCCCTTGACAAAACAGACTCCTCTGCTGAGGTTGTAGCTTTATAATATTGCTGTCTGGAATCATGGCACCCTTGTTGTTGGTTGTGAAGTCTTTCAGTAGCAAGGCAAGTTTATTCTCCTTTTTCATCAGAGAAGAGAAGTGCACCTCATAGATGGTTTTCATGATGTTTGAGAAATTATGGTCATTTATGTCTTTACTTGTATTTCTACACAGGAGATTTCACTTTTGATTTTTTCTTGTTTACTGTATATAATGCTTATCAAATGTTTAAGTAGTTTCCTGGAAAGGAATGTGCACAGTTTATCACTGTAGTCTGTGTGGTAGGTAGTCTGTAGAGGGGTCTTCATATGCAGGCCTTTAGGTATGACATCCTGTTGCTTGCATTTGTTGAGAAAGAAAATGTCTGTCTGTACCTGGGGAACTTTCTTGAAGAGGTTGATGGATTTCCACTCCATTTGGCCAAATTTTGTGCTTTCCATAGTGATAGAATTCAAAGATATAGCTGTGTTAGTCTGTAGAATCAGTACATAGAGAGATCTTGTCACACCTTTGTATTATGAAGACTGGAATTTTATAAAATACCCACACAAACCCCTATCCCAAAATGCATTTGCAGAGATAATCAGGCACCCCTTCTCCAAGGCATTGTTTGATCATAGCAGCCTCTAAGCAAGTCCTGCATCCATAAAGTGAAGGTATGTCTCCTTATGGCCCTAATGGAAAGGCAAGATGGGATGTCCCCAGTCCTCCATGTCCTAAAAGCAAGAACCTCACATACAAAGCGAAGCCTAGTTAGGAGTTGCCCAAAAGGAGAAATCCTTCACACCTTGGACAGATTTATGACTTTGTGACACTTAGGAGGCTTCCCATAGATCAAGTGATGTGTAAATTTGGTCTTGCTTTGATGTTGGCCAATAACCCCTGTTGAGGACCTGACTAGAAGTCTATTTAAACCCTTCCTATTTGTTCTCTGTTCTGCCTTGGAATCTCAGACAGACCTCTCATCATTTAGGGCTCTATGCAGTTCCAATCCCCCTCCCTTCCCCTTTACCTTTACCCCTCTTAAGTTCCACACTGGTGGCAAGCAGACACTGTGGACTCTTTCACAGGGGAGGAATTTCTCCCAAACTTCGAATGGAGCCAATGCGAATTCCTGTAAATTCGCTTGTTTAGCAAATTTACGGGAATCCCCATTGCATTCGGAGTAACGCTCCATTTCCCGAAAATGACCCCTCCTTGCCCGAAATTGCATGCGAAGCTTTAATTTGCAATAACGTCAAACCCATGATTGCATTCGAATTGACTTCCCTTTTGTCTGAAATTGCGTGCAAAGCTTTAATTCACAATAACGCCAAACCCTATGATTGCGTTCGAATTGACCCTAGATTATACTTCCAATTCCCGATGTCTGAAAGAGTCCTCTGTCAGTTTGCCTCTTCTGACCTGGTTCCACGCACCCTTTTTCCTACTTCCCATCATCGTGTTGCTGCATCTGCCTTGATACCGAGGGAACCATCTCAGGCAAGTATCTACCATTAGACAGGCCTCGTGTTTTCTTTCTACATTTCATCCCTTCCTTGTGTGATTGTGTGTGTGAATATTTGTGTGTGAGAGTGTGTGTCTCCCTTTACATCAATAAATTAGCTTAAAATCCAAAGACATTGCCTTTGTGTCAGTTCCTGGGATCTCTGATCCCTTCGTAAACACTGTGGGATTCAAGGCCTTGAAAGGGTCGTAGTAAGGAGTCCAAGATTGGTGTATTGAGCTAATTAATATTCCCTAAATTTGTAGTCCTTACATTTGACTCTAAATGAAAGAAAAAAATTGGCAGCATGAGGTTTCATAGACTTCAGTCTACTTCCTCAGATGTATTTGGTGGCGTGGAAGCCAGGTACAAACATATATATGCCATTAGTATGTGAGGATGTCAATACAAATAGCAAATCCTTTGTGCGTGGAAATGAAGTTGTAGGTCCTAAGCATGTTCCTGTCTTTCAGCCCCAGAGGAAGGCAAAAGCAACTCCACCCCTAATAATAATAATAATAATAATAATAATAATAATAATTTCTAACCCACCCCTCTGCTTAGCAATCAGGGCGGAGTACAACAAGCTTAAAATGAACAACAGTTTTAAAACAATCTACAACCCAATCTTCCCTCCCTCCCCTTAAAACTAAATTAAACTAGTGCAAGGTTAAAATAACAGTTAGGACAAAATACAATACAATACAATACAATACAATCAACTTTAAGACAGTACGGCATCAAGGGGGAGGGTAAGTGATCACCTCTATTGAGCAAGGAAGTTATTCTGGGAAGGCCTGCCTGAAGAGATCTGTCTTGACTGCTTTTTAAAAGCTGTCAAGAGTGGAAATAAGACGGATCTCGCCAGTCAGGCCATTCCATAGTCTGGGAGCGGTCGCAGAGAAGGCTCTCTGGGAGGTCTGCAACAGCCTGGTCTTCATAGGCTGTAGCAGGTTCTTCTCAGAGGACTGGAGTGTGCGGGGAAGGACATATGGGAAGAGGCAGTCCCTGAGATAAGATGGACCCAAGCCATGTAGGGATTTGAAGGTTAAAACCAACACCTTGTACTGTGTTCAGAAACTAATCGGCAGCCAGTGGAAAGATTTAAGCACAAGTCTTATGTGTTCTCTCCTGGATGTTCCCGTAACTAACCTGGCTGCCATGTTTTGTACTAGTTGAAGTTTCCGGGTTAGGCACATGGGTAGCCCCATGAAGAGCGCATTACAGTAATCCAGGCGTGAGGTTACCAGAGCGTGTACTACAGTTTCCAGATCCTTCATATCCAGGAAAGGACGCAGCTGGCGTATCAACCTGACTGGTCATGTGAAGCGACGAATCTAAGAGCACCCCCAGACTGCTAACACAATCCTTAGAGGAGAGTGTGACTCCATCCAGGACTGGAAGTTGTATTCCCAGACCTGGTTTCGGGCCTGTGATTGTCAGTACCTCCGTTTTGTCTGGAGGTACTGAACAAACCTTGGCAAGTAAACTCTGTGAAACTCGTTTTCCCTAAGGCTGCTGTAAGATGAAAATTACTTGAAGGCACACAACAACAAACAAAAACATCAGAGAGGCATTTGGAGATGCAGAGTTAGATGGATGGTGAAAGCTCTGAGGTAGAGAAGTAGAGTTCTGTGTTATCCAAGTATGGGTGGTACCTAAAACTGGAAATGATGATGCTACTCATGGGCATAAGATATAGAGAGAGCCCTCTGTGGCGAAAGAAAAACAGAACAATACTTTATGGAGTTCTTAGAAAAGAGCTTATACAGGTAAAATAAGCAGCTGGGGATAGAAACATGGAGATGCAGAGCATAAAAGAAGCCAAATAAAAGCAATCAGCTGTGTCAGAGGATGCAAAGTGAAAAGAGGTTTTTTTTTTGTTTTTTTTTTACTGCAATGATGTGATTTTTGTAAGAGTGGGCTGTCTTCTGTGTGGTCCCAAAAGGCAGGACTAAATCAAATAGTATTAAGTTTTAGGCATCCAGCCTAAAACATTGGGAGAAATATCCCTATGTCATAAACAATTTACCAATGGAAGTAATTAGCTGGAATAGTGATGAACTCTCCAGCACAGTAGGTCTTCAAACATCTGCTGAAATGCAGTGGCTCCAGATTTTCTACACTGAGTTGGCAGGTTGGCATGGCTCAGACCTGATCTTGAGAGTGAAAAAAACTTTAGACTACAGCTCCCAGAATTCCCCAGCCCAAGTGATCACAGGCTATATTGGGTGGGGGATTCTATAAACTGTAGCCCTCCCCCCGAAATAATTCCCACAGTCTGGACAAGAAAGCCTATATTGTCCTTTCTGCCTTTATCATTATCTGATAATTCAGTGGTAAGTAGCATGCATAGGGTTCATGTTCTCATTGGGCAATAACTTGGTTGGCTAGTAAGCCTTGTTGAATTCTTTGTAGGCCTCTGCCTGCTTGGAGAAGTCAAAACAGGTGGACTGAAGATCTGACCAAGTTGTAGACAGATCCTATTTTTTTTATAAAAGTTTAGAGCCTATGTTCACAAAAGCTGCCCTTCCATTTCTCTTTCAGAATGCTGGTTGGCTGTTTTAAAACCAATAATTTCTGCTATCTTCTTTAAAAAACACACCTTTTATGAACCCTTTTCAGGCAATATAACTTGGTCATTATAGCATGTGGTATGCATTGTATCAGCAGGGCAAAGAAGCTTACTTGGGAGTGGGATTAAAATTCACAGTTCATTTTACAGCGCTACATAATTGTTGAAGCACACTGCTGAGCGCATATTCCACTCAAAGACTTCTCTTTGTGAAGTCTGCTGTGATTTTTGGCTGTGGAACGAAAGTGGGTATGCAAAACAAAGCTCTTTTTACTAGTCAAACGTTTACAGTACAAACAAATTCAACTATGCATTACTCCAAATTGAAAACGAACTGACCAAAATTCCACTCAAACGTCCTTATTGTTTGCTTTCTTGTTTCCAGAAGAAATTGGAATTTTGCAAGGGAAACACTATAGGAAGAAAGGTGATCAGTACAGGAAGGTAGCAAAATCTGCAGAATTGGAGTCCTATTCACTTAATTCCATTTCCAACACAAGAGATTTGTTTTAAATGGAAGCTGCCATGCAGGTTTATTTTATGTCTCCTGTGTTACAGGGAAAGCATGTACTATGGAATGTAGAATTCATAATGAAATGCTGAGAGAGCTTGTTCTGTTCAGAATGAAAGACAAGAGTCTAAGGAACTGATGTTTTCTTACAAGAGAGAATAAAAGTGAGCCATGATGATACAGCATTTATGTAAATCGTGTAAAGGTAGACTGACCATGAGGCCAAGGGTGAGCAACTCTGGTGATCATAATTTTTGCTCCCATCATACTCTATCATGTCTAGGTATAGCAACTGATGAAAGGTACTCCTTCCATCTCAACTGCCACTGCCCTGACCTTGGAGGGAGAGAATTGGCAGTATCTGTTGGACTTAATCTGCTCCACCACTGCCATTCCCATTTCCTTCTGTGTCATGTCTTATTTAGATTATAAACCCAAAGGCAGGGGACTGTCAGTTTAACAATTTGTAAACCACTCTGGAAGCCCTTTGGGCTGAAGAGTGCAGTATAAGTATGCTAAATCAGATAAATAAATATCTCCAGCAGGCTACACCCATGTATTGCTGTCAGACCAGAGGTGATGATACATCACTTCCAGTTCTGGTTTTTGCATAGTTTTTACTATTTAAGGTGGGGTTTGGATGGTTGTGTTTGAAGAAAAAGGCATCATGTCATGTTTGGGGGTTGTTGACAGTTATTTCTGGTGATGTGAGGATGAACACTTGCCCATTAATATTTAAATGGGAGAAGGATCTGTGGGATTAGAGGATGTGTTGGGGAACCAACAAACCACCACCACCAACAACAACATTGGAGGCCACATTTGCAGCCCATTTGGGTCACTTTCTTCACCTCTGCAGCAAACAGTGGGTCAAATGTGCAAAGATCAAGATTGTATGTACAGCACTGTGTAAATTTACAGTGCTATATAAAGAAAGGTTAATAATAATAATAATAATAATAATAATAATAGATGGTTTCAGGGGTCATGAAAGGGCAGCAACTTGTCTCCTGTTTGGCTTGTTCCTTGTTGGCTTTATATAACAGTAAGACATGTGTGCTTGACTTTGGACTGCGTATTGACAGTTCTTTCTGCCTGCTTCATCAACATCCAACACACGCTTGACTCTCTTGACTCCTTCAGGCCTGCCTTCCACAACTCCTATTGTTATTCTGTTGTACTATTCTTTGCTCTCTGAACCTCTTGGGGCACTTGTAGCAAATGAAAAACAAAACAAAACACAGCACAACTTGCATACCATATGTAGTTTTGTTTAAGGCAGCAAACATTTTTGGGATAATTCTATAGTTGGTTGAGATGAGGGAATATTAGCATGATAAAGGTTGCCACTCAGATTTCTTAGAATTATTTAAGAGCTGGATGGGGAGACTTGGAAGTATCTAGTCCAATGCAGGCAGTCCAAAGCTGGAGAAATCTCAATAGTTTGCATTATGACTTCTACCTGATGGTGCCAAGCAAGAAGCCCCTAAGATCTAATCCTGCTGTCTGGGGCAGCAGAGAGCAAACATTTTGCCCTCCACAGATCTCATGGAACATAAAAGTGAATGAAAACTTGTAGCAAAATTGTGCTAGCAGCTCAGGGTCAATAGACAATCTGCTCTGAGGTTTCTTCAAAACCTTAATGAAGTTATCAAAAGAGCTGTGACTATTTTGGGGGTAGTGGTCCATACCTTGGACAGCTCTTTTAAAAGTTCACTATGAAACCTAGAATAGATTCATTGCCCCACTAACATTAAGGCAACCAGATGCCCCTGTCTTGTAGAAAGTTATAGATTCTTCCTAGCACTAAAGCCTTATACTATTTCACCTGCATATTGACTGTGCTGTTAAGCTTGAGTATTATATCTTGAGCTTTCCAATTTAAAATGTTTTAGTTCATGTTGATTTAACTGTATTTAAATATTTGCCACTGTTCTTCTGTCAAAGAAATTGTAATTTTTTTTACACCTATTCACCCTGTTTTGGTTGTGTGTCTCCAAGTTATTTTTTTGACTCATGGTGACTCAAAGGTGAACCTATGGTAAAGTGTCTGGAAACCATAACTTATGAGGAAAGATTTAGGGAGCTGAGGATGTTTAGCTTGGAGAAGCGACAGTTAAGAGTTGATATGAGAGCTTTGTTTAAGTATTTGAAGGGGTGTCACATTAAGGATTGAGCAAGCTTGTTTTCTGCTGCTGCAGAGACTAGAACAAGGAATAATAGATGCAAGCTACAGGAAAAGAGACTTCATCTCAACATTAGGAAGAACTTCCTGACAGTAAGAGTTGTTGGACAGTGGAACACAGTATGGTGGTCTCCTTCTTTGGAGGTCTTTAAACAGAGGATGGATGGTCATCTGTTGGGGATGCTTTGATTGTGAACTCCTGCATGGCAGGGGTTCGGACTGGATGGTCCTTGTGGTCTCCTCAACTCTATGATTCTGTTATTCTATGATTCTATCATGGTGTTTTCTTGGCAAACTTCTTCAAGAAGAGTTTTGCCATCCTCTGAGGCTGAGAGAGTGCAATTTGCCCAAGGTTACTCAGTGGATTTTTATACTTCAGTGGGGAATCAAACCCTAATCTCCAGAGTCATAGTCCAATTCTTAAACCACTACACCACACTGGGTCTATTCCACATTCCTCCCAATTTATTAAGTGACATATAATTGAATAAATTAACAAATAAACAATATGCCATATCTGGGAACTTGAATATAACATTTGGATGGATAAACAATTTTGGAAGGATAAACAAAGTAGGCTGCTATTTCCAGTGTTTCTCTCCCACCCGTTATGCACGTCGTTGTTGTTGTTGTTGTTGTTGTTGCTGTTGTTGTTGTTGCTGTTGTTGTGTGCTTCACACTGTTTCTGATTTAAAGTGATCCTAATGCAACCCAAAGGGTAACCCAAAAGCAACACTATCATAGAGTTTTGGCTGAGAGCGTGTGACTCGCCCAAGGTCACCCAGTGGTTTTTCTTGTCCAAATGGGGAATCAACACCTGATCTCCAGAGTTGTAATCCAATGATCAAACCACTACACCACACTGGCACATTTACAGTAAGCACATTTATTGGAAGTAAAAACAGAGTCAGCATGGTGTAGTGGTTTGAATGTTGGACTACTTTGAAAACCAGAGTTCAATTCTTGCTTGGTCATGGAAACCCACTGGGTGACCTTGGGCAAGTCACACATTCTCAGCCCCAGAAAACCCCATGATTGCCTTAGGGTCACCATGAATTGGAAATGATTTGAAGGAACACAACTAAAACAAAAATGGACAGAATATGGAGAATCCTGTGACATCCACATCCTCTAATACACTCTCAGCAAAGAGATATAGCTTAGTAGTTGGACACAGACAGATGATCCCAGATTCAGTCTGTACTACTAGTATCTACATTTAAAAACTCTCAGGTGACCAGGCTAGGAATTATGTCTGCTTGAAATAATTCAGCTTTATATGTCCCTTGTTCACTCTCTGAAGAACTGGCCAAGCATCTGCTTCCCAGTATTTCCATTGCCCTGTATTAGAAGCTGGAAACTGGAAGATTTCCACATCTTTTTTTCTCATCTCTAAGGCCCTGTTCCCCTCCCTCAGCATTTTTTAAAGCCATCTCTCAAAGTGAAGTTTAATTCAGACATGTTTTGATGTACAATACTGGGAAGATATGGACCTTTGTATGTGATGAAACCTCTTCTCCTTCCGTGCAAACAGTGTGTTGAGGATGAGGTGTGGAAATCTAGCCAAGAGCCAGCTTGAGAATCTAAGGGTGCTTCTAGATGGAGATCTTCTATTCCATCTTTTCCTTCTTAGAAGAGATGGGAAATATGGGAGGGTTACTAAAATTATGTGAGTGAGGCAGGGTGATTTGATGATAAAGTCTTGTTTGGAAAACATGTTAAATGAAGTATGGGTACATGCAGCATTCCCGAGCAGTGACTTTATGCTAGTGTGGAAAGGTCTGCTGTTCAAACCTTTGTCCAAACCTTTGTGTAATGTTGCTTTGTTTGCTCTTCTTTGATGTTGGTGAAGTTTCACACATTGGTAAACCCGTGTCATTGTAGCACACCATCCAGTATTTGAATTTTACATGCTATGAAACAGAACTCCCCTGTGCTTTTGTCTCTTGTGTGGCGACATTCTTGACTCTTCAGTGAAGCTTGGATTCTAATCACTTCCTTATTCTGTTGAATGAATAAATAAGTCATTACACCAAAGCTGACATTCTCAATCCAAATAAGAAATCCCTGTCTCAGACTGTATATTCGAAACTGTTGCTCAGCTTTTGCTGATGGTCACCAGAATTTGATGCTGACATTCCAGCTAAAGAACCATGCCTTTGTTTCAGTTACATTTTGCTTCAGCACTATTTGGTAGTTGAGCACGATGTGAGGATGAGAAAATGAGTACTGTTCCCCACGGCCACTTTCCAGCTATGTCAGAGTGTAGATCTGGCCTTTGAAGTAAAGCTGCCTGCTGTTCTGTATGTCCCATCCTTGTTGGACCAAGGAAAGTGAGCCATTTGCAATCTTTACTGTGCATTGATTTATTTTTAGACTGGCTCAGTTTCACACTTGGTAAGCTTTCTGGAATAGGCTGGGGAGCAGTTTATGCAGTTCTCTATGCATATGATAATATGTATGCTTATCCCCTTCCACAGAAGGCCCTCAGAAAGAGAACTTAGTTTTGCTTGCAGAAGATCTCATATTCATTGAAGATCTGAGAAAAAACTCTGCACTGAAATTCTGGAAAATCATTGTCAATATAGACCAGAGCAGGAAATTTTGGGGCCTTCAAGGGCTACTGATGCCACCAATTTTACTGTGGCATTTTTTTCTTTTAAAACCAGGTGTGTGTTTAACAAATGTTTTATATACAAGTGGAATTAGATTCCTGTAATAAATTTCTTGCCTCCAGATAAGGTGTGTGGTAAGCATGCATCTTGTTCAAAAATACAGGGATACTTTCCCCCCACTAAGGACCACTGTGACAGTTAGAGAATTAGAAGTAGAAGACTATGCAGGTTCAGCAGTATACAGTGCAGCATCCCCAGCCTTAGTATAGGCAGTATTAAGCACAGCTTGGAAATTATTAGTTGACAAATATTGTTTACCTTACTTTGTAAAAAAAAAAATCCAGGAAGAAATTTAAAATATTAATTCTTAAAGCATCAAACACCACTGTTTGACCATTTCTTGTTATGTTAACTTGCTATGATAATATCCAGCCACTTAAGAAATGAATTTAATTTCGTATTCACTTAAGAATGAGCTCTTTTTAATGATTCAGCATTAACATGTTAGCACTAGTGCTGATACTAAGCAAGATGACCAATGTTTGTATTTTCCTCCCATTTTGATACCCGATTTTGAGATACGATGGGGCTTGTGGTACATGTGGAGCTATGACTTTGATTTTTGTTTTTATGCGATCTTTGATATTTCTGCCTGTCAAGCATCCGTGAAAAAAAATAGTGAAATCTGCTCCATTTTGCACACTTTTCATAAAAAGTCCTGCAAAAAATTGTGGCTGAAGGGCCTGGAGGCATCAGACCATGGCCATTCCCCTGCATCTTGCTTCAGCTTTTGTGATTATGCTGTGCAAATAAGCCCTTAATATGCTTTCCCATGATAGGAGCTATCAGTTTTATTTATGGGGCTTTTAAAGATTCCACGCACCATGACCCTTAGTTATGAAACAAACTTGAAGGTTGAGTGTTGGCTGACACTGATGGCAAATCACAGTGTTGTAAAGCCTGAAGAGCTCTTTAAAATGCTGGGTGCACACGAGTGCTGAAATAGCAAGGATTAGCAACTGTACAAACAACTCCTGTCTGTAGCTGAGAAGTCAATTAATGGTGAAATAGTTACGGAGTTTATGCCTTGTGCCAGAGGACTGTGATTCCAGTCCAGATGCATTGGCTTTAATTACTTGTTCATTTAAGTGCAAGAGGAGTGTGGGAGGCAGAGGAGCAGCTCCAGCAATTATGATTTGAGCTTTGGCAGAGCCATCAGGACTTCCATTAGTTAGTCAAATTATGGGATGGACTGTACTCAGAACAGCTGTCCTTGTTAAGAAAGATCTCTTTTTAAAAGTAAACAAAGGGCCATTTAAAAAAAAAACCCTCTTAATTTGCTCCTCATCTACTTGCTTGTTAAAGAAACAAATTAACCAAAGAAACGAAGGATTCTATCCTGCCACCCCATATCTTGCTCAAAGACATATTTAAGGAAGAACTAACATGGTGTTATGAATCCTAGGCCACCTTCCCAGGTACGTTTGAGCAGAGCTTTGTGGTTTAGTTGCCCAAGTGATCTTCCTTTGCACAGAAAGTCAAGCTACATAGAGCAAAATCAGAGGGAGCCCCATGTTTTCATTGCAAAGACGTTGTGTAGGTGGTGGAAGAAAGATGGGTGCAGGGGTATCCTTAATAATTTCCTGTTGATTTGTTCCTACAGACCCCCCCCCCCCAGCAGGCTTTGAAGTCATTTTTCTTTCCCAGATTATGGAATGAGGACTGATCCTGCCTGTGAGAGAAATCATCCTGGGGAGAATTGTTGTGTAAGAGAGAGGGATAAACTCTTCTTTCCAGCTGCTCATTCTCCCTTGTATGTGCCCCCTGCCCTTCCATTTTCCATTATCTTTCAAAACAGAGGGCTGGGATCAGATGGCTTCCAAAGTAGCTTCACAAATTTCATTTTCAAATTTGCTGGGAGCCAGGTCTTTGGTTCACTGACAGTGAGGACAATTGGCATTGCCTTGGGTATTTGCCCCATGTGTTGACAGTATACTGCTTTTTATCATAGCCTCTTATCAACAATTTACAGCCATGCCTTGAAGCTGCTATAGTCAATATTTTGGTCATTGATGACTAATGCGATGCAACCAAGCTATGGTATTTTGAATAAATGGGTCATATTTCCTGCTTTTAAACAGGACAAGTGACCTTGATCTCAGGGTATTATTTGGATAAAGAGAGAGAAATATCAGAAAGGAGAGCAGAGAATTTGAAGTTAGTATCTGGACAGCAGACTGAAAAGACATACAAATTACCTTCACACTACAGTTATTTTATTTCTTCATTTCATTTCATTTCTATGTCACCTTTCTCTCAGAAATAGACCCAAGGTGGCTCACAAATAAAACCATTTAAAAACTTTATAATAAAATTTTAACAAGTGACTAAAATTGCAAAAACATACAAAGGTTAAAAACACAATTAAAACACACACCCTGTTTAAATGCCTCCATGGCATGATTATACATGAAAAGTCTGCTTAAATAAAAATGTAATTTTCCTGCTAGTGGGCTTTCCCTCATAGATCTTAGGACCCTTACAGGTTTATATGGGGAAGTATAGTCTTTCAGATAGTCTGGGTTTAAGGTCATGACCAGCATCTTAAAATGTGCCTAGAAATAAACCAGCAGCAGTGGAGCTGTTATAGTTACAGTGCTATGATTCCACTTTAACTGTCATGGTTACATCCCATGGAATCCCAGGAATTGCAGTTTAAAGAGGGAAATATAGAGTTCTCAGCCAGGGAGCTCCTCAGGTACCTCTGACCAAACTGCAAAACCTATGGTTCCATAGGATGGAATCATGGCAAAGCAGAGTAATAGCATTATAATTGTGTAGTGTGGATAGGTCCCCTGGTTAGAGGTTTTTCCTCTATGATGAGCTGCATTGCATGTTTGTTCAAATCAAAATCTATTTCTTCCAATTGACTTCTATACATGTAATTTGGCCTATGCAAATAGCATTCAAATCGGCATCCTCTTTTTCGTGTAATGTTCAGCGGACACCCCACTTTCATAGGACATTTGGTTTCCCTTGAGTCTGGAACTAATTACTCTGTCACAGTTGTTGTCCTGAGCTTCCCTCTTTTTCATTTTCTTTGTTATTTGATTGTTTTAGCTTGCTGTTCTTAATTGGTACATCTCCTTAATATTGTCAGTCACGCTGAAGGGGGTGATGCAAAAGAAAACATACAAGTATTTTAATGAGTAAAGAGAGAAACTGTTGTAAGGAAGGACACGTGTAGAACTTCCCGTTCCAAGAATCATGTACTTTGGAAGCTGGTGACTGCTTAAGAGATAACTCAGACGGGTCTCACAAACTTCAAGGAAGATATTGATACGTAAACACATTGTTTAGGGTTTATGCTTTCAGGGCATAATGAGAAGTAAAAACCCTGTGTGGAACCTGGAAAATGCAGATTTCTTTAATCTTAGAAGCTGCTGGGTGGTCTTGATCAAGAACATTTGCTAAGTATTATGGAAGCCCTTTGGCGACGGATTAGCACTTGTTGGCAGCAGTAAAAGATTAGGCACAAGAAGCTGTTACATCCTTTTCTGTTAAATCTTCCTTCATTTAAAGAGAGCAGAGATGATAGTGACATGAGCCTAATGGTACTTACTGCAGAAAATGTGTGCTTCTTAAAATCAGGCTCTGTATTCCAAGATTTCTTAACAGTCAGCAGGAGCTGGGGGAAAGTGTCTGTTCATTTGTGGATCTTTTCAGCCTAAGCAGCTGCTTACCCTTTTAACAAAAAGGCTCATTCTGATGACTAGACTCCCTCAACTACTCCTTTATTAGGGAAAACGTGCTTTCAATATATGATGATTACTAATTTAGGTGGTAGTAGTAGTAAAATTTTATTCGGTCCTTGACCAATAGTCACGAAATTATAACAACACATAGTTACAAAATTACAGTAAAAATTTGCAGGTTTCTGCCCACAATTATAAATAGTGCCATGCACCCTTATACAATCATTTGAATCATAATGAAATCCTTATCTCTTCAACTAATTCAGGCAATCCGGTACTAGTCGCCATCTCTCCTAAAATTCCCCTAAAGTCATACAGTTATACACATTTAAAATCATTAATTTCCAGTGCTCTTGGATTAATGTTTATGTCTTTAATACATATTGATTTCAAGACATAAGCAATAAAATAGCAATCTTGTTAGTAGACAACAAGTATAGCCAAGATCTGAAATATTATGTACCCCATCTTGGTTAACAATCATTTAGCTCAGGCAATTCCAAGCCGAGCTTCAAGAACCTCCCGAATTCTTTTCCTGGGTGTTTTAATCTGGCAAATTAACAGACTTAGACATGTTATTTCCCATTTACCATTTGCGATCGGAGTTTACATATAATATAACAGAACTTAGCTACCTTAAATATCACTTCAGGTGTCTGACTGTTTAATAGATTGCTAATATAAAAAGCATCAGCGTGGCCAGGGTATTTCCTCAAGAGAGGGGCAATCAGCTGGGAGCGGGTGTCTTTGTAAAACTGACAGTATAAAACGACATGTTCAATAGTTTCAATTGCGCCCGTATCACATGGACAGAGGCGGGATTTATAAGGCACTTTTTTAAACCTCCCTTCCAATACTGCAGTAGGTAGAGCATTAAATAATTTAGGTGGAAAATAGTGACACAACAGATCAAAATTCAGTATCCTAAAGTTGTTGTTGTTGTTAACTGTTCTCAAGTCGACTTTGACTTAGGACGACCCTATGAGTGAGAGAACTCCAAGTCACCCTGTCATCAAAAACTCTGCTTATGTCTTGCAGATTCAAGGCTGTAATTTCCATGATTAAGTCTATCCTAGAATGCAGTCTTCCTCTTTCTTCCTTGACTTTCTTCAGTAATTGTTCCAAATACTTGCTATAGTAGTATAGCCTAACTTGCATATATCAAATGGTCTTTGTTACTCCAGTTTTTATGCCTCTTTCCCCAAGCCTGATCTTCCTTTATTCAGTGTACAAGGTAAACAGATAGGGTGGTAAAATGCAGCCTTGCCTGACCGCATTGCCAGTTGGAAACCATTCCAAATCTCTCTTTTTCTATCCTGACAGTAACCTCTTGTCCTGAGTACAGGTTGTGCATCAGAATAACCAAATATTATGGCTGACCCATTTCTTTAAGTGTGATCCATAATTTTTCATGATCTACACAATCAAAGGCATAGCTGCAACCTATAAAGCACAGACTGATTTTCTTTTGAAGCTTTTTGGTGTATGGCACTATCCAATGCATGGATCTTCTTTTCTTGAACCCAGCTTGAAGATCTGGCCTTTTTTACTTCATAAAAGTTTTGTTGGAAATTTTGAGCATCACTTTGCTTGCATGGGAAATTAATGCAATGTTTTTGTGATTACTGCAATCCCTATCCTTTCCTGGGTCATCTCCTGGGTCATGTCTCAGAATGAGTTGGCCACAGGCAGGTATGTACATGCCTACCCGCCACTGCACCATGGACCACTACCGCTGCTGGCCTTGTACATGCCTCCACCGTTGAGAATACCCTGCCATGGGCCATAAGTCCCACATGGTCAAGCTTCCTGATCCAACATCACAGGCCATGATGGGGTCTTCTCAGCAGACATCATGCCAGTGGCAGGCATAGGATATATGAGGCCGTTCAGTCTGCCAGATGTCACCATGAAGTTTCCTAGGAACTCTGCAGTAAATAGCCAGTCTTTTTAGATTGGGTAAAGGCCTCTTTGGGCCAGGATTGGGCTGGATCCACTGGATCTACATCCAGTATTTCTGATCCTGGCCCAGGGCTAATGGTTTGTGTCATATCAACAGCACTATGTGGGGCCTGAGGGGAGCACAGACTTTTTGGCTCAAGTATATAGACCTTTTATCTAAAAACCATGGTGGTGTGGTTAGACTGTAATGTGGGTGGTTCTGGCTCTCATCCTTTATGAGTCATACCTCACTTGGTGCTCCTGCACCATTCACTCCTGCTCAGGTTGACCATGAGGATAAAGTGGAGATGAGGAAAGTACTAGAGGATGTTGGAGGAAACATGAGATGCACATGTACCAACCTAATTTGTAGATGGTGGTCAAAACAGCCCAAATAAATTCCATACACAAGTGTACCTCAGTAAACCAAGCCTTGGCTGAAGAGCTGGGTATAAATAAATTCTTCTTATTATTATATAACAGTTTGACTATTATCTCCAGCCCTCGATGAACTCCTGCCTTCCAAAGTACTGTCTCACTCCACCACATAACTCAGTTTAAAACTCTCCTGATCAAATTTTTGAGACTGTTGGCAAAAATGTTTCTGTCAAATGCTCTAAGATACAACCTATCCCTTGCCAGAAGTCCCCCTCATGGAACCACAGACCATGATCCAAGAATCCAAATCATTCTCAGAGGCACCGTCTGCAGAGCCAGCTATTCAACTATGCTACTTTCCTCTCCCTTCCCAGACCATGCCCTTCAACTGGGAGAATAGATGAGATCACATGTGCTCTTTCAGCTTTCTACCCAGAACCTCATAATCGTCCTTTATGATATACAGAAGGCTGTACCTTGCAGTATCATTGGTTGCCATATGGCCCAAAAGGAAGAGGTAATGGTCAGTGTGCTTGACATGTCTTGTCAGCCTCTCTGTCATATCACAGATCTTTGCTGCAGGGAGACAACACACTTCCTGAGACATCTTGTCAGGCTCACAAACCACTTATTCTCTACCCCTCAGCAAGGTTTTCCCACCACCACCACATGCCTCCTCTGAGGCTTAGCAGCAGTTGTTCCCTGAGGTGGTACTCCCAGGATAGACTGCACTGTCCATGCTTCTCCTCCTTGTCATTCCTGATAAGGGAGAGAGCTTCAAATTGATTCTGTAGCTGCAAACTCCCAGAATGATCTCTGGTTTCCCTACTTCTGTGTGTGACATTCTTCGATCATTTTACCTGCTGTGTATGTGAAGTGACCTCCTTCCTGTGTGCTCGTCATCCAGGACCATCCATTGTGTTCTTTTCAGGAGAATCTCTTGCTCCCAGAGGCTGGATGGCCATCTGTCGGGGATGCTTTGATTTGGAGTTCCTGCATGGCAGGGGGTTGGACTGGATGGCCCCTGTGGTCTCTTCCAACTCTATGATTCTATGATTCCCTAATATGCTGAAATGTCTCTACCCAGACCTCCAGCTGCTGGATCTTCTCTTTCAATACTGCTACCAACTTGCACTTGGTGCAGGTTACCTACATCCATAAGCAAAAAGATAAACACCCCACAACTGTTGCAGGTGTCATATTGAGATGTCTAAAGCAGTCAGTGAAAGAGGACTCTGGGTTCCCTCCTCTAAAAGTCCCCCATTAAACACCCTCCGAAAGAACCTGTTGGCCTGGCCTTTTCACTAAGTTCTATCAACGAGCTGAAGAGACTGGAACTATAGCTACATAGAGAGCTATCGATTGCTAGCTCCTTCCCTAAGCAAGTCTCTGACTCACATCTTCAGACCAAAAGCCCTCCACTCCACTTAGCCCCTTAAAGAAAAACAGTTAAAAAGTAATGGAGAACCCCCAAACACAGCTCCCAGCTCACCTTCTGCTCTGTGTTGTGAGTCTTACTTGACTGTGAAAATTTGCATGCCATTAGGCATGCCTCTGAAATCAATTAAAAACAGCCAGGCTGCTAGCTCCACCCCAATAACTCACAAAAGCCCCACACTCAGGAGCAAAAACACTCCAAGTTTGAAAAGAACTCACCCAATCAAAATGGATTCTCATCTACAGGTTTTTCTCTCCTCCTGTGCACTCATGCTCCATGTATCTCCTTGCCATGTCTTCCCAGATTAATTTTTTAGCAGTGTCAGGGTTGAGAAGATGGTGAAAGATGGCTGAAGAAACATAGACTTGTCAGTAGAAGCAAGTTTGAAGTAAACAAAGCTTGGGGTGCAAAAAGGTAGGATTCTATCCTAGCCAATCCTACTGCAGCTATGTTTTCGTGCCTGCAGCAAGCAAAGTAAACAGTACCTGCCTTCAGAATCCCTCACTGATCATATGTGACCACCAAACAGAGAGCAAAGGGGAGAGCAGATACACCTGCCTTGCCAGCTCCCCTCAACATATTTTAAAAGCTTGGCTCTAAGTTGGGCCACCAATATGGGAATCATAAAGAAAGCTGGTGAAAGAGAAAGTCATCCTTGGGTGCATTTGGAAGAAGCCTTCATGCTGTCTTTAGAAATTTCAAAATATTTTTGTTTACTTTGGCAGGGCTTGCCCAACTCAGTTATTTTGTTTCACATGTGCATATTGATAGTTTTGAATAAAAAATTTGCTAAAACAAGTTGCATTTTTTAAAATAGTATAGGAACTTATCCCTATGCCATTTCTGCCTCTGGGACCAAATTTTCACTTAAAAGAAATGACATTCATGAACACATGTATTTTGCTAATAGAGGTGTACCTGCACATGTGATAAATATAGGTAGAATACAAGGGTATACTTTGGAAAGCATTTGGTTGAACCACCTTGGCTAGAATTTCTGTAGCTGCCAAAATCCAGCTGCAGTGTGCACATGCTCACATATGCACGCACACACACACACACACACACACACACACAATTCCCTTAAATGAAATTCATATAAGCATGTTAAACAACAAGCATCTGGATCATCTCACTGTATCTTTCACATCACTGAACAGAGGAAGGTCCAGAGTAACAATGGGGTGGTGGAACTTCTCATGAAAACAACCCAATGTTTTCTATTAACAACTGGGCTAGATTGAGAGTTATAAATACTTCAAACAGATGTCCACTCATTCCTTAGCCTCCTCCCTGATATTATCCATCCCTTAGAGAGTTCAGCCCCTTGTATTTCTCCAGCATCTACACTGATGGAGTGTAGGTTCTGCACTCCAACAGCATGTTTTGGGTATAATTCATTAGCTTAAGTGGCCACCAATGGAGAGTGTTTGGCACAGTAGATCTCTTGCTCTTCAGTATGCTAGTGATGATTTAAAAAACAAAAACAAAACACCAAACCCAACATCTTTGTGTGCTTTTGAAAAACCAATGGCCATTTTCACACTGCACAATTATAGCACTGAGAATTCTTGATGCCCCTCTCTTAACTGCACATTCTAGAATTCCATAGGTTGTGGCCATTGCTGTTAATGTGGAAAATAGTACTAAAATTGTGTTGTGTAAATGAATTCCCAACTCTTACCTTTAGGATTTCTGTCCTTTGTGGTGCTCCATGAGGTAGGGTTGCATTACCCTGATTCATGGCAGGGCCAGTCTCGATTTGCTAATGCGCTGAAATGATCAATAAGCAGTCACAGTCTGTTTCTCTTTCACACACACTGACTCCACTCTCTCTAACACACAAACACATAGGAATTGGCTGGGAACCCTCCAATAAGGAGGCCATTGGACTGATCATTTGGAGCTTTAGGAATCTAGGGGTATTCACAGCATAAGTTCTGTACAGAGCTTCTGTTGACATAGAAGAATCTGTGGATAGTTTGATAACTTGATTAATAAACAGAGAGCAAGTACATTCTAAGCCACAATAACAAAATTATAGCTGATGAATAAAGTGGCAAGCTGTGATCATATGCTTTCTTTCTATGGCGGAAGGCTCTCTTGTTTTTATCACCCACTTTTCTGAAGGGATGGCCATCCTGCTAGGCAGAATGAGATAACTGCACTTTGTTGCAGATGTTGGCCGGGGGGGGGGGAGGAGGAGGAATGGACCAACCCCACAGCAGTTTCCATTACAGCTCTAGTACCAGGGTATTTCCTTGTCTTGGAGGACAGAACTGTGTATGCCACATCACCTGGCTTACCCAGCATTTTGTCTTTCATCACAAGCAGCAGAATGTATTGGGACAGCTTTGATTCTCTGTCTCCCTGAAGTTTTTTGACTGTTCCCTCCTTGTACCTTTCATGTTCTAGAATGGTGCCAGGGCTTAAAATAATACTACAACTCCCAAAGTCCCTCAGCAGCAGGTCTGTTAGGAAACTGCAAACAGAATTAGATGTACTGATAGAACAAGGTATACCTGTCATTGTCTCAACAGAATACAGACAGTTATACAGTCAGTCCTCTGTATCCATGGATTTTTTTTTTAACCATGGATTCAAGCATCCATGGCTTGAAAATGTTTAAAAATATATAAATTCCCAAAAGCAAACCTTGATTTTGCCCTTTTATATAAGGGACACCATTTTTACCATGCCACTGTATTTAATGGGACTTGAGCATCCACAGATTTTGGTATCCACAGTGGGTCCTGGAACTAAACCCAGCCAATACCAAGGGGCCAGTGTACCTCATAGCATGAAACCAGGGCTGGAGACAGTACAGCCTCAGGTGGTAATGAATGGCAACTACCAGCATTCCTCACTGCTAGTTTGGGCTGTTGAAAGTTGCAGTTCAATAACATCTGAAGGACTGCTCTTTCCCCTTCATTGGTTCTTATTGTGTGCCTTAAAGTTGTTCCAGCTAAGGAGCTTATCCCATTAACACATAAACAGGCTTACCTCTTCCAGCGTGAATTCAGGATCTGGAATGCCCCCAGATATTATCACATCTAAAACACCACTTATCTAGCCAGAATGCTGCTGCCTGGATGAATCCTGGGTTGAAGCCTCACTCAGCCAGCACTTTTTTGAAGTTGGGGAGCTTCTGGCTTCAAAAACTGGCTGGCTGAGTGAGGTTTTGACCCGGGATGCATCCAGCCAGTGGCATTCTGGCTAGATAGATGGGGATTTAGATATGATAACATTTGGGGGCATCCCAGATCCTGAATTCAAGCCAGAAGAAGTAAGCCAGCTCATTTGTTAATAGAATAAGCTCCTAAAATGAGCCTATCATAGGGTTTTCTAAGTTTGAGAGTGTGACTTGCCGAATGACACCTAGTGAATTTCCATGGCCAAGCAAGAGTCAGTAGTTCAATGTTCAAAGCATTACACTATGTTCAAATGCAGTATTTATTATTGGTGTTAGGTTTTTTTCAAAAATACAGTATAATATTTTGTTACTCAAAATGCTAGAGGCTTGGTATGGCACTCACAATTGTATTGAGTGGGGAAATTAATTTAGTTCAATAGGAAGAAGCTAAGGGGCTTCAGTAACTCTAAGCTGGGATTCAAACCTATGTATAATGTTTCCAAACCCAATAATTCCAGATAGCAGATTCCAAATTAGTTTTACTTATAACAGCAAAGGGAAATCAAATTTTACTCAAAGTGACTCATTCACCCACACATACAAGAATTAACATTGTAAAGGTGGTAAGTGATATGAATTAAAGAATTGCAGTGGATGGTACTTTACCAGTTCCAGTTCCAGAAGTGGGGGAAGACTGGGAGTTGAATGGGGTTCAGTATTCTGCTTTGTGCAGCCAGTGGTACGGAGGGGTCAAGCCTGAATATGACAGAGTTTCTGCCTGAACCCAACTGGACCAAATTGGAATTGCCAAAGCAGGCATATTTCAAGGGTGAAATGTGTCCTGAGCCAGTTGTATGAGTGGATTTTTCAGCAGGACGAATAACCAGAGATGTGTGGAAATGGCAGGGCAATCAATGCAAATATTTTACACAAAGAGATGTCATCACCAGAGGGAACAATTGGAGAGTCACAGGTTGCTCATTGCTGAATTTTGATGTTGGAAGTAAGCCAAAGCAGACCATTCTGGAGACTCAGTGCTGATTCATGTAGGGCTTTAAAGGTCAAAACCAACGCCTTGTACTGTGCCCAGAAACTAATCGGCAGCCAGTGGAGAGACTTAAGCACCGGTGTTATGTGATCTCTCCTCGATGTTCCCGTGATAAGCCGGGCTTCCATGTTCTGAACTAATTAAAGTTTCCAGGTTAAGCACAAGGGTAGCCCCATGTAGAGCGCATTACAGAAGTCCAATCGTGAGGTTACCAAAGCATGTATCACAGACTCCAGGTCCTTCAAATCCAGGAAAGGGTGCAACTGACATACCAGTCGAAGCTGATAATAGGCGCTCCTGACTGTCGCATTCACCTGACTAGTCATTGCTCTGATAATCACTCTATTGAGTTACTGTAATGCATCACACATGGGCCACATGGAATATGTTTTTCAAAGGCATTCCCTTGTACAGCACATTGTAGATTGTTGCTGTTGTGTGCCTTCCAGTAATTTCTGGCTTTTGGCAACCCTGAGACATGAAATTTTTTAGGCTAGATTTGTTCAGAAGGGGTTGCCTTGCCTTCCTCTGAGCTGAAAGGGTGTGATCTGCCTAACATCACCCAACAGGTTTATATGGCCAAGTGGGGATTCAAACCCTAGTCTCCATAGTAATAGTCCTAAACTCAAACCACTACACCACACTGGCTCTCTGTTTAAGCCCAGGGAGAATCCAGATCTTCCTAATGGTTTACCAGTAAATTCATGGGATGTGATTAATAGAAATGCCAGAGAAATCTTTATGGAATCTGTTTGCCATAAGTTTCCAGTGTTCTGACAAGGGAGAAATAATGCATGATAAGATAGCAGAAAATTCATGGCATGTGAAGGTAGATGGATGATCGGCCAGATGTCAAAAAGTTTGGAGAAAGTTACATAAATCCTTTTACAAAATTGTACAGTGCTTTTGGAAAGTTCTTCTGCCATGACACAGAAGAGAGAAATTAGTTTAAGGCCAAGGACTTTATCAAATGAGCGTCAATCTAACATCTGTCTTGTCCCAATAGCATTATTGAAAGAAAATGAAAACATGCCGGTTTTGAACTTTTAATGCCACATCTCTCTTCAATAGCACAATGGGAGCTTTTTGTGCCATCAGTAGCCCCAGTGAGCTCTTTTTTGTTTCCTCTTAACCCTGTCTCCATACCCTATGCCCTACCCAGCATGCCTTTGTTTTTTTATTTTTACATATATTTTAATATATATTTGGGGGAGGGGTGTGCATGAAGAAGCTGGCTGAGCCACTCCACTCATCAAAGAATAAATGAGAGTGTTCTCCTCAGAAGGAGAAGATTATCATTTATTCTTTGATGGGACAGGGGGATGAAGAAAATAATGTTTTAAAGAACATCTGCTCTGGAATAATGAGGGGGGAGGGAAAGAGAAGGGGGGAGAGGAGGAGACACTGACATTATGTGACTGCCCAATACTGGAATTGCTGTGAGGAACTTATCACAGCTGAGGACAAATGCTACAGTAGTGTGCTTGGGAGCTTATTGATTGTTGTCCCTGTTAATAAAAAGGGATGCTCTAACAATGCCTCATAGCAAAGCAGCTATGAAATGGCAATGGTGTTGTGTGATAAATATTGCCAAATGTACTATTCTCTAGCTTCAATCGATTTAATTTAAAGCCTTGTGTGATAATCTTCCAAGTGGAGGCTGCATACACACATATCCATCCATCCATCCATCCATCCATCCATCCATCCATCCAATGTTGTGCTAGTATTGCCACACTCTTTGTAATTGTAAATTGTAAATTGGTGAAAGGAGACATTTTTCTCTTTCTTTCTTTCTTTCTTTCTTTCTTTTCTTTCTTTCTTTTTCTTTTTTAAATGAAGATGAAATCTGAGTATTTCCTGGCAATTAAGCTTTAGCTTCATTTTGAACCATTTCCTACTATGCTTTTCAAAGTAAGCCCAACTAAATTTAATAGATTTTACTTCTCACTAGGCACGCACAGAGGGGTACCCTCACACCAACCTCCTCACCCACAAGTTTTCTCTCTCTCTCTGTGTCTCATCACATCTCATTTCTTGTTCCCAATCTGCACACACTACATCCTAAAACTTTCTTCAACATTCATATGAATAGCCATTCACCCCTGTACTTAGGAAACATCTCTCCTCCTGCCTTGGTCCTTCCATGACCACCTCACCACCATACCCAGATATTTTGCATTTCTATGGCTATTTATATAGTCTGATTATAAATGTCATTCCTGGGTGCCAGGCCACTCAAAGCATCTGAGGAAGGACAGCAAGTATATGAAACCTTATGCTACAAATCTTTCACTGAGTTAGTCTCAAAGGTGCTACAAGATTGCTTTGCATATTGATATTCCAGACTAACATGGCTTCTTGCTAAACTCTGGCTTTCTATGGAGTTTATCATATGACGAAATTTGAGGGTACAATGCAATGGCAATCCGAACGCAATCATGAGGTTTCACGTTATTGCGAATGAGTGTATCTCACCCAATTTCGGGCAATGGGAAGTAATTCCAAACGCAATCGTGGGTTTCACGTAATTGCGTATTAGAGTATCTCACACAATTTTGGGCAATGGGGGGTCCTTTTCAGGAAATGGGAAGACATTCTGAATACATTCTGAATGCAATCAGATTTCACGTAAATCTGCTAAACTAGCCAAGTTATGCAATTGCGAATTGGCTCCATTTGCAGTTGAGAGACATTCCTCCCATGTGATGAACTCTTATGAGAGAAAGAGAGTAAAGAGACATAGTTGTGTTAATCTGGAATATCAGTATGGAAAGGGATCTTGTAGCACCTTTGAGACTGAGTGAAAGATTTGTAGTATCAACTTTCATAGACTTGTTCTCCTTTTTCAGATTGTGCCCCAACCACCACCTCTTGCTGTTATTAATCCTGAAATCTGGCCCCAATCACCCTTCCTGCCATTCAACCCCAAATCTTGCCACAACCACCAACAGTTTGAGGCTGGAGGAGGAAATGCAGAAGGATCCAGTGCTCAGACAAGTGGATACAGCAAATACACCTGAGCTGTATATTTAAGCAAACTATGCATCCAGTTTCTCCAGACAGCAGTGTATGTACATGGAGCATACACACAAATAAACAGATTTCTGGAAGAAGGATCTCTTTCTCTCTCATAGGACCTTATCACACCAAACCAATTCAGATTAATCTGAAGTGACCTTGGAATTGATTTCTGTGAATAATAATAATTATTATTTCTTACCTGCCACTCTGAGTGAGGGTACACCATGTTAAAAACATATACAGTTAAAATCCTCCAAACATACCCCCCTCCCCTTAAAACAGTATTAAACTAATCATAATTTTTTTAAAAAATCAAGATTTAAAATGCATTCATTCAAAATCACCTGTAGGCGGCCGGATGGGGGCGATGGTCATCAGGCGATGGGAAATTAGTTACTATCCGGGAAGGCCTACTGGAAGAGATGCATCTTGGTTGCTTTTTAAAGCTTTCCAAGGTTTTAATAAGATGCATCTCATCTGGCAGGTCGTTCCACAGCCTGGGAGCAATAGCAGAAAAGGTCCTCTGGAAGGTCTGGGACAACTTAGTTTTTATAGGTTGAAGCTGATTCCTCCCAGAGGACCAAATCTGGTTGTTACTGTATTCACTGAATTCTGGGGTGACTTTGGAATGGCTTTGGAATGGCTTCATAGTAACATCATTCACGTGTGATAATTCAATGCACCATCATTGAATTCTGGGGTGACTTTGGATTGATTTTGGATTGGCTTTGTCATGTTTTCATAGTAACAGCATTCATTCAATGCACATTCATGTGAATTCACTTGGGGCTGCAGAAACCCTTGTCTGATAAGGGCCGTAGAGAAAGTGGTCCCCAGCTGATCATGGGCCTATCAAAGACAGCGTAGCCAGAGGCTACTTCTTCATGCCCGTCTACCTTGCCCCTATACATTTTTCAGAGAGATGGGTGTTGTCTGCCACATATCTACGGGAGGGTAAGAAGCAGGGGGGGGGGGCACATACCTTTTTGCATATACGAGAGCATATAATACATGCTTACTTGACATGTCTCCACATTTATATATCCAAGTTATAAGGTGTGGAACAGCTCACATAAAAGGAGTCCGCAAACCCCCCAGACAGATGGTAGATTGAATAAGAGAATGTATCCAGCCACAATATGTGCAGGATGAACTAAGGGTGATTCACACTGCATTCCTAGTGGTGAGCTTTAGTTATTAAGACTGCTTGAAATACTGACAACAGGTTTTCAGGATCTTAGAACTGTGGTTGATAACTTCCAAATGTTGTACATAGGCAACATGGGTAGGAGGGAACAGAAGAACTAGCCTCTTGCTATTTCATATGAACTTTTTCATATGATTTATTGTCTGGCTGGATTTTTCAACAAAGCCTCAAAAGACAAACAACTCCCTGAATCCTGGTTTTGTGGTTTGTGGTACCTCACAAAAAGTTTACTTTTGCAAAACTTACTAAGGTTTCCATTTTATAAACCTGTGTGTAAAACAAATATAATAGTCCTAGTTTTTCCAAACCAACCATGTTCTTCTTAAATTGAATAGTTGTTTCTGTTTTCACAGTGTTATGAGTTTCCATGGGTTATCTGTCTTCATTACAACGAGGGGACTTGGGTGTGGAAATTAAAACAACTTCATGGAACACTTAATCAAACCCATAAAATAATATGATTTGGTATTATAACAATATATAATACCTGTATGTCATGATTTCGGAGTGTCATCACGCATTCCTAGCTTATGATTTTTTGCTTCTCAAGTTAGGACATCATCCATAAGCATAATTCCTATTATTTTTAAAAACTGAAACATTTTCTAACCTTTGCTTATTTTTTATAAAAAGTGTCTGTACCCTTTGTAAAAGTAAAACATAATGCTTGTATTTTATGACAAGTTTGATTTGCCAGGAATCTATTATTGATCCACTCATTGCATAATTTAAGTTTAGTATTTCATACTGGGGAGATTATCAGATGGGGGAATGAAATGTCCTTGCCCTGTCCTTTTCCTGTTCTTATAGCACAGTCATGAGAAATTTTCATATGACATCATGCTTATCCTGTCATTATCCCACCCAGAAAACGTGATTGACCGTGATCACATGAAAGACTTTCAAATGATGTTGCGCAGATCTTGTCATTGTTCCATGAGTGAAGCAGCATTGCCCAGCGTTTTGCATTAGTGGGAGTTAATCAGAACTGAAAGCCTTAAGCAGGATTGCAATCAAAGACAGGATAAGGATGGGAGAATGGCCCTATCCTTATCCCATCTGTGTGTGATAATCTCCCGGGACATAATTGAGAAGCTTTTTGAGATAGAATACTGCTTTTTGAGATAGAAAGCTGCACATGCCTAAGTGCTCTTAGAGGGTGTCAGCCTCAGCCATGTTAGGCCCAAGGAACTATCAATATGAAGAAATATCAGTGTAATCATATTGGATCAAAATGGATGACACCACTGGGAAAAGCTAGTTTTTTGGAATCTGCTTGGAATTTTTCTGTACCCTAGTGATAGTCAACGTGAGACCTTGATATGATGGTTGGCAAGGACTTGATAATAAGGATAAAGAAGGGATGGACAATGGTGGAGTTTCTGAGGACTATACCTGCTCCATTTCACACTAGCTCACAGATCCTTGACAGCTGCACTTGTCAATCCTCCCCCCCCCCCCAAAAAAAATCCTGGGAGTGACCAGCGGTCAGTTCTGGATTTCCAAAATGCTCTTTTGTGACTGAAAGTAGGCACACAGAGCTTCCCAAAATAGCACTTCTCTCTTTGGAGATGCAAACCTTCATTTCCTCCACTTTAAAAAATGATTGGAGACTGAAAGGTGTTCAAGGGCCACACAGAGAGCTTTAAAGCATGATGCTTTAAGGAGCAATATTACTTTCCTTGTCTCTCTCCATGCTTTGTATGCAAGCATGTCAGTTACACACATAGCACCCTTTCATACTACATTGTTATAATGCTGTGTTCTACTTGAACTGTTGTGGTTCCATCTTGTGGAATCTGGGGATTTGCAGTTTAGGGAAGGGCACATAGAATTTTCAGCCAGAGATTTCTAGTGTCTCCCTAAATTACAAGCCCTAAGATTCCAAAGGATGTTGCCATAACAGTTAAAGTGGAAACATAGCAATATAGCTGTGTGGTGTGAAAGAGACTCTGATCTCCTACTGCACTAGCAAGAAACATTCATCAAAGACACTAAAATGCAGAAAGCAGCATGAATTGGCAGCACTGGCACTCATCCAACTTCACATCCTTAAAAATGTTTTATTTTTTGATTTTTCAAAAAACAAAAAAGGAGGATAGCACAAAATCTCATGGAACCCACCTGTATGCAATTTGGCAAGGATTACTTGCTCCTCTTGCCCTGTCTCCTCAATCCAATCAGCTTTCCATATCAAGGTGTGTTGGAGAAAGTGCTGAAGTTTTTGGTTAACTTGTCTTTGCTGCTGGATAACTTGTTATTAACAGAATCTCTTTTCATCACCATATTCAGCAAAGATGGATAGAGCAGTCTATTTATGATTCCTCTCAGTTTGGTATATATTCATCCATATGGCTCTTCTCTCCATCCTGTTTCTGCCTTAATACGTAATTATAAAAACATGATAATTTGGATACTAGTAAATGTATATTTTGAATGAATTTCTCCCACAAAGTATGCATTGATATAGGCGCATGCATTTTCTAATGTATTTTATCAAAAATATACTTTAAATCTATTTTATTATCTTTGAAAAATTGAGAACTACATCACAATGGCTTGAACAATCCTGATTCTGGTGTTCAGTAATATATTTTTACACTTAAAAACATGTCTAGTTTCTTCATAGCTGCCCTTCCAAGGCCTAGTCTTCTTCTGATTTCTTCACTGCAGTACCCATTCTGATGGATGAATGAGCCAAGGAACAGGAAATATTTGACTCTTTAAATGTCATCACCATTTACTTTAAAGTTATGTAGGTTGTTCATACCATCATATATCTGATTTCTGTGTATGGTTGTGAAAGCTAGACAGTGAAGAAAGCTGATAGTGTGGTGGAATCTCCTTCCTTGGAGGTCTTTAAGCAGAGGCTGGATGGCCATCTGTCAGGTATGCTTTGATTGGGAGTTCCTGCATGGCAGGGGGTTGGACTGGATAGCCCTTGTGGTCTCTTCCAACTCTATGATTCTATGGTTCTAGGAGGAGAATCAACTCATTTGAAATGTAGCACTGGAGGAAAGTTCTGTGGATATCATAGACTGCCAAAAAGACAAATGAATCCTAGAGCAAATCAAAAAGTGAGCATGGGATAGTGGTTTAAGTGCTGGAGACCAGAGGCCGATTCCCCATTCATCTATGAAACCCACTGGATGACCTTGGGGAAGTCACATGCTTTATGCCTGAGGGGGAGGCAGTGGCAAGTCTACTGTGAACAAATTTTGCCAAGAAAACTCTGGGATAGGTTTGCCTTTGGATTGCCATAAGTCAGAAATTACTTGAAGGCACACAACAACAGAGCAAATCAAGCCTGAATTCTCTTTAGAAGCCAAGATGAATAAACTGAGACTATTGTACTCTGGACATTGAGAAGACATGACTCCTTAGAAAAAGCAATAATGGTCAGTAAGGTAGAATGCATGCAGTAGGAAAAGAGGAAGACCAGATCCCAAATGGATAAACTCATTCAAGAAAGCCACAACCCTGAGTTTGCAAGACCTGAGCGGACTGTTGACAATTAGAGTGATTTGGAGGTCTCTCATTCATAGGATCACCATAGGTTGGAATCAACTGGATGACAGTTAACAACAATAACAAAACATCACAATGTTTAGGATACTGTCAAATCTGAAGAAGAATTACTTTTGGATCCACACATTGGTTCAGAAGGACATATCAGGTTAGTTCACATTGGAATTAAAAACGAAGAAGAAGTGATTTCTTCAAATGTCCCACTACTTGGAGCAGATGACTTTGGTCTGTTAATTTGCTGGATCAATGCTACTAGGAAGTAGTTGTGAAATCCTTCATGAATTGAGACTTGGGAAAGTTATATTGTGTTTGGACAGCAGTAGCTTGTGGGGTGTTATTACTACACAATGAAGCAAAAACATAAATAAATCTCCAGGCACAATTCTTGTGACAACCAGCAAATGGTTAAGGAAAGCTGTCACAGACAACCTTAAAAATCTGAGACATTCCTAAAAGGTTTATGCATCAGACAGTCCCCCCAACTCACCTCCCAAAATTGCAAAGGATGAGGCACTAGGGTTAACCGCTAAAATGAGATATTTTATTTGACGTGAACAAACAAGGTTTTGATGGGTTTGGTCAAAGCGGTTAACAAATACCAAACAGGCTTGCTGGTACATGATATTTTCTCAGAGGTAATACTCATTTGAGCCTTGCTGGAAACATTATAATACTTGGGAATGAGAACTTTTCTGTGTTATTTTTTTAAAGCTAAATGGTGCATTTGGGATGATGTATGTGGTGTGTGTGTGTGTGGGGGGGCATAAACGTTATGCACAAAGTAATTCTACAGATTTTAAAATTCACAAACCATTTGAAAACCTTCCCACTGAGAGATGGCAGGAGTAAGCCATATGTGCTCTGCAGATCCGAAAACACAATGAAAATGTTTTGTGGTTCACAACTGGTTGCAAAAAGTAAATGAAGCATGCCAAAGAATTTCTTCTTTTGTAGAAACATACGTGGGTATATTATTTTGGTGTTTTTAACTTGAAAGCATTTTTCTCATTTCCTCTCTTCACTACTACTTTTTAAAAAAGCAAAACAGAAATCAGTTGCATATTTTCATGGATAACAATTATCAGTTGATGGCAGTTTATGGGTAACATTGTGGATTGTTCTGGTGAACCACATCCCCACTAAACAGTCTGCCTAGTCAGCAAAAAGTCTTCTCGGAGCAGATGCTCAGGAATTGCATTATTCAGGCCCATTGGTGTTTCTTCAGAGGCCTTCCAAAATAGATTCTGTCTAAATCCAAAAAAGTGAATGGAGGAGGAAAAACTGAGACTCAGGAGTTCATAATATATTCACCTTTGGCACCCTCTAGATAGTTTAGACAATTTGCTCCATCTTGGCTGGGATTGTGGGAATTGTGATCTAACACAACTGGAGTGTGCTATGTTGGGGAAAATGACCTGTGCCAATCCTCACTTTATTGTAGGATGCTTTGATCAAGATAGGGTGTTTAGTTTAACTGAAACACCAGAATGTCCAATAGTGTTGTGTGCAAACAAGGTAGGCCAACCTAGATAAGAGCAGGGTATGATAAAACAAAATTACTTCTTCAAATGTTTTCCACTGGATGACTGGTGTCTCAAATTAAGTTGCATTTGTTGTATATTATAGTCCTCTCTTTTTTTGGCCACATGTAGTTCTGTGTCAGGCACATGCTGTGGCCTGCCGTGATATAGCTCAAAATAAGAAACTTTGGCAATGTGGAAACTGTGGATCCTGCAATTGCCTGATGATGCCCATTGCCTCCTGTGATTTGTGTGTGTGCATGTTCCTTTCCAGTCACCTGTAGATTTATGGTGGCCACATAAATTTCATAGGGTTTTCTTAAGCATGGAATACTACAACACCACATATTCCTTGGTAGTCTTACATCCATGTACTAACCAGAGCTGACTCTTCTTAGATTCCAAGATCAGGTGGGATTAGGTAGATCTTTTCCTAGCTTGAAGAGAGACACATTGTACATGTCTGCTATATAAATGGTAAAGAAGGGGAGCTTCTCAGAAAAAGACATAGTTGTTCCATTTTACCATTAACATGGAATCCAAACCCAGTAGTGTCACTACAGGGTGTGGGGGTGCGGACTGCACCTGTTGACACCACTGAAGGGGGATGGCACCACAGAAAGGGGGTGACACCTGATGAGCACCCCATAGTTTTCTGCCATGAGCTGAGGAAGAGGGCCAGCTGCCCCCATCTCTGCTCCACACAGCTTTACTTCTGAGTAAAACTACATGGGAAAGTGAGGGACTGGTGCCTCCCATTCCTGCCCCACATGGCTCTACTCCTGAGTAAAGCCACGCGGGACAATAAGGGAGAGGGACCCACACCCCCGTCCCTGCCCCATGCAGCTTTACCTCTGAGTAAAGCCATACGGGACAGCAAGGCAGAGGGCCTGGCACCTGTCCCTATCCTGTGCAGCTTTACTCATGAGTAAAGTGACATGGCACATGGAGTTGGGAGTGGGCCCTTTTGGTACCACCCTGAAGCCCTCTCTATTTTTAATCTCTTCCAATATTTTATCAGTCTGCTGTCACTTTTTCTTCTTCAGTTCTGCATTCTTTTTCATCAGGAAACCATTCATGACTGCTTTTGATGCATCCCATACTACATGTGCTGTAACTCCTCAAAGTTCTCTCTAAAAAAGAAATACTGTCCCCAATGTCTTTGACAATTTTCTAAGTCAATAAAAGTGTGTTCAGTCTCCAGGAGAACTCTTTTAGGCAGCTTCAATTTTATCAAAACCAGGTTAAGGTCAGACCATGTCTTAGGTAAGATTTCAATGTTACTGTTGTGAGCATATATGAGTAGAAGTCACATGTCCAATCTTGACCAGGATTTGTGCCTATCTGAAAAGAAAGTATAATCCCTTGCATTTCTGTATTTAAAACCCCAGGCATCTTACAATTCCATTATGTCCATCAAATAAAAAAAAAACTCTTTTTGGGAGTTTTCCTTGACTAATTTTACTTTTTTTATCTGATTGTCTGTCCTTCATCGGGTCTATCACCCCATTCCAATCTCCCATGAGGATCATAAAATCATGACTGGCATCTTATATCCTGACACACAATGCTTTCTGATCATATACATTAACTTCCACCACTACCCAATTCCCTTGGGGATTATTTCTTATTTCTTTTGGTTCATATTTTGCATTTGCACACATTATCACACCTTCTTTTTGTTCTGATGCTGAAACAAATTCCAACCCCAGTCTATCCTTCTTTATTCTCGTCTCTTGCAAACGGGTTATATCCAATCTCAGTTTCAGTAATGTATAAAATATATTTTCCTTTTTTGCAGGGTATTTAATCCTTGTGCATTCCATTTTATAACTTTTAATTTCTCCCTTTATGTTGGTACAATTTATGTTTATACACCATAGTTTTATTTAACGTTCTTCTGCTTCTATTTTTTCGTCTTCCTGCTCCTCGCTAGTTCCTGTGTGTCTTTTCTCTTTCTGCTTCTCATAATCACTGTTACAATTCCTTCTTTGAATTTCTTGCCTTGTTTTTGCTTGGTTCCTTCTAACTCTGGGATATCTTTAAGTATTTTCAATACTTGTCCTTGATATTCCAATGGATTCTCATTGTGTCTTTGTAATAGCTGATGTCAACACACCTCCCAAGACAACACAATTCCCAAGTCATCTTATCATCCCCCAAAACCACTGATTATGTACTCCTCAGCAAGGAGTCCCCTACCACTGCCACATGCCTCCTCAGAGGTTTAGCAGTCGGGTCCCCTGCAGTGTCCCTACTTCTCTTCCTCATCATCCCTGATAAGGGAGAGAGCTTCAATTCAATTCTGTGGCTGCAAGCTCCCGGAATGATTCCTGGTCTCCTTACTTCTGTGTGTGATATTCCTCCTTCTGTCTACCTACTGTGTATGTGAAGTGACCTCCTCTGTAGAAGTTTCCTTTGTGTTTCCCATCCAGGACCATCCGTTCCATTCTTTCCAGCCTCCAGTTGCTGGACCTTCTCTTGCAACAGGCTACAAATGTGCACTTGGTGCAGGTTAAGTTACCTACTTCCATAGGCAAAAAGATAAACATCCCACAACTGTTGCAGGTGACTGCAGCAGCCCCCTCACTGTCCATATTGAGAAGTCTAAAGTGGTCAGTGAAACATGACTCTAGGCTTCCCCCTCCAAGCAAGTCTCTGACTAACTTGCTCTGAGCAAAAGCCCCCCCCCCCAATTCTCTTAAGCACAAACAGTTGAAAAGTAATAGAGAAGTCTCAAACACAGCTCCCAGGTCTCCTGCTCTGTGCGCTGAGTCTTCCCTGACTGAAAATTTGTGTGATGGTAGGCATGCCTCTGAAGCAGTTCTCTGAAGCAGTTCCTTCTGTTGGGATAAAGAGTCCCAAGGAAGATATACAATGTGTAATGGCCAAACACTAGCCAGGAACATCAGCCAATCAGGTGCTGGCTGGGGGAATTTGAACTTTCCATTGACGGTTGGTCTTGGCAGTTAGGTTTGACAGTTGGCCGAGGATTCTGTTAAGAGTCAGTTGACAGTGTGGGTTCTTCTGTGGCTAGATGGTGGACTGTGTAGATGTTTGTAGATTGCTCTGTACTTATTGTAACTTCTAAAAATAAAAGTCTCATCTGAGAGACCTTTGTCTACAGTGTCTCTTCAGTTATTCTGAAGAGGAGAGGTACTTCTCCAGCTCACAAGCTGCTGCCTACACTTCAGTCACGAAGGTAATCCTGGCTCCAAACGTAGCCGTGGTACCTCATCACGGACTGTGCTACAAATGCTAACATCTTCCTATGATGGTAAGACTGAGAGAAGGGCCTCTCCTGGGGATCTCAGAACCTGGGCCAACTCATACAAGGAGATACAGTCTGCTAATTAGCCTGCACCTGATCCATATAGGGCTTTATAGGTCATAACCAGCACTTTGGATTTTGTCTGGAAACAAACTGGCCACCAGTGGAGCTGCTTCAACAGGAGGATTGTGTGGGCTCTGTAACTTGCCCGAATTAACAGTCAGACTGCAACTCTTTGGACCAGCTGCAGTTTCTGAACACTCTTCAAAGGCAGCCCCAGTAGAGCACATTAGAGTAGTCCAAATGGCATGTAACTAAGGCATTTGCCACCATGGCTATATCCGGTGTCAAAATGGGCACAGTTGGTGCACAAGCGTTAAATATGCAAAAGCACTCCTGGTCAATGCAGAGACCTGGGCCTCCATGTTCAAAGCTGAGTCCAGGAGTACCCTCAAACGGTGAATCCCACCTAATACAGACTGGATCCCTATTCATAGAATCATAGAATCATAGAGTTGGAGGAGACCACAAGGGCCATCCAGTCCTTCATTTGTTCTCCAGTTGACCAGGAGTGCCTCTATCTTGTCTGGATTAAGTTTTAGTTTGTTTGCCCTCATCCAGTCCATTACCCATGACAGACACAGTTTAGGATTAGGACAACTTCCTTAGATCAGGGTGGAAAGAGGTATAGAGCTGAGTGTCATCTGTATATTGATGGCACCACACTCCAAACTCTAGGAGACCTCTCCCAGCAGTTTCATGTACTGTATTTGTTAGATAGCATAGGAGACAACACAGAACCCTGAAGGGCCCCACATGCCAATGGCCAGAGGGTCAAGCAGGAGTCTTCAAGCACCATATTCTGAGATCGCCCATCCAGGAAGGAACAGAGTAACTGTAAAACAGTACCTCCAAGTCCCATCCCAGAGAGGCAGCCCAGAAGGATACCATGGTTGATGGTATTCAGAGCTGCTGAAAGGCATAGCAGAACTAATAGGGACACACCCTCCCTGTCCACTTGGCTGCATAGGTCATCTACCAAGGTGACCAATGCTCTCTGTTACATAGCCGGGCCTGAAACTAGATTGAAATGGATCTAGATAATCTGTTTCATCCAGAAATCCCTGAAGTAGGGAAGCCACCACACATTCCAATATCTTGCCCCCCCAAATGGTTGGTTGGACCCTGGGTGATAATTATTCATTATAGTGGGATGCAAAGATGGCATTTTCAGCAAAGGCCCCACAACTGCTTCCTTTAGGCAAGTTGAAACTCTGACTTGTTGTTGGGAGGCACTGACTACCTCCTTTACCCACTCAGCCAGTTCCCCTCTGGCCTGTTTAATAAGTGAAGAAGGACAAGGGTTTAAGACACATGTAGTTTGGTATGCTAGGGTTTGGAATTAACTCTTCACAGTTAATGAACTAAATGGTCTGGAGCATTGAAGTACTACTACTACTGCTACTAATAATAATCCCATTATTTATTTATTTATTTATTTATTTATAAAATGGAATTTGAACCTTTTACAATATTAAAACTGTAAAATAGTTAACTACTTCAGGAAGCTGATAAATATAATGCCAACTAATTACTTTTTTAAAAAGCAACATTTCATGCTCTGATGTATCCTATGAGTCATCTGTCAAAGCAAGCAATGACCTGGTGGGAAGGGATCCTGTGTCTAAAGTGGCTGTGATCAATTGGTTGATACTGGTCACTTTGTTGACTTATAGCACAATTGAGAAAGTAGAAAGTAGAAGCAATCAGAATGTACAGTATCTGTCTCCTTACCAACCTGCCTCTCTATTTCTGCAGTGAGGAATGCTCTCTTTTGGAGAGAATGTGTCTTCTTCAATTCTCTAAATTGTTCATCTCTTTCATCCTTTCTATTCAGTTTTTGAAAAATACCCATTCATCCCTGAAATAGGGGAAAAAAACAACAGATGCGGTTATTCATTGTTGACATTTTGGCAACAATGATGGAGACATTTGTTTAAGTTGTTTCAGAGTCAAAGAAAGATGACAACGTAAAGTATGTCTATAGATGCCAAAGAAGTTAATAGCCCATGTAATGCTAACTTCTTTAAATTCCTGGAATGACTGTGGTTGCAAATATTTTTGGTATTCTTACTTCCATCAAATCAAGTGGTTGTCAGTAAAATGTTGTATTAGTGCCTATCTCAGCAAAACCTTCCACACTGGCACTGCATATATTTGTAGAAGCAAAAGAACCCATACAGAATGCATTGGAGCTATGCTGGCTTTATGGACTTTATGCGCTTACAGGTCTCAGATTTAAGGGGCAATGCCAAAAAAGGTTAATGTGAATGGAGATGGTTGGGATATAGTCTTTCTGGAGATGTCACCTAGAATTTTTCTTTTCACATTTTCAAAAAGTACTGTAGTCTTATTACGGTTATTCAGGAGAGAGAAACCTTTAGCTCTCCAGATATTTTGGACCAACTCCTAGAAACTCTAGATAGTAGTAAAGAATTGTGGAAGTCCAAACTGTCTGGAGACCCAGAGCAGAGAAATGCTCCAAATGGAAAGAACCAGCAGGCACCAGATTTTAGATCCTACAAGGTACATGCAACTATCTTAGTTCCTATAGGAACAGGTAGTCAAGAGGGCCAAAAGAGAGCTACATCTTTCAGTTGAGAGAATGAGAGTCTAAGAAAGTAAAGAAAAAATGTTCTTTATTCAGAGGAGACCTTTCTGAAATATGGAAAATATGCAGAGGTATCTGTGTTGGCCATTTAATAAATACAAACAAAAATCCATCAGTGATACTTTTATTGGCCAACTGAAATGCACAATATATTTGTTGCAAGCTTTCAAAGCTCCATGGGCCTCTTCATCAGGCAAGGTGTTACAAACCAAACAGGAGGGGGGGGATGCCTGCATGTTTAAATTTCCTGGACTTTTAAAATCTCCCTATTGCCACATGGCCAGAAGGAGGAGGAGTCTGCCTGCAAAAGATATCCTCCTCAACATACCATCTTTATTTAGGACTCAAACAACGTGCAGGCATCTGACTAACATCTCCAATTTTTCCCCTCCTGTTTGGTTTGTAACATCTTGCCTGATGAAGACACCCATGGATCTTGCAGTGACCAGACTCAATTTGGCTGCATCCTCACTGCAGAAATAATTCAGGATGAGTCCACTTTAACTGTCATGGCTCAATGCTAGGGAATTCTGGGAACTGTAGTTTGTTGTGGCACTCAAGCTCTCTGAGAGAGAAGCCTAAAATACAGGCTCACAAAACTACAGCTCCCAGAATTCCATGGCATTGGAGCCATGGCAGTTAAAGTGGTGTCAAACTGCATTAATTCTGCAGTGCCAATGCACCATTTTAAATATATATACATTTTCATTAAAATTGACAACCACAAACAATTTTTATATGGATATCTAAAACAAGTATAAGCAAACAATAACAAAACATACTTAATTAAACTACTGAATAAAAATCAACATACACTACTGACTCTCTCCTCCAAGTGATGAATATATACCACTACTACTTTGTTTGTTGTGTGCTTTCAAGTCATTTCCGACTTATGGTGACCCTAAGGTCATAGGTTTCTCATGGGATTTTCTTGGCAAGTTTCTTCAGAGGGGGCTTGCTATTGCCATCCTCTGAGGCTGAGAGAAATCACACTTATTATCACATCACTATAACTATACTTCCTTATATATGAAACTATATTTATACAGCATGCAAACTTAGGTTACTTTACAAAACCCAGAGCTGATTCATATTTTCATTTGGACTACTACATATGATAATTCCCAATTTTCTTAAAATTATTCAATGATTTCTCTTAATCAACACTGTCAATTTGTCCAGTTCATCTCCATCAGCCAGTCGTCTTGTATCAGGGTATCTGTGTTCTTCCATCTCTGAGCATATATTGTTCTTGCTGCTGTGATCATATATTGTAAAGGTTTTCTATGGGGCTTTCTAGATTGGCAAAAAGAAGTGTGTTCATGGCTGCATGAAAGTCTAGCCTTTAGATGAGAAAAAGGGAAAGTGTGCCATGAAAATGCTTTTTTTTTTTTGCGTTTTAGGGGAGAAGAAGCACCTTTAAAAAGGTGCTCGTTTTCCCAGCTTCTTTTTTAAAAACTGTGGAACAGCGCCAGCTCCATCTAAAGGCTGTGGTGCAGCTGCTAAGCATTAAGGAAAAGGCAACTTCATGTCACACTTTCCTGCCAATCTAGAAAGCCCTTTCTTCTCAGTTTGATCAGTCAACATTCTAAGCAAAAAAAGTCTCTGGTTTCAGCTGATCCTGACATTAGAGGTATCTTCAGTTTTAAGTGAAGTTGAGTCCAGTATTTCTGTGTTTTATTGCGGGTCCATCACATATGAAAGAAAGACTTCTGTTTACATTTCCAACACTTGTTTGAACTATTCTTAAATATTTTTGATAACTTATCTGGTGTTAAATACTACCTGTACATAATTTTGTAAAAATTCTCCCTTACATCATAACTCAATGTAACTTTCAAACTCTTTGTTCACATTTTCCCCATTGTTCCATTTGAACAGGGGAACCAATATTTTGATCCCAGTTTCACCATACAATCCAACAAATTTTTATATGTCAATTACTTATTTTTTGTATATATTTCTCTTTATCTGATGTAAAATCTCCTCCTCCTCCTCCTCCTCCTCCTTCTGTGCCTTCGAGTCATTTCCAAAATCTGGTCTCCCAGTGTCCTCATCCAAAGCTCAAACCATTACACCACATTGACTCTCTTCATCTTTATTCTAAAAAACCAATAAATTTTTAAATCTAAACACAACCACAAGCAAATTTTATACATATATCCAAAACAAGTATAAACAAACTTAACTATTAAACAAAAACCAATTTATACTACTGAGTACTCATACAAAATGTAACTTTGTATTTATTCCAAATCCTCAATAATGATCATCTTACATAGTGATTGTTAAAATTTGAATCTACTTTAACCATTTCATAACACAGACAACTATCTGCTCCTGAGTTCAAATGTGAACTCTCTAATTATAACAACTTTCATTTGACAATGTTGTCTAACCTATACCATACAACATGCAGACTAATATGATCTTAAATTTCACAGACTTAACCCTCTTCTTTTCCTTTTCCTTTTTCTTTTTCCATCTTGTAATATCTTTAAAACTTTCCCTTGCTTTCTAGCCTTGCCAGATAAAAGGGAAAACATCCTTTAACCATTCACACTTAAATGGTGCATCATTTAATAAGATAGGAACCTATTGAAATAAAAACAGCATCATAGGTAAAACATTCACCTTAATTGTAGCTATCCTATCCAATAATGGCAAGTTTAGCTTTTTCCATTTCTGTAAATCATGTTTGATTTTGTTCCAAACATAATTAACATAATTGTCTTTAATTAGATTCAGTTTTTTCCCCCGAAACATATACTCCCAAATATTTAACATTTTTCTACAATCTCAAATCCTATCTCATATACCAACTTTTGTTCTAACATTATAGTCATATTTTTAATTAAAACCAAAATTTTATCCTGATTATTTTTAAAACCAGACAGCTTTCCATATTCTTGAAAAATAAGATTCAAAACATTACTACTTTCCAAAAGGTTATCACAAATATCAGTCTCTCTTAAGGCAAGCAACATAGTTCACAGTGATCAGCCTTC
The DNA here is from genome assembly GCA_034509955.1 of Urosaurus nigricauda. Lineage (NCBI taxonomy): Eukaryota > Metazoa > Chordata > Lepidosauria > Squamata > Phrynosomatidae > Urosaurus > Urosaurus nigricauda. Next base: position 220,616,429 of record JAOEGL010000001.1, read on the forward strand.
CTCCATAACACAGGCAGCATCAGAATGAGCTCACAGTGACCAGATTCTCTCCTTTAGGATGGCATCATGAGGTCACAATGACCAGACTTCCTTCAGACAGGTAGCATCAGCATGACCCACAGCATGAACGAACAGTGACCAGTCCCTGTCCTTAAGGCAAAGAAGCTCATAGTGTATTAGCAAGAGCTCATAGTGATCAGTTTCTCTCCTTAAGGCAAAGAACATTAGCATGAGGTCACAATAGCCAGTCTCTTTCCTTACTCTCTCCTTACTGTGACAGCATCAACATGAGATCACAATGGCCAGTCTCTCTCCTTAAGGCAGGCAGTATCAGCAAGAGCTCACAGTGACCAGTCTCTTTCCTTCAGGCAGATAGTACCGGTATCAACAAAAGCTCACAGTTTCTTCTCCTTCAGGAAGGCAGCATCAGCATGACACCTCAATGTCCAGTCTCTTTCCTTCAGATAGGCAGAATAACCACTTGGTCACAATTCCCAGTCATTTATCAGGTAGGCAGTTTCAGTATGTTCATCCCATTGAAGCCAAAAGTGGTAGTGTATGGGCCAACTGTTTCTTTCCCATTCTCTCACTAGCAGCTTTTGATGTACGCTGATCAAGTACAGCAGTGTACATTGACATGAGCAGGAGTAGCAGTAACAATAGATGATCAGAGGAACAGCAGATTAGAAGAGATCTGGCAGGCAAACAACCAACAGAGAACAATTGTGAAAATGTGTCCAGGGAAGTTGGAAGCACTTTAGATATAGGATGATTAGAGTTTTCAGAGTCTGCCTGAGCCGGGAACTGTTAGAAAGGCAAACCTTGTAGGCTGCAGGTGGGTATAAGAATAGTATCCCTGGCGGGACAACCCAACTATAGCACTGCTCCAGTTTTAAAGATGTACCCTGGTGGCACAGTGGTTAAATGCCTGTACTGCAGCCACTCACTCAACACCATAAGGTTGCGAGTTCAAGATCAGCAAAAGGGCTCAAGCTTGATTCAGGCTTGCATCCTTCTGAGGTCGCTAAAATGAGTACCCAGATTGTTGGGAGCAAGTAGCTTATAGTTGTAAACTGCTTAGACACTCCTTAGGCGGTATGAAGTGGTATATAAATGAAACTGTTTGTACCTTTTGTGAGATGCAGGCAGAGCGGATGTAAGGTGACATGTAGGGTGACTGCAGTAGGTAGAGGGAAGTATTGTTTGTTACTTCAGATACAAAATGGCTTCAGCTCAGAGCATGTAGCAAGGAACAAAGGTTTCAGGCATATTTTAGGCAACTCCCAGTTGCTAGGGAGGAGTTTTTAAAAATTATACGGTTGCTGCATTTTCCTTGAATTGGTTTTAAATTCTTAAAATTCTTGTTGTGTTTTTAACGGGATTGCATTTTAATGTTTGAGGTTTATTCAGTCATTCATTATTTTGTATATTTAATGTAGGCCCAAGGTAGCTCAAAATAAAAGTTAAAATAGTGTACAGTTTTTTTTTTTAAAAAAAAATGGATAACACAATAGTTAAAGATCAATCATATTGAAAACATTAATTTAAAACAGTTTTAAAAGGAAGTTAAAACACTGCAAGAATGATAAAAATGTGACACAGCCATATTAAAAGACTGTCTGCAATAAACAGTTAATATTTATTGTATTTATTTACTTCATTTTTATGCCACCTTTCTCCCAAAGTGGGACCCAAGGCAGTCAAAGGTCTGGGTAAGCAGAGAATGCTTCATCTATTTTTCAAAAGAGAGGTAATCCCATAGCCTGGGAGCAACCACTGAGAAGGATCTCTCCTGTGTTTCAGACCTTTACATTTGCCCAGGTATTTAAATGATCACTACATTTTAATACTGCTGTTATTTGGTACTGTTTCATATTTGACTGATTTTTTTATTTGTATGCTTTAGTCTTGTTTCCCTGTTTTAACTGCATGTGGCATTTAAATAAAGTAGACATCTAGTTTTTAAAGCACTTTGGTTACTGAAATGTCAACAATCCTAACTTTCTGTTATACGTCTAAAAGGTCCAGTCTTATTTCTCACAGTTGTAGTGATATTACAAAATATTATTTTATTATTTATTTTATTTTTATTTATAGTATTTATGCCCCACTCTTCAACCTTACAATTTAACATAATTTAACAATTATGGAATGATCAGGGAGCAGAGCATTTGAAACTGGCACATGAATTGATTATTTTTCATTAACAGACTAATTTTCTGAAATTATGTGCAGTTAAACAAAATTGTAACGAGTCCAGCATTGTCACTTTCAAGATGTCAACTTTTTTGAATAGAATCATAGAACCATAGAATTGGAAGAGACCGCAAGGACCATCCAGTCCAATTCCCTTCCATGCAGGAACACACAATCAAAGTACCCTTGACAGATGGCCATCCAGCCTCTGTTAAAAAAACCTCCAAAGATGGAGACTCCACTCTGAGGAGTGTGTTCCACTGTCAAACACCTCTTATGTCAGGGAAGTCTTCCTAATGTTTAGGTGCAATCTAATTTCCTGTAGTTCATTTATTGCTCTGTGTCCTAGTCTCTGGAGCTGTAGAAAACAATCTTTCTATATCGACTTGTACCATCGATAGCTTCTCATTTTCAGTTAACACTGACATCTTACAATAATACAGTTCAATAATAGGACAAACATTAAGCCTGTAAATGGTTTGAGTTGCCCCCATTGGCCAGCTGCTGGTTAACACACTCTTAGAACATTTCCCCCCATGAAGAATGCTTCTCAGATCTTCTTCGCATGTACTTTGGTTGTGATTTTGTTTAGCCACAGGACTGAGCAAGTTTGTACAGCAATTTGTGGCTAATTTTCAGAGTTTCACTATCAAAGTGTTGTTACCTCTTCTGGGTGGCAGTTGAAGGGTGTGAAGAGTGGCAGGTTGTTGAAAAAATGAAGTAAAGTCACTGTGGTTCGGTAGTGGATATTCATAGTCCCTTTTCCTCCCCCATGCTCAGAAGATCCAGCTTCCTGGTAAAGTTATGACTATCTTATTAGTGATAACTTGTACAGTCAGGTTTTCCAGGGCATCTGACCCACTCTCAGGAAAGCCAGGGCTGAAAAGCAGTGGTAAAATGATGACACATACAATTATGATTGTGACGTAAGCCCAGACCATACTGGGTGCCACTGCATGAAATGGATAAATAATGTTGTTATTTTTATTGTGATTGTTAGGAAAAGCCCTGGGGTCATAGAATTGTCAGACTGCTCACGTTGCCTTCAGTACATCACTTTAACCAGATTATCCCCTTGCACAAGTCATTCTGGTCTATTGAAGTGATGGCCTTTCTCCAGAGAGAAGGCTTCTAAGGATACAAGTCAAGGGGCATTCTGCAGCTGTTCTGTTTTTTACCCTTTAGCAGATTATGTTTGTGGTAAGAAAAAGGATGAAAGAAGAGGTGGAAAACTCAGAAGGGTTACAGGAAGGTTCATTCTGCAGTATTATATCAGTTTATTAGCATTTTAAGCGGCCTGGCCTCACCCAATAGAATCCCAGAGTTTGTAGTTTGGTGAGTTAGAATTCTCCTGCTAGTGAGTTCTAGTTTGTTACCCTGAACTCCAGCACTGGAGTTCTTTAGCAGAGTATTCCAGGTATCTGAGCAGACTACAGACCCCATTATTCTATTGGATAGGACTACAACATTTAAAGTATAGATATAAAATTTTAATAGTTTGGTGGTGTGGACAGAAGCCTTGTCAACCAGTCTCATGTGCAATTTCATGGTTGATGAGAGGCGATTACACAATAAAAGCTTCATTTCAAAATGAAGGGCAGTTACCTATGAATGGCAGTTACTAATTCGTGCTAGATTAAATAACGGTATACACTTGGCATCAATTATAACTGGGGGTAGGTTGAGAAGACCAATGCTGTTGTGAAAAAGATTGAGTCTAAGGCAGGGGGACTTGTTGGTGCATCAAGTCTGATTGTTCCCACTAATGCCATAACCAGAAAGGTAAAAGAAATCCAATAATTACTATATAATCTTCATGGTAGTGACACAACATACGATACACAACTATTCTATTTCCTGTGTGTGTTGAGAGTGTAGACTTACAATAAATGTCTCAGTTTGGGGCAGCAGGAATTGTATATATCCCAAGCAAGTTAAGGCTTCTGTTGTGTGACAGGATCACTTGGAGACAACCAAATGCTAACCAGAACATTCCCATGTAAAATAACTGAGCACATTATTTTAACTATGCTGGTTACCGGTAAAGTATACTGGTTACTTAGAAAGATTCTGGTATTGTAAATTTGGAAAGGAATGATAATGACAACTGTAACAGCAGCAGCAACAGCATTATTAGGATATATTGATTCCTTCTATATGCTCTCTTATTGCTGATAGGCAAAGGTGTTTTAATCAAATTATTTTGGGTGTTTACTGTTGATTGTATAGCACCCATTTAATGGAGGTGCTGTACTGTTATTCTCATAGTTCTGTTTTAAACGTTTATAAGCTGTTTAAAATTAGTGCTGCTTTAAATGGGATAACTTACAAAAAAACTTATTATACATTGCATTTTCGTTGCATTTTGTTTTAATCTGAATTTTGAAGTGCCTTAAATTTTATACTAGGAAAAAGGTGGAATAATATGCCATTGCAAGCATCTGTAAACAAATAAATAAACAGTTTTAAGTCAGTGCCATTTTAAATGCTATATTTATAATTGTTTTATGACAGATTGCTTTTTATCTGTATTTTTAAAAATCATTTTTATTAAACATAAAAACAACCAAACACACATTTTATCTATATATTTTACACATACACAAGAAACTCATTGACCTGAAATACTTGTAAGAGGGGCAAGGTGCATCTTGGAAGTAACCTTTCACAAAAAAAGTAGCTCTATAAATTCATTTGTGCTGTAACTATAACTTTCAAGTTGTGTTTAGAATTACAGAGATGTGGCCTCACAATGATGGTGGAGAAATATCATATGGATCAAGTGCTGGGTTATCCTTCATGCTCCTGAATACTGGTAAATAAATTTTAAAAAAAAACATATTTTGAAAGGAACTAGAAAGTAGCCATTCTAGTTAGTTTTAAGAAGCAGAAAAGGAAATAATACTTTTACAAGCTGGATCTCCCAGCCATCATGCTATGTCCAAGAGCAGATTGCTCCTGTACAGTACTATAGAATCTGATATCTTGGGAACAATACATTTTGTTGATTCTTACTTCTCTTGAATAATTTGCCACACTGTTGTGTCAAATGGGAGACATGTGTCCATAGATATGTTAAGACTGCTGCAACTGCAGAAGATAATCATTTGAAGATGACTTTAAATTTTGGCAATCTGGAGTGGTGTAGATTCTCTTGGTACAAATTTAATGTGCTATGCAAGGTCACTTATAAACACTTGCCTGCTACAGGCTATTTTTTCAAGTCAGATTGTTATAGGTCAAATAAGTTAAGATGTTTGTCTTTTGGAGAGATGTTTTATGTGTAAAAAGGAACAAACAATTCCGGACATGAGGAAAAGGTTACTTACACCATCAAGTGGAAAGAGTTTTGACAAGGGCCCATTGTTATAAATAGCCTTTAATGCATCATAAACCTATCTAATCTGTATGAAATCTATATTAATAAGGTGACACATTACTTTTTCCCCCAGATCGCTCCTACCTCCCACAGATAGCTACAGTTCTGTTTTTCATCATAATTTTACCTGCAGGCTCAAGAAAATGGTTGATTCATTGCTTATTGCTCCAAAATATTTTCCATCCGTTAGTTTGTTTTCTTGCTTAAAGTTCATCATCTGCTTTGTTTAGTCATCTGTCCTAAATGCTGAAGAATGTCTTTCTTCCTTTACAATGGACAGGTTAAAAATGACTGGTGTGATCTTTGTATTTCCTCAATGGTAGCACTGTGAAGGCTTAAGATGTATAAGATCTGGCATTAATTTATTAAGTTATAATAGAATCCTTCATTCTTCCAGTAAGGTATGGTGGCTGTGGGGAAGGACTGGATCTCTCCTGTGCCACTTCATATTTTTCTTGTTTTTTCAGGCTTGGTCTGCTTGTATTCCAGCAATGTTACATTGAGATTTGCTACAATTCGTTTTGGAAATACTGGATGTATGGATACTATCATTATATTGTTTTGTCATTAGGTGGCACTAATTGTATCTGGGCAGAGTATGGAATTTCCTGTTGTGCTTATGTTGTTATTTAAGAGACAGCAAGTTCTTGTCTTAACTTGCTGGCTGCTGTGTCTTGTAAACCATCCAGGAATATATGACTAGTTTTAACTTTCCATTCCTTTCATTTCCTCAGTTCTCCCATCACATTTAAGCCATGTAAACAAGTAAGTGTTCATGCATATTCAACACAGGAAAATTTGATTTTGATGATCAGGAATAGACTCTTACAGAAGGTGGGGTATTGGAGACTATAGCACATTCCGTCTTACTTTACTCATTAAATATGGATTTTTAAAAATTAAAAATTTGAATATTGCTATTAATATGTCATCATTTAATAATTTATAAATTGTTTTTAGATATGAAGTTAATCTGCTCCCTTTCCTAGTTATCAGATCTTGAATAAATGTAGATTTGATTAAATTCATATCTGGACAAAATGAATGAATGCAAACACAATTACGTCAGTGAAAAACATTGACCTTTTTATCTTTTCTGTGGTTAAGAATTGGCTGCCCAGAACAGAATCCAATGTTGTGTTTTCCAGAAATGATGTATATATTAAGAGTAATTACCATTTTGTACCATTACAGAATATACATCTTTTTGAGACTGTATATTATTGTAGGTTTGAGCGGCTTGATAACTAGAAATGGTCAGGTCTGACGAAATAATGTTACCATTTCTTAACAAAAGTGTAGTTTTTCCTCAAAAGGGGATGTGGACCTGCAGAGCATTGACTTATGCATGAAAGATAGGGATGGAGAACTATAATTCACCTTCTTGATCTGAAGGTGGGGTACTGCTGAGCGTTCTGTCTGGGGAAAGGTCATAGCTCAGTGGTGAAGCAGATACTTTCAATGTAAAAGGTCACCAGTTCAGTGCCTAGCATGCCTCATCAAGGCTGAGAAGACCCTGGTTGGTAGCTGGGAGGTCTTCTGCCTGTTGGTTTACAGCAGGAATGGACACCTGCAGAAATTGGTCAGGCACCTGCAGCCTGAGGGCCTGTATTTCCGTCACCCTTTGTCTAAAACAAAGTACATGTCTTCTACTTACTTATAAATAGGTGTATTAGATAGGAAAGGCAATCTCAAGGGGTCCCTTCCAGCTCAGGCAGGAGCACAAGGGGCACCCAGAGTACCTTCACATATGCAAACATGACTATCATGTCACCCCATAATCTTTTCTTCTCCAGGCTAAACATATCCAACTCCCTAAGCTGCTCCTCATAGGGTATGGTTTCCAGACCTTTCACCATTATGGTCACCTTCCTTTGGACAGGCTCAAGCAGTGTGCTGTGTGTGTGGCTGCAGTGGCATGACAGTGTTCATGCGTTGCTATTGGGGTGAATGGGTGTGGAGAACACAGGTAGTTTAGGCTGCTGAGAACTGCCAATGGGAGTGAAGCTAGAAAAGGTGGAGGCTGTTCCCAGGAGTGGGTATAAATAGAGAGGTGAAGCCATGTATTAGAGGAGTGTGTCATTGTACCCTGAGGGGATAGCAGCCAAGGAGGCTGAGGGAAACTGCTGTGAGGTGCAGTTAGAAGGGGTTTAGTTACCCAGATTAGGGACTAGAGCAGTGGTTCTCAACTTTCCTAATGCTGCGACCCTTCAGTACAGTTCCTCATGTTGTGATGACACCCAACGCATAGAGGAGCAGTGTCTCAGTTCCTAAGACCGTCAGAAATATGTGTTTTCCAATGGTTTTAGGCAACCCCCAAAGGGATTGCATCCCACAGATTGAGAACCACTGGGCTAGAGGAATCCAGAGTTAAAATGTGTATGTTAATATTCTGCAGGATATATGTATTGCTAGGAGGCGATGAATATTATTAAAGTTAAATATTAGGAAACTGAGGAAGCTCATTTATGGAAGCTGTTGTTGTAACAGATAACCAGAGGGGTTAAGAGATACAGAGGCTTTATTTAGTTATTTATTTATTTGATTTCTATGCCACATTTCTCCCTGAAAGGGACCCAAGGTGGCTCGCAAATAAAAGCTCTAACAAGCATTTTACAATAAAACAATTAAAAACATCAGCTAAAAATAATATAAAATTGCAAACATTAAAACCACAATGAAACCACAATACCCATTGTGGAGAGCAGGCAGGATTGTGCCAAGCTAGCACCAGCCAATTGGGAATAAGCTAGCTACAGCCAATTAGGAGTCAGCTGGTGACTGCCAATAGAATTTTAACATGTAGAGAAAAAGAATCCAAATGCTGACAGAGTCAGATAGGATTTTGCTTTCAGACAATGAGGGTCTGGTTTTGCGACAGTCCAGAAGTTAGGGACTGTGAGTGCTAAAGTTCCAATGGAAAGGTCATAGCTCTAAGACTGAGCTCACAGTGAGGGGTTTTGGGATAGATAGCCTGAAGGCTAATATAGAAATAAGGTTGGAAAGACCACAGTACATAAAGACAACGTAAGGGTCCTAAAAGAGAATACTTGTTGTTTAATAGATTTATAAAGGTGAAACAAAGTGTAACAAGAAAAAGTGAACATAATCATGTAACGAATGAAACAGTGACAACCAACATTTAAATACAATTTTATTGTTCTTTTATTCAAACTTGTGTGAACCTGGAATTATTTTCTATGCTACTAACAAATAAAGTAAAACCATAGATTATAAATAAAAGTGGTCTGAAACTTTTCATATTGGGACACCTGTGGGTGTATAATACCCTCTAGGGCTGCCCACTGAGGTAAAAGAGGTTTGGTGAAGGAGAGGTTTGTCACACCCACCCCATAAAACAAACACTCCATAAAAGCCATCCCCGGTTACATATTAAAAGCCTATCTGGATAAAACTATTTTTGCTTGCTGATGAAAGATAAGCAGGGAGGAGCCAGCCTTGCTTCTCATGGAAGGGCATTCCAGAGAGTGAGAAAAGCCACTGAGAAGGCTCTCTTGTGTCCTCACCAGGCAAGCCTGAGATGGTGGTGGGACTGAGAGAAAGCCTTCTCCTGAGGATCTTACAGCTCGAGCTGGTTTATATGGGGAGATACGGTCTCTCAAATAATCTGGACTTCAGCTGTGTAGGGCTTTATAGGGAATGGCCAGCACTTTGAATTGTGCCCAGAAATGAACTGGTAGCCAGTGAAGCTGTTTCAGCATATTAGGAGCATAACATGCTGAAACATATATATTTTTCATATATAACTGGCCCCAGTCAACATTCTTGCTGCAGCATTTTGCACCCGCTGAAGTTTTTGAACAGTTTTGAAAGGCAGCCCCACATAGAGCACATTACAGCAGTCCAAATGAGATGTAACCAAGGCATATGTCACAGATCTGACATCTCAAAGAACAAGCACAGCTGGCACACTAGTTTTAGCTGTGCAAATGCACTCCTGACCACTGCTGAGACCTGGGCATCCAGGCTTAGAGTAGAGTCCAGGAGCACACCCAAATTGCAAGTCTGAGATTTCAGGAGGAGTGTAACCCCATCCAGCAAAGTCCCTATTCCCTGACCTGCCTTATGACTGACCAGGAGCACCTCTGTCCTGTCTGGATTAAGCTTTAATTTGTTTACTCTCATCCAGTCCATTACTGACCACAGACACTGGTTCAGTATAGAGACAGCTTCCTTGGAATCAGATGGAAAAGAGAGATAGAGTTGGGTCATTTGCATACTGGTGACACCAGACCCCAAAGTTCTGGATGACCTCTCCCAACAGTTTCATGTAGATGTTAAATAACATAGGGGACAGAACTGAACCTTGAGGCACCCCACAGGTCCATGGCCAGGGGGTCAAACAGGAGTCCCCCAACACCAACTTCTGAATTTGCACCTCCAAGAAAGAGTGGAAGCACTGCACAACAGTGCCCCTAAGTCCCATCCCGGAGAGGTGGACCAGAATGATACCGTGGTAGATGGCACTGAACACCACCAAGAGATCTAGGAGAACCAACAGGGACACACTCCCCCATCCAGTTCCATGTGGAGGTCATTCACCAAGGCAACCAAATCTGTCTCTGTCCCATAGCCAGGTCTGAAGCCAGATTGAAATGAATCTAGATAATCCATTTCATCCAGAAATCCCTGGAGCTGGGAGGCCATCACCCACTGCAAAACCTTGTCCAAGAATGGAATGTTAGAGACTGGCCAATAGTTATCCAGAATGGTGGGATCCAGAGAGGCCTTTTTCAGTAATGACCTCACCACAGCCTCCTTTAGACAGAATGGAAACCTGCCTTGCTGCAGTGACGCATTCACCAGTCCCCTTATCTACTAGGCCAGTCCCCCTCTAGCTGCTTTCAAGAGACAGGAAGGGCAAGGATGCAGTATGTATGAGGTGGCTCTCACTTCTTCAAGGATCCTGTCCACATCATCAGGCTGCACAGACTGAAACTTATCCAATTAAACAGGACAAGCAGGTGCCAAGATTACTTCCACTGGACCTGTTTCAGCTACAGCATCTAAGTCAGAGTGGATCCAAACAATTTTGTTTGCAAAGTGTCTTGCAAATACTTCATAGAGAGCTGTAGAGTGGTCTTTATTTCCTTCATATGGGCCAGAGAGTCAAAGACCCCTGAGCACTCAAGACAGCTCTGCTGGATGACACTGTGCAGATGCAATGGTGGTGGAGAAGTATAGTTTCTTCACTGTCACAATTGCCATGGCATAAACCTTCCAATGGAAGGCCTAGCCCATGTTCAGTTGGACTTGCTCTGAATCTTCTATAATTGCTCTAGTCTCTATCCCACTTGTTTCATCATCACCAGCCCCCTAGTGAACTAGGAAGCTTGTTTGGCTCCACTTTGTGGGAGGAGAAGTTTAGGGGCAATTGTGTCCACCACTCTGGCCATTTCCCTATTCCAGTGATCAGCCAGGGCTTTGACAGGATCACTTGCCAAGGCAACAGGAAACTCTGCAAGAGCCATCGGGAATCCATCTGGATCTATAAGTCTCCTGGGATGGACCATCTTAATTGTCTCCCCACCCTTGCAGAGGATCTGAGTCCAAGTGAATCTAAACCCTACCAGGTAGTGATCAGTCCATGACAACAGAATTACAGAGAGTTCCTTCACTCCCAGATCATTGTTGTCCTGCCCAGAGCAAAAAAATAGGTCCAGAGTGTGTCTTGTAGCATCAGTGGCCCCAGATATTACATGAGACAGCCCCATGGTTGTCACGGCAGACATGAAGTCCTGAGCTGCTCTTGACAGCACAGTCTCTGCATGGATGCTGAAGTCCCCCAGCACAACCAGCCGAGAGGACTCCAATGCCACTGCAGAGACCAACTCAGCCAGCCCAGGAAGAGAGACTGTTGTTTAGCAGGGTGGGTGGTACACCAACAAAATCCTTATTCTATCTTGGCCACCCACCTTTAAATAGACACCAGAGGCTAGATAAAGATTCTATGGGAACTGAGACTATAAGAGAACATTTACAAAGTCAAGTGAAAGAAACGGTTAAACTTTGTAACTACTGAAGCAATTTATAAATCATATCAAGCTTGAATAACATCCGACAAGAATTGTACTTTATTCAACCTTCCTTGTACATAAAATGCATACGTCTTCCAAACTACCAAACATAATTTAAATGCTACCAATAGGAAAAGACATTTTATTATTTAAGGCACTTCAGCTAGCGAGATAGTAGTAGTAGTCTCTACATAATTGGTGGCAAGCTATCACATAATTAGTGGCAAGGGTGGCACACAGTGTAAAGGGGTTTAAGAGATTTGGCAGCGACATGTTGTAACCTCATCATAATGGGGCAGGGCCATCTGTGGATGCTGAAATCCAAAGATAGCAAGCCCTCTTAAAGTTAAAACTAAACCCATATTCTATAATGTGAGAAAGGGGAGTGAACTAGCCCAACCTCCTCCATTGTCACTTCCATCATCCTCAGCAGGCAGAGGATGACAGATGGAAGGAGAGCCTGTTCACTATCTATAGAGGCACTCTGTGATGTTTGGAATTCTGGAAACTCAGTTTTGAATAATGCAGATATATCAGAGTATCACACTCAGAATCCTCCATATCAAGGAGATAAAAACCTCCAAGAGACAGAGATGGTCTCTTCCTCTCACATGTTGATACACCTGCTGAAAATAACCAATGAACAGGGTTGGAATCCTTGGACTGCAAAGGTTGAAGGTTACTGGCTTACATTCTGGGCCACTCAATTTTTCCCCTTTTTAAGAACTAAAGCAAGGGTGCCAAAGCTTCATCTCTGAAATAAATTCTCCCTCTTGTTAGATTAAACAAAAAAGAAAGGGAAAAAAGCAGGTGGACTATCCTCAGGCATTTCTTATACTGCAAAATGTAGGTGGTCTTCTTGTTCCCATAGGACTTTTTCTGGAATTTTGCTTCTCAAGCCAGATGCCTGCAAGGAAATTCAGTGGTGACTCCAGCTGTTGTATGACCACAAGCATCTCCCGATGATTCAGGTCATATAATGTGGACAATATTTTTTAAAAGGTGCAGATAAAGAGGAAAGGAGAGGAGAGGAAACAAGATGTTGTTTGTTCCCATGTTATTTTGAAACTACCACATCAGTTCTTAAACTGGTAGTTTTGATGGAGTGATTATGGTAGCTTACAAAGTGTTCAGTTGGTTAACAGATGTGCCTAAATATGTGAGCAGTATAAATTTCAATGTGAATAGCACATGACTTTCTATCTTTCTTTCTTTTTTTTAACATAAGTATAGAGGCATAAAAACTACTCCTGCTCAGTTCACATCTAGAGAGAAGCAATGAAAACCACATGAATCAGGTGACAGTATTGTAATCACTGTGTTAATGGCATTAGCTAATAGTTTGGTGGAAAGGACAGTTACAACTTGCTAACAAAACAACACAAAGCAATCTAGATAAAAACTAGGCAGCTCTTTGTAGTTAAAGGTTGTATTTGGCTTGGGAAGAGAGCTGTTGACATTTCCCTGAAAGGATATAGTAAATGTTGGGTTTGGTGCATGTCTTTACCCAGGGGTGCCCAACCTGAGGCCCTTCAGATGTTTTGGACTTCAGCTCCCAGAATCCCAGAGCATTGGCCAAGTTGACAGGGTGGGCATTATGAGGTGGGAAGGAAATTTGCATGTGGGCGGTGATTGGCCGAGGAGCAAGGAGGGCATTATGAGGCAGGAAGGAAATTTGCATGTGGTTGATGATTGGCTGAGGCTTCTGGGAGAATAGAATCCTGAGGTACAAAGGAAATTTGCATGTGGCTGGTGATTGGCTGAGGCTTCTGGGAGATGAAGTCCAAAGCATCTGGAGGGCCGCAAGTTGGGCATCCTTGTTTTACCAGATAATAACTCTAGAACAGAGTTTGGAAAATTTCCTGATTGGGACTTGTTGTTGGCAAATGTCCTTAAGTCGACCTTGACTAATGGTGACCCTATGGATGAGACATCTTCAAGACCCCTTGTCCTTCACTGCTCTGCTCAGGTCCTGCAGGCTCAGGCCCCTGGCCTCTCTGATTGAGTCCAACTATCTGGCATGTGGTCTCTGTCTCTTTCTGCTGCCCTCTAATGATTCATGCATTCTCACAATGTGACCAAAGTTTGACAAACTCAATTTAGTCATTATGGCTTCTAGGGGGAGTTTCAGCTCAATATGTTCTAGAACCCATTTATTTGTCTTGTTGGCTGTCCACAGTATCCTCAGCACTCTCACTCTTCTCCAGTACCACATCTCAAATGAGTTTCCCCCAATTTTTGTCAGCTTACATCTGTATATGGTGATGGGAAATACAATGGCTTAGAGGAGCAGTGGTTCTCAACCTTTGGGCCTCCAGATGTTTTGGACTTCAGTTCCCAGAAGTCCCAGTCAGTGTGCTCATTGTTCAGGAATTCTGGGAGCTGAAGTCTCAAAAATCTAGAGGATCAGAGGTTGAGAACCACTGGCTTAGAAGGTCCTTAGTTTAGTGCCCAGTGTTATGTCTTTACACTTTAGGATGTTGTCCAGTTCTTTCATAGCTGCCCTTCCCAATCCTAGCCTTTTTAAAAATTTCTTGACTGCAGTCTCCATTTGCATCAATGTTTGATCCAAGATATGGGAAGTCTTTGACTATTTTGATTTTGTAGTTGTCTAGGGTGAATTCTTGTAGCTCTTCTATGGTCATTTTTTTTAAAAATCATTCAGAATTAATCCAACTATGGCACTTTCCTCCTTGACCTTCTTCAGTATTGTTCAAGGCCTTTGTTAGTTTCTTCTAATAGTATTGTGTCATCTGCATATCTTAGGTTGTTAATATTCCTTTCTCCAGTGCTCATTCTTCCTGCCTCTGAGTCTAAGGTTCAAAAAACACTGCCGAGGGAATTCAGGGAACTATAGTTTTGTGAGACATTTAGCCTTCTCTGCCAGAGAGTTCTGGTATCGCAATAAACTACAATTCCCAGGATTCCCTAGCACTGAGCCAGGGCAGTTAAAGCGGTTTCAAACTGGATTATTTCTGCAGTATTTTGGACCTAAGCCTGCTACGCGTACGATATTTTCTGCATACAGGTTGAACATATAGGGTGATAGTATGCAACCTTGCCTGACCTCTTTGCCGATTGGGAGCCATTCTGTTTCTCTTACAACACCCCAGAATCCCCCACATCATATGGCTGGTGAAGATTCTGGGTGTTGGAGTCAAATGTAACTTTTCCAAGGTTTGCTCTTCTTTGGGAAGAAAGGAAATGAGGATAAGCTGCTCTCATTAATAGATCTCTCCCTCAAGAGAAGTTGCTACTTGAAATCTTTAAATTACAAAACATGAATAATGTCTGCCTCCACTTTAGATTTACCCAGTATGCTGTACTTCACAAATTATTAATTTCTGCATACAGGAAAATACTGTTCACATTCGTCAGACGTGATCAAAATTGCTGTAAAGCTACTGGAAATGTATGTAGGTGTTTTGAAATGAGGAAATGATAATGCACCAATGTGCTAGAGGACTAACCTGAAAGGTTCTCCTTCATGTCTTTAGCAGCCCTCCTTGATCAAAGACAAAGCTACTAATAATAGAGTTAGTCAGTCAGTTATCAAAGTAGATGTGTCTCTGGGCATAACCTCTTTAACAGAAAATTTGGTCTCTGGGGCAGCAATGACATGGAAAAAGTAGGGTTAGGTCCCTACATCACATGCAAAAGGGAGCACTTTAGCATATTTCAGGAAATCTTGTATACAACTGAGATATGCCTGTCTTGTAAATATGATTTTCAAATGAATGGGCCAAATCCAGTTCCTAGTCCCACCTAGAATTAGACATTTAATTTTTTTAACTGAAAAATTATTGTTAAAACCATGGATAGATACACACCAACACAGAAAAGAAAAAATAAGCAAATATCTAATTACTACTTGTACCTACAAACATGAATAAACACATACTAATGTGCACATAATAAATGCACTAATAAAAACACAATAAACTTTCTCCTGCCTCAGTTAACTGAACCTTCCCCATTTCCTTGTATAATATAAGGCTAAGTATTTAGATAAAATCTACCTGAATTTATCTAACTCACTAACTCTGCTCTTAGCTAACAACTAACACACAATTCTTACCTTTAACATCAGCTATTGAAACCTATTATCATTGTATCCCCCTCCCTCTGTTGTACATATTCTTTAAATAATATCACTTCTTTCAAGAAACCATTAATGGATTTCCTTCTAATCAGATGTGTTTCTGCAATTTCCATCATTTTTCACCCCACCATTCATTAATTTTCAAAATTTTGGGACTCTTCCAATATTTTGCATAGACTAATCTAGTTGCCAGTACAGTGGGTCCTTGCTATTCACGGGGGTTCAGTTCCAGGTCCCCCCGTGGATACCAAAATCCATGGATGCCCAAGTCCCATTAAATACAATAACATAGCAAAATGGTGTATCTTATATAAAATGGTAAATCAAGCTTTGCTATTTGGAATTTATACATTTTCTGAAATTTTTCAAGCTGTGATTGCTTAAATATGTGGATAAAAATCTGTGGATAAGGAGGGCCAACTGTACCATATAACAGACACTATTTCCACATTCCTTTCCTATTTTTCAGTGTTCATCAAAAATTCCTAACAGAAAGAGTTCCAGATTCTATGACAATTTTAATTTCAATATTTTCTGCAACTCTTTTCTTTTTTCTTTTTCCTTTTTTTACAATTTCACCATATGCAGAAAAATGATCCAACTTCTTTATTGCATTTCCTAGAGTTACATGTATTGAGTGGCTAGGAAGTATAACTTACACATGTCTCATTGATTCAGTGGTTCTATTCTAGCAGGAACTAATAATTGGATTTAGACCAATGGACCTGAATTCATACTGCTTATGATGCCACATACTACAACCAAAATGATTTTTATCCTTAGATTTGGTTTCTAGTCTTTCTGCTCAGAAATAATTTAATACAAGGCTGAACCAGGGAAGAATACTTTGCTTTTCACCAATGTTTCATACTAAAATTTACAGAGATATGCTATTGCAATAACTCTATAAATCCTGAGATTTATTTGCGGTGTAGTAGTATCTCCGGCGAGACATTTTTATTATATTACCTCCAAGAAAAGTGGTAGACCTCTCACTTTCTTGATAGGGTCAACCCTTCATGGACCCACTGACATCACTGGATCCTTAGCTGAGGCATCAAGTGGAGCTTCTTCCCTGCCTGGAGCAGTTCTGCAACTGAAAAACAGCTTTGCTCTTCTCACCGCTTTCCTGCATAAGGAAGGGGGATGAAGCACTTTCAGCCAGAACATAGAGGCAGTTTTGTTGTTGGTTACATTGATTGAGTGACTGGGAGGCTCATAACAGATCTCTTCACCATTCTGTAACTTTATTGGTTGATCCTTCATATTCTCGCTATTAGTGAAAACTAGTTTTCAGAATTTGGTGAAAGTTTGGATTAGGTATTCAAATTCCTTCTTAGTGCTCATTCAGACTGGTAAAAATTCTTTGGAGTTGTACCTGTATGGATTAGTTAAAAAACAACAACAACTAGCTGAGTCTCCCTTATCCAGAATTCTGCAATCCAAAATGCTTCTTTGCTTTCTGCTGGTTCAACGCACACAAACTTTGTTTCTTGCACAAAATTATTAAAGATGTTGTATAAAATGACTTTCTAAATTTTATGTTTAGATCTGAGTGCTGTCACCCAGATTTCTCATTATGTATATGCAAATATTCCAAATTCTTTAAAAAAAATTGCAAAATCCAAAATACTTCTGGTTTCAAGTATTTTGGATAAGGAGACTCAACCTATATCCAAACAATGCACTTCCTATCCTAGTTTATTCCCCGTGCCTTTCCAGGACTAGCCAGGATTTTTGAAATCTAGGTGAGGAAGTATATTATTTTAAAAATCCAGAGAGATCATGATATTGGTTGGGTAACTTTCCAGATGAGAACCCCCTTCCCTGCCATTCCTTCTCTATTTTTGGGACTACTACTGATGATGTGTTGTATAGAAGATGACAATGTGGGAAGGAAACCCCACTCACACCACCATTCATCATACCTCCAGAAGAACATGCAACCCTGGTATAGCTACAGTATGACTGAATGTCAGGGCAGGAACAGCCACTGTGAGGTATACAACCCAGGAACATAATAATCCAATATTTACTATGCCTATTGGTCATTTGGAGGAGCTATGGGGTCTCTCATCATTTGGTTTATGATGGCCTTCTTATAGTTGTGCTCTTGTATGGGATTTACCTCTATATTAATTCTGAAGAAGAAGCTTTAGAACACAATTGGGCAACACTATCCACACCCAAAATCTGTGGAGAGCCAACATTCCCTGAAAAATGCCATAGCTCTAGAAAAAAATGAAGGTGACTATAATTTATTCCTCATATATTACTGGTCTTCCATTTTTTTCTGCTCTGGTGAAATGTTTTATTTTTGTTGTAATTATACAATTATACCTAAATTTACATATATTTTATATAAATGGATACTCTGTGAATCTATATTTTCCTTTTCTGTGCCCATGATGCATTTCTTCTTGTTCTTGTCATTTTTAGAAGGAAGGAAACCAAGTTTTCATTCTTTAATCAATGAGGTTTATTTAAAAAAACCAAACCTGAAACATTTTGCTGCATGCATTTTGCATTTATAATTATAGAAATCCACTGTTCATGATAATGTGTCTATTTTTGGTTTCCATTTTCTGTCTTGATGCAACTTGAAAGTTTATCTGTTATCACTGTATGCACTCAAACGCACTCAAACATGTTCTGTAATCCTAAAATATAATCAGTCACAACAAAAAGAATTCTTTTACATACTGAATTTAGCTTATGGAAAATGATGGCAAAAAGAGCAGTGTTTGATGTGTCCACCCATATATTTGTGTTAGCTGATGACATGATTGTAATACTCATAGTGGCTTGCTGCTGGATCATCTCTGCCCACAGAAGGATTCCTGGATGTGATATCTTAAAGTGTACTTGTTGGCATGGTGCATTTTGTGTAAATAGCACTTTCTGTGGTCCATTGTGGAATTGGAACAGATTTGTCTTTGGCCAGTCTTTCTGGCTTGAATATCACTTTTATGCTGACATTGCTATAGCCCAATATTGTGGGCTTCTGAGGCCTAATGCAAATATCTCTTTAACAGTTTGGCAGCCCTATTCACTGTTTCATAGTGAAATTGGAGGGGGATGCACAACAAACACATTGAGGATGTGTCGATATTTGTGAATACCACAATGTAAAGTGGTGGCAAGGCTTTCTAAGTGTCATGTTTACCTATGGCATATGATGTCAATTATATGTTTGCTTTCACTTCTCCTCTGAGCATTTCAGGCTCACAAAAACCATTTAAATTATATTAGAGGCTTGAAGTCTGTGTTTTTGTCTGGTGAACTCCGCTGCATTCCACCACCACCACCCATTCCAACCTTATCATTTAGGCCACCAAACCAGAAGACTGCAGACTGTCCTGCATCTTCCCCTGCCAGTACCTTCTGCATGCTTTTTGTAGATCTTCCATTTTCTCTCCCCACCATTTTTGCCCACATGCCACCATTCCACAAGAAATGTAGAGCCCAATCAAGTATGCATGTTTACTTAGCCTGTGGGATATAATTCCAACTTCCAGGCATCATACCACCATATCACCCTGGGCACTCTTTATTATTGTTTGATTTCAGAAGCTAGGCAGAGTCAGGTGGGCTAGCCATAGAAGATCACCAGGGAACCTGAGAGATCTCCAGCTAGGGATAAGAAAGACACCTGCCTGAAACTCTGGAGAACAGTCTTGATAATGATGGACCAGATGGACCAATGATCTAACTCAGCATAAGGAGCTTTTCATGTTCCTATGTGGAGACCACTTTACATATTTTTTACGATGGCATTGCATCCATCTTTTCTCACTCCCAGATAGCCAAGGGGTACCTATCTGCAATGCTTTCCTAGCTTAAATAGTTTTCTTTCTTTCCAAAGTTCACATCATCTATCACCTTGCTGTTAACTGTGGTCAGGAAAATATATGTCTATAACCTTGTTCATATTGTTGTTCTGTTATACAGTGGGACCTCGGTATCTATGGGATCTGTTCTGTCCCCCCCTCCCCCCATACTGAAATCTTCAGGACCTTAAGTCCCATTCTCCCCAATGGCAGCATGTGCACACAGCTACACTGCCAGGTTAAGTCCTGTTGTCCCTAATAGCAGTGTAAGCATGTGTGTGTTGGCACTGGGGACAACAGGAGCTGTCCCTAATGGTGGCATGGCAATGTGCACATGGTGATGATGGGTACCTTGCTGTCTAAAGATGCTTGAATGTACTTTTTCTAGGGGAAAGGGAGATGAAAGCTTTGTTGAGTCATGCTCCCTCCTTCAGTCAATCTGCTTCTTTGCAAGGTGTGGCTAGTCCCAATGTAGAAGCTAGTGGACAGAACAGTGATGTCTTCTTTGCAGAGATAGCAGGGTATAGCAATGGCTTCTATTCCATGTTTCTGGAAAGAGTGTGAATCAGTGACAAATGTAGTAAGCCCCACTGAATTCATTGTAGCTCACTTCTTAAGTACATAGATGATTTGAATGAATATCTCTGTCTTTTTGGGAAAAGCACAGCTTTTCTCTGTTCCCTATTTTCATTGTGACACATTTTGAAATGTTACTGCAGACATAGACAACCTTGAGGGAGGGAATCTGCCCTACCACTGCATTTCAGCTGCATGGAAGCTGCACAGAAGCAAAAATAAAAAGATGGAGAAATGCATTTCCCTTTGCAAACAAAATGAGCCAGAAGCACAAATCTGATTTTAAAGTATTCTGATATGCTTTTGAGTGTAAAATTCTTCTTTAAAACAAGGTACTGCAAAAATTGCAGTGCAATTTGCAATGCTCTACAAAAATTCAGCAATGTGCTAGGAGTCCATCAAAATTGGGGAGAATATAGGCACATGTTGTCCATTCCTGGTTTATCACCTTATATATTGGGAACAGTAAAATGGAGGCAGATGTCCAGCTCTCGGCAGCATTCAAAAGGCAACCATAGTAATACAAATAAAACTAGAAATATTCAACAATCGGTGTCTATTTGCTTTGCAAAAATGAAGCCTTTTCTGGCAGGCATGCAAGAACAATGTATATTCAAGGCCTCTCAGTGACCACAGGTATGCCCTGTTGCATATATTGTAAAAAATGTGTTAAGCCCCCTCCAGTTTCTATTCCCTTCATTGCTTCCTCTTATCTCATCACTGGATGCTTTCCTTTATGCTAATTTTGTTTCTCTTGAAAGGAGATGTTTATGTAGGGATCTTTCAAGAATCATCTATTCTGTCAAATTGCTTTGAATGGATGTATCAGCCTCCTGCTACTAGAAAAAGAGATCTAAAATGTTACCAAAGAAACTCCATGTTTTTGTACTTCCACATTAATTCCAGACACAAACAATGGACCCATGGAAATCCCTAGGAGATCTTCCTATAACTTTTCCCAGTATCAGTGGCTGAGAAGCTGAGCTACAGTGTAGGTATGAATATGATCCCTCCCCTCTAAATTCTGTCGAGGGCTGTCCTGGACTGTGGCCAGCACACACCAACCCACACTGATAAGAAGGCTCTACAGAACTTAGTATTGTCCAAAAGAATAGTCCAGTAGCCAAAGCCGAAGTCAGGATTGGGGAAGTCACAGAAATCAGTCCGGTCTGAGGTCAGGGCAAGGAGAAGGCAGCAATAGTCCAGTTCGTTCCAAGGTCGCAGGGTCAAGGTAAAGGAAGAGTGTAAGAGACACAGAGCCAGCACACAGTTACACCAAGGGAGCTTGCAATAAGTTCTGGCAAAGGGATGGCGTCCCACAGGTGGTTAAATAAGAGACACCCTCCCTGTTGCCAGCTGTGCTTTATCAGCAGCTTGCTTTTCTACACGCCTGTGAGACCGACGCACGCAAGCACTCTCAGCTCTCCTTTCCTTAAAGGAAAGGACCTTCAAGCTTGGTTCTTCCTTAGGAGCCACACTCAGCTGCTGAGCCTCTGAAGGGAGCTCCACAGTGCTAGGGCCTGGCTGAGCCTCCACTCCTGGGGCTGAAATGGCAGGGCTGGGATCTGGCAGGGCAGAACTGGGACCTGGTCTAGCCTCCAACTCCTCTTGCTCCTGAGGAGCCTCCTCCTCCTCCTCCTCCTCCTCCTCCTCCTCCTCCTCCTCCTCCTCTTTCTCCCTTCTTATAGTAGGGGTAGAGATATGCAGCCTTCCAGATATTGTTGGACTTAAGCTTCCATCCTCCTTCATCATCAGCTAGGCTGGCTAAGACTAGTGGGATTTGCAATCCAATTGGAGGGCCACATGAGTGTCACTCTTCCTGTATACATTTTCCAGTCCTTCTCAGTTGGGGTAACTTCTTCTCAAGACACCTTACAAAAACATAGCACAATAAGTCCAGATAACCACCAAATAATACTATTTAAAAGATGCTACATTTGAAAAAAAACACAAAAGAGAAATAGCAGCAAATAATAATTCAAAGTAAACTGCACTGTAAAATAGAGGTGGGTATTCTTTTGCCCTCCAGATGTTTTGGAAAAGCTTCGGTAATACCACCCATGTAATAATCAGGATTTGACTTGAGAAAAGGAAACATGAAATTTGGAAGAAGGAGTATCAACAATCTGCATGCAGGTGTCATGATACTGCTAGTAGAAAATATCGAAGATTTGGAAAGATTATTGAAGAAAGTAAAAGCAGAAAGTGCCCAGAAAGGATTACAGATAAACATTATGAAAGCAAAAATAATGACCACAGATGAGCTACTTAATTTTAAACTAGATGACTGAAATAGTTCAAGATTTTCCATACTTGAGCTCAATCAGAGTGGAGATTGCAATCAAGAAATCAAAAGAATATTTGATCTTAGAAGGGCAGCTATGAAGGAACTAGACAAGATCCTGAAATATAAAAATATATAAAAAAAGACAATAATGCTTGGTAAAGTGAAGGTCAGTGGGAAAAGAGGAAGACTATATTCTGGATGGATACATTAACTAAAAGATGCCACAGCCATGAATATGCAAGACTTGAATAGGGTGGTTAAGAACAGGGTGAATTGGAAGTCTCTCATTCTTAGGCTTGAAGGCAGTTAACAACACAAAACAAAAAAATCTCTCAACATTTTCTTCCTCCCTTACTCCTGTGTTCCACTTTGCTTCATTTCAAGCACGAGCTGTTCATGAGGATAAATAATATAAGATGAATTGAATGGAAATGGTATGAGAATATGGGAACTCAGCAGAATATAATGGATGCATTAATATAACACTTGTTGATGCATTATTAAAATCGTTCACTAAATTAGAGTTTGAAACATGTATTTATTCAGGAGAACAGCTCCTGGAATCTTCCAACCAGCATGGCCATGCTGTCTAGGGATTCTGCGAGCCGAGGTCCAGAAAATTAACATTTCCAGGCTTTTCATGAAATTATGTTCAAATGGCTATTTTAATCAACTAAATCACTAAGCTCCCTGTGTTCCTACTTCAGTTTGTGCAGCTTGAGGAGCGTTTGCTCATTCCTGGGTTGGGTTCCATTCCTTCCATCTGTTAAACATTCCAGCCCCAAGCTTCTTCCTGACTAGTTAAACCACATCTTCTTCTCCATGTGTGTTTGTTGTTGTGATGTGTTATTACAGCAGGTCTCTTTCCTTGGCTCAAGTGATGTTCATGTGTTGATCAGAAAAAGTTTATCCAAAAAAAATTTAAAAACAAAAAATCAAGAGAGAAGGAAAATGTGGTTGAACCACAAGAGATTTGAGGCAGGAGATCAAAAATAGAGATGCTAGAGCATGGGAAACCAAAATAGCCAAACCATCTGGGAAGAGCTGCTGGGCAAATGGAATTAAAAGCTTCTGTGACCACAATCATGGAAGTCTTTCCGTTATCTTACAGACATTTTTTTTTAAAAAAAATAAGATCATGATTTGGCGTGTAGTGATTGTTATATTCTCTTTTCCTCAAGAACAGTTGCTTAACAGCTTTCCATTGACTTAATATGTAAGATCATGGTTAATTACTACAGCATAATTGATTCACATTTAGTACTAATTTTTATCCACAGCTAGAGAGTCTGGAAAGCTTAAGAAGAGCAAGATTTCCAGTGTGGTATTTGTTTATTTTCAAGATGGTAGAGCACAATGCAATGTGTAACTGGAATCTAGTTATGGCTAATGATGTTGGAAATGGTACTCCTTTCCTGTACATCTCCCTACTCCAAAATCTGTTTTGGAAGATTTTCCTAAACAGATTTTTTGGGCAACGGAGACTGTTTCAGGGGGGAGTAGAGGATGGGGAGTGTCCTAGCAGATGTCAATTGGTGAAACATTGGATGGGACTCCATACCATGAGCTTGCCTAAGAACTGAATATATAAATTAAATTTCATGGCTTCAACCAGGCAGAAATGCCAAACAGGATAGACTGCTGAAATCTCTCTCTTTCTTGTTTTGCTAGCTGTATTAGTACTCATTTCTAGCTTCATGATGACAAATAATTGTTTATTTTCTGCTTCCTGAATTGTCTACCAACCCCCAAGTGTAGAGGCACACAATCATATTATTAATTATGTTGATGAGTCAAGGTTGACTTGAGGGTAGGTAACAATAACAAACCACCCTGACTCCCACACATGAATGAATGAATGAATGAATGAGTGGTTTACTTTATTCAACTTTCATGGAAAGCAAGTTACCTCCATGGTTTTCCATACTGCTTGTTTTTCATGCAAATGGATGGATGACATATTAACTACATTCATGTGGCACAATAAGCCAAATTCTGGTTTTCTGGGTAAAAGGCAGCATGCTTCCGATGCTGTCTGACTGATCCAGCTTCAAGTGCAAGTGGTTAAAAATCCACAGCTTCTCAGTCCATGGTCTGCTTATTGGAATGTCTAAACCTAGAACTTTGGTTTATTTCTCCAAATCAGAGTTATAAACCAAGAACAAATGATGGCGTACGACTTGGTCATGGACAAATAAGACAGAATGCTGGGTTTGGGTGTGAGGAGGGAAAAAACCCCCATAAATAGCAGGTCTGCAGATTGTTTAGCCACCCCAACTTTCAGTGGAAGTGATTGTGCAGCGTGTGTCAGCTTCTTTGCCTCCTCCATGATAAAGCCAAATTCTAAAGAATTATGGATTATTGTGACATATGATTGTACCTACTAGCTTGGTAACAATTTGGGTGTCAGGAACAGAGGAGCCCACTCAAATGGGAAGCTAGTTGTGCAGAATGCAGCACCAACCATACCAAAAAACATGGTTGCTTTCACATTTGTTTGAGGCCTCATTCCTCTGTTGTATCTGTATGAAAATATGACATTCATAGCCCAGTCTTCTGTTTTGCCACACAGTGGCAGTAAAGGATAGGATCGGGCACAAAGTTCTTCATTTACAGACCAATGGCCCACTCTGTTAGTCCTCTTCTGCCTTTTCTTTTGCTCTGAAAAGCAGCAGACTACACTCACTCTCCTACTGATCACAGGAAAAAAGTAATGCTGTGATACAGGGGAACTGCTGAGACATTTTACTAATGTAAAAAGGTGGTGTTGGTGTCAAATGAACTGGTGTACCCTAAGGGCTGTGGAAAGAGTGTTACCTACTAGTGGTGATACACAGGTTTGTTTGTTTTTTTAAAAAAAGAGGGTGGGGAGGTATATAGTCAAAATTGGCTTGCATATTCTCCAAGTGGTCAGAAACTATTTCCAGACTAAAAACATCATGCAGTGAGTTGACAGGACATAACAATTACGCCACATCACTTAGCTAGCATGCCATCTTACAGATAGGCTTGAGCTCTATTAAAAATCCAGTTGTAGAAGGGAGCCATTGAAAATTTTAAAGGTTGTTCGGTTCTGGAATCAGGTTAGTTTCTACATGCTATGAGCATTAGGTCTTAGTATCAGGTTAGGTGTTATGGATCCCAACCTCCTTGTTTTTCCCAGTCTTCCAGATGTTTGTGCCTACAACTGCCAAAAGCCCCACCCAGCATGTGACATGTGGGTCTTATAGTCAAAAACAACTGGAGAGCCAAAGGCTCTTTTAGTCACTGACAAAATCAAGACAAGAAAACCACAAGGAGGTCAGGTCCAATATGACTCGACCTCATACAAAAGTTTCCCATCCCAAGTATAAAGACTACCAAATATTTAATTGTGAAGCTGAAAGCTTTCATGGATGGCATCCATAGTTTTTGTTTGTTTGTTTGTTTTTTGGGGTGCTATGTGGCCATGTTCTGGAAAAAATTATTTCTGACGTTTTGTGTGCGTCTGTGGCTGGCATCTTCAATTATCTTAATTTGTTATTGTCAGTTATTATAATATACAACTGTCAAATCACTGAGATCCTCAAGAGATGGCCTTGTCTCACTCCCATCACCTTCACAAGCATTGGTGGTGGGGTTCCAAGACAGGGTCTTCTCCATGGTTGCACTCAGGTTCTTGAACTCCATTTTTAGGGAGAACAGGAAGTTGCCCTCCCTGGTGTCCTTACATTTTCAGGCAAAGACTTTGTTATTTCAGCAGGCTTCTAGAACTAAAGGTTTGTTAAGAAATGTCTTTTAAGACAGGCCTGCATTGTTTTCATTGCACAGGTTGAGTCTCCCTTATCTGGAATTCCAAAATCTAAAATATTACAAAATCCAAACCTTTTTTCCATGGGTGGATGAACACCTTTGCTTTCTAATGGTCAGTGTCCATAAACTTTGTTTCATGAACAAAATTATTAAAAAATGTATTAGGTATAAATTTACCTTCAGGTAATGTTTGTTAGGTGTATATGAAAAATGCATGAATTTTGTGTTTAGACTTGAGTCCTATCTACAACAGAAAGTTTTAAAAGAACATCCTGGAGGTGTTGTACAATTTTAAAGTGTATGGTTTTTAAGTGTTTTTATCTTTTTAAACTGTATTCTATATTTTTTTTAAAAAAATCAACAAGTGGTCAGTTTTAATATCGTAATAGCTTATTGCATGGTTTTAATTGTAGCACTTTTAAATTATAAGCTGCTTTGAGTCCCCATTTTCAGGAAAAAGCAGGATATAAATAAATATAACGGCCAGGTTGCTCAGGGGCACCTACTAGTTAAGGTAGTTGCTTCACTTTGCGTAATAATAGGATATGATTAAGCTGCCGTGTACTGACTGAGTTAGACCATTGATCCATCTAGGATTGTGTGATCTCACTGTCAATAATCCCTGTGAGTCTCGAGAAGAAATCTTTCCCAACCCAAGCCATATATCCAATACCATTTCTGAAATAAACAAACACCCCCACACAAATATACATGTGCATGTCAAATTGGACAGCTTACAACATGGTGTCTCCATCTTTGTTAATTTTGACTTAGGTGTTGCTTGCCTTACAGGTCATTTTTAGACTCAGTGTGAAGTGCTTTCTTTTGTAAACCAATTGGACAGTGCATTGCATCAAAGCAGGTTCTTGAATACATAAGGCTTGTTGAGTTCTATTTGCCTGATTTCATGCTTGGTGAATGTTGGGTTGGGATATTGGTTGTAAAAAACCCTTCAAACTATATGATAGGCATCCAAGATTTTGCATTTGAGCGGATGACCCTCATTATTCCTGTAATATGTTGGTTACCACTGAAAGGATTTTCAGTCAGTGAAAGAAATGTCAGCATACCCTCTTGGTAAATGGGTATAAATGTTTAAATGTTTTTCATGTCACTTGGCAAACTGTGTATACATGCAAGGACTACATCAATCATAATAATGAAGAATGCCACCTTTCCAAAGAGAGAATTCCAGCTGCTTCTTGCACCTTCAGAGATTGAATCTGTGAAGATAACTCAAATTAGTTTTACCCTAGCTGTTGTCACTTTGCGGCAAATATTATTTAAAGGAATTACTGATATTCAGAGATAGAAATTTTCAAACAGATTACCTGCTATGGTGACGAGTAGCAAGGTTCCCTTGGTGAGGCTTTGCTGAGACTATAATTTGGGGCAGAGTGATAAAATCAAAGTTTTTATCCTAATGAAGCATGACTGGACTGAAGGAAATGGAAAATAAACAATTAGGTACACATTTGTGCACCATTGGCTGTTACTTTTTCATCAGGCTCTTTGCCAGCATCATAAAATAAATCTCTTTCCTAAAGGAATAGAGAACAGTGCTCCCTTTAACTCATCCTGTCTCATGAAATTTCCTCTAAATATGGAAACATTGAAGAACCAGTGCTTACTACTGGTAGTAGAAAGTGAGTGGCTTACAATGCAACACCACTTGTGTGCTTGGTTTTCTGTTGATCAGGTCTTAATGGGAAGACTCTACCTAAGTGATCATATCCCAGGGGAAAGTCAATATTAAGAGCCTGGTAACAGCATGTATCCAAGGTACAAGGGCTTTCAAATGAATCCTAAAGTGTTGAAAGCCATGCCTTTGGAATGTAGGATTGCACTGTAAGACACTAAACTTGTTCTTGTTTATAATTTGTATCCACATTTTAGCAAAAATTTCCAGCTGAAAAGTTGGCATGAAAGTGGCTCAAACTCCTATGGAAAGGCAAGATCAATGCAGATTAATGTCATGTAGACAAGTGGTCAGCAAGGCACACCCATTGCTCTGGGCTTGGTAGTTTTAGTGCAGGGAAAGTCAAAGCCAAATACAAATAGGAGATGACCAAAAAAACAAAAACAAAAAACCACCCAACCAAAAAACAAAAAACAAAACACCCTGTCCCAAGTGGGTGTGACTGCATGTTATGTGTGTCTCATCTTTGAACAGATTTCTACCAATGGTTTGAGTTACAAACCAAGGCTGCCACCTCATCAGACTGATGGTAAGAAGTGAGTCAAAATAAAGATGTTCTTTTACTTCCACACTTTCATATATTTAAGGAGGTGGCCTGTGGCTACAGTACAGTAAATGTGTTTGTCTTTAACGTGTCACAGCAGTCTTTGTTTTAGGTCTTCTTGCCCCTGGAATCTTCCACCTCCTGGAAATTTTTATTGTGATACAGGGATGAAAACCCATTTTATACCGACAGCATTTCTCTAGAATCATAGAATCATAGAATCATAGAATCGTAGAGTTGGAAGAGACCACTAGGGCCATCCAGTCCAACCCCCTGCCATGCAGGAAATCCAAATCAAAGCATCCCCGACAGATGGCCATCCAGCCTCTGCTTAAAGACCTCCAAGGAAGGAGACTCTATCACCTTCCGAGGAAGTGCGTTCCACTGTCGAACAGCCCTTACTGTCAGGAAGTTCTTCCTAATGTTGAGGTGGAATCTCTTTTCCTGTATCTTGCATCCATTGTTCCGGGTCCTGTTCTCTGGAGCAGCAGAAAACAAGCTTGCTCCCTCCTCAATATGACATCCTTTCAAATATTTAAACAGGGCTATCATATCACCTCTTAACCTTCTTTTCTCCAGGCTAAACATCCCCAGCTCCCTAAGTCGTTCCTCATAGGGCATGGTTTCCAGACCCTTCACCATTTTTGTCGCCCTCCTTTGGACACGCTCCAGTTTCTCAATGTCCTTTCTGAATTGTGGCGCCCAGAACTGGACACAATATTCTAGGTGGGGCCTGACCAAAGCAGAATACAGTGGCACTATTACTTCTCTTGATCTAGACACTATACTTCTATTAATGCAGCCCAAAATAGCATTGGCCTTTTTAGCTGCCGCATCACACTGTTCACTCATGTTCAACTTGTGGTCTACTTGGACTCCTAGATCCCTTTCACATGTAGTTTCATTCAGCCAGGTGTCACCCATCCTATATCTGTGCATTTTATTTTTCCGCCCTAAGTGCAATACCTTACATTTCTCTGTGTTGAATTTCATTTTGTTAGCTTTGGCCCAGCTTTCTAGTCTATTCAGGTCATTTTGAATCTTGATCCTGTCCTCTGGGGTATTAGCTATTCCCCCTAATTTGGTGTCATCTGCAAATTTGATTAGTATGCTCCCAATTCTGTCATCCAGGTCACAGATAAAGATGTTGAATAGCACTGGGCCCAGGACAGAGCCCTGTGGGACCCCACTGGTCACTTCTCTCCAGGATGAAAAGGAGCCATTGTTGAGCACCCTTTGGGTTCGGCCAGTCAACCAATTACAGATCCATTTAACAGTTCCTTTGTCTAGCCCACATTTTACAAGCTTGTTTGCAAGAATGTCATGGGAAACCTTGTCAAAGGCCTTACTGAAATCAAGATATACTATATCCACAGCATTCCCTTCATCTACCAAACTGGTAATTTTATCAAAGAAAGAGATTAGATTTGTCTGGCATGACTTGTTTTTCTGAAACCCATGTTGAGTTTTTGTGATTATGGCATTGCCTTCTAGATGTTCACAGACTCTCTGTTTAATGATCTGCTCCAGAATCTTTCCTAGAACTGATGTCAGACTAACTGGACGATAATTGTTGGGATCCTCTTTTTTCCCCTTTTTGAAGATGGGGACAACGTTTGCCCTTCGCCAGTCCGCTGGGATCTCTCCTGTTCTCCAGGAGTTTTCAAATATGATTGCCAATGGCTCCGATATTACTTTTGCCAGTTCTTTTAATACCCTTGGATGGAGTTCATCTGGTCCCGGAGACTTAAATTCATTTAGATTAACAAGGTGTTCCTCTACTATCTCTTTACTTATTCTGTGCTGAAATTCCCCTATTCTGTTCTCTGCTCCATTATCCTCAGGTTGAGCACCCTTTGCCTTTTCTGAGAAGACTGAGGCAAAGAAGGTGTTGAGTAATTCTGCCTTTTCTCTATCTCCTGTTAGCATTTTGCCATCTTCTCCACGCAGCGGCCCTACTGTTTCCTTCTTCTTCCTTTTGCTGCGGACATATCCAAAAAAGCCCTTTTTATTGTTCTTAACCTCTCTAGCAAGCCTGAGTTCATTCTGCGCTTTAGCTTTTCTGACTTTACCCCTACACATGCCTGCTATTTCTTTGAATTCCTTTTTCGTGATTTCCCCCTTTTTCCATTTCTTATACATGTTCCGTTTCAAACTTAGCTCAGTTGAAAGTTCCTTAGTCATCCATCCTGGTTTCTTGAGATACCTCCCGTTTTTCTTTCTCACTGGAACTGTTTGAAATTGTGCCTTCAGTATCTCCCTTTTGAGAAAGTCCCATCCGTCCTGAACTCCTTTATCTTTTAGTATTTCTGACCATGGAATCGCCCTCAATACTTCTCTAAGTTTACTGAAATCCGCTCTCCTAAAGTCTAGGATGCGTGTCTGACTCTGCCTGGCTTCTCCTTTCCACTGTATTACAAACTCCAGGAGAACATGGTCACTTCCACCTAATGATCCCACCACTTGCACCCCATTAACCAAGTCATCCTTGTTGGTTAGGATCAGATCTAAAATAGCTGACCCCCTTGTTGCCTCTTCCACCTTTTGGACCATGAAATTGTCTTCCAGGCAAGTGAGGAATTTGCTAGACCTTGAGGATTTTGCTGAGTTTGACTTCCAGCAAATATCAGGATAGTTGAAGTCGCCTATCACTACTACATCTCTCTTTTCTGACTGTGTGGTCATCTGTTCTAGAAAGATATCATCCAATTCCTCAGTCTGACTTGGGGGTCTGTAGTAGACTCCCACCGTAACACCCTTGTTGTTTCCCTCCCCTTTGATTCTTATCCAGATGCTAGCAAGTTTCAAACAGATAACTGTTGGTTGAAAGGATAACTTCCCCAGACCACACTTTTCAACTACATTTGGTCTGCACCTACATTGGGGTAGTAAGCCTGTTTTATAGTTAAGTTATCTATATGAGTACTTAAATTGAGAGAATCTAATGATATCTCCTAAATAAGTGCGTGTCTGTATGGGATGGCTTTAAGCTGTCCCTTCCAAAGGTGGATAGGGGCCATGGCAACTGCATGCTGCAACCTCAATCTGACTTTTTGCTGGCCAAAAAAGAAGCAGCAAAAGCTGCTCTTTTTGTTCTGGCAGAAAGCTGGCTTTTCCTCATCGCAGTAGCTGGAGGTTCTGGTGGTGTGCAATGTATAAATGCTGCACCACTGGATTGCCTGGAAGCCAGCTCACATCTAGGCAGCGAGGCAGCTTGAATCTGGCTTTTGGGCATGTTGGGGGCATGAATCATCTTTTTGGTCTGTTTGGCCCCCCAAGTTCAGGAGAAGTAGTTCTATCTACTTCATTTATCAAACATTTTGCTTGATTTGATTTTCATAAACTTGCACATGAATTGAATGTGTACATTTTCAGTATATGTCTGCCCTCTTGGTGACTTATTCTTCCAATTGGTGGAGTCAACTGTACATGCTGATAGTGCTCATATTCCCACTATTCAATATGTGAAATATCTTTTTCTCTTTGTGATAGAACCACAAATTAATGGGACTATCAATGAGATTATCAATTAATGTTTTTGCTTTCAATATTGATGCCATTCCCTTTCCCCACACTTGTGGATTATAATGAAAGTTGTAAATTGTAGTGCTGCTCTGCAAGCCGTCAAAAACCATTTTCACACCTTTCAAGCCTAGTCGTCCCTCCATGACATCATCTGGCCTAGTAGGGAGTGAAAGGGCAGGCCCAGCAACACTATCGGGCCTAGCCTCAAGTATAAGAGCCCTCCCTCCATGCATGACAACACCATCTGGCCTATGAGGGACTCAGGGAGTGAAAGGGCAGGCCCAGCAACACCATTGGGCCTGGCCTCAAGAATAGGAGCCCTCCCTCCATGACGACACCATCTGGTCTAGGAGGGAGTGAAAGGGCAGGCCCAGCAACGCTATCGGGCCTGGCCGCAAGTAGAAGAGCCCCTCCCCCTCCATGACACCACCATCTGGCCTAGGAGGCAGTGATAGGGCAGGGCAAACTCCATTAGGCCTAGCCTCAGGTAGAAGAGCTCTCCCTCCATGACAACACCATCTGGCCTAGTAGGGAGTGAAAGGGCAGGCCCAGCAACACTATTGGGCCTAGCGTCAAATATGAGACCTCCCTCCATGACACCACCATCTGGCCTAGGTGGGAGTGAAAGGGCAGGCCCAGCAATGCCATCGGGCCTGGCCCCAAGTAAAAGAGCCCTCCCCCATGACATCACCATCTTGCCTAGGAGAGAGTGATACGGCAGAGTAAACACCATTGGGCCTGGCCTCAAATAGAAGAGTCTTCCCTCCATGACAACACCATTTGGCCTAGGAGGGAGTGAAAAGGCAGGCCAATTCCATCAGTCCTGTCCTAGATTAAGAAGCAGAGCCCTCCCACCAGCCCATCTGCCTTGGTCCAGGCCTCAGAGGGACAGAGGAAATGCTGGACCTGATCCCCTTCCCCATCACAATTCCCTTCTCCTTTTGTGTCATGTCTTTTTAGACTGTAAGCCCGAGGGCAGGGAACTGTCTAATTAAAAATAATAATTGTAAACCGCTCTGATAGCCTTTAGGGATGAAGAGCAGGGTATGAATAAATAAATATTATATATTATTATTATTATTAGTTTGGCTGATGATGTGACTACAGATTGAACCATTTTCTGATGAAGGTTCTAAAAGATCTCTGACTAGGGGAGGTGTGAATGATTGCTGAGTTAATATCATTGGCATCAGACCCCAGTGATCCTTGTCCATTTACTATGATCCTTTGCCTCTGTCCTCATCTCTTTCCTGACCCATGTTTAAATGTAAGCTACACAAGTAAGAGCTTGTACCTTGACTTCTTTGTGATGGTAGCTCCATTCACATGTATAAAACCAGGTTTGGGAATACAACTTCCAGTCCTAGATGGAGTCACACTCTCCTTGAAGGAATCTGTTCACAGTGTGGGATACTGCTAGACTCGTCACTTCACATGACTAGTCAAGTTAATGTGACGGTCAGGAGTGCCTGTTATCAGCTTCAGCTGATACGCTAGCTGTGCCCTTTTCTGGACACGAGGGACCTGGAAACTGCGGTACACGCTCTGGTAACCTCACGCTTGGACTACTGTAATGCACTCTACATGGGGCTACCCTTGTGCCTAACCCGGAAACTTCAACTGGTCCAAAATATGGCAGCCAGGTTAGTTGCCGGAACATCTAGGAGAGAGCACATAACACTTGTGCTTAAATCTCTCCACTGGCTGCCGATTAGTTTCCGGGCACAGTACAAGGTGTTGGTTTTAACCTTTAAAGACCTACATGGCTTGGGTCCATCTTATCTTAGGGATTGCCTCTTCCCCATATGAGCTTAAACTGTACTTGTTTTAATTTTGCTGTACCCCACCCTGATTGCTTGCTCAGAGGTGCGGGTTATAAATAAAAATTATTATTATTATTATTATTATTATTATTATTATTATTAAAAGAATACATGACAGCATCATAATGTTGCGAGGTTTTCACAACACCATTAAGGAACAGGCAAAATGCAAGGTTGACAATCAGAAATGAATGTGAACAAGTTTGTGTTCTATCTAAATACCAAATGGAAGTATTGACTTCAGTTAATTTAGCCACATGTTTCTCTGTAAACTTAACATTCTGTATGCATTCATATATTACATAGAAACATAGAATCATGGAATTGGAAGAGACCACAAGGGCCATCCAGTCCAACCCCCTGCCACGCAGGAATTCTAGATCAAAGCTTCTCCCAACAGATGGCCATCCAGCCTCTGCTTAAAGACCTCTAAAGAAAGAGACTCCACCACACTCCGAGGGAGTGTATTGCACTGTCAAACAGCCCTTACTGTCAGGAAGTTCCTGTGGTGGTGCAAACCGAACCAAACAAACCCTCTCTTGTTTGTCCACCACCTATCTCCTACTGAGGCACTGATATCTTTGGTAGCATGTTACAATATTCAACTGAGGCCAAGTGGTACTTCAAAACAAGAATAAAGTTTATTTGTAAATTATAAAATATAATTAAAGCTTTGTTTGTTTTGTTCCTTAGTTACAGAAGTTCCTTAAACAATAATACAGCCAGTCAGGCGACCTTATCTCCAGTATATGGCCAAAATCTTTCTTAACACCTGTAGGCTTATTCTGAGCCTCTCTTCCCTAGACTCCCTCAAGCCTATCTAGTCCCTACTGGACTCCTCAGACCCTTCCCTGGTCTATAAACTAACCTACAAATGTTCCCTCAAGAACCCTAAGAACACACCCTCCATCCTAGGTGTCTCTTCCCTTCAAAATTCCAACAAACTAAAACCCACTTTCGCTCCCTGTCGAGGCTGTTTTATAGCCCTGCCCAGCCAGCTTCTCATTGGCTGGACTCCAGGTGCTCTGTGATTGGCTGTTTCCACGGCCTGCTCACTACAGTTCCTCCTAATGCTGAGGTGGAATCTCTTTTTCCTGTAGCTTGCATCCATTGTTCCGGGTCCTGTTCTCTGGAGCAGCAGAAAATAAGCTTGCTTCCTCTTCAATATGACATCCCTTCAGATAGTTAAACAGGGCTATCATATCACCTCTTAACCTTCTCTTCTCCAGGCTAAACATCCCTAGCTCCCTAAGTCGTTCCTCAAAGGGCATTGTTTCCAGACCCTTTCACCATTTTAGTCACCCTCCTTTGGGCACGGTCCAGTTTCTCAACATCCTTTTTGAATTATGGTGCCCAGAACTGGACACAGTATTCCAAGTGGGGCCTGACCAAAGCAGAATAGAGTGGCACTATTACTTCCCTTGATCTAGACACTATACTTCTCTTGATGCAGCCTAAAATTGCATTAGCCTTTTTAGCTGCTGCATTGCAGTGTTGAGTCATGTTCAATTTGTGGTCCACTTGGACTCCTAGATCCCTTTCACATGTGTTCTCATTCAGCCAGGTGTCCCCCATCCTATATCTGTACATTTCATTTTTCCGCCCTAAGTGCAGTACCTTACATTTCTCTGTGTTGAATTTCATTTGGCTAGCTTTGGCCCGGCTTTCTAGTCTATTAAAGTCATTTTGAAATTTGATCCTGTTTTCTGGGGTATTAGCTGCTCTTCCTAATTTGGTGTAGTCTGCTAATTTGATAACTATGCCCTAAATACTGTCATCCAAGTCATTAATAAAAATATTGAATAGCACTGGGCCCAGGACAAGACCCTGTGGCACCCCACTTGTCACTTCTTTCCATGATGACAAGAAACCATTAGGCCAGTCAAGCAATTACAAATCCATTTAACAGTTGCCTTGTCTAGCCCACATTTTATAAGCTTGTTTGCAAGAATGTCATGGGGAACCTTATCAAAGGCCTTACTGAAATCCAGATATACTATATCCACAGCATTCCCTTCATCTACCATGCTGGTAATTTTATCAAAAAAAGAAAGAAAAGAGAGTGAGATCACACTTATCTGGCATGACTTGTTTCTCTGAAACCTGTTTACTTTTTATGATTATGGCATTGCCTTCTAGATGTTCACAGACTCTCACTTTAAAGAGATCAGTTTTGTCTGGCATGACTTGTTCTTCTGAAACACATTCTGACTTTTTGTGATCATGGAATTACCCTCCAGATATTCACAGATCCTCTGTTTAATGATCTTCTCTAGAATCTTTTCTGGTATTGATGTCAAACTAATTGGGCGATAATTGTTGGGATCCTCATTTCCCCCCTTTTTGAAGATGGGGACAATGTTTGCCCTCCTCCAGTCTGCTGGGATTTCTCCTGTTCTCCAGGAGTTCTCAAAGATTATTGCCCATGGTTCCGATATTATATTTATTATTGTTGTTGTTATTATTAGGCTTTATTTATATAACACAGTAAAT
The DNA here is from genome assembly GCA_034509955.1 of Urosaurus nigricauda. Classification (NCBI taxonomy): domain Eukaryota; kingdom Metazoa; phylum Chordata; class Lepidosauria; order Squamata; family Phrynosomatidae; genus Urosaurus; species Urosaurus nigricauda. The sequence continues at coordinate 220,652,713 of JAOEGL010000001.1, forward strand.
TTACACAGCACTGTACATACAGTCAATTGAAATAGATGGTGCCCTGCCCTTAGGCTTAAAATCTAAAAAGACAAGAGACAAAAGGAGAAGGGAAAGGTGATGGGGAAAGGGACCACGTCCAGTGGATCTTCTCTCCCTCTGAAGACTATTGCAGATAGACTGGAGGGAGGGCCCTGCTGCTTACACTGGCTAGGCATGACGGCATTGGGCCTGCATTTTATACTCTCTCTGAGGCAGGACAGTGGCAGATGGCATGGAGGCAGATGGCTTTCTTCTATAGGCTATGGAATTTTAATGTGAAGCCGCTCAGTTTTAAAACTGGCTAGAGAGGTAATGAGCCATGCTCATAGGGAAAGGAGATTCCAGGAGTGAGGTGCAGCAAGTGAGAAGGGACAAATCCAGGGTGCAGCAGTGGAGATCCTAGGCTGGGACAGTAGACCTTGACTACCAGAATGTAGGGCATGAGAAGGAGTGAGAGGGGAAAGAAGTTCAGATAAATAAGGAGGGGCCAGTCAATGGAGGACAGCAATGGATGTGGAAGGGGAAGGGGAGCCAATGAAGGGAGAATAAAAGAGGTGAAACATGGTCAAAGCTGTGAGCAGATGTGATAATACATGCAGCTGAGTTCTGGACAGAGATTAAAGGATGGAGGTGAGAGAGAGGATGCCCTATCAGAAGAGGGTTACAATAATCTAGTTGCGATACCACTAGGGCATGGACCAGAGTCTTGGCGATGGAGGGTGAGAGGAAAGGTTGGATTTTAGCAATGTTGTAAAGAGAGAATCTACAGGCCTTGGCGATGGACTGGATCTGGGGAATAAATGACAGAGAAAAATAAAAAATGAAACCAAGATTGCAGGCTTGCTGAACCGGTTGAATAGAAGTCTCGTCAACAAAAACAGAAAAAGAGTATTGAAGGTTGGGCTTAGGTGGGAAGACAAGAAGCTCATTCTCTGAAGATGCCAGCCACAGATGCTAGCAAAATGTCAGAAAGGAACTCTTCTAGAACATGGCCACATAGCCCAAAAGCTCCACAAAAAACTATGGATGCTGGCCATGAAAACCTTTTACTCCACACAAAAAGCTCTGTCTTAAGACGTGTTGAGTTTCAAACACTGATGCCACATTCACTAAGAGATAGCAATCAGACAAGATGAGACTTGCTGTTCAAGCCCCAGTGAAAGGTTATTTGCCAGTTCTTTTAATACCCTCGGATGTAGTTCATCTGGTCCTGGAGACGTGTATTCATTTACATTAACCAGGTATTTCTGTACTATCGCTTCACTTATTCTGTGCTGAAATTCTCCTTTCCTCTGCTCCATTATCCTCAGGTTGAGCACCTTTTGCCTTTTCTGAGAAGACTGAAGCAAAGAAGGTGTTGAGTAATCCTGCCTTTTCTCTGTCCCCTATTAGCATTTTGCCATCTTCTCCACACAGTGGCCCTACCATTTCCTCCTTCTTCCTTTTGCTGCAGACATATCCAAAAAAGTCCTTCTTATTGTTCTTATCCTCTTTAGCAAGCATGAGTTCATTTTGCGCTTTAGCTTTTCTGACTTTATACCTACAAGTGCTGGCTATTTGTTTGAATTCCCCTCTGGTGATTTCCCCCTTTTTCCATCTATTAAACATGTTCCGTTTAAAACTTAGCTCAGTTGAAAGTTCCTTAGTCATCCATCCTGGCTTCCTGAGACATCTCCCATTTTCCTTCTCTTTGGAACTGTTTGAAACTGTGCCTTCAGTATCTCCCCTTTGAAAAACTCCCATCCATCTGCCTTTATGTCTGTGAGCAAAAATACAGGATTTTTTTGGGGGGGGGAGGGGGATCTGGTTCGGTCTACCAAAAAAGGAAAAGATTTCCAGCCCTCAGATAGGTACATCTCTTATAATAAGGGACACCTGCTAGTCCTATCAGTAACAAGCTTACCAGCCCTCAGATAAGGGACATTCTTTAAAAGAAGGAGCACTTGGCAAAACTATGTCATCAGGAATATACTTGGGCTGCATAAATTTCAGAATAGGATAGACGTGATTAAGGGGATTTCTGTAACTACGTTTGATCACAGTGAGAACCACAGGGCACTCTAATATGTGGCACTGATTTCTAATAAGCAGATCAGAGTACTTGTCAGGTGCAGACTGTCCTACCTTCATCTGACTCAAATCTGTTTCCTCTCTTCTAAACAGAGCACTAGTATTATTAGGTCAATTCTGCAATTTCCAGGGATGCATACTGCAGATTACTCTATATAGATTTAACTTTGAAATATGCTTCAGGAGATACAACTGGTGTTCAAAATTTCATTCTGCTCTTCCCCTGCTGCAGTGGCAGCCAATTTTTTTTCCTGGGCTGAATCCAGACTCCTAACTTTAACCTCTGAAGCTTTGGACAAAGTGGGTCTCCACATACTGTATGATTTCAAACTGCTTACAAGGGCTCTTCCAAAACACTTTGTTGCTTGAGGTGGGCAACGTGATTCCTTCTCATCCCATTTCATGTACAGAAACATGAAAAACTAGATTGAAAGTTGGATTTTAAACCAACATCAGTGATGGAGAAGCATCACCCAGTGGGTTTCATGGTCAAGTGGGAATCAAACCCTGGTCTCCAGAGTCATAGTCCAATGCTCAGACCACTATGCCAAGCTGGCTCTCTTAGGAAGTTGAGGCAAGGTCATATTTATTTATATTTATATTTATATTTATTTCTTTCATTTTTATGCTGCTTTTCTTTCAGAAAGGGACCCAAGGCAACTCACAAGATAAAAACACTAAAAACTTTACATTTTTTTAAAAAAAATACAATTAAAATTAAACAAATAAAGTTCACCAAGAAAGCCCCATCACCACTCCTCCTGTACAAGAGTAAAATGACTTTTATTTGTCAGTAGCAATAGCAAAAACAAACAAAATCCAAACAATCCCCTCCCCCCAAACAGTTTTCATACCAAAAATAAATACATACCAAAAATGCACAGGCTATTTTTATTTGTCTCTTCCATAGTATTCAGCACCATGGCCAGAGTAAGTACGTAACAATGGGGTTGGGCCACCATATATAGCTCTATTTGGGAGGTACTCACAACTTTAATGATCACTTTAATTCCTGTGATGTCATTTAATTCAATTTAATTCATTTAATTCAAGTGAGGTCATTGATGATGATTTGAATAACAGATTGGTGAAGCAGCTGATATTATGGATGGACAAATTTGTCAACATCCAGTCCACTTGTGTCTGTGTCCAATTTTTGCTAGATTTCCTCTCATTTCTTTATTTTCTGAAAACTTATCAATCAAATTTTACTATGTTTTTAGACATCACTGGGGCATTTTAGGAAAGGCCTTTTTTTTTTTTTTAACCAAGGGGAAGTGCGTGGAAATCTGTTTGTTTGTTTGTTTTAAAAAGAGGGGTCTCTTCAGGGCTTTAAATGCCCACTATGCAGCAAAAAGTGCTCCATGCACACTAGAGGGCATTTGGGGGCATTTTTTGACCCCTAGAAGATGCAGTGGGCACACAATAGCTCTGGGGATGCATGACGTTTGCAGGCTACAGTTTGCTCACCCTTGCTCTATATAGTAACATTAATTCCCAAGAGCATAGCCTTTCCCATTGAGGGACATGGGGCTAAACCTGTGTAAGGGGGCTATGCTTTTTTGTTTACATTTATGTAGGTATGTATTTCTATTTCTACAGTTGGCCCTCAATATCTGCAGGGAATGCTTTCTGGGCACACACCCCCCATGATACCAAAATCTGTGGATACTCAATTTCTGTTGTCCTCAATGGTGGCGCATGCACACAGCTGTACAACCAGTAGTGATAAAGGGACCTCACCTGAGGGCCACCAGGAGGGCCAGTACTGTGGCCACACACCAGGCAGGAATCTAGGTGCAGCACAGGGCAAGATGAGAAGGAGAGCCTGGCAGTGCCTCCATGCAGGGCAAGGGTGGAGGGCTTGCATGAAGGAGAGCGCACAGCACAGGGAACGTGCCCTTGAATCAGAGTCTGAAGACCCCCAAAAGAGAAAAAGAGGAGAAGGAAGGTCCCCAGAAAGGACGGGGGGACAGAAAGACCCACCAGGAAGGGGAGAAGAGCTGGTTGAGCCCCAGGTAAGAAAGCAAGCAAGCATGCAAAGAAGCAGCCAGCCCAGCTGCTACACTGTGTGCTCTCTTTGACGTGTCCCCTGCCCCCTTGTCTTGCATGGAGGTGTCACCACTGCTGCTGGGCTCCCCTTCTCCTCTTGTTCCCATCCTGCGCCTGGATTCCCTACTGTTGGTGGCCACAGTCTTGGCCCTCCTAGTGGTCCTCCTTCTCTTGTCCCAGCTGGTGGACCTCAGGTGAAGTCCCTTTGTCTCTAATTGTAGTGTGGCTACATGTATGTGCCACTATTGGGGACAATGTGGGCTTGATGTCTGTGGAGACTCAAATGACAAGTCCGCAGATAGCAAGGGCCAAATGTATTTCTGGAAACCATCCTTCATCAATAGATCATAGCATATTCAAAGCCAAAGTAAAATAACAAATATACTACAACAAAAATACTACATTTTAATTAAAAAAACAAAACAGCTTCATTTATATACCGCTTCCTACTGTCTGAGCAGTGTCTACGTAGTTTACGACTGTAAGCTACTTACCCCTGACAATCTGGCTACTCATTTTAGCAACCTTGGAAGGATGAAAGCCTGAGTCAAGCTTGGGCCCTTTTGCTGGTATTGAACTTGCAACCTTATGGTTTTGACTTGAGTGAGTGGCTGCAGTACAGGCATTTAACCACTGCCCCAGCCCTGACTGTTTATATACTACCCAATCATCCAAAGGCCCATGTCCAAGTTGAAGCCCAAGATAAAAAGAACAAATCCTGTTTGTGAATTTAAATCAATTTACTATAATCTAACAAAGCAGAAGAAATACATTCAGGATATGCACTTCTAGGATTCTTCTACACTGAATGTATTTCTTCTGATTGGTGCTGCCCAGATGAACTCATTAGCTATAATGTTCAGATCCACCTCTAACCTGATCTCTTTATGTCCATGAAGAACAGCTATGTGATTGAGCCTGGATTGCCTCATGCTTGATTGAAGAAATGTTTTTATTAAAGACCTGAGAATTACCTTTCTGATGAATATGATGAAACCAATATTGTAAGAGTGATTTTGATCAGCTTTGTCAGTCAATTCTGGTGGTAGGTGCCATAGATATTTGCCTTGTGTCCCTCTCTCTTGCAGTATCCAACAACACAGCATGATGAAGCTGTAATCTAGAAGAATTCATGTCAAATGTATAAAAGCTGCGATAGATATGCTCTCAATCTTGCCAATGACAAACTTTTCAATTTTGCTCATATGTTTGCACACATCTAAGTAAAACTGATTGTGTAAACTGCTACTGACATGATCAATCATATCACAAAACATTTCCATATAGAATCCCTCAGGAGACTCAAACTGGTGAGGCTCATATCAAGGATCAATGTATCATGGAGGCTTTTTGTGTTCAGGGAGGTTAGGTCTTCCTAAATCTGTTTTGTGGTCACTGTCCAGAACTCTTCACATTTGTTCCTCAGCTGCTTTATTCTCTCTTAGGCAGATACCAAAAGAAATTTGGCTTGATGGAACTGTGGGTTACTTGTCTGAAGTGCTGTATTTAGTGTGTCCAAACAGCCAAACATAAACATCAAGAGCTGTAACATGAAGAAAGGAGAAAACCTCTGCAAGCTCTCTGCACATTCACCTGTTTTTGCCTATTATCTCACAACAACAACAACAACAATAATGATTTATTTATTTATTTATAGCCCTCCCAATCACAAAGAATCTGGGCAGGTTACAACAGTAAAGAAAAAACATAGCAAATAACAATAACAATAAAAGTAGCATAGCAATTCACAATGGCAATAAAAAGTAAAAAAGGTAGATAACAAATGACAAATAACAACAGCAATAATTATAACAATGGAAAATGCATAAAAGTTAACATAGCAAATCAATAAAGTACAAAATAAACCCCCAAATACATAGCAAATAACAATAAGAATGAAAATAGCCTAACAATTCACAATAGCAATAAATAACAAAAATAATAAATAGCAAATAACAACAGCAATAAAAGTAACAATGAAAAATGCATAGCAATTAACATAGTAGATCAATAAAGTGCAAAATTAATCCCCTTCTCAACCCCCCATCCCAATCCTAAAATAAAATAATGTTAAGCAATACACAACCTTCAACTTCAATCTAAGCCGACAAGAAATGGGAGGGGGACTAGAAGCTGACACCAAGATAACAGTATCTGTGCTAGGCACCCCGAATGATAGCTAAAACCCTGGTGGGAAAGGATGGAAAAAAATAGCCTCTCAGCCCGGCGTTCAATGGCAAGTGGTAAAGGAAGGGAAGGGAGTGTGGCTTAAGACCTACCGCTGCTCGGCCATCCATAGTCTAAGGGCCGAGGCAAGGCTGGAGGCCAGATGGAAAAGGGTGCAGAAACAGCCTCTCGGTCTGGTGTATATCATGGGGTAGTGAAGGAAGGGGAAAGAGTGTGGCTTAAGACCTGCCACCATTCCTCCCTCCATAGCCCAAGTCCTGGAGCTGAGGCAAGGGTGTAGCCCAGGTGGAGGGAGGGCGAGGAAATAGCCTCTCAGCCCGGCATTCACTGGCAGATGGTGGGAGGAAGGGAGGGACGTCTCTCCACTGCACCTTTCCTCAGATGCCACATCCTCAAAGAAATCAATGAGCTTTCTATAATTAAGAATAACTGACTGTAAGGAAGCTGCTCTAACAGTCCAGCTTGTGGGGCAAAACCATTTCAAATGTATGTTCTCTCCTTGCTAAAAATTTTAAACTACGCAAGAGGTTTGGGTAAACTTCTGACAAAGGTATTTCCTTCTGTTTTCCTTCTGAACAAATGATGTGAACATTTATACCCCCTTCAACAGCAGTCATAACTTGAACAGCTGCATAGTGAAAACGTGAGTGTTGATGGTTATGGAATCTTTTTAGAGCTTTTTTTTTCCAGTTTGAGAAGCCTTTCTTAATAAGAGCTTCATATGTATCCCTGTCTCTTGAGGTTTAGAAAAGAGGAGCACTCATTTCACTTGCTGTGCAACAGATGTTGCAATATGTTTTTCCCATTTCATAAGACAGACAATCAGAGGTTCTTTTCCAAGTGTCCTTGTACTGGTGTCCTGCTGGCTTTCTTTTCACAACAGGAAAGTAGTATCTGAGGACATGTCTTCAGAATGTAATGGTTCCTTGACCTGGTCCTGGAACTTAACTTTTGTATTAAGTCCAGGGAAGCTGTTAATGGAAACTTCACCAATGCCAGCCACAGCACTTTTCCCCCTCAAGAAATCTCTCCCTAGTGGAGACTGTACCCAGTAGTTCAACCAATGAAACAGGATTCTGCAGGATGGTAAAAAAAAATGTCATATAGTCCAGCAGGTTCAAACAGCTGCAGCCAGATTTTTGACAAGGGTTGCTTATGGAGACCATACAACTTCCCTGTTAAAACAGGTCCACTGGCTTCCAGTGTGTTTCTGGGCACAATTCAAAGTGCTGGTTATGACTTATAAGGCGTTATATGGCTCGGGTCCAAGTTATTTGAAAGATCATTTTCTCCCTTGGGAAGCCGTTCTTTCATTCCCACCACCTTCACAGGCCACCAGGTAAGAATATGGCAGAGGGCCTTCTTGCTGGTTGCTCCAGTGCTCTAGAACTCTCTTCCCAGAGAAGCTAGATTGGCTCTCTCCTTAAAATGTTTTTGGAAGGACTTTGGTGAGTAATGTTCAGCTATATTTATGTTTTGAAAGACTTGTAAAAGTGTTGTGTATTTTAAATGTTTAATGTTTTAATATTGTAATATATTTATTTTATTTTATTTTACATGTTTATATATATCTTTTCCCCTAGGTTTTAAAATGTATATGTTTTATATTTTGTAACATTGCGTTGAGGCCCAATATTGGGCAAAAGGCAGGATACAAATAAATACAATCATCATCCAATATGAATATATAAACATTCCTTTTATGTACAAAAACTTGCTTCTCTTCCCACCTATCCTCCCACACATCTCCCACATTGCAAATTATAAAATAGAGAAGGGATGGAAATGTTTGGGTTTTATATGTAGAAGGAATATATATATATATATATATATATATATAGGGCCCAGGGGAAACAGAATTCCTTCTACATTTTTTTTTTGCAAGAATATTGGGATTACTACCACCACAGCTGACCAGCCAACCCATTATTCAGGGGCACCAGAAAAAATTCTCTCCAATCTTTCCACTTGCATTAGCAAAAAAGATATTCTGCTTTTGCCGCAAGGCAGGTCTGCTGGAGTCCAGGGTGGAATTCAACAACAGCTTTGCATATTACCTAACAAGTAATAATAACTGGACTACTCAGAAATAATATTTCTGCAGAGCTACTGGGGGAGGAGGGTGGTTTGCAGTGATTGCACATATAGGAGTACATTAGATATTCAAACAATGCTTTCCATACTTTTCCCTGAGATGCCGTTTGACATTTCCCCTCTGAAATGTGTTTAGCCCCTGGGCGAGAGGCAGAACTTTAAGGGGAAAAGTTAGTAGGCTCAATGGGTTTGTGTGGTTTGTGTGTGTGTTGTGTGCCGCCAAGTAGTTTCTGACTTGTGGCGACCCTAAGACTGGGATTTTCTTTAAAAAGGTAAAGGTTTCTCCTTTAATAATAATAAAATAATAAACCTTTGACAAGGTTCTCAAGTTGTGTCCAACTGCAGGAGGCAGTGCTCATCTCCGTTACTACTCCAAAGAAACAACATTGTCAAAGACATTGTCAAGGACAATTCAAAAAGGATGTGGAGAAACTGAAGCATGTCCAAAGGAGGGTGACTAAGATGGTGAAGGGTCTGGAAACCATGCCCTATGAGGAATGCCTAAGGGAGCTGGGAATGTTTAGCCTGGAGAAGAGAAGGTTAAGAGGTGATATGATAGCCCTGTTTAAATACTTGTCACATTGAGGAGGGAGCAAGCTTGTTTTCTGATGCTCCAGAGAACAGGACAATAGGGATGTGAACATCTCTCATTTTTCTTTTCACTGAATATCTCTAAATCACATTTGCATTTTCTCCCTGACTTTGTTTTTGTCTCACACTGAAATTCATGCAATTACTCCCTCCCCTCATTTTGACTAATGTAATTTAATTTATATGCTCAGTTTACTGATTTTATGCAACTTTCCTCCATTGACTACAGTAGGGGTAGGTATCATCTCGTTGTTGTTGTATTCCAGCTCCAATCATGACCCAGATGTCCAAATGTCCATGATCTAGACAACTGCATGAACTAAAGTGTATTTCTATGTATTACGCCCCCCCAATTGTGCATATTTTAGTAGTTCATATTTTGAAACTCCCTTATTTTGTCCACTCCCCCCCCTTAAATGCCCTTTGTGCTCTTAAAATGTGCAAGCATTCAAGGCAAGGTGCACATTTTATCTCAGCACACCTGAGGAGGCATATGGATACTTCCATCATCAAAGTGGTTGAGTCCAGAAATTCCCATCCTTATGGATCAAGTTATCAATCAATCAAGCTGCTGCTGTATTCTTACAGATTTTCTCAACAGTCATGCAATGCATTCCCACATACAATGTGTAGCAGTAATCAAAGCGATATCTTAGTAAAAGCTTGGATAACTAGAGGATCATAAGGGAGACGGCTGTTTCTCATTCCTAGGAACCAGTTCACTTAGTGTTCTATAGTTTGAGACCACCACTGACTTGGGAGTCAATGTAGATGTTGACATTACTCAATGTAATGTTCTCTGAATTAATTCCAGTTTACAACCTGCCATTGTACTCGGTACCAAAAAACAGACAGACAGACAGCATCTAGCTAACAAGATATTTAGCAGTGACTGTTATGGTAGTCTGAGATAAATGTTGCAAAAATGTTAATTATTGTGGCCAGAGAATTCCCAGTTCCCATTTTTTTTTAAAAAAAAATCATGTTTTATAATTAGAGTAGAGTAACTAATCCTCAAGAGGTAACTCTGCCAACAACCTAAATTGGTATACTTTTGCTACTTGAGATTCTATTTATTGGGTGACTTTTAATGTATTGACATGCATCCATGTTACTTGATAGCAAACCTAATGAAATATCCTCTACTGAGGATAGTGCTGAGCCTGCAAATGCCTCAGAAGTGTTTACTTAATAATGCCCCCAAATATGCCCTAAGAAAATGTCTTCAGGGGGGAATGTGATCTTATTTACATCCTCTTTTAACAAACACCAGCTATCTTTCATGCCAGATTTTTCTTGTCTTCTGTCAAGTAGACATGCAATTAATTAGCCTTAGTGCAGTAACCCAGTCAGACTTTTTAACCCACAAAAGGAGAGGTCAGGCACTTAACATCATTTTGAAATTCTTGTTATGTGATAGGAGGGGTTAAAATGCCCAAAGGCTAAATAGCTCTGGCTAACACTCTGTGGACCTCTAGTTGATGTGGGAATTAAAATGAGGGGAAATTACTTTGAGGCTTTGGCAGATACCAGCCAGAGTCTTCTTTTGTAAGAAATTTATAAGCTTTTGTGAATTAAAGTCCAGTTCAACAAATGCAGATGATGTTATCCAGAGTTGGCAGATGCCTATGTACACTGGTGGAAAGAGGGAACAAAACACATTAGTGTGGAGAAATAAAGGCAGAAAATTAAATGCATGGTAAGGCATAAATACCATAAAGGTAGCAGATCCTCTCTGATCTTGGAAGCTATGCAGGGTCAGCTCTGGTTAGTGCTTGGATGGGAAACCACCAAGGAATAGGCTACATTTCAGAGGAAGGAGCTGGCAAAACCACCTGTGAGTATTCCTTGCCTGAGAAAACCCTATGAAATCCATGGGGTCACTTTGAGTTGACAAGCAACTTGACGGCACGTACATAGGCACACAAGTACTGTAAAGTTCAAAATGTATGTCAAAGAATTACCATGTCCATTCACAAAGTAGAACAGTCACAGTTGTTTTTGCTAAGCTTAAGATAGGTACCTCTCTGGAAGTGGTTACTTTGGCTCAGTTTGATTTTCCCCTCTCCTTAAACAAGCTGTACAGTCCAAAACAGGCAGTATGTGTTGTGTGCAGCTCAGTCTTTATGTTCTTGATCTCACCTCCAAATATTAGAGTAGACCAGCAGGATGATATACGGAGAAAGTGAGACCCCCCTCCCCTCCCCACTGTTCCTTACATATAAATGCAGCAGTGATCCTGTGTTCAGAGTCAGTGAAAGCAGAAACATAACCATCTAATTCCAGAGGGGCTCCTGTGCAGATATGCTGAAATGTATATGAACCGTGTGAATAAAAAATATAATAGCATGGCTTAGGCCAGAAAAAAGAAAAAAAAGGAAAGGAAAGGGGAAAAAAATGAGTGTTAATTTGTTTTCCATTAATGGCAGTCTTCCTGTAACCTTTATGTTCTTCCTCCTCTTCTTTTCAATAGACCAATGAAACAAAATGTATCCTGCAGAAGGTTAAAGTAGTTCTAGTCACACAGCGCTGGAACAGATGGTGTTTCCAGTTATAACAGCTGCACATAAATAATTTTACTATGATATTGGTTCTGTTTTAAGTGGGATTTGGTAAACTAAGGCGGCTAACTCACACACTGAGCACAAGGTAAACTCTGAAATAGTAACCAAGGCAGTGTTTACTCTAGCAGTAAAATATTAATGGTATCTCAGATGAAATTATTTGTGAGCCCAGAAGGCAAAGAACTTTGATACAGTTCAGACAACCTACTGAAAAAGAGACTGGTTTCACCTGCTCTACTTCTGTACTTGCCATTTTCCACTAGCAAGTGTAATGTACATTCTTGAGAGTACAGAATACCCCAGCAGTTGCATGAAGGCCTTTGGTTTCTAACTTGGCACTACAAGGGAGGTTGTGGAACTAATTAAGCTTTCTAATTAAAATGTCATTTTCAAATGCATCTACAATGTCCTATTGCTTCTGGTATCAGTATTTTTTTTTCTTGTAAAGGGTTTATTCTTTCTCATTCTGTTCCATTCAGACTTATCAATTATTACTGTTATACTCATTTACATCCCACCTTTGCCTCAGCAAGAAGAGACTCAAGGTGACTAACAGCATATTTACAAACAATACAGATTAATGTGAAGCCAAAGGCTTTCATGGCCAGCATCCATAGTTTTTTGTGGGTTTTTCGGGCTATGCGGTCATGTTCTAGAAGAGTTTATTCCTGACATTTCACCAGCACCTGTGGCTGGCATCTTCAGAGAATAATCAAACAACTGATATTTTAAAAACATTGAAGTTTGTTAAAACATAACACTTGTTGTTGTGGTGTGCCTACGAGGGAGTATCCAAAAGTTTTAATGATCACCTTTTTAAAAAATTTGACAGAAAGTTTGTTCTGATTTGTAGTTGTTAGCTTATCTCTATGTAGTCACCATCTAGATTTATACATTTTTCCCAGCGTATCTTGACCCTCCAAATACCTAATATTGTAGAAGCCTGCATATTGTGCCTGATGAGGATTTTACACTTTAGTCACTTCTGGCAGAGCCAGTCACAAAAATAAGGGACGCAATGAACTAATTTTCTCAGAAACGTGCACTTAGAGACCAATGATGACACTGACAAAATATCATCAATATGCCATAATAACATCCAGGTGATAATTATTACTTTACGATACCCCCTTATAAGGCGCGATCTGCAGACTTCTACAATATCAGGTATTTGGAGGGTCAAGATATGCTGGGAAAAATGTATAAATCTAGATAGTAACTACATAGAGATAAGTTAACAACTACAAATCAAAACAAACTTTCTGTCAAATTTTAAAAAAAGGTGATCATTAAAACATTTGGATACCCCCTCGTACAAGTAATTTCCAACTTATGATGATCCTAAGGCAACACTATCATGGGGTGCTCTTGCAAGATTTGTTCAGAAATTTGCCATTACCTTCCCATGAGGCTGAGAATGTGTGACCATCCACGATCTTTGATGAAAGTGTCCATTTTCAAGCTGCTAGGTCTTAATTTGTCAGCACAAATCATGGACAATTTTTTTTTTTTGAGGTAACATGTTGTGGAGGCTTTAAATCATGGCCATATATATATGCATGTGGGTTTTTGTTCATGGCAGCAAAATAACAAAGCATCTTGTGGCACCTTAAATGCTAATACATATTAGGAGTGTATTATTAGGAAACTCAGTAGATTTCCTGGCTGAGCTGGGATTTGAACTCTGGTCAGCATACAGACATTAAAAACAGCACTGCACAACATTAAAACTCCATCCTTGTTAGTTTCTAAAAGCTTGGTGGCATAAAACTATTTTAACTTGGTAATAGGAGAAGAACAAGGATGGGGCCATCCTAACTCCTTAGGCAGGGAGTTCCAAAGACAGGGAATAGCCACCGAGAAGGTCCCCACTCCCTGTTTCCACCAAACTTGAGAAGGTGCTAGGACACAAAAATGGGCTTTTCCTGAAGATCTTTCTAATTGGCTTATAAAGGGAGATAGGATCCAAAGATATAGCCATTGTAGTCTGTACAATCAGTATGTAGAGATTTTGTAGCACCTTTGAGACTAACTAAAGAAAGAAGTTGGTAGCAGGAACTTTTGGCCCATTTTAGATTGGCAAAAAGAGGTGTGATGAAGGCTGCATGAAAGCCCAGCCTTTAGATGAGAAAAAGGGAAAGTGTGCCATGAAAACACTATTTTGGCTCTTTAAGGGAGAAGTGCTTTAAAAAGGAGCTGGCCCATTTTACATTGGCAAAAAGATGTGTGTTGACAGCTGCATGAAAGCCCAGCCTTTAGATGAGAAAAAGGGAAAGTGTGCCATGAAAACACTATTTTGGAGTTTTAAGGGAGAAGAAGTGCCTTTAAAAAGTAGTTTGATTTCCCCACTACTTTTTAAAAAAGGGCGCAACATTGCTATTGCATCTAAAGGCTAAGGTGTAGTTGCACGGTTAAATGGGGCGCTGTCTCTTTAAAGCGCCCATTTAAAGGCAGCGATACAGGTGCGGATCATAATGGATCGTGGATTGGGAGCATGCGTGGTGTGGACTTCACTTCTAATTAAAATGCTCAATGCCCTACAGGTGTAAAAGCTGGGGTTTATCCGCGAAGTTTTTTAAAGCTCCCAAACCCTAGCTCCGGCCCTAATCTGAACCCTAGACATGCGCAGTAGGGACTCTGGGATGCCGTTACTGTTATTCTACTGTGGATAACATGTCAATTCATTCACAAAATAAAGGGGTTCATTCATGATGCACCAGTGCAACGGCACAGTTTAAAAAGGCGGAGGAAACGCAATGATGATTTGACGGTTCCTCATAAGTATACATTTGTCCTGCGCAACTGCGCAGGTTTGCCAGCTGCCGGCTGCGAACTGTGCAATTGCGCAGTTCCCAGCCGGCAATGATAATTTGACTGTATGGTGTAACTGCATTTGCGCAGTTCGCAAACCTGCGCAGTTGCACAGCACAAATGTATACTTATGAGGATCCGTCAAATTATCATTGCGGCTCCTCTGGAGTGGAGCTAGGCTTTGGGAGCTTTAAAAAACTTCACGGATAAAGCCCAGCTTTTACACCTGCAGGGCATTGAGGAATTGTGCAGTTCGCAGCCGGCAAGGAAAAAAAATTTAAAGGTTCACCGCGGCTAAAAGCCGCATTCATTGCTGCCCATGTAGCTGCTCCGCCTGTGTTTGTAGCGTTCTGACAGCTTCCAATGTAGCTGCTGAGCCACAGAAAAGACCTCAGATAAGTCGTTCCCACACCCCTCAGTCTAGCTGCCCTGTACCTTTTAAATGCACACCTGGGACTTGCAGTCTAGCTGCTAAGCATTAAGGAAAGTGCAACTTCATGTCACACTTTCCTGCCAATCTAAGAAGCCCCTTTGTAGACTTAAGTCTTCTTCCTCGGATGCATATAGGGAGATGGGGCTCTTTAGATAGCCTGGACTCAAGCCATATAGGGCTTCTGTGTCTTCTCTTAAGTCCCTTAAAAATAAATCACTGCACATTCTTCTATCTCTCTCTAGTGGTATCTTAGTAGGTTGTGGCCACATCTAGTCCTAAGGACATGATAGAGAAGATAATTAAAGGAGACTCATATCTATTGCTTTCCTAGCCCTTTCTGCCTCATGCTCCCCAAACAGGCTGCTAGCCCAAGAAAGTCTGAGACAGTGCAGCAAATGAATCTCCTTCTCACTTTGGCTAGGGTGCATATAGCCAGCCAAGTTATTTTGACACATGAAGAAGAAAATCTGACAACCATCTCTTCACCTTGCCTGCCAGGAAAATAAAAACAGCAGCTTAATGAATTAACAATTTGTTGCCACACTATATGATCTCCAGCTGTGCTGCCTTAGGAGGCTATTCTATTTTGCCTAACAATTGGGCTGGGGTTCCAGATGTGTGTTGGACTGGAACACCAGCTGGGGGTTTTACTGGAGCTGGGCAGGTGGGAAGGAAGACTAAGCACACCTTTCATTCGTGCATCTCTCCACCCCCTGGCCACAAATCTCATCCTTTAATCATATGCCTAAGGTATGGAAACACAAGGAGGTCACAAAACCAGCCGTTTTGGCCTGGCTTCCATTTGGAAATTTATTGTAATATTAGGGGCTTGGTTTGTGATGGTCCTTTTTCTTGCCCTGTTGTTTCCTTGCCCTGGAGAATGGAAACTTTTTTTTAAACAAATGCAACTTTCAACTCTTGGAGGTGGAAGCGGGGGCTGGGGAGGAAGCTTGGCTTCTGAAAACATGCATGCAACAAAAGCATATACACTCTGTGTTGTATCACATTTTGCCCATTTGACATTTAATATAGAGGGCCCCATGAAAAAGCAAACAGACACTATATTGTGGTATTGATTTTAGTGTGGTACTTCCTAAATTTAGAATACATGCCATTCAAAAGTATTTGTACTGTACCACAGATGTTTACTCTTTGCTGCTGCAGCTCTGCTGTACTTGTGCAGTGCAAATTACCATTTATGAAGGTTTTTAAATATTACAGATGGCTGCAAATATTTTAAAATGGTTAATTAGACAGCATACCCGTATAAGGCTGGGGGAGGGTTCCCATAATCTTTGAACCATATCCTAAAAATCATTTTGAGTGAATATAATCAGGATGATGTTGAAGTTAAAAGGCATTAGGAAATTCAACCCCACACTGACTTATTCCAAAGGAGTCCCTACTGTATTCAGTAGAATTTATTTGCAGGTAAACATGGATAAAGCTGCCACATAATTTACTCTATGGTGAGCCACTACGGCAGAAATACCTCTTCACTCGCCACCATTTTTTGTGATTTAGCCAAATGCATTAGTATGCTGAATGGATGCTGATTTATGGGATAGTTGTTTGTGAGTTGATGTTATAAGGCTGTAAGTTATTTATCCATAACAGAAGCCACAAATTACAGACAACATGAGCTACAAACTAGAGCTAGTGGGTAGTAGATCTGTGAGTGTTGTAAAAGGGGAGTAAAGTGATTATTATTTTACATGTCATTCTTGACTATCTACTCCTGGTGGTGGAGAGAGGTGTCTGTGGAATTTTCTACCTCATCTACCAAAATGATGGCTAACTTTGGAGACTATCTACTTTGACCTGGCATAGGCATGGGTGCTATAATGCTCTGCCTCAGCAAAATGTCTAAGGCCCACCCTGTTATGAGCAAAAATATCCAAAGCATCTCATATTTAGTGTATCATTCAAATTTTAACTAGTCTAGAGTTCAGTTAAATATGTGAAGGGGTGAGATATAATTCACCTCATATTACAGTACACATTTGCGGGGGGGAGGGGGGTAAATGGCAGAATGCACATTGTTGCTGTTATCGTTTTGTGCATTCAAGTCATTTCTGAGTCATGGTGAACGTATCATATGGCTTTCTTGACAAGATTTGTTCAGAAAGAGGATTATCTATGCCACCCATCCTCCTCCTAATAAATTACACAACTCTTTTCTGTCACTACCGCATCTAAGCACATGTTTCATGTTCTATCTATATTGTTTCATGTTCAATCAATATTGAAATTCCCTGATTTAAATTTAATCACTGTAGTTTATATACAAAGATGTGTTTAAATCTGGAAACTATGCCCACTCCCTTGCACTTAACTATTGATTATGGGTGTCATCAGTAGTTGGTGCCACCAGGTAGTCCCCCCTCCCATGCTAACTGATACATTTGATAGGGGAAGATTTTTTTACAGAGGTTTTGGCTGGGGAGAAAAGACTTATACTTCTTTCCTCACATGTAGGACACAATCATGTTCTCTGTATGCCACAAACGTAGATGCACACACCCCTAATGTTTACCTGTAAACATCCCATACAGTGATTCCCAATCATAAAATTAGTGGAACATGTAGTTAGATCCTGAGCTGATGAAGAGCTGTGCTGTAACTCCTTATGTTAGGCATTTAAAGGCCTTTCCAGAAGGACAGCTTCAGACATTCACTGGCTACATAGAGCCTCTGCAAATCCTTATACAGAACTCTGTTAGATCACATAGAGATCAGAGGCTAGTGAGAACAGTGCAGGTAGTGAGTGAAAGAACATTGAAAGACCAACTGTTGTATGTACATAGGCTCTGGTGGTTAGTGGTACTTTCCCCATACTAATTTCCCCTTGACCCTCAATTTAGCACTCCAGGTGGAAGATAGCCAAAGAGGAATCACCTTTTCCAAGTTTTTGGTCTCATGCAGTTGTCAGCAGAAATTTGGGTTATGGTAAAACCAGGTGTATCACTTCTTGAAAGAATGAAAAAGGGCAAAATACTGCCTTGCCGACAATATGAGCTAGGTATTTTCTATAGATCTTCAGAGGGTTTTTGCCTTTGCAAGAATGATTTTTCTGCAAATAACATACCTAATCTATTGATAGTATAATCATTTTTTAACTTAAGTATTTTGTGCATTTTTAACATTAGAGATTATCACACTAGGGCCAACAACACAACAGCCATGCTATTAGAAGATAATGGAAGTATAGTGGTATAGGAATTTATAGTTACACACAGTTGTGGAATTGTGCTATGACAATGAAATAATAATGACGTGATGTTTCACATACAAAACCTGATCGCATTGCTGTATCGTTGATATATCGTGGTTGGAGGTTCCGCGCATGCATCCTGCTGCACATGTCTGTAAAAATATGGATCCATCTCAAACAGAATAAAATAAAATTTCTATATTTAACATGATATATATCCAGTTCAAATAAAATAGATCCCTATACTTCAAAATAAGTCAGAAATCTACTCTAAAAACGGTCCTAGCAATCTGAGTGAATTGCCTGTGCCGAAGTGCAGTCTGGGAAAATCTCTTCAATAGCACCCCACAGAAGCATGAATGCATAGTTATTAGCTTCCACACCTTGCAAATAATTCATGGGATTTCCTCATTAATAAGTTATGGGACGATTCCAGGTTCTTCACAGGAGAAGTACTGGATGAGCATGACATTGCATGAAAATGTGGAGTCGAAGGCTTTCATGGCCGGCATCCATAGTTTTTTGTGGAGCTTTCTGGCTATGTGTCCATGTTCTAGAAGAGTTCCTTTCTGACGTTTCGCCAGTATCACAGATGCTGGCGAAACGTCAGAAAGAAACTCTTCTAGAACATGGCCACATAGCCAGAAAGCTCCACAAAAAACTATTGCATGAAAATCTTTGTGCGATCACCCAATAATGACAGGAGCATTCTGTTTTTCTCCTGTTTTATAATGCTGTGTGATAATCTCCTGTGTTTTTTTCTAATATATTGTGAGATGATTTGAGTGCTGAACTGGGGATAAGGTAGGAAATAATAATAATACTGTTCTTTCTTTCTTTCATTCATTCATTTTAATGCCACCTTTCTCCCAAAAAGGGACCCAAGATAGCTCTGTTACTAGATCCAACTTGTGTAGTGGTGTGAATATTGGAATATGACTCAGGAGACCAGGGTTTGAATCCCCGCTTGTCCACACAAACCCACTGGGTGACTTTGGAAAGTCACACTCTCTCAGTCTCATAGGGAGGGAAAGGCAACCCCACCCCCTTAACAAATCTTGCCAAGAAAACTGGTTCCCCTTGGTCACCATCAGTCAGAAAGGACATGAGGCCACACAAGAAGAAATCATCATCATCATCATCATCATCCCCCCTCCTCCTCCTCCTCCTCCTTCTTGCAAGCACACTTAAAAAACAAATGCATTGGGGGGTTTGTTTGTCTTTTTGATCAACCAGCCAGTCCCTCTGTGCTGGCTGTGTACAGGGACTTTGCCTGTACAGAGACTTCTCACAAATTCTTGAGGGCAAAATATTCCAGATATTGGAAATTTTGGTGACAAACAAAGTATTCCTAATTTCATTCTTGTCCCAGAGGTAAGAACTCTGACAAAGGATTGTGAATTCTTGGTATGTCTTGTACACAATATAAGCTCATATATTTTTATTATATGTGTCAGCTTATTTTTTGTAATTGTATTGCATTTAAAAAAAAAATACAGTGGGCTATTGGTATCTGCTGGAGTTCAGTTCCAGGACTCCCTTTCCTGTGGAAACCAAAATCCATGGATGTTTACATCCCATTTTATAGCATGGCATAGTAAACTGATGTGTTCCTTACATATACTGGCAAAATTTACATTTTGGATTTTTAAAGAAATATTTCAAGCAATGGATTGTGGAATCCATGGATACAGAAGGGTTACTGAATTATATAATGCCATCAGTGTTCATAACACATACAGAGTAAATCAGTAAAAGACACAGACAGTCCTGTCAATGGCATGCAAGCTAACTTAAGAAAAAGAGCAAAAATAGAAAAGCAGCACAGGGGAAGAGAGGAACAATACAAATATAAAACCAAGGCAATACAATTGTAAAACATGCTATCCAAATACAAATTCAGTTAGTCTTCCCTACACATGAATTTTTCTATCCACAAGGGGGTTCTGGACCATACCCCACTGAATACCAAGAACCCACTGTAAATAAATACAACTAATAATGTCCAGTCTCCCTTTTAGTTTGAGAATGAGAATTTTTGTGAATATTGCATCCTGACTGGACCAAGGCAAGGTAGCCAGTGTTCAGGCTCTGCTGAGATGAAGTCAAACAAAGAAAAGGACATGTTCTAATGAGGAGGAGAGACAGTAACAGCGAAAGTTAAGGATTCATAAAAGCAAGTAAGGCAGTACAGGTGCCATTTAGATAGTACTGCACACAATGTTAATACACAGGATGCAATTAAGAACTTAAAATACACAAGAAAATGTATTCAGTCTTGATCTGGTTGAAGACCATCACCTACAGTGAAAGAAGTTTAATCTTTGTTATTGTTAACCATTCTAGAGTTGACTTGTGACAACACTGTGAATGAGACATCTCCAAGGCTCCCTATCTTCCACTGCTCTGGTCCTGTAAATTCATGCTTGTGAGCTCCTTAAAAGAGTCCATCCATCTACATGTGGTACTCCTCTCTTTGTACATCCCTTCAAATTTTTAGCATTAATTTCTTTTCTCATGATGTGGTCAAAGTATGACAACTGCAACTTTATCATCTTCGCATCCAGGGAAATTTCCAGCTTGATATGTTCTACAATCCTTTTGTTTTTTGGCTGTCCATGGTATCCTTAGCACTCTTCTCCAGCACAGCATTTTGAAGGAATTGATTTTCCTCTTATCTGCTTTCCTCACTGTCCAGCTATTGCATCCGTACATGGTAATAGATCTTGCCCTGGTCAAATTTATTGAAAATCCAGGGCCTGTAGATAATAGGATGGGAGGAACTCCCACCTCTCTGTATGTGAATATTTATAAATAATAACTAGCTAGGGTAATGATCTCCTCAGGGATACACCTATGGAATGGATTTTTATCCAGTCCTCACCATTCTAGCATTGCAGTAATTTAAAATTTCAGTTGAGCATTATAAAAATACAATGGATACATCCAAATGAAATGGAAACATCCAATGAAATGCAATACGTTATAGAAATACAATGAAGACACCCAAAGAAAAGGGCAAGCAAAGTCCCCGAGGGAATATGAACACAACTATCAGAGCTGTTCTAGGAGTAAACAACTTTCAATGTCTCACTCTCTCCGATGCTTGAAAATTGGGGAATAAAGTAAAATTTCATAGAGGGGAAGGATTCTGATTTGAGTGGGCAGTGCCCACAGTTTGCCTTTGCCCCTTTCATAGCTACATCCCTTGACCTCCCCCAGCTCCATACCTTTTATCTCATCTGGATAAGGCCTGTACATGCTTATTTGAGACTTAAAAGAGACTTAAAATTCTGCATATTTTTAACTTTAATATTGCGTTAACATGAAACAAACCCTGACTGAATCTTAAAACAGAGTCTGAAGCCCCATCTGAATAGTTAGCTTTAACCTCAGTGAACAAAACTTTGATAAAAGAGACTGGGTCTGCTCTTTTTAAATGGCCTTGATCTTTGACAGCATGGGGGTGGGGTGGAGAGGATGGTTTAGCTGGAAAGGAGGACGTCTACTGGGCTGAGTGTTACAGTGTAGGGGAAAACTTTTGGAGTTGCTTATGAGGGCACTTTATTCATATCTCAGGCCCTTTTTGAATCTCTGGTCTCACCTGCCAAAGATGGAAAATAGGACTGTCAAGGAGTTATGGCATCAAACATGGCGGCCAAGTAGGGATCCCACATCTCAGGGCCTGGTCCCTCTTTTGAAGTACTTAGGTGGCAGAGAGAAATTGTGAAGAATCTCAGAGTACCCCAGAGTACTCTGAGTGAGGACCTCTGCTGCTGCCATGCTTCCTTTCTGTGTTTTTAACTTGATGTAACCTCATTCATCCCCCTTCCTGGGTTCGCTCTATGCATTTGCTGTGTTCTGCTCTCTTGAACCACAGAGGACAGGATCAAAATTCAAAATGACCTGAATAAACTAGAAAGCTGGGCCAAAGCTAACAAAATGAAATTCATCACAGAGAAATGTAGGGTGGAAAAAGGAAATGCACAGATATAGGATGGGGGACACTTGGCTGAATGAGACTATATGTGAAAGGGATCTAGGAGTAGACCACAAGTTGAACATGAGTCAACAGTATGATGCCGCAGCTAAAAAGGCCAATGTGATTTAGGCTGTATCAATAGAAGTATAATGTCTAGATCAAGGGAAGTAATACTGCCACTCTATTCTGCTTTGGTGAGGTCCCACCTGGAATACTGTGTCCAATTCTGGGCACCACAATTCAAAAAGGATGTTGAGAAATTGAAGCGTGTCCAAAGGAGGGAGACTAAAATGGTGAAGGGTCTGGAAACCATGCCCTATGAGGAATGCCTGAGGGAGCTGGGGATATTTAACCTGGAAAAGAGAAGGTTAAGAGGTGATATGATAGCCCTGTTTAAATATTTGAAGGGATGTCATATTGAGGAGGTAGCAAGCTTGTTCTCTGCTGCTCCAGAGAACAGCACCCAGAACAATGGATGCAAGCTACAGGAAAAGAGATTCCAGCTCAACATTAGGAGGAACTTCCTGACATTAAGGGCTGTTCAACAGTGGAACACATTTCCTCGGAGGGTGGTGGAGTCTCCTTCCTTAGAGGTCTTTAAACAGAGCCTGGGTGGCCATTTCTCAGGTATGATTGAGAGTTCTAGCAAGGCAGGGGGTTGGACTGGATGGCTCTTGTGGTCTCTTCCAACTCTATAATTCTATGATTCTATCCTGCCCCTCATCATGCCTACCTCTCTTGCTCCTTGCACCCTTGCTTCTTTTCACTCTTCCTCCCTTCTTTTAAGCTTATTGCACAGGCCCTGGAAGAGGCCTGTCATGTTACGAAAGAGGGCATGATGGGAACGGAAGGTGGCACAGAATGCAGTTTACTGCACAGGAGAATGCCATTGCCGCTGGAAGTTCCCATCATGTTTCAGATGCGTCCCAGAGGGGGAAATTTTCAGGAATGCTTCAGAAGCATTCCTAAAAATCACCTCCTGGGGAACACATCTGGAACATGATGGGAACTTGCAGCTGCAGCCTTGGCGTTCTCTGGGTAAACTGCTTTCGATGCTGCTTCCCATTCCCATTACACCCCCTTTCATAATGCAACAGGCCTGTTGCAGGGCCTTTGTGATGAGCTTACTTGTCTACACTCATTATCTCGACTCATTTTATGCTCTAGGATTACAACCCTTTCTTGCTTCTTGCACTCCTCCACTCAACACCACTTGATCTCCCATCTCTCCTACTCTGTTACTTACATCACATTGCATCCCTCACATGCCTCTGGTGCATCTCTCTCAATGCTCACTCTATGTTGATCCTATGCTCCCCCTTCCTTCATCTCATGACATTTGTGGTACGAGAAGCCTCACTGGCTTCTTGTATGCTGAAACTAACTTCCTCATTCCTTTAATTTCTGGGCAGAATTTCTTGCTTGCAGAAAAATGTGATAGAACACCTCCTCCACATTTTGTCCCATATTTCAGCTTCTATGAGGATTAGAAATTAATTTTAAAAGAAGCAGCAGCAGAAGCTTGGAATGTAAGCGAAGTTATGGCCCAAACAAGTACCAGGTGGTGTGCCTAGAATCAAAGTAAAAACACCCATCTGCCAACCCTACCAGTGTAACATCACCAGAGCCTCTCCTGTGTGACATTACAAGTTTCCCTTTTCAGGGCAGGTGTTGGCCCTGAAACCTCAGAGTTTGGGATAGTCTCGACCTAGCAAGACTAAGGAGCTTATTGCACAAGCGACTTACCACTGCCAAATTGAATTCACATTTGGGTTGCATCTGGATACTATCGCACACATTTTGCTGCTGCTGCTGCTGCTGCTGTCAGACAAGTGCATCCCGGGCACCTTCTGGCTAGAATCTGAGCTCAGCTGGCTTCTTTTCAAAGCCAGGAGCTTCCTGGCTTTTCAGATCAGCTGGCTGAGCTGAGCTTCTATCCCGAAGTTACCCAGGATGCATCCACCCAGTGGCATCAGCAGCAAAATGTGTGTCATAGGATCTGGATGCAACCCAAATTAGAATTCAATTTGGCAGAGGTTAGTTGCTTTTTAAAGCTGTGCAATAAGCTCCTAAGGCAAGGAAGCTAGAAATCATGTGGTCTTCCACATACTATTGAACTAAACCCTGTGGAGCCCTAGCTGAATGTTGAACATTGCAGAACAACAACAATCTTGGATGGGAAGGGTTCATTGATTGTCATACCAATGTAGTGAAGTCCTTCTAGACTTACTTTCCTGAACCCTGCCCGTACAATCAGCCCCTTTTGTTGAATCAAGAGGACCACTTCAGCTGGCTTGGATGGAAGTCCAGTGTTTCTACTTCCACTGTAGCAGCTAAACATCTTTTGGGGATGACCCATAGTCTGTTTCCTTAGCATAAGTTGTAGCAGTTCAATGTAATGAGAAGAGTTTCTGTCATTAGCTCAGTGTGGGAGCAGCTCATCTCAGCATACAAGTGCCTCTGTGCATCATTTTCTGCTTCAGAAGCTTAAAAGGCTTGAGCACCAGTGGCTGCAAAGGAATGGGCTGTGTGTGCTTCTGTAAGAAACATGGTTGGTAACCCATTCCAGCCCCCATTCATAGGGGGAGAAGAACTTCCCAGGAAGGGGAAACAGTGCCTTATAGATGTGGTAATATGCCTGAAGGTGCTATATAAATAACAAGCAGACATGTTTGTATAATCTTCCTTACCTTTAAAATTTTTTTAAAAAGTTCCATATACTTTCCCTCAAATCTTTCATTTATTTTCATTTCAAAGACTGTGAGAGTTAAGATTGTGAAGTGTAAGTCACCACCTGCAACCAATTTATGATCTCTTCCAATGCAATTGTGGGAAAAAGGACATTATTTGGAATTTAAAAAAAATATTGAAAAACAAGCAGACTGGTGGAATAGCACATCTGTTTTTGTAACACACACACACAGCCCCCAAAATACAAAACCATGGAACCTGAATTCTTTTCCTTTTTTTTCAGTGTGGTATTTTACTACCACATGGCTTTAATCCTACATCTGGGCCTGTTGTTTTATGAAATATTTCCCACAGATGATGTCAATTATGCTTTTTGTCCCGGTCATCAATTTACGGACTTTTGGAATAAGACAAAATGAAACAACCAGAAAAAGAACAACTTATGTGGTCTACTCCCTGACAAAATTATAGTGCTGTGATACACATCTAAAATCAATAAGTCCACTAATGATTAACAGAAAATGTTACTTAGGTTATGAGCAGCAAAGTGGCTTATACTCAGCAGATGTTTGGCTCAAGGTTGAATTTTTTTGTTTGCTGCATGTTTACCAGCAGATGTTCAGACCTCTATTTTATACTACTTGAAGGAGCTAGAGGTCGGTCTGAAGCTGTGTGACAGCAATAAGCCATCTGCCAGCAATGCAGGTGGAATGCTCTTATTGTTGCCGGCCTGAGCATGATAGAGACTTTTGTTAAAGTCCAGGGCATCAGTCCTAAGAGCTGCTTGGTTACTAAAGAAGAAAGGATTGTACTGTACTATGAATTTCAGGAACTGGAATACCATCAGACACCTCTTTAAGCATGGCTGCCAGTCGATCATCTGGACAGTAGAGAAAACAAGATGGAGGTTCTCAGAACTCTGCAGTCTGCATGCACCTCTGTATGTACAACTTTTAAGTGGAGATGAGATTTCCTTCACATGAAACTTGTGCTTTTCTGCTAAGTATGGCCTCTATTTTCTCATTGACTGTCCACAACAAATCCATAAGCTGCAATGTAGTATGTGGGACAATGCAAGCTAAAGCTGTGATGGACATCTGATATTCCTGTAGGGGCCAGGTAGCAAAATTTATTCATGGGAGGTTTGCCATTGCCTTCCTCTTCCATGGTTGAGCATCGATTTGAATCCTGGTTTCTCTTAGTTGTAGCACTACAGGAAAATCACTATATTTATTTCTCTCTCTCTACCCTCATGGCTTGTATTCCAACACAAGACATGCAGAGGATGGACAGCAATATTTGTGGGAAGAGTCCATATGAATGCCAGGAGATAACAATTAGACAAAAGAACATGGAGGATGGAGGACATAATCTTGGAACTATGGAAGTCAAAGGAATAGCTGAGTGAACATGTCTTGGAGGGAGACATGGCTGCCCATAGGTTCTAGATAAGTCCTAGGAATTTCCACTGAGAGCCCCACAAATGCAACTATACATAACAGTGCAGGGGTTCCTTTCTGCAACAATTAACCAAACTCACAGTATGGGTGGGCAAGCTTGCTGAAATTGTGTTAGAATAACTCAGTGTGTATGTATATGTGAAGTACTCTTTAGAGGAACAAGGCTCTCAATGCTTACTAGTCATGATGGCTATGGAGTTTATCACATGATGGGAATTGGAAGCATAATCCAATGGCAATCTGAACGCAATCATGGGGTTTTGCGTTATTGCATGAAAGCTGATCACACACATTTTTGGGCAATGGGAAATCCTTTCGAACGCAATTGTGGGGTTTCACGTTATTGCACGAGAAACTATTACACCTAATTTCAGGCACTGGGAGGCAATTTCGGGCAGTTCCAAACATGATGTGGCATCAATACGCAGTAATGTAAATTTGCTGAACTAATGAATTCACTCAGTTCCAAACTGGCCCCATTTTCATTTCTTTTGAAACTGAAATTGCTTCCATGTGATAACGTCCTATGTGCCACCTCTGCTATCAGAGGCAGGTGAATGATAGCTGCTGAAGATGCTTTTGGTCTCGACCTGCCTGTGGGCTTCTCACAGGCATCAACATAGCTGCTGTGGAAACTGAATGTTGTACTAGATAGACATTTGATGTAGTCCAACATCTCTTTTAATTCTTTCCCATATTTGATGGAAAGGAAGAACTTTACCACACCAGGCTGCTAAGATGCCACAATTGTGTTAGTGTAGGAGATGCAAACATACAGGTGTGGACACTGTCATTTTTGAACAGCTCCTAAAAAATGCCATGGTGCTGCTATAATCCCAGTCTTTGTCTTCTGCATGCCAGCCATCCTAACTCTGCTTTCTTGCCCTGTGTCCTTTCCAGTATGCTTTTTGGTCTGCATTTTTTAAATTTTCAATTGTGCAGTCACAACAATTAAGTTACAAAAAGCAAAGCAAAGAAATTGGGAGAGGGGAGGGGAAGAGAGAAAAATAGCCTGCTTGGGAATAGTGAGAGATAAAGGAACATAACCATGTCCAATTGCACCAAGTGACTGCCTGCATATCAGAACTGCAGCAGTAAATTTCAAGGGCAAACCCTTTAGGAAAGAAAAGTTGATACATGTGTTGGATAATCAGTAAAGGATCTATAAGGATAAATTAATCAATTGGGAAGTTGGAATAAATCTGTATACTTTGGCTAAAGAGAGGAGGGAAGTTCCGCTCTTGTTTTTAAGGGAGGTGGGGGGAGGGATATTGGGTTTGTAGGTTTCTTTCTTTCTTTCTTTCTTTCTTTTCTCTCTTTTTCTCTCCATTTTCTTTTTATCTCTCTTTTATCTTCCCTCTTTTTAAACAACTTTGTTTATGTCTATGTATGTTCCTTTGTTTGTTTGTTATACATGTTAGTATTTCTTTAGCTTCTTAGTTTTGTAAATAAATAAATAAATAGATTTTATTGTTAAAAGAACTGCAGTGGGAGGAATGCGTCACATATGACTCAATAGTGCAAAAAACAATGTGATTGAGAAGCATTGGTGGGTTCTGCCTATCAATGAAAAGCAGTATCCCAGGAATGGATGGAAGAGGAAGTAGCTACAGGACAAATATGGTGTCATGTGATGAGGTACAGCCATTGACACTACTAACCAGATATTATCCTGCATTGGCAGCCTTGTCTGATAAAGTCCAAAGTGTGTGCAATGGATAGCAACTCTGATTAAGACATAAAGATGCCAGTAATTAAAACAAAAACTAAGGCTAAAGAAATAAATTAGTGAAGTAAGAGCACCATTGAATATAGGAAATTTATCTTAGTGTGCTAAGGTAACTCAGAACTATAGGTATAGGTGAAGAGAAGAGGTGGAAATATTCCTAAGCATATAATTTTATCTCAGGATAGGCTAAGTGGATTAGAGATCAAGAGACTTCGAGTCAATGAAAAACTACTTGATCTCGTCACTGCTGCTCTCTGTAAGGAGTTTAACATACAGCTAACCCCCCCCCCCCCAGCTTACCTTTGCCAGTTTGAGTCCTAATTTGGGCTGCATCTGGATATTATCATACTCAAAATGCAACTGATACCACCAGCCAGGTGCAACCTGGGTAACTTCCGGCTAGAAGCCGTGCTCAGCTGGCAGATTTGCAAGGTTGGGTGCTTTCCGGTTTTGAAAAGACATTGGCTGATTGCAGCTTCTAGCCAAAGTTACCTGGGCTCACCCAGCCGACAACATTTTAAGTATGATAATATCCAGATGCAGCCCAAATTAGGACTCAAACCGGCAAAGATAAGCCGGGGTTTTTTTAGCTTTGCGCTAAAATCATAAGACTAATCCAATGAAAGGCCTTCCCTCCATTTTAGTTGCCACCAACCTGGGAGGGAGAGAAGAAGAAGCAGATACAGCTCCACCGTGCCTAGCCCCAGAGGCAAATAAAAGGCCCTCCTTCCATCTTAACTGCTACCACCCTGGCCATGGAGGGAGAGAACAGGCAGGCACAGCTCCAGCATGCCCAGACCCAGAGGCAGATGGAAGGCCCTCCCTCCATTTCAACGGCCACCACCCTAGTTTTGAAGGGAGAGAAGAACTGGCAGTATCTGTTGGACTTGATCCCTTACACTGTCATTTCCTTCTCCTTTTGTGCCATGTCTTTTTAGATTGTAAGGCTGAGGCCAGAGACTTTCAAATTAGTGATCTGTGAGCCACTCTGAGAGTTTTTGTAACAGAAAAGCAGGATATAAATACTCCAATTAATTAATTAATTAATTAAGACATCTTTAACTGTTTAGGTGCTGAACATTATTGCATTTCCATCAATATTAACACCACGGCGTGTTTAGCAATGTGACAGGCTGCATGGTGTATCAATGTCTTCAACCTAGCACTGATCTGAAAACTGATCTTAAATTTATTATTAATCTTGAAACCAAGAAACAGACACTTTTTATCTTGAATGTTTTGCTTCAGAGCATGGGTGCTTAATATTTTTTTTAATTGTTGCGATTGCAAATGTTTCTTGGGACATCCATGTATAATAAACAATGGGAACCTGAACTACTCTGCATGTACATTGACTGCAGGTTTCAGTTTATTATGTACTTTGTTCCAAGAACCTTCTGTCCTGATATTTTGGGACGGGGCAGGTGGTGATGAGTGGTGGGTGGTCAGCCATCTACACTCAAGAAGATCTTGGCATGAATGCTGCTGGCTTGAGAAATCCAAGCAGAATTAGATGTACTGGTCTGGGATGAGTAAGATTTTCTCTCCCCCCCCCCCCCAAACAAGGAAATGGAATGCCCATTGCAGAAGTATGAAAGGACACACAAAATATTTTTTGTGAACATCTTCCACAGGCAGGGAGTCGAACCATTAAACCTCAGTCTGGTTCTGGTTCAGCTGTGATTTCAGATGTTCTTCCAGCAAAGGAAACCTGTGTGTGAGTATGTGCGTAGAAAGCACATTTTAACAACTATCAAGCTGGTATGATGGACCTCACCTGAGGTTAATGATTGGATTTGTGTTAACCGTTTTGATTGTAGAATTCAAAGACATAGTCACGTTGGTCTGAAAAATTATCATGAAGAGGGATCACCTTTGAGACTAACTGAAAGAAAAGAAGCTTCTTTCTTTGAGTTAGGCTGCATCTACACTACAGAAAAAAAATCCAGGTTGACACCACTTTAACTGCCATGGCTCAAGGCTATGGACTTATGGGGATTGTAGTATTGTGAGATATTTAGCCTTCTCTGTCAGAGAGTCAATGTGGCTTAGCTGTTTGAGTGTTGGATTATGACTCTGGGGACTGGAGTTTGAATCCCCACTGAGTCATAGAACCCACTATGTGACACCTTGGGCAAGTCACACACTCTCAGCTTCAGAGAATGGCAATGTCACAGTAATTCTGAAGAAATTTGCCAAGAAAACCACATGAAACAAGACAGTCATTGGAAATAACTTGAAGACACACAACAAAAACAAGTCAAGACAGTTCTGGTGCCAGAAGAAATGACAGTTCCCAGAAATCCATAGTATTGAACCATGACAGTTAAAGTGATGTTAGTGTGGATTCTCTCTGCAGTGCAGATGCAGCCTTAGTCTCAAAGGTGCTACAAAAACCCTTTGCCTACTGTTTTGATTGTGTGTTTTAACAATGCTATTGATACCTATTGGAGAATAAAGCACTGAGTCCTTGTATTGTAATTTGTAGTATTGAAGTTTTGTCATTTTTGTAAGTTTTCTTAATTGGGGATGGTGCCGAAATTGGCATGGAGAAGGGTAGTGAAACCAGGTGATGAAGAAAGACTGTGTCCCTTAGATCACTGAGGATGAGCTTGAGTCGTTGGTTTTCATCTAGCCAGTCTGTAAGAATTGTTCTATTCCTTCTAATCTTGAGGAACACAGCAGTAGTAGTTGATTCCTTTTATGCGCTGGGTTTTTAATCTGAATTTAAAAGGATCTATCCAAGATGCTGAACTCTCACCACAAAGATCCAACACACACTGCAGAAATAATCCAGTCTGAGACTATTTTAACAGCCCTGGCTCAGTGTTAAGGAATTCTGGGAACTGTAGTTTATTTTAGCACTGGAGCTCTCTTGACAGAGAAGACTAAATGTCTCACAAAACTACAGTTCCTAGAATTGCCTAGCATTGAGCCAAGAGAGTTAAAGTGATCTCAAATGAAATTTGGAGCAAATAAGGAGCAGTTCCTTGGATAGCTTATTTTTGAACAAAAAAATCAGAGCAGAGAATTATTCACACTGCAACTCTGGAGTTTATCACATGGGAGGAATTTCTCTCAATTGTGGATGGAGCCAATTCGCAATTACGTGAATTCGCTAGTTTAGCGAATTTATGTGAAATCTGATTGCATTTGGAATGCATTCAGAATGACTTCCCATTTCCTGAAAATGACCCCCCATTGCCCAAAATTGCGTGAGATACTCTAATACGCAATTAAGTGAAACCCCATGATTGCATTCGGAATGACTTCCCATTGCCCGAAACTGCGTGAGATACACTCATACGCAATTATAATGCAGGGGTGTGGAAACTATGGCCTTTTATATATTTCTGATCCCATCAACACTAGCCACCATGACCATGCCAGCATGACTAGCCAGTGGCAAGGGATGATGGAAATCTGAGTCCAAACTATCTGGCAGAGAGGAATGATTACCATCAACAAGGTGAGGGGCTTCCGGACTGTATTTGTCAGCAGCCCCTGATATGGTCTGTGTCTCTGAGGGATTTTTACTTTTTGATAAGGGAGA
This sequence comes from Urosaurus nigricauda, assembly GCA_034509955.1. Classification (NCBI taxonomy): domain Eukaryota; kingdom Metazoa; phylum Chordata; class Lepidosauria; order Squamata; family Phrynosomatidae; genus Urosaurus; species Urosaurus nigricauda. The sequence goes on from JAOEGL010000001.1 coordinate 220,684,165, forward strand.
ATGGAAAGGGATATCAAGAGATGGGAACCCTATTCAAGCATTTCTTTTCTGAACATGGCAACAGCTCTCTTTGTGAACAGCTACACACGTGAAAAGGATAGGTTGTTGACACCTTCAGGACTTGCATCCAATCCTGATTATACCAGCACAGAACTGAGTCATATAATTGTAAAATAGCTTTGCCAAGTCCACATTTTCTGGCACTCATGTAAGTTTTAATAGGTATGTAGAAAGGAAAATTCCACCAGATATGGTTTCACCCATCATTGTGGCGCTCTGATGGGATAATGCTAACCTGTCGAATATGGGCTAATTGAGCAACAATATATTAAACTGGACTTGTGTAGTTTGATTTTAAAATGCCAAACTTATTTATAGTAAACACCATCTTTACTTAGTATAGTGACTCAAACCTAATAAATACTAGTACGTGTCAAAGGAGAATCACTTGAGTAGAAGAAAGTCCAAATGAGTAAATATCATTTAAGGGAGAGATAATTTAATTAGCATTTGCTATACTTGAGTCACTGAGCTAAGTAAAGATTATGTACAATATAAATAAATTTGAGATTTTTCCCCCAATAAACTACAAAAGACTCATTTAATATGTTGTTGCCTGGCTAGATCACTTTTTATAGAATGATAACAGTTGATTGTATCTCTCTCTGTCTCTTTGTCACATATATGTCTTTTATTGATATTTTCAAGGCAAGGTTTTCTTTTCCCATGGGAAATGTGTGAATGCTGTAATGTGCTATCAGCATTTGGAAAGGTTACTTTTTGAGACTATAGTTCTCAGCCTTCTCCTGCCACACCAGCTGTGTTTCCTGCAATATTCTTAGAGCTATAATCTGAACAAATAATGTTTGTCAGCTTGGCATAGATTTCTTAGCTGATTACTTACAATTTATCTTGACACAGAATTGTCTGCTATAAAAGTATTGAAACTACCTTTACATTTACTAAAGCTACTTCATGCAGGCTTTGGATCATTTTCTGTCTCCTTTTGACTGTACCTGACTCTATGTCTTTGGAGATGGCTACACACAACTTTTAAACTATGATTATAATCATAAAATAAAAATAGCCCTTTTATTGATTCATATCACAAAATATTGCCTCTGATCTATAGCTTTTGTTTATGCCAAGTGTGGTTAGGGTGTCCTTTCTCATTAACGGGGGAAGCCTGTCAATAGCTCCCAACTGTGTGTCAGTCCCAGGTCTCCTCAAGCGCAAAACACTGCTGCCAGGACAGTTGCAAGTTGGTGGTCATTGGTGTCATAATCTGCTCCTCTCCCCTTGTTGCTCTTCCCCTTCTCTGTTTCCAAGACTGATACACTTTTTTTGTTTTTTGGAGAGGAGGGTTCTTTTCTTTTAAAAACTTACATTGCATTACCCTGAGTTGATTGAAATTCCCCGAATTACATGGGGAGCCAGTTAGTTCACATAGTTTTTATCTGACAGAAAGGTAACAGCTACAGCTTTCCCCTAATCTGAGCATGTTGTGATTTGGAGCTCCAGCTCCGGCATTCTTGGGAGCAAGACAAGAGAAAAATAACAAGGAACAAGGTTTCCTCTCTCACACATTTTCTTGGTGAATTCCACATATGTGAATTATTTATCCTGATGAGATGTTTCTTTGGTGTAGAAAGCTATGAGGCACTGTGTGAATAGTGAAAAGAGTTCTGAAAGACAAACTAGACTATCATTCTTGGTAAATACCAGGAAGCATCCAGATAGTTGTGAAGCACTAGCTTGTATCCCTAAATGCTACCATTAAGTAAATTTCAGGAAAGGAAAGCTTCTTAACATTATCTTTCCTCTGAAGTGCCATATGACTACTGAAGGGATATTCTGGAGGACCAGGATTAACTCCCAAGCAGCATAGGAAACATATAGAGGTGGAAGGAGCTACTGGGAAAGAAGAAGAAAACTATTCAAATCCAGTTTGGGTGATAAGATGTTAATTAAAGAGTGTTAACAGAAGAAAAGCTCCTCCTTTCTTTTCATGTAGCTTCCAGGAGACTGTATTCTCCATCACAGTTGTAGTTTATGATCATGATTTGGCTCTCCTGTGCAATCAAAGTTGAAATACAGTATGAAATTGGCATATTTTTTTTCACCCACTGAAACCAGTAGGACAAAATATATTCAATGGAACATAAATTATTATGATGATATGTGTTTTCGGAGCAATGGGTATGTAGCCTCTTCCATTGGCTGCAGATAAGGATTTTGCTCTTGAATAGCAATGAAAAATTTAGGGGGGGGGGATTTTTTTTTCTCTGCTGTGGGAATACAGAATTTATTCATTATGTGGAATTGCATGGTCCCCTCCTCCTCCCACTACAAATGCTTCAAAATTATACTTACCCAGTCTGTTGAGAGATGGAAATGATGGAGCTCTGTTGCAAAGGCTACCCAATGCAGTTGCCTACAGAGCATCGAAATTTCCAGCTCCATGTGGAAAATATTGACAGTAGTTTTATGGGGAAATGTGAATTGTGAGGCTTCTTTGAGCAGACATGCTGCACAAAGGAGGATCGCAGCAAGTGCATCAGTCCACATAAGTCAAGTGCTATCTTGGGAACTTGATCTTCCCTTGTAAAATGCAATTTGGACAAAACAATAAAGTTAAAAAGAAATGTCGCATCATTATGTTCCTTAAATGTCACAGTAATTTCAGTAAGTGCATTTTGGCAGAGGGAAGCTCACATCATTAGCTCCTTTCCTGGTTGCTTTTTTTTTTTCCCCCCACATGGCCGGACTTGACAGGACAACAAATAGACCTTCCATCTGTATGCATTTATTAGTGGATTTTACCATCTGAGATCAAGGGAAAGGGGCTCATCACAAGGTTTGCAAAAACCCACATCTGTGGATTTTACTACCTTCCTTTTAGAACAAGAGTAACTAACAAAGGGTTTAGGAAGTATGCTCATAAGATCTAATTATAATAATTTGACTTTTTAGATAGAGGTCATTTGCTGTTAATATAAACAGTTGGCAAACATTTGTGGAACACTGCTCATTCACCCCACAGTATCTTCAGTTAAAGATCTTCTGAACCATTTACATTCAATTATTATGACACAGAGGAAAGGACCTTTCTACATGAGATGGATGGTAGGAAGATGAGATGAAATGGTGCTGTTTTTGCACTCATCTGGCTCTCAGTGGCCACCCAGTTCCATATTTGGGTTTAGCAGGACAAACCAGGGCAAATGAAATAAAATCTGTGATGTAATATGAACTTCATCAACACTTTCCAGTGTTCATTTGGTCAGTTTGCTGTGAGCTCCCATATGGTAGCTGAATGCACAGATTGCAGGGAACAAGGAAAGACTATCTGGGTAGGATACAATATTAGAGGACACCCCTACTATGAGTAAATAGTAGTAAAGCTAGACCAGACATTCAGAACATAGCGTATTAGCGACTACCCTGTAACCTTATATTTGGACAGCATGGACTAGCACTGAAATGTTGTCCTTTATAATTAGGATATACTAGACATGGGTGGGCAAACTCTGACCATCCAGATGGGGTTGGACTGAAGCTCCCAACATGCCTCAGCACTGGTATGAGTAAGAAAAGTTGCAGTTCAACTGGACCACACTTTGCTCCTCTGTGTGTAAGATTATACATACCCAAAGATAAGTAACTGATGCTTCATGCACTGAGATGGAGTGTCTTCTGAAATCTTGAATCCATTCAGGCAAACAGTGGTGGCTCTTATGAATCCAGTTAAGTTAATGAATGTTGAGTGAAGTTTAGTAACTTGCAGTGTTCCTTTATAAAACACATGAGGCCACAAAAAAAAATCCCCAAAGATTTGATCAACAGCAATTATTTGGAACAGAGTCAAATATAATATACGACATGAATAAATGAAATATTAGCAACATCTGCACACCTCCTTTCATTTAACTACAGGTTTCCATCCTTGAAAGTATATATTTAAAATATGTTTTAAAATTCAATGGACTGTATAAAAACTGCCTTTGTATTTCTCCCATTTCCTTGCACTATTTAAAGTGCACCAGAAGTTATTTTTATATATATATATAATATATATAATATGTTAGCATAATGTAACATACAGTGCACCCATGTCATACACGGCTTTCAGCATATGAAGAAGAAGCCATGGCACACCCCGGAAGAGATAATGGCGCATGTGCTGTGCTATGCTGTGCTGCAGGCATGAGCCCCATTATTTTTAATGGGGCTCGAGGGTTCGTGGAATTCCACTTACGCGGGGTTGGGTAGGTTGGGTGGATCCCCACATAAGGGAAGGGACCACACTAGTAAGTAATGTTTTTCTTCATTCTAATTCACCTTTACATTTCATGCTTATTCATTTTAGTGCTATTTAATTTTGTTTTAATTTTTCATTTTTATGGATGGGAACGACTCCAAACTTTCTCAACTTCTCTTTCTGATGCTATCACATCTTTTAGCTCTTTTTAAGTTCAGTAAGTCCCGTTGCTCAGAGGAATGAGTGACAGGCACTAGAAGACAGAAGGAAGTTCTTATTGGCAGCCAAGAGCCAGAAAAATGTAGTTGTCCCATGCAGTAGCGCCCCAGCCCCTGGTGTCACTTGGTGCAGGAGGAGGGCTGCTGGAAGGGGGTTGCAGTTAGGCCACTGGCAGCCAAAAGAGTGTGTTCACCCAAAGTCTAGAATCATAGTTGGAAAAGACCACAAGGGCCATCCAGTCCACCCCCCGCCATGCAGGAACTCTCAATCAAAGCATACCCAACAGATGGCCACCCAGCCTCTGTTTAAAGACCTCCACAGAAAGAGACTGCACTGCCCACAGTGGGAATGTGTTCCACTGTCAAACAGCCCTTACTGTCAGAAAGTTCCTCCTAATGTTGAGCTTAAGTATGTTTTCCTGTAGCTTGCATCCATTGTTCTGGGTCCTGTTCTCTGGAGCAGCAGAAAACAAGCTTGCTCCCTCCTTAATATGGCATCCCTTCAAATATTTAAACAGGACTATCATATCACCTCTTAACCTTCTCTTCTCCAGATTAAACATTCCCAGCTCCCTAAGTCGTTCCTCATAGGGCATGGTTTCCAGACCCTCCAGCATTTTAGCTGCCCTCCTTTGGACACACTCCAATTTGGAGTCAAAGGCTTTCGTGGCTGGCATCGATAGTTTTTTGTGGGGCTTTTGGGCTATGTGGCCATGTTCTCTTCTAGGAACTCTTCTAGAACATGGCCACATAGCCTGAAAGCCCCACAAAAAAGCCCTAATTTCTCAACATCCTTTTTGAATTGTGGTGCCCAGAACTGGATACAGTATTCCAGGCGGGGCCTGACCAAAGCACTATTACTTCCCTTGATCTAGAAACTATACTTCTATTGATACAGCCCAAAATCTCATTGGCCTTTTTAGCTGCCACATCACACTGTTGACTCATGTTCAACTTGTGGTCTACTTGGACTCCTAGATCCCTTTCACATGTAGTCTCGTTAGCACAGGTGTTCCTCATTCTATATCTATGTGTTTCATGTTTCCTCCCTAAGTGTTGTACCTTACATTTCTCCATGTTGTATTTCATTTTTTTTTAGCTTTGACCCAGCTTTATAGTCTATTCAGGTCATTTTGAATTTTGTTCCTGTCCTCTGGGGTATTAGCTACTCCTCCTAATTTGGTGTCATCTGCAAGTTTGATAAGTATGCCCCCAATTATGTTATCTGAGTCATTGATAAAGATGTTGAATAGCACTAGGCCCAGAACAGAACCCTGTGACACTCCACTTGTCACTTCTCTCCAGGATGAAAAGGAGCCATTGTTGAGCACCCTTTGGGTTCAGTCAATTACAAATCCACCTAACAGTCACATTGTCTAGCCCACATTTTACAAGCTTGTTTGCATGAATGTCATGGGGAACATTTTCAAAGGCCTTACTGAAATCAAGATATGCTATATTTACAGCATTCCCTTTGCCTACCAAGCTGGCAATTTTATCCAAAAAAAAAAAAAGAAAGAAAGAAAGAAAGAAAAGAAAAGAAAAGAAAGAAAAAGAAAGAAAGAAAGAAAAAGAAAGAAAGAAAGAAAGAGAAAGAAAGAAAGAAAGAAAGAAAGAAGAGAGAGAGAGAGAGATCACATTTATCTGGCATGACTTGTTTCATTGAAACCCGTTTACTTTTTATGATTATGGCATTGCCTTCTAGATGTTCAGAGACTCTCACTTTAATGATCTGCTCTAGAATCTTTCCTGGTATTGATGTCAGACTAACTGGACAATAATTATTGGGATCCTCTCCCCCCCCCCCCCCTTTTGAAGATGGGAACACAATTTGCCCTCCTCCATTTTGCTGGGACTTCTGTTCTCTAGGAGTTCTCAAAGATTATTGCCAATGACTCCAATATTACATTTGCCAATTATTTTAATATCATATATAGTTCATCTGGTCATTTAGATTAACCCCGTATTCATATAGTATCTCTTTACTTATTCTGTTCTGAATTTCCACTGTCCTGTCCTCTGCTCCATTTTCCTCAGGTTGACCACCCCTTTCCTTTTCTGAGAAGACTGAAGCAAAGAAGGTGTTGAGTAATTCTGACTTTTCTCTGTCCCCTGTTAGCATTTTGCTATTTTCTCCATGTAATTGCCCTATCATTTCCTTTTTCTTCCTTTTGCTATGAACTTATCCCCAAAAGCCCTTTTTATTGTTCTTAACCTTGCTAGCAAGCCTCAATTCATTCTGTGCTTAACTTTTCTGGTTTTACCCCTCCATGTGCTCACTATTTATTTGAATTCCTCTTTGGTGATTTTCCGCCTTTTCGTATTCCTGACCCTAGGATCACCCCCCAGTATTTTCCTAAGTTTACTAAAATCAGCTCTCCTAAAGTCTAGAATGCATATCTGACTATTCCTGACTTTTCCTTTCCACTGTGTAAAAACTCCTGGAGAACATGATCACTCCCACCTAAGGATTCCACCACTTGCACCACATTAACCAGGTCATCCGTGTTGGTTATGATCAGATCTAAAATAGCTGACCCTCCCCTCTTGTTGCCTCTTCCACCTTCTGGACAATTAACATGTCTTCAAGGTAAGGAATTTGCTAGACCTTGAGGATTTGGCTGAGTTAGACTTCCAGCAATTATCAGGACAGTTGAAGTCACCAATCACTAATGCATCTCTGAGTATGTGGTCATCTGTTCTAGAAAGGCATTATTCAGTTTCTCCATCTGATGTGGGGGGTCTGTAGTAGACTCCCACAATAACATCCATGTTGTTTCACTCCCCTTTATTTATTTATTTTTATCTAGATGCCAGGTTTTTTGCCCCCCCCCCCCCACTGTTGTGTTCCTGCACTGTTTGTGTTGTTCCCTCTATGATAGTTTGACTATTTTCTCCAGCCCTTTTGCCTTCCAGAACACTGTCTCCCTCCCTCACACAGCTCAGTTTAAAGCTCCCCTGATCACGTTTCTGCCAACTGGTGTGAGATGAAATCTTGTAGTGGTGCACTCACCCTTCTTCACTGCAATAGCAGCCTCCGCCTCTTCTAAGGTGTCATCTAATGTGGGTCATGCCCCTAGTGATGCCACTCACCCCATGTCCTAAAATTAGCAGGCAGTAGGGTCTATCCCCTGAGAGATGAGAGGGCATGTGTGAAATAATGAACCCCCAGTTTGGTTCAGTTCAATAAGCACCTTTTTCTTGAAAGCATAATTAGAACAGGAGGCATTTTCTTTCTCTTCCTTACATGGACAGCAAGATTGGGAGGGGTTGTTGAGTAGTTTCTTTGTCTTTCAGATGGGAAGCATAAGTGTGAGGTCACAATGGCAAATCCATTCAAGCAGGCAGCATCAGCATGTTGGCAAGATATGTGTGTGTCAGGACAGGGAATGCAGTAGCAAATGGACACAGTTTCTCTCTCACCAAGGTGGACCACAGCAGTACGTGACCACCATGACCACTTGCATGCATCAATGAGTGGCTACAGAACCAGAAAGAAGGGGAGTGGAGAGTTTTGAGACAGGCATTACACCTGATGCAGGGCCTCTACTTGCTGTGAATGGCCTCGGATGGCCTGGTATCAAAACGGATGAAGAAAATGGAGGTAGGCAAGGTTGTTGGCAAGACCCTGCCTGGTATTAACAAAGAACAGCTTGCAAAACAGAAATTGATTTCCTAGATAGTGACCATACTGACTATTGTCTGTATTAATTCTCAACCTTTTAGTTTTCAGGTGTATAAAACATGAGAAATTATTTCTCTTTTCTTACTGTGAGGTGCACAAGGCATGAAGGATGGAGGGAGGGGAACAATCAAGTGATACTATTCCTACATGCTGTTTAAAGGTGGGGGGATGAATCTGAGGGCCATCTCCCAACTAAAAAGATTACATGTCTGCATACAGAAAGCGTGGCTTTCTCTGTCTCATCATGCCAAAGACCATACTTCTGTCTTTGCTGGCAAAGCTTTTCAGGAGAGGAAGAGAGTTGTTTGCAGAGGTGTGGGATGATATTGCAGAAGATACTGTTTTCTTCATGTGGTACAGCTTTAGTTATAATTTTAAGTGACAATCATTTCATAGCAATGAAGCCAACAAAATCTAAGTTTAGCTTTTGCGGTGGTTCCTTGAACATAAGAACAACTTTTTCTGGCTTTCTGGTGAGCTTCCCTAGCAAGAGGGGGCAATTCAAAATACTGAGGTAACTTTAACTGAAACAACCATTCTTTGTTAGAAATGTTAGAATCTTCACTTGCGAAAGTGAAGAAAGTCCCCCTCTTCTTCTAGACACACATTGGTAGCTTTTTCAGCATTCAGGCCAAATCATTGCTCTGCTTCTAAAGATCTCCCAAAGTGAATGTTACTTTTCTTCCAGAGTACTACTTTTTGTTGGGTGGAAACACACACTCCAAAAGATATTACACCTTTAGGCAATCCTCACCATTCTGATTAAGTTTGTAAAACTCTTAAATTTAGAACATCTGTCCTAAAAATGTTTCTGTGCTTCACCAAGATGAGAGAAGTTGTCTTTGGCTTTTGATATAAGTGATTAAAAAAAAAACTAGAACAAAGTAAATGTTTTGTTGTAAGACATGCTTCTCAGACATGATGGATGAACTGTTATTTTTGATGAGTCTCAGCATTCTCATTTTAAAAGGAAGAACGTGCCTCTTACTTTTAGAAGCTTTGAAAGCAAACTAGTAACAATGCAAAGGTACTCCATGTGCCAGGATCAGGAAGTAGTACTACATGGTATGCTGGATTCCACCCCCACCCCCCGAATATCCAGTGAGGTGTATATGGACCAGTTCCATGTACTATGACACAAATTACACATACAGTGAGTACTTAAGAGTCAGAGGGGTCTATAAATAAGTACCCTCTGGTTGTAATCACCCAATTAAAGGGAATAATTGGGATCAGGTGCTAAAGTAAATTGAAGTTCGCAGGTTCCACCTTGTTAATGGATCAGAAACTTTGTTTGGTCTTCACCATAAAATTTATACAGAGAGACTTCATGGCATGATCTAATGAAATATCTTGATCAACACAGAAAAGTAGTTATTGCTACTCATCAATCCAAAAAGGATTACAAAACTATTTCTAAAGATCATGGACTTCCAAGCCACTGCCGGTCAGTCTATAAATAGGAGAAGGTTGAAGACAATGTCATTGTATCTGGGAGCAGTCATTCTACCAAAATTTCTCCAAGAATAAACTCCAACAGTCACAGGACTTTATCACATGGGAGGAAAGCATCCTTCTCCCATCATTAAATGGTAATAAAATCCTGCTAATTGCATGATTGGGGGAAAGATTATCACACCCTCACACACTTATCCTATTCATGTCCTATCTGTAAACAGCAATGGACCTGTCATTAGGTATTAACAGACATTCCCATTAATACCCAATGATTGGACCATTACTGTGGGACAAGAACAGGATAAGTGTGTGGAGGCATGATAATAAGGAGGACACATGTCTACTCCATATGATAATCTCCACATTGAGCCCCAAAATAACTTCCAAGGATGTGCAAACCACTCTTGATTCAACTAATGTGAGTGTTCATGATTCACCAGTGAGAGGGAAAAGCTGAAGAAGAGTGGTGTTTATAGGAGGATAGCCAGGAGGAAGCCACTGCTGTAAAAATATTTTTTAAAAAACACAAAAAAGACATTGCTACTATTCTGAAGTTCACTGACAATTCCAGAGATTATCCCTATGGTCTGGGAGGCGGTCCAGGAGGAGAAGCAATGTGCCTGTTGCTCCTCTTCCTCAGTGCCCTTTTCCTAGCTTCCAGCTGTCCCAGAGAGGCAGATGGAAGCTGGGAGAAGACAGGGAGGAGGATCCAGAGGCATGTGCCTCTGGCTCCTTCTCCTCAGCACCATTTTCTGGCTTCCATTTGTTTCTGAGAACATTTGGTTCTGTTGTAGCAGAACCAGCAGGGAGCTGTTCATGTGAGGAAGTCCTCAGATATTACTGGTTTAAAGTGGTTCTGTAAGGAGGAAAAGAGCAATAGTCCTTTAAAGTAATGTGAAAAAATGACCTGTAGTTACAGGAGTCATTATTGCTCAAAGGACTTGACACTGGGTACCGAATCTAAAAGAACAGAATATTTATTATGGCCAAAGACGAACACAGATAAAAAGGGGGATACAGAATAAAAGAAAGTTAAAACACAGTTGAAAAAAACAGTATTTAAATTATCTTTTCAAATTTCAGTACAGTATGACAAGACTAGTACTAGTCTACTGTGGAGGTCATTGCTTGGCAAATTTTAACTGCAGCTGCACAAAATCTGGCAACATTATATGTTGTACCCGGACTGACATCTTAAAGCAACAAAGAAGTACAGTCGACCCTTGACATTCATGGGGGTTAGAGGCACAAGAATCCCACAAAAGTCAAAATTTGTGAATAAAGTGAGGTCGATAACAGTGTACATGTGTGTGCCTGCATCTCCCTTCTGAAGCCTCAAACAGGTCTAGCAAGCTCTCTGAGGTACTGGAAGGACAGGGGAGAATGCATTTGTGGCTCCCTCCTTCTCTTCCAAGGCTTCAGGGTTCTCTAGAAAGCTCTCTGCAGCCTTGGAATGGCAGGAAGGAGGGCACATTCACTTTCCTTAAACCCCTTCCTAAGGCAAGAGAGCTGTATTTGCCGAGAGAGCTCCCTGTCCCGGATCCGGGAAAAATTGGATGTGTTATAATCTCCATGGACCACCAAAAAAGACAAATAAATGGATATTTATTCAGCAAACCAGGCCTGAACTCTACCTGGAAGGCAAGATGACTAAAGTGAGACTGTCCTTCTTCGGTCATATCACAAGAAGATATGATTCACTAGAAAATACAATAATGCTTAGTAGGGGGGAAGGTAGGTGGGGTTTTTTGTTTTTGTTTTTTTTTTGGTTTTTAAGGAAGACTACATTACTGGTGTCTTGACTCAATTAATGAAGCCATGGCCCTGAGTTTGCAAGAGTTGAGCAGGGCTGTTGGTAATAGAGTGATTTGGAGGATTCTCATTCATGGGGTCACCATAAGCTGAAGTTGACTTGAAGACAACCAACAACAACTAATCAGTAAATCATGCTTGTGAGCTCTCATGCAAAATTTGTTACCAAAGTTATATTGCTGCTTCTCTTCACAAAAATCAAGATGTAGATCCCCAGTAGGTTCCCAATGGGCACAAGAATAATACACACATTGGCTTCAAACTCTGTGATCCTGTCTTTATTGGTTGGCTGGCTGGCTGACCAGAGAACAGAAGACACATGTTTGAATTTAAGGGGAAACAAGGGCATGAGTCTCCCCTTGCCCCAGTTTTATTGTGTAAATTTTATAGTGTCAGTGCTAATGTTGGACTCTTCCAGAGTAATGAAAATGAGTGAGAGCTTCTACAACAGAGCTCCTAGCATTTTGTCAGTTGCTGATTCTTCATGTTGCCTCCAGATCCACAAACATTTCCAGCCTTTTAAAAAGTCTCTGTAAAGGGAATGCAGGAGGATGAAAGATGCTGTATGACCTCACAGGCAACTTCACCAAGTCTTTTCAACATCTTTTCAACAAGTTGTTGAGTCCCAATATGAGCATGTCTTCCTTTTCTAAAAGTGTTATAAAAATATTAATGTAAATGGTAAAGTAAGGTACATCTCGTTTGCTCCAACCTTGAGTACAGAACCATTCAGTCTCTTGATATATATTTTTAAATACCCCAGATTTGAGGGAATAAAATGTTGCTACTGGTGCTTGGAACTATCACTGAACAGTCTAGGACAACAGAAATGTTATTAAGCTATTTAAAAAAACAAAACAAAACCCAAATACAGTAGCGAACAACAAAGTCTACTCTGTTTAGAGGAGTGTATTGTTAGATTTTTCCACAGAATGAGTGATGTTTACTTATTACTTCCAAAATTTGAATATTTTAGGATGGATTCGGTCCATTTTTTCCTGTTTTTTTAATGAAGCAAAAGAACACATTTGTGATACATGTTCATTCTTTCTAAAGTAATGAGCAACAAGCTGGGGGGGGGGGAGGTAACAATTAAGGCTCACATAGTTACTTCCAAAATAACATTCCTGTCTCTGTGAAGTATGCAGTGGATTTTCTGACACCTTGTTCCTATGTGATGGTTTTGTCTTGAGCCATTTGACAGTTATTTGGCAGACAGAGCTGAATTTGAGCCACGTTCTTCCCTAATGTAGCAGTCCCCTGATACTAGGCAATCTTTGCACCCTAACCATTTTGATAACCTCTCACTGTGAAATCTTTCTTTCCTCCACAAGGACCAGATGTTTCTGGACCCTAAAGGCTGATACACACACACATATAAAAAAAGCTATAATAGCTTCATATGAAAGAACACTGTCTGCTGATGTGAATTTTTGTAACTTTTTTGTACTTTATGGAGAATGTTCTGCGTCCCAAACAACAAATCCTTGGATTCCATTGGATGCAAGTATAGCAATTAAAAGCAGAACTATAGTACTATAATTGTGTAGTGAGAATGGGTCCTGGGGAAGGGCAACTGCCAGGGGCTGGGATGGTTACATTGGCTCTCTTTGGGCCTTGGAGGGCTGCAACCTTCCTGCTGCATCCTCATCCATGGATATTTTATTTTTAAAGAATTACTCCCCTGCTCCATTTCCCCCATGTTTTTCTTCACCAACCTGAGCTGTTTTAGCTTAAGAGAAGTTTTTTGGCAAAAACATATCAACTGAAAGTTTCATGAATGTGTGTGGGAGAGGAACAAAGGGCAACCATAACAGCTGTCCACTCTATGCAACTACCAAAAATCTTTTGTTATGTGTATCTATATATTTTGCATAAGAAGAGGTGCTTGTGTATTCTCAGGAATTGATTCCCTATGTAAATGGCTTTCATGCATTTCTATAATGGCACGCATTTAAGTTCATTCTGTTACATCAGCCATTTTTTAAAAAAAACAACCACAACACAAAACCTTAAATAATTCTTGCAAATATTACTCAAAAATAAAATACAATTTGTTCATAAATACACAAATACATACATTTTGAACACTTTTAATAGTGTTGTTGTTGTGTGTCTTCAAGTTGTTTCTGACTTATGGTGACCCTAAGGTGACCCTATCATGTTTTTTTTTTCTTGGCAAGATTTGTTCAGAAGGGGTTGTCTTTGCCTTACAATGTGATTTTGTTACCCCCCCCCAAAAAAGAGGGGGGGCCTGCGGTCTCCACCCATACAGCATCTCCTTGGTATCTTGGGGAATTGTTAGGTCACCAGGAGGCTTGCAAGAGGTCGAGTAACTGAAGGGAATCTTTTCACTTGTGTATGCCCGCACTAACTGCAGAGAGACTCTGGTTTCAGTGAATAAAAGAGTTTTATTTAGAAATGTGCAAAGGTGCATGCAGACACACAAAACCAATGTGACTTCAAAAACTATACTATGCTATACTAACAGAAAGAAAGGTGTGAAAGGCTGGAAAGCAAGAAATTAGGAAATAGAAATGGTGATAATTATCAATCCTGAAGAGAGGAAGATGGAGAGTTGCTCAGATGGAGTCTGAGGGAGATACAGAGAGTGGAACTCTGGTTTATGGGAGATACCCTTGGACTGTAGCAACAGAGTGACCATGTGTGGGGCAGATACTTATATCCTGTTTTGTATCTCAAGGGATACTTGACATTCCCACACAGTGTAACAAAGAAGTAATGGTTTTCCCACGGAATGGGCAATAGGATTCTGGAATGACTGATGGTTTTAACTTTGGAGTTACAAAACATTGATTAGATTTGAGACAACCCCTGGATAGTTGGAGGGGAAGGGAAGACTAGGGACACAACCTGCGATGAGAAGGAAAAAATGGTTCCTAAATGCTTTGCAATGGACTCACTCAATCCCTATTGTGAGAAGATATTCAGAAAGTGGAAAGGATGGAGTAATCAGAAAAAACATTTTACCTGTATTTAGTGCTATCTAGGTGTTCACCTATCTCCAGGCCAGTGTGCCTTTCTGTATCAAAGGTCATCATGACCTCTTAAAAACATGCCTGATTCTAGATATCAAATCTGAAAGTATGAAACTCCAAATTCAGTGAGAGGGGTGTAGGGTTTGCTAACAACTTGCTAACAACTGAACCATTCTGGAAAAATTATATGCGTTCATGTTTATTTTAAATGTGCAGTCAAAGGCTTTCATGGCCGCTATTCATAGTTTTTTTGTGGGTTTTCTGGGCTATATGGCCATGTTCTAGAAGAGTTTCTTACTGATGTTTCACCAGCATCTGTGGCTGGTTTCTTCAGAGAATGCTTGCTAGGAAAAGAGTTGGGTATATATATATCTCTCTCTCACACACACACACACACACACACACACACACACATACTATGTGACCCTGGAAAGGGCAGAGTGATTTGCATGTGCTAATCACTGTTGCTAATGGGTGGGGGGATATGCAAAAGAGGATTAGTGTCTGCTAATTGGTGATCATTGTCTGCTGGGAAAGCCCCTGACTCTGGGTGGTTTCTCATTTGCATTTGCTGAGTCTTCCTATTTTTCAGCACTGGTAGCCAAACTTTGTTTACTTTCAGGGTTTCTTCTTTCCTGTTGAAGTTGTCCAGGTGTTTCTGGATTTCAGTGGCTTCCCTGTGCATTCTGACATGATAGTATTGGCATGGTCCAGAATTTCAATGTTTTCAAACAGCATTTTATGCCCAGGATGGTATATAACATGTTCTACTACTGCTGATTTTTTCCGGCTGATCCAGTCTGCAGTGTCTCTCATGTTCCTTGATTCTTGTTTGCATGTGGTGTTTGGTGGTCCCTATGTAGACTTGTCCACAGCTGCATGGTATGTGGTAAACTCCTGCGGCTGCAAGAGGGGCTCTCTTGTCCTTGGCTGAGCGAAGCATTTGTTGGATTTTCTTGGTTGGTTTGTAAACCATCTGGAGATTGTGTTTCCTCACCACTTTCCCTATTTTGTCTGTGACTCCTTTGATGTATGGTAAAAATACCTTCCCTTTGGGTGTTTGTTAGTCTCCCTCCTCTGGGTTTTTCTCGGTCTGACAGCCCTTCTGATGTCTGAGCTGGAATAACCATTTGCCTATAGAGCCCGGTCTAGGTGCTTCAGTTCATCTTCTAAGAGGTGGGGTTCACAGATCTATTTTGCCCGGTCTAGCAGGTTTTTTTTATTGTGCTTCTTTTTTTCCTGGGTGATGGTTGGAGGTCTTGTGCAGGTATCTGTCAGTGTGCGTAGGTTTTCTGTATATTGTGTGGTCTAAACATTGGTTCAATTGTTTATTTTTATTTTTCATTATCATTCTCCTTGTCCCTCTTAACTCATTGGCACTGCCCTGTCTTCATTTATAGTTTCTAGTGTAATGCCTGACTACTTCCCATGGTGGGCAGGGTAGCTATGGGAAGACAAAATGCAGGCATTGTGTCTCTCCACAAGAATTCTGTCATCACAATTAAATTTTCCTTCACTACCCAAAATTTTAACATTACAGAGAGTGAGATGTTGAAAATCATTTACACCTAAAACTCTTCTGTTTTCTGGGTTCTCATTTCCTTGGTAACTTTGCCTGCCTCTTTTCTTTATAAACTGCATTGACAAAGTCTCGACTGAAGTTTTAAGTTTCTGCAATGCTAGAAATTTGGGGATTGAAGGCAAATTTCAGAATTTTTTGGAGATCAGTGTCATTACACTCCTCCTTCCATTAAGAACAAGTCTGGTTCTGATGGTATTGTTATCCAGGCTATTGATTTTGGTTTCTGCAATTTGAAGGTTGCATCCTTTGTAATCAGTCCACTGTTTGAAAAGGCTCTCATGATTTGGCACAAACCCCATCTATTTGTAGCTTCAAACCAGTTACTCTTCCAAGAGGTAGCTATGACTGCTGAACATATTGCTCTTCATTATGTTTGGCTTGTACTTAAGGAAATTTGTATTCTTATGCTGTGTTAGTTGCTTTTCTCTGCGACATAAAAAACAAGCAGCTGAGATGAGAATGGATTGGATGACTAAACAGGAATCCCAAAGATGCATGAATACCTCCCCTGAACCTCTCCCTGCTAGAGTTTTTCAATATGGTTTCTCAATAAGTTATGTGTTAGTGTCACTGCAGTGTAATGCAGGAAAGTGCATATGCTGTGAAACCTGTTTCTGACTCACACCAAAATAGCACCCTCTACTGGTATGCAATTGTGTACCAACATAGAATACCAAATGGTAACATCTAATGTTACATTTTCCTTTCAGTAATGTAATGTTTCTTAAAAATTATCATTTTGAGCATATGCTGAAACTTATACATTAGTTTTTGCAGAGCCCTTTTTAAAAAGAAAAAGTATGGAGATTGATGGAGTATGAAAAATGAATGGTCCCACGGTCCAGCAACCCAGTGTGCAAGATTGTATGTTCCTTCTGAATACCCTTTTCTACTGAGAATGGCACTTCCGTCATTTCCATTGTTCACCTTTATATGATGTCCTCTTTCCATAGTTTGATTTTTGTCACCTCCCTCGCTTCCTAAATGGCCAATTACCAGGTTTTGATAAAATGCATTAGATTGGAATAGACTTTGGTATAAAACTCAAAGGGGGAATAAACATTGGCGAAGGAAGTGAAAACAGAGACGCTATTTTGCAGAAATCTTCAGCTCAATGGTGATGGCCATGAATGCAAATTTCCAGTCCACATAGGAAGGACTCTCTAATGATGCCTTTTCTGTTCTTTAATATGAAAATAGTAAGCATTGTGCTTGCTCACCTTCTTACAAGGGCAACTGGCATTGCTTTATTTTTGTGACAGTTTTCCCCCATTGCAACAGAAACATTAAAAAGCCTGCACCATTTTAGCAGCTGTAATGAATGGCTGAAATTGAATTTGGATGGGTCACTTATGATGTCTAAAAGCATTGCCATGTTAATCCAAGTCAAGCTTTTCCAAATGAAATTTCTGGCAAAAAAATGCCAGGTTGAGATCCTGATGGACAGTCACGAACTTCAAATGTTTTTCTAACACACTTTCAAGCAACTCTACCTAAGGTCAATGTTTGCTTTGGGGAACTGTGTGGAGTGCTTGGATTATGACACGGCTGTGGAATGCAGAAGACCAGCAGAGGCTTCCCATTGGCTGCCAATGATGTCATATGGGCAACTGAGCGGGTAAAGCCCGGTAGCTGCTTTAAGCTGTTCTGACATTACCTCTTTTATTTGGCCAGTTTAATTCCATTGGAGACCACACTTTTTTTTTTTTTTTTTGATGTAGCAGTTTATACTGAAACCTTTTTTACTAGACAGTTCAGCAATATTGCCGTGCTAAAGGTAAAGCTGAATAACTCTCTTGTTTCCAAAAGCTTCACTCTGCTGTGTTTTCTTTACCTCCTGGTAGCCTCTGAGATCCAAGCAAAGGCTTAGATAAGCTGCTGCTACACATTTTAGGGTTCGGCATAGAGTAGCTGCCTGAACAGATATTTTTTAATGTTCTTGTACACCATCTTTGCTGCTCGGCAACTTGGATGAGACCAGTGTCCACATCAATAGCAAACCTGTAGTCTGCAGCAGGTCAACGGCAGCTTAAAAATGTTTCTAACCAAGTTAGCAGAGTTTACTTTGGAAAAATAGGGCATCCAAATGTGGTCACAGTCTTGGAACAAGGCAATGGGTAATAAAAGCTCAAATTAAACCAACAGACCATGTAGTGACAGGTACTGCTGTTCATGTTTGCCACATTGGTGCAGAGACTAAAGAAGGAAGAAAGAATCTGTATGCCTCTTTGGGGAGAGCAGTGCACAGCTGAAGTGCCACCACCAAGTAGACTTTTCTTCCATGTTGCCTTTCTCATGGCAATGGTATCCTTCTGTTGAAGTGTAGTCATTTCAGGTTTCCTGGTTCCAAGTCTATTGACTTGGCTTCCTTGATCAAAATCAGTCTATGTGAGACAATGGCCATAGGCATGCAAAGGTTTGTAGGTGTGGAGATGTAATGACAAGTTCAGTTTTAACAACAGTCATGGGGAACAAGGCAATGATGTCCAAGGACTATAGTTAAAAACTGAACCTGTCACCTCATCTCCACAAAATTTTGCAATACCTATGGACATGCTCACACAGAGACTGCTATATAGGTTTGTCTTGGCCTTTCCACTCCATCAAAAGCATCTAAGGAAGTAGGCTCAAGTCTACAAAAAATCATGCTACCAACTTATCTCTTTCAGTTAATCTCAAAGGTGAGCAAGGTCCCTTTGCATACTGATATTAAAGGACAGATTTCAAAAAACTTTACTTTGTCCCCATGTAGTGTGCATTCTCTGAATTTAGAAATCTTTAGTCTTTATACATGGGAAAAGATGAGGAATTATGGAGATACCCACTGCTTCAGATCTGTAAAAACCCAGGTTCCTTTAGCAGATGCTCACATATATGGCTCCCATGCTCATTAATGAGAACTAGAAACTTATCTTGCCCTAAAAACTCCATTTAAGTTTGTCTTTATATATATAGTTGTTGTCTTCCTTGGCCAGTGCTGATCTTCCCTTCCTGCGCAAATCGAGAGATTTGCAAGATTCGTTGCCTTGTCTGCTAACACTTTGCACAGAAAAGCCACAGCAGCGGCTTTTGATCATGCTTTATTTGTTCTGGGTTGAGAAACCTCCATTTGAAAAGGAAGGCTGATGAGGAAACACAGCTCTTGCAACACAAAGAATGTTCTGTATCTTTCACAGTAGTTGTTCTCTTTCAGGGTGGCTTCCACTGCTCCAAAGGGATATTTCATGGAACAGTTCACAGCATCAATGGAGCTTCTCAGCAAATGGGTGCTAAGTTCGTACAGCCAGGCCTGTTAGAGGGCTGGCATTTGTTTTCACTACATGTCAAGGCTTTTTAATCCTGAACCAAAACTGTGCAGACTTTATTTAGGAGAACCAGGAAGAACCTAAGAGCTGTAATAAATGGCGTTTCAAAGATTATCATAATTTGTAAGAACCATTGCAAATGTTTTCTTTTATTCTGTAATGTTCAAGGTGTTTTTTTTCTTTTTTTCTATTTTTCCCCCTAATATCTGACATGGACTTTGAAAGTGAAATAAGATAGTGTGTACTGCTTAAAAGTGGATGGTGATGGATAGCTATAGTAGCTTTCTATTCTCTCTCTCCTACTTGAACATTTCAAAAACAAATAACTGTATCTTTTAAGAGGATGCAAAATACTGTTGATTTCAATATTTCAAACTTGGTAAGGAAACACTTCCTTTAAAACACAAACAACTGATCATTCGATAATCATTAGAAGTTGGGGCAAGATAATCTTAAAGCCAAGAGACAAGTATTAACCAGGTTGTCAGCTATAATTTTGACTGGTATTACTGGAGGTCGACAATAAAGTTAAACATTCAAGTAGGCTAGAGTGCCAAGTGTATGCCTCTTTCCTGAATGTAAATTATTTGGGAAAAAATTTTTTTTCATCACTCTTTGAAATTTCAAAGTATCAAGGTACATGGTAACACTTAGTTTTCACATCACAACTTAGCCATGATTTGGGGGAACCTTGGCATATTATAAACAATCAGCATACTTGTGGACACTGCCTGATTGTTCCTACAGCAAACAGATTTGGCTAAAACTAAAACCACAAAAAAAAAAAAAAAAAAACTATGGACCTTCTGTTTGTGGTTTGTTTAATGTGATTCTGTCTTTTCTCTCTACCAATTAGTTTGGGGAAAATAAACCATGGTTTGATTTTAGGTTCTTGTTCCTGTTTTCCTGGGAAAGAAACAAACTAGAGTTCCAGTTTCTGTCACATCCAGAACTCACTGTAAAAGCAAACTAAAGCAAGATAAAACCATACAGGTTTGTTGGCCAATCTCATCTATAGCAGGAACAATTGGACAGTATATACTAGCACTCTGGCTTGGATGTCCAAGTGCATCCTGCATGATAGAATACAGAGTATATTAAGCAATGAGTGGGAGTTTTCTATGGAACCCTTACAATACGGTGAAAACTCTTAGCTCAGTGTGACAAGCATAAGGGATTGAATTCTATTCCT
The DNA here is from genome assembly GCA_034509955.1 of Urosaurus nigricauda. Taxonomy (NCBI): domain Eukaryota; kingdom Metazoa; phylum Chordata; class Lepidosauria; order Squamata; family Phrynosomatidae; genus Urosaurus; species Urosaurus nigricauda. The sequence goes on from JAOEGL010000001.1 coordinate 220,704,677, forward strand.
AGCATCTTCACTCTAGCATGAAAGCAATGGCTCATTGGAAGGGTAGATGTCCCATTTCCCAGCATGTCCATTTATAAGGATATATTTTTGGAAAAAGATTCTGCTAAGATTCTAGAAAGCTGGTGCCAACAAGAGTAGACAATACAGAAAGATAGACCTATGGTCTTTCTTGTTTTAGGCCAATTCATATGTTCAGTGGCTTAGTCACCACTACAAGAGTCCTTGAGGAAAATCCCACTAGATTAACTTGATGTTTAGTTCAGTATAATGATAATTGGCTTTCATTTGCCTCTGAACTATGCAGACGCAACTGAACATGAAGTTGAGCATGATTCAATTTTTAAAACTTGTGTAAGCTAACAAGGAAAAAAAACTTTATTAGACTAACTAACACACCAGGACTCATTAGTGGACACCTTTCTGATTTATAAGGATGAATTTTTAGAAAATTATTGAAGAATAACATTTACTTTAGGACAGACCACCCTAACACTTCAACTCCTGTTAGCAAGTTTGGTATGGCAGGTGGTTAAAGACAGTAAAAATATGGTACTATGAAAATCAGAACAGACTGCCAAATTTGTGGGAGAGGAATTCAGTGGTGGCTGGAAATCATTTTTATTCCATGGGATATAACTTCTGTAGCACGGGCTTCATGAAGCATGCTCTAAAACTAAGTAATCTGCTTTGCAGAGAAATATTTAGATTTTCAAAGATTTGATGAACAATCAAGGTGGATCTTTCCTAACTATCCTTTTCATCAGTCAGCAGAATGTGTTTGTGCACATTTATTGTTGTTTAGCTCAGAGGTAAATTGGGCTGAGACAGAAGACATGTTTATACACTTTTTACATATTGTGTCTGGCACACAAAGACATGAAATATTCTAATAGCGGTCTGGTAGGTTCTTTCTGCAGACATGACGTTTGTGGAAAAGTAATTAAATTAAGGAAGAAAATGTGATTTTAATGTGAAAATATTAACCAAGATCATCTTCCCCCCACTGCAACATCTCAGACGTGTTTCATACAAAGATAGAAGAAACTTTGCTTTGACATATTTTTTTTCCCATTGCTGCACTTGGGGATGTGAACACATTTGTTGTCTTATGCTCAAAAATAACTTTACTTTGCTTTGAAAGAAGATTTTGGTCTAATATACTGTACTTGTTATAGTTCAGTTAATTTGTGTACTCCTAACAACTAAACAGAGCCCCAAAAATCAAAGGCTCGTATAGTTCTGAATTTTCTTCACAATAATCAGTTAGTTGCCTGGGGAGGCCCACAAGAAGGAGTTGAAGGCAACAGACCATTTGTGTCCACCAACTCCTAACAATCTAAACCAATCTAATTTTGGAGAAAGCTACCAGAACTTCATGATTATGTTTCCACACATCATTGTTGCTTACATGCATGATCATTAATCCCACCTTAATGCTATCAAGCTTTTAAATGACATATGATGCCCACAACCTGTGCACCAGATGGGCAGTTCCAGTGCAGGATACTACTGTTAGGTGGATTTATATAATTGCTTGTTGAGAATATTTTTACTCTGTATTCCATGGTTGGACTGGATGGCCCTTGTGGTTTCTTCTAATGCTTCTAATACTATGATTCTGTGGTTCCATGACTATACACCTATCACAAATCTAGCTGACTATGTCTTCAATGAACAAATGTTCAATGCCTCAAACTCCACAGAGGTATACCTTCAATGTGAGATGATATCTATTTCTCCATCAAGTGATGAGATCCTTCTAAAAAAATCATTTCTCTTTCTCCTGAGTTCACTTCAATTTCCTCAGCATCATAACTGCAGAACAGCTATGAGCTTGAGACTGGAACATGATGGTAAAGGGCAGACACTATAGTGAGGTAGAGCCATCTTAAAGGAGGAGTAATCTGAATACTCTTAGGAGTTATTCAGATGGTGAAAATAACCCCAGTAAAATATGAGCTGATTCTTTGTTGTTCACACACATTTTGAATGCATCCAAGTAAACCCACATAACTTGGGATAATCAATCTCAGGGTTTTTTTCTGACTTTTTCAAAAAAAATTTGCATTGTTGGCTTTGTGAATAGCCAATGCGAATAGACTTGGGATAACACCAGGATAAAATTCTGCATATCTTGAACGTGTTTTGAATACATCCTCATCATTGACTCCACCTTTATTCTAGTGCGGACATGTGTGAGGAAAAGAACAGAACAGAATGTGAGTGTTGATTTATGTGCTTTTCCCCAAGATTTATGAATATTAATAAAAATAATAATAATGAAAGAACTCGCAGAGATGCACAGAGATACAGTTCCGATAAAAATAGTGTGAACAACAAAACAAGAATGTGTAAGTGAGCTTATGTGGATAGTCATGCTAAAAACAACATTGGAATAACCCCATAGTGATGAGGGAGAGTGTAGTCTGATCTAGTAGATAACCACTAATCTTATGGCTGAACATACATGGAGGTACAAAAACATGGTGTCACATACCAGGCTTACTGGGCACAATCCATCCCACATACCTGAAACAGCTCCTGCCCCTGCCTCTGCCCAGAAGCCTCATTAAAGTGTTGGCCACACAAGAGGAAATCCAGATTTTTTTTAAAAAAGAAGTCCAGGGTAAAAGGTGACTTCCACACAAGGGGCAGCTTTTTAGGGCCTTTTGTGACCAATTTATTTATTTATATTTTAAAAGGATTCACATCTCATTTTTTTCCTTCCAAAATAGGATTCGAGTTGGCTTACTATAATTTAAAAAGACAGAACTAAAACATTGATTACAAAAAATAAAATAAAATAAAATATTACTACTAATAAAACATGTTTAAAACAGTATAGTTAAAACAAGTAAAAACCATTAACTCGTTAAGACAGCATACCAACCTACACAAGTAAAATTCATCCAGTGAATGCCAGCCTAAATAAAAATGTCTTCATCTGCTGGTGAAAAGAGAGCAGGGAGGGGGCCAACCTCACCTCCCATGGAAGGCAGTGCCACAGTCTGGGAGTAGCCACAGAGAAGGCTCTCTCCCAAGCCCTAACCAACCACTTGCAAAAGTGGTGAGACTGAGAGAAAGCCCTCCCCTGCCGATCTTAGCACTCGGGCTCATTTGTATAGGGCAGTGATGGCAAAACTTTTAGGGATTAACTGCCCAAACTAAAAGGGTGTTACCTGGTGCCAGGTGCGGGACTTCCAGGGGGACAAGATTTCCACCCTTTGGGGATGGGATTTCTGCTTTCGAGCGGTGGGACTTCATGGGGCAGGACTTCATCCACCACCCTCCCAGGCCTTCAGCTGCCTCTCAGGAGACATTTCTATACTGCTTCATACTGAACTAAGCAATCTCTAAGCAGTTTACAACATGTAAGCCTATTGCTCCCAACAAGCTGGGTAGTCATTTTATCATCCTCCAAAAAGGATGTAAGGCTGAGTTGATCTTGGAGTCCCTCAGGATCGATTCAGGGCTGTGGCTTCCTTGACTGAGGCTCAGTTTAGTAATTTTGGCTTTTAGAGAGAGTTCAAGCTTGATTTGCTCTATGACCTATTTATTTTTTCCTTTTAGCAGTCCACAGTATCTGTAGAACTCTTCTTATCCACTTTCTCTTCTTATTCACTTTCTTTACAGTCCAGCTTTCACAACCATACATAGAAATGGGAAATGCAATGTCATGGACAATTTAAGTATTCCGTGATATATCTTGACACTTCAGGATCTTGTTTAGTCCCTTCATAGTTGCCCCTTCAAATCCTAGTCTTCTGATTTCTTTAGCATAGGACTTCTCTATTGAGCCGTTCACTAAGCAGGAGTATTATGCTATTTTGCTCCACTAGTTTAGAAAATTTTCCATAATATGTTGTAATATTGTGGAAAATTCTCTAAATCCATATTGTTTCTTGATAACCCTTAAAAGTGGAGCAAGATAGTCAGAGATACTATGCCATATTTTCTCTCTTTCTTTTTTGTTCTTCTGCACCTGTACTGCAGAGCTATAGTAAAACTAGAAGCTGTTCCTGGTAACTTGAAAAGTAGTTCACTAGGGAAAGGCAATCAGTTTCCTGGCTGAAATAAGAGAAATCTCTTAGAAAATCTGTAACTTCCAGGCCAAAGCTACTGTGAAGTTCCCTAAATCATTGCTATTGGAATAAGCATTAACCTATAGAATGACTTTTGCATATTTGTCATTCTGGCGAGATGCTGTGCTGACAGAAGCCACATTAGGAAATTTGACTACATTTTCCTAAAGCTGCAGTTCACACAACTATGGACTTGTAGTTCCCACTTAATACTCAGATGAAATATTAATTTATCAGCATTGATGCCATGCAACATTCTCCTAGGCATACTTTCTCAAAAGCATTGACAAATTAATGGAACTCCCATGGTTGTGTGTGTGATTTTACACCACCTGTTGACTTGTGGTGACCTCGTGAATTTCATAGGGTTTTCTTAGGCAAGGAATATTCAGAGGTGGTTTTGCCAGTTCCTTCCTCTGAAATATAGCCTACAGCACCTGCTTTTGTTGGTGGCCTCCCATCCAAGTACTAATTAGGGCTTCTTCTGCCTTTAAGATATTTAGGTCCTACCCCCATGCATATATGCATATATATATATATATATATATATATATCCCAGTTGTTGGGATGCCAGTTCAGGACCTTCCCAGCTCCTGAAGTTTTTTTGGCCAAACCCTGAGACCTAGGGATGGCCCCGATGTGTTATATATTACTGTATATACTCAATGTATAAGTCTAGAATTTTTAGTAAAAAATTTGACCTCAAAAATCTGAATCAACTTATCCATGGGTCAATGTCAGTTCTGTATTTTAGCTCTTATGAAAGTATGAACCCCTGGTGAAAGAGTCTGTCCTGGAAATGTTGATCCTTCTCTACTCTCACATCCATCCAACCTTTAGTGTGAGCCCAATCAGTTATGCCTGCTGGAATTTCATAAGTTCTTTTGCACTGTTTTCCTTTGGTTCATTCTTTGAATCCTTTGTTATGTGCCCCTATATTTTACCCTTAACTTATCCATGGGTCATATCTACAATTTTAGCCCCAAAACCTGCCCTCGACTTATGCATGGGGTCAACTTATAGTTGAGTATATAAGGTAACTACCAACTACAACTGCTCACAGCTTCTCATTCAAATGAAATAACCCCATCATCTAGGGAGGTGGGTAATTTCTTCTTACTTGCTTGAGGAGCTGCAATAAGGCACAGCTAATATAGCCTCCTTGTTTCTAACCAGGAGGTGGATTCAGACCAGTGTAGAGGGTGAACCCTGACACCCCAACAAGAGGGAAGGAGGAAGCCAACTCAATAATTACATAGATTCCAAGACAGTTGTTGGAACAAATCAAGCCTTGAAAATTGTAGCAAGCTACTGCTCTGTCAGGTGAGCTGGAGATTTGCATACAGCTCTCTCCTCTTGCATGGTGGTGAGCCACCCAAAACTAGAGAATTTGTTCCCTTGTCTCCTTCTGGGAGAAGACCCATGAAAACTGGAGTCTCAAGGGCAGACCCTGAGATCTGACAACCCTCACTGGGGACAAGTGATGGGGCATGACAGTTGCCCTCCCATCCTGTTCATAGACTTTCTTGAAGCATTCTGGCTGCTCACAATGTTTAACAGGGTACTCGTCTAGAAGCGTATTTGATTTTTGACCCATACGATTTTGCAATGTATCTTTCTCTTCATGATGAGCAGGAGACTGCTTCCTTGAATAGCTCTGGAAGAGACAGGTCCCTCATATGTTGCTCCTTTGGCTATTACCTAATGCAGACAGAATGCTAGATGAATGGATGTGCCAAGGCATCAATGAACATGCAAATTCTACACAAAATATGTGTAGTTACCTATTTGTTTTACTAATGCCAGAGGTTTGTTTGATCTGTAGGTTTTGAGGTTCAAGCTTTACTGGACCCACAAACTCAGTTCTTTCACCAGTGCCTCATAAATACTAAAGCATATGATTTACAACAGGAATGGGACACATGTGGTTCTCCAGAAGGTGTCGGATAACAATTCCCAGCATTCCTAGTCAGCATAGCCAAGATGAAGAATAACTGGAGTTGCAGTCTAGAAACAGCTGGAAGGCTGTACAATACCCACCACTGTTCTACAGCTTTCATCTACCAGTGACAGTCTTAATGCTCTTGTCTTAATGCTCTGTTGGTGATCAACTGCATTTTCACTCTCAGAGAATATTGTGGATCTCCCCCACCTCCATTTTGGTTGGCTTGTGTTAAAGTGAAATTGCCCATTGTATTCCCACAGACATTGCCTGTTGAAAAGTCTTCCTTGTATTTAACTTTCTTGTGCTTTCTTGTATTTGACTTTCAGTTTTGCCTGCCATTAGAACACAGACAAAGTCAAGGGCTGGTGAATAGATTACAATACTCCAAAGAGTGGAAAATTAAAAAAGAAGAAGAAGAAAGCCTTTTTGCTGTTTGGTTCAAGTGTGAACACCACTGCACCTGGAGATGAAGGATAAAAGCTAGTATTCATACAAACTCGCTCTTGTATGAGTAGCCAAGTAACAGTGGCTGCCATGTCACGAGTGATTCAGGAGATCTTCCTTACTCTGGATTAATCATATAAGAGGGGTGGGAGCAGGGAATGAGTAAATGATATCCTGTTGGAAGGAATATTTTGTCTGAGTGGCTCATGCATTGATTTTATTACAGCATAGTTGCTGGAAGTTCTTAGACATCTGTGTGATGAATCATGGTCCAGAGAACAGAAGCAATTAGCTACATTGGGGCCAGCAAAGACCTTGGAAGGTGTCTAATTGAGTGACTTGCAACAGTGCCAGGAAACAATGTGAATTTGACAAGAATCCCACAATTCATTTCTACATTGGCCCTTCTGGGATATAATTTGTTAGCATGTACGTATTAGCCTAGATAACTAATCCAATTCATGCAGCACTCAGCAAAGCCAGACATGCTTGGCTAATGACTTTTAGAAGTAAAATATGTTGTTAAAAGGCAAATCACTTTATAGGCTATTATTAAATCTGTGATCATTTCAACATTAAAAGGATTTTTATTTTATTTTATTTTATTTTATTTTGGCATTCCAGGCTATAATTTCAATGGGAAATGAGTGGGGTGGGGGGAGGAAAATCTTTAAAGAACTGTAATGTAAATTCGAGTGGGGGGGGGACAGGAAAAACTTTAAGGGACTGTAATATAAATTTGACACACACACACACACACAATACTTAATGAATTTTAAAAACAGGGTAACTGTTCACGTCTTAGCAAATTATTTTTTTTATAAAGAAAATGTTTTTGGAAAGTTAAGATTATGTTAGGGATGCATGAAGTAGTCATACACTTCATATCTGAGAGTATTCATTTGGATTTGAATTAATTAATTAATTAATTAAAATGCTATTTTGATAGTACCCTCTACAAACATACCTTATACTAGATATTTTTTTGTTCAGTGCTCCAGCGTACAGGCAGAAGCATATTGAAGGTATATTATGTTGAGTAATTTCTTACCAGGTCTCCATTCAAAAACTAGCTGTTGAATATCTGAAATGTCCAAAAGTCTGCTGAAACCTCCTCTGTCATGCATCTTTTAGGAGTTAATGAGCAAGTTTTCCTTTTGATCATTTCCCCCATGTATAAAGAGCAAATGTTAATCACCTCTCACATTATTTTAATGACATTTAACAATCTATTTAGTATTAAATATTTGAGGGATCTCCTTCTCTGTATTGTCCAATTCACACATCAATCTATTGATTTGTTTTTAGAAAACTGCATAATCATTTTCATTTTTCATATATTTTAATATATTTGTTAAATTTTAAATGCATTTCTGCCAAGACATTGAGTTTTGTTCCAAGCTGATCCAAAAACAATTATCCCTATTTCAATTTTAACTTAAAGTAGAAGCAGACAAATGTAGGGGACTGGGGGATTACAATAGCCTGCTAGAAGACCTTGGAGGACTTCACCCTCTGTGAAAAACCTGTTTCTTTTTGCCTCACCAAAATGCCCTCTATTCCAAAATCTGGAGATGTGCAAAAATGAAAAAGTAACTTCATTTAAAGATACTTTCTCACTTAGGAAGTCCAAATCAATCCATTTAAAAAATAAATTGAAAATAAAGTTTCAAACATCTTATGCAATAAGCGAAGAAGTGCTATGGAATTCTTAGGAAGATTTGAAAGGAACCTTGTCAGAACTGCCATTCAAAGTGAATAGACTCATAGGGGCTGTGTACACTGGCGGGAAAAACTGGGTTGGGGACACAGTTGGAGTATGGCCTCAACTCTACCCCCAGGGCTCCTTTTTGCACCCTGCAAAGGCCAGATCGTGGCCGCGGCATGTGGTTGTTTTGGCCCCAATCTGACTGTAAAAGAGGCAGTCTGCACAGCCCCATACTCGGTTATATCAGGCACTTTACATTTACAGGCTGGAATATTTTCGATGAAGTCCTCTTAGCCCCTCTGAACCTGAATCTGGCAGCACAAATTAGAGTTAACACCCTTTAAAAAGTTTTTGGGAAAAGCCATACAAGATATCAATAATATTGATTTCATGAGCACTCCAGGATAGAATGGCATCAGAAGAAAGTGTTTACTCTTGGCATCTTTGGTTGGCACCTTATTTCTTGCTTGGCCACTCTTGCTATGTGTAATCCTGAAGCTGTGTTCAGGATCAGTTTATCTTGAGTGCTGGATTAGGACTCGGGGAGATCTGGGGCCCACTCACACTACAGAATTATAGTGGTATCATTCCACTTTAACTGCCATGGTTCTGTCCAGTTGAGGTAGGGACATTTCGAATCCCCAGCCAGGTGCCTCTGGCTAAACTGCAAACCCCAGGATCCCATAGGAGGCAACCACATCAGTTCACATGCGATAATAGTGCTATAATTCTTTAGTATGGATGGGACCCCAAATTCAACTGTCCTTTCAGCAATTAAGTTTACTTTTTGGTCTTCTTGTGCCAGTCATAATCTTTTGGGCTAATCTGCCTCATGCAGAGGTCTGTTGTAAGAGTGAAATAGGGGAAGGGGAGAACTATGTAAACCATTTTGAGTCTTTTGGAAGAAAGATAAGAAATGATATATAACATAATTTATGTAGACCAGCAAGGGTGGCCTCTCCCTTACTGCTGTTGTGGTATCACCCAGACCAGTCAGGAGAGATTTAACAAGTATATAAATACCATTTGGGAGTCAGGAAAACCTTGCTAGAGAGGAGCCCTGCCCTCTTAAATACACCCTTTTCTCAAAGGAGTTTTATCACATGAGGGAAATCCCAGACAGAAACAGGGATTTAAATCAGAAAAAAAAACCTGCAAAAGCAGGTTGATTTTCATACGACGTCTTTGTTAAAGTGGTGTTAATCCAAACAAAAAGTAGTTGGAAAGTAGACAGTCAGCCCTCCTTATCCACCAATTCTTTAGCCTCAGATTCAGTTATCCAAGGCTTGAACCCCCTCCTCCCATCATGAAATTCAAAAGCAAGCCTTGATTTTGCCATATTATATAAAGAACACCATTTTACTATGCCATTGTATTTAATGGGATTTGAACATCTATGGATTTTGGTATCCATGAGGGGTCCTGGAAACAAACCCCAACAGATACCAGGTGCCCACTGTATATGCTAAATAATTGAATGAATAAAAAATAAATAGCACTTTAAAATTTGCAAGCATAGGGATGAGGGAAATGGTTGCTTCTCCACAGTGATGTCACGTGAAATGCCCAATGGATAGGCAGTCAGTCAGGACATCGATGTGTGCTGTTAGCAGCTAGAGACCTTTGCAATGATAGTGTTACGAGGCCATGGCTCCTCATCATAGGGAATCCTGAGACAGGTAGTTTAAAAGAAGCACATTTAGAAATGCTCCTTTGGTGCCCAGGATTCCATAGGATGCAGCCTTGGAAGTTAAAGCAGAATCATAGTGCTATAATTGTGAGCCCCCCCTCCCCCCGCTAGATTCATACTTGAAAATCAGTTTGAGCAGAGACCAGAAACAGTGTACTGCATTATCACTGTGTGTCCATCTCTATTCCGAGATTCTCATCCATGTTCTGTAAATATGTGAAGAGGGGGAGTGAAAGACTTTTTGAAGAGGAGAGCCTCATATATCTATAATGGCTTTTCTTAGGAGTTAAAACCCAGGGAACTAGCTTTTTTGTTGTTATAGATAAAAATATTGGTAGAGAGGATAAGCTAATATAGCCATTCAACTCTCTATCCTCATACGTTTACAGTGTATGTACACTTGCCTTCAAGATGCCTGTTGAGATAACAGCAACCCCATGAGTTTCATGAATTTTTTTCTTAGGCAAGAAATACTCAAAGGTGGTTTTGCTAGTTTCTTCCTGGGATTCCCTTGGTGGTCTCTCATCCAAGTACTAACCAGGGCTGACTCTACTTAGTTTCCAAGATCAGACAGGATCTGGTGCCCTCAGATTTTTAGTTAAGAATCCCTGAATACAATTTTTGCACAAATCCTGAATTATTAACCGTTTTTCATTACAAATGTGTGGGATTTGTGCAAGAAGCCTGTAAACCGTTGACAATAATTAAAGTAAATCTTTTTCCAAGTTACTTCCTGGATGTTGACAAGTTGTGGCTGGGAGAAGGTGTTTGGCTGTGTGGACACTGCATTTTCAGTGACAATGTACACCATAGATAGGAATCACAGATGCTGTTGGACTGCAAGTCCTGTTGGCTTCAGCCAGCATAGCCTTTGGTGAGAATTGTCAGGAGTTACTGTCCAACAGCATCTCACCCTGATACACATATTTCTTGCGTTGTAACTCTTGCTGAATAAACAGCCCTCTCATAAATGTGCCTGTACTGTCATGATCAACCTCGAGTGTCCATGCCAAGCCACTAGCATTCATGATTTGGGGTGGAAAATTAATTGTGAAACAATTAAAGCCTCTTTATTTTATCTTCCCACAGTTATTAGTGAGCCTAAGCTCCCCACATCCTTTTCTGCACTGAAGTCCTTTGGCCCCCAGTAGCAATGCCTTAGGACTATCAGCTACTTCTGTGCAACTTTATTGCTCCTGTGAAATCTCATTGCTCTCATAGTTAATATATTTGTTCCATTTCACAGTGGGATGTTGTCTGTTTCCAGATGTCTGTTTAAGTAAGCAATGGGGATGTATCTGAAATTGACATCAGAGTTTTCCAGACAAAGAGATATGAGGGGGAGTTGACTTAGAAAGAACCAGTGTTCAGTTAGAATCAGGAACCCTTTGATGTGCAATGCATCTCCTCATCAATGTAATTTAAAAATTTGGAAAATGATAATCACAGACATTATGTTGTGCTGAGTAGAATCATGGTTTGAAAGATGGGAGGGAAAAATAAGAGGAATAATATTGTCCATATAGAGGGAGACTGGTGTGTATAGTTTAGGAAAATTGTATTGCTAGAGTAAACCAGAGAAACTGTAGCATTGAGCTAAAAGAAGCTCTGTGTTTATCATAAATTCTATCCAGATGTGAAGCTCACTAGCCCTTGTTCCAAATGTATGGCAAATGCTTTATGGCTTAAGTAGGTGTTGTACAAATGCAACAGAAAGTAATTGCTTTACATTCATGATGACAAGTTAAAGGAATGGATTACATTTTAGCTTTGGGGAGATAGATGGGGGTAGATGGAAGCAGAACTCATTTCAAACCCCTGTCAGTGTGGTCCACAAGATGGCAACAGATGCTTCTCTAATGCTGCTGACAATCAGGCAAGAAAGAATGGCCTTGAACTTGAAAACTTAACTCTTTCAGTGAAACAGAATAATCTGTTCCAGCAACTGGAACATTTGAGGTCATCGCAAGCCTTTCCGAATAGACTCAAAAATAGGACCTCTAATGAAATACTGCAGTGTATCTGCAGGTCCTAACAGCAATACTCTTGAGCTTGATTCCAACCAGCCCTAGAAGCGGAGGCTTGCACTGCTGTTTAAGGTCTATCGATTGCGTGTCTGTGTTGGAAAGAGGTATCAGGAAAGAAAGGACTTTTTTCTTTTCCTTTCTGTTCTCCAAAATGTTTCCTGCTATGCTATGCAACATAAAAGGGTTCACGTTTGGGCTTTAGTACAGCATTGAACCTGAGTTCTTTATTACTAGTTAGAAGGCAGACATGTTTTGGAGAGTAAGAAAGGAAAATGTTATTATTTTTCCTTTTCCTCTCTTCCTCCTACCTTCATCCCCCCTCAACTTGTTGTTGTTGTTGTTGTTGACCACCTTCAAGTAATTTTACTTATGGTGACCCCAAGGCAAAGATATCACAGAGTTTTCTTGGCAAGATTTGTTCAGACATTTGCCATTGTCCTCCCCTGAGGCTGAGAGAATGCGACTTGCTCAAGGTCACTATGTCTGCATGGCCAAGCAGGATTCAACCCTGGTCTCCAGAGTAGTAGTCCCACTCACACCATTATGCCATGCTGGAACAGAAACTCTTTAACATTCTCTAGAAACAAGCTTGGAAGCACACATGTTCTTGTTTGGTCACTTTGATCCTCTCTTTTAATTTAGATGTGCATATTTGTTTTCATTTCAATTTATAATATTGGGGATGCATAGAAATTACTGCATTATTTTTGGGTAGTCCTGGTCCAAAGTGACAAGCACAGAATCAGCCAAATTTGGTATTAGTGAGAATATAATTCCATGAAGATGAGAAATGATCTTCAGTCCTTCTGAGAGGAAGGAGCTGGAAGCATCAGATTCTGAATCATAAATCCAGAGTGTATGGAACTTTTGCCTACCATTCCAACCCTCCTAATCCTTTTTCCTTCCTATTCTGCTAGTAAGCCTGAGGAGAGAAGCCAAAATGTCTCCTGCAATGGTTCCACTGGTTAGGTTAGATTAAAAATGCAAGAAAATATCAGAGAAGTGGCAGTTCAAGAAGTTATTGATATTTATTCTGTGTTTTGAGGTTCTGATCATAGAATAACAGAATCTTAGAATTTGAAGTTGCCACAAGGGCTTCATAGTCCAATTCCTGCTCTCATGCAGGAAGGTGTGATGCATATGTCTGCCGAGATGAAGCCTTCTCAGAATTTAATTTGTGGAGTTGATGATGCTTATGCATATACCTTTAAGAGTTTTGTTGTTGTGTGCCTTCAAATAATTTCCTACTTACGGCAACCTTACTTCAATTAACAGTGCTTCATTTGCACTCTTTATATAGAGGGGCCAGAAGCACAATATGGTGACTAAACATTAATTCAGTTGATGGGCTTTAAGACCACACATGTAAAAGATGGGGATGGCTATTGTTACAATGACATTTTGCAGCATTAACAGCAGCTGACAATAGGACTAAGCCAGACTTTGTCTAATCTTACAATTTTTAGTTGTCATTGTGCCAGGTACCATTAAATGTATGCACCGTTTGCCTGACTTGCCCTCCAGCTCTCAAGAAAGATTTGCTTCTAACCTACTAATGTTATTTCACCCTATTTATGCTAAACAGTCAGCAGAGAAGGCCAAGGCTGAATTTCAGCTTGATTCCTAATGATTTATGGTGCAGCAGCAAACAAATGGCAGACAGGGCGAGGGTTTCATTTTACACATAGGCACCGTCTTTCCTGGCCACTTGTTATGTGGGAGAGGGGATTCCCTTTTTATTGAGATTACAACAGAGAAAACTGGTGTCCTTTCTGTTTCTAGGCCAAACTCCATCACTGTGATCTGGAAGGCAAACAAACAGAGTCTCCTGACTGTGTTTAGCATGGAGCTGGTGTTTCTGTTTGCCCAGCCAGTGTGTACACTGAGTTATTTGCATACTCCAGGAGAGTATCCTGCTTTATGCCAATATAGCAGAGAGATGGAGATCTCTATTTTCTTGGAGTGCATTCAGCAACCACTAGGGAGTGCCTCACCCCATGTCCACAGCCTTAACCTCCTGTTCAAAGAACAGAGAGCCCTAGATTCATAGCCCAAATTTATAACAAGGCAGCCCCATTAATGTAGCTGAGTGGAGGAAGTGAAATAGGCATTCATGCAAACTGTTGGCTCCCCCAAATCTCTACGTGTTAATTTTAGACCTCCAAAATAAGCAAATAAATAAATAAAGGGATGCCGGGGGAACAGAGCATTCTGTGGGTTGGTTATAAGGATGGATAGCCCGGATCAAATGTTTACTTCCCCTACATGGTGGTTCTAATGGGGCAGTTTTACATGTACAGAATAAGAATTTATAGACCAAAGGGGCTTAATGCTACAAGGTTCCCAGAAACATTTTGAGCTGTGATGTCCTTTTGTTGTTGTTGTTGGGTGACTAAGGCAAACCTGTACATAGAGAGAACTCGTAGCACCTTTGCGACTAACAGAAAGAAAGAAATTGGCAGCATGAGCTTTTGTAGACTTCAGTCTGCTTACTCATGCATCCCTAGTCCCTTACATTCTTGGTCCAGTATTTTTGTTGTCTCTTCACGTAGGCTTTACACTTGCATTTTCTCTCTGGTTTTCCAATTCTCATTTTAAAGTAGCATTCCTTTAACCATAGAGATGTTTTGCTATTTTGGTTATTTTTCTCCTATATTCTTAAATAGATATTGTGACACTTGAACTCTCTAGAGTTTTTTTTATACCTCATTTCTTGTGTACACAAGTTTGGTTCGTTCATGATTATGATGGGACAGTAGAGAGAAGAGTGAAGGATGGTTAGGGGATGACTAGGGGATTTATGTGTCACTCAAGGATTTTATGGCATCTGAAATAACTATCGGAAAATAAATAAAAACATAGAGATGGAGAGAAAGTCTGGAAATAATATTCATTATTATTCCTTCCCAGGCTGAAAAATAGGCTTCATGATAGTTGGAAAATCCTATTGGGAATCAGTGAGAATCTTGCATAGTTTTCTCCCTATATTTGAACATCTTTGAAATTTTGCAGAGAAGTTACTCTGCATAAGGTGGGTGGGCAGCTTCTTTTTAAAAAAATCTTGTGAAATGCTCCCTCTCCCTTTTCCTCCTGTGAGAAAACAGCAACATATTTTTCCTATGTAGGATTTTTTTCCTGTGCAGGAAAGTTTTTTGTGCAAAAACAGTTTTTCTGCACATAATTCCTTTTCACCACTTTGGGATTTTTGAATGTGGAAGGAATACTATGGAGGATTAATTGTGCAGAGAAAACTACTGTAATGATTTATCCCTGCCTACAAGCATGAAATAGTCAAGTATTTATATTCCAAATGGGGGAACAATGGCACTGGGATAACAATTTGCAAAACAGTTTTCCATTCAAACCTGGAGGACACAGACACATCCTTCCAACAGTAGATAATGAAATATACCAGTACAAATACACAGAAAACTTGTGGTTTATACTTTCTCCCATACTTCATTGACTGTTTTTAACACCATGCTTCCTAGAGTCTCTTCACTCTGCCAACAAAAATGGATATTTTACTAAAGAGGCACAACTCTTCCTGCAATTAATGTGATTATTTTAGAGGGAAAAAAACTTGTAAAAGCTAAACTCCCAATTGAAACAGGAGGTACTGTGTATATGTAGAGAAAATGCCAAAAATGTGTAAAAGGATGGAGATGAATGGTGACAAGGAATCCAGATGTAAACACATTCTGAGTACCTGCTGGGTTGAAGATCAGACTGCCTTGTTTACTCCTACTATTTTCTGGGTCATATTGCAGAGATTAAGTGGTGCAAATACACTGAATGACTGAAGAAAAGCAGAAAGAGAGTGAAAAGAGTTGCTTTCGTGCAATTATTTTATTTAATATATGTGTAACTTACCTAGTTTCTATCCACTCTAACTTGACAAACAAGCCAAAAGTTATAAAATAAGTCGTATATAACAGAATAAAAACATCTTAAAATCTGCATGCATAAGTCACAGAGTAGGAAATCAAAACATTACCTGATCTTTATGACCTCTACTGGCTGGCATTTTGTTTCTGGGTTTAGTTCACAGTGCTGGTGCTTAGCTTTAAACCCCTTCATGGTCTAGGCCAAGGTTATTTCATAGACCACCTTCTTCCTTATTTTCCTTCCTGCTCTTTGAGATCTAATTTCTTCTTGGCAGTCCCACCATCTGTCAAGTCTATGGCCACCTACAAACAGTCATTTTTGATGGCAGCTCCCATGCTCTGTATTCAATACTCAGTTTTTTAGACCTGAATCCAGTTGCTAGTTATAACCAAAGGAGACCTACTGAATCAATGTCTGCAAGGTAATTCAGCACTTGATCAATGAAATTTGCATGAATCTCACTCTGCTTAAGTTGGGACTACCAAGTGAATTTATTGGCAGCTACCGTTATGTTCTATTGCGAGAGTGATGCTGGATGGCAACCCCACCATGCCTTTGAATTATTTGGATATGAGAAGTATATAAATATTTACAAATAAATACATTTGCAGCATTCATCATCATTGTCTATGCTGGCCAAGACTGCTGGGAGCTGCAATCCAACAACATCTGCAAGACCAGTCCTATTCTGCTGGTATTGCTGTAACTTTGTTCGCCACGCATCTTTCTGTAATTTCAGCCATCCTGGAGGCATTTATTGAAAAGCACTTTTGCCAAGTTAATAATGTAAATAATTGTACTTAGGTATGTCTTGATAAGTTAGCAAGATCTTCACTTGTTTTCTAAAGACAAGGAGGGAGGCAGGAATGGGATTTTCCTATATTTTTTAATGGGATGCCATTACTAAAACAGCACTGCACCTTGTGGATACTACCCTTGTAGAGATAGTACAGTATATGGAGAAACATTTTACTGGATAATCAAACCATCTAAGGACAATTGTTATGGAAGAAGCTACTTTTTAAGGTGCCTGGGTTAAAAGCTTGGATTTTAGAAGAGCTGCTTTTTAGGCTAAGAGATAAATTAAGACAGAGGTCCAAGGTTTCTAAATTAACATTTTTTAATGAAGTGAGATGAAATGAGTTGGGGTGTGTGTGTGTGTGTGTGAACAAAATAGGAAGCTCCTTTCTTCTATCAGGATCAAAGGCTGTTGTATACCCTCCAACTGCCCCGTCTTGGCAGGGCCACTCCTGCTTAATCCTCTAGAATCCCACATGTTCAGCTGCTTTCAAAATGTCCTAGTTTCTCTCTCTTCTTTCTACTTTCCCCATTTGTCCTCAGCTTATTTCCATTGCTGCAAACTGCATTCAAAATGCAAATATATTTTGCATTCAGTTACCTCAACAGTGGGGAAGTGGATCTGAGGGGCTGGAGTCTTGTCTTTCCCAGTAAGCTCAAGCAAAAGCAGACTGTTGCAGTCTCTCTAAGCTTGTGTGTGTTCCACATTAATAACTTTTGCCAGTTTGGTCACACTCCAATCTTGTTTGTCTACATGTGCCCCAGTTTTCATCTGCGAAATGTTAGAGGGTATGCTGTTGTCAAATGCGGGAGAAACTTTCTGGAATAAATGTAATGAATTTTGTAGTCCCAACATCATAGTCAAGAATTTCTGTTCTGGACATATATGTAGCTGTAGAAGCAGAGAAGGTGTTCTGAGTACCAGCAAGTAAGTCTGTACAATCAAACATTCCTAGAAAGTCTCACTAGGTGGGGTAGTATCTCTGGGAAAACAAAAGAAGGAGAAACTGGAGTGCTAATTTTCTTTAGAGATCTTTAGGAAAAGATTATTTGGCCCTGTCTTCCATTTGTTCTGGAGTACTACCTGAACCAGGTTTCTCCCCATTCTCTCAATTTAAAGATTCATTTTTTGAAACATTGAGTATTAGGAGGACAGAACTCTTTTACGAGCATTTGAAAAAGTTACTCAGGCAAGTGTTGACTGTAACAGGTACTTTAATTATGAGTGGCATGAATGAGCCATCACCCTGGTCCTAGCAAATAGGCCCTGTCACATGGAATCCCGCACTTTTGGGAGAAAATCAGTTTTCACTGCAGGCTGCCAAGTCCAAATGAGCTTCATAAAGCACCTGCAGATCTGAGCGTCAAGCAATTATTTCACTATCTTGCCTAAAAACAAAAAGGGCCCTGGCCTTCTCTAACCTCTGGCCTTTTGCAGCTAACATAAACTAATTATATTTGCAGTGCGGGGGAAAAATCTTTCTGCGGTTCTCCCTGGGAGTTGTCACTCATGCTTTGTGCAGCGTTGTCAGATTAGCATCGTGTCATTGAAAATATGGTTGCCTTCATCAGCTCACAGCTCAAGAAAGCTGGGTTGCTTAAGTGCTTAAAGAGATACAAGCCATGGGCTGCAAGTTGCCTCCAACAGAACTCCTCTCACCCTGACTGGTTCCATGACAATGGCCCTCCTCCCTACTTACACTGCCCCTTTAGTGGTGGGACAAGAGCTCCTTTGTCCGGCATCACTTAGCGGCAATTACAGCCCCGTCAAAACAGTTTTTGTTTTATGACAACGTGTTAATGGGCCCACGGTTGGGTGTGAGAAATAACCCAAGCCGCACGCATTAAAGCAAGGTTAGAGGTTAATTGAGACTTTCTAACACAGCGCATGAGATTTTTGCAACCTTTTGCAGAGAGGAAAATTGCAAACAAAAAGGAGATAATGTGATACAATTAGTCGGGAAGCAGGAGGGTCAGAATTCCCAGATGGAAAGAAAAACTGGCCAAGTGAATCAGGCCAGATGAGCCACCTGGTCCCTAGCAAGTGCCAAAAATAGCGGCGGTCATTTTTTTATTATTATTTTTAAAAAATGATTTTAATTTTCTGCCTAGCAGAGCAGCCAAAAGTTTTTAGGCTTGTCCTTCAGACAGTCTACATATTAAATTAAGAAATAAATATTAGGGTAATTTCATTTTTAAAAAAATATTGGAGTTTTAAAGTATAATTACAAAGAAAAGAATGAAGAAAAAAGTCTCTCTCTGTGTGTTTGTGTGTGTGTATGCTATGCCAGCATCATAAAGGATGGTGACACATTGTAATTTGTGTTGTTGAAAGTCATTAACATGCTGTATGGTTTCTTATGTAGGCTCTCTAAAGCCATCTAACTTACCTCAGACATGCCTGGGATGTTTCTGCACAGCCAAGCTGTTTTCTCTCTTTTAGAGCATTTGTAAAGTCATGAGTATTCACATGTAAAGAGATTTTTTAAATTATTTTATTTTTATTTTGCATGTATTATTTTTCAAACAGTGAGTGGACTCATTGCCAGTCAAATTCTGATGGCACACAAAGTGGAAAATTCCACAAGTGCTTCTTTCACTCCAGCAACAATAAAAATAGAATAACAATAATAAAAAACCCTACAATTTTCAGTTTTTTTCCCCAAGATGCCCCAAATCATCTGCCTGACATGGCTACATCATTTTACTCAATGACAGGGCCCTGGCATGGCAATTTTTGGTCACAGAGTTGTATTTATAAATATAAATATTTAAACATTTCTTTTCTTTAAATAACATACTTCCTCTTATCTGTGATTACAAGTTTATAAAAATCAAAACAAATTAAGGAGCAAATTAAGAAGCAATTAGTTCATCAATTAGAACATCCCAAACAGGAACTGGCTAAAAACAAAACTAGAAAATGGGTTTAACATTTGAAACATAGGACCTTATCAAATGTCGGAAATTGGAAGTATAATCCAATGGCAATCCGAACGCAATCATGGAGTTTCACGTTATTGAGAATTAAAGTATCTCATGCAATTTCGGGCAAAAGGGAAGTCATTCCTAACACAATCATGGGTTTTACCTTATTATGAATTAAAGCATCTCATGCAATTTTGGGCAATGGAGGGTCATTTCCGGGTAATGGGAAGTGAATCTGAATGCATTCCGAATGCTATATGAATTCATGTGAATTCGCTAAACTAGTGAGTTCACGTGAATTCAAATTGGCTCCATTCGCAATAAAGAGAAATTCCTCCCATCTGATAAGGTCCATAGTAAGAACATTTTTAAATATCTGCCTGTTTTGTTTTGTTTTTAATTGCTTGCAGCTTCAAAGACAACAAATTTGTGGTGTTAATAGTTCCTTATTCTCTCGATGTGCATTTTTACAGCTAGTCACCAGTACTCTAATGGAAGAAAATCTTGACATCAGTGTCTGCCATGTGACTAATTGTTTTTCTAGAATCATAGAATCATAGAGTTGGAAGAGGCCCCAAGGGCCATCCAGTCCAACCCCCTGCCATGCAGGAACTCCCACTCAAAGCATCCCCAACAGATGGCCATCCAGCCTCTGTTTAAAGACCTCCAAGGAAGGAGACTCCACTACACTCCGAGGGAGTGTGTTCCACTGTCGAACAGCCCTTACTGTCAGGAAGTTCCTCCTAATGTTGAGGTGGAATTTCTTCTCCTGCAGCTTGCATCTATTTGTACTGAGAATCAAATTTGAAACATTGTATTGGGGAAAATGAGAAATAGTATTAATGACATTGCTAGGATAGGTCAGGAATATCACAGGTCCTGAGATTTCAAGACCCACACCTGAGACCTAGGCATGCCTTCTAGTCAATATCACACTGCAGTTGACCCTCCGTATCCATGGATTCTTTGTCCACAGCTTGAAAATATTTTTTTAAAATTAAACCAAAAAATAAAACTTGATTTTCTACACTATTTTACTACACCATTGTATATAAGAAGACTTGAGCATCCATGGATTTGGGTATTCATGGGGGCACTGTACATTGTTATAGCATTTTTATTCCACTTTAACTGCTGTGGCTGCCTTCCATGGAATTCTGGGATGTGTATTTAGTGAGGCCCAAGAGCTCTCTGGCTGAGAGTTCTAAATGTCTCTCCCTGAACTGCTGATCCCAGGATTCCACAGGACGCAGCCATAGGAGTTTAAGTGGAAAAATAGCACTATTACAGTGTAGTGTGATATTGTCCTCCTAAACTGATGTCACAGGAGCATTCCCCTGGTGATATCATTAGGC
Organism: Urosaurus nigricauda; assembly: GCA_034509955.1. Lineage (NCBI taxonomy): Eukaryota > Metazoa > Chordata > Lepidosauria > Squamata > Phrynosomatidae > Urosaurus > Urosaurus nigricauda. The sequence continues at coordinate 220,725,542 of JAOEGL010000001.1, forward strand.
ATGGTACAATAAGCATCAACCACAGTTGCTCAAGGCTTGTCATTTAAACAAAAAGTACATCTAACAAATAAGAAAAAACACTTTAGTTGGAAAATATTTTTTCAAGCACTGCATTGGGAAGAAACAAACACACTGCTCCAGCTCTGGTTTTAACACTTCCACAAAGTACTTTGAAGAACACATTGGAATTGCAGTCCAGCCCAAAAAGGTTTCCAAGATCTGCTTCAAACAGAAAAATCCAATTTTTTCAGAGATTAATTTTTAACACTCTGGAAGCACTGATTTTAACACATGGGAGTTCTAGTATAAACAAACAAACAAACAAACAAAAAATCCCAACAAAGATTCTCAAACTCTTTATAATTGATTGCTTCCCTGTAACTGTTAGCCTTTTTTTTCCAGATAGGATGTGGAATCCTCCCTTACCTCTCTAGTAATAATCATAATAGTGCTACTATTCATCATCAGATATTTTGGAGAGAGATAGATAATGGAATTTATCAGACGACAGAAGTTGGAAGTCTAATCTAATGGCACTCCGAATGCAATCATGAGGTTTCACATTGTTGCGTATTAGAGTATCTCACTCAATTTCGGGCAAAAGGAAAGTCATTTCGAATGCAATCATGGGTTTTACGTTATTGGGTATTAAAGCATCTCACACAATTTCGGGCAATGGGCAGTCATTTTCGGGTAATGGGGAGTCATTCTGAATGCATTCCAAATGCAATTGGAATTCACATAAATTTGCTAAACTATCGAATTCATGTGAATTCTCCATTCGAAATAAAGAGAAATTCCTCCCGTCTGATAAACTCCAATGACACTTGTGATGATAATCCAACAGGGCAATCTTATTTGTGCATGTCTGTTCATAATCTGGCTCTAGTAAATTTCACACAGTTCAGCAGTTTTAAACTGCTGAGAATCTAACATATTCCAGTCATAGATTCCAGAGGGGAACTAAGGAAGGATAAAGAAGACGAGTACAATTAGATATGGTGTGTGGGTGGGAAGAAAAGGGAAAGATAAGACATCTTAACAGCAGTTGTAAGTGGGGGGGGGGAGGGGAGGAGGAGGAGGAGGAAGAGGAGGAGATGTTCATCCAGACGTTGGGTTCAGGGAGGAGGATAAACTAGTGAATGAGGGATTTGGGAACAAAAAAGAAGGGGGCAAAACAGAAGAGTTTAGCAGGAACTTGTGGGAGGAAGGGAAAAGAGAAAAAGGACAAATGTGAGAGAGAAATGTGAAATCAAGGTTTAAAAATTCAAGAGTTAAAAGAGAAAAGTAAAATCAAGAATTAAAAGAGAATGGAATGAACCCACTAATCAGAATGCAAGAAGAAAGATATTAATGCCATTCTTTCTGCTAACAATGATGAAGTTAACATACACCTGAGTAGGAAAAGAAAGTGAAGTTTCTGCAGCTTTGACCACTTACAGTAGGGTGAGGAAAGTGGGAGCAGAAGTGGGAAAGGAACGTAGAACAGGAAAAACAATCTCAGAATGAATAGTAGCAATCTTAGTGATGAAATAAGTAGCAAAATCATTAGAAGAAAATAACAAAGACACAGGAGGCGGAGACGGCCCTGAGTCTGCAAGACCTGGGCAGAGCTGTTGAGGATACAGTGACTTGGAGGTATCTCATTCAAAGGGTTACCATGAGTCAAGGCCAACTCGAAGAGAGTTAATAACAAGAACAAAAACTGTTGTGTGGCTGTCAATTTGCTTCCACTCTGAATTCAAGGCACTTATGATGACATTTAAAATATTAAAAGGCTTGAGTTCCCCATACTTGGGGGGTAAGCTCCATTGTGTCCAATCAATGAGGTCAATGCACTTTGTGAGAACATGGAGGTGGACCTTCTCAGCTGTAACTGATCAGTTGGGGAACACCTTCCCCTTGGAGACATGATTGACATTGTTAGAATTATTATGGTTTGGTTATTGTGATTAACTCTGTTTTAAAGGGGGGGGGTCAATTCATTTATTAAGAGTATATAATATTCCAATATATTTTAGTCATGTAAGCTGCCTTGATTGCTGCAGCAGAAAGGTGGGGTATAAGAATAAAGTTCATTCATTCATTCATTCATTCATTTGAAAATCAATTTAGCAGCAGCAACTCAGCAACAAGCATGTACTCCACAAGTATTTGATAGAAACAACTAGATCTGAGCTTCTGCTAAATAAACAAGATACATTGGCAGGTAAAAACAAATTTATTTTTATTGCTACATCTAGGTTCTACAAAATAACTACTCAGTAGAGAAAACTATACTTGGCAGAAGAGTCCCTAGAGCTGACTCTCATGAGTGTGAGTAAGAAGAAAAACATCTTTAGTAACACAACCTGGTTTCTTCTTCCATGCTTGGTGAGAGCAAAGAGAGGAAGAGAGAGAACAAAGGGCAATATACTTTATTGACCCCAGAAAGGGAGGGGTATGGGAAGTCACAATCAAAGCACCCCCAGCAGATGGCCTTCCAGCCTCTGTTTAAAGACCTCCAAAGGAGACTCCACCACTCTTTGAGGAGTGTGTTCCACTGTCAAACAGCTGTTACTGTCAGAAAGTTCCTCTTAATGTTTAGGTGAAATCTCTTTTCCTGTATGTTGCATCAGTTGTTCCATGTTCTAGTCTCTGGAGCAGCAGAAAAATAAGCTTGCTTCATCCTCAGTACCCTGTCAGATACTTAAACAGAACTATCATATCACCTTTTAATCATCTCTTCTCCTAGTTAAACATACCCAGCTCCCTAACTTTCTCCTCACATTTTCCATTCAGAAGCAGTTGGCTAATATCCATAAAACTATAAAATCTTAACATTCCCCAGTCAACATTCTCCAGACAACTGGACAGTCAACTGGAGAATGTCCAGTCAACTGGACAGTCACAGTCCAGTCACAGGTGGGCAACTGTGGCCTTCCACATTTTTTAAAGTCCAATCAGCCCTAGCCAGAAGTCATTGGAGAAGGATTATGGGAAGTATAGTACCAAAATATCTACAAAGCCACAAATGTCCACACTGGCTCTCAGCCTCCAGACTACTATGTAAATAGTAAGTGTTGTGTAACTAACATGGTAGGAAAAACCTAGATGGGGCACCTTAGTCTTGTGAAGCCTTTTAAAGACAGCAAAGTCATCCTTCCCAGCTTGAGTCCCATTCTGCATTAGTCATTTCTGTGTATAGGAGCCACCAGAGATGGACAGATGACGGGATTGCTTCCTAAGCCAACATGGTTGTTCTCATCCCCTGGGAGGATGGTGCTTCTGTAGGAGGTAACCACATCGTTTGCACAATCCACAAGTGTTCCTGTATACATCTTTTTATGGTGGTATATGGAAGTGTTAACCACACCAGCAACATATGAATTGACTCTTGTCAGTGTTGCTTGATTATGTTGATTATAATGCTTGTGTAGATCAGTAGCCTAGCAGTCTGTTTTTCTTTCCATTTCCCTTCCTGAGGTTCCACCCTTAGTGAGACTGGAGGAGCATTCCATCACTTGTCTTACCCCATCCCAGAATGAGTGCAAACTTTCCAATGTCCTTAGGCCACTTATTATGTTGCAGAAGTAACTTCAGAGTTATCATTGAGTATCTACTTCAAAAAGAGTCCAGAGCATTTGCAGGGCCCTGGCAAGTGCGTCTATAGTGATCAATAGTATTTTGTGCTGTTGTTTTGTGCCTTCAAGTTGTTTTTGACTTATGGCAATCCTAAGGTGAACCCATGACAGTTTTTTTTTAAATGAGATTTTGCCATTGCCTTTCTCTGAGACCGTGTGTGACTTGTCTAAGGTCATCCAATAGGTTTCCATAGCCAAATGGACATTCAAATCATGATCTCCAATGTTATAGTCCCACACTCAAACCAATTACCTGAACACAGAAACCCACTTCCTTATCTCAGCAGGTCACCATTGTGTGAGGAGAAAGGTTTTCACATTGTGGAGCTGTAAACTGTATTGTTTCATAAAAGATTTGCAAAAGGATCTATGCTTTGCATATTTCAGCATATATCAAAGTGATGGCGAGAGAGTAAAATATTCTGGGCTGACCGGGCAAGAGAATGGCAGCTGAGATTCAAAGTTACTGTTTGTCAAAGTCCACTGGCAAATATGGCAAGGTCCTAATGTGCACACATGAACTTCTGTGTTTTCACACAGCCCATCAGCTGTTAAGCTCTAGGAAGGGCCTCTGCCTCTGTTCCTTACCAGTGGGGAAGGGGAGGACAAGTCAGATCATGGAGAAGCCGGTGGTCTCAGCTTGGTCAGGGGACAAAAATGAAAGTACACTCTCAAATGGAATGCATCTGCCTTTTCCTTCCTCCAAGAGCTGTGAGCAGCCAGATCTTATGGTCTGAATAAACTCCCCCTTGCCTCATTCCCCTTCCATCTGGTAAGAAAGAGTAGCAGCACCTTGCCAGGTATGGGAGGTTTGTGGATGTGGCAAAATGGCAAGAGAACCACCCTTTGATCCTTATCCTAACAGGGACCTAAGCATGTGTAAGTCACTACCAGGATACCACCAATAATTAGTTATATTGGATATAAGTTTAAAGGGGACAGTGCTTGGTAGAACTGAGGAAATGTCAAGGAAAAGATCCCCATCCAGACCTTCCTGAATGACAGGATTCTTTGAGACAAAACTGTGGCCCTTCGGAAATTCAGGAAGAAGATCCATTATTATTTGGTAATCTACGGTCTCAGGTAAATCTCTGTAAACCCATATCTACATGTTGCACACATTTTGTAGACAGTGGCAGTAGCTCCAGTCAAAGTGTCTATCTGTCCTTTGGAGGAGGAGAAAATTGAAAGGTTCTGCTATGTATAGTTCATCATCTGCCCCAAAGATGGAACTCTGTGTAATTTCATTCAGTGTAAATGGCTTAGGATCGATTCTCAAGAGGGGAAAAAAAATAATCCTCAAGCAAATTAAGAGCCTTGATCTGAATGTGTTGTTTTTACAAGAAACACATAACAAAGGTCTGGACCTAGTTACAATAAGTAGTGGGAGTGACTGGCAAGGCAAAGGGGGGAGCTATTTTGTTTGATAAATTATGTCCTTTTAAGCCAGATAAATTTAAACAGGATCCCAGTGGAAGATTTCTTATACTGAATGGCAAATTTTTCACCAGTCCATTCACACTGGGTACTTTCTATGCTCCAAATAAGGAACAAATTAACTTTATGCATTCTTTCTTCCATTCCCTAAATGGAATGGCTCTAGGGGAAATCATTGTTGGGGGAGACGCTAACAAGGTCCTGGACAGTTCATTAGATAGATCTGGGAAGCATCTTAACAAAACCTCTCCCCTCCCCTCCCCTGTATTAAGAGTGGTGAAAGAGGCAGGTTTAATTGACTCATGGTCAACCCTTCACCCCAAAGAAATTATACCCTTTTTCTAGCTCCCCATCAGTCATATTCATGTGTTGTTGTTGTTTGTTGTTGTTATGGAGCTTTATTTATAAAGCGCTGTAAATTTACACAGCGCTATACATACAATCTGTTAAAAACTCAAATGAAGAGAAGGCCAGCCTGGCATGCTTTACAGAAACCTGGCATGGGGATGATAGTGTTACAACTTGGGCTCAGGCCCTACCAACTGGGTATTCTGTCAATGAGCAAGTAAGGGGAAGTGGACAGGGGGATGTTATCCTTAATCTATAAAGACAACCCCTTAATCTATAAAGACAACCTTACATTGACCAGGATACCTGTACGGAAAATTGACTGCTTCAAGTGCATTTACCTGAGCCTGAAGACAAGGGATAGTCTGGGGATTCTGTTGTTATACCATCCATCCCATTGTCCAACTGACCCCTAGCTGAGCTGACCCAACTGGTCTTGGAGTTGGTGTGGGAGTCACCCTGACTTTTAGTTCTGGGTGACTTCAACATCCCATTCGAGTCCAGTTTGACAAATCTAACAGGTGCAACTTGAGAGTTCATGGTATTCATGACAAACATGGGAACAGAACAGTGCGGAACATAGTACTGAACAGTACAGAACATAGTACAGGCAAAGGCACAGCCATGGGCAGAGGTAATTAATACCACCGCATTGTCATGGATGGGCCATTTCCGGGTCAAGGTTGGACTTAAGGCCACTATCCACCCTGTCAGGGGTGGAGGACCTATTAGAAAAGTCTGCCCTCAAAGGCTAATGGAACCTGATGAATTCCAGAAAGCATTAGAGGGTTTGATGGCGGTACCACCAGTGATTCTGTAAATGTTTTGGTTAATACCTGGAACTGTAATTTTACTAAGGCTATTGACACAATTGCTCCCAAGCATCCTTTCCAACCTGCTTCTAATCATAACCTATGGTATACAAAGGATCATAGGAATATGAAGCAGGTGGGACAACTAGAGTGTCACTGGAGGAAAACTTGACTTGTCTGACAAGACACGCCATAGAGAAATTCTTTATTTCTACGGAGTGGTAATACATGCAGCAAAGAAGATTTTTTTCTCTGCATGTATTGCTTGTGTGAATTCCCTGCCAGTAGAGCTGTTCAGGGAGGTGGGACCTGACTCATACACCCATCCCCCAGAACTCATTATTAGATTCTACTGTAGCTCACTATGATGCTTTAAATCATTACTTCACAGGTAAAATCTCTCAGACAAGAGCTGACTTGGACACCAGTATTATTGCAAAGGCTGTAGGTGTGTCCAGTGACTCCATGAATAAGATCCTACTGGATCAGTTTGAGCCTGTTAGTACTGAGGATGTGGACAAGCTCCTTGGAAGCGTGAAGATGACAACTTGCCCTCTTGACTCCTGCCCTTCATGGCTGGTCACACAAGGAGGAGATGCACTTAGGATTTAGATAAATCCATCTCTAAGGGAAGGCTAATTTTCATCTTGTCTAAAGGAAGTGGTAGTACGACATGAACAACTATAGACCAAACTCCATTCTTAAGCAAGGTGATTGACAGGGCTGTTGCTCTTCAACTCCAAGCAGTCTTGGATGAAACTGGTTATCTAGATCCATTTCAAACCAGCTTTAGGGCAGGATATGGAGTCAAGACTGCCATGATCACCTTAGTGGATGATCTCTGCCTAAGTACTGACGGGGAAGTGTGACCCTGTTGGTACTTTTGAACCTCTCAGTGGCTTTTGATACCATCGACCTTGGTATCCTTCTGGAACGCCTGGGGGAGTTGGGGATAGGAAGCATTGCACTGCAGTGGTTCTGGTCCTATCTCTCAGACACATTGCAGATGGTGATGCGTGGGGACAGTTGGTCCTCCAAAAGGGAGCTAAAATATGGCATCCCTCAAGGCGCCATACTGTCCCCTATGCTATTTAATATCTACATGAAACCACTGGTAGAGATCATTCAGAGGCATGGGACGGAGTGCTATCAGTATGCTGAAGACACTCAGATACATCTCTCCATGCCTCAAACTACTGCATTAGTTAAGGATGGCATATCTCCTCTGAATGAATGCCTTAGGGCAGTAATGCTCTGCATGAGGAAAAACAGACTGAAACTGAATCCAGGTAAGACAGAGGTACTTGTTGTTGGAGCCTCTAACCCAGGTATGGAGGTTTGACAACTAGTCCTGGATAGGGTCACACTGTCCTTAAGGACAGTGTTTGCAGTTCAAAACTAATTGAAAATAAGGCAGCCAGCTTGGTCACCAGGAGATCTAGGGGTGACCATATAACACCAATTTTAAAGTCCCTTCACTGGCTACCCATTACTTTCGGAGCACAGTACAAGGTGTTGGTCATGGCCTTTAAAGCCCTTCATGGCTTGGACCCAGCTTATCTACAGTATTGCCTTCTCCCATACTATCTGCCCCGCACATTTGGGTCCTCTGGGAAAAATCTACTGCAGCCAGCAAAAACTAATTTGGCTGCTGTTACCCAGAGGACCTACTCCTCTACTGCTCCCAAGTTATGAAATGGCCTGCCAGAGGAGACCTATTAATCTTAACAGTTATAAAAGGCAGTCAAAATGGATCCCTTCCAACAGGCCTTCCTGGGTTAACATCTCAGTCGCCTCCCACTAATTACTTTGTTTTATCCATTGTAATAATCTTAACTGTATTGTTTTATTGTTGTTGTTTATTGTTTTGATTTATTGGATATGGTGGGTGTGTGGTTTTATGGTGTATTGTATTTTAATGCTTTTTAATACTGTTGTAAGCTGCTTCAGTCTCATTGGAGAGACAGGGTATTAATAATAATAATAATAATAATAGTAATAAATATTAGTATTGATTTTGGATGTTATTGCACATGGGAACTTTGAGTTAATGTAGTCTTTAATTAAGCTCCTCCCCACATCGATTGTTTAACTAACTGGTTATGCAAATATTTGGTTGCTAGATGTCTCAACTAGCTATGTATGAAAAACCTTTTGCTTTTATCTCACATTTCCCTAGTTTTTAAGTTCACTTATTATTTCATACTTCACTTGAATTTATTCTTCAATTTTGGGGATGGAGGTTACAATCCTAAATATATAGAGAAGGAAGTAATGTCCTTTGAAAACAATGGAATTTCTTCCCAAGTAAATATGAAGTGCAAATGGATGTATTGTTGAGGAATATTCCTTGACATTCTTCGCTCCCACCCCTCTTTCCTGAAAATAATAATAAAAGAATACATTTCATAAACATATTTCATAATTCATAATAATATGATTCATAATATATTTTTGTTTCATAAAAATATATTATCAGTGCACACATAACGCTAACATTTTAAAACTTAAAAATGTGGTGTGGATTCATATTGCCCTTTGTGTGGAAGATCCAATAGGATTGCAAAAAGCCTATTAGCATAATTTAATTTGTTGAAAGAGGGGAATGTACAGAATTGTCTTCTCTCATGGTAAAACTGTTTCAGTATGCTTCATATTATCTATCCTATTCTTTAATTAAGATAATAGCTGTTTTAGTTTCAGGTTTATTATTGTATGGGAGATTGCCAGAAGAAATCAACACTATATCTCTTAAGAAAATGACCCTTGCAAGAGAAAAAGCAAGGTGCCATGTTGACAATGTATTATTTGAAAGCCCTCATTGATTGATCAGTCTACCATGCAACAATGGAGCAGATGTGGTTCTTTCAAAATAAGTAGAGGGGTGGGTGCACCAGGAGCTCTGTAGTATGCCTTGTCACGTTCTCTGCGTTGTGGTGGAGCAGAAAAGAGATGCCTAGTTCTGTAACCTTTTACATTTGAGAGCAGCAAAAGAAAACAAATCAGACAAGCCCCGGGTCTCAAAAGAAAATATGTTTCAATCTGGAGAACTGGACTCGATGACCTCCACAGTGCCTCCCAGCTATTTACTCCAATGATTCTTGCATTGTGGCATAATAGGATGGGAGGTTTGACCACTGAGACAAAGATGTCAGGCAAAGTTTAAACTCTTCTTATTTGTTAGAAAGCAGGTAAAATGTCACCTTTTGATGCTTAATTTTCTGTGGTTTATGGGGGAATTTTGTTGACTTCTGAAAGGGAATTTGTTAACAGATAAAGAATGAACAGAGTTTAATACAAATTGAACCAAAGGTTTTCTTGCCTGCAAAGAAAAGTTCCCAAGCAAAACTATTGCTTGAGGAGGGAAGTGTTTCCCTTGTTATGCATACTTTACTTATGTACATGCCTCATGTTTGGGGAACCACCCACAGCTTCTCAAGTATTTCATAGTGGGTCCCCTTTTCCCCACAGTATCCAGATGGATGTGTGTCGACCACTATTATAATATACTGGATGGAGCTAAATTGTATGTATTCAACAAACAGCCTATTTTGGAATTAAAATCCAAGGATATTTTTAGAACTTTCACTTGGGTTTCTTGCTAAAATCAGCAATAGTGGCACATACTAATTTTCCTGGTTAGGGCAGAAGTTTAAAACATTGGGTTTTTGTGTTCATGTACTATTTTCAGCTACAGGTAGCCAGTGTTTACGTTTTAGCTGTGTTGCTATTTAAAAAAAAAGGAGCAAAGTTATTTTTTAAAAAAAAACTTGTATAAATTAATTTTACAAAAAGAGAGAGAAATATTGCCCTGAGGTTTAGCTTCCCTGTTAGTTTTCCCCCAGTAACTAGGAGAGGAAATGATTATTAGGATATTTACTGTGACTTAAATAGTGCCATTCTTGATGTTAACATAAGCAGTTCTGAAACACTGTTTAAATATGGGTCTTCTCCTCTCCACCCCAGTGGTGGTTAATGTGTCAAGGTTTTTAAAGGGTCAGTAACTATTTTCTGGAGCAACCTGAAATATAGCTAAAAGAAAGAACTTTCTAGATGACTTCTAACCATAGTTGTGTGCTTCACTGAAGACGATGTGTAATACTGCACATATGTAGAAGCACCCCATGGAAGACAGTGTGCGTATCTTTGAAGGAGGAGGATATCCTTCAGGAAATCTGTGGCATAAACCAAAAGCAGGATGTCTTTTTGGTTTGGCTCTTCTTGCCCTTCCTCTTCCCTGTGGCTGCCAAAAGAAAAATTGGTGCACAGCCTTCCTCCAAACCACAGCAGGTGACTGGAAATGTTTTCCTGACTGCATAATCCAAGAGCTGGAGAACTAATTTGGATTTCATTTCTTGGATTATTAATTATTTGGAGGATTTTAACATGCCAGGTTCTGTTCAAAGTTATTGGAAACAGCGTTTCCAGTGTGTGTAACAGTTATTTTAATAAAAGAAAGAATCCAAACCAAGGGAACATTTTCACAATTTGAAACCTGGCAGCTATACTTTTGTTATAAAATACCAACTGTACACATAGAATTGAACTGAGCTGTGTGCTCACAGTATTTACACTTGATTTTAGCCAAAAGACCAAGAAGCGATGCTCACAGTTATTTGTATTACAGACAATAACAAAGTTTGATAAATGTCCAACTGGAGCAGGGCCTACTTGCTATTTCTCCAGCTCTGTAGAATGCCTTTCTCAGAGAGGTCTTCCGGGCTCCAACTCTATACTTCATGAATCAAACCAAACTCTGTCTTTTCTCTTCTTTTAAATTTTCCCGCAAAACCTCCCTATTCTGTGAAGCCTTTGGCTCAGATCCTCAGTCCTCAAGCCCTACTTTAAGAGAGCTAGTGTGGTATAGTGGTACAAGCATTGGACAAAGACTTTGGAGGTCAGGGTTCAAATCTCTGCTTGGCAAAGGAACCCAATGGGTGACCTTGGACAGGTCATTCTCTCTCAGAAAACCCCATGACAGGTTTGTGTTGTTGTTGTGTGCCTCAAAGTTTTTTTTTTTTTTTTTACTTATGGTGACCCTAAGGCAAACCTATCATGGGGTTTTCTTGGCAAGTTTCATCAGAGGGGGTTTACCATTTCCATGATCTGAGGCTGAAAGAGTGTGACTTGCCCAAAGTGGGTTTTTATGCTCAAGTGGGGAATTGAACCCTGATCTCCAGAGTCATAATCAAGCACTCAAACCACTACACTGTGCTGGCTCTTAGCCAGCCTTAGAGTCACCACAAATTGGAAACAACTTTAAGGCACACAACAACAACACATTAACTGAAATAGTTTCTAAATTAGAAATCCAGATTCTGCCTTCAGAAGCTGAAAAAAACTTTAAGAAAAAAAAATCCGATTAAGAATCTTGAAGATTTTACCAGGACTTGTTGGTAGCATGTCACACAGGCACTGAAGATGGATTGAAATGATTCTCTCTTTTGCAATTTGTAGGAACAACAAAGGAAACACTCCCTAATTAAAAGTGAGAGGTTTCCCCAATTTCTGGCTTTTAGTCAGTCCTCGCAAGCAAATTTCTCCAGCATTTTTCTTTCTTTTTTGTATGTGGGTAGGAAACTTTCAGAGGCTACCCAAAACTTACACTTCTTGTGGTGATTTGCTTCTTTCCACAGTTGCAGCTTGGGTGATACTTTTTTGGTTGGAAAGTCAGCCCCTTTCTCCCAAAAAACACTGCCATCATCAGAAAGGCAATCAGATTTATCTACATGACAGTGTCAATGAAGGTAGAAAAGCAAGCTCACAGTGCGGTTCATGCTTTCATTTTGAATGACTTTTGTTTGCTTTTATCAATGTTATCAAACCTTGGGGAAAATTAGTTACAGGTAATTAATTATATATTATGATTTTCTGCTTCCAAGAAGAAAGGTATAAGTAGGGATCTGGGCTGATGGGCAGGATAGCATGGGCTCTCTGGGTTCTCTGACCCAGGTGAGTCACCAGGTTTTCACAGTGACGGACAGGTGTTTACATGCCCACCAGTCACTGCTGCCACATGCCCCTTACCTTGCTCTACCATTGTGTCTTCTCCGAAGACCTCCATTGTGGCCTGTAAGGCTAGAACCAGGCTGCCTGGTAAGGTTACATTGTTATTATAAGGTCCTGAGGATTAACCTAAATTTCTTTTTGGTATAAGCAAAACTTGTAAATTACTTCCACGTTTATGGGGTGGCCAAAGTAAATACTGGACAAAGAATATTTTGTGGTTCAAATGCTAGCATGTGCTGTATCTTGCACTGTTGTTTTGTGGTCTGTTGTGGTCATTGAAACAACAGTACACTACAGATCAGTGGTTTATAGCATTCAGATCATAGTAAAGATAATCAAAGGTAATTATTTTAATGTTTCAAGTATGAGAAAGCAAAGAGTTACTTTCATAACACTGCAATTCCAACAGCATATAGCTACTGGGGTATGTATCTGTTATTATAACTGTAACAGTTGAGGTTGGTGGTTCCCATGTACTGTAAGTAGGAGGGTGAATCCATTCAGGGATTTAACCTGCTAAATCCAGTCTCTAAAATAGCTTCAGTAACTTGAGGGTTGTACACATGGGGCAAAATGACCATTTCCGCCCAGGACTGGTATTGTCCTGTTCAGACAATGCAGCCCAACAACCCTAGACCAGGAAAAGGTAGTCTGGATGCCATTTTGGTGGATCTGGCCTGCCCAACCATCCCTTAGCCTGTTTTAAAATAACAAGGTGTTTGCAATAGATTTTCCTGGAAACTTTGCCACAACAGCAGTTAGTGCAGATGGTTTATCACCACCATCCCTGTCATCACTGCTGCCATTCTCCATGCAGACCCCATTCATGGTCTCTGATATCAAAAGAAGTTACCTGAACACATGGATGATATCACTGATCACATGGCTAGATATCCCATTTCTGCCCTTACAGGCCATGGTGGGAGCCCTTGCGGAGAACCGCAGTAATAGTTGAGTTGGTGGCAGGGTGGCTCCATGGTGTGGTGGCGCATAGGTATCTGAACACTTGCCTGTCACCATGCCAGACCAGGTAAGTGCCAGGGGTGAGAAGAGGCTGAATCTGTGGGCAGGATATGATAGATTTGGCCTGTTGTATTCTGCCCATGCATTTAGCCTCTCGGACTCACTAGAAAAGAGAATAATGGCAGCAAGCTGGAAGGCAGCAGAAAAAGTGGAGGACTGCATTCCAGATGGATGGACTCTATCAAGAAAGCCAGGGCTCTGATTCTGCAAGATCTTAGCATGGCAGTTGACAATAGGGGACTTGGAGATCTCTCATTCATAGGATCAGCGTAAATTAAAGTTGACAATGGCAATTAAGAACAACACGAACAATTTGGCCCGCTCCTTTAAAGATCAATGTAAAACTTTGAGCCTATTTACTCATCCAGTGACATGGAAGCCACTAGTTGTTACTGAATTATTACGTTTTAAAGTAACATTTCTATTTTTTGATATTGTCAAGCAAATAAATCTGATCAATTGTATGCCGTAACTGTTAGAAGGAAGGGGTTTTTAAAACAATGTAGCAAAATAGAACACCACCTCCAGAATTAGGAAAGTGCAAGTCACCCTTAGTCCATCCTACATGAGTCTTTGATAGTTACATGCTCATGGTCTGCCAGGCAATTTACCAGGCACTGGTTTTTTTATACATGCATTATATCTAGATACACCCCCCCCCAATATTTTTGTATGTATAGTTCCAAGGATGCACCAATAAATAACATTTCTGGTGGTGAGATGAGATGATGTGAGAGCAATTTTGGCTACAATTACAACCCAAATTGTCTTAAAAGATCTGTTGCCAACCTTTATCAGAAACTGTAAAGTATCCAACTGCTGGCACTTTGGTAGATGAATGCATTGTAGGGTAGAAGAGGAGCTAAGTATCAGGTAAGGAAGGCAGTAGATCATAAAGCAATAAAACAATAAAGAGTAGGGAATCTATGTTCTTTGAAATGTGCTTGTTTGGATGATAATGGAGAATAAAACTTAATTGTCAGAGGCAATGCCAGGATTTGACCTTTTTAATAGTCCAGTGCCACCTCTTGCACTGTAGTTATAACTGAATGAGAGAAGTGTACAGAAACTGGGATGGTTTAGAAATTCGATTTCATTCAGCAAGACTTCAGCCCATAATAAACACGTGCAAGCAATATGACACAATGCTTTGTTCAGGATTGGTGGTAGGGGGCTTCTCAAACTTGGCCAAAAAAAAAGATCTCAATGGGTAGGAAGAAGAGATGGAGAAAGACAGAAGATAATAAATTAATCCAATAGCAAAGCAATGAGGTGGATGGGAGACTTTTATCTCACTAATATAGGAATTCTTCCCCTCCACTCCAAAGGACATAAAATTTCAAAGACGTGGCAATTTTTTGCAAAAGCATTTAAATAAGTTATTCTGCAAATATTTCAATGGCTGGCAATTCCATCATTCTGACATTTTGGGGGGGGGGGGGTATTCCTTCTTCCCATCCTACATGACTTTTTTGGAATCGGGGAAATCTGATACAAATGGATTCCATTTGGATTTCTTTGGCAACCCTACTCTGAATATCAAGAGTTTCAAGATCTGCCTGTCATTTCTTGGCATCTTATTGCTCTCTAATAACCAACCAAATAAAGACAAAGTACATTTCAAATGATAACAATGGCAATCCCCCTCCAAAGATCTCTAAAAATGCAGGTGTATTTCATAAGGGAAAAGTTTGCATGCATGCCCAGAAATGCACTGTTTACTTATTTATTACAGATTGTGGAAATGCTACAAACTCTTCAGTTCAGCCCTTAATGGTTTCTCTTCTTCCTATACTAGGGTCACAATCCAAGAGCAGACCTAGAAACTGGTAGAACATTCATAGAATCGTAGAGCTGGAAGAGACCACAAGGGCCATCCAGTCCAACCCCTTGCTATGTATGAACTCACAATCAAAGCACCCCTGACATATGGTCATATAAGTGTTTTAGTTATGTTACTTATTCACCTTGAATAGATAAAACTGCTTGGTTTTGGTCTTCTGATTGGCTGGAAAAAACATTAACTTACCATTTATCTGTGCTATAAATTTAAAAGTTAATTCTGCATATACGTTAAAAGTTATCAGCAGGGATCTAACAAGGTCACACTGAAAATTGGAACAGATTGTTTTGGTGGAAGGAAGGATAAAATGCAGTAAGCTTGCTGTAGCTACTCCTTCTTTCATTGGTGGATGGCACTAATTATATTTGCAGTCATCCTTTGCCAGTCCACAGTGTTATTCTTGGGAGAGAGAGGATATATGCCTCTCTGTGACCTTTTGTCCCCTGACTGAAAGACTAGAGTGTGTATCTCTTGTGAGAGTGTAGTGAGAATTCTGTAATACCCAATGTGTGCTTGTGCCCACTATTGTGAATGTGATTGTGCCTTCAAGTTACCTGTTGATTTATGGTAGCCTCATGAATTTCACAGGGATTTCTTAGGCAAAGAATTCTCAGGGGTGATTTCTCATTGCTTTCTTCTGAAATGTAGCCTACAGCACTTAATGTTCTTTGGTGGTCTCTTATGCAAATACCAACCAGGCCTTAACTTACTTAGCATCCAAGATCCCATGGAATGTGGTATCTTCAGGGCATTTAGGCCACTTTCGTATCTTGTGAGAAATCAGAATGTGTATATCTTTCTTGTTTGTTGCCCCTTTCCATGATTACCAGAGTCAGAATGAATTATGCAATGTAGCAGATGATACTTTTCAATTTTCTTCATTTATAACCAGATTTTGCTTGATAAATATAATCACTATATTTGTTCTTATGTGCCTTCAAGTTGATTATGACATGATGTTTATATCCTTGGGTTTTCCTGTCAAGAGTGTGATTTACTCAAGGTCATCCAGTGAGTGTCCATGTTTGAGCAGGGATTCAAGCCCTGATCTAGTGTGGTTCTCATCCAAAACGCAGATCTCTCTTGTCTCCAGCATCCAGATATATTAAGTGTCAAAACACAGTCAAGTCCTTTATTTGGGATAGCTAGCAACCTTAGACCTGTTCTCTGTGATTTTCTGCATCTTTTTTCAAGTGAGTGAAATATCCACTTATTTTGTGTTCGTGGATTCTGCATATTATTGTGTCAGACAACTATGTAGATGCAATTTTTCTTCTGTATCTGAACTTTCTGCTAATTGGTTTGGTTAGTGTATCCCATTAAAAAAGAGAAAAAGGTACCCAGGTTCACTTCTGTCTTTAACTCTGAGGCTGTGAAACTGAAATCACTTTTACTGTTCTTTTTCCTTCTTTTTCCACTTTCCTTTCCTTTTCCATTCCTTTTCCACTTTCTTTTCCTTTTCCATTCCTGTTTTGGTTTTATTGATTTATTGTTATTGTGTATTGCCAAAAATTGAAAAAAAAATACCCTTGAAACCTTGAGAACTGGAAATTGTTAGGCACATTGTATACTTTAGACCATAGGGTTTGCATCTTCAGATGGGTTTTGTTTTTAAAATGGATTACTTAATTTCCATTACTTTAAATCTATCTCATATTCAGTCACTTGATGGCAGACTTCTCAAAAAACGAAGGAGGCAGCAATGAGGCTTGACATACTTTTCCCTAAGACAGCCTCTGGGCATCTATATCAAGTTCAGAATCATAGTAAGGAATGTAGTGTGCTAGATATGGCTACCAGGGCCCAAACTCTCCCAAAATTAAAGAGAGGGGGGATTATAGAGTTGGAAAGAATTTTGCTCCCTTATGTTTCAGCTTCTTTGCTCCTAACATAATGATCCCAAGTTAGCAAGAAAGTCAGGGCAAAGTCTTGGCAATAACTGCCTCTCTGGACTGAAACATAGATTCATCTTCCCCTCCAGAGAGAAAAGCATCAAACAGCTCCCTCCATCCTTCCCTGACAGAAAATGGATACCATTTCTTGGAAAGTAAGGGCAGTACAGTATACTTTTATAAATTAAAAATTTGTTTAAATAAAATTGTTTATTTCTCTGGGTGACTTCTGATAATGCAGCTACTGCTTCTGCACACATGTCCAAAAAAGTAATTTCCAAATCATCAAAATTATTCCTAGAGTTTAGGCCAAATCTCTTTACATTAACACTGCTTCGGCTCATACCCTCTGAAGTAGCAGAAAACAAGCTTGCTCCATCTCCCACCATCAGTCAAGTGAAGTTTGAGTCCGTCTTATCTGGAAATCTGGAATATTACAAAATCCCAAACTTTTTTCATGGATGGCTAAGATAGTGACACTTTTGCTTTTTGATGGTTCAATGAAAACAAATTTTGTTTCATGCACAAAGTTATTTAAAATATTTTATTAAAAATGTGGCTAAGATGTATATGAAAGATAAATGAATTTTGTGTTTAAACATGGGTACCATCTCCAAGATATCTCATTAAGTAGGAGCCCTGGTGGCGCAGTGGTTAAATGCCTGTACTGCAGCCACTCACTCAAACCATAAGGTGGCAAGTTCAATACCAGCAAAAGGGCTCAAGCTTGACTCAGGTTTGCATCCTTCTGAGGTCGCTAAAATGAGTACCTAGATTGTTGGAGGCAAGGAGCTTACAGTTGTAGACTGCTTAGACAATGCTTAGGTGGTATAAATGAAGCTATTTGCTTGACTGCTGTAATCCGCTTTGATTCCCCACCGGAAAAGGCGGAATAGAAATAAATCCTATTACTACTACTACTACTACTTGTATATGTAAATATTCCAAAATCTGAAAAAAAAATCCAAAACACTTCTGGTCCCAAGCACTTCGGATAAGCGGTACTCAACCTGCATATCACTTCTTCTTTTTCTCCCCAAGATGAACATACTAAGTTCCTTCAACCATTCTCATAGGGTTTTATTTTCATACCTTTTATCATCTTGGTGATCCTGTTCTGAGCACAGTTTACCAATAGAATTCTTGAATTGTAGTCAGATTTGACTAAAGTAGAGTAGAAGATTACTCTTATTATCCTTGATGTGGACCCAATACTTCTTTTAATGCAATTTAGAATTGCTTCCATGTCACATTATTGTTAACCCCATGGTTTATTGAGACCACACACACACACACACACATTTCATATGTATTGCTGTCAAGTCACCAATCACTTATCTGGGCATCTGATTTTCGCTGACTCTTTTTTTTCTCCAGGTTGAACATACTCAGTTCCCTAAACCATTGTCAAAGAGTTTTGTTTTCAAGGTTTTTTTATCATCTTGATCACCCTGCTCTGGACATTTTCCAGTTTGTCAATATCATTCCAGAAATGTAGTGCCCAAAACCACAATAAAATCTCCTGGGAGATTTCTCTTGGGAGAAATAGTCTTACCGCCTTATGGGAGTGGGAGAGTGAGTTGAAGATGCTGAATGAGCCGGGGTGACCAGAGATCCGCCTTTTCCAGGACATGTCCTACATTTCAGCCTTCTGTCCAGGGGGATTTGAAAATATGCCTCCATTTTGAGCATGACTAAGAAGCATGAATTTACATTTATATGAGTGTTTTTCACTTTTATTTTTTTTTAAATTAATCTTTATTATAAATTTTAGCAAATGAAAAAGGATTGAAACATATCTTCTTGATGAGGTACAGTAGAGTACAAAGTACAAAGAGAAAAAATGAAAAATAAATTTAAAAAATTCTTCATCCTCAAGTTATTATTGTTGTTTTTTCTTTCTGGCTTCCTTAATGCGTCAGTATATGGGAGAGCGACTCCATTGAGATGCACCTTCATTGTTCCTCGCCTATTTACAATGTGTATTACAATATATGTTACTACTATATGTATATACACATATACATATATATCCAAATTTAACATAAAATTTACTCTTAATACACAAGCTTACATATAAAGCCTCAACACATTAGCCTAACTAGTATGCTTTGTCAGAGGTAACCGTGGATTGTATCCGACCTATAATAATGGGAAACAAATTATCATTAATCATTACCAACAGAATAATAAGAGGGCAGAAGAATTCAAATTTCTTAATTCTCTATTAGATCAACATTCAAATTCCATTTCAATTCCCATAGTTTCAAGACTGGGTCCCACTCTCTTTTCCCATCATTGGGATTTTGTTCTTCAACATGTCTTGAAATCTTGTCTAATTCCCTAAATTCATTGACCTTCTGCATCCATTCATCCCATTTAGGTCTTACATCTGTTTTCCATAGTTTTGCTATTAATATCCTTGCAGCTGTTATTAAGTATAATATTACTCTCCAATGTTTTCTTTCATCTACTGCTTTCAATATTGATGTAATATTCAATAGGTACAGTTTGGGGCTCATTAAGAATTTTATCTCAAATATTTGTTGAATTGTTTCATGAACCTCTTTCCAAAATACTTGGATTAGTGTACAGCGCCACCAAACATGGTAAAGTGTGCCTTTCTTCTTTTTACATCTCCAACATACTCCTGATTCTAAGCTATAAATTTTCTTAAGTTTCCAAGGAGTGTAATACCATCGGTACATAATTTTCAAGTGGTTTTCTTTCAAGTTTTGAGCTATGGTAAACTTGTTAGTTTTCTTCCAAGCATTTTGCCATTCTTCTAATGAAATCACTGTATTTATATCCCTTGCCCACTTTATCATATAATCTTTTATTACCTCTTGTTCCATTTGCCTTTCTAATAGTAAGTTATATAACTTTGATACTTTTCCTTTCTCTGGCTGTGCTCGAATATGATCCAGTTCATTTATATTTTTTTCAATCCCTGCTGTTTTTTTGTCTATCACAAAACGTTCTCTAATCTGAAAGTAATTAAACCATGATATATTATATCCCTCGGATGCTAACTCTTCCCTCAATTTCATCTCCATATTTCCCGCATTGTCTTTTTTTAGTAGTATTTTATAAGTTAACCATTTCTCATTTTCAAGCCATCTGCCAAAAAAGGCTTCCTGTGTTGATATCCAAAGTGGTATGTTAGTGTAAAATTTTGTTTTAGTTTTTTCCCATACCAACAGCAAGGCTCTCCTAAATGGATGATTCAAAAGTCCTTATTGCAATCCCTCTTTTTATAACCCAGGAAAGCATGCCAACCAAATCTAACCTGAGTTGCTTCCAAGTTTAATAGCTCAATATCCTCCAGTTTGATCCAGTTTTGGATCCAGATCAGACTACATGCGTAATAGTATGATTTCAAATCAGGAAGTGAGTATCCTCCTCTTTCTTTCTTATCCTTCAAACTTTGCCATTTTATCCTTGGCCTCTGCCCCTTCCATACAAATTTTCTGAGTTCTGCGTCCCATTCTTTGAATATCTTATCTGGAATCTCAATTGGGAGGTTCAACATTAAATATAGCAGTTTCGGAAGAATCACCATTTTTATAACAGCTATTCTACCCAATAGAGAGAGATTCAGAAAGTTCCATCTTACCAGATTTTCTTTTATCTCTTTCCAAATGCTCTGATAGTTATTCTTAAATAATTTTAAATTGTCTTTAGTTATCAAAATTCCCAAGTATTTAATTTTGTTCTTTATTTCAAAGCCTGATTGTCTTACCAAAAGCTCATCTTCCTCCTTAGTCATATTTTTGGTTATCATAACAGATTTCGTCTTATTTACTCTTAGACCTGAGGCCTGGCCAAATTCCTCTAATTCCTGTATGAGTGCTTCAATGTGTTGGTTAGGGTCCTCTAATATCACCGCTAGATCGTCTGCAAAGGCTCTTACTTTTGTTTCGTTCTTTTTGATTTTTATACCCTTGATATTTTGATTATTTTTAATAGATGTTATTAAGATTTCTATCACAATGGTGAATAGGGGTGGTGACAACGGACATCCTTGCCTAGTGCCTGATTTAATTTTGAATCCCTTGGTTTTCTCCCTATTAATAATTAAAGAAGCTTCTTGGTGTTGATATATTTTTTCAACTGCTCCTATAAAATTTATTCCTAAGTCCATCTTTCTAAGTATATAAAGTAAAAAGTCCCAATTTACCCGATCAAAGGCCTTTTCCATATCAATGGCTAAAAAGGCCCCCTTCCTTTCATTATGCACTGAGAAAAATTCCAAACTATTCACCACCGTTCTGATATTATTTCTGATGTAACGTCCTGGGATAAAACCATTTTGTTCTTTCCCAATTAATGTTGATAAGACTTTTTTCAACCTATTAGCCCAGATTGATGCATACAATTTGTAATCATTATTCAATAGACTAATTGGTCTATAGTTTTCCAATAGATTTTCATCCTTTCCTTCTTTGGGTATTAAAACTATATTAGCTGATTTCCAGGATTCTGGTATACCTTCTCTGCTGATAGAATTAAACAATTCATAAAGAGGATCTAATAATTCCTGTAGGAAAATTTTGTAAAAAGCTGCTGTATATCCATCGTTTCCAGGCGTTTTGTCCTTCTTTTGTTTAGCAATGGCCTGCGTGATTTCTTGTTTTGAAATTTTGGAATTCAAAAAATCTCTCTGACTATCAGAAATTTTTATAATTTCTTTTTCCTTTAGGTAGTCATCTAGCTTCCTTTGTAGGGTTGCTGGGTTCTCTTTTAAATCATATAATTCAGTATAATACTTATGAAAGATTTCTAGTAACTCATCTTGTCTTGTAATTGTTCTATTCTCTGTCCTGATCTTACTAATTATTTTCTTGTCCTTTTCTTTTTTTAGTTTTTTCGCTAACCATTTGCCAACTTTATTGGCATTTTCAAAAAAGTTTTCTTTAGTACATTTCAAGTCATTTAAAATTTCCTCATCCATTCTTTCTTGGTTTTGTCTTAAAAGTATTTGTAATTCGTTAATTAATTTCGTGTTTGATGGGTTATTCCTTAGCTGTTCCTCTTTCCTTTTTATTTCTTCTAATAATTTCCTTTCTTTCTCTTGTTTAGATTTCTTAATTTCCCTTGCCTTCTTCATGAAATAACCTCTAAACACAGCTTTGCTTGCATCCCATATAGTTTTAGTTTTTACCCCTTCTGTTTTATTCTCAATAAAAAAGAATTTTATTTCTGACTTCATCATTTCCAAAAAATCCTTATCTTGTAACAAAATGTCTTGTAACCTCCAGGACGGGGATCTCTTAGAGCCCTCTGCAATTAAACAGTCAATCAAATTGTGGTCTGAAAGGGTTTTGGGATCTATTTCCATCCTATTAATTTGGGTTGCCAAATTCCTTGAGATCAAGAAAAGATCAATTCTTGACCAAGAATTATGGGCCAGTGAAAAAAAGGTATAGCCTGGTTTATCATTATATTTGTATGGCCAAATATCTATTAGGTCATGCTCTTGTATGAGATTAATACATGCTTTAGGGAGTTTCCCTTGGTCTTTCTTTTGTTTTTCACTTTTATTTGTTAATGTCCTTCATTTTGTGGTTCCTTATCCTCGTTTGTGGTTACGACATTTGGTCACCCTGAAATGAGTACCACTATGGATGGGAAGAAAGATTAGCAAGCAGGTAAAATAGCAAAGGAGAGAGCAAAGGCAAAGAGCAGGAGAAAAGAAAATGCACCGGGTGAGTAAAAAGGGAGAGGAAGCATTCTGTGGTGGGTGAGAAGAGATTGAGACTGCCTGGATTAGTGGTGGGTGAGTGAGAGGAGAAACATACCGATGTGGGTGGGAAGGAAAGTGCCGTGGGATAGAAACTAAGGTGTTTCTAACGCAAACAACACTGGCTGGTTCTGATGGTGATTTAACATTTTTCCATATTCGGCCATCGTAAGGGGATCAGGCAGGATATTACTTGCTTTAAAAGGATCTATAGATGAAAATCAGATCCATACACAGATGCCCCTAATTCTAATAGTACTGCTTCGAGTAAACTGTGCATTCAAATGTGTCCCCTTGTACATGGCATTTTTACAACTGTGGATTGGAAGAAGGAATCCCACCTTAAACCTCCATAGTCATTTGATCTTTTCTTCATGTCAAAACTTCAGTTCTTCTACTCTTTGGGGTAGTTGACTTGTCTAGGCTTGCTGTAATTAATAGTAAGAGTTCGGCAGATTTTCTGGGGAGAAAATTGATTGATCTGGTAAAGGAAGAACTTTCACTGAATTTTCATGTATTTTATATTGCCTTTTAATATTTGTATCCTGCCACATGACTGACTTTGAATGTGATATTCAACATTAAATCCTACAACAGGATGAAAAACAACAGCAAAAATGTGCAAATGCAAATAAGGGAGAAGAGGAGCTAAAAAGAAACTAGGACAAAGTTGCAATCAAACCTGGGGGGGGGAGGGCAACGGGAGAGCCCTGCAAGAGATTAAATCAGACGTGTTGCCAAGCATGTTTTATTTATAGAGATTCAAAGAAATAGTGTCCACAGGTTCACATAATGTTTCATGTATGGGTATGGGAGCTAAAATTACACACCCCGGACTATGGCTCATGTCTGTTTATAATAATGAGGGCTGTTTAGAGTCAGCTTTGTGGGCACTAGAAGCCAAGGTGGTGTTTATTTAATTCCTTGAGCTCAATGTTCTAGCATCTCTGTCCTGCAGTGCAAACATTGTTGGAGCATTTGAATATTCAATTTCTCCTGGGAGAGAGGTTTTATAGCCTGGGTTTGATTATTTACTTTGCCACAAGATGTTTCTATTTCTTTCTGGCCTCTCTTTCCACTTTCTTTTTAAGCAGATGTATTCCCTCTGATTGAAAGATCTCTTTTGTTGCCCAGTGGGTGAAGGTATGAGACACGCTGGTCCTGTAAGCCATGCATTCAAGACCTGTCTTGACTCTTGGCTCTCTGTGGAGCGGCCTTATGAAAGTTTTCTTTGCATTTATATTTCTCACGTGTACAATGGATGTGAAATTTTAGTGGCCTAGCATTTAATTGAAGAGAACACATTATTGTAGGCATGTGTGGATAAACAAAATTCCTGTATTTAACAGAGAAAAGATTTAGATGAAGAGAGTAAACACTGACAATGCTAAGACACCATTACCTTGGATCGAAATACTTGTGAGCCCAAGTTCAGCCTGAGTTTTGAAAAAACTAAATCAACAACAGGGCTCAATACATCTCTTTAGGAGAACATTCTTCATTGTTAGACTGACTGCTCAGATGACGCTAATCCTAGAAGATAATCTTTTAATGTACATAGTCTTTTGTGTATAGTCTTTTAATGAATTTTAATTGTTTAAACTTTATAATTTGCTTCATTCTTAGAAAAATCACTTTTATATTTATACTAGTCGTTGGCATTTAATATAGTTTTAATCTATATTGCTTTTAATAATTTGTAGGGCACCTTGAGCTTCTTTATTGGGAAAAAGGTGGAACAACAACAACAATATTCCTAGTAGTTGATGATGGCTGAATCAAGGGCACCACTGTGACAAAAATAGGGGAAAATGCAGCTTTTCAACTTTTCTTGGGTTGCAACTCCCATAATTTCTCACCATTATCTGTTCTCCTTCCACAAAAGGCAAGTAAAGAATAATACATTTTTTCCACACATACTTGGTTTTTCTGTGTCCAAAAAACAAACAAAAACAAAAAAGTATTCACTTCAAGATTTTGCTAACCCTACAAAATAGCAGAAAGTCTAGTTAACGTTTAACATTTTTGTTACATTTTCCATACAAAATCTGATCCCCCCTGCAAAAGAAGTTAATCTAATTTCCCCCCCTAAAAACCCCAGGATGAGGTTTTAAATATAAAAGCTTTCTCATAATTCTGGCTAGTGCAGAGAAAAGTTTTTCTTTTTCTTTCTTTCTTTTTTGTATTTATATATTTTTGTTCTCACATGTGAGAATGAAATTAGCAATGCTTTACATCTCTGCCCCACAGTCATGGTGGTAGCAGCATTTTTTAAACATTCCCCCCTTAAACAGCGGAAAATTGAGGTGGAGAATATTGAGATTTGCACAAGTAACAAAGAATGATTTGACTAGCACTTTAGCTATTTGGGATACTGTGGCTTGCTTCCCCAAATCCCTTTCTTGACCTGGTTATTAAAAATGTTTGTTCTCTTTGGTATTTTAGAACCAGGGTGGCCTCTTAAACCCATTTTATGAGTTCTTGAGTTGTACTTCTCACATTTTATTCTATAAACATCCACCTAGACTCATAGGACTTTTTAAAGATTGTTAGGTCACCCTGTTCATTCTATTCTATTTTATGTGTCCAAAGCAGGGCAAATTAAGGTTTATTTTCTGAACTGGACTGTTCAGTCACTTACAATCTTCTTTCTAACACTAGTACATACTAAACTACAACCTCCTCTCTAAATTATGCAATTATTTTTCACTTTACCTTACAGCAAGCTTATCTTTTTGTAAATTTGCAACAAAGAATGCAAATAAATAATTGTTTCATTGGTACTGTGGATAATAAAACAACTCTGTATATTTCTCACAGTTGTATATATTTCTATATATTTCTCTATACATTTCTCACATACCATTAAGGCCATACAGCAGATGAAAAACGGCAAGGCAGCCGGGACTGATGGAATCCCACCTGAAGCTTGGAAACACGGAGGTCATGTACTCCATGCTAAATTCCATGAGCTACTTGTGAGTTGCTTGGAAAAAGGTGAGCTGCCATCAGATCTCCGAGATGTAGTTATCATCACCCTGTATAAGAAAATAGCAGCAAAATCCGATTGCTCAAACTATCGAGGTATAACACTGCTCTCCATTGCTGGAAAAATCCTTGCAAAGATATTCCTGAACAGATTAGTTCCTGCTATTGTAGAAGAACTTCTCCCTGAAAGCTAATCTGGCTTCAGAGCTAATAGGAGCACTACAGATATGGTATTTGCTCTTGGACAACTGCAAGAGAAATGTAGAGAGCAAAACAAAGGACTCCCCTCCAAATGAAGAGATGATGCTTCCCAGTGTAATATTTGTCGACCTTACCAAAGCCTTTGCTACTGTGCGTAGAAAAGGTCTGTGGCAGATCCTGGAATGACTAGGATGCTGCCCCCCTCAATTCCTCAAAATGATTATCTTGTTACATGAGGACTAGAACGGTCAAGTCAGATATGATGATGCTCTCTCAGAGCCCTTTCTAATAACTAATGGTGTGAGACAAGGTTGTGTTCTCGCTCCAACTCTATTATGGCAGATCTCGAAGAAGAAGATGGCATCTATATACATTACCGTACTGATGGTAGCTAGTCTGTGAGCTGCTTTTTGCTGATAATGCTGCCTTGTTGCCCATACAGAAGCAGCTCTGCAGCACCTAACATCCTCCTTTGCAATGGCTGCAGAGCTCTTTGGGCTGGAGGTCAGCCTGAAGAAAACAGAAGTTCTTTACCGGCCTGCACCACAGGAAGAGCACTATTATCCCCACGTCACTGTAGGCAAATCTGTACTTAAGTCCATTCAGCAGTTCATCTACCTGGGAAACATAATCTCTTCAGACACCAAGTTTGATAAAGAGATCAATCACAGATTAGCAAAGGCATATAGTGCATTCAGAAGGCTTCACAAAAGAGTCTGGAGTAACAAACAGCTGAGATGAAGCACAAAAATCAGTGTGTGAGCCAGTGTATTGTCTATTCTCCTCTACGGGTCTGAAACATGGGTTACCTATCGCCAACACCTACGACTCCTTGAACACTTTCATCAGCGCTGTATATGTACAATCCTAAATATACGCTGGCTATGTGACAAATGTTGCTGTCCTGGAGGTAACAGGGATTACCAGCATTGAGGCCATGCTATTGAAAATGCAGCTGCTCTGGGCAGGGCACATTTCTAGGATAGAGGACCACCGCCTCCCAAAAATAGTACTCTACGGGGAATTGCCACGGGTCAGCGTAAGAGGGGCACCCCAAAGAAGAGATACAAGGACTCTCTGAAACAACATCTCAAGCTCGGCCAAACTGATCACCAACAATGGTTTGTCCTGACCTCACATCGGGAGGCATGGACACACTCTCCACAATGCTGCAGCCTCTTTCAAGAACTGATGCCAAACAAGTGTTGAAGAGAAACGACAATGCAGAAATAACCACACCGTGGAAACATCACCCATGGAGACCTTTTGTTGTGCTCTCTGCAACCGGACTTTTTTATCTCGGACTGGCCTTTTTAGTCATCAGTGTGCTTGTAGAAAGCATGGGATGAGTCCTTTCTGAATCTTCATTAGTGAAGAAAAGCCAGAGAGAGAGATTCCTCACAGTACTTAACATTTCATTTTACTGTTTCATGCAGACTGTTCCTCTCTTGCTTCATACCCAAATTAATTTATTTTACCCTGCCACTTAATTATAGAGCTAGAACTTTCAAGTAGCTGAATAGTTTTTCTTACAATATACACACACACAAACTGTAGTTCCAGAAACATCCAAAGTTTATCAGCTGCTGTGATAACATTGTCAGTTACTTTGATAACATGCTTGAAAAATGGTTAACTGTAGTACTAATGTATACTTCAACGCCATTCATTGTGGCTTAGTTCTATGGCAGCATAGGGAAAGTTCTGATGAAATGTTTGCATCAGATCAAATGGACCATTAGAATTCAGGATCTAACCTTCAGAGAGAGTGTGTGCTAAATAAATAAATTGATTAATTAACATGAATGGTAGCATGACAATAGAAGCAAAGGTCCATTAAATTAAATATTCATTAATTAATTTAAAAAAGCAATATTCATCAAAATGTTATTTGAAGATTTAGAATATTTATCAAAATGAAAAAAAGATATAAAGCATATTAGTCAAAATTTGATAAATGGAAATTTCTGTTATTCGAAGACTTTGAAAGCTTTTTAAAGAGAAGAAATTACGAGCACTTCTTGATCAACGAGTAAGAATTTTGGCTTTTAATTTAATGGCCAGGATTTGAGTACAGTGGTCCCCCAGCTTACGAATCCCCCGGGGTACGAAAACCCCGGGGAACAAAAGAGCTGGGGCCGCAAAAACGGCCCTGGGATCCGAAACAAACCCTGGGATCAGAAACGGAAAAACCGCGTGGCCCCTTTAAGTTTGCTGCGCGGTCCGTCAAAGAATGTGGTCCACCGGGAAACAAAAATTTCCAGGTTACGAAAGGTAATCTGGAACGGATTACTTTCGTAACCCGGGGGACCACTGTATTTTGCATAAGTAAAGCTACCATTCATATTGGGTTTTTCTAGGAGAGGAATGTTCTTTAAACCTCTGCCAAACTTCCTTTTGACATGCTAATTGAGTTTGAAATGCCAGGTAATTAGTGTAAATGTTCACCTCCCTTTTTTTTTTTTTTTTTAAAAAAAAATTCATTCGAGAAATTTGTGAAAAATACTTCTCGACAGGGAGAGAAAAAAATAACCTTTTGAGAGTGGGTCTTTTGATAAGAATATTTTTTTTAAAAAATCCACATTTAGTTCTCGATGGGAGAGAAGAAAAAAATGGGTTTGTCACAACACTACCAGCCATCTCTGCATCTTATAGCCATGGATCAAGAACACATAATTGCCTCTTCTGTTCATCCTGAAACTAGTCCCTGTCTGTTTCTTTGGACAATTCTGATCTCCCCACATCTTCAATTGGAATGTGTTGAAATAGCAGGATCGCACCCACAGTCCTTTCTTACTCTCAAAATGTTCTGCTAAAACAGTGAAGAGAGCCTTAGCAGGAGCAAGTTCCCCTCATAGAGGCATGAATAGGAACTCTGGAAAGGGCTGATTCCTCATTGGTGTTTAAGAGCCTATGTGAGTGCAGCTGCATGCATGTAGACTCTGCACAGACCTTCTGCTGAAATGCAAAGGCTGGAAACAGGGCTAGTACTGTAACCCCATTTTTCCCTCCCCACATTTTGCATGAGGCTGTACATTCTAAATGATGCTTGAGTTGTAGTGTTTTGTAAACTGTCTTGTTGTCATAGTGCCTCTCCTAGCTTCTGTCAGATTCACAATTAAGCCTGTAGCACAGTGGGGTGTAAGAAATACCTTTCAACATTTCGGAGATGAAAACCAGGACATGTGTGGCTGGGCAAAATCAAGAGTACAGTAA
The DNA here is from genome assembly GCA_034509955.1 of Urosaurus nigricauda. Taxonomy (NCBI): domain Eukaryota; kingdom Metazoa; phylum Chordata; class Lepidosauria; order Squamata; family Phrynosomatidae; genus Urosaurus; species Urosaurus nigricauda. The sequence continues at coordinate 220,754,677 of JAOEGL010000001.1, forward strand.
AAAGGGTGTGGGCCAGGTAAAATTCAGGCAAAGGTTATTAATGGGAAAGAAATCACAAAACTATTATTTTTAGCAGAGAAACATTGCAATTTGTACTGTGTTTAAAGAGAGCCTGAAAAAAAGAGGGGGAGGGGCAAATAAAAAACAACAACACTCCACACATGTGTGAGAACATAGCACAGTTAATGATAAATATTGTATAATACATTACTGTAAAATCAAAATTTCTCAGCCCCTGTTCAAAATTGCAACTTTCTCTCCAATCCATGCCCTCTGCACTGTATATATCCGACCAGATCCCTGCTTCCCTGTAATAGAACATTCATGTGGTAACCTTGAATCAATCCTAGATTCTCTCCGTCTTACTTCACATGATTATCCTTGGATAAAAATGGAGGCAGATGGGAGGAAATAATGTAGATTACTTTTTAGCTATGGGAGATATATGGAATGTAATTAGTTAAGAAAGATGTAGTTGAGGAAAACATGATTGTTATATATATAAAGCTTGCATTCCTTTTAGACTGTCTTCCTTAGGCTACAACATTGTACATATTTTGTCATTGTTGTGTGTCCTCAAGTCATTTCCACCTTATAGTGATCCTAAGGTGAACCTATCATGGGGTTTTCTTGGCAAGATTTGTCCAAAGGAGGTTTGTCATTGCCTTCCTCTAATGCTGAGAGCATGTGACTTGCCCATGGTCATCCAGTGGGTTTCATGGCCAAGCTAGGAATCCAATCCTGGTCTCTAGAGTCATAGTCCAACACTCAAACTACTATACCACATTGGCTCTTTGCATATTTACCTAGGAGGAAATCCTCCTGAGGTCACTAGTGTTTACCTCTGAGTAGATATGTGTATGATTGCATTGTTAATGTATGTGGAATGGTGCTCCATTGAATAAGAGAATCAATAAATCTCTCTAAAGTTGCAATTTCTTTTCTATGGAACTATACAGTACTAGGATGTGTGTGTAGAAACAGATGGTTAGTAAAGATTGTGGGAGTGGATAAAGTAAAACCAAGCTGGTATCACTTGCTCTGGTTGATTAACTAAATATTATTTCAAAAAATGAAATCCTCAGTTGTGTTAATATGTACACTCATGTATAGCTCGTGTACATGTAAATTGATGGCAGGACCTTCCACCTCATCTTGTTCTCCTGTTTGCATGCTTTTGTTCTAACCAGATGGATTTATTTATGATTTGATCAAACATTCATACTTTTTAGAAAGTGTACAACATAGTGTTTCTGTGTTGCCTTCCTAATTTGAGTTTTGTGGGGTGGGGTGGGGTGGGTGCACTAACTAACTGTAACTAATTAGAAAAGTTAAAAATGATTGTATGTGGATAACCAAACAATGAAATAATTATAAAATGTCCTGTGTTGCACTGAAAATCAGCATGAGTTGGGTGATTAGCTGTGATGCCAAGATCTATTAGCCAGAACAGAACAGGATCAAAATCCTATTCTGGCTTACTCTTTCCATGGTGTGAAAATACGCCTCCTCTTAGTGCTGAGTTGCGGCCTGTTGTTCACACCTTAAATTCAAATGAAGGCAAGAAAAGCATCAGCATCTAAAACCTAACATACTTATTGAATGTTGCCAAAGTTCATGGAGAGTATTCTGCTGGCTAATCACTGCAAATTGAGTTAGCTGAAATAAAAAAAGAAACAATAACATAGCAAGCATTTCCAGTGCATTCCTGTTAACCAGTCAAAAGCTTGATCCAATTAATTAAAAATTAGACATCACTAGGGTTTAGAATCAGATTAACCAAATGTGTAGTGCTCCATTCTTTAAAAATGCTGCATCAGAATGAAAGAGCTAAAGATGAGGGTTGTTGTGGTGTACCTTCAAGTCATTTCTGATTTACCACAACCCTAAGATGAACCTATCGTAGGGTTTACTTGGCAAGATTTTTTTAAGGGGGAGGGGGTGTTGCCATTGTCTTTCTCTGAGACTGAGATAGTGTGACTTGTTCAAGGTCATCCAGTGAGTTTCCATGGCTGAGTGGCAATGCAAACTCTAGCGTTCCAAAGTCCTACAATAAAACCATTACACCATGCTGGTTCTAAAGATAGGTACCTTATAATTAGTAAGCTAATTAATGTTCATCCTGCTTGTCTTTTCAAACTAGAACTCAAAACAGCTGAGAAAAAACAAATAAAAATAAAACAGACACAAATAAATGCATTCTGTTTTTCCCCCTCTCTGCAGGGCTTTACAGATTATGTTCACCAATATTTGCAAAAATGTGTGAGGCACATGCTAGTCTACCAATATTGGGATTCAGCCCTAGAGCTGTGCAAAACAAAACAGAACAAAAACAAAAAACAAACAAACACACAAACACACAATCAAGAAACCCCACACCTCCCATGAGTCCTGGTCAATGTGGTGAAAGGTGAAGAAAGGTGAGTTGAAGCCCATCAGCATCTGATGGGCCACACTTTGCTCATCCCTGCTTTAGATATAAGATCAATGGCAGCAGGGGAGGGGATCTTTTTAGTGGTGATGCCAGAGGATCTTACAAGTCATCTTCACTGTTATGCTTTTAATGCCAGACATTTCATTTCCCTAGGTAGTTAATAATAATAATAATAATAATAATAATAATAATACTTTATTTATATACCGCCCTTCCAACGATCAGGGCGGTGTACAACATAAACGACACATACATGGTTAAAACATTCCAATTTAGAGGCTAAAACAGAACAATGTAAAAACAATACAAAATTAAATATCAATAAAACAATGACATTAAAATTACAGCAGAGCAGCTTGTAATATGGGGAGGGAGGGGGGGAAGGATCTCAGTGAGGGGGGGTGGAGATCAGGGGTATGCTAGTTCAAATAGGTATGTTTTTAATCCCTTCTTAAACAAAGTAAGGGAGGCAGCCAGGCGGAGCTCAATGGGCAACGAGTTCCAAAGGCTGGGGGCTGAGAGGGAAAACGCCCTCTTCGTGGTCGTTGATAGTTTAGCCTTTGGAAATCTAAGTAGCTGTTGCCCAGAAGATCTAAGTGTGCGGGGCGGATTATGTGGGGAGAGGCGGTCCTTGAGGTACCCTGGGCCCAAGCCATTTAGGGCTGTATAGGTAATAACCAGCACTTTGTACTGAGCCCGGAAGCGAATAGGCAGCCAGTGAAGATCTTTCAATATGGGTGTTATATGGGAGGCCCTGGGAGCACCAGTGACCACCCATGCTGCCATGTTCTGCACTAATTGCAGCTTCCGAGTGTGATACAAAGGCTGCCCCATGTAGAGCGCATTGCAGAAATCTAATCGAGAGGTTACCAGAGCATGTACTACAGTTTCAAGGTCCCTCCGGTCCAGGTAGGGACGCAGCTGGCGTATCAGCCGAAGCTGAAAACAGGTGCTCCTGACCGTCGCATCCACCTGAGAAGTAAGATGAAGCGACGAGTCAAGAAGCACCCCCAAGCTGCGTACGGTGTCCTTTACGGGAAGCGTGAGCCCGTTCAGGACAGGTGGAACCACTTCCATGCCTGGGCCGGGGGAACCTATCACCAGTACTTCCGTTTTCTCTGGATTCAGGCTAAGTCTATTTTCCCTCATCCAGTCCATTACCGATTCCAGACAGGCCACGAGAGGAGCGACGCCATCCCTGGTCACTGCATCAGTCGGAGACATAGAGACTATTTGGGTGTCATCAGCGTACTGATAACCCCGCGCCCCATGTCTCTGGATGATCTCTCCCAGCGGTTTCATGTAAATGTTAAAGTGCATGGGGTCCCTTGAGGGACCCCAGAGGTGAGGGCCCTCTTATCGGAGTGCACGTCCCCCAGCTGCACCATCTAGAACCTCCCAGAGAGGTAGGACCGGAACCATTGGAGCGCAGTGCCCCTGATTCCCACCTCTGCCAGGCGTTCCAGAAGGATACCATGGTCGATGGTATCGAACGCCGCTGAGATGTCCAAGAGCACCAGCAGGGACACGCTACCCCTGTCGATGCCCAGACGGAGATCATCGACCAGGGCGACCATGGCAGTCTCAACCCCGTAGCCCGCCCGAAAACCGGTTTGAAATGGATCTAGAAAATCTGTTTCATCCAAGATCGATTGAAGCTGGATCGCAACCGCTCTCTCGATCACCTTCCCTCAAAATGGCAACAGTGATATTGGTCGATAATTATTATGTATCAGGGGGTCAAGGGAGGGCTTTTTCAATAATGGTTTTACGATAGCCAATTTTAGGCTATCAGGAAAATTCCCTTCCCTTAAAGATGCGTTTAAAATCTGGCATAGCAAAGATGTAACCGCCGGCCCCCCTTGCACTGCTAGCCACGAGGGACAGGGATCCAGAGAGCAGGTGTTTTCCTAACACTTTGAAGGATCTTGTCCACATCCTCGGTACTAACTGACTCAAACTGATCCAGTACAACCAAGTCCACGGAGGCTCTGGACGCCTCTACTCTAGTTTCTGCTGTAACACTGGCGTCCAGACCTTCATTTATCCGAGAGATTTTATCCGCGAAGAAGTTGTTGAATTGATCACAGCAGGCCTTGGTAGGTTCGAGGATCTGGTTCGGGGCCGGAGGGAGCTGAGTTAGCTCCCTTACTACCCTGAACAGCTCTGCTGGGCGCGACTCCGCGGACACGACATGAGCAGCATAGAACGAATTCTTAGCTGCTCGTATCACCTCTCCATAATCCTCCAAAAGGTGGTCTAGGAGAGTCTTGTCGGATGAACGCTGGTGTTTCCGCCAGGCGTGCTCTAGCCATCGCAGGACCCGCTTCCTGGCCCGGAGATCTTCCGTGTACCAGGGCTTCTTTTTGGAAGAGGCCTGAGAGGGCGCTTGGGAGCGATACTGTGTATAGCCCTGGAGAGATCAGTATCCCAGGTGTTAACTAGGGCATCAACAGTGTCGCCGTCACTTCCAACCATATATCCCTCTAGGGCTTCTTGGAACCTATCAGGTTCCATCAGCCTTCGAGGGTGGACCATTCTAATAGGTCCGCCACCCCCGGGGGGGGATCTGGGTTGAAGCCTTGATGCTTGCCTCCACCAGGAAATGATCCGTCCATGACAGGGAGGAAATGTTAGTGACTTCCGCCCACGGAGTTTCCATGTCAGTACAGAAAACCAAATCAAGAGTATTCCCCGCAAAATGCGTTGGACCCGTGACAAGCTGAGACAGGCCCATGGCTGTCATGGTATCCATGAATTCCCGAGCTGCACCAGATGGAAGATTGTTGGCCACGAAGGGGATGTTGAAGTCTCCCAGGACTAAAAGCCCGGGAGACTCCAGCACCAGCTCCGAAACCAACTGTGTCAGCTCGTTAAGGGAGTCAGTTAGCGCACGGGGTGGCCGGTAAGTAAGTTTAGTAAGTGTTTTGACTGAACTGTAACCAGGATATATGTTAGATTGGTCTTAACCCATTTTACCTAATATTGGATTTTATGTCATCTTTTTTAATGTTATCTTTTTGTTGTTTGGATTGGCTTTGTATTCTCATAGAATCATAGAATCATAGAGTTGGAAGAGACCACAAAGGCCATCCAGTCCAACCCCCTGCCATGCAGGAAATCCCAATCAAAGCATCCCTGACAGATGGCCATCCAGCCTCTGTTTAAAGACCTCCAAGGACGGAGACTCCACTGGACTCCGAGGGAGTGTGTTCCACTGTCGAACAGCCCTTACTGTCAGGAAGTTCCTCCTAATGTTGAGGTGGAATCTCTTTTCCTGCAGTTTGCATCCATTTTCCATGTTCTAGTCTCTGGAGCAGCAGAAAACAAGCTTGCTCCCTCCTCAATATGACATCCCTTCAGATATTTAAACAGGGCTATCATATCACCTCTTAACCTTCTCTTCTCCAGGCTAAACACCCCCAGCTCCCTAAGGCATTCCTCATAGGGCATGGTTTCCAGGCCCTTCACCATCTTAGTTGCCCTCCTTTGGACCTGCTCCAGTTTTTCCACATCCTTTTTGAATTTTGGTGCCCAGATGATGCTTGTTTTTCTCATTTTATTATTTTAAAATAGTTATTGTTACCCACTTGGGGATTTTTAGGTGAATGGAAAAAATACTATAATTTAGCATGTTTGTTGCTTTATTATATTATACAAATACACATGCTTGACTACAAAGTTGTCAGACTTGCTGTATTATCTAATGAAGCAAAAATCAAGACCATACTATTTTGAACTCCATCTGTGGCCCCCAAACAAACATGTTAGATACCTGAGTTTTCTCTTTGTTTACTTGCTAAATTAAATTGTTATGGCAAATTTTTGAAAGGTTTAACAAAATTAGATATGCGTGCATGTATGTATGTATTATCTTCCCCCTTTCTCCCAGCATTGAACCCCTATTTAGTGGCTGTTGATTGTCACTGGAGCTTAGTGTCTGCAGTCTTTGTCTCTTCATGTTCCAGTCCTTTGTGTTGTTCATATGAATAACCGTGACTAATCCTTTGTTTCCCTTTCCTGTTAATTTCAAGGGCAACCTCCTTACTATGTGTAGACTTTTGGTGTGTTTTAAGCAGTGAAACATACTACCTCCATTTCCCTAGTTGTTGGTGAGTGTCTGGGTTTTTTTCCCCTCAATATGAGAAAAGCACTTATTTGATCCCAAAGAGCAGAGCCAGACAGGAGGCAGCAGTACCAACAGCACCATGGGGGAGGCCAACTTAAAGTAGGAAAAAGCAGGTAGTCTTTGGCCATCAAAAAAAAGAAGAAGAAAAAGCAGGGCACTGGAACAATTCTGATTGCAAATTGTTCCAGGTATTGCTGTCTGCCTTCACTGCAAAGATAAAATGAGCAATGGTAAATTGCTAGGCATTGCAGCACTCTGCTCAAGCATTTTAAGAGGCAGAACTGAATGGTCTTGCTGAGGATACAATCAGAAATGTCCCAGCAGCAAGAGAGTAGGAGGAAGATTCAGAGCAAAAGCAAAGAGTACAGAATCCCTTGGCTATAGTTTTCAGCCTCCACATCATCCTATAAGAGGCAAAGATAGGCAATCATAAATGACATGTACCATGTCAACTTTAAGTCAACCTTATGTATAAGTCAAAGGTAGGTTTTGGGTCCAAAATCTTGGATTTTGATATGACCAGTGAATAAGTTGACAGTAAAACTTAGGAGCCTGTAACAAGGGATATAAAGGATGAAGCAAAAGGAAATGATGCCAAAGAACTTATAAAATTCTGGCAGGCACAACTGTTTGTGCTCATGGTAAAGGCTGGCTGGATGAGAGAGTAGAAGGGGCCAGTGCTTCTTTTAGGTGCTCTTGGGATGAACTAAGCTCTCACGTTTCATCACTCTGCTCAGAGAAGGGAATAGTTACTTTTTTTTGGTAAGAGTTAAAGTACAGTACCTACATTGCCCTGTTAATGAGTCAGTCAAGTTTTGGGGGATCCATATTTTACTAAAATTTCTAGACTTCTACATGAGTTTATTCAGTAATGGGAAAAGTAGACCCAGTGTGGTATAGTGGTTTGAACATTGGAGTATGACTCTGGAGAACTGGGTTCAAATCTCAGCTTGGCTATGAAATCCACTGATGACCTTGGACAAATCACACTCTCTCAGCCTCAGCAGATAGCAACAGCAAACCCCCTTTGAGGAAACTTGCCAAGAAAACCCTGTGATAGTTTCACCTTAGGTTGCTGTAAATCAAAAATAAGTTGAAAGCAGTGCACACAACAATAACAATGGGAAAAGTAAGGAGGCGGAACATTGAGGTTTCTGGAGCCAGTCCAGATCACCAATTGCGGTAGAATTAGACAAACTGAATGACTGGATGACCCTTGCTATGATTCTACAGTGGGGTGTCTCAGTTCTGAATCTTATCCTTAAGTGCCATATGCCCATACGTGGTAAAGGTTTGATTTTTATTTTGATCTACTCCATGTCTCCTGTTCTTCAAAATCCTTCCCCTTACATTTGGTCTTTCTGTATTTCACTCTTTCCTTCCCTATGGTCTCCAAACTGCCCTATGACCTGGGCTGAAAGGCACATTGCCAGATCCAGGTTGCACTTTTCTACTGCAGTCCACATGCCTTCTCTATGCTTACCTCAGTGAGAAAGATGATGTACACTTATTCATGCTTCTCTCTTCCCTTCCTTTCCCTTCTCTTCCCTTCCCTTCACATCTGTGGCAGAGAGACCTTTTGCCTAAGTGGTGCTGCCTTGATTCAGTGAGATAGAGAAAAAAGACTGACCAGCGATGTTGATGATCTCCCCTTGAAGGAGAGCAACCAGCATTGTGACATCATGCTGATGTTGCTCACTTGAAGGAGAGAGATTGCCCACTGTGACCTCACAGTAATCCATTCCACTTAAAGGAGAGAAACTGGTCAATGTGGTCCCATATTGATGCTGCCGATTTGAAGGAGAGATACTAGCCAGTGTAATGTACTTCTCATGTTGCCTGCCAGAAGAATGACTGATCCATCTGTCCTCATGTTGATTTTGACCTTAAGGAGAGAGAAACTATCAAATGTGTTCATCCATAGCTGCTGTTTACTTGAAAAAGAAAGAAAGAAAAAGGCAGTTTGCTTCCTCTGCTTCCAGATAGTTGGTTGCTTCCATGAGAAAGGTACACTTTGCACTCAAATGAGAGTTGGGTTTCTTGACTTAGTAGCTTTTATGTCCCTCCATCCTCTGAAATACAAATTTTGATTCATCTCAGCCTGGCAGGTACAGTGGCCACAGCTGATGGCATCTGTAAGTGTTACATCTTTTTCATGTGTATCTTCCAATCATGTGTCTAATGTATAGCAGCCAGTAAATAATCGGTGGAAATCAAAAAGCATCATAGAACCAATTTGAGAAGGGTACATCTTATTTCTAAATGTTGTTGTTGTTGTTGTTGTTATATTTATTTGTATCCCACTCTTTTCCCAGGGTGGTACTCAGAGTGGCTTCACAACATTAAAAACAGTACAATTAAAACATTAAAAAATGGTTCAACATCCCCGCCAGTCCTCATAACAATTGCTTAAACTCCTGTGTGAACAGGTAGGTCTTCACCTACCAGCGGAAGGCCATCAAGGAGGGAGCCATTCTAATCTCCCTGGGCAGGGAGCTTCAGAGTCTAGGGGCAGCCACCGAGAAGGCTCTCTCTTGCGTTCCCACCAACCATGTTTGTGATGATGTTGGGATGGAGAGAAGGGTTTCCCCAAAGGATCTCAGACTCTGGGCCGGTTCATACCAGGAGAAACGGTCTGTCAAATACAGTGGACCTGAGCCTTGTAGGACTTTATAGGTGACAACTAGCACCTTGAATTGTATCTGGAAAAACTGGCAACCAATGAAGCTGTTTCAACAGGGGTGTTGTATGGTTTCTGTAATCTGCCCCTGTTAAAAGCCTGGCAACAGCTCTTTGAACCAGCTGAATTTTCCAGACACACTTCATGGGCAGCTCCATGTACAGCCCATTACAGTAGTCCAAACAGGATGTAACCAAGGCATGTACCACCATGGCAAGATCTGACTTCTCAAGGAACAGGCACAGCTGACGCACAAGTTTTAAATGTGCAAAAGTACTGTACTCCTGGTCACAGCAGAGACCTGGGCCTTCAAGTTCAAAGCTGATTCCAAGAGTACTTCCAAACTGCGAACCTTTGTTCTTCAGGGGGAATTTGACCCCATCTAACACAGGCTGGATCCCTATTCCCTGATCGGCCTTCCGACTGACCAGGAGCACCTCTGTCTTGTCTGGGTTAGGTTTCAACTTGTTTGCCCGCATCCAGTCCGTTACTGAAGACAGACACTGGTTTAGGACTGGGACAGCCTCCTTGAATTGAGGTGGGAAGTAGTCGTAGAGTTGAGTGTCATCTGCATATTGATGATACTGCACCCCAAAACTCTAGACAACCTGCCCCAGTGGTTTCATGTATATGTTAAACAGCATAGGGGACAACACAGAACCCTGAGGGACCCCACAGGTCAATTGGTCATTGAGGGGGTCAAACAGGAGTCCCCCAATACCATCTTCCGGGTTCTCCCCTCCAGGAAGGAACGGGGCCACTGTAGAACGGTGCCTCCAAGTCCCATCCCAGAGAGGCGGTCCAGAAGGATACCATGATCAATGGCATCAAAAGCATCTGAGAGGTCCAGGAGAACCAACAGGGACACACTCCCCCTGTCCAGTTCCCTCCGTAGCTCATCCATCAAGGCGATCAAGGCTGTCTCTGTTCCATAGCCAGGCCTGAAACCAGACTGAAATGGATCTAGATCATCCATTTCATTCAGAAACCCATGTATGGCACAGGGAACTGAAATGTATGGCACAGGGAACTGAAAAACTTTAAAAGAAAAAAAAAACGTCAAAAGAAAAAAAAATGTTTCTTGTATATACCTATTGTCCTATTGATAGTTCTGTCCTCCCCACATGTTTACAAATGGAAAATGCAGCTGAGTATCCTTTTTAATTAAAGCAACATACTGTTGTAATTTAGTCTTCTGGTTACTCTGAATAAATCTGTTGCTCTAGGTTATTTCACCACTCCCATTAACTGTATTTCTTTTGCTTACACATTTGCTTACACATTTCTGAATTAGAGTCAGGCATCTGAGAAGAGGTTAATAGAATCGGTGTAGGAAGAGACAAGGGTCATCCAATCCAACCCTCTGCCATGCAGGAATAAACAATAAAACCACTCTCAACAGATGGCTGCCAGTCTCTGTTTAAAAACCTCCAATGATTTTGTTCATTAAATGGGGAATTCATCTTTCAAGTAACGTCAGTTTGGTTAGTTGATTGGTCCCCAAGACGTTTTCTTCAGCTGAAACTGGGCTGCACCAATTGTGAGGAAATTACCTAAAGCTTTGTCTACATAAAAAAAGTTTTTTAAATTGGTGCTTGAACACAAATAAAGAAGGTGCTAATCAGATTTTGTTTGAAACAATGAGCAGGGCATACCAAGAAAGTTTAGCATGTTGCCTGTGCTTACCAATTGCACCTTATAGGTTGGATGGACACTCTGTTAAATTATTCATTCATTGAGGAGATAACATATATTTCAGCCAGTTATCTCCCTGATGCCACATGTCTTCAAAACGATGCAGTTTTCTAAAGTAGGAGAAAGTATCCAATGGCAGGATGGCATGAGGAGGCTGCATTAGTATTAGGTAGGTTATAGCCTAGTGGTTCCCAACCTCTGGTCCTTCCAGTGGACTTGATCTCCCAGAATTCTTGACTGTTGACCAAGCTGGCTGGAGTCTCTGGGAGGTGAAGTCCAAAACACCTGGAGGACCAAAGTTTGGGAATCACCACTATAAATTTCCACAGTCCTCTTTTGGCTCTCATACTTGCCTATCTTAATTTCAAAAAGACATTGGGAGGGTGTCGAGAATTCAGGAGAAGCTCAGAGATGTTATAGCCTTTCACAATTTTCATTCAGCTACCCCCACATTAATGACATCAGGCAGGTATGGGATTGCCTATAGCCAAGTGAAGAAGATTGTTCTTCCCATCTGTGTTCTGTTAATTGGTTCATGATGATGAAAACATCATTTTTGTGTGCCAGCTATCAGAACATTTTTATTTATTATTTATTTATGGAATTACTATCCTGCTTTTCTTCCAAAGTGGGATTCAATCTGGAACAAAGCCCAAAGCAGGTCTCTTCGCCTTTTGGATGGGTGCAGGATGGGGGAGGACTCAAGTAGTCCTTGAGTCTATTTGAGAACTGTAGAAACAAAACAGGGAAGATTCTCTTTATCAGGATTTTCAGATAGTTAGAATCCCCTTACTTATCCCACCCCCCCCCCCCAAAAAGAATGTTTTAATATTTTTCCTTCTCTCCTGGACACATAACAAGACCTCTTCTAAAGTGTGAAATATGTAGGACTATTTATAGGTATGTAGGTAGCTGCCTCATACCAAGTTGGCCCATTGGTCAATTGATTTTAAACATTATATATTTGTTCTTTTCTTCATATTTTAGAGTATCTCTGAACCTTCTATTAATACTGCTAACTTTTACCCTAGATTTTTTTAATTGCCATGCTATATGCTGAGTATTCTAGTATTTACAGATGAGAACAGCTTACAGATGAGAACAGCATTATAAAAAGGAATGATGGATTTAAGTATACATCATAGTCCTCTCTGGAGCTTTATGATGTATGGTTATGTTGACAACAAAGCATCCTGCACCATCTTAAAAAGACTTAACAAATGGATGGGTTCGTAATAAGTTAAGTTCAGAAGAATTATAAGTGATTAAAACCATTATAATTAAATATCGGTCATATTTCTGGAAACATAATACCTGTACAAGGGGGTGATTAGAAAGTCAAAGTCTTTTGTTTTTAAAAAACAAATAACCATAAAGGTACACTTGTCCCTCCCTTTTCACAGACTTGGAGTCTGCAATCTCGCTCTTTATGGAAGGGACAAGTGGAGAGGGACAAAATGCATCCCCACACATGTGCTTTGTATGGGACTCAAATATTTGTGTTGCCATTTTCACCAGGGGGGGGGGGTGTTTCCATAATGGATCCCCCATGAATTGGGAGATGCTACTGTATATTGTTCAGTTCAGCTGGCCCTTTTTGCTGTTCTTTAATGTAGCACCTGCATTTCCTGTGTGTGAATAATAATTCATTTTTGGAATGCCCAAGTAGTAGTTCAAGAATCTGTCTGCAGGCTCAGTGGAAGAGAACAAAACCAAGTTCCCATGCTGTACAGTCAGCACACTTTTTTTAAAAAAGAAGAGATTCGATTTACAGACTGTTTAGTTTGTAACTCAAATTGTTCCAGGCCAGAGTGAATGGTTAGACCACAGCCACCTGAATTTTTGCTTCAGGGCTGAAACCTAGCCAGATTGCAAATGGAGGGAAACACTTGAGGTTTGCTAAATGCAGTTAATATGAAATTATGGACTATGTTTCATATGGAGGCATGAAGAACTGGTAATAACCAAATATTTAAAAGCCTGTATTACTGAAATGAGTGGAAGCCATATAATTTCATGATGCAGAGATTATTTTGATAATCATAACATATCAGTTCATAACACAGAACTGAAAATGTTTTGCTTTAATGTTGATTTACAGTTGATAAATTGAAGAATAGACTGAACTGACATACCTTTACGTAGATGCATGGAAATTTAGGATGTAGAAAATATTTGAGTACTAGGGATATAAAGTTGAGTACTAAGAACACAAGAATTGTTCATGAGATTGCACTTTGTTTTTAACTGTTATCGATTTTAATATTTGCTGGTTTAATCTAATTTTAAGGGGGGAGTGGTCGGGAAGGGGCATGATAGTTGTTTTAGTCGGTATTTTTTAACCTTGTTGTATCCCGCTCCGATTACTTTGCTAGAGGAGCGGGTTATAAATAAACATTATTATTATTATTATTATTATTATTAGTCACAATTTTTTTTTTTTTGTTATCCTAGACAGGAAAGGATATCTCACTATGTCTCAACAGATAACGAGTGTTTGTACACACTTATTCATTTCGTATTGTGTTTTTCACTTCTGGATTTATTTATTTATTTTGTAAAAACTTTATTTGTGCAGAAAACACTGTGTCCTTTGAAAGATCATATGTTTCTGCACAATGTTATGCTACAGTTGCAGAAAACATGGATTTTGAACAAAATGCAATATTTCTTGTGCAAATGATTTTTTTTTTTAAAAAAAAAAAAATGAACATTATGGAAACAAAACCTTTGCAATATGGTCCCAAAATCCAAAATAAATAAATAAATAAATAAGATAAATTTATATAACCTTTCAGAATTTCACCTAGCAGGAGTAAATGTTTGCTCTCATGCTGAAGAAAAAAATAACATAACCCAGGAGGTACAACCCTAGGACCATTTCTTGGCTGCTCTCTTCATTCCAATTGGGTCTATTTATTCAACAGAAGCAAATACTTTTGAGAGTAAGGGAATTTGAGTGGTCACTATTTTGTGTCTTCCCTTGCCATCAGAAAGCCTTACCTTGAGGCACTTTTTGACAAATTCAAAATGGCTGATACTATTCAAAAATAAAAGCTAGCATCTTGTCTATGTTTGTGTGGGTGGGTGGGTGGGGAGCTGGACTCTCAGTAAATAGCGGTTAAATTTCTGTTGAAAATAAATACATCTGTACAGAAGGGGTGGATTATTCCTCCAACTACGCACTTTACCTAAGATGTGTGGTACAGTTAAATGCTTTTTAAAGAAAGGATGGCGATTGAAACAACTGGTTGGAAACATAGGAGATTACCATGCGCAGCACTTCCGTCGCCCAAACATCATCAAAATGGGGCAGAAGCATCACCATGCCTGGTGCTTCTATAGTGAAATGTTATCGTTAGTGCTATGGAAGAAGCCCTTTTTTATTATTAACAGATTAATCCGTTAATAAGAAAAGGGCTGCTTCCCTGTCCATTCCATGGCAATTCCATGGTGATAACGCTTCCATTTCACTTTAGAAGCACCAGCAGCATGATCACACTGGCGACGCTTTTGCCCATTTTGATGACATTTGAGAGATAGAAGTGCCATGTTTGGTAATCTCCGTAGTGTCACAGTGTACATTATGCATAAAGTGCTATTTTCAAGCTACTAAGCTACTAAGAAACAAGATCTTATTTCCCGTAAATTAAGACCCTGGCTATACATTATATGTTGCAATCATTCCACATGTTGCCACATGTAAGCAAGGTTCTTGTTGTTGGTTTTTTTTATATATATAATTTTGAAGTTTCTTTAGAACGAGAGCGAGAGCTTTGAAATAACATATTGGAGATAACAACCATGCTTGAAACACATTACCTTCTCTGCTACTAACCAGATGACAACATTATATTTAAAAGTATCATTTAATCTTGTAATATTGTTATAGCTTGCTGGAACTAGTAACATTTAAACATTCTTGAAAATGACACCATTATCCTGAACAATGTAGTTAAAGTGTAATTGGAAATACCTTTAACAATAGTGCATTTTATGTTGTTTTAAATAACTGCTAAGTCATAGTTTTCTTTGGAATAGATGCTTATGGCTTTTGATCATAGTGCTGTTTTTCTCCCATAAACTCTTGTGTAATCCTGTGCATGAATGACAGATAAATTGCCAATGTGACAACTGTGACATATTTCCATTTTAGATAACTTCTCTCAAAGCTACTACAGAGGTTACTGTTTGCATTGCACTTTTCACTGTGATCTTCTTGTGTTGTCTTGGGAGTTGATCACACAGGAGGAATATCTCTCAATTTCGAAAGAAATGGAAGTGAGGCCAGTTTGGAATTGAGTAAATTCACTAGTTCAGCTAATTTACGTGACTGCGTATTGACACTGCATTGCGTTCAGAACTGCCTGAAATTGCCTCCCAGTGCCTGAAATTGTGTGTGATAATTTCTCTCGCAATCACGCGAAACCCCATGATTGCGTTCGGATGGATTTCCCTTTGCCCGAAAATGTGTGTGATCAGCTTTCACGCAATCAACGTGAAACCCCATGATTGCATTCAGATTGCCATTGGATTATACTCCCAATTCTCTTCATGTGATAAACTCCTTGGATTCTTGTTATACTGGTAAACCCTACCCTTGATGAGAACTCAGAATTTATAGATAAAAAATGTATGTTAACCCTTTTATAGCTGTATTGCTTTTGTTATTGTGTGTCTTCAAATCATTTCTGATTTATGGTGACCCTAAGGCAAACCTATCATGGAGTTTTCATGGCAAGATTAGTTCAGAGAGGGTTTGCCTTTGCTTTTCTCTGAGGTTGAGAGAGTGTGATTTGCCCAAGGTCATCTAGTGGGTGTCCTTGCTGAACAGGGATCTGAACCCTTGTCTCGAAAGTCATAGTCTAACACTCAAATAACTATACAATCTTGGTTCTTATAATTCTAACTGACCCTCATTCTGTAAGATTATAGCATTTCTCAGCACTATCATATTTGCCAGTATGTGGAAGATGCTAGACTTTTTTTTCACAAACAGGTCTTCCATTAAGTAATAATACTAGCTAGAAAGTACTAGGCAGTATTCACTATCCTGAATAACAAGGTTAATTGGCTACATATGTTATGATGCATATGTTTGGCAAGAGCAGTGCTCAGAAGCAGCATGTTACAAAGCATGTTGCGCAGGGATCTTTTAGCAGTTTTGAGACTGTGTGAAGGAAGTTGTAGCATAAACTTTTATAGACTTGGGCCTGAAATGGGCCAAATAGAACACCAGGAGAACAGCAGGAGACTGCATGTGCCTAGTCCCAATGTGGGCTGCTGCCATGGTCCTGAACAGGGCCTCCAGAAGGAGCGGATAATAATAATAATAATAATAATAATAATAATTATTATTATTTTTATTTATATACTGCCTTTCCAAATAGATCAAAGCGGTTTACAAAATAAAGTAATAATACAAAATCAAAACCACATAATAAAAATACGGTACAAAAAAATACATAACATAGCACAGTAATAATTGAACAACATAGCATACCGTAATGATCTAAACAACAATCACCAATTCTCCCCTGGCAAAAAACAAACAGTTATCAAATATCAATTACATATCTGAAATAATGATACTCTGGGCCGGTGTAGCCAGGTGTTCTGGGGGGAAGTGGAGCTGGCATTAAAGTCCTCCACCACTCTTCTCCTCATCCTCCTCAGGGCCAGCAAAGCCAGATGTTCCGGGGCTTTGGAGCTTGCGTTTAAATACTCTGCTGCTCTCCTCCACGTCCTTGTCTGGGCCAGCACTGCCAGGTGTTCCAGGGGCAAGTGGAGCCAGCATTAAAGTCCTCTGGCGCTCTCCTTGGCATCCTTGTCTGGACCAGCACAACCAGATGTTCTGGGAGCATTGGAGCTGGCATGTTACTCTCCTCCACATCCTTTTCAAGGCCAGCATTGTTTTGAGAGGGGAGGGCAGGCTGATATACTTTCACCACTCTCTCTCTCACTCACACACACCTGGAGCCAGACATTCTTTCTGCACTGGGGCTGCCTTGGTGTTGTTTTGAGAGGGAAGAGCAGGCCTTTATACCTTCACCACTCTCTCTCTCACATACACACAGCTGGAGCCAGGAGTTCTTTCTGCACTGGGGCTGCCTTTGTAAATCACACAGCCTCAGCGTGACTTCAAGCCATGTTTGGGGCATGCGTCATGTAAACGGCACACCCCCTGTGCAGCCCGAAGCTGCATCATTTTGGCCTTGTGTTTTGGGCCTTGGTCTGCTGCCCCAGATGCAATTTCATTGCCTGTAATTTGTTACTTCCAGGAGATAATGAAAGCATAACAATTTCATTTTAAAACAAACTTTGTACTTCATTGAAATTCTCTCTGTCTGATGATGCTGAATGCCTGTGGTAAATTATAAAAGAACATCCAGACAGGATTGTGTGCTAAGATGTGTGTTGATCCCCTTGCTGAAGTCTGAACCCTATTAGACACTCTAAGCTGCAAACTGGGATATATAGCAAGCGTAAGGTGGGTGGCACGGTTCAAATGAGTGCTTCTAGCACCAGGATTTTGGGCTACTTGGTGCTATTTCTTTCTAGTATGTTTCTTCTCTTCCTCCCACTTCTATTTTTGCATTTCAGCATTAAATCCACAGTGAGGGGAGCTGCCATCTGAAGGTGTTACAGTCTAATTGCTTAGAGTTGCCAGACCTCATCTTGGATACCATTCCTGTTTCTTTGTAAGAAGAGAACTGCTCAGTTGATACAGCTTCTCTGATGAAAACCAGACTGCTTGAGGACTTTTCTTTCCTCTCATCTCCTATCTTTTTAGTGCTTTATTAGAAACCTGTCCTAGATGGAGTTGGTTAATTCTATATGAGTGAGTAACCCCCCCCCCAAAAAAAAACCAGCAGAAATTTATATAAATTCCAAAATAAAATAAAATACTATATAATACACAATTGTATCATATTGAAGTGACTATATATAAGATACCCAAGGAATGTGATATCTCAGTACTATTACAATACTGTTACACTATATGTGTAACTTGTTCCTATATAAAGAAATATATACATTGGTGTTTTAATATATTTTTGCATATATATGTGTGTGTTTGTGTGTGTGTAAATGCATATATTGCTGCTGTTATTTTTGTTAGACTCGCTTTTGAAACATTAACCTAACATTGTTTGGCTTTGTGCTGAGGTAGGTGCTGAATAGTGTGGTGTAGTAGACTATGACATTGGAAATCAGGATTCAAATCTCTGGTCGAGCATACACATTCACTTGGGCAAGTTACAGTCTCTCAGCCTCAAAGGATGGTAGTAGCTATAGGGTTGGAGTAGGCTGTTTGGCGGGACACTGACGGGGACAGTTCTGAGTCAGAACTAGTCAGAATTCAAAGTGACATGGGGACACCATGAATTCTAACCAGCCCAAGGAAACAAAGGAAATCTGGGTGCTTATATAGGCTACAAATAGCCTAAAGCAAAGATACATCAAAAGGGCCAAATCTGTCAGCTTTCAGGAAATGGTTAAGCAGCTGATGTATGTGTACTACATTTGAGGCCTCTACACAGACACCCATAAATGAACTAGCAAAATACTACAACTTCACTCAATCAGCAATGGGAAAGGATGTCATTAAAATAATATATAATCCATATGTTGAAGAAAAAAGTGACTATATAGACAGTACATCTTTCTAAAACATAGATGCAAAACTTAGACAGCTCACCTTTTTCTATTTATGGAAGCTTGTAAAAGCTTTCCCATGTATTCTTTTACTTAAAGAGTTCACTGAAATCTTGATCTGCAGCAGGGCAGAGCTGTTTAGGACAGCAACTCCTTTGATTTATTTATTTTAAAAATCGTAAAGCATGGGTGAGTGTGTGGAGAATGTGATGTGGATCAGTACTTACAGAGTATCTAGTCTGATATGTGGCAGATGCAGTTAAAGATACAAGGAAACACTGGACTGCATGCTGCCACTGACTCTGCTGCTTGGAAGAATTGTGGTAGCTGGATTTATTGGCATCTGTGTTGGCTCTGGGCATTTGATTCAAACATTTCCATGGTAATTTCCTGCCCTGGTTTGAAAATATATGTCATCCAAAAGCATTTGTTTCTTGATAAAGGGATTTGTAGCCAATTTTTGACTTATGTTGACATAGTGTCTGTTGCATTTTGTGAGAAGATGTGTGCCCACCAGTGGTGATGTTTGAGCCATGGCAAATGTCCTTTATGGAGTCTCTTTCATGTAGTGCATTGTTTCTAGAAAACTCTAAAAAAGGAAAAGAAAAGATGACCAAACCTTTTTATACTTGTGAATCAGAAATACAAATTGTGGTTGTTGTTATGTACTTTTAAATTGGTTCTGATTTATAATAATCCTGTCCTAGAGCCATGTATAGTTAGAACAGCTGTTGTCTGAATTGGAGGATATCACATTTAAGCAACAGCGTGAATCCTAAAGAAAAGGGAGCCAAGGGACTAGGGCTTAACTCTTTGAGGTATGGTCTTCAGCTTAGGTAAACATTTTCATTGGGACAGCATTTGGTGGGTTATACCTATGCAGCATCTGGAGGTTTTTCCAGATGCATCAATTCAGAGGCTTCTTGAGAAAGATACTGTTCTCTGCCTAAGAAAGGTCAGGTTATCTTGCACAGGACAGGAACAGCCTGGATCTCAAGGGAAGTTACTTTTTCCATTGCTAATGGAGTTGCCTGGATTTTACGACTCCTCTCCCTGAGTCCACATGGACAAAGAGAGGCATACCCTCTACCTGCATTGATATCCCTCCAGATCATCTTAACTGACAATAACAAAAACAACATCTTGACAAAAAGTAGGCCCGTGATCCTGTCATCATCCTTTTTTTCTTCTTCTCCTGTGATTCTTAACACCTTTGCCTCATGAAGAAGGCAAAAGCTTGCATGATGTATTTTTGGTTGGTCCAATAAAGATACCACTGTTTTTTGAATTTTGGATGTTTCTGTATTTTTCTTAAAACTAGTTTTTCTCCATTAATATTCAAGAATAAAAACTCAACAATATTTTCCAAAATCCACATGCAACTAAAGCAAAACCACTATTTGCTTCTTATTACAATTGCAGAACCCACTGAAGTCGCAATTTCATCTCAGACAAAGCAGATATGTTAATTCCATCAGTGATCTTATTTACTACTTATAACTGTATTTTCAGAGTTCAGATTATTGTCTTTCCAAAAGAAAGGCTTTCTTTTTAGCTTGAGATATGGGAAAAGACTTGCAAGTTTGAGTCGAAAGCTTTCATGGCCGGCATCCATAGTTTTTTTGTGGAGCTTTCAGGCTATGTGGCCATGTTCTAGAAGAGATCCTTTCTGACATTCAAACAAGGCTTGGCTACCAGTCCTGAAGGACAGCAAGGTCAAGACTCAACCTATGCAAATGAGAAACAGCCTAAGGCCAGGGGATTCCCAGCAGACAATGAGCACCAGTTAGCAGACATTAATCCTTGTTTGCATATCCTTCCACCCTGAGGACTGCCATTAGCAACAGAACAATACATTTGAAAATTACTCCTTCCTTCCCTGGTCCACACAGGATATATATCTCCAATCCTTTTTCCAGGCTATCATTCTCTGAAGATGCCAGCCACAGATGCTGGCAAAACGTCAGAAAGTAACTCTTCTAGAACATGGCCACATAGCCCGAAAGCTCCATAAAAAACTTGCAAGTTTCATCACAGGGGGTCTTTTCAGTGTTTGCATATGATTTTAAAACTTCAAGCCAAGTGCAAAGATAAAAATCAAGTGGCAATCCAACAATAGTGAGGGTCATCAGCGAGGCACTTTGTCTGGACGTTTTAACCTAGTCAATAGATACTACAATATATACAGAACAGGTCAAAATGCACATACATGGATCAAATACCTACTACAGATTCAATACGTGGAGCAAGGAGAGATTAACACCAATAACAAAAATGAAGAGAAAAAGCATTGCCACAAAAGAGCTTTCCATGTATAAATGAAGAGTTCTAATGTTGCATTATTTTTATCTTTTGATATGTAGTTTGAACATAGAAGTGTAAAGGTACAGTTTGAACAGAAAAATAAATAAATGCAGTCTGCCTGCCCCAACCGCAGGCTTGCCATCTGCAGATTGGAGCAGCCCCAAGTCCCCAAATGGTGGGGCATGCAGGCAGTTGCACCACAGTTAAAACTAATGGGAGTAAAGGTCCTGCAGTTTTTGGCATCTGTGGGAGGGGTCCAGAACAGAACCCCCATGGATATGAAGGGCTGACTGTTAAACAAATTCTGTTATTTTCCCATCTGCTTTGATGAGTTATTTTGCTCAGGGGGTAGATCATGCTGTCTGACAGAAAGTTCCCTACGTAAGGAAGGGGAACCATGTCCTTTGTATCAGCAGACATTGAATAGTTTATCCTCTTCCCTGTTGAACCATCTTCCTTTTCCAACTGTGCCATATTGTAGGAAGGAAGGCCTAAATGCCCTAATGGCACCAGACCCCTTTTGATCTTGGAAGCTGATCAGTATCAGCCCTGGTTAGTATTTGGATGGAGATCACCAATGAATGCCAGGTGCTATAGGCTATAATTCAGAAGAAGGAACTGGCAAAACCACCTCAGAGGATCCCATGCCTAAGAAATCACTGTGAAATTTATTGGGCTGCCAATGCAATTTTAGGTTGTATCAATAGAGTATAGTGTTTAGATCAAGGGAAGTAATAGTGCCACTCTATACTGCTTTGGTCAGGCCCCACCTGGAATATTGTGTCCAGTTCTGGGCACCACAAGTCAAAAAAGATGCGGAGAAACTGGAGCATGTCGAAAGGAGGGTGACTAAAATGGTGAATGGTCTCGAAACCATGCCTTATGAGGAAAGACTTAGGGAGCTGGGCATGTTTAGCCTTGACAAGAGAAGGTTTACAGGTGATATGATATCCCTGTTTAAATATTTGAAGGGATGTCATATTGAGGAAGGAGCAAGCTTGTTTTCTGCTGTTCCAGAGACTAGGACACGGAACAATGGATGCAAGCTCCAGGAAAAGAGATTCCACCTCAACATTAGGAGGAACTTCCTGACAGTAAGGGCTGTTCAACAGTGGAACACACTCCCTCCGAATGGTGGAGTCTCCATCCTTGGAGGTCTTTAAGCAGAGGCTGGATGGCCATCTGTCGGAGATGCTTTGATGGAGAGTTCCTGCATGGCAGGGGGTTGGACTGGATGGCCCGTGTGGTCTCTTCCAACTCTATGATTCTATGATTCTATGATTCTATGTTGACAGACAACTTGCTGGCACATACACACAAGTATTGTAACAACATGATTGGTTGGAAATGGGTAGGAAGGGAAGTGGCCTACTGGCAAACCTAGATGGCAAGGGCAGTTTCACTTGCCCAGGATCTCTGGTGCATGTTTGTGTTTCATAGTACACAGACATCTGAAGCAGCTTAGCCCAGTGTTGTGGTCTTGACTAGCCACTGGTAAAAGCCTCTGAGTAAACAGGGATGGGTAAAATGCAGCCAGTGGGATGTGTGCAATTTTCTGCCCCTCATTTGAAGCCTCCCAAAGCCACTGCCATCCCCCAAAGCCAACTGGACCTCTCATTTTTGGTAAGATCTTTTTGGGCTGATTTTCACCTGAAAGCCAAGCTCAAACCACCCCATTTGTGCAAAAAAACATGCATATGTGATAGATCCACACATACACCCACATCCTTCACCTGAAATAGCTTCCCCTTTGCCTAACTCCTAGCCAAAATGGTCACCAGAAGAAACTCACTTCTGGGAGCCATTTTGGCCAAGATACTTCCAAAGGAGAATGTTTGTTGGGGTGCGGGGGGGGGGTAACCCAGAAAGGGGGCTGAGGATAGCTCCCCCACACCCAAACAAACTTCGTCTTCCAGAATTGCCTCTCTTACTGTCACATAGCTGTATCACCCTAAAGTAAAGGGATGTGGTACCAGTATAATATACTGTTGATTATTTTGTTACCTTTTATTGTTGTTGTTGTAATTCTGCTTCTCAAGTCTTTTTGGCAAGAGAATAGCAAGACAATGTGAAATGTAGCTGAGAGATAGAGTACACTGATCACATTATTATCCTCAATGAGAATTTATTGTATATAGATAGAAATGAAGTATTTAGTGGAGCATAATGAAGGGCTGTCAAAAAGGATCTTCTTATGCAAAAAAAAGGACCAGACCTAATTCCATAAAAAAAGGACCTGGCAATTCCGCAAAGAGTTCCATATTGAGCTTTTAAAAATGAGGCTAGCAAAGGATGTAATTAGAGTATGACAGGGGCTAAAGATTGTTAAGACGTGGACTTAAACAGGTCATCTGGTAGATGTATTCATTTGGCTATGGAGAGCAGGAAATTGACACTGAAAACCAAAGGCAAACCTTCTACTTTGACCCTAGAGAGTAATCAAATATGCCAGCTTTTATAGCTACTTTGCAATGAAGTATAGAAATTAACATGTTACATGCAATTTATTTAATTTATTGTAATAAACTATCTCTGTGCAATCTGTATGTGATGTACTACTGATTTTTTCTCAAGAAATTAAAAAAAAAACTTTCAGAGAGGGAAATTTCTATACAGAATCCTAGATCCCATATGGTACTTCATCTCTGCCTTAAGATATTTGACAAACTCCTTTATTTTTCTCAAAATTGTGTTAAGCAATCATCTTTCTGCTTCTCCCAAAATGTAATGTAATGTACAAGGGGTACAAGGCAGATTATAATGAATTCCTGGTTTCTAATTCACATACATATGAAATGGCTGAATATTCTTCTTTCCTGCAGTAATGTTCTCCTTCATTCCTCCAAATATCCTGTATGAATTTAGTATCAAAATCTCCAGCGGGGTGGTGGTGGTGGTGGTAAATGAAAAGAGTAGCACAAGTTCCTTCTCTCCACTTTTCAGACTACCCACAGACATCTCATCTCTTGCTAATATGCCACAGCAGCACAGAAAATGTTGTGCCACTTCAAAGCAAACTGCAGTAAATAAAGAAGGGAAATAGCTGACAAGGATAAGCCACACTGAAATGCATTTGGGAAGTCTTCAATCTTTGATTTTGTATATATGCATTGAACTTCAAAGCAAAGCTGTAATCTGTTAGATGCGCCTTCACCTCTGCAAAGAAGAGGCAGAAAATCCTACTGTCAATCAGTGCGATAATTAGATACCACAGTAATGCGTTGAGCTTAGTGCTTGCAATCCTTGATCATATGCTGCAATTAGATGTACAGGCCACATCACTCCGTGTCTTTAATTATGAACCCCATCAGGAGAAAATGAGAGGAAGAGCACATTTTTTCTGAGGATAGAAAATGGGACTCTTTTGCCCTTGGACCAGGGGGAATAAACAATCAGTGAAAATAAGAAGTAGTAAATCTTGCTTTCAGCATATGAAAAAGGCCCAGAATTTGGTACATGAAGCTACAGTAGTTCAATCACTGAACGTGACATAGCCATAGGTGGTCAGACTTGAAGAGCAGATAAATTCGGAGAGTGTGGGGATATGAATGGCAAGTCAAGACGACTACATAGCAGCTCCAGTATCAGAGTCTGTGCATATCAGTGGCTAGAAACCCAAGATGAAGGGGACTACTGCAACCATGTCTTGCTCGGATGTGTCCTATGGGCATCTGGTTAGCCACTATGTGAAGAGAGGCTTTAATTCAGTGGCTCTTCCCAACTATGCTAGACCCATTGAATCAATGGGATTAATATTAGTTTAGGTTTGCCATTCAGTGGATCTACTCTAATAAATGGGACTAGCGCTCAGACTTCTGTCAGAATACTGGACTAGATCGCAAAATAAGTGTGGTTTCCCAGCACTATCTTTTTATAGTGAGGGATGGAGGGTTCTTTGCCATTTTGTCAGCTAACCTGTTTCTGTTTCAAAGGACTTCTCATTACCTTCTAGTTACATGGATTTCTGTCTTCTAACAGCAGTGTAGTTCAAACAGGCAGATTTAACAGTGACATTCCATTTAAGCACTCTTCAGTATTATACTTTCAGGATTTTTTAACACGGGAGAATGAAGAGGTCACTTAATCTTTTAGCTTGTTTTATTAAAATAGATATAAGTACACACACTAGTCCTGGAAGGGAGGCATTGATGCCTCTTGATCTAGGCACATAGCTTATCATTGATTTAACAGTTTGTGTAAGGCGTTGCACATCTTACAACACATTAGCATTAGCACATTCCCATTTTCATCAGATTTTTTAATATTCTTCTTAGCAAACAATACTAAGAGGCAGCTATACAGTCAAACATTTTCATGAAGCTGAACATTTATATGTCTTCTGTGGATGAAACACAGAGGTATCCATGAAAAAATATTTTCCCATAGGCATTTATCTATCTAGATAAGAAATAGGCTGTCACAAACAGCCTAATTTCATCTTTTGGGAGGGAGTTTTATACTATCTCCATCATTTATCTGTCAAATTAGAGATGAATCCAACCAATCTCTGTTAATGTCAACCTAGATTTTTCTATCCAATGTATAAATGAGATTTCATCAACCATCTATGTGAGACCACTGATTCTTTGAATAGTCATACGTGAACTTACACCTTCCCTCACTGACTGTCCAAAGTAGGTGTATTTTTTCACTGAGGTAGACAGGTAACTGAGGGAAATTAGATGTAACTTTCCAGGGCGTGCACAACAGAGAGGGTGGAGCCCATTCCAAAAACTATTGCCCAGGTCTGCAAAGTATGGAACATGCTCTGTGCAGGTGCAGGAAATCTCATATGTATGAGTTCACAGATGAGCACTGTTAAGAACTTCTTATGTAGAGGCAATGCCCTGGGGGACTCGAATCATGTGTATCTCCAGATATGTTAAACTGCAACTGCCATCATTCCCCCACCATCAACTATGGTAGGTAGGATTATTTGGAGATGCAGTGCAATGACATCTGGAGAGCCACATATTCTCTACTCCTGTTTTAAAACATCTTAAGAGCACACCATACCAGAGTAACAACAGCAAAACAAATACCTGACCTGAGGAGTTTACCTCCTCAAGTCTGACAGAGAACAAGTGGTGATGGTGGAAGGAAAACAGGAAACTAACAAAAATGAGGCAGAATATTTGTTGTTAATTCAAAAAGTGACACAAACTTTAGAAGAGAGGGTGATGAGTCAAGTAATAACCTAGGCCTTCATCCTGACAACTTGCCTGTCATTTTCATTGGAAACTGAATTCTTTCCATCTTTTTTGAGAGCCAAGAAAACAGATTTAAACCATTTTACACTAATTGGTATTGCTTTGATGAGGGCAAATTGAAGTCATGCCTCCTTTTTCATAACGACCTGTTATAAACAACAGTTAAAGCAGTATTATGTCTGACGTGTGGGTCTAAAAATACCCTTTTTAAAAAGTAGGTTAGATTAAGAGCTATAAAATTGTTCTCTCTCCCCATTGGAAAAATAATAAAATAAAATCAAAAGGAATTACCACAGGCAAAAGAATAGAAATTACAATATATTTTTGTGTTTTCTTTGTTTCCAGGGTTAGATAGATCTTTTATTTATTTAATTATTTGATGTACAATCTGTTGGTATAATATGTCTTTAAAACAACATAAACATATTTTTATTGACAGTTGGCATGTTTAGTTGGTTGAGAGTTATGGTTGAAGCAGGTGTGTGTTTGATTGCTGTATGTGTGGATTAGGTTTGGAACTGTGAAGTAGACTTGGAAGTTGATTATATGTCAGAGAGGTGTGTGTGTGTATTTAAAAGTACTGTGTTTTGCCAGCTTTATTACTGTTATCTATTTTCGTGGATTACAATATAAATCTAAAATATAAAGAATTTTAGGAATTAATCTATCCCCTTTTAGCTAATACAAGGCTAGAAATAGTCCAAAACTGGAAATCAGGATAATGGACTATAGATAAATGGTGGAATCATTTATGGAACATTTTATTAATGGAAAAATTGATAGAGAAAATGAACACACGGCAGACATAACAAAAAAATCATTTGAGGGAAAATGGTCCCCATGCCTAAAATATGTCAATGATCTAGCTCAAATACTACATCCATAGGACAGCTTTAGGACAGCTTTCTCAAAACTGATAGTTCCCTTATGTGTTGGAAACCCATTTTTCCCAGCCAACAATCCTAATATGATGTTTTGTAGTCCATGTGGGGAAAAATTCTAGATTGGAGGAAGGCAACTCTAAATCAACAAGAAGAGTCCTTTAAGGTCCAAAGTGACAATCTCTGCACCATTCTCTGTCAAACCCATGGCCTGGTCCCAAAATTAACAGCTTGATGAATGATTAAATCAATGATTACTTAATGGATTAAATCGTTTCAAATATTAGTGCCTATTCTTTTTAGATAAATTTTCAAACTTAGTGTTCAAAGCTCTGGATACTTACTACACTTTCCTCAGCAAAGAATCCAGAGGAGTGCATAGCTTTCTCTCTCCTTTGTCAGGTTTTTCATGTTGAGGTAACATACCTGAAGAGGGGAGATTCATATACTTATGGAGGTTCTCCATGCAAGCAACAGCACTGGGAATATTAGCCTCCTGCTTCCATGGAAATCTCTAAAAGAACAGCAATGTTTCCTCTTCAAATGTATCACCTTCCATGTGGTCCTGCTCCCTGCTGCAGGGAGGCTTCACTTGAGAATCTATCACAAGGAATCATAGGTAAGATTCTGGATGTGTATAGAAGGTGGGTTTATTGTCAGACAGTGGATTGTCAGACAGGCATCTTACAGTGAAGGTCTTTACCCTCTCTTCACATGGAGGAATTTCTCCCAATTTTGAATGGAGCCAATGCGAATTTATATAAATTCGCTAGTTCAGAGAATTTACATGAAATCTCATTGCGTTCGGAATGAATTCCCATTGTCTGAAAATGACCCCCCATTGCCCGAAATTGCATGAGATACTCTAAGACGTAATAACGTGAAACCCATGATTGCATTCGGAATGACTTCCCTTTTGCCTGAAATTGCGTGAGATACTCTCATTCGCAATAACAGGCAACCCCATGATTGCGTTCGGATTGGCATTGCATTATACCCCCAAATTCCCTTATATGATAAACTCCTAACTCTTCACTCAGATACTCCAGCCCCCAAAAATCTTTCTGCTTTCCCAGTTGGCCTTCTCTTCCTCAGCCACCCATGCATGTTTTAACTTCTAGCCACTGGGGATGCTTTCTGAGTCTAGTTGCTTATAAAGGACACATTATTCTCTCTACACCTGTCTTGTTGTATAGCTTATCCTTATGTCTTCAGTGTCCAGCCTGTCTTCCTTTCCAATGGTCTTCTCCCCTCCAGGACCACCCATCTCTGCCTTCCAGTATCTCTCACTTTCCTTGTCTGTGCACAATCCCAGAGTCTCCCTCCTTTGGCTCAGACAAATAGGGCTGGGAGTTAGCCCCCATTTTCTTTTGTCTTTTGTCCTCTCTGCTTACTCCGGCCACATCCATCTTCCAGCTCCTCCTGTTAGCAAGCTTTCCCTCCTGGCTCATTCAGTCCATATTTTCTTGTTCCTTCTCCAGTCTCTCTTCCACCTGTCAATGGCTGCCTTCTCTGAGCCAGAACGTTCCATCTTCTGCCACTCCTTCCATATCTTCTTGCCTGTTTTTTTAGCATCCTATCTTTACTGGCCCTGCCTTTTCTACTTGTCACCACCACTCCTCATTCTCCAGCATCCTCCACCTTGTTTTATCATTGCAGCAGCATTCCCTGGTCTTCCTGTGCACCTCTACCATCCTAGTAAGGTTCAAGTGTGAGGGCTGGTGATGGCAGGCACTCTGACACCCTTCGCATCCCACCACATTCCACATAAGGAAAGTGACAATGGAAAACTGTGGAGCCAAGCACTAACTTGTTCCCATGTGGAAGAAAGCATGGTGTGCCATGTCAGGGACACAAATATCTGACATTTGTAGGATATAATTTGGAAATTCATTGGTCATATTTGAGATTATAGCACACTTTATTTTTAAGGAATAAGTCATAGGTGACTTCTCAGGCTTGTCAAGGGGAGAGACAAGCTAGAGTTGCTGATTCTGTAAGGTTTGTACACCATAATAAACAAACCACCACACTGTTCATGAACTTCTGGAACCCTAGTTTATGAAGACATCCAAACCAGCTCATTGTGCAGTCTAACATTTTATCATCCTTGGAGTTCCTCCTACTCCATTTTGGAGAACTCTTCTCCTTCTGGTATCAGCATCAGAGAGGCAGTAAGGGAAGGGATATCATTGACTCTTTGGAGGTTCTTACCACCCAAGTAGGCTCGCCAGATGTTTCTCGATCCAACACTTGATTGTAGGCTTTGGCTGCTGACATATTTTCTGGTAGGAAAATATCATAAAACTAAAACCAGCAAGTCCCAGCCATTCCATACTATGTTCAGTCTGTGGAATCCTTTCCTACATATTTATCCATCCTGACCTACAATAGCCAGGGTAAACGTCCTTCCCCAGAAAGAAAGAATTTAAGAGTAAGGAGGGAAGGAAAGGAAGAAGCAGAGAAACAAACAAATTATATCTCAAACATGAAAATGAAAATATGTTAATTGACTGCCAACATTATCAGATATGCAGAATTTAGGATTCTCCATCCATAATAATAAGAAGGAAAGAGTCATGTGTCACCTTTCAGACTAACCATTTTTTTTTCCTGCATGAACTTGGTTAGCTTTAAAGGTGATACAAGATTCTGTCTTTCTTTTTGCATCAAAACAGACTCTTTCTCTGAAAATTACCAATATAATGTTATTATTCAGCATCAAATCCGAAACCCCATTTTAAGCTGTGAATACACAAAGCCCGTGTCTTTACTCTTGTGGAGCAATTATTATGCAGTATCATTTTACTTTGGGTTCCAGCTCCTTTCTTGCAGTGTAATGCATTCTAATGAAACCCACCATTACCTTGAGGAACTGGCACAGTAATATCATTCCTTTGTATGTATATGTTCTGTTCTGAATTCCTGGTTTTCTGGAAACTCTGAATGGAAAGGATTTTCTGAGAACTAATTTTAGCTTGGCTGCTGTTTTTCCACAGGACAGCATGGTGTGGTTTGCAGTGCCTGAGAGAGAGTAAAACAGAAGATGCATGGTTTGGAAGAGCTTAATAGGAACCCCCTCAGGGTCCTTTTGCAAATATGAATGTTGCAACTTTCAATAGAATGGCATTATTACCTGATGGATTACCACATGGATTGCCTTTTTTTAAAAAAATTGTTTTCAATTGAGATACAGAGAAAAAAACAGGCATCAACAAACAACAAGTAACATATAAAGAAAAAACATTACATATGCAACATACATTACATATATATTTACAAATGATGGCTGATTAACTTAATTCTACTATACAATCTTCCTTTACAAATGAATCTACCTGCATTTTTGTAGATACATTTAGATTCTTCCATATGTGTTCCAAAATACCAAATTCCTATGATGAATAATATCTTATTTAACCAGTAACAAAATTGATATCTGTATTATATTTCAAATCGATTTTCAGCATAAATAGTAAGACAGTCCCATTTCTTTTCATAACTTTTCTTATCTTTCCCTTTCACCAATGCCGATAATATATCCATATTCCTTGCTTCAAATAGTTTTGCTAACCAATCTTCTACTCATGGGATATTTTGGCTTTTCCATACTTGAGCATATAGAACTCTTGCTGTAGAATCCTTATATAAAATAATTCTATTATATTTCAAGATTTTTATACTAGAGGTCATATTTAACAAAAAGAGATTTGGCTCAAACGGAATGGGGATACAAAGAATCTCTTGCGTTAATATATATCTTTCTCCAGAATTCTTCAGTTTTTGCACAAACTCACCACATATGGAAAAAACTTCCCTCCGGTTCCTCACATTTCCAACACTTGGTGTTTCCAGTGCCATAAATCAGGTGGTTTATTTGTGGAGTTAAATACCACCTGTAAAACATTTTCAAATAATTTTCCTTATAATTTTGACATAATGTAAATTGGTTTGTTTCTTTCCATGACTTCTCCCAAATGTCTATTACAATATTTTTTTTAAATGCCCATAGACCACTGGATCATTATTATGTTCAATTGCCTCATTTTCTAAGCTTCTTCCTTTCAGCAGTTTATAATATTTAGAAACACGTTTCGCTTGCTCATCCATTACTATTTTATCAATTTCATTCTTATCCCTAAGAAAACCATGTGTTTTATTGTCTTCATTAAAACGACTTTTCAGTTGGTTATAACGAAACCAGTCTTTTGTATTATCTCCTGGATATATTTGTTCAGTCTTTTTCGCTATGAAATTCCCTTCTTGGTTCTGTATTAATAAATCACAATACCTTAACCATTGTGTGTCTTTGTTTTTTATTCTATAATGATAAGCTTCCTGGAGCGATACCCAAAGTGGTATTTTATTATAAAACTGATGTTTCACTCTGTTCCATACTTTTAGTAATGCTCTTCTAATCAAATGTCGGTTGAAATTATTGTTTTCTTTGGGTTTCATATACCACATATGAGCGTGAAAACCAGAATTCATATTAGAGCTTTCCATATCTGGTATATTATCCAGTTTAATCCAGTCCTCTAGCCATTTAAGGCTAGGTGCATAATAGTAAAGTTTGAGATTAGGTAAATTACAACCTCCTTTTATTCTTTCTTCGGTTAATAGTTTCCATTTTATCCTAGCTTTTTTACTCTGCCATAAAAATTTAGACAAGTCCCTTTGCCAGATGTCAAAGCATTTATCCTTGAAGATAATGGGAATGTTAGTAAACAAATAAACAATTCTGGGAAGGATGTTCATTTTAATTAAGGCTACTTTTCCAAGAAATGATAAATGAAGTTTAGTCCATTTTTCCAGGTCTTTTAAAATTTCATTTAAGACTTTGTCATAGTTATTGTGGAATAATTCAATATTTTTGGTTAAGTAAATTCCTAGATATTTTACCTTATTTTCAATGTTGAATCCTGACATTTCCTTTACTTCTATATCCTCTTTTTTCATTATTGGAAGTTCCTATTAGAAGTTATTAGAAGAAAAATGGGAGAGAAGTTTATTAAATGGATTGATGCCATATATAAAGACCAAAGGGCATGCTTATTAATTAACAAGGAAAATCTAATTATATCAGGATAAAGAGGGGTGCCCAACAAGGATTTCCCCTATCTCTGCTCATATTTATCTTAATGTTAGAAATATTAAATGATAAAATAAGAGAGGAAGATGGAATTAGAGGTGTTAAGATTAAAAATATTAACCTAAAGCTTAAAGCTTTTGCAGATGATATTATCTTTTCTTTTCTTTTTGGTGGATGAATGATCCAGTTAAAAGCATTAAACTACTCATCTCTACAATCAATAATTTTGGTAGCTTAGCAGGATTTAAAATAAATACTGAAAAATCTGTGATCCTAACTAAAAACTTATCATGGATTGCCTTTTATTTGGTTTATTTCCACTTGATGTCATTATGTGCTGGATCAGATTCACAGCATTGTGTCGTTTAGGGGCTGAAAGAATATGGTGGTGCAGTGGTTAAATGCCTGTACTGCAGCCAATCACTCAAAACCATAAGGTGGCGAGTTCAAGACCAGCAATGGGCTGAAGCTTGACTCAGGCTTGCATCCTTCCGAGGTTGCTAAAATGAGTACCCAGATTGTTGGGGGGCAAATAGCTTACAATTGTAAACCGCTTAGGCACTCCTTAAGGGTATGAAGCGGTATATAAATGAAGCTGTTTGTTTTTTTGGGTTTTATATATGTGTGTGTGTGTGTGTGTGTGTGTGTATATTCAGAACAAATGGTCAAAAATTTCTCAAATACTGGGAAACCTAAATGAGGAGAATCCCAAACTAAAAAGAATCTTCATAGTTTAGGACATCTTCTGCACAAATTTCACACATGGGTTTTTGTTGGGTGGGGGGTTGCATAGGAAGCAAATTGTTTCATGTACATAAAGTGCTGTTTCCTGTGCAGTTGAACAATACACCCATTTTGCTCAAAATAGGTCCATAAATACATCATTTCTTGTGCATAAAATGCTGCTTCCTCTATAGAAAATGCTGCTTTCTGAGAACAAATATACAGTTCATTTTGCACAGAATAAATCCTGAACAGGAAACAATCTTCAAAAACTATACCATTTTCAAAATGTTTCTCACAGCAGGAAGAAAATATCTAAAATTTCTCATTGCTTCCTTTCGGAATGAAATTGCTGATTAATTACATCCCTGGTCACTGTGGAGTTTATCACATGGAAGGAATTTCTCTCAATTGCAGATGGAGCCAATTCGCAATCACGTGAATTCACTAATTTAGCGAATTTACATGAAATCTGATTGCGTTCGGAATGTGTTCAGAATGACTTCCCATTTCCTGAAAATGACTCCCCATTGCCCGAAATTGTGTGAGATACTCTAATACGCAATTACCTGAAACCCCATGATTGCGTTCGGAATGACTTCCCATTGCCCGAAATTGCGTGAGATACACTCATTCGCAATAGCGTGAAACTCCATGATTGCCTTTGGATTGCCATTGCATTATACCCCCAAATTCCGTTGTATGGTAAACTCCACTCTGTTTAGAATGAAGGCTTTTAAAAAAAGATGCACAAGAATCAGCAGACTGCTGACAGATTTAGGGAGATACTTAGGAGGTGAGCAGTATCAAAGGCCAATGGGATACACTTAGATTGCACACTTGAAGTTGTATGACTACCAGAGGTGTCTGAAACTGTATGGCCACAGGGTGGACATTTCTATCCTGCTTCATTGCCTTCTTGAAATAATTAATAAATAAATAAATAAATATATAAATTGAAAATGGGAGAAAAGAGGAGTGAATTTCATACAGAGATAAAACTTTGACATCACTCTCAGTTCAGCACCACCACCATAATTTTGGTTTCAGCTCAGTGTTAATTCCCTCCACTTTAAGCTTTGGAAGAAACAATACTAAATGCATGTTTACTAAAACAACCTTCTAGGGACGCCAACCTTCACTTTTTATTGTTTCCTTCCATGCATGACCAAATAATTAAGAAAGTTACCTCCCTGCTGGTGAAGTTACAAGTAGTTTTGCACACTTTGACTTGAGGATGTCTTATTTTTTATTTTATTTTTAAAAATCATTTATGCAAACTGCACTGTTATTAAGTAAAAAATAAAAAGACTTTTGCAAAAACACATTTTCCCCCACAAAAAGTCCTAGATTAGGAAGGCACTCATATAAAAATAATATGTCACAGCAGTTTGCCATTTTCTCAGTATCATGGTTCAAGACATCTCTTCTCATGCTGGATGAGAAAATTTGCAAGTACAATCGGCTCTCTGTACCCATTGATTCTTTATCCATGGATTCAGCTACCCACAGTGTGTGTACGGTGTGATTCCAGGACCCCCCCCCCCATTGACATCAAAATACATGTATGCTCACGTCCCATTAAATACAATGGTGTAGTAAAATGGTGTCCCTTATATAAAATGGCAAAATCAAGGTTTGCATTTTAGAAATGATTTTGTCATTTTATATAAAGGACACCATTTTACTATGCCATTCTATTTAACAGGATTTGAGCATCCATGGATTTGGGTATCCACATGGGGTCCTGGACCTAAACAGCAATGGATACCAAGGGCCCACTGTATTCTTTTCATTACAACATTAGTCTTAGTACTGTACACATACACAATGATAAGAATAGTTAGTGAAATTATAATAACTACCTGTGAAATAAATACAAAAATAATCAGCCAATAGTTCTGAGAGCTTAAGCAATTATATTCAAACACAAATGATACCACCTCATAATATCAGTATACAGAAGCAAGATTTTCCTTCTTTTTATTGCCTTTTGAATCTATTTATTTTTGAATGTAAGGAAATTATTGACTTCCACATTTAACCGCAACAAGAATCCTAGCAGTTCTTGGTAGGGTTTAAACTAACTCATGATACCTTGCAGTTATCAAGGCATCCATCTTTTTCTAGGAAAACAAGCAGATACCATAAATGTACAATGGGCCCAAACATTTGCTCAGTCACATGAAACATTTCTTTGCTGTTTTTCTGTTCTAAATAGTTTTTCTATTTAGGCAAGACCATCATTTGTAAATGAAATCAACACCTGTTTGAGTTTGTTTCCTAGAGATACCAATGCTTGACTATAAGATCTAAAAAAGGAGAACAGAAGTTTGATACCATGCATAGGAACATTTCTAGAAAAACATTTCCTTTTTAAATTTATTTTTATTGTTTTACAGTTAGATGCATTATCATATTATGTAAATGATATTTTCATTCACTGTTAAAAACATATACAAATTATTTATAAAGTCCAGGGGGGAAAGATGTTAAATAGATAATATCTTGCACTTCCTACTGTCTCACTGTCCCATGTGACATATGTTTTGCATTGCTTGTCAGCTTCTATTTTCTGTATTTTCTTATAGCTACTTCAGTATAAATAATGACCACTTAAGCTTAATATGTTTCTAGTTCATATCTTTTTAAAAAAATGTTTTGCTATTTTCATCTTTCCTTACAGTTTTGGATAATTAGGTTCCACTCTTTCTCCAGCTTTTTTGGAGATTTCCCATTTCCTATTTACTGCTTTAACAACCATTCATCTGTAGTCGGGATATGTTCTGTTTCCCATATTTGCACAATAAGCATTCTTGTCACAGGCACCATATACAGGATTTTTCTCCGAGATTTTCTTGCAGGTGTGTACATTATTTTTTATCATATTGAGTAGATAGTCTCTGGTATAATTTCAAATTTTATATTCAGTATTGTTTGAATGTTACAATGAATGCTTTCCCATAATTTCCTTAAATGTGGGCAATGCCACCATATGTGGTACCAAGTTACAATGGGTGTTCCACCTTGCTAGCATTTGTTGTTTCCTGTTTTATATATTTTTGCTGGGGTTATATGCCACCAGAATTCCATTTTTTGAAAGTTCTCACGAATATTTTGCCATTTTGTGAACTGTAAAGTTTTTTTTTTCTAACGTAATGCCAGCTTTCCAGTTCTATCTCTCTGCCAATGTCTTTGGCCCAGCGTATCATGGAGTCTTTAATAAAATCCTGTTTTAGTTTTCCTTAGCAGAGGAGTTTATATATCTTAGATGTTAGTTCCTTCTCTTTTCCTTCTAATAGGTTATCTAGTTCATTCTTCTCCATCTCAAATCCTTCTTGTTTTGAATCTAATTTAAATTTATCTAATAGCTGTTTGTATAGTAACTAATGCTTTCTTATTTCTGTCTGCAGTCTTCTATTTCATTTTACATTGATTTTGATTACACATTTGTATTAGATCTTTATATCTTAAGCATGTACATGCTTCCAAAAAAGCTCTCATGGGGAGATACTCATCCTGGGATTCCTCTATAAAAGCTGTATTTTATTTTAATCCAGTTTGTTAGAATTGCTCTTCAAATATAAGGGTGCAAGAAATCTTTATGAATAACATATATATGTGTGTGTGTGTGTGTGTGTGTGTATTACGCATACCAACCATAACAGAGATTGAAGCCTTCAAGATTAAGAAGTTTTCCATTTTCTAATTTTACCCAGTCTCTTAGGTAGAATTCAAAGATATAGCCATGTTAGTCTGTAGAATCCATATGTAGAGAGATTTTGTAGCCCTTTTGAGATTAATTGAAGCTTCAGTTAGTCTCAAGGGTGCTACAACATCTCTCTTAAGTAGGTTAGGGTATTTGCCTAATAATACAGTTGGAAGTTTGGAAGGCTCCTCCGTTGATCTTTGAGTCTATTAGGGCATTCCATTTAACCCGGGATTTTTATCCTTCCCATATATATTTCTTAATTTCTTTGTTTCAAATTTAGAAAGGTTTATTATTAATGATTATATGTAGATTGGTAAACAAGTAATTGAATTTGGGAAAATACCATTTTTATTACTGCTATTCTTCCAGAAAACATTAACTTTAGTTTTGTCCATTTTTCCAAGATCTTTTTTGATGTTTTCCCAAGTGCCATTGTAGTTATTATCAAATAGATCTGTGTTCTTTTTTTTATTATTCAGATTTCAACATTTTTTTCACAATGTTGGATTTAGTAATTTTTTGCAATTCATTTTCTTTATTGTTTGACATTTTTTGTTATTATTGCCAATTTTTGTGTGTTAATTTTGAATCCTACAGCTCTGTTTAAATCCTGTAACACTCCCATTAATTGTGTAATACTTTCAAGTGGATTATCTAAGAAGAAGACTAGATCATCAGCATAGACTCTGAGCTTGTATTTGTGTCCCTTAATTTTCATACCTCTTATTACTGGGTCATCTCTTACTGTATTATTTAACATTTCCATCATAACTATAAAGAAGGCATCCTTTCCCTGCACCCTTTAGTATATTTATTTCATTTGTTTTTCTCCATTTATGAATAGTCAAGCATGTTGATCTCTGTAGATGTTTTCAATCCAGCTTTTAAACTTATCTCCAACTCCCATTCTTTCTAAAACTTCTACTGTGCAATCCCAAGTGATACTATCAAATGCTTTTTGGCATCAACAAAAAATATGGCAAGCTTTTTGTCATTGTTCTTTTAATAATAATCTGTTAAGTTTATCACTGTTCTGATGTTCTGTTTCATTTGTCTTGAGGAAAGAAAGCCAGCTTGATTTTAGTTTATTTGGACTTGTAATATGTTTTTTTAGTCTTTTGGTTAAAATAGAGTGGCAAAATAAGCTTAACAAGAAAACTGATCGATACTTTTCAACTTTTGTGTTATCTTACCCCCTCTTTGGGAATCAAAACTATGTCTCTGTATTTCCAGGATTCTGGAATTTCCTCACTTTAAATAGCATTGAAAGTGTTTTTAGTGGGGGTTTTATTACTTCTTCCAGTTTTTTGTAATAGCAGGTTGACAAACCATCAAGACCTGGAAACTTATCAGGTTTTAAATTTTGGATTGTTTTAGATATTTGTACCTCTGTGAAATTTGGTTTACTGTAATGCTCTTCCGATATCATTTGCCATTTTTGGTTTTCAAGATACTCTGTTAGATGAGCTATTTCTTTATCAGAAATTGGGGGGGGGGGGAGGGTTGGTAAAACTTGGCATAGGATTCTATAAACCTATCTTTTTTTCTGGTATTGTAGCTATTTTTCCCCATCTGTATTTTTTAAAATCAATTTCTTCTCTTTTTGGTTTTTTTTTTAAACTTAGTAGTCAGCCATTTCCTGGTTTTGTTTTTGAATTCAAAGTATTTATGTTTGACTATTGTACAATTATGCCAAAGTATTATATAAAAAAGAAAAGAAATAGTAAAGAAAAACAACCTGCTTGGGAATATCAGTGGGTGGTGGGGAGGAGTAGAATCACACCACATGACTTCCTCAGAAGAAGAACTGGAGTGGGAGGTAGTTAAAAGGATATCTTTTGTGTGAAAGTAGCTGGCAATGTGTGGACACAAAAGCCACAGTTTCCCCCCTCTTCAGTTGTACAGCAGCTGTATGAGGGCATGTTAACAAGTCTTCTCTTTCCTGCTAAGTATTACCATGAGGTGTTGCAGGTAGTGTCATTGTGAGGTCACAATGGTCAGTATCTGTTTTTCAAATCACCCACATGGAGATGCAACAGCCAGTTTCTCTTTTCCAGGCAGGTAGCTTCATCATGAGGTAACAATGGCAAGTCCCCCTTGCTCATGGAGGCAGCATCACCATGAGTTCACAATGGGCTCACTCTCTCCTTCGAGTAGACAGCATCAGTATAAAGTCACAATGGCCAATCTCTCTCTCTCTCTCTCTCTCTCTCTCTCTCCTTTTCAGCTTGTCTCATTGATTTGCAGTTGTATATGATCAAAGTCTCCCATTTGGGTGGCATATGGAAGATCCTATGGGCAGTCCCTCTTCCTCTTCCTCTGAGAAACCAGTGGGAACAGGGTCCATCACCAGTCTCTCTTTAATTGAAATAAGCACTAGCATGTAGTAAGAGAAGCAGTAGACAAAACTGCCATCTCACAGGTCTCAGAGGGAGAGAACAAGAGTCAGGCACAGCTCCACCATGCCTAGGCCAAGAAGCAGATTAAAGGAATGCAGCCCTCTGAAGCCATTCCAGATGCCACCTCCTTTGCCTCAAAAGGAGAGAAGAACCAGCAGCATTTGCTGGATTTGATCATCTTCCCCACTGGAATCCCCTTCTCCTTTTGTGTCATGTCTTTTTAGACTCTAAACTTGAGGGCAGGGAACTGTCAAATTAATAATTTGTAATCCACTTTGAGAGCATTTCTGAAGAGTAGGGTATAAATACAATAAATTAATTAGATAGATAGATAGATAGATAGATAGATAGATAGATAGACAGACAGACAGACAGACAAATGGGAAGAAGAGAATTGGCAGGCATGCACAATGGACATTACAGGGTTTCTAATTTACATGCCTCTGAGGATCATAGCCCTAGAATAGGATACAGATTATAGAAACATGTACAAGAGTAAAGAGAGAGTAAAAGCACGCAGGCTGTACACTTATAATGACTAGCAGATATTGGCATGGCAGAAAGAGCAGTGTTTTATTTTTCTCTGTGTGCACTACAGGGGTGAATGTTTGGACAGAGAAAAAGCAGGTAGCAACTGTTGAGATGCAGGAGGAGATGGAGGCAGGGATTATCAGACTGTGATGGGTATGGGATTTAATTCATTTTTAGTGATAATTTTAATAGTTGTAATTGTTTAACTGTATTGTTTAATTTTTAATGATGTTTGCTAGCTACAGGAGGAATTGGGAGAAGAGAAGTGGAGACAGTATAAAACTGGACATTTTTAGGAATCTAAGCAATGGGAAGCTGACTTTCGGGGGGAAACAGCATCCAAAAAAATTTACAGAATAATACAATTGGAAGGGAGGTTTCAGAGGTCAACTAGTCTAACCTCCTTTCAGAGCAGGAATCCACCATTAAATCATTAAACCAACTTCTCATTAAAAACAGGAGGCAAAGGAAATCAAAGGCAGGAAGTAATGAGGAGGATCAAGGTACTGAGGAATGCAACCAGGCTGAGATGTGGTGCTTCTAAAAGCCCAGTGGCTCATACTGTCACCAGTTGTAGAATGTACTGTAACTGTTCCACCTTTCCCTCCTTGACAGATTTTCTGTGGTGAGAAAAAAACAAAACAACCCTGGAATTAGTGGTGGAAAATCACAGAAAAGCTTAAAATGCACCCCTTTGCACATTCTATGGAGAAGGAAGGTTGATAGTACAACAAAAGCTTTATTTGGAAGCATCCAAGCAAAGCATTAAAATAAGAGAGGTTTTTTTAAAAACAAACTAAAACTAAAGTTGCCCTGAAGGTTCTCCAGTGAACCATCGCTGTTGCTATTTTGTAAGCCCTCTTTAATCTTTTCCCACCTTTCCAGTAGTCAATAGCTAGCAACACCATCTTTGATCCCACAGTGTTCTCAAAAATGTGACTTTCCTTCCTCATTCACACACATGAGGATACTGAAACCTTTTGCTTGCAGTTTTAAACCAAATATAGTTCCTGAGATGTCCAAATTCAGGTGACACTAGTTTATTTTGGGCCATGATTATGAGACCTAGCAAGTGCTGGGAAACTTTAATATGTACTCAGTAACCATAGTTTCATAAAACTATAGTTGCAAAAATGTGGATATTATGGGAAAATGTAGTTACAGTAATTTTAAACAAACTATATTCTCATGGGTGCCAGACTGAAGGAAGAGATGCAGAAACATCTTTGACCAAGAGTCACTATGACTTATCATAGCAGAAAACAATAGTTCCCTGTTATAGCTGAACTAAACTATTCTGGCTGAAATGTATTGGGGCCTGTATTATGTTTAATTAAACTATGTATTATGTTTATTTGAATATTTCTTTATGTGCCTTGGACCTATAGTGCATATGGAAATATCTTAATTCAGGCTGTTAAAGTATCCAAGTAGAATTGTCATGGTTTTTCCAACTCTATTTATATCTCACATCGAAGGTGACTGAAGCCATAGTGTCACGTCCCAAATAGTATATTAGTCATTCTTAGCAATTTAAATATAAAGATGCTGGAGGCTTTAAAGTGCATACTAGGAATGCAGTGCCTAAATTTCATTTATTGAAATGTCGAGGTTTGTCCTAGTGGATAGATACTTATATATGAACTGTGAACTATTCATCTCTACTAAACCAAGCGTCCTGGCTTTGACACAAGCTTTCTTTTTTTCTGGAAGAATGGAAAGAAAACGAGCTATTCACCCTTTCACATAAAGGATTTCTTTCAATTCACCACCTTGCATGGTTACCTTTTTACTTCCCTTTTTCCACCTTGATTTGTTTGCACATCAGTGGAAAGGTTTCTACAGAAAATGCTATACGTCAGTCTTGTAGAAACCATTCTGAGTGATTTAGGAGTCAGCTCAGAGGTCAAAATATGAAAAGCTCCCTACAGAAGGAGATTGAAAAGGAGATGAGAGGGCACTAGTGACTTGCAGGAAAGTGTTTTGAGGGCCCTGTTATGATGAAGCTTCAGATATCTGATGTATCCCCTCTTCCTCCTGGCTTTGTCTTCCTTAGGGAGAACATAAACCACAGGTGACAGCACATTTTCAAGCTCCTCTCTGTTCTAGGTGGTGTCTGCACTGGCCAGAATACTCTGGAAGCTGTTAAGAGTATGCTGGCCCCAGAGTTGCCCAAACCTCGCCCTAGGGTTCTCCAGGCTGCTGTTCACAAGTATGCCCTTCTGTGCCATGATCCTGCTGTGCTGTCATGGCTGGGCATCCTATTCTGGCCTCAAGAGTGTGGCAGTGGCTGAACCAGTTGACACAGTGGGACATGCATGTGAACAGCCAAGGGGCATTGCAATTGAGGGCTGAAGATCGTCCAGGAAGATCTGGAGCAAATAATATATTTTTACATTCCATTTTAAGAGGGGTATATACCAGTTGACGGTCAGATGTCACCTGGACTATTCTCATCAGATTTGGGGTTTGGGCCATTCATCATCCAGAAGCCATGGCAAGATTTAGGGAGAACATTTTATTTGGTCTGTGCAGACAGATCCCAGTCTTGTTGTCTATATTAGACTTTTCACAACCTGGATAGAGAGAATGGGTTCAAGGGGACCATAAATAGAAGACTACCTTGGTATATTGAGCTGACCTCTGTTACTGCTGCCAGGAGGGCTTCTGAGGAACCACCTTGCCCCGAGAAAATGAGAAAAGAAGCAACCCCATCTAGGAGAGTTGCTATCAACCAGCTCTCAGTGGTGAAATTTTTTCCCAACTGTCACCAGACAGGCTTCTGAAGAACCATGAGTTGCTGAGAAAAGAATTCAGGAATAGAAAGTAAAAGAATAGAAACAGAAACAAATGAAAGACAAAAGGTACAGCCTACAAAGAACATATCATCCCAAAAGTAGAATGAGGAGTTTATCACACAGATTTTTTTGCCCAATCTGGGTACATGATGAGATAGGGCTTGAATGGCCTTGAACAAGTGTTATCGCAGAGGGACTTTGTCACAGGGCAACTACAAGCTGTCCCCCAGTCATGCTTAGCCAGCCTATTTTGAAGGATGGAAGCTTTCCATCCCTCAAAACTGGCCGGCTAAGTGTGACTGGGGAATGACTTGTAGTCACCCTGTGACAGAGTCTGTGTCTTTGTCTGCGATAACACCTGTATAAGGCCATTCAAGCCTGACCCTGTCCCATGCCCGGATAGGGGGGAAAAGCCTGTGCAATAGACTCCTCCACAATGTGAAAAGGCAGTTTGCATGTGTGACCTGATGCCTCTCCTCCTTTATACTGAGCTATCAAACTTTGTTCTATAGACAACTACACGACTTCTGGGAGCCACAAACACTGCTCATTGGACCACTGAGGACTGCATACTTCCCACTCCAAATTTAATCATTTTTAAAATGCTACATGTTTTTTAAAAAATGTTTACTCAAAGTGTCCCCCTGATCCCTTTAAAGGATTTGGAGGAAAGTTCACCATGTTTTAGATTCAGGAGGCATTTTTTAAAACCAGGAAATAAACCAGAAGTGGCTTCTATGTTGTTGTTGTTGTTTTTTAAATTATCCCTAGCATAAATCAATTGAGAGGGAGTCCAAAACCAGAAATGGCCCAAAGCCTGATGAGATTGTTCCTCATGCCTACAGTAAGTAAGGGACATTTTGAATTAAAAATAATTTTA
This sequence comes from Urosaurus nigricauda, assembly GCA_034509955.1. NCBI lineage: Eukaryota > Metazoa > Chordata > Lepidosauria > Squamata > Phrynosomatidae > Urosaurus > Urosaurus nigricauda. The sequence continues at coordinate 220,797,804 of JAOEGL010000001.1, forward strand.
AATGGTGTCAGAGTGGGGAATAGGGAGAACTTGAAATCATCATCATCATCATCATCATCATCATCATCACGATCTCATTTATACAATAGCCCCCTGTTATTCACCAGAATTTGGTTTCTGGACTGCCCATGGACACCTTAATCTGTGGATGTCCAAGTTCCATTATGTACAAAGCTATAGTAAAATAGTATCCCGCATTTAAACTGATAAAGTCAAAGTTTGTGTTTTGCATTTTTATGGTCAGGGGGAGATATTTTCAAACCATGGATAATTGAATCCATGGATAAAGAATCTGTGGATATGGAGGGCCAACAGCATTCTGATTTCTCCCCAAAAGATACTCAATGCAGCTTACAAATGATTAAGATAAATGCATGTGTGTTATTTAAAAACAGTTAAACAATTACTTAGATAAAAGCATTTAAAATCTATTGCAATATGGCTCCTGAATAGGCACTGTGGTCATGTGTGGTCATGTGTGGCTGCAGCTATGATTCTGTGCTATTTATTCTTATGCAGCATGAGGAGAGAGAGGGAAGGGGAAACTCTGAGAGAAAGCCTCTGTCTTTAAATGATAGAAGCTAGACTGGTGTAGTTCACAGAACCCAATTATCTTTTTCTGACATCAAAACAGCAGATGTCATCAGAAAATATAAGCATTGTTTATCATCTGAAAAGGTCACTATCTCATGTTTCCTATTCTGGATCCTAGGTGGGAGAAGGAATGAAGTCAAGTAGGATTGTGAAGGATCTTGAATTAGATTTAGGCAATAGAGCTCACATCACATGCATGGTAGAGGGGTTGGGCTGGATGGCCCTTGTGGTCTCTTCCAACTCTACGATTCTATGATTCTATGATGCCACTTGGAAACGTTAGGTTTTTTTGGCATGCAACTACCATAATTTCTGACTTAGTCCCTGTACCCACAAGGACAACTTTCAGGCAAATAGAAGTATTGGCCTGATTAGGCTGCTTTCATATAGCTCAGGCAAGCTGTAGGTTGACACAACAGTTTTCTAGCTAATCACGAAAAAGTGATCTGAGGAACCAATGAGATCTTGTCTAGTGATGGAAGTAATATCCACCATTATTGGTTTTTCAGAGAAAAAGAATAATCCTGGTACTTGCAAAATTCAGTTCAGTAGAATAACACAGTAGAACAGTAGAATAATTTTGTACCATGTTTCTGTGGTATTTGTAGATCCTAAAATTATTCTATGTGAAACTAAAGGTACGACTTTGCACAAACATTATGCTCTTTTGTGCAAAAAGGACAACAACAACAACAACAACCCAAAACACCCCATGTATCAAAACAAAACATATGTGGAGGTATTTTGTCCAAAATTGGGGGAGGGAGGTTTCTCAAAGCCATAACTTTTCCACAAAAATTACATATATTTTTCTGGAAACAGTGGCTTTTTGTCAGAAAATTGTGTTCCATGAAAAACACATTTTTGTGCCAAATATATGGTTTCCATAAACACACGTGTGTTCTTGTGCAAAACCTCACCTGTGTTGCACAAACCCCCCTATGTGTTTCTAGAAACTAATTTTTGTGTGAAAATGTGCCCCCCCTCCCCAAAGTTCGCAATTCTGGAACAAAGAAAGTTATGTGTAGTTTTGCTTGGCACAATGTTCTCCAAACACTTTGAGATCTGTGAATACCAGGCAAAAATGTTCCTTTTCTCCCACAATGGGGATAAACCTACAGAGAAAACTATAGAAATATGCAAGGATGAAATAGTTGAAGATTTCTATCTTTATATTGGTCTCTGTCTGTGTATATATATCTGCTGTGTCTGTTTCCACTCTCTATTTAGAGTCAAATGTTTGGAAGCCAAACCATCAGTATGCCCACCTCTTCTTTTAAAAATGTTTATTAAATAAAATCCATCATACAAAAACAGAAAATCACTCTATATATTTTTACATATTCAAATTCAAAGTAGATCTAGCATAACAAAAATCTAATTTAGACATATATTTACATTGTATTATATCTTCATTTTTCAATATTGATTTTCCTTAATATTATTCAATTCATTCATCTTCTTAATTTTGTTCTTTTCTTCTACTATCCATTCTTTATACCTAGAGCTGGCATTCATACGAATATACAACCAAACATTCTTCTATCATTCAGTCTAAATTATACTTCCTGGCAGTCAGCTATTATAAGTTGATAATTATAATGTTGTTTTGTATCGTCTTGCTAAGTTTTATATAAGAAGGTTTGCTAGAAATTTCATTTAGCTTTTATAAGGAAAAAAGAAGTGGAACCTAAATAAATTCTACTGTCTTTTAAATATGCTCACTTCTTTTTAATACCCTCATTGTTGTTCCCCACACGTTTTTGTACAACAAAGCTCCCTGGATGAACCTGGTAGCATTCATGTCACTTAGGATAAACTTAAAGTTTGAGAACATTAGTTCTTTGGATCATACTGATGCTGGGATTTTGGGAGCTGTAGTCCCAAAAAAAGTGTTCTTCCCAAGTTTTGCTTCCTATAAGATGGGAATAAATAGGAAGAATTATGTATGCATCCTTGACATCTTTGGAAAAGGATGGGATAAGAACAAAGTAATCACATAGAACTGCACTTCCCTACCAGAATCAGCCCCCTATTTGCTTAGGACTCCTTCATTAGGCCTTTGCACTGTTACCTCTTTCTAGCTCATAGGCACATAGTAAAATCTTGCTTTAAGCACATCCTGGCTGCTATGTCAGGAGTAAGACTGACATCAAGAAAACTGCTCAAAGCAACACAGAAATTGAAGTGGCGGGGGGGGGGGGGAGGGGGGGACTGGATAGCACTCTTTTACCATTCATTCTTCTTTCTGCTCCACAACCCATTCCCCACTTGCCACATACACTTTTTATGTGAATAAGGCCAACATGTGCTTTTTATGCACGTGCCTTCCCTGTCAGTTCTTGCTTGGACCTTAGGAAGAAATCTGTCCTTGCCTACAAGGCTCTCACACAATCCTTTTTGAGTCCTGCATCAAGGAAGCTGTTGGAGCAAAAGAAATCTTAAAGGAGGGGAGGCAGAGAGGATTGCCTTGCTTGCCCTCAGGTTCACCAGCCACTGCTGCGGCTGTCAATGGGTATTTAAGTAATAACTTTTTGCATGCACTGAGTTTGGCCTCGAACCTATTTGTCTCCACCTGCACTGGGCTCTGCTCTGTGCTTCTCAGACCCGTTCTGAAGCGACTAGCCAGATAACAGCAGGAGTGACACAGAAGCAGCTGTGTTTGTTTGATCTTCTCAGTGCCAGGTCTTTTGGTCTGGAAGAGCCTTCACAAGCTACTCACAGAGGCAAGACTAAGGCAACATACAGAAGAGCTCCAATGTTGCAAATAACAAGTATAAATAAAGGCAAGCCAGGAATGAAAAGCACAAGGCAACTCTGGTAACGAAAATGTAAACACAAACAGACCCTGCCTGTTGCTATGCAGCCTTCTGGAGTTTCCAAAATGTTGTAGGTGCACTGACTTGAGTGTTGTTTTCCTAGTACTTGACAGGCAAATGTATTGGCATTCTCTCCCTCCCGTGAGGATGTCTGTCAGCTGTTTTTGCTTGCAAAGCCTTGGGGAAGGAGCAAGCAAAATGTATCAGAAGTGAAAATCAAGATGAATGGAGAGATCTGGAGTGCTGGAGTCAATGTCATACCTATGCCTCAAGAAAGGTGTTGCATTTAACATCTCAAACAAAGTTGCATTTAACATCGCAAAATTCCTCAGTATTAAGTCCATTGAGAGTTTATTCATACGTAGAGCATCAGTTTGGTAACTGCATGGAAAGTGTTGGAAATGTTTGCATGCATCAGTTCCCATTAAGTGACAAGCTGCCTTGTGAATCTTCTATATCAAACAGGATTCTCTTTCTTAATAATAATATATAGTTGGCCCTTTTTATCCATGGGGATTCCATTCCAGACCCACCCACCATGCCCAGGGATGGCTTATTAGTAGGCTTATTTCTTGTTCTCCTTGGTTTTGCTAGATTTTGTTTTGTTTTCTCTTTCTTTCAGTTCCATATGGGGTAATTTAAATATTTAGGCACCTTGTTGATTTAGACTGCTGGAGAAATCCAATCTCACACAATAATGCTCTCTTGATCCTTCTGTCCCTTCAGGGATCACACTTCAGTGTACTGAGCACAAACAGGGAGGGAGTGGGGAAGAGACGTTGCATGAATATGACTGTTCAAGTCCATATAACTCTGGCAGGGGGCAGCATGTATATGTGAAGAAAGTACAACAGATATGCACTAATAGGGCTTGTCTTGTTTTTTATTTGATCATGGGATTTGACATACTTACAAGATTCTGCATGGACTGGACCCATACAACCCCATCAGGCATTGCTGAGATCCCCCTTCCCTCCATCCCTGGGCATTCCACCTACCTCTATCATGCCTGAGTGTCCCCCAGCCACTTAGTAGGTGAGGAAGAGCAAGGCATAACAAGGCAGTGTTCAACTCTGTTCCTGAAGCTAGACCTACAAAGATTTCATTGTCATCCTTGACTTCTTGAGAACCCCAGGAAGGTCCAGAAGAATGCCCACTTATTTCTGTGTCTGGCTTCAGAAACACAGTTGGGGACTTCCTGGGCACCCTCTGCCCTCCCCTGGCCAGTAAATGGTCATGGGTGAATTACCCACACAAGTGGTGCAGCTTGTTCCAATTAGAGGTGAGAGATACCTCCATCCGCAACAAGGACTCCCCCCCCCCCCAAAAAGAACATAACAGGTACAACTGGCAGCTACATCTGCATATGCCACCCCAAGATAATGGACAATGGTTTTCTAAATGAGGAGCTTGCATGCAACACATGGGGCCCAGTCACACAATGCAACAATAGTGCTATATTCTAGTCTTACTCCCCTGGCAGCATCCTGTGGAATCCTGAGTTTGGAAATTGAGGGAGCATTTCTCAGCCAGAAACTCTTCTGCTGGCTCTTACCAAAATACACAAACTAGGATTCCATAGGATGTGACCATGGCAGGTAAAGTGGAATCATAGTGCTACTTTTGTGTAATGTAAATGGGCTCTTTTTGTCCCTTTCTATCATGATAAATCGATCTGGAGGACATCCTTGACAGCTACATAAAATTGCATTGAAGGTCTAACTCATTGTAACAATCTGTTTTGCAACCTATCTGTTTTGTTGTGGATTGACACACCTGCCCCTCCAATGTGAAATTCAGTGTCTCCCTCTGTCTTCATGCTTGAGGAGGAAACTATGCTTGCCATTTGTGATATTTTTGCGTTTTATGCCCAGTTATTGCTTAATAATGCTATTATGTTTCCTGAGTTATCTTTCATTTTAAAAAGGAACTTAAAATGTTAGATTTTAGACTAATAAGGAAGAGCTATGGTTCATCAAACCAAAGATCCAGCTAAGTCAGCCAGATGCTTCCAAGAAACTGGAAACTTCACAAAAACATCATAAAGGCTACAAGCCATCAGCCACTGTGTGTTGTTTCCCCAGCAACTGGTTTTCAGAATCTGTCCAAAACTTGGAAAAAATGTGTTATTACTATTTTAAAAGGATTATAGCTACCAGTAACACATTGTTGTTTTCTAGTAACAGGGGGAAATGTTGCTTCTTTTTAACATTTTAATAAAGGTTAGTTTTTGTATACTGAATACCAATCACTTGTTATTGTAAGAACATTACTTTGGAAGGATTTAGGGGTGGTAACAGGCATTTTGACAAATTTTAGTGATTTTTGCTTTGTTTAATGTTTAAAATGAGAGCAACTTGTTCATAACATGCTACTGTATTAATTACTTACAAATGATTTCATTGAGTAATGAGTTATATGTAAAATAACATCAACAAACAAGTAAAATATGTCACTTGCATTGGAGGGGTCAGTGCTTAAAGAGACAATAACATGGGTTTGGGAAAAAAGGCAACTATATTGAACAACAACAACAGAAGTAGAGTTGGCCCAAAGCATAAGGTCTGGATCTGGCACATCAAACAACACCCCAGCTGATTGATGTGAGGTACTATTATTATTATTATTATTATTATTATTGGCTTTATTTATTTAGCACTGTAAATGGTGAAGACACCCTAGCCTAGGGAGGGAGAATAGGAGAGCTGAGCTGGTAATGGCTCGGGGGAACCTGCGCTGAGGCCTTAAATAGGTCTGAGAGCCAATGGAGAGCCTTGAGGCAGTGAAAGCACTGCCTTGCAGGCTCCCCAGCCAATTGGCTGTGCCCAACCATCCGGGAGCAGCCAATAGCTGGGAACCTGGCACACAAAGAATCCTGGGACATGTAGTCTCAGTAAAAGGTGGAAGGGCCTTCCCTTCTGGCCAATCGACCAATCAAGAGCCTTCCTGCCACCGAAAGGGATGGGAACCTGGAAGCGGTGGATGCCGAGTCCGCCGCTTCAACCGCACGGACCTGCTTAGTCGGGCGGCATGATTTTTTTTTAAAGTAAAGTTTGGAAGCTCAGTTTCTCAACCTGATGGCTTCTTCCCTCAGAGTTAAGGCCATCCATAAATCCATCTTCCCTTACTCATTTGTCTAATCTGTTCACTAGCTCTAAGGTTATCTCTCTGATAGCTGGACAGGACTTTCTCACAGTCACAAGTTACTGTGGCTGGGGTGCCAAGTGTTGCACTGGGTGTCTTGAGTCTCCCAATTTGCAGTCTTCTTGTTTAGCTTGAGCATTTAAACAAAATAGACATTTAAATATTTCCAGAACAAGCAGTGCAAAGTTCATTGGCTGTTTAGTTATACAATTAACTCACAATGTGTGTTTGGGGTTTTTATAAATTATTTGTATTTAGCATTATTATTATTATTTACATGAAGAGGAAGTAGTCCAGTCTTCAGGGTGCAATATTTGCATGAAGTCTATCCCACCCATAATTTTATTTGTATATCAATGTTTTCCAAGTATTAACAAGTATCCCTGAGCTGAGGACACACAGAATAAATAAAGAGGTAGTACAGGAATACATGTGTAATCTAAATGAATTTAAGTCTCCAAGACCAGATGAACTACATCCGAGGGTATTAAAAGAACTAGCAGATGTAATGTCAGAGCCATTGGTAATAATCTTGGAGAACTGGAAAACAGAAGAAATCCCAGCAGACTGGAGGAGGGCAAACTTTGCCCCCATCTTCAAAGAGCGGGGGGGGGGCGGGGGGCGGGATCCCAATAATTATCACCCAGTTAGTCTGACATCAATACCAGGAAAGAATCTAGAGCAGATCATTAAACAGAGAGTCTGTGTGGGAATGCCATAAACACAAAAAGTCAACATGCATTTCTCAAAAACAAGTCATGCCAGACTAATCTGATTTCTTTCTTTCTTTCTTTCTTTCTTTCTTTCTTTCTTTCTTGGATAAAATTACCAGCTTGGTAAACAAAAAGAATGCTGTAGATATAGCATATTTTGATTTCAGTAAGCACTTCGACAAGGTTCCCCCATGATATTCTTGCAAACAAGCTGGTAAAATATGGACTAAACAATACAACTATTAGGTGGATTTTAATTGGTTGACTAGCCAAACCCAAACGGTGCTCAGCAATGGCTCCTGTTCATCTTGGAGAAAAGTGACCAGTGGGGTGCCACAGGGTTCTGTCCTGGGCCCAGAGCTATTCAACCTCATTATCAATTACTTTTATGAAAGAATAGAGGGCATGCTTATCAAATTTTCAGATGACACCAAGTTATGAGGAGTAGCTAATATCCCAGTCTAGTATTCTAGTTCATGAACAGTGAACTGGGCTACTGACAGGTAAGTCACTATTTTCCCCTATCTGGATTTGTTTTCCACCATACCACCTCCTCCATACCACCCCCATTTGTCACTTGGGGATGATATGGATAATATATGAACTAGGCTACTGACAGGTAAGTCACTATTTCCCCCTATCTGGATTTGTTTTCCACCATACCACCTCCACCATACCACCCCCATTTGTCACTTGGGGATGATATGGATAATATATGACATGATAACCATATTTAAATACGCCATATTCCAGTTCCCATTGCTCTGGCCCCTGAAAGAGAGAATGGCAGCTAGGCATAGCTGCATTGATCCTTGGTACCAGTGACTGGTGAGAAGCCCTCTCTCCATTCCAATTGCCATTGTTGTGGACTCTGAGGAAGAGAGCAGCAAACATCTGCTGAACTTAATCCCTTCGCTCACTGTCATCTCTTTTTCTTTGTGCATGAAGTATTAGCCAAGAACAGGTGGGAGCGGGGGGTGGGACTAGGGTTCCCCACCAGCTGTTAGCAGTATTTCAAATGTAGGCGAAATTAGCTTTGTGATAAGGTTGGATAGCCTTTTGGACTGGGAAGCACCAATATATACCAGAACTAATTGGGAGGACTACAGATGCTTGCTGAATTAAGGAATCTTTATTTTGAAAATATGCAGAATGCAAACACACACACAAGACAGCAATTCAAATACACACAGAGAGCATACAGACCTAACCACAATGGAAAAATGAAAGGGGATAACGGAGTTTAGGGGGTTGCAATGGGCTTATATACCTGTCTGAAGAGAAGACTGTGAAAGGCTGGACTGATTCAGATGTGGTGGGGTGTGTGTGTGTTTCTGAGGGTAACACAGAACATACACAGAGTGTGGGTGTGTATGCAGGCTGGGCTGTGTGTGTAGCAACTGGTTTTGAGGACATATTTATGCCTTAAAAATAGCCTGAGACAATTAACTATCTAGCCACGTAACATAGGTTGCATAGCTTGTCCTAGGAATTTACAATGAAATTTCACATTGGTCAACGGTTTTAATGAAAGCAGTTGACGGAAGCAAGATGGCCCTGGGAAGGATAGTTGGAGAAATACAGCTGTGATCACAACATGGGGCACACAGAGAGGCTGGCTTATTGCTTTAAGTGGGAAGAGTTCCTTTGTCTCAGGTTTTGAGAGGAAATACAGAATATTTGGGGAAGAGATTTGATAGTTTTGTTTACTTAGGCCCAATACAGATGGGCAAAAGTACCATCCTGGGGCCGATTTGAGGGCTCAGGAAAGCGGAATGTCTACACAACGTGGTGCACAAGAGACAGCACAGTGGTGCTAATGGCGTCTCAGCAGCGGGCACAAAGGAGCTGCATTTTGCTGCCCCTTTTTGGAGCACATCATTGCCAATGCCATGCGGTCGCTGCAGCAATAATGTGGGACTTCCTGCCCGTCTGTACAGAGCCTTAGATTTCCACATGCCTAGGGAAGTGACTCTTTTTCTTGTTTTCTGCTGCACCAGAGACTAGAAATACAGACCAATGAATCTAAAAGAAGATAAGCACCTAACTATTAGGAAGAACTTTCAAACAGTAAGAACTGTCCAATAGTGGAATAGACTGCCTAGTGCGTGGTGAACTCTTCTTCTTTCGAAGATTTTAAACAAAAGTTGAACTAACATTTTCAGGAGTGCTATAGTTGTGTATTTCTGCATGATAAAGAGTTAGGCTAGATGGACTTTGTGGTCCTTTCCAACACTTTGATTCTGTGATCAGTACTGAAAGTTAAATTCAGGGCAAGTAATGGGCTGTGACAAGCAAAAAAATTGAAGCCAGTTATAGGAATGCATGTTTTCCAGTGGTTATAGTACTCTTTCTAGGCAAATCTAATACTTTTTTTTTCTTAATCTGTTGAAAGGACAGTTTTTTCATGGGCTGATCAAAATCTATCCTGAAGGTAAACTGCAACGGCTTGCAAGTGAGCTTATTATGAACTTCCGGAAGCAGCTGCAGTAGCTATCAAAACCCTGACTGTAGTCAACCAGTAAACTTCACCATCAGAACAAGAGCACTTCTGTTAGATGGGTGTGCTGACCTTTTGCTGCTCTTTCCATGGCAGGCAGGTGTGGGCCTAGTACATGTTTGTGAAAGAGTCATATGTAAAAGGTTCAGGAAAGCTAAAATCTGAGTCACTGTCTGCTCAACTCCCAACTAAAATAATTTAATTTTCCAACCAGTTCAGTTTTCCTTCATTTGATGCTCAAAAAGAAACAACAAAAACCTCTTACCCTGAACCCCTGACCTTTTGGGTGCATACCCCACCTCCCTGGTGATTCATCTGTTTACCCTGAGACAATTAAATGTGACTCAGATTAAATAACCTTTCAGAGCAAAAGAACATGGGCTAAAAACAGGCCTGATCCCACCCTATCCAAAGCCAAGAAGGACTGAGGCAAGAGTATTCGTGTCCATCACTCCCAAGGGGAAAAATAATGTGCAAGGATCTGAAGGCAGTGACACTTAGCAGAAACACTATTTATTTCACAAAGGGGTCCAGCAGGTGGAGCTGTTTCAAAAGGAGCCACTCTCTTGTTCTCTGGTGTTCACATTCCTGAGTCCTGCTGCATCACATGAGTTGTCTACACTGACCCCAAAATTGGCATCATCTCACATTTTCCCGGTCCGCAATGACCCTGCAAGGTGGGACACTCATTGACCTTAGCCAGAATGAATCATGAGCACACCACACACTAGCAAACACAGTGAAGTGACATTGACCTAACTAGCTACATATTTGCTCAAGTGAACTCACTCTGCTCCATTGTTGTTGTTGTTTTTGCTTTCCCAACATACATCAGCCCATCAACCAATAGTTGTTATTGTTTGCCTATGAATCTTGACCCTCTTGCACTCTGATTGAAAGCTTGCTCATCCAATCCCCTTTTTTCTCTCCCACCCCCCACCCCCCATGAATGAGTGGCCAAATTTTAATGAAATTCTCAGCCTCAGCTACCTCTCAGGGATGGTTGTGAGGACAGCATTGGGTGATGTGAACTACATATCCTTCCTTGTGTTTCTAAGTATTTGTATATAATATGTAAATATATAAAATGTAGCCCTCCAAACCCTGCAAGCATTGTTCAATACCAGCTGCAATTGGTGGTCCTGGACCAGGCCTGATGGGGTTTCCCTATATCTACTTATGGCTAGGAAATTAAAACTGTTAAGTGATTTGGTTTGCATGTGGCTTTGTTCTGTTCTGATCATTATGTACTCAATAAACACTTTGGTACAACTGAACCAGTTAGTTTATGTGGCAAACTCTATGCATTATTGACTTTAAAGGGCTAATTTTAGCTACCTCTCTTTAAGCTTGTTTCAGTGGCTTCTCCTGTACTCTGCAGTGTCTGCAGATGCCATAATGACCACAGACACAGCACATATGATAAGAGACAAAAGAGCATAAGTGTTTCTTGAAAAGAGGTTTCATCCACATATTCTATCAGCACAGAATGAGCAGTATAGGTTTGGGAGGGCATTCATCTATAAACAAAAATATTTTCCTCCCATATATGTTATGGGAATCTACTAAGGCAGACTACAGCCTTAACTAAATGTGCCTCCCTTATTCCTGATCAGTTCCCAGACCTTGGTAAATTTAATTTTTTGGCATACAGCTCCCAGAATCACTCAGCCATTATGGCCAATGCCCATGTTGACTGAGCAATTCTGGGAGCTATAATCCAAAAATATAACTTTTCTAAGTTTTGTCCTTTCATTTCTTCAACTGAGACACTGTACGTTGGTCTGGGCAAATCCCAGAGTTTATAAAAATCCACCTGGATATGGCTATATTTATGTGCTCATGATTCATTCTGGCTGAGGTCAATGAGTGTCCCACCATATTATATGATTTGGCCTCCCCGCCCCTTTCTGGCCATGCTATTATTCTTCAGTAGTGAGTCACCTGATTATTATTTTTTTCATCTTTTAGGTTTTGTTTTGCTTAGATTAAACAGTAACTTTCAAGGAATCATTCAAGATGTCTTCTGGTTTAGAAAAGGATAGATAGGGAATGTTTGAGTCCCTGGCTTTTAAAAGCATGCAGGCAGTAAGAAACAATAAAGACCATATAATAGATGGGGCCACTCAGTCAAGGGCTCTATGGCCCTTTGGCTACAAGACCTGAGCACGGTTGTTAATAACAGGATCTTCTGGAGACCTCTAATTCATGGAGTTGCCATAAGTCTAACTTGACTTGACAGCACACAGAAATGACCAAGAGAGAGAGAGAGAGAGAGAGAGAGAGAGAGAGAGGACGATGCAAGTCAATATCGATAGTGCTTGTCTCTTAGTACACAGAGATGCCAGCACATGCTGACACATGAAGCCTACACAGGTTGATTATTGACTTTTGAGAGCCAGGGTGGCATAGTAGTTTCAATGATGAACTATGACTCTGGGAAATGGGTATGAATACCTGTTTTGCTGAAGAAACCTAGGATAGTGTTGCCATAAGTCAGACTTCTTATGCTGTATGATCTAATTTACACAGTTTTCATATAGAAATAATAACTTGGAATGCACCCTTATGAAATTTCTTTAGCGTCCCTCAAGCTATTCTAACCTATTCTCTCTCTCTCTCTCTCTCTCTCTCTCTCTCTCTCTCTCTCTATATATATATATATATATTCTAAGCATATATGCTTTACTGTTAGAAACTATATAGTTGGTTTCAGCCTTGCTGCTAGCATTATGTCTGAAAATTATTTCAGACTATTTGGTCATTGTCACTTACGCACCATCTATCCCAGCTTTACGCCTACAGCTATGTAAACTGTGTAACTTTCTCCCTACAAGCACATGACCTAGCTTGTGTAGAGGATCTGCGCAATATGGACAAAATAAGGGCCTGGGTTTTAAGCCTGCACGTCTTTGGAATTGATGACACATGTCCAGCAGGAGGAAACCTTTGTTGATCTTGAAATATGTTCTTACCCTATATATACAGGTTTGCTGCTCCACCTTATGCTGACATAGGTCTGCAACATTTTTATTAAAGGAAAAGATCTTCCTTCTCGTTTTTCCTTCATTGTGACGCACTTCTAAAATGTTTAAGTACCTATTAATTATAACAAAAGGAATTTCTCCGGATAATTTTCCTATTCAGCTATATTCATCTTTATTTTTTCACAAGTGAGAAGTGAGGAAGCATGTTTTAGTACCTTCCTTTGAGAATAAATGTGGGGGGATATACTTCTGATGTAGTGATGTCTGTATGTGTGTGTGTGTGTGTTCTGTAAACTGTCTTCATTCTTGTTGTATTCACTTGCTTCTTTGCTCTTTCATCTTTATCATGGAAGGTGTAGTGGTTCGAGTGCTGGATTACAATTCTGGATACCAGGTTTGATTCCCCTCTCAGCCATGGAAACCCACTGGGTGATTTAGGTGAGTCACACACTCTCAGCCCTAGAAAACCCTATGATAGGTTTACCCTGGAGTCACCATAAGTCAGAAATGACTCAAAGGCACACAAAAATAAAAGAAATTAGAATTCACAGAAAGAGTGTGAGGTTGGTAGGGCTGATCTCTTTTGAACATGATGGGTGGATATGCCGGGGGAGTTTGTCCACAGGAGCAAAATGACGTTAATGGGGCTTTCTAGATTGGCAGGAAAGTGTGACATGAAGTTGCCTTTTCCTTAATGCTTAGCAGCTGCACCACAGCCTTTAAATGGAGCTGCGCTGTTCCGCAGTTTTTAAAAAAGCTGGGAAAACCAGCACCTTTTTAAAGGCGCTTCTTCTCCCCTAAAATGCAAAAAAAGCATTTTCATGGCACACTTTCCCTTTTAATAATAATAATAATAATAATAATAATAATAATGTTTATTTCTTACCCGCCCCTCTGTAAAACAATCGAGGTGGGGTACAACAAGGTTAAAAAACAGATTACAGATTAAAATAATTCAAGAATTCCATCCCAACTCCCCCCCCCCAAATAGGATTATACTAGTTAAGTTTAAAATTAAATTACTAACAATAAAAATACAATACAACATAATACATAAATAAAAACCGCAATGCTGGCCACAGCATGGGTAGCAACAAAATACAGAGGGGGGATAGGAAGTTGGGAATTGGCTGAAAGATTTTAGGAGCTGGGTAGATTATACAGTTTCAGGGAAGGCCTGCCGGAAGAGATGCATCTTTAAGGCTGTTTTGAAACAGTCTAGCGATGTAATGAGACACATTTCGTCCGGCAGGCCATTCCATAGCCTGGGAGCAGAAGCAGAAAAGGCCCTCTGGGAGGTCTGCGCTAACCTAGTCTTCATGGGCTGCAACAGATTTCTCCCAGAGGACCGAAGCGTGCGGGGAGGTTCATATGGGGAGAGGGGGTCCCTGAGATAAGATGGACCCAAGCCATGTAGGGCTTTAAAGGTTAAAACCAACACCTTGTACTGGGCCTGGAAACTGATCGGCAGCCAGTGGAGAGCTTTAAGCACAGGTGTAATGTGCTCTCTCCTAGGTGTTCCGTTAACAAGCCTGGCTGCCATATTTTGAACTAGTTGGAGTTTCCGGGTTAGGCACAAGGGTAGCCCCATGTAGAGCGCATTACAGAAATCCAAACGTGAGGTTACCAAAGCGTGCACCACTGTTTCCAGGTTCCTCTGATCCAGGTATGGGCGCAGCTGGCGTATCAGCCGAAGCTGATAACAGGTGTTCCTGACTGCCGCATTCACCTGACTAGTCATGTGAAGTGACGAGTCAAGGAGCACCCCCAGACTGCGAACAGGGTCCTTCGAGGAGAGTGTGACTCCATCTAGGGCCGGAAGATGTATTCCCGAACCTGGTTTTGGGCCTGTAACAGCTAGTATCTCCGTTTTGTCTGGATTGAATTTCAGCCTGTTTTTCCTCATCCAATCCATTACCGCTGCAAGGCAGTCATTAAGAGGAGAGATGCCATCTGAAGTCTGAACCGACGATCTGGTCATGGAGAGGTATATCTGAGTGTTGTCAGCGTACTGAAGACACTGAGCTCCATGCCTCCTAATGATCTCACCCAGCAGCTTCATGTAGACATTAAATAGCATCAGGGACAGGATGGCGCCCTGAGGGATGCCACAATTAAGCTCAATCTTGGAGGAGCAACTGTCCCCGAGCCTCACCCTTTGAGATCTCCCAGAGAGAAAGGACCGGAACCACCGGAGTGCGGTGCCTCCGATCCCCAACTCCCTCAGTCGACTCAAGAGGATGGAATGATCTACAGTATCAAAAGCCGCCGAGAGATCCAAGAGCACAAGCAGGGTCACACTACCCCTGTCGATATTCAGGCGGAGGTCGTCAGTCAGAGCGACCATGGCAGTCTCCACTCCATGTCCTGTCTTGAAGCTGGTTTGAAATGGATCAAGATAATCGGTTTCATCCAAGACAACCTGGAGTTGAGAGGCGACTGCTCTCTCGATCACCTTGCTCAAAAAAGGGAGCAAGGACACTGGTCTGTAGTTGTTCCTGTCCAGGGGGTCAAGAGAAGTCTTCTTCAGGAGGAGCTTAACAGCTGCCTCCTTCAGACAGGATGGTAAACAGCCTTCTCAGAGGGACGCATTGATTGTATCCCGAAGGAATACCCTCAGTGCGTCCCCTCCCTGGACGACCAGCCAAGATGGACAGGGATCGAGGGAGCAGGTCGTCTTTTTCATACTTGTGCACGTCATCGGTACTCACAGGTTAGAACTCATCCAGCAAAATGACATCAACGGAGTTGTTGGACGCCTCATCTATTGGTTCTAGTGGAAAATTGACATCTAAGTCGGCCCTTATCCGAGAGATTTTATCTGAAAAGTAGGTATTAAACGTGTCACAGCAGGCCGTCGTAGGGTCAAGTAGGGGATTTGACACAGGAGGGACCTGTGTTAGCTCCCCCAACACCCTAAATAGCTCTGCTGGGCGGGACTCTGCAGACGCAATGCGTGCAGAGCAGAAGGCTCTCCACGCTGCATGCAAAGCCTCCCGATAAGAGCGAAGATGCTGCCTATGGCGAGTTCTGTTGGATAAGACCCGAGTTTTCTGCCACTTGTCCTCTAGTCGTCGTCCAACCCGCTTCATCTCCCTAAGTTCTTCTGTGAGCCAGGGCTTATGGTTAGGAGCGGGTTGGAGAGGATGCTCGGGGGCAATCGCGTCGAGAGCCTTGGGAAGATCGGTGTTCCAGGTGGTGACAGGATCACCGGCGCTGCCAACCATTAAACCCTCTAAGGCCTTCTGGAAACCGATGGGTTCCACCAGCCTTTGAGGGCGGACCGATCTAATGGGTCCGCCACCCATGGGGGAACGGATAGCGGCTTTTAGCTCCAACTTGATCAGGAAATGGTCCGTACATGACAAGGCAGAGGTTTTAGTTACCTCTGCCCACGGATGTTGCTGTTCTGTACTAAAAATCCCATCGAGTGTATGACCAGCACAATGAGTCGGCTCGTTGACCAATTGGGATAGGTTCATGCCTGTCATGGATTCCATGAACTCCCGAGCTGCTCCAGATAGATCAGGAGGGCTGGTCTTGAGAGGGATGTTGAACTCACCCAAGACCAGAAGTCTGGGTGTCTCCAACAACAATTCAGAGACCAGCTGAGTCAGCTCGGATAGGGAGTCTGCTAGACAACGGGGTGGCTGGTAGACTAACAGAATCCCCAAGCTATCCCTGGACTTCAAGCTGAGGTATATGCACTTGATGTGGATTGTTTTCCGGACAGGTTTCCTGATCAAGGTTAGGTTGGTTTTATGGACTATAGCCACGCCACCCCCCCCCCCCGCTCACTTTCCCTTACCTGCTCACTGACCGTGTAACCTGCTGGGAGAGCCTGCGCCCACGTAGCAGCACTGGCATCACCCAGCCAGGTCTCGGTAAAACATGCCAGGTCGGCCTGTTCATCCACAAGGAGGTCGTGGATGATATGGGTCTTGCTCTTGGCCGACCTGACATTGCAAAGGAGCAGGTTAAGGGATTGTGGAATGGATGGTGCGCTCTCCATCTTATCTTGGGAAACAGAGTGAACTGAAGAAGAGATAGATACCAAACATCTATCCCTACTTCTTTTGTAACATCTGTTCACTCTGTTGCCGCCATACCTTCCCTGCCCCCGCACAACCTTGATGTCAGCCCCCAGGCTATTCCCGGCTCCATGCTCAGAAGAGGGTTGAAAACAAGCCAGTTAAACCCAGTCCAGTCCTAGCTCTAGTAGAGGACAGAAGTATGTGGTGGTAAATGAAAAATGAGTTATGAGCTGGTACAATCAACCTCCACGCTCCCATAACTGCTGTGCAAATGATTGTAAAAATAGACCATTACAAAGTGTTGTGGAGCTTTGCTGGGGGGAGGGATGACTTTGGGGCCTGCAGAGTCCAGCTAGTCTGGCCTGGTCCCTGCCTGCTGCTCCGTCATGCCGCCGCCAGAAAAGGAGGACGCAGGGGCCTATTAAGGCCCTGTGATGACCCGGCTCCTCCTCCGCCGCTCGCACGGGGCCTTGCTAGGGGGAGGGGTGGCTTTGGGGCCTACAGAGCCCAGGTAGTCTGGCCTGGTCCCAGCCCGCTGCTCCACCGTGCCGTCACCAGAAAAGGAGGACACTGGGGCCTATTGAGGCCCTGTGATGACATGGCTCCTCCTCTTGAAGGCTTCAGGATCCTCTCTTGTTCTGCTGCTGGTGGAACAGGCTTGCAAGGGATTCTGGGAGCCTCTTGAAGGCTTCAGGCTCCTCCCTTCCTCTGCTGCCCGTGGTATGGGCTTGCAGGGGATGCTGGGAGCCTCTGGAAGGCTTTAGGCTCTTCCCTTCCTCTGCTGCCGGTGGTATGAACTTGCAGGGGATCATCTAAAGGCTAGACTTTCATGCAGCCATGAACACACTTCTTTTTGCCAATCTAGATCAGGCCATTGTGACCCAAGTAAGAATGCTGACCCCTCTATGAAATCTTCCTTCAGTCCCCAAAATTCTGGCACTGCTGAGAATGAGAAATCGAGAACTGTTCACACCCAGAACTCTTACATTTGCTGTGTTCGCAATCCTTTCATTTTGCCTGGACATTTTCTTTGGATTCAGACTGTATTTCTAAATGCTCATCTGAAGTTTTAAGTTATTTCAGTGCTATAAATTTTGAACTGAAACATTCAGAATTCAGAGGCAGAATTCTTATTTACAGGGCAATACTTTCATTTCAAAGGCTTTCCCACAGGGAAGAAAATTGCTAAAATCACTCATTGCTTCCTTTAAGAAGAAAATTAGAGAACAACTCCATCCCTAGAATAAGCCCACTGAATGAATGGAACGTATCATAAATATTCTTACCACGTCCCCATTGAATCAATAGGACTGCTCTAGCTTGAAGTAGCAATTGGATTTCCCTTCCTCTGTCACCTGAAACAACGAAGACTTGGAACAATTACTAAAGAAAATAATTAATAAGCAATTACTCAAGAAAGTCAAGAAAGTGCCAAGGAAATTTTGAACATTAAGAAAAAAATAATGACCATGCATGAGGATACTGTGAGTGCTGAGGATATTGTGGATGGATAAGAAGACAAACAAATGATCCCTAGAACTGATCAAGCCTGAAATCTCACTGGAATTCAAGATGACTAAATTGAGGCTGTTGTAGTTTGGCCACATTATAAAAAAATCATGCCTCATTAGAAAAGACATAATGCTAGGAAAGGTGGAAAGAGAGAAAGACTGCATATCAGATGGTTAGACTTAATCAGGTAGGCTAAGACCAGAAACTGCAGGACCTGAGCAGAATGGTTGAGAACAAGGAGGCCTTTCAGATATCTCATTCACAGGTGTGCCATGGGTCGAAGTCAAGTTGAAGGCAGTTAACTACAACAAGAAGCTACCTGGGCATGGTGCAAGTCTCAATGTATTAATGACCTAGTGAAAAGACTGTGGCAGGCAAGAAGAGATGATTTGTGGTATTTAGATTACTTAGTTGAACATTTTGAGTATTTCTATCAACCACCAGGGGACCTTACTCATTCTGTCTTTGTGGCTGATAGAAAGGGCTGTAATGTGTGGACTATCAAGTGGAGGTCATTTGGTTTGATGATGGAAAGGCAGTGAAGGCAGTGCTGGAAACAGATGCAAATGTGACACAATAAAGGGCATAGGCATGTGCTTATACAGCCTTTGACATTTCAAAATAATAATAATAAAAAAAACCAAAAGATGAATCACAGGGCTTATGTTAAAGAGGCGGGGAATTTAGCACAAGGTTGTAATCATTTGTGTCTGAAAGGATGTGGCCTTCTCATCTTTTTCTCTCTGTTGTTTTTACCAAATTCTAACAGGATGGTGTGCTTGTTTTGCATGATTTTGATGTATGAGAAGGTGAGGGAATCCCATACTTGCACTATACCTAAGATCTGTCCTGAGATTCTCTGTGAACATATTGTGATATGCCTAGTGGAGCTCTCTTGTGTATATTGAACCAGGGAAAGACACTGAAGGGATGGAAAGAAAGATGGTGCTGTGTGGCAGCTGTTAAGGACAAATACTATTCTAGCTCATGGCTATGTGTTCCAGCTCTGTTGGAAAATTACGTCTTAAATAACAGATCATGAAAGAGTAACCCTGATGAGGTCTGTAATTTAGTCTTGAGAGGAAATTCTTCATTCATCAAGCATACGGGAGACTAAATTAGGTCTCTTTGGAGTGCAACTTTGTTGGCAGTTTGCATTAGGGTAACTTCTACCATTTAGAATAGAGCTAACCAAGAAGAATTGGCTCCAAGACTGACTCCTGTAGCTTGGTCTATAGAAGTGGGTGTGTGTTTGTATTGGGGGCAGGGGGGATAGTTCTTTTTCCACACCAGTTCCAGTTAAGAGACTATTTTGACAGGTTGTATCTCCCATTTATTGAAATTCAGCAAGTGACTGGAATGCTGTGCTATGAAAAAAGTTGCTGGATAAAAGGCTTGAGAGGAAGGTGAGCTCCCTAGCCCAATCATCCCCAGCTAACACTGGTAACAGTAACATCCAGATGCAGTTCTTTGAAATCCAGTATTCAGCTACTGGTTATCATATGGGAAAATAGATATATTTACTGAGACACATGTATATAAATATAATTAAGTTTCTCACTGTTGTTATCACATGTTAGGAAGTCTCTCACTTAGGGGAATTATAATTAGCTCAAATATGCAGAGAGGAAGATCCTAACAAAGTCTTACGCCAGAATCGTGGCCCCAGTATTGTCTACCAGAGGTCCACCGACAAACCCCAAGAGAGATGACACTAGTCCAAGTGAGTCCAATGAAAATACACAGTTTATTGAGGGGGCATAAATACCACACACAGCAAAAGGGGGCACACACACACACACACAGACATACACACACACATTCAATGCTAGCAAAAAGGGAGGGGTAAGATTGGGAATTAGGTGAGAGAGAGGGAGACACCGCTGGAATACTACCTTAGAAGTCTTCTTCGGGAAGCCTGATGGATGTGGATGAGGATGATGAACACGACTGCCAAGATGAGGGGAAACAGGCCATGGGAGCTATGAATAGAGCTCAAACTGGCGTGGACCAGCCTGCACTCTGAGGATACCATCAACAGGGGATTCCAACTTGGGATCTTTTATAGGGCTAAACATATCCTGGGGCTAGGTATCAAGGCTTGGACAAAGGTGTTGATTGCCTGGGCTTTGTTAAGCCAAGAGCAAATAATCTGTGTACAATGCACTTAGGCCTGGACACAAATCGGAGGGGCAGCCAGCTTAATGGCTGAGTTGTTAAGTCTATCACTGGATCATCAGATATGATGCCAAGGCTATTGTCCGGAGGACAGTGGCAAATCTGGTCTGGTGACTCCCAAACTTCCTATGGAGAGTTGCTTACTAGGGACTCTGCTCTTCCAAGAAGGCTTGACTATGTGACCTCCTCACTTGGGGCTTATGGCGGGTACTTGGGTAGGTCAGTCAGGGGTCATAGTACAGTCCACATGTCCCCAAAATTTTATTAAAAGCACATATCGTAACACACAGCACATGCAAATGACTGGATTTTTTTTTTCAAGTGTGGAAGGGAGATTTAGGACAGTCTGGCTTAACATACAGGCTACAATGGATCCCACTGTGGGAGAAAGGCAGGAAATAAATCCTCAAAATAAATAAATAAATAAATAAATAAATGTGATTTATTAGTGAGCACCCAAATTATTTTTCATCCATGAATAGTGTGTGGTGGGTAATTAAGAAAGGCATGCTCTCTCAAGGATAGCTGAATGACAGCTAATAAGTCTCCCAAGCAATGTTGGGAACAACAGCTAGTAATTCATACAACATAGTTGCAAAAGATGGACTATGAAATTTAGTTTAGATTAATGCTGTCTGCATAAAATTTTACTCTGTTTATATAATCCAGATTATATTGCAATCTGTATTTTAGTTAGTGTGTTTAGTGTTGGAGGGTACTGCCAAAGTGCACGGGGTAAATTACTAAATTGAAAGGTTTCCCAATGCAAGATCAATCTCTAGATGTATACTTGGTTGAAAAGGAAGAGGTGAGCCTCCAAACTGGTGCACTTGTCCTGAATGTGGAGATACAGTGAAAATAGAAAGCATGACACACAAGCCACTCTGCCCCATTTTGTCTCACTTGTGCTTACATTTTCGTGTCTCTTCCTTATATTCCAATATATGAATAACTGGCTGAATACTGTGGGTGTGGCTGTTTGCAACTGCAATGTGGTCCATTAAAAAAAAAGCCAAGGGAAAAGTCCTTTGTGACACTGCAAAGCAGGCAAGATTGTGAATGTCAGACGCAACAACCCCCATCCATTTAGACAGATCACAAAAAGTACTGATGAATATATGTACCCTTTTGCAGAAGTGTTTGATAAAAGGGTGGAAAAGAAAATTTATGTGTGAGGGTATCAAAAAACTTTTGCCCAGATGAAATGTGGACTGTTTCATGTGCCTTGCAATGACGAAACTAGGAAGCAGAATAAGGTTGGTGTGCCTCTCCTGCTTTCATGTAGTTGTTGTTGTAGTTGTTTTTGTTAACCACCCTCAAGTTGATTTCAACCCATGGTGACCCTCCAAGATTCCCTGTCCTCCACTGCTCCAAGACATCCCCAAGATTCCCTGTCCTCCACTGCTCTGCTTTGTTCCTGTAAAGTCATACCCATGACCTTCCTAATAGACTCCATCCATCGAGTATTTAGCCTTCCTCTCTTTCATCTTCCCTCCGCCTTTCCTAGTGTTATTGTTTTTTCCCAGTGAGATGTGCCTTCTCATGATGTGTCTGAAGTGTGACAGCCTCAGTTTATTTCTGGCTTGATCTTGTTTATATGATCTTCAATCATTATTGAGGATGTAATAGGAGCTCAGGGCTAAGTTATCACAGGCTGACATACCATGATAAGTATTAATGTGATGTGATGAGGTATGTGTGTGTAAGAGCCTGAATATAATAAATAAATAAATAAATACATACATACATACATAATAGTAATAATTCAAGTTGCCTGTCAACTTATGGTGACCCTATGACTTTCATTGGGTTTCTTAATATGTAGAGAGATTTTGTAGCACCTTTGAGCCTAGCCAAAAGAAAGAAGTTGGCAGCATGAGCTTTCATGGAGTTGTGTCTACTTCCTCAAAGAGATTTGGGGAATTAGATTTTTGAGGATTTGTGAAAGTAGGATTTGTGAAAATAGATTTGAGGAAGGAGACTTAAGTCTATGGCCTTTTCCACAGAGGGATCTATTTGCTTCCTTCCCGAAAATATGAAAGTGCTGGCATCCCAGAAAAGCTAGCCAGTTTGCTAATAGTTTTCACAAACAGAGCACAACAAGGGGCTAAAAGCACATTAAAGTTGGGTCCAATGTGAATTTGAGTATCAAACGGATGAGGACAAGTCCCCATTGCTAGCTTTGGAAATACCTTTTTTGCACATGCTCCAGGCTGTCACTTTCACACATGCAGACACACAGACATAATCCAGAGAGGGAAGGCAAACCAAAAGCTGCTTCAGAGGAAGGAAGGCTGAGGCTTCCCTTTGCAAACTCCCCTAAAAGCACACACACACACACACACACACTAGGGAGAAAGAGGACCTGGATGGTCCATAAACCTGCCTGGTTTCAGTGAGGGCTGAAACTCCCAGATGCCCTCCTTTTCCAGGACATGTCCTCCCTTTCTCCCTCCTCCACAGGAGGAATGCCAAAACATCATCTTGCTCTGTCTTTTCCCAGCAGCTATTCCCTTAATTAGAGGCTCCAGCAGCTGTGGGAGGGAAACTGGTGTGTATATCCCTTTAAGAAAAAGAAGGAATATAGGGAGAAAACTCACAACAAAGAATCATGAGAATTGTAGTGTGATTCTAATGAAGGGAATTCATGACCAATCTTACAGAAGCAATCCACACCAGGCAAATTAAAATTGATGGCAGATTTGGAGTGGAACAGGATTTATAAATTCGATGTTTTTCTTAATTTCCTATTCCTGGGATGACTGATGATTGCGTTCAGATCACCTTTGCATTGCCTGTGATGTCATTTGATATTCTCTTGTGAAATAACATCAAACCCCTTGGATGATCTCAGATTGAGGTTCATTTAACCTTCCAATTTTCAGCATGTGAAAAAGTCCTATGAAAGCTCATGGTGGCAACATCTTTCTTTCAGTTAGTCTCAGAAGTGCTACAAAATCCCTCTACATACTGATTCTAGGGACTAACATGGCTATATCTTTGAACAGAGTTTCTTAGTATCTGGTGCCTTTGGGGTATTTGTGTGGCTCTGTGTTTACTTGCCTCCAAATACAATCAACGACTCAGCTTTAAAATCCTATTTTCAACAGGGTGAACTGAAGATGGATTGACTTCTATTTTCTTTTCCTTCGTTCCTTCTTTTTGTCAAACAAATCATACTAATTCAGATGAGCTATTCCTTGAGCTATGCCTCATTGTGTGAGAACCTTTAAAACACAAGCAACTTGTTCAAAGCAAGGGCACAAATGCAGCAGACTCTTCTACAATTCTTTTGTCAATGATTGTTGTCTCATTAAAAGTAAAAGCATTTTTATATATTGGGAAAGAGTGAAAAAATGATGCAAAGTGTATCATATAACCAAATGACACAGCCTCCCAAAGGCTTGATTGCCTCAGGCCCACTTCTCACCTAACACCAAGCACAGCATAATAGCAGGGGCATGCAATAAGGTAATGAAGATCTATTATCATCCAAAAATTCATGGATTCTCATTGCACTTTACAGAGGTGGAATTTTTGGGTTTTTTTTTAAATGCTGTTGAAAATATGAGGTGTCACCAGTTTAATTGGACTAAATTGAACATTGTCAAAAAAGATTTTTCACAGTTTGTAAAATTAACACCAGTCAACCATTCATATTCTATGAGAACACTTTGGAAGTGTTTGTAGGAGTGCTTTTTTCTCTGCCCTCCTCCTCCTCTGGCAAACTTTAGTATGTTTTATACTGCCCCAGCATCTATATTTAAAAAGTAGATTGTTATTTTTAAATTCTGTCTGCTGGCTTCTGTGAGGACTCAAGCTCATCATGGAAGGTTACCTTAAATGTCTTTTGCTTTCTTATTTAAAGTCCACATTATTTATTTATTCTACAGTCTTTCTTCAACCTTCTTCAGTGTCTCATATTCAACAATTATAATGGTTTGATGCAACTCTTTTTCACTGTGAATTTTTTTGCAATGCAAAAAAAAAAAGTTTCAGGAAAGGGCAGATGGGAGGAAGACAAAAGGCAGGAGGAAGAGAAGGTAGGTAGGAAAGGGGGAGTGAGAGAAAGAAATTTGGGAAGAGAGGTTGGGCAGAGGGAGGGAAGGAAGGGAAAACTCACTGGACGGACGAAAGGCAGGGAGAAGTAATACAGTGGTAGTGAGAATGAGAGTAAGTGAGAGAGATCCTTCCCTCTAGTACCCCAAAAGGTGGGGGACTGGGGGGTCCTCTCCAATGGTTTAAACATATTTAAATGTTGGGGGAATTATTTAGCTCAAAGGTTGCTCTGTGAGAAGTTGGGTTGCTCTATGAGAACTTGGGAGGATTGTTTCCCCCGGAATATACCAGTACTAAAGTGAGGATTAATGAAATAAAGAATCTTTTCTTTTGAATTCAAACATACACACAATAGTAATTCAACCAGACATACCATACAGACCGTACTCAAATGGAAGTACAGAAATTGGATAGCAGGGATTGAGGGTTGCAGAGGTGGTAATATTTACCTGTCCTTAAGAGCAGACTATGGAAAGCAGGATGTGGCTCAGACAAAATCTGAGGGAGACCCAGGAGTGAAACAGATTGCCCAAAAAGCTGCTCTGCTGTAACCAGATTGGAGCCATGGCAAGTACACGCTGTGGCCCTAATCCACTTTGAAGTTGGCCAAAAAAAGGAGTGACAAAGATTCACTCCTATTTTGGCTGGCCTTTTCATGCCCTGCAGCATCTTAAAGCTGGCTGTGAGGTGCTCCTTCCGCATGCAACGTATAAACACCACACTGCTGGAGCGTCTTGAAGCCACCCATGTCTAAACAGCTGGGCGGCTTCAAGACATCTTGGGGGTGCAGTGTCTAAATGCCATGCCCCCATGACACCTGGAAGGTGGCTTTACTGGCCATCTGTTGCAGCCCACAGTGAGTGAAGAAAACTCTCTGTACATGTAGAGCTGGGACTGATATTTATACCTGATAACTAGCCCTTTGGCGTTACTTGATGATATCTTGCAATGTAACAAAGAACTGATAGTCTATCCAGGGAACCCATGATGAGGTTCCAGAATAACTGGTGGTTTTATACTTTTATACAATAACAAAACAGCTATTGGATTAAGGGCAGCTGCAGGATAGCTGGACAGGGTGGGTTGACTAGGAATATGACAGGGGGTAGGTAGGAAATATTGGCTTACTCGCCTGGATGCAATGAGACCTCTTTTTCCTCTGATTGCAAAGGGTGCATATTTCTGTCAATATGCAGAGAGCCTGGGGGATGAAGGAGTGATCAGTACACACATTTAGCTGTTTACCTTGGTCCTCCACATGTCTTTGGATCTCCTTCCCTGGGTTTCAAAGGTTATTGTGACCTCTTAAAACTTGCTTGGCTCTAGATATGAACAATATGAAAATATGAAGGCCCCCATAAACAGTGGAGGGACTGGGATACAGGGTGTACTAACATCTCCGAGAAACAGATTTGAACTATTAAGTATAATTGACCAGGAATCTGAAGAACTGTGGACAGAAGTCAAAGACATAATTACAGATGAATGAGGGAACCCCCCCCCCCAAACCCACTAACAGTGGTCAAAAAGAAAGAGAAGAAACAATGGGTGACAGGTGAAACACTTCATGCAATAAAAGAAAGAAGAAAGTCAAAAGCAAAGGGAGATAGGACAAAGCCAGAAGCATGAACATAACTGTCCAACATCTGACATGCAGGTATAAGGAGAAATACTACAATGATCAATGTAGAGAAATAGAAGACAACAAAAAGGGAAGAATGAGAATCCTCTATCAAAAATCTGAGAAATTAAAGCCAAGTTCAAACTGAGGGCAGGGATGCTCTATGGAGGGGAAAAAAAAGAACATTATACAGGAACAAGAAGAAATAAAAATACGCTGGAGGCGATACACAGAAGAATTATCCAAAGAGATGAGGGAATGAATGATATTTGGAATGAGGAACCATATGAAGATGAACCGCGGCGGCGCAGCAGCAGCGTCCTGGGGCTGAGGGAGGCTTCCCTGCGCCCAACAACAGCAACGCAGCAGCAGCGAGGGCCAGGGCGAGGCCTTAAAGCCCACCCCCAACTCCACCGGCCAGAACCGCGGCGGCGCAGCAGCAGCGTCCTGGGGCTGAAGAAGGCTTTCCTGCCCCCAACAACAGCAACGCAGCAGCAGCGAGGGCCAGGGCGAGGCCTTAAAGCCCACCCCCAACTCCACCGGCCAGAACCGCGGCGGCGCAGCAGCAGCGTCCTGGGGCTGAGGGAGGCTTTTCTACCCCTCCCCGCCGAGCGGAGAAACTTACAGCCGGCCATTGAGATTTCAGCGGCAGAGACAGCGGATAAGGCTTTAAAGTATGCCAGGGAATACACTACTTGTTATCAACATCAGCCGAGAGAGGATGTTTATGGGGTGCGGCGATGTTAATAATAACTGCACTTTGTATTTTACCTGGCTTCTTCAGCCTCAGAGGGGGGGATTATGGATGTGCGTGGAAGGTTGGAGGGGATGGCAGAGTATAACTCTCCTGGGGCTCCTATCCAAGTAGTGTGGGGCAGGGGGAGGTATGGCGGTAGGAGAATGGGCCAGTGTTCCAAGGGAAGACGAGATCGATACTTAATATCTATCTCTTCTTCCAGCCCTTCTCCTAACCAAAGGGACCTGAGGGTCACTCCAACCGTACCACAAACCCTGTCTCTGCTCCTGTGCAATGCCAGGTCCATTAAGAATAAGACCCACATTCTTCACGATCTGATCGAGGATAACAACTGTGACCTGGCATGCATTACCGAGACCTGGCTGGGGCCTGAAGGGGATGCTGTGTGGGCTCAGGTCCTCCCTTCCAGGTAGGGGGGGGGTGTTGCCTTGGTCCACAAAAACACCTTGTCTCTGACCAGGAACCATGTCCGTCAGACTTCCTATATCGAGTGTATTTATCTGACTCTGAAGGCTAGAGACAGTCTAAGGATTCTGTTGGTCTACCGGCCACCCCGTGCGCTAACAGACTCCCTTAACAAGCTGACACAGTTGGTCTCAGAGCTGGTGTTGGAGTCCCCCAGGCTTTTAGTCCTGGGGGACTTCAACATCCCCTTCGCGGCCAACAATGTTCCAACTGGTGCAGCTCGGGAATTCATGGATACCATGACAGCCATGGGCCTGTCTCAGCTTGTCACGGGCCCAACGCATTTTGCGGGGAATACGCTCGATTTGGTTTTTTGTACGGACTTGGAAAATCCGTGGGCGGAAATCACCAATATTTCCACCCTGTCATGGACAGATCATTTCCTGGTGGAGGCAAGCATCAAGGCATCAACCCAGATCCCCCCCGGGGGTGGTGGACCTATTAGAATGGTCCACCCTCGAAGGCTGATGGAACCTGATAGGTTCCAAGAAGCCCTAGAAGGATATATGGTTGGAAGTGACAGCAACACTGTTGATGCCCTAGTCAACACCTGGGACACGGATCTCTCTAGGGCTATACACAGTATCGCTCCCAAGCGTCCTCTCAGACTCGCTTCCAAAAAGAAGCCCTGGTATACAGAAGATCTCCGGGCCAAGAAGCTGGCTCTGCGACGGCTAGAGCGCGCCTGGCGGAAACACCAGCGTTTATCCGACAAGGCTCTCCTAGACCACCTTTTGGAGGACTACGGAGAGGCGATACAAGCAGCTAAGAATTCGTTCTATGCTGCTCGTGTCGCGTCCGGGGAGTCGCGTCCAGCAGAGTTGTTCAGGGTAGTGAGGGAGCTAACTCAGCTCCCTCCTGCCCCGAACCAGATCCTTGAACCTACTAAGGCCTGCTGTGACCAATTTAACAACTTCTTCGCAGATAAAATCTCTCAGATAAACGAAGGTCTGGACGCCAGGGTTGAAACAGAAACCAGAATAGAGGCATCCAGAGCTTCCGTGGACTCGATTGTATTGGATCAGTTTGAGTCTGTCAGTACCGAGGATGTTGACAAGATCCTTAGAAGTGTTAGGAAAACAACTTGCTCCCTCGATCCCTGCCCCTCGTGGCTAGTGGCACAGGGGGGACCGGTTGTAACTCGATTGTTACACTGGATTATTAATTCATCCTTGAGGGAAGGGCAGTTTCCTGACATTCTTAAATTGGCCATAATAAAACCTATATTTAAAAAGCCCTCCCTCGACCCCCTGATTCACAACAATTATCGGCCAGTTTCGCTGCTGCCATTTTTGGGGAAGGTGATTGAGAGGGCGGTTGCATTCCAACTTCAATCGATCTTGGAAGAAACGGATTTTCTAGATCCATTTCAAACCGGTTTTCGGGCGGGCTACGGGGTTGAGACTGCCATGGTCGATGATCTCCGTCTGGGCATCAACAGGGGTAGCGTGTCCCTGTTGGTGCTTTTGGACATCTCAGCGACTTTCGATACCATAGACCATGGTATCCTTTTGGAACGCCTGGCAGAGGTGGGAATCGGAGGCACTGCGCTCCAGTGGTTCCGGTCCTACCTCTCTGGGAGGTTCCAGATGGTGCAGCTGGGGGACGTGTGCTCCGATAAGAGGGCCCTCACCTCTGGGGTCCCTCAAGGAGCCATTCTGTCCCCCATGCTCTTCAACATTTACATGAAACTGTTGGGAGAGATCATCTGGAGACATGGGGCACGGGGTTATCAGTACGCTGATGACACCCAAATAGTCTTCTCTATGCCTCCGACTGATGCAGTGACCAGGGATGGCATCGCTCCTCTCGTGGCCTGTCTGGAATCGGTAATGGACTGGATGAGGGAAAACAGAGTCAGCCTGAATCCAGAGAAAACGGAAGTACTCGTGATAGGTTCCCCCGGTCCGGGTATGGAGGTGGTTCCACCTGTCCTGAACGGGGTCACGCTTCCCGTTAAGGACACTGTACGCAGTCTGGGGGTGCTCCTTGACTTGTCGCTCCATCTGACTTCTCAGGTGGATGCGACAGTCAGGAGCACCTGTTTTCAGCTTCAGCTGATACGCCAGCTGCGTCCCTATTTGGACCGGAGGGACCTTGAAACTGTAGTACATGCTCTGGTAACCTCTCGGTTGGATTTCTGTAACGCGCTCTACATGGGGCAGCCTTTGTATCACACTCGGAAGCTGCAATTAGTGCAGAATATGGCAGCGAGGGTGGTCACTGGTGCTCCCAGGGCCTCCCACATAACTCCGATTTTGAAAGATCTTCATTGGCTGCCTATTCGCTTCCGGGCTCAGTACAAAGTGCTGGTTATCACCTATAAAGCCCTAAATGGCTTGGGCCCAGAGTACCTGAAGGACCGCCTCTCCCCACATAATCCGCCCCGCATACTTAGATCTTCTGGGCAACAATTACTTAGAGTTCCAGTGGCTAAATTATCATCTACCACGAAGAGGGCCTTCTCCATCTCGGCCCCCAGCCTCTGGAACTTGTTGCCCGCCGAGCTCCGTCTGGCTACCTCCCTTAATGTGTTTAAAAAGGGGTTAAAGACTTATTTGTTTGAACAAGCGTACTCCTGATATCCTCCTCCCTCTTTGTGACCTCCCCCCCCACCGTATTGCGAGCTGGCCAGGATACATCTGATATACCATCACATCGCCACCAGTGCTATATTGCTGCCTAATAACACTGTTTTATCTTGTGGATTGTTTTTAATTATGTATTGCATTTGTTGGATTGTTTTTAACTTTGTATTGTATATGTTGTACACCGCCCTGATCGCTGGAAGGGCGGTATATAAATAAAGTTTTTATTATTATTATTATTATTATTATTATTATTATTATTATGAACCCCAAATTCTAAGAAGTGAAGTGGAATCTGCAATAAAGGAAAGAGGAAAAAAATAAATAAATCACCAGGATCAGATCATATCCCAATTGAACTGTTACAGTGCTTACAGACAGGTGCAACTTTAGAGCTAACTGAAACATGCCAGCAAATATGGAAAACAAAGTGGTGGCCAACAGACTGGAAATGCTCGAAATACATACTAATCTACAAGAAAGGAGATACAAAAGACTGCAGCAACTATAGGACAATAGCATTAATCTCACATGCAAGAAAAATAACGCTCAAAATCCTGCAGCAGAGACTCCAACCATACGTAGAGAGAGAAATTCCAGAGGTGCAAGCAGGATTCAGAAAAGGAAGGGGCACTAGGGACCACATTGCAAACATGGGATGTCTAATGGAGTGCACCAAAGAATTCAAAAAGAGAATCAGCATGTGTTTTATAGACTACAGCAAAGCATTTGATTGTATAGATCACAAAAAGCTATGGAATACACTCAAAGACATGGACATGCCACTACATCTGATAGTCCTGATGAGGAATCTGTACCAAGGACAAGAGGCCACTATCAGAACAGAATTCAGGGAAACAGAGTGGTTCCCAATAAGCAAAGGGATCAGGCGAGGCTGCATCCTATCACCTTACGTGTTTAACTTACATTCTGAAAACATCATAAGAAAAGCAGAATTAGTATCAGAAAAAGAGGAGTGAAGATAGGAGGAAGTAACATTAACAACCTAAGATATGCAGATGACACCATAATATTAGCAGAAGACTTTCAGGAATTGGAACAGTTAATAAGGAAGGTCAAAGATGAAAGTGCAAAGGCAGGTCTGATGCTGAACATAAAGAAAACAAAAATAATGACCACAGAAGAAATACACAAAATTTAGTCTAGACAACAAGGAAATTGAAATAGTTAAAGAATTCCCATATCTAGGATCAAACACTGAACAGAATGGAGACAGCAGTCAAGAAATAAGAAGAAGATTAGGAATGGGAAGGGCAGTTATGAAAGAACCAAAAAAAGCTACTGAAGAGCAAAGACAAACAACTGAGCACTAAAGTCAGCTCATTTGAAATGTGGTCCTGGAAAAGACTACTTAGGGATACCATGGACAGCCAAGAAGACAAACAAATGGGTTCTTGAACAGATCAGACCATGGCATTCCTTGGAAGCAAAGATGATCAAGTTGGGACTATCATACTTTAGCCATATAATGAGAAGGCATGGATCACAAGGGAAAACAATAATGCTAGAAAAGGTAGAGGATGAAAGAAGGAGAGGAAGATAACAAATCAGATGGATAGACTCAATCAGTGGCTTGTGGGCAAGGGCTTGCAGGGGCAATGGAGGACAGGGATTCTTGGAGATGTCTGATCCATGGGGTTGCCATGAGTTGGAACCAACTAGAGGAAAGCTAACAACAACAACAACAGATGGACAGTATAACCCCAATACTACTTGGTTTGTTTTAGAATTTTAAGCAGTATATAAATGCATTCGATATTATTCAGACTGTGTTACTTTTCAGATTTTGTGAATACCTTTTTTCTCTCTTCTTCTTGTTACATTAGGTTGTTATTCCCCTTTCGTGTTTACCTGTGCCATGCAATATACAGTGGGCCCTAAGTATCCACTGGGATCTGGTTCCAGGACCCCTGTGGATACCAAAATTGTTATTCTCATGCTAGGATCCACATACATGTCCTTAAGCAATGCTTGGCCAGTGTGAATAAGGTACCCTCTGCCATCTTAGAGAAGAGACTCTATAAACAGATCTGTATTTGAGCTGAGATAATTGTGGCTTTGGAAGTTTAAAGCTGCAGTGCATGAGTTAGTATTTATACTGTACCATTTATCTTTTTTTAAAACTGTTCCCCACTTGCTGTTATCTGCCTTGGTCCAACACAGGGAGAGGTGGGATACAAATAAAAATGTTGTTGTTGTTGTTGTTGTTGTTAATAATAATAATGAAACAAAGGCTGCTGCCACACTTCAGAACGAATGTAGTTTTACACCACTTTAATTGTCACTGCTCCATCATATAGAATCCTGGGATTTGTAGTTTGTTGTGGCACCAGAGCTCTCTGACATGGAAGGCTAAATATATCACAGAACTACACATTTCAGAATTCCATATGATTGACCCATGGCAGTTAAAGTGTGGCCAAACTGAGTTAATTCTGGAGTGTAGGTGCAGCCTAAGTGAGATCTGTGCCTTTTCTGCCTACACATAAAGAGATAACCTACTGTATGTTTCTCATTGTATAGCTTCTCGTACACTAGTAATTACTGAAAGAAGATAAAAAGATCTTCTTTGCTGAATTTAAGAGTCCAGTTAAACAGCCTTAATTTGTCCGTTTGATTTAGAATGATAAACTACTTGGGAAAGATGCGTGTAGACAGATAGGTACAGGTATAGATAAGCACCCCACCATCAGCTAATGTGTCTTCAGTATTTATTTCCATCAGCAGCTTCGTGAAAGCAATGTGTGGAGACTGTAGGGTAGAAAGTCAGGCTTATTCTCCCTTTATACTTGCTGTTACACCTCTTTTCCAGCCCACCACCCATATTGAACATTTCTTTCAGATGAAAACTTTTATTTCATATTATAATTACGTTCCCCGTCTGTTATAAGTAAATCATCTGTAAATATGAAGACTCTTATAAGCGTAATATGTACTTAGAAGTATTCTGCATGTGTTCAGTGTAGCTGTTTTCATTGCCATGGAATCTGATCTCTTGGGCAAAACAGACACATGATAAAATAACGTAGTGGGTCTTAAAAGTGTTGTAAGAAAGTGCAGTGGTCTTGTGTACAAAGTAATTCAAACTTTTCTATAGCCACTAGGTGGCATTATCATTGTTGCATTTGAGGGTAAACTGCTGATTCCCTTCACCCAGAGTTTGTTTTCTTAGTGAAAATAAAGAATATGGCTCCTATTCTGGACTGACATTCTCCTGTACATATGTGGGCAGACCATACTGTACATGACTGCCACAAAGTATTACAGTAGTCATCCTTTGCATGTTGCTATGGCTATACAAACTTCTAAGATTATGGCAACATCTGTATTGGCCAGATCTCTCCATGGGGCTTTTGCAAGTGATCTCCCCCCCCCCCTTCCACCACACACACAAATTACTTCCACAAATTATTTTTCTAGACTTACAATGTCTAGGGGAAAAAGATTTTTAAAGGGGAGTTTGGAACAGAATATATTTTAGTTTGTTCCTTTCAAACTTCTAACCACTTGCCATAACCATTGTCAGTAACACAATTTAACTAAATGTCTGGGGCACCTTTTGTGTTCAAATGAAGGGTACTATTGACTCTAATCATATTCTTAGACATCCACAGCAGTCTTTCATCTACCAAGCTTGTAACTCTATCAAAGAGAATAGAGGAGAAGAGAAGAGAAGAGGGAGGAGATTTGTTTGGCATGACTTGCTTTTGAGAAACCCATGTTGACTTTTTGTAGTTGTGGCATTCCTTTCTAAATGGTTACAGGCTGTCTGTTCCATGATCTGCTCTAGAATCTTTCCTGATATTGCTGTCAGGCTGACTAGGAGACTGTTGTTTAGGGTCCTTTTCCCCCTCTTTTTGAAGATGGGGGACAGTAGTTGCCCTCCTCCAGTCTACTGAGACTTCTCCTGTTCTCCAGGAATTTTCAAAGATTATTGCCAGTGGTTCTGAGGTTACATTTGTCAGTTTTTTTTAATACCCTTGGATGTAGTTCATCTGAACCTGGAGACTTGAATTCATTTAGAGTATCCAGGTATTCCTGTACTGCTTCTCTATCTATTCTCTGCTGAATTTCCCCTACTGCATCTTCTGGTCCATTTCCCCCAGGTTAAGGACTGTTTCCTTTAGGGAGACAACCAAGAGAAAAAAAAGTGTTGAGTAATTCTTCCTTTGTGGAGTCGAAGGCTTTCATGGACGGCATCCATAGTTTTTTGTGGAGCTTTTGGGCTAAGTGGCCATGTTCTGGAAGAGTTCCTTTCTGACGTTTTGCCAGCATCTGTGGCTGGCATCTTCAGAGAAAGATGAAGATGCCAGCCACAGATGTTTCTCTGAAGATGCCAGCCACAGATGCTGGCGAAACGTCAGAAAGGAACTCTTCCAGAACATGGCCACTTAGCCAGAAAGCTCCACAAAAAACTATAATTCTTCCTTTTCTCTATCCCCTGTTAGCATTTCACCATCCTTTCCATGGAGTGGCCCTACCATTTCAATGTTCTGCCTTTTACTGCAGACATAATTTTAAAAGCCCCTTTTAAAATTCTTTTAAATGTATTTAGCAAGGCTGAGCTCATTTTGCACTTTAGCTTTTCTGACTTTCTCCATACATGCACTGGCTATTTGTTTGAATTTCTCTTTGGTGATTTCCCCAATTTTCCATTTCTTTTTCTTTTTAGATCTTACCTCAGTTGAAAGTTCTTTTCCTCCTCATTGGAGTTGTTTAAAATTGTGCCTTCACTATTTCACTTTTAAGAAACTCTCATCCATCATGAACTCCCTTCTCTTTTAGTATTACTGACCATGGGATCACACCCAGTATTCCTCTAAATTTATTGAATCAGCTTTCTTAAAGTCTAGAATGTATGTCTATGGGGCTTTCTAGATTGGCAAAAAGAAGTATGTTCATGGCTGCATGAAACTCTAGCCTTTAGATGAGAAAAAGGGAAAGTGTGCCATGAAAACACTTTTTTTGCATTTTAGGGGAGAAGAAGCACCTTTAAAAAGGTGCTGGTTTTCCCAGCTTCTTTTTTAAAAACTGCGGAACAGCGCAGCTCCATCTAAGGGCTGTGGTGCAGCTGCTAAGCATTAAGGAAAAGGCAACTTCATGTCACACTTTCCTGCCAATCTAGAAAGCCCAATTGTTTGGTTCCCCTTTCCACTGTATAACAAGCTTCAGGAGAACATGGTCAGTCCCACCTGAGAATCCCACTACTTTCACCCCATTAACCAGGCCATCACTGTTGGTTAGGATCAGATGTAAAATAGATGATCCCCTTGTTACTTCTGCTACCTTCTTGATAATGAAATTATCTACAGGACAAGTAAGGAATTTGTTGGACCTCATATTTTTGGCAGAATTTAATTTCCAACAAATATCAGGATAGTTGAAAAATCCCATTACTACTACATCTGTCCTTTATGAATTAGATTTGATCATATGTTCCAGGAAGGCATCATCCAAGTCCTCATTTTGGTTTGGTTTGTAATAGATACCGTATATACTCGACTATAAGTCGATCTCATGTATAAATTGAAGGCAGGTTTTGGGGGTAAAATTATGGATTTTCATATGACCCGTGGATAAGTCAAGAGTAAAACTTAGGGTCATGTAACAAAGGGTCTATAGGATGAAACAGAGGAAGACAATGCCAAAGATCTTACAAAACTTCAGGAGGCATAACTGTTTGTGTTCACACTGAAGAATGGATGGACGAAAGAATAGAGAAGGGTCAGTGGTTCAAGAACAGGTTACACTCTTGCCCTTCACCAGGGGATGGTTTCTATTTTTATGAGAGTTAAAAGTACAGTACTTAACTTTGACCTGTGGATAAGTCGATTCAGATTTTTTGCGTCAATTTTTTGACTAAAATTTCTAGACTTGAGTATATACAGTAACATCACTTTTGTTTCTCTCCACCTCAATCCACCAAGGATTAAGTCATGGATCTCTTCACAAGTGTAAACATTCTTGACATATAATACTGATACTCCTTCTTTCCTGTTTTTCATTGCAATAGCTTATATCCTTCTATTACTACTTTCTAATCATGATACTCATCTCACTAGGTTTCAGTGATGCCTATTACAGTCAGTGGTGTTCCACACCAGGATGTCACCCCTAAGTGCATGTGAGGGCCAAAAAAACACACCCTCACCTCCCTGCCTGGTGTGGCTTTATACATGAATAAATAAAGCCATGCCAATCAGGGAGGAAGGGGTGCCAGGGCCTCTCTTTCCCTGCACCATGTGGCTTTACATGCAAGTAAAGCTGTGCCGTGCAAGGAGGAAGGGGTGCCCTGGGCCTCTCCCTCACATGGCAGACAGGTGGGAGACACTCAGCTGGGTATCTCCCCTTTTTAGGGTGTCACCCAGTGTAGTCTACATCCCCCACAACCCCCTAGTGATGCCACAGATTACAGTTGGCCCTCTATATCCATGGATTCAACTACCTACCACTTTACAATTTTTTAAAAAAAAATATATAAATTCCAAAAAGTAAACCTTGATTTTGCTATTTTATATAAGGGACACCATTTTACTACACCAATGTATTTAATGGGACTTGAGCATCCACACATTCTGATATCCATGGAGGCGTGGTCCTGCAACTAAACCTGAGCAGCTACCAAAGGCCCACAGTATATCATATATGCTTTGCTGTGTTAAGAGTTCAAGTTTATCTTGTTTATTTCCAATGCTCTGTGCACTAGTATAGAACTATCTAAGACCATTGGTCTTTTCTTTGCTCTCACCAAGTAGTGACTGATGGGAGGGGGATGTCAGGAGCAACCAAATGAGGATCCTCATCCATTGCTAACCACATTAGCTACTGATATGGGGACCCATCATGTTTGGCTCTCCCCTCAATGTAGCCACATGGCTGGCTGAAGTTATGGGGTGTGCAGCCAAGGAAGAAGGCTCGTTTCTCACTTGCTAACCAGTGACACACAAGACTTGTTCAACTATTTTCCCACACCCCTCTCCTTCTCATATAGCTATGCAGTAGAAGTGCAGCCAAGTGAAGAGGTCAACTATTCTGCCCCATTTCCTTTCCACCTGGACAGCCATATAATGGCAACAATACTCAGCTGTGAGTGTGGTGGTGCTCTGTTCTTGTTTGAGTGGTGGCTGAAATCAAGGTCTGACCAGTTTTCATTGCTGGTGGAAGCAAACAGGCAACATTGGCATCCTGTGTTGTTAGGCCATTGGAAGAAGCATACGTATTTAGTTAACATGGTCCAGAAAAACTGCTGAAGTCTCCAGAGCCACTTTGAGTTCCTTGGAGCAACTCTAGCATATAAATGTAACAAATAAAATTGACACATGCAGCCTACATAGGTTGATTATTGACTGTTGAGTGCCAGTATGGCATGGTGTTTTGACTGTTGGACTAGAACTCTGGCAGACCAGGGCTCAAATCTCCACTGTGTAACCTTGGGCCAGTCACATTCTCTCAGCCAAAAAGTTAGGCAAAGGCAAAATTCCTTTGAATAAATCCTGCCAAGGAAACCCAGTGATAAATTCACCATAAGCTGGAATTAATTTGAAGGCATGAAACAACAACAAAGTGAACATGCTGTCCACTCTTGCCATTGATATTGTCAAAACATGTGCAAGTGTCAAAGAACTGGTTGAAATACCAGTAGAGTCTATCAAATTCAACATAAAACAGCAGTTGTTAATGAATAAGTAACCTCAGCTATCAAATGTTTAGTTAAAAGAAAAGTCAGAATATGAATTTTGCTTATCCATTAGGTGCAACATTGGCTTGTATGTTTCAATAAGACTAGATATAATTAGATTTCTCTAGAATTATTAAAGTTAATATTAACACTTCCATTCAAGATATGCTATGAACAGAGTAGTGTTTGAAGTCCTGCTTGTGCACTCCAAATTTGTTGACTACAACTCCTATTTTATTCTATTTTAATGTACTATTTTTGTATGATTTTAATTGTACTGTCTCTTAATGTCATGAGCCTCCCTGAGCCCCAGTTTAACAGCAGCAGCAGCAGCAGCAAAAACAACAACAACAATAAATATTACTTGGAGTCATCATGATCATAGACCATATATACTGGGGAAGTCAGCACTCATAATGAGAGAGAAGGGGGCCACTAATTTGGGGAAAGCTGTTCTAGGCCAAATATACAGACAAACATACATACAAAAGCTTTTTTGAAAAATGTAATTCATCTATCATTATCTTAAAGCACAAAAATTATAGTCCATGTATCCATGGATCCAGGCATCTACGGCTTGATTAAAAAAAAAAAAATCCAAAGAGCAAGCCTCAATTATGTCATTTTAAATAAGGGACACCATTTTACTACCCCATTGTATGTAATGGGACTTGAGCATGATTGGATTTTGGTATCTCTGGGGAGTCCTTGAATAAAACCCAGTGAATATCAAGGAGCCACTGTATAACCTGTGCAGTACATATCCAGATGTGAAAGTGTCTCAGAAGTAAATTCCAGAGCTACAAAACAGCAGCCTCCTGTAGAATTCATATTTTATAATACAAAACATATCTGTTGTTCTGAATGGGTACATTGTATGTAACTGCAAGCAGCATACTTGCTCTGAGGGAGACACTCCTCAACCATATTTTAAAAAAAACAAAACTAAAATTGAGAAATATATACCAGTTCAATATACCCACACAGTTGCTATGCACTGAAAACACATTTGGACCACACGATCTTATAAAAAAAATGCATATAGAATTCTAATTTCTGTTAATACCAAAGACTCACCATTAGTTTGTTAATACCAAAGACTCACCAGTAAAGTGCCTTTAATTTACACAAAGGGCAAAACTGATAACAGCATTCTCAGGCTGAGCACATGATTCATATGTGTGTGTTTGCTTATTATTAGATTAAAGAAATAAGAGAACAAGTGGAGAGGATTCTTCCCATTAGCCTATATTTATTCAACTGTTCTCGAACTGCATGCACAAAAGCATTAGAACAGGTTTTCCCTCATCATTTTTCTTACACTTAAATTTATTCAACTATTTTGATGAAATAACCACCTTTTTTTTTACTAGGAGGGACTGCTATTTAGGGACTGTCTAGTTTTTTACAACCATTATGTGCTCTCCCTCCCTCCCCACCAGGTCTAGGGTCTGTTCATTCAAAAATTTAGTAAGATAATAGCTTGACAATTTCTCTGTTTTAATGTCACCTTTATATGCTTGTGTTCAGTAGCTGTTATTTTGCATTTCTCTCCCAGAGTTTAGGCATAGCACCATGATGGTGAGCCTATTGCACGTGTGCCACGGGTGACACATGATGCCATTTCGCCAGGCACAGGCCAGGGAGAAGGAGGAAGAGGCACATGTGCACCCACTCCTCCTCCTCCTGGCCTTCTTCTGGCCTTCAGCTGCCTCTCCAAGAGAGCTGGAGACTGTGAAAAGGGCAGAGAGGAGGAGTGACCAGCACACACCAATGGCCCCTCCCCAGAGACCTTTTGCAGCCATCAGCTGCTGCTCTCTCCTGAACCTTCCCCAGTTTGTAACTGACAGTTTGAGTCCAAGGAAAGAGCAGGCAGGAGAAGTCCCACCCCGGGGGGCAGAGGTCCCACCGCTGGAGGGCAGAAGTCCCACTACCTGGCATGCAGCCTCACCCCTGGGAGCAGAAGCTCTGCCTCCAGTGCATGGAGTGAAAAAGGTTCACCTTCATTGGCATAGCATGTACTCATGTAATTTTTTTTCTTTGTTGGTCTTTCCTAGCATTCTGTAATCTGCAGTTTTTCCCCTCTCTCTCCTTCATATTTGAAAATCCCATGTTACAACACCTCCTCATCATGATGTTTTATGAAACCTTTAATTATGAAACCAAGTAGAACTACTTCATATGATTTTACAAAGAAGATTCCTAGATTGGCAAAAAGAAGTGTGTTCATGGCTGCATGAAACTCTAGACTTTAGATGAGAAAAAGGGAAAGTGTGCCATGAAAACGCTTTTTTTTGCGTTTTAGGGGAGAAGAAGCGCCTTTAAAAAGGTGCTGGTTTTCCCAGCTTCTTTTTTAAAAACTGCGGAACAGTGCAACTCCATCTAAAGGCTGCAAGCCTTTAAGGAAAAGGCAACTTCATGTCATACTTTCCTGCCAATCTAGAAAGCCCCTAAGCCTGCTTTATTTCTCTGCTAGACCCTATGTGGAGGTGGGGATGGAGGGTGGGACTGGTTGTTGCCCCACTTCTCCATACAGATATAGATTCCCCTGCTTTTCAGATGTACTGCTATCTCTCACATTCCTTAACATATGGACCAATCAAGAAAAACATAGACACATCATTCTTGCTTGACAGAGAACACAGACAGACCATCAGAAATTTGTTCAGTTGCTTGCTTTCATATTTCATACAGAAGGAGAGTTTGGAAACTATTTTGAGTTCCCAAGAGAAGTGAATGAATTTTTATTCATGAGTTGTGATCCAGCTCTAGAATATGAATTGGGTCAGGTCCAGATTGATGTGGACTACATTAGGGCATGGTCAAATTAATCAGGCCAGGTCTCTGACTGTGTCGGGGTCTGATGCACTGTTGACTTTTGCCTGTTTCCTTTTGAATATAAGTGTAACCTGGGTGGTGTTGGTGAAATAAGCAGGAGAGCATTCATGTTTCATGGGGAGTGGCTGGAGAGAGGTCCCCAAATGGCAGAATGCCCTCCTTAGACTATAATTCATCAGTATACCTAAGTGAACCTACAAATCACTCTCATTCTCTAAATCAAACTCTAAAGTGCTGCCCAAGGTGGTTTTGAAGCCCTTAATGCCTGAAGACTCCCATTCTTGCAAAAAAGAAAAAGAAAAATTGGTGAATTGCCTTTCTTGGAAGCATTCAGGAATGACAATTCTTCTTTTAAAATAGGTTGTAGCTGCCCACACGCCACATACTGCAGGTTGAGTCTCCCTTATATGAAATGCTTGGGATCTGAAATATTTTGGATTTTAGATTATTGTTATTGTTATTATTATTGAATATTTGCATATAGCAGGCCCTTGTTGTCTGCTGGGGCTTGGTTCCAGGACCCCCCATAGATAATAAAATCCGTGGATGCTCAAGTCCCATTAAATACAATGGCATAGTAAAATGGTGCCCCTTATATAAAATGGAAAATCCAGGTTTGCTATTTGGAATTTATACTTTTTTGGAATATTTTCAAGCAGTGGATGCTTGGATCTGTGGATAAATACACCTTATACACATAGCCTGAACATAATTTTATACCACATTTTAAATAATGTTGTGAATGAAACAAAGTCTGTATACACTGAACCATCAGAAAGCGAAAGTGTCACTACCTAAGCAACCCATGTAGACAATTTTGGATGTGGGAATATTTTGGATTTCACAATTCAATCTGTATTATAAAAAACAAACAAACAAAACCCTTCCCCCCTCAAACCAGAAACAGATTTCTAACCATCTGTGATTTTTGTTTTTAACAAAACAGTTACCAAGCCCCAGTTTCAGTTTTTGTTGTTGATACACCCAAGAAGCAAGAGCCATCTTCTTAGAGATCCTCAACCATTTTAAGTATTGCCCTGCTTATTTGTCTTTTAAATACTAGTTGGAATCAAGTACTTATGAGCGGAACATACTGTAGACAGCTTAGAGGAGAAGGTGGGACTGTTGGTCATCTGCTTCTTCATTGACAAGGGAATAGACTTTGGTTGATCGCGGTGCCTATGCATTTGCAGCTCATCAACAGGATTCAGCCATTATTTTTATTTGATTTATATTCCACGTTTTCCCCATATGTGGCCTAGAGTGGCTTACAGAGTGATTGGGGGAGGAAGAATAGCAAAAACAATTATGTGGTATAATTTTTTTATAAAGCATTTAAGATTAACTCTGGAAAAATGGTGGGCAAGAGTTTGGAATACATGGTTACTAGAAAAACTTTCCTACACCATCAACTCTTGTAATGGACACTCCTTTTATGAGGACTCTTATTGACTATGTTACAGCTACCTTACATTTGCCTTGACTGCTATCAAAAATGGCTGACTTATGGAAGGGCACTTTCTGCTTGAACTCAGACCCATTGTGAAAAACACCCACAGTGAACTTTTGTGTTCTTCCTAATCGTACAAAACCACCTGGACAACTACCCTACTGGAACTGTCTGTTAAGCATCCTACATATATGTATTTTTCTTTTACCTTGTATCCTAATCCTGTTTGAACATTTTGTTGGTGTTGTTGGTGTTGGTTTACTGTTGTTTGTGGAACTGAAATAAATAAAAGTTTTTAAAAGGCATTAAAAATTAAACTAAAACATTAATTTAAAATAGTTAAAAACATACTAACATATTAAGAAAGTGCACTCGTTGCACATCCTTCTACCCCAAACAGTCAAAGGCCAAAGGCTTGCTTTATTATATGAAATTCTATTTGCTTTTCTTCTTCTCCTAGATAAGAGAACATACCATGCTATATTCTAGACTTTCCTTCTCCTTCTCCTGTTCTTTCTCTACAATTGCAGTTATGACTGGTGTATTTGTATTTATTTGTTTAAAAGATTTTAAGCTTTCAGAGCACACTACCCTCAGAATGTGGATTAAAACTAGCACACATATGAATGTTCACATACACATACAGCAACAAACATCTTATTTTTAAAATTCATTTTTAAGAAGAGTTTTCCACATTATAAAGCTACGTATAACAAGAATATAAAAAGAAAAAAAAATAGAAAGAACAACAGAAGACCATAAAGAAATTA
Organism: Urosaurus nigricauda; assembly: GCA_034509955.1. Taxonomy (NCBI): domain Eukaryota; kingdom Metazoa; phylum Chordata; class Lepidosauria; order Squamata; family Phrynosomatidae; genus Urosaurus; species Urosaurus nigricauda. The sequence continues at coordinate 220,840,532 of JAOEGL010000001.1, forward strand.
CAAATGCAAAAGAAAATGCAGAAAATGCAGGAAAAGAATAAGACATTGCCTTTCAACTTTCCCTCTGATAGTTGTATATGATATACAGTAATATCTTACCTCCTCTGTTACAGAGAATCTTTTGTTGTACTTCTACTACTTATTTACTTCTACTAATATTCAGATCCCACTGTAGATAATTGTCCTTCAAAAAACAATTACTAATTAATCTTTCATACAATTAATCTGTTACTTTTTCTAATATAAAGAATTAGCTTATCTATTTTGACAAGATCCTGAAAATTCATTAGCTTTCTTCTCTTTATATTTAAACTGATCATAAATCATCTCCACATTCCAATTTTCTTTTAAACAAATTATACATTGAATCTCATATTCTCAAAAGCCCTGCATATTTCTAAATACAAATAAAACCCAATCAATAGTCTACCAACATCATTAGTAAAATTTTACATAATATATCCTTCCAAATTTTAACTTTTGTACAAAGTGGGCATAACTATCCCAAGACTTGGAGTATTTGTGCTGACTCCTTAATCTTCCTCTGTCTTCTCCATGTGTAGAGTGTGTGTGCACGCATATGTGTGCACATATGTGTATATTTTAAGTTATCACATGTAGACTGAAATATGTCTCTCTGCTCATGTATGTGTATTTCCCTGGGGACTGAGTTTTTAAAAAAACCTGAAATAGGAACAGAACCCATAATTTTTTTAGTGATAAACAAACAAAAAACAAATGGAGAATTTACTGGGCTGCTAGCATTCATTATGACAAAGAGGTTCATCTTTAAATTATTGTAACATTTTCAGAGGGTAGGTGATTGAGTGTGTTGTAGATGTCATCTCAAGCATGCAAAGCAACATTTGAGATATTAAGCTGCCCGCAAGTGTTTATCACTTTTCCATGTCCCCTGCCAGATTTTTCAGACAGTGCTGGTGTCTTCTTTGCTCTTTCTGTGTGTGCTGTGTGTACATGTGTTAGCTGTTTCCTCTTCCACCTGTAACTCACATCAAAGGAGGAGTTCATGTGGAAAGTCTCTGGTGGGTTGGGGAGACAGACCATGTTCAATGGAACGTGAACCAGTGCTCTGCAGGAGTGATGCTGGAGGCAGCAAAAAAGAAAAGCTTTAAGAAAGCAAGGCAAGTGAGTCATTAGTCCTGCCACTTTCTATAAATTTACATATGAACCATTTTCTTCGCTATTGGGGATGATTGATGTGTTACCTTTGCAGGTCTGACTGTTAATCACTCTCCCAAAACCTCTAAGTTGCCCGTGTTGTAGCTAGTACCTTCATTCAGCAATAATCTGCAGAAATAATCCAATTTGACACCACTTTAACAGCCCTGGCTTAGTGCTAGGGAATTCTGGAAAGTGTAGTTTCATGAGACATCTAGCTTCCTCTGTCAGAGAGGCAACAAACTACAGTTCCCAGAATTCACTTGCACTGAACCAGGACATTTAAAGCATTCTCAAACTAGATTATTTCTGCAGTGTGTTTTGGACCTAGGAAAGCAATTAATATGTTAGCTTCCCTCTGAAACAAGACATGCTTGTTTGCAGTTCTTTCAGGTATTTTCCAGGTAATGTATGATGCTGCTCTCCAAGGATCAATGTAAGACCTGACATATCTTTGTACACCCATAAGCTGTGTCTCTGTGTACCCAACATGGGCCATTTATGGACTGTTTATGTGGCCCTGGATATTTACAGACTACCTGGACTGCCTTTTTTCTGCCTGAAATAGATGGGTGAATTGCCTTTTGTAGATGCCTCCACTACAAAGTTGTACTTCACCTTTTTAATCGGTTGTACATATGCACATATGCACACACACACAAAAACACACTATATGCATCAAAAATACCCATTTTTAAAATCTGGAAGATGACTGATTTCCAATCCCAATTTTATTTGGTTGTGGTTTTTGGCATTTCTGGCAGCTAGAGTCTCCAGATGCAGAAAACTGCTCGCAGACATCCTTTAGTTGCCCATAGCTGGCATAAAAAGAGACCACCACTGGTTTTCTTTCTCTATCACCAGAAAACAAATTGCCACAATGCAGGATTTTACTTGTTTGACCCATTAGTTAATGTTAAGAGATGAGTAAATCTTTCCATGTTAGTTTTGCTTAATCCAATCTCACCGGGATTTTTCTTACCCTCGTTTCACATCAGATTGTGAGACTTCGTGTTTTCTTTCTGCACCGAACTTCATAATTTTTAAATGGATTTTCTTCTAAGGGATGCATTTACAGTGGCCCCTCCATATCAGCAGACTTGCCATCTGTGGATTTAAGCATCTGAGGAGGGCAAGTCCATAGGGGAGGCAGAGGAGGAGGAGGCTCTGTCCCCCAGGCACTCCTTGGGTCCATGTGGGTGCCACTCTTGGCATCGGAACAGTCTCTGGGCCTCAGGGGGTCTCTGGGGTGGCAAGTAACCATTTCTATGGCCCACATGGTACTTTCCCAGCCCATGCAGCCATTTCCCCAGCCCAGGAAGTCCCACCCCCTGCATCAGTGTGGGATCCCCACTGGGTGGGAGGAAGCCACAGAGGAGAAGAAGCAGGAAGAAGGAGCGAGATGAAGTGGTGGCAGCAGTGGAGGTCCCTTGCTGCCAGTCAACTCAGATGAAAGCAGGGAGGGAGAAAGGGAGGGAGGATACATCAGGTGAAGCCCCATTGTCCCCAATGGTGGCATGGCCACACCACCATTGAGCACAATGGGACTTGAGCATCCATGGATTTTGGTATCTTAGGGGGTCCGGAATGGACCCCCATGTATACCAAGGGCCTACTGTATTTGCACAATTTCCATAATTTATATAATTTACAGAAATCTTCCCCCAATTAAAGCATGTTTGTCTATCACCCCCCCCCCTTAATTATGTGCATGTTAATTGCCCATGTTTTAAAATATACACTTTGCATTGGGAGCACTTTATCTTTCACATACTACCTGTGAATCTTGCTAAAGAGTGCATCTGTTTGAGGTGAGATGCATACTTTCTTGTAACAAGACTTGATAACAGCAGAAACACAGATTGCATCAAGATGGTTGAGTCGAAGAAAATTTTCTTTCCATCCCTGTTAATATCTGTCTAAGCATTAGCTTGTTCTAGGTGTGATTTCTGACATCTTGCATGCATTCAGTTTCATTGGGAGGCCATAAAAGAATGCTTCTGATGGTGCTCTTTAGTTTTAAGTTTATACCAGATACTTAAGGTTATTTCAAACAAAGTGGCATGATGCCTCAATCCAATATCCCTGAATAGTGTAAACACCCATTTGTGGACATGCAGCACCATAGTACTCTACAACCCTCATGCAAAACAGCAGCATTGCACCTCACATGTCAATGACAGGGTGTCATTTTGCAGTACTCAATGCAGAACCACAATGCAAAATGTAGGCTGCACAATCACAATTAAAAGTATAGGTTTTGCAACCACAATGGAAAGTATAAGATGCACAGCTGCAGTGTGTATTAGCAATGCAAAGTATAGGAAGCACAACCACAATGGAAAGTTATAGGATATACAATCACAATGTGTGATCACAGTTCAAAATATAGACTGTGTAACCACAATGCACAATGTGCAACTTGCAAAGACAAGGCTGTTCAAGGTGGTAGGGGAGCTGATACGGGTTCCCCCTGTGCCAAATCCCCTACTGGACCCCACAACAGCCTGCTGTGAGGCATTTAACATCCACTTTGCAGATAAAATCTCTCGGATAAGAGCCGATCTGGACGCCAATATTTTGTCAGGGTTCATAAGTGGGGTGTCCAGCATCTCCGTTGATATCAGTTTATTGGATGAGTTTCAATCGGTGAGTACTGATGACGTGGACAAGCTCCTTGGTAGTTTGAGGAAAATGACTTGCCCTCTCGATCCTTGTCCATCTTGGCTGGTCGTCCAGGGAGGTGATGCATTGAGAGTATTACTTTGGGACACAATCAGTGCGTCCCTTAGAGAGGGCTCTTTACTATCTCACCTAAAGGAGGCAGTTGTTAAACCCCTTCTGAAGAAGCCCTCTCTTGACCCCCTGGACAGGAACAACTACAGACCAGTTTCCTTGCTCCCTTTTTTGAGCAAGGTAATTGAGAAGGCTGTCGATTCCCAACTCCAAACTGTCTTGGATGAAACCAATTATCTAGATCCATTTCAAACCGGCTTCAGGACAGGATATGGAGTTGAGACAGCCATGGTTGCTCTGACAGATGACCTCCGCTTGAGTATCGACAGGGGTAGTGTGACCCTGCTGGTGCTCTTGGATCTCTCAGTGGCCTTTGACACTATAGATCATTCCATCCTTTTAGATTGACTGAGGGAGTTGGGGATCGGAGGCACCGCTCTTCGATGGTTCCGATCCTTCCTCTCCGGAAGATCTCAAAGGGTGAGGCTTAGGGACAGTTGCTTGTCTAAAATCGAGCTTAATTGTGGTGTCCCTCAGGGTGCCATCCTGTCCCCGATGCTATTCAACATTTATATGAAGCTGCTGGGTAAGATCATTCGGAGGCATGGAGCTCAGTGTCTTCAGTATGCTGATGACACTCAGATATACCTCTTCATGACCAGATTGTCGGCCCAGACCTCAGATGGCGTCTCCCCTCTCAATGACTGTCTTGCAACGGTAATGGACTGGATGAGGGAAAACAAATTGAAGCGCAATCCAGATAAAACGGAGGTACTCACTGTCTTGGGACCGAAGCCAGGTTTGGGAATACAACTTCCAGTCCTCGATGGAGTCACACTCTCCTCAAAGGACTCTGTTCGCAATCTGGGGGTACTCCTCGACTCGTCGCTTCACATGACAAGTCAGGTGAATGCGACGGTCAGGAGTGCCTGTTATCAGCTTTGGCTGATATGCCAGATGCGCCAGAAATGAGGGACCTAGAAACTGTGGTACATGCTCTGGTAACCTCTCACCTGGACTACTGTAATGTACTCTACATGGGGCTACCCTTGTGCCTAACTCAGAAACTGCAGTTAGTCCAAAACATGGCAGCCAGGTTAATAACTGGAACATCCAGTAGAGAGCACATAACACCGGTGCTTAAAGCTCTCCACCGGCTGCCAATTAGTTTCCGGGCCCAGTACAAGGTGTTGGTTTTAACCTTTAAAGCCCTTCATGGCTTGGGTCCATCCTATCTCCGGGAACGCCTCTCCCCATATGATCCCCCCCCCCTGCACACTCCGGTCCTCTGGGAGGAATCTGTTACAGCCCTTGAAGACCAGACTGACACAAACCTCCCAGAGGGCCTTTTCAGCCATAGCCCCCAAGCTATGGAATGACCTGCCGGATGAGATGCGTCTTATTACATCTGTTGACGGCTTTAGAAAAGCCTTAAAGACGCATCTCTTCCGGCAGGCCTTCTCAGTTAACATTTAATTTCCCGGCTCCATACCCACTGTTAACTCCTTCTCCTAGTTCCTCCCCCCCCCCCCCTTCATAATTGTTTCACACAGCTTTGGGCAGTTACTATTATATGTTTTATTTGCACTATGTTTTTAATTCTTAGCTATTTAATTCTATTTAAAGGGGTGGGTGAGGGGAATTGGGATTGTTGTATTTTAACTTATGCTGCTTTTAACTATGTTGTACCCCGCCCCGATTGCCAGTTCAGAGGGGCGGGCTATAAATAAATAAATAATAATTATAATTATAATTTTACAGGGGAATATTCTGTCTGCAGAGCTCCACTTCTGCTGCTATCAGCAGGATGCATCCATTGCTCATTTTTGGCCTTGCATAACTTACATATGTGTATGTTACTAAGTGCACTTAGGCCAAGAATTCTTGTCTGAATATTCTACTAGTAAATCATTTTTTTCTATTGCAGTGTTAAATAAGACAAAAGAAATTATGTCTTTTTCATCTGATCAAACCTTTTACAAAGCTCGCTTAGGATTCTTACAGAAAACTGCTTTCCCTAGTGGTTGTAATCTTTTAAATATGGCAGGTGCATAGAATTCTTCTGGCATGAGCTAGACTGCAGCAATGTGTACTATGAGCATTGCTGGTCCAAATAAATGGAACAACACAAGCAACTGTAGCTCCAGACATACTGTTCTAAAACCCTAAGCTAGGAAACCTCTCTTCTTTGGGTCATTTCATGGCTGCTTGTAGATGTCCAGCCAAAAGTGCATTGTTTTATTTGATCTTTGGAAGGGCGGTATACAAATAAAATTTTATTATTATTATTATTTTATTATTTATTTTTAAATTTTTAATTTTTTAAAAAAATTAAATATATAAAAAACATACAAAAAGACATACGAAATACAGTTGCCATACATGCAATATGTTACATAAGTTTCATGAAATCAAACACCTATCCTTCCTCTCACATTTCTACTTTGGTCAATTAGCAGTGATGCCTAAACTTCCCCAAACCTCCAACTACTTTCTAACACTTCCTCTCAAGAGTGCATAGTTTTAAACAATGGGTTGAAAGACTGTAAAATATTAGAGTGGGTTTATGGAAAAATCTATACATGATTGGTAAAGCGTTTTTAAATATATTGTAATTTAGGAACAAGTAGTGTTATTGATTTACACACTTGGAGTTAACAGCAGAGCTTGAGAAAGGTACTTTTTGGATTATTGTTCCCAGAATCCTCCAGCCAGCATAGCCACTGGCTTGAGAGATTGTGAGAGATGTAATCCAAGAAAATATACTTTATTTCCCCCAGAGTCCTGACTCAGAGGTTTTGTAGGCAGAACCAGAGCAACCTTCAAGTACATATCTAGCAGTGTAAAATTGAATTGAATTGAATGAATTTATTATGGCTCCAGGCCAGCTCATAAAAAACACAATTTGCAGCTTTACAATGGCAAACAAGGACATAACAAAGAAGACACAAATGTTAGATTCAGCATATATGATTAAGCATAATCATCAATGTCTCAATCTCAGTCAATGTCAGGGTGTCAAGTATGATAGAAATATGTCACTTTTCATAAGTATTAAAAAGGAAAGTGGTTTTAATGATATGTCAATCGGCCCCTAACATTACGAAATACAGTGTAAAATTACTTATGAGTGCAATCCTAAACACTCTTACTAGGGAGTAAGGTCCATTGAATGCAGTGGGATTTACATGAACATGATTAGGATAGCACTATAAGTGTGCTTAAATTTGTCGTATCCTGCCTATCATTCATCCATACAGCTTAAATCAGCTGACTAAGGCTTGAGGTGCCTGACATATGCTTTCTATTAAAGTAGATACTCAACAGAGGAAACAAATAATGCAAACTAGGTTCAAATAGCCTGGCTAAATATGGAATTACAGATTCTAGCATGCAAAAGTTTGTTTTACATCAGAGTTGGAGATCATACATGGCAGTGGTCATCCAAATCTTAAGAGGAACTACTAGTTATAATATTTATATTATAAATATATATGACATTGGGGTGCATTTTTTTGTTCTGGCACAGCTGTAAGGTTGCATCTTCACAAAAAAGAAAGGGAATGGTATTGCTTTAAACTTCCACATTGCTTTGGCTGGGCTGTTATTAGGATCTAGTTAGAAGGAAGGCAAATTGTATTCACAATAGCTGCCTTTATTTTGACTGTTGAGAATACTTGTTGAAAAAAATGCAACTGTATTGCAAGAGGAGACAATCCAGATGTCTAATTCCAGATTACACACATTTTTTGCAATTCTGAAATAAAGCAGCAACTTCCCTCACTTTCCAAAAAGAATTCAGTAAAACAATGGGCGGAAATAATTCTCTGCAATGTACAAAACTCACAGGTAGGTCTGACTTCCTCAGATCCCCATCGTCCCTAGATAGGCATTATTTTTTTGGTAACGATTTAAATATTTCTGATCAGATAAAGGAAGCCGGCTTTGCTTTGAACAGGATGATGAAAGGATGGAAACAATGTTAACTCTTTCTCTAAATATTTTGAGAACATGAAGCACTTTATGTCCCATTAGCAGTAGGTGTTCTGCTTGTCTCCCAAGTTGTTTCATTATCTACCTATTTCCTTTAACATTAAACAGTGCAGAACTAATCCTAATGACTCAAACTTAAAGATGACTTTAAGTACTTAAAAGGATTTTCTTGCCAAGAAGCACATAGCTGGCTCATTCTTTTGACTGCTACTTCGCATCTCTGTGTAAATGGAGAGGAAAAACATAATTAACCTGTCTAAACTTCATGGGGGAATGTTTGGGGCAGTTCTTGTTAGCAGCTTGGTGAAAACTGTTAAGCAGGAGCATCAGTTCCCATCATTTGCAGGGGAGGTAGGTTCTTCACATCAGCGTGAGATTTGGTTGTACTGTATCTTTACCACAGAGCGGACAAGCGAGGAGACAGGAATTAATAACCCCTTTGGAAATCTACAAGAGGGTTTACAATCTACAGATTTTTCACTTTGCATTTCTCAACAGGCACTTTGGTTTGACTAAAAAGGAAAATAGGGAGGGGTGAGGAAAGGAATTTAGTATCACCTTTAAGACTTATTTGTTTCAACATGAACTTTCATGGATGTCATTGCTCTTCTTCAGAAACACGTGCACCTGAAGAAGTGGGTATCAATCCACAAAAGCTGATGCTGAAATAAACAAATTAGTTTTAATACTAGACAAATACCTACCACTTTCTATTTCTTTATGTTGTGACAAATTAAATATGGCTATCTTTTTGAAAACTTTTATTTTTATGGGAACTCTGAAAGTTCAGGGCTAGGTTGGCATATATTTCCCCATTGCACTTTTAAAAAAAGTGAGATTCCCTGTGGCAGGTCTTTATAGACTCCAGACTCATGTGGTTCATGTGGTACTCCTGTACCAATGCCAAATGATAGCAGGGCTGCCAGTAGACTATGCTTTCTACCTTCCAACCCATTTACTGGACCTTGGGATGTAGGCACAGAGAATCACGTTAGTACCATCACAATTGCCCTAAGCCCAGAGTATCCTAAGCTGAATCTCACAAGGGCTGTACCCAAGCTCCATAGTATTCTTGCCCTGGTTTACTGCAACACACACCTGTTTTAATCCAACTGAAATCAGATGGGAAAGCAACTTGGGACCCCAATTAAATAGCTTGTATGTAAGGGCACATTTGGATTTAATTTTACAAGTAGGGAAATGTGATGAAGAAATGGTGACTTGGCCAAAGATCACATAGCAAATCCATAGTATAACAGGGTCTCATACTCGGGGTTCAACTTTCTACAGTATATTATGCAATCCCCAAAATATTTGCATTGAACAAAAATGTATGGTAAAATGCTACTCTTTAAACTACACCTAC